>JASDDO010000022.1:869244687-871644687 GCA_030015575.1 Agapanthus africanus | reverse complement strand
TGCAAACTCCCTTTCATCCTAGATAAACTCTGTTGTTCCCGAGCTGCCGTAAGAACCTGTGAGAAAGTGGTCAAACCCAGGGAGTCAATCTGCCTCTGGATGTCCACATCCAAGCTGCGCATGAACCTCCATGCCCTGTCTGCATCGTTGGCAACTAAAGGTCCAGCGAATCTGCCGAGTCTCGTCCATTCTGCTGCATGCACATCCACGGGTGCTCCATTCTGCCTTAGCCCAATAAACTTCACTTCCATTTCCTCCCGTGCAGTCCGCGGGAAGAACTTCTCTAGGAAACTCTTAGAAAAATCCGTCCACTTGATTGGCTTGGGCAAGCGGGTCTCCTCCACAAGCCACCATTCTCGGGCATAGTCCACTAGCTGAATGCGTACCACATCGACTCTTTTCTCATCTGGAATCTGTGCCGCAATAAGCAAATCCTCTGTGTCAACTAGCCACTGCTCTGCTGGCAACGGCTCCTCCAAACCGGTAAATGTAGACGGACCCAAACGCCTGAAATCTGCCACGGTCCCTACCCGGTCGACTGGTTTAGCTTCAACCTTGTCTACGGACTGCTGAACGGTCCGCAAACCTTCCTGGAACGATTCTGCTTGCTGCTGGATCAGCTCGGTCTATCTCTTTTGATTCTCCAGCATTCCCCTTATCACTCCAAGCATGGCGGCTTCGTCCACACGCCTCTGGTACGTCTTCAAATTCTTATCTGCCATATTCCTGAAATCAAAACACCCAACATTAGCATGATGATAGATTCAAAATATAGATTCAAGACTAGAACTCCAAGATACTTAAATAGAGTACCGCATTGTAACTATACCGCGGTATCATAGCCACAATTACATAACTCCACCCAAGTCGCCTAAGTCCTAGAGATAACAAGGAATCAGGTTTTCGAGTCGATGTGCAAAGGAAGTTTGCACATCGTAAAAGATATACTCAGGAAGAATGTGATTCAAGAATGGTAAAACGGCAAGGTGGCAGGACATGTTTCCTAAACACGGGTATTCTGATTCGTGTATTGGGTACAATACCCAACTACAAAGAGAATCAACCCGACTAACCTATCGCTCTGATACCAAAAGAACCATATCACGCCCCGCTTCCCAGAGTACGCTAAAAATGGGCACGTGACATAGCCAACCATGCTACCTGTGGGTAGGAAGTATCCATCCACAGTCACATTACGGCTGTAGGGATATCAAGAACAAAATAAAACTATCTAAAACATGTCCATAATCCAAGATAACAGGAGTCAATAATAAATAAATGCAGAAGCAAATGATCCAATACAAAAAACTGAAATGTATGTCCCATAATGCGGGCTCACATCAGGAATAAACTGCAGGAAATAAAAACTAACTAATACTGACACCTCACAGCTCAGCCTGCTGGCTGAAGTACTCCTGCTCGGACTGCAACAGCGGTACAGAATCTGGGCCATGCAAAACCCAGACGTCAGCGCGTCATGTCATCAAGTAATATAATATGAACGGTGTAGCAGGCAATGCAATATAAACATGAATAAAACGAGAGTAACAATAATATAAGTCAGAGCAGTGCGGGGTAGTGTGCTATGGGTAAACTAAACTGTTCTATCAGGTTTTCTGTTCTAAGTCTTTAAAACCAAATTGATGAATCGTCGATGTAACTCAATAGTATCCCGTGCATGCCCGGGATCACGGTCTAAGACTCTCGGGCTGAAACCGAGACGTGCCGCTAGGCAGTAAAAGGTAGCAGGTACAGGCGAGTGATATCAGCATCATCACTCCGGGGCTGGCCTAGCCCGTAGGACTGATCAGAACAGGTATCGAACTGTTGAGTTACAAGTCAGGTTTCACCTTTGATTTCCCCATACCCCTAAGTTATGTATGTCAAGTCAGGTATTCAGTAATCAAGAACTAATGCCAACACAGGATCAGGTAAAAGCAGGTTTGTCTGGATAGACAACAGGAACGGTCCATGAGGACTACATGTCAGATTTGTTGGCATTAGACACAAGATCAGGTAACGGGTCAGGTCATGGTACATCAGGTCAAGTCAATAGTATACGGTACCATGTTGGGTCAAGCACTATGTATGTAGCAAGTTAGGTCAAGAGGTAAACAATATCATGGGTGTGCTCACAATCAGTTATATAATCAAGCATGGTCATCAACAACATGATATAAGTAATGAATTAAGCAATAGGCAGATTCATTCGATTTGCAATACAGTTATCAATTGTGTTACAGAGATGATTTCAACATTACAAGAGTGCAGTAAGACAAGTATAGCCGTTTAGTCATGTTAACAAGTTTAGGAACCTTTAGAGGTGCAATGATTCATATAACGGTTCAGTACAGCTATTCAGGTTAAAATTGCATACGAGTGTCCGAATGGAACAAAACTACAGAGATAGATACCGTATGCTATGTCAATATTAAAAATGTGATTAAGCGGGTAAATGTGGTTATCTGGTTCAATTGCAAACTGTAAGTTCCAAGTTTAAAGATAAAATGATATATAACAATATTTTACATGAAAATGGGAAATGATTGTACCAAGCTAAATTTACAGGTTTAGGGTGTCATCATGTATATGTAAATACTGTATAGCATGTAGCAAGAGGTACTTGCCTCGACGGGTCGCGAACCGGGAAAAACGGAACGTAAAATGTCGGTGGGGAAACTCGCGACGGGCGCACGGTTCACGGAATGTACCCAAACGACGAACAATGGAACCACGCGGGTCAGGGTATCTCGCTGGAACGTCGGGTCACGCCGTCGGCATCGTCAGATTCCGGCCGAGGAACCGACAGTGGACAAAACATCAAGGTATGCAACAAGGAAGAAAAGAAACACAAGGAAATATAAAGAAGGAGGGAAAGAGGATCTGAGCAGGGGTGCTTACGATGATCAGTAAAAGGGTCGAGGTCGCTGGTCGCGACGACGGTGCTCCGGCGGTGAACAGTAGCACCTTCAAGAACCGAAAGCAGTAAATATCAAAGAAGCTAGTATAGATGAAAAAGGAAGAATGAGATGGAGCAAGCGGTCACCGAGGGTTGCACGAGGCAGGGGAGAACGGAGACGGGGTCACCAGCGGCGAGAAGCAGAAGCGGGTGCAGGTGGTCGCGGCGGGGTGTGCAGGTAGCTGGAAACGCGGGGACTGGAGGAAGGAGGTGGACGTGGCTGCGATGAGGGCGAGGAGACGACAAGCCCGGCGGTGCTGGCGCCGGAGATGGGGTTGCGGCGGCGACGGGGGGCGAGGCGGCTGCGCAGTGCAATGGGTTAGGGTTGCGTTTTGAAAAAATAAGAAAGAAGAGAGAATACATAAGGGGGAGAGAGAGAGATTTAGGGGAGAGAAGAAGTTAGAGAGAGATAGAGAGAGATATGGGATAGAGAGAGTGGAGGGAGAAAGAGAGATACGTGAGAGAGATAAAGAGATAGAGTACTGGAGTGGAGCCCACGGGTAGATTATGAAGGCTGCGATTGGTTGGATTGGTTGGCAAGGAAAAAAATATTAAAGATTTAAACAGTGAAAATCTTATAAGTTAAGGAAAAATATTCGATGATTAAAGTATAATAAAATTTGGGATTTTGGCGTAAAATAAAACATTTCCAAATCGCGCCCGGGTCGGGTCCAAAAATTTGAAATTGAAATAATAGGATTTTAAGCGAGATCCAAAATTTAAAATGAAGTGTTTTATGATTAAAAAGTATACCCCCAAAACGGACACACGTACGTGCACGTAGCCGTCCAAACTCGTCCGTTTCACTGAAAGGGACGAGAACACGACGCACGGACACTACAACAGGGCTAGGGGTGGCAAGCAGGCCAAGATGAATATTTTTAATTTTATTTTAGATGCAAAAATTGTTATATGCAGAAATGAATTTGCCAGGTAAAATCTATAATAAGTAACAATCAAGCAAGATAAAAGAAATAAGTGCCACACTACGTTCAAACGGTAACAGGAATTAGTAGCATTGGGCTCGGGTGTTACAATCTCCTTTCTCTTATTTATAGGAGAAGAGAAAAGATCAATTTGTTAGGAGAATCTCTGATTGAGAGATCATGATCAATCCAAAGTGATCTTTTAGATCAATTTGTGAATTTCATTCACCGTTGGATTTTTAATCCAAAGGTTCTCCGTTTAATAGAGAAGTTTTCTTGTTTGTTTAACAAGATTTAGGAAATATTTTTCCTAGTGTAGAATTTTATTCTATCAGATGGCCGGTGGGTAATTTTATAATCACCATTGGATCGTTGATCCAAGGGTCCTCTATTTAACAGAGAGGATCTTTCTAGTTTGAGAAATATCGAGAAAATATTTCCACATAGAATTTAATTCTATCAGATAGTTCATTTGGTGATATTTTATCACAATCGGATTTTAAATCCAAGATTTTCTATAAGAAAAAAAATCTTTCTATATTAGAAAGATCGGGGAAAATATTTCCCATATAGAATTTAATTCTATCTTGCATTAGAATGCAGCAAGAAAACTCACGTGTTTAACACATGAGGCCTGTTTGGCCTGCCAATTATTTAAATGCAGCGCCTATATGCTTTGCATATAGTCGCTTACGTGTTTAACATGTGTGGCTCTTTTAGCCCATTTTTTAAAATTGCAGCGCCTATATGCTTTGCATATAGGCGCTCACGTGTTTAACACGTGAGGCTTATGCAGCGCCCATATGCTTTGCATATAGGCGCTCACGTGTTTAACATGTGAGACTTGAACAGTGATGAATTTTCCCCCTTTTCTTTCTTCTTTTGTTTATATGAAGGAACAGGTGACTGGAACGGCGGGCTCCTTCTGCCCTTTCCATTCTGTTCTGGGCTCTTTCTGAAGTAGTTTTAGCATCTTCTTCGTCTTTTTGGACATGTGCTTGCTCCTTGGAGGTTGCGACGAGTCGAATTTATTTCTTGGAGCAGCGGATTCAGCTGTCAGCTCTCAAAAGGTTTCAGCTTCTGTCTGTATAAAGTTGGTCTGCTTGATTGTTCACTAATATACTCTTGGATAGTTCGATCTCTCCGGTCATGTATTGCTTCTCGACCCAGTCTTTGAAAATGTAGCTGTAGGGTGTTTTTCGTCACCCCATTGAGATGGGAATACGCGTGCGCTTGTCAGGCACAGTAAAGATTCCCCCTGCCTAGGGTAGACAGGGGTTTATTGATTGTGGGGATCCGAATCTCCGGCAGCCTTGGACTAAGCTGCCGTTAATTACCCCTCGCCTTTGGAGCGAGGGAACCTCCGAATAACAGGTTAAACTGGTCATGCGAACTCAATATAAAGTGTGCGTGTGTTGTGTTTTAAAAGGGGTTTTGGATATATCGGGGGTCCCGCAGAGTTTTTACGGGTGTCCCGCTACCCGGATAGCGGTCTGGGGGTCAAGGGCGCTAGCAAGCCCTTGCGGGGTGCGGGGCAGCGCCCCGTTAGAAATTTTTTTCTAACGGGAGAGGTGTTTTTAGTGTGGAGTATGTGTGTGTGTGTGTGTGTGTGTGTAAGGGAAAGGGCATTCAAAGGATGCGTGGGGGGGGCCAGCGCCTCGCGTGTCAAACACGCGAGCGCTGGGCGCTTAGGCGCTGGCGCACCACGTGTCCGGCACGTGGGCACAGGGTGCTTGAAAGCCAGGCACTCGAGCGCTGGCGCACCACGTGCCCAGCACGTGGGCGCTGGGCGCTTGGCGTTAGAGCGCTAGAGCACCACGTGTCCGGCACGTGGGCGCTGGACGCTTTGAGCACTAGCGCACCATGTGCCCGGCACGTGGTGCGCCAGCGGGCGCTGGGCGCTTGAGCGCTCGAGCGCTAGCGCACCACATGCCCGGCATGTGGGCGTTGGGCGCTCGGGCGTCGGCGAGAAAAAAGGGCTTTTAGTCCTAGAAATAGGATTTAAAATCCCAAAAGAGGGTTTAGAGTGGAGTTAAACTCCTAAGATGTTTTGGAGTTGATGAAAGGAGTTCTTCTTTGGAGCCCTGGGTCTTCCCCAAAATGGGGTTTTCGGAGATGGGCCTCTTTCTTCCTCCTCTATTGGCAGGATCTTGGAGATCAAGAGACGTGAGATTTTTAAAAGTCTCTTCTTTTTTAGATCTGATGGGAGATCTAAGCTCCCCTTTGTGGGTTTTGTGGTGAAAAATTATTTAGTTTTGGAAAAGGAAGAGTAAAACTCTTGATTTAATTCAAAAGAAAGAAGAATGTTTAGAACCTTCAGAAAGGGGAAAGAGGCACAAACCCTAGATTTTGGGGGAATGAAAAAGTCTCTTTTATTCATCATTATGTTGCCTTATATAGGCTTACAAAATTACATATAGCCCCTTGGGTTTTACAAAATGGCATTTTGGCCATCCCATGACTCGTGTTATTTCTTTTTGCACATAAGCCATGGGCTTACAAAAATTTGGCTTTATGCTCATTTTCTTACATTCATGCATAAAAAATTACATCAAAATTATTTATTACATGATTTTTATTTTGGCATGGAGGAGGGCCGACCGCTTCATGTTCGGACTCGACCTGGGCATGGGCCCACTTGATCTAGGCTTGAGCCCACTTAGCTTGGAGTTGACCTTGACTTTGACTTGGTCAATCAGGGTGCAATTTTTGACTTCAACAGTAGCAATTCTCGATTGCATGACTCACTACTCTGTGGTACATGCAATACAGGGGATTGTCGGTCATTTTCTCTTCGTGGGGTCTCTTGGACTCCAGCAATTGTAGACCGGTGTTCAGGGCATCCTAGAATATCTTGCGGACGTTGTCCCTCCTGAAAGAGTAGACTTTGTTCTTTTTCTCTTATAGGGAAGGCCCTTCTCCTTCTAGCACTGGCTTTCGGGCGCGGTCTGTTTTTGACCCGTCTTCCTTTCTCTTATCTTCACTGTCAGACGCATTGAAGGTGTTGGTCTTGTTAGAGCTCCCACTTTTACGGTTGTCGTCTTTTTTGCTCTTTCAAGACTTGTCACCCTGAGAGTCCGGGGCAGACTCTTGCTTCGAGCGTTCCAACATTTGTACTCTTTTGGTCAACTCTTAAAACGTCTTGAGGCCTGTTGTACATAAGAATGGGACCATCCAATTGCTGAGGTTCCCAACAAGGAGGCTGACGGACTGGTCCTGCTCTAGCGGCGGTTCGCACTTGACAGTGAGATTGCGCCATCAGGCAATAAAATCCGTGTTGCTTTTTTTTCCCCGACTTGGTTCTCACAAGGTCAGCAATGGAGATTTTGTCACTAACACTCATGAATCTTTGCCAAAACAAAAACTCCATTTGGGCGAAAGTAGTGACGGACCCATCTGGTATACTTGCGTACCAGTCAAAAGCGACACCAGTAAGGCTGTTAACAAACGGACGAAGAAGGAGCGCATCATTGTCTCCTGTATTTCCGCACAACGCTTTAAAGTGGGGGACGTGCTGATTTGCATTTCCCGTCCCGTCAAATCTTCCGAACTTAGGAATGACGTAGCCGCTCGGGAACTCGATTAGATCGTACTGTGCGGGATATGGCCGCCCACTACTGCCAATTTCTTTCTGAGTTTCAGCTTCGGCCACCAATGTTTATCCTTACCGGTGACCAAATCCATTATCTGATCTTGTGTTAGAGGGATAGTGCTATCTGGGACTAAGGCGTTCTCAGAAGCGGAATGTGGCCGGCTTTCGTGCGGCTCACCCAATCTTGGACCCAAAGGGAAAGGCATCGGTTGCTTCGGGTTGTCATCAGCCGGCTCATGAGTAGAGACATGTGCTTAATTGGAAGGCGCCCGAGCAATTTGAGCCGTGAGCTACATCACAACATTCGTCAGGTCATCAATTTTTGAATAGAGTTTGGCCATCTCTCTATCTTTTCTTTTGAGCTGTTTTCGAAGCTCTTTAAGCAGCTCTTGCTCTGCGGTCCTGGGGCGGAAAGTCGGCTCTTCCTCGCTGTCCGAGCTTGACTCCACATGGACTGAGGAGTCCTTCTGCCTATCGGCTCATCGAGAGGGTTTTCATCGTCCAGCGGAGGCGGCTGATCTTGGGAAGCGGCAACCACATTCAAGCAGATAGGGCTTGGGATATGGTGGCCCAATCCTTACTTTTGCTGCCCAAGTTGTCGCTGGGACACGCCCCCGCCATATATACTGTACGGATAACATATCCAACCGTCTTTTCATTATTAGCAGCTGATTTTGCGGACTGATATCGTGGCCCTTCTTTTTCGGTAATGGGCAATCGACTTAAGGCGGCTGGCCTGACCGGGTTCTTGAATAGTGCTGGCGCTTCCTTTTTGGTTTTGCCCCGCTGTTTTCGCACGGCACAGAGCGCCTGATAGACTCTTAAAAAGACGGTGTCATGCTTTCTCTGTTGGGGATGGGACATGTCTCTTTGTAGCATCATTCGGACTGTTGTCTTCTTGATTCTGACGGTCATGGCATTTTTAGAACCCACTTCAGAGGTTTGAAGGAATTGCTGACTTTTACGGCTGACTCAGCCGTCGTCACGGGGTAACCCTACTCTTGGAACCTCACAAGATTCCATTTGGCCGGAGTCCTGGCCCTTTTGTTGGCTCGATACCTGAGCCGCTTCTGTCTCAACCTTTCTGTTTTGAACACTTGGCTGGCTGCGGCTCTTCGGGAAGTCGCCGTAAACCGGGCGATGGAGGGTTTAGGAGATACACCTGATTGTGCACTTGTTGGAGTCGTCGCCTGTGCTCGTCCGCAACGTTTGATGATGCCCTTTGTACCGAAAGTCTTGCCCCCAGCTGGAGCACCAGAAAGTTGTTCGGACACCGTCTTAAGTTTGGGTTGTGTTGCCTTAGCGATCACAATGTTCGGGCTCTTGCCCTTTGAGACCGGCTTGCCACCTGATTTGCCGGGATTTCTGCCAGATGAGCGCTTCCGGCAGGGTAAATGATGACGGAACCAAATTGGCGGGGTGACTCCGCCCATTGCCGGCTGAGACTTGTAGGGAGAACCACGCGGGCATTGATTTTGACCACGTAGGGAATCGGAGTCGCGTAAAAAACGAAGCTCGTCTTGCGAGACATGATTGCTGAGTTCGAGATTGTGATTGAAAACTTGTTAACTTGTACACACAAAAAAAATGACTTCAGTACAGGCAATCGATATATATGTTGATTGAATTTGCATGAACGTTTAACCCGAAATATGGGAGGAGAGAAAAGATCCCATCGGGCGTGCCAAAATCTGTAAGGTGTTTTTCGTCACACCTTTGAAATGGGAATACATGTCGCTTGCCAGGCGTATACAGATTCCCTCTATCTAGGGTAGGCCGAGATTTATTGATTGTGGGGATTCGAATCTCCGGCAGCTGCGGACTAAGCTGCCGTTTATTAACCCTTGCCTTTTTCTAACGGGAGATGTATTTTGAGTGTGGAGTGTATAGAATAAAAGGAGGGAGAAGCGTCCTAAGGACGCGTGAGTGACGTATGGGTACTGTGCACCCGCGGGCCACGTGCCTTACGCGTGGATGCTGGGCGCCCGCGGGTCACGTGCGCGGCACACGGCCGCTGGAAACACCGGCAAAGAAAGGGGCTTAGCCCCTCGGCTGGGAGTTGAACTCCCGAGGGGTTTTGGAGTTGAACTCCTAAACAGAAATTGGGTATAAATTTGGAGTTAAACTCCTAAAAGATTTGAATTTGGAGTTAAACTTCTGAGAGACTTTGGAAACTCCCAGAAAAAGGAAGGATTTCTATTTTTATGGAGTTATACTCCTAAAAGGATTTTGAGTGGAGTTAAACTCCAAAAGATTTTTGAAAAATAGAGTTGAACTCCCAAAAATCTTTGGAGATGATCAAAGGGGACCCCTTTCTTCTCCCCTTTAGTCCTGGATTTTCTTTTGAGCCTTGGATCTTCCCGAAGTAGGGTTTTTGGGAGATGGGTCTCCTTCCTCCTCTCTGTTGGCTGAATCTTGGATAAAAAGGGGTGAGACTTAAAAATCTCCCCTTTAGGGATTTGATGGAAGATCCGAGCTCCCCTTCAAAGATTTTATAATGAAATACTGTTTCTTTTTGGAAAAAGAAAAGTTAAACTTTTGATTTAATTCAAATAAAGAAAAAGGATTTAGAACCTTGAGAAAGGAGAAGGAGGTACAGAACCCTAATTTTTGTGAGAATAAAAAGTTTTCCTTGATCTTTTCATCATATTTGCCTTTATAGGCTACACACTTTACATATAGCTCTTTGGGCTTTGCCAAATAGCATTTGTGCCACCCATGTCTTATGTGTTTATTTTTTTTTTACATAAGCCATGGGGTTTACAAAGTTTTAGCTTTCTGCCCATTTTTCGTACATTTATTTTTAAAAAATTGTATTAAACTAATTTATTGCTTCATTCTTGACATGGAGCCAGCCCCTTTCCTACTTGGTCCTGACTTGGGCTTGGACCCACTTGGCTTGGGGGTTGATTGAATTTGACTTGTTCGATTGGGGTATGACTTTTGACCCCAACATTGATATATTTGAATAAAATATATTTCTTGTAAAATTGCAAAAAATATAGACTCGACAACCCTTCCGAATCCAACTCCTCCGTATTCAAAGTAAAGAACCATGACTTTTCTTTCTTTGTTTATATAACTGCAAAAGGATCTGATTTTACAAGAAATATATTTTTGGCCCGTGGGGGCTCTGCCTTTGTAGAAAACTAAGGTTTTGCGCATGCTGATCCTTTTGCAGTTACTATAAATGATCTTGTCACGGCCGGTGGCTTTCCAGAATCCAGCAGCTGTTGCTCGGTTGGTTCTCGTCCCAGTAGGATATTTCTTGTCATTGTGGCTGAAGAAGTACCATTCGTTTTGTGGCGTGGATCCGATCTTGCACTTCTCTATAGATGAGACTATGAATCAGATTATTTTTTTCACAAACATTACACAAAATATAAAGCGGCACTGCAGGAATCTAGGACATTCTTAGAGTACTGGCAGAGGCATGACATCACCATATTGGTATATATATGAACGAATCAATGTAAACTTTGTCATGTATCAGATTTCTTATAAAAGAAAAGCTCAATTTTACTAAACTACCATTGACTATGAGAGTTTGTTTTAGTAAGCTCCCTTCAGGCGCTACATTTAAGGGTGTTGTTAGAGGCAATGGTACCTTGTATATCCCATGGTTCAAGCTTATTGAGATCGTCATCGCCAATGACATCCAAATCGATCTTCTCACAAGCTACCTTCTTCCTCAGATAGTAACTCAACAGCTCTTCCTCAGTTGGATGAAAACAAAAGCCTGGGGACACACAGGATTGGCCGTTAACACCGACGCTCATTTTTTTAAGTCACTGATCAACAATGGTGATGAGATAATTAGGAAAGAGGTCAACACGCGCGCGCGCGCGCACACATTAAAGAGGAGGGCCAAAAGAATTATGAGAGGAAGGATTATTATCTAGAAGTTAAATGAATGGCAGAAAATATGAAAAAAGAGATCGTTATCATTCACATCTTCTCGGTGTCAATAGACTAGTGGGGTTAGTTTTGCTCTAACTGAGAGGAGCCACCAACCAAATATTAGACAGACAGAGAATTAGAGTTGGTGATCCCTAAGAAAGGAGAAAGTGTTGGCTAGAGGGAGAAAGAGAGCAAAGGGGACAGTAGACCTTAAAGATCTCAATGGGAAGGCACAGCTGCAACAAGAAGAATCCTCCATCACTTTAGCTCACATCACGGAGATCCCTCTTCTTTGTGTAACAACTGCAACGACAGCTACAGCTACAACAAGATCACCAGAAGCAATAACACCAACATCAATCAAGGGAACTCTTAAGGTAACTACGGCTGCATAAAAAATTCTGAAGAAATTGCATGATATATTTTTATACTCTATCACGTTCGTACAGACTTGGCGTTCTTTTTGTGTGCGAAAGTGGTATAATTGTGTAACAGTATTCTTAATCCATTTTTAAAATGCAAGCATATACATTAAGATTTGAATGCGCATCATACTGAAACCATCTTTAAAATTTACTTTGAAGGTGTGATTGAGGGTTGAATGATATAATCTTATACTCTACCAGAATCAGGAGAACGAAAAGAGAGGAGATTCTAGAAAGGTAGAGAGGGAAAGATGATGTATGGGGTTGGTCGGAGGCATTGCGTTTTCATTGCCCCCACCAGCCTATGAAAATTGCATCGATTTGAGCTTTTGCTGCATCCCAAGCCTAACTGATTTCCTCTTTTTCTCTTTATTAACACCACGTTAAGTTATTCTTCCAATAAAGGAAAATGAGAAACAAATAATCATGTTATTTCATGTTTAAGGAATGATATAGTATACTTTCTTTATTTCATCTGGTAGACCTAGCAAAAGGAACTGTATGAGATGCGTCTATTGCTGTTTGGAATTGGTATGTTCTGACATAGATCAGGAGGCAACTAGATCAAACGCAATAGTATGAGCACCGCAAAGAAAAGTTCCGGGGGAAATAGCAAAAAGAAGAATTTGAATCAGATTGATGATATTCTTCCAGGCAAAAATCCTAACTAATGCCCAGGCCACAATACATCAAGAGCAGGTAAGGATTTTTTCAGTATGTGCTTTCGTGTGTGCAAGCATACTTTTGTTATGCAATGCACTCCCAAACTAATGGTCAGCGGGCACATTGGTATCAGCTTCATACCCCCTGTCGGAATTTCTTTGATGCGTCAAGGATATTTCTTTGAATCGTTTTGATTCGTCAAAGGATATTTCTAGGACTCTTTTCGACACATCCTAAAATTACTTTATTCTTAATATATTGAGCATGCCTCAATAACTAAAGACACTTGCAATCTATTCTTGTTTGTATGTTTAGACCAGTGGAATTATTTGTATTCTTTGCTTAGATTTGCTAAATGAATACTTTTGTTATTACATGCATGTGTATAAACAATAAAAAATTGGTGTATCCGAAAGAATCATATCCTAGACTTTTGGAAAATTAGGGTTTGGCAAACCAAACTCCTATGGTCCCCTGTATCAGTATATGTATTCCTGTATCAGTCTATGTATTCGTACTACTTTTAGCATCACGGTGGGCCCTCGTGTCCTATCGTTGGAAAATTAGAGAAACAAAATCCAGTCTATCAAGGATGCAAAGGTACAATGAATCAACAATCATGAAGAAATATAATTTCATGAAAAAGTAGAACGAAGCTTCAGCAACTACAAAGCCTTTAAAGAACTAGAACTACTGCAAGCAACATAGGAACATAGCTGCCGGCTATGTAGCATGGGTTCGGATATGGATACGGGATATGATACGGATTTGCGGATTATCAATTTTCCAAAAACCTAGAATACGGGATACGTTTTTATATCGATTTTAAATTAACTAAATACGAATATATTTAATGTATACATACCTATATATAATAATATAGATAAATAATTGTATTATGTTAGATATTCAATGCACTTTCAAACTTGTGTGGGTCTTAATTTTCGAGAGAAAGATAAAATGCGTCGATTCGAGAGAGGTTGATGAGACATTTACAAGTCCGAGCGAATCCGAGAGTTTTGGACTCCGATACGCGATCGGGGACGATACGTGAGGCATATACAAGTATCCGTGCTTCATAGGCTGCAGGTATGAAGAAGTAAGTTTATCAAAGTCACAGAAAGTATTGAGCTAATCAAGAGAGGTGTGGCTGTGGAAGACAACACAGCTCTTGCTAAACATTCCCAAAGTAGCCTTTGAGCAACAGAAATATATTTTTTAATAATTACAGCAGTATATATCGATTAATGACATGACACATTTTGTATTTTTATACCATTTAAAATTGCATTTTATGTAATAACAAGATAAAATATAATAGCTATAAGAAAAATCACCTTCAGCCTTTATGAGAATTTGCTCCAGTAGGAGTCCATCAAAGTTTAAAACCTTGGTAACAAGTGTTTGCATCTATGACGAGATTCTTCATCTTCTCTAATCCTTTCCCCATTAAAATTTAGGTGGTTATGACCTCAAATGTCCTGAAAGATATGATAAAATTTTACAACAATTGGTATAGAAATTTTTACAAAAACTCAAGCAAGTAAAGGAGGGGAATCAAATTAATCCAATAGGTTAGTGGACAAATAGGAAACTAATCTTCATCCACTTTGAAGCTTGAGCATTGTATATGTAAGAATTATATTAAACTCTCAAGACAAATTCAAACTATGAGCCAGCCAAAATACATCCCAATACATCTGGTGGTACAACTGGAACAAATCTGACCACTTTCAACCGTGAGTGATTCATTTTTTTTATTTTTTTTGGGCAATAACCTGTAGGCTTTGGGGGGAGGGGGGGGGGGTCAAGCTAGGCCCATGAGAACTTTCTCCATATAATTGATTGCAAATCCCCTAGCCACTCTAAGTGAGAAGTTTCGAACCCAAGACCTCCCACCTGGTGAGGGAGTGTCATTGCCACTCAACCAAATGCTCTTTGGTGAGTGATTTATTGATACCATTTCACAGCTAATTATCATAGTTTATAGAATACAGGAATCCACAAAAAATTAACAACCATTGATCGACAAGATTAGCATCGAACTGATTAATTGCAGTCCACTACATACGAACTAAGAGCTTTGTATATACCATTAGGAAGAATTTAATAACATACCTGTGTATCCTGAAAAAGCCATATTAAGAATATTTTAAGCTTCACCCTGATTTTGCTGATATATGCCGTAAAAAACCCGAAAGAAAACCAGAAAATCCATAAGAAAACCTTCATGCGGCTATACTTTTAGTTGCATCAAATGAAAATTCTTGGAGGAAAAATGAATTTGATCTGCACTACAATCACATATATTTTACTAAACATACAAGTGCATATATATGCAACATATTCAAATTCACTTATTATATTTGTGGAAAGAGGTCTACTTCAGGCTAGCAGACCCGCCAGAAATATTAGATCTTCACAAAGTAGCCTGATATCCGCTACGTAATCTAGATATATCATATATATTCAGCAACAAATTGCATATTAAATAACAGACGAATAGCATGTGTCGAATTTCATCAGAAGGAAGAGCACACTCAAAGAGGGGGGAAAAACTACGAAATAATACTCCATTGTACTTATTTCAAACCACTGAATAAACGAAAGGAAAGTAAAGAACGAAAAAGGTGAACAAGAAAATAGCATTGCACCCCCATGTTGATCTACCGACTGTACATGAAATTTTGAAACGTCCATCCCCTGTTAAAGTAGACAAGCATTCAGCTAAGATCAATAACTTGTTGAAGGTTTGTTGGTTCAACCTGTCCAAAAAGTATACAATGTTTGCAAAAAAATTAATAAAGACCCGTCAGGATTTCATCTCAAAGTTTTCTTCAAACCCTCAATTCATAAAGGAGAAAGTTTATACTGAACAAATTGCCATCAACTTTTTCAAATATTACTACCTTCAAGGTTATCCACTAAATGGCCCTTGTAGTATATCTTCATGAACAACTCAAAGTTTCTTCCTCCAGAATGAATTTTGATTCCATAGATGATTGTGCATAGATAGATCATGTTAGAATTTCTCAATTTTTGTTGACAAATAAGAGGTGATCATATACCTTAACCCCTCAAACATTAAAAGTAATTATCTTTCCTTCTTTGCGTTGATAGTTGAGCATTAATATGTTACAAAGGATAAAAATAACTTATGATGAGCATGAAAATAACATCAATCGTCTAATTAAACATCAGATATAAGTGGCTGAATGCAATAATCACTTTAGAGAGCTCATATCAAAGAGCAGGCACAAGGAGGGAAAAAGTTATCCATCTCATGCACATACAACTGGTTTCAACCTAGAAATAAAATTGGGATCTTACTAATGCAGTCTATTACAATCGAAGCATTACTACTAGCTTAATAATTATTAATAAGAGCATCTACACTAAAAGCCTGCCTACAAATATAATTAAGGGTTCTTATTCTTCCACTGGGGAAAGAAGATTCACTTTAAATGACAAGGATGGATCATCATAGTTCAAATCGAACATGTCCCCCGAGTTGATGTAACCATTATGTTGGCAGTTACGTAACAAAGATTGACCTAGCACATTATTGATGGAAAGTATGCCACATGAGTACCAGGAATAGCATTGGAAATGCAGTGTATACATAAATCATTTGACGAATATTGTTGTCAGTGATCAACTACCAAACATCACATACTTTATAAAGATGAGATGCTAGTTATTTTGAAAACACAGGGAGTTTCCTTTTTATTCTTGGAAAAACTCGAAGAATAAGATTGGTGAACCATATCCTATATCTAAAGATTAACAGTAACAGTATCAACCTCTTTGATCATATAGAAGCTGCCTAACTTTTTCAAGCAAAAACATTCTACAACTAAAGCTCACAAATGTTATAAAACACAATTATATTGCATACATATTAACTTGCACATATATTTAGTGAACTCTTCGATAAAGGAACATTCTTTACTTTGGTATGACATGAATTCTAATAGTACATAACAATCTACATATCATAACGGTTAGGGGCAAAGCATAGCCAATGTTTCAATTTGTTTATCAAATGATCAAATCACACGTACAAACATTCATATGAGATGAGCTTTTGCAAGGTAAAGACAAGTGCAAGGTCGAAACAACCCATGGCCTAGGCCTAAAAATACACAAAACCGGTATCCCTATAAACAAAATTTTAAAAGAAACAAAATTAAGCTAGACCGTGTCATCAACAATCCTCATTGTACTCAACAATGCACATAGCCAAAAGCTATATTTCTTGTAGTGTTGGTGACCAAAATGATTGAAGACCAAAATGCTAGATTAGAACATATATCACAAGAAGAAAAATAATACATCCTAGCATATATAGCAACAACATAAATAAAAGCAGTTAACAAAATTTCCAGGGTATATAAGCATGAATAGAACATATTCATGTGCAAATTTCAACTCAAAGTTTGTCAACCATGTTGATTATTAGGATAGCACGTATTTGTAGAAACAAAATGTACAAGGACAAAAGATACCCGTAAGAACCAGTTAACATAATGCTACTGTCCGCACTACCAGGGTATAATGCGAAGTATCAACACTTCAACAGCCTAATTAATAATAACATGTAAACCATTCATATCAAAATCCACTATAAACAAAGAAAACACAGGCTATGATGGAAAGTACAAACTATCACCACAGTAATTAAAGTACAAAGTAAAGCCTAAATCACACCTTGATCTTCCATGATTCCGTCTAACAAGAAGTTGTATAATGCATCCTTTCTCTGTGACCAAAAAATGCCCAATTCCCAATCACCCCCTCATAATTCGAACTCATCATCAAGCTTCAAAGCCTCAGCAGCCGCCTCCTCCTCTTCATCGTCAATCACAAAGTACGGGTTATGCGCCTCCGGCTTAAACTTGTACCCCGTAAACACATAGAAAGCAAGCGTAGCAAGCTCCCCAGTAACAACACTAGTCCATAGATACCTATACGAAGTAATCGTAAGCAATGCATAAACAACCACCCTGGTGAAGTATATGTAGCAAATCAACACTATATAATACTGCCGGAAAAGTGTCAACTTCATCAGATTAACCGCTGCTTTCCCATCGGTCCTTGCCGCCTCTCTAAGGTTCTTAATAGACCAAACAATAGGAAACAGCACCGCACAGCAACAAATCACATCAACGAGTAGAAAAACCTGCTTCCAAGTGACCCAATCTCTCGCATAAGGCCCTGACTCATCGATCGCAACCTGCGCGATATTCGCCACGACTTGCAAAGGAATCACCACCATCAGCACCTTTTTCTCCTTATCTTGCAAAAACGGCTTCAAAAACGACCACCCAGTCCCAATCAACACAATCAAAGTAAACAAAGAGATCCCTTTCAAGAAGCTGAAGATATAAAACAACACATCCCATCCATGAGCGCTCCCGGTTCGCTCGATATAAGATTTGTCCTCGGCCTCACACAAAAGATTCAACCCTTTCAAAATCACAACAGCCAGCATAAAGTAATGAATCCAAAACGAAGTTTGCCGCTTTTTGATCAACACATAGACCCAAGCCACCGCCATCGCACAATACACCAAGAACAAGAAGAAGTAAACAGAGGGCAGAATCGCGGAACCAGCAGACAAGTAGATTCTTTTATTCGAACCTGGCTCGAGATTGTACATCGCGGATCGAACCGACATCGAGACCTTGACCTCAGGCAAGCAATTCGCGAACAGCAGCGTGTACTGGCCAGGATCCGATACGTGATGGACAGATCCGAAGCTCTCGGCTCGAACCGAAGGCGTCGACGACGATCTAGGGAGGCGATCGAAGGTGAAGGCGAGCTTGATGAGCTTGGATTCGAGGACGCAGGTGATGTCGAGCTGCTGGATCTGGTCGACGACGTGGATCCAGGCGTTGCGGGTGGTGAGGAAGAAGCCTAGCTTCGAGAGGTCGAGGCTAGGGTTGGAGTCGGTGAGGGAGAGGGAGGAGACGTTGAGCTCTAGGGTTCCGGTGTGGGTGAAGCCGAACTCGTCGAAGGGGATGATGGATCGGGCGTCGGATCGGATGTCCATGATGCGGATCTCGGCGGATCCGGAGCCGATAATGGCGAGGAGAGAGATGAGGGAGAGGATCGTTGAAATCGCCATTGGAGATCTCTCTGAGGCTGAGCTCTCTCGTCTTCGGATCGATTGAGCTTTGGGGATTTCGTAGGGTTTTTTGTTGGGGGGAGAGGGATAAGTAGGCTCTGAGAAGCGGGGAAATTACCAGGGGTGCCACTAAGAAAGGCTGTGAGTTGGTAGGGTGATTCGGTAATTTCGGAGAAGGGGAGGGGTGGTTTGGGTAGCAGTAGTTGAACTTGGATTTTGTCGCTTGTGGATCCGGGGCTAACTTGCGGGCGAAGGGAGGAACGCCCGATGACGCGTTGCTTTCGTAGACTACGATTAATTTGATTTATTTTATTCTTTTTTTCTTTGACTTTTGGAAAAATGTTTGGGTCCTTATAAAGGTGGTTTCCTCTCGTCAGCTGGTTCTAGTCTCCTTTACTTTGTTTGAATGGTTTAAACTTGCAATATTTGGTATCTTGAATTGATCAGCAATAATGTTGTGAGTGGCTTTTCAAAATGGAGCTAGACTTGATCAGAAATGAGTAGTGAGAAGCCGTGAACTCACTGTCACTCACGGTCACGAATAGAAACACAAACACATGGATCTTTTCATATCAGAGCGGTTCTATAAAAATATTAAGTTTTATATGTTTTTTCTATACTTGGCATAACGTTCTAAACATGATGCATGCATTCAAACTATGGCAATACGATCAAATCAAAACAAGTAAATTAGGAACAATTTCGAGAATCATAGAATGCCATTTTCTGGAATATTATTGCTCTACCGAGCATCATTTTCTTTTCTTATTCTTACATTCATTGCAATCTTCTCTTAATCACTGTCCTCCTTGTACCTGCCTCCAGCACCGTCCTTATATCCACAGTCGCTTACATTGTTAATTTGCCTCCACCATCTACGGTCACTTCCACCTGAACCACAATCTTCATAATCCTCCTCTATAGCAACACGTAAAACAACCTTCGCTTCACTATCCTTATCATTGCCTCTCATGTTTCACTCGCTATAATGTTTGCCATCTAAATCATGTCTATCTTAATATCCATTGTCGATGAGCCAGCACATCTACTACTACAATATGGGTTGCCCCTACGGATAAAGGAATCCATAGGGACAACTATATATTGCCCCTACGGATTAATCCGTAGGTCCCTATACTTGGCCCTACGGTTCTCTACGTTTTAATTTAAAAATATTTAATCGTAATTTGATGTTTGGTCCTACGGAGCCGCAAACAAAGGACCTACGGGTATGTCCGTAGGAGCATGTATACGGGTTAATTAATAATTAAAAAAAAGGCACAGAAAAACTCTCCGTTCCCAAAAGATCTTTATCATCTCCCGCGCTTCGCGATCGATTTCCTCCCTCTCCTCGATCCCGAGCCTCGTCGCCTCCTCATAACATCGTCGTCGACTTCCTCCAGCGTCTCGATCCCGAGCCTCGTCGACTTCCTTGTCGCCTCCTCCGTTGTCTCCTCCACCGCCCAACAGGTTAGTAAATCTCTAATTTTTACTTCTAATTTAATGCTTTTATTTTTCTCTTTTGATGATGTTAGGTTCAGGGCAGGGTTCGGGTACGGGTGAGGGTTAGGGTTAGGCATCGGGTCAGTTTAGGTTAGGGTTAAGTTTAGGGTTAGGATTAGAGTTAAGGGTCGGTTGGGGTTAGGGTTGGGGTTGGGGTTGGGGTTAGGGTTCGGTTGCGGTTGGGGTTGGGGTTAGGGTTGGGGTTCGGAATTGGGGTTGGGGTTGGGGTTAGGGTTCGGGGTTGGGGTTTGGGTTGGGATTAGGGTTGTTTTTTCTTGAAAACAACTTTTGTTGTGCGTGAAGAGAGTATGGCGAGGTGACACATGGAGGAGGAAAGCCCGATGGGGGGAGGGATAGGGTTATCACATGGAAGCTCCAACTGCTGCCTTGCACCAATGAGGTGGCGCCACGTGTCAGCAGAATATCTAAGGGATTGACCTGCTTTGAAGCCGACCTCATAGAAATTGTATGCGGAAGCTAAAGCTAACTTTGGAACCTGCCGGGAGTTGAGATTACTGCAGCCGTCTCCTGGTTGGTAGTGTGATATTGGAGTTAGAATCACTGAAGTTGACGTATAATCAGTTCTTAAGAATCCAATCAAACCCCTTTTTCATTTTCGCTCCACGTTCGAAGTTTGCATAACTTATACATTCGCTAATTAAGTGTATTAACTGATATGCTGATTCGAAAACCAATAAACAATATTCACAACTTGGTATGATATCTTTTTTCTTTTGGATAATACTCATGACAATAACTTGGGTTTCAAAATGGACCGAAGGTTAATGTTGGGGTTGGGGTTGGGGTTAATTAGTTGGGCTTAAGGTTATGGTGCTTAGGGTTAGGGTTAGGGTCTGGTTTAGTGTTAGAGGCTAGGGTTAATTTGGGTTAATTAGAGGGCAAGGTTAATTTGGGTTAATTAGTGATAATTTGAAAGGGTTATGGTGTTGATTAGGGTTAATTTGGTTTAATTTAGGTTGATTAGGGTTGATTAGGGTTAATTTGGGTAAATTAGGTTAAGTTTTGGTTAATTAGGGATAATTTGTGTTAGGGTAACGATTATGGTTAATTGTGATTAGGGTAACTTATACATTCGCTAATTAAGTGTATTAACTGATAATATATTTCGAAAGACGGGTTGTCTTCGGCCGATCATGAAGTTACGTGGGTTAGAAATGATATCGATGATGAAATCCAAGTAGATATGTTTAATGCGCCCACGAAACGAAAAAGCTTATCAGTAATGTTATATTATTACTTCACATTTTACGATCTATACATATATAGTCAATACTTGTAATGATTGTCTAATACGTCCACGAACTGTTTATCTAGATTTGATGACGATGACGGGAGCAGCGAGGGGCGACAGGAGCTCCAGCCGCGGCACCGGCAGAGGCAAAGCGGTTCTGCCGTCCGGAGAGCTGCGTAAGGAGCTTCAGAGGGCCGGTCTTGCACCCAGATCGGAGACTCCTTCGGATGCCTCCTTCCGTGTGGACTTTGCCACACCTCCAGGTATATTGCACGCATATCCATTTTGAATATAATATTATAGATATTCATGCATGTTCATGTCAAAATTACTTATATTGTCAATGTTTGATTGTCTAGTTGTTGGTGATGCGTCCACATCAGGGACAGAGGCCACTCCCGCACCTTTAGGTATGTTTTTATATCATATAGTGCATGTATATTGATTTAGAATGCTATATCATAAATATACACACATTCCTTTTGTTCTTACTTAGATAGTAATTTTTTTTATTGTCTAGCTGTAGGTGGTGACACCACCGCACCTGCGGGTATGTTTATATATCTTATAGTGCATGCATATTGATTTAGAATGTTATATTATTGATCTACACATTCTTTTTGCAATTACTTATATAATCTATTTTTAATTGTCTAATTATAGGTAGTGCATCCACATCTGACGCAGGGGCCACTCCTGCCACTTCCGTACCCTCCGCATCGTCTGTAGGTTAGTATGAATAAATATAAAATATTTATTCATTTTACATATCCTCTATAGAATAAATATAAACTTCATGGAAATTTAGATTCAATGTTTATTTTCTAGTTGGAGGAGATGCGTCCGCATCCGGGACACCGGCTGTTCCTCACCGGAGGAACTATTGTCCCGCTCGTGCTGCTGCCCGGGCCCAGGCTCGTGCTTTAATCACCGGAGGTATATATCACACTTCAATTTTCGTTTAACCTTGATTTCTTAATACAACTTTGTCATAATATTGATTGTCTTGATATTTCTTGCAGACGCAGGGCATCCATATCCCCAAATGGGGCCTCAAGGCCCGAATCAGTCCCACAGGCCGAGGCCTGATAGAGCTAGGGGGAGGCAGCATTCCCCTTCTTTTTTACCTCTGATTATCGCTATACCGGCGATCATGCCAAGAGGTTCGGCCGGTATATGGGGGATGAGAGCCGGCTCGTGAAGAACTATCCACTTCACGTTGAGTGGGACGACCAGCACCGGCGCTCATTCGCCCTCTTCTTTGATCAGGCTCGGGTATTAATATATATTTTCATTTGATTTATCCAATATATTTATTATTAACACTTGCAATCCAATAACAATGTTTTTTTTTTGTATTTTCAGTTGGATAACGATTTTCAGCCTGTACCCGACCCTGATCACCCTGGGAGGGTGCTTGACCTTCATGCTCTCTACAATGGCCTGATGAAGAACATGCAGACCAAGGTCTGATACAATAGGAATGAGCTGAAGGCCGACTGCTACTCCTTGTGGATGGCGACCCCCGAGGCAGAGAGAGCGGCCCTCCTATCTACTCCGGCCTTTGCGAGAGTCGACGTAGAGACATGGCCGCTATTGTGCGAATATTTCGACTCTCAACGCAAACAGGTATGTATTTTAAATGTAATTCATTGTTTAGTATATAATTTATTTTTTTGTGTTCCTTAATTAAAAAACTAAATGTGAATTGTTTCCCCCAATCAGAGCAAACCTCTGTTTTGAATTTCAAAATTCAAAAATTGAAGCAACGCTTCAGATCCTGCGCGCTGCGCGCCACGTGTCAAAAGCAGACACGCCAGTGCCAGGAGCGCTGAGCCCTAGGCAGCGCACCCCAATCAGAGCAAAGCACTGTTTTCAAAATTCAAAATTTAAAAAGTTGAAGCAACGCTTCAGATCCAGCGCTCTGCGCTGCGCGCCAAGTGTCAAACACAGGTGCGCTAGTGCAGTTGCGCTGCGCTCTGCTCTGTGTGCCACGTATCTAACACAGGTGCGCTAGCGCAGTTGTGATGTGCTCTGCACTGCGCGCCACATGTCAAGCACGAGTGCGCTAGCACAGTTGCGCTGCGTTCTGCGCTGCGCGCTACGTGTCGAACGCAGGTGCGCCAGCGTTGGGATTAAAAATTCCCACCGTTAGATCCAATGATCTAATAATTGTTAGTGTATATGCCCTAGAGGCCATTACTATATCATACTAGTTTGTATATTACTTAATGGAAGCTTGGGATATTCACCTTGTATATACAATCTTGCTCAAAACAGTAGTATGCTACTTGGTTTGTTTCTACTTCAATGTGTACATGTGTTTATTTTAGTATATCGCATATACACATTAGTGGAGCCCTTAGGATCTTTGCTTGATTACAAGCGTTGTGATGGCAGTCACACTAGTGGGGCTGGGTAATCTCTAAGCACATCCTTATGCAGGTCCCTGGTCGCAGGACTATCGAGACAGGGTATCGATACTCCGGAGTAGACTAGCGCATGCGCTTCTCATCCCAGTATGGGAGATGGTCTGTCCCACAGCCGTCGGTACGTCGTACTTGAGAGAGTATGCGGGTGCTCGTTGGGTTACGAGTACACTGGACAGGACTCGTCGGGAACTGACTAGTTGGTATTATGCCTATCGTCAGTTATCAGTTCCCAGGTGACATGAGTACATCTTAGTCCGCTGACTTGACACTGTCACTTCGCCTCGAGTGTGTTCCCACTGTACTTTGATTGCTACCCTACCACGGCTCAAAGGAGTGGTGCAAACAGGTGGTAGTTGGGTGCAGTCCCGAAGCACTTGGAGGCAGTGAAGGTTAGACAGGATTCGTCTCTCCCGGTATTGGGGGTTGACATCGTGCTATGTCTAGGAGAGCCATTACACGAGTAGTCCCTGGCCAGGGCAAACGAGATATACTGGTAGGCTTCCAGTATTATCTCAGGATGTTTTGGGCTTCACTCCGACACGACTTGTACCGCTATTGGAGGACTGACGTTTACCGCCCCCTAGGCCCGCCATGCGATGTATCAGACGAACAGACCGGACTGTACGGAGAATGTCACATTCAGGCTCATTAGGAGTTCAGATGGGTTTCGCCTCGTCAGTCTTCTTGTCGGCATCTACCTGGGGACCGTTACGCACAGCTAGTGCCGCTTGCGGTCTGTGGTTAAACCCACTGCCAGCGTAGTGTCGAGTCTTTAGAGTCCCACACAGAAAGCTATTCGCCTTTAGGCAAAAGAGTAGAGGTCGCATGGTTTTGCGACAGGTCGCATGGTTTTGCTACAAGGTTCGGTCACATCCGTACACTTGTGCACGTACAGTGTCCGGACAGTTTACACTAGCGGGCTTTGGTTTAAGCCAGATCCTAGTGTACCTTTTGGGATTGGTTTTATCCAGTATGCATCCGTGTTCCTCGGAACGCGGATGCGGGTGTGTATGCACAGTTGACGGAGAGACAGAGGCAGAGGATTCTCATTAGGGTTGTTGACCGTTGACAGTTGACTATTGACTTTTTGCTCAACCCTAATGAGAATATGATATATGATTAACAATTATATTAATTAAGTATTATGGTGACATGGTTGTTGAGGGATTGACTTTGTTGACTTGTTGACTTTTGTTGACTTTGTTGACCGGTTGACTAGGCTTGACTAGTTGACCATCATGATAACTATAGCTATCATTTCATGGCAAAGACTTTTGCTTGCTTGCTCTTTTGTGCAAAATGAGTGCATGAAATGATATGGCTATGGTTGCTTAAACCATCATATAATACTTGATTGATATGAGGTGTTATGATTGTTTTGGATTATGAGAGCCAAATGAGAAAAGTCTTCTCTCATTCTTTCATGCTCATTCTCTCTCTTGTTCTTGAGCTCTCATCTTCCTCCTCTTGCTCACCCCCTCTTGATTCTATGGTTCACTTGTCTCATGAGTTGAGAACCAAGAACCATAGATAAAATCCCATACAAACTCTTCTCTACTCACTCTAGTTCACAAGGTTTAGCAAACCGAGTGAACTAGTTTCTTCAAAGTTCGAAGAAGGAGCCAAAGGTTGAAGCTTTCAGGTGGATCTATCTTCGGCGCAAGGAGACGACGGGGAGAAGCCGATTCGGACGACCATCGAAGCTTGAAGACGAAGGAGTTCGAGAAAAAGAAAGGTATAACCCCCTAACCGAGTAGTTAGCAACTCGTAGTTAGGTTGTTAGTTAGATGTTTAACAAAGATCCGGTTTTTGAGTCCATGTTACCACCTCTAAGAAAATCGTTTTTCACCAAATTCCGCATGCCCGAAAGTACCGGGAGAGGTACATGGACTTACAGTGGTATCAGAGCCTAGTTAAACTCTATCTAACATGTTAGCAAAGTAGCTAGAAAATCGATCAAAGGAAAAGTCGCAAAACGAACCCCGTTTTTTAAACTTTCTGTCGATTTTAAAAGTGCTGGAAATTTTTTTTGAGATACACCAAAAATCGACTCAGGGTTTTCTGAAGAAACTGCAAAAATTTGACCCCCTAACTCGATCAAAGCGCAGCGGTTCCGCGGCGGAAGCTTGCTCCCGCCGCGGAACCGCGGCCGAGTTGACTCGGTCATGGGGTTTCTTCTTTGCAGTTTGTTCATAGGGGTATTTTGGGATTTTTGGAATATATATTTTCTGCCCAGATTTTTCAGAACGAAAATTTTATTTTTGGGGTCCTGAAAATCCGTATTTTTTTATCGAACTTCTAAAAGACTTTAGCTGGCGGGTTTTTCTGTGATGTGATATTTGTATTGAACGTCTGCTAATCGCTATATGTCGATTAGTGGGGGTTATACAAATCTGTGATCTGTAATGTTGCTGGAATGTGTATATGAATATGTTGGATTGTCGCGGGTGAATAGCCGGGGGTTGTGAGACGAGAGTTTTCTTTTCTTTCAATTCATGTAAATTTGTAAATTGATATAATAATTATTTGTATGGCCGCACAACCGGGTCCGGGTTATAGCCGTCATTGTATAATTTCTTTTTACTGTTTTTGCTCCTAGGTTAGACCCATGGAGGGGGTGCACAAACTACCGGGTATGCCGAAGTGCCGAGTGGCCTACTCACGGGGATGAGGGAGGTTGCTTCGCTTCGGATACTTGGCGGGTAGTTTGCCGCACCCGTAGGGGTCTTGGGTGGGGTTTTGGCTATTCACCGCGACCGTGTAATCTGCTTTTCGTTACAGGCTCGTACGAATTGCGGATTCCTAGTATATCCAATGTGTTCATCTATGATCTGAAATGGCTATCATTGCAATATATCTATATATGATATTATTTAGGCGTTGCTTATGTTTTACAGCCGCGCTAGCCCAGCCCCCGCTCTGTCGTTAGTTAAGTAACCTAACGGGTAATGACGGGGCCCCGTGGCGCATGCGAATGGCATAAGCGTACGTCATATTTTGGGTGTTTTCTGCAATGGTAGGATTAAATGATGGGACGCATTAAAAGAACTAATGCAAGAATATCAAGCATTAAAAGAACTAATACAAGAAAATAAACCAAGTTAAAATCGTTGGAACACTTTCGGAAAACCACTCGATTCTTTTCAAAACTAACTTTTAAATGCGGAGCTTGAGCCACTCCTTTTAAAAGCTATCTCGTTCCATCGATTATATCAAGTTCACTACGTTCACGATTTTTCCAAAACCATACGTAGCCCTCCATCATTTCAGTTAAATATTCGGTAGTATTCAAGCTATGTATTTTGACCTCACGCCAAGGCATATTGATTGGTAGCTGCCGGATATTTATCTGTTGCATAGATAGAATGCGTTGGTTTGGGACAGCCGTACTACCATTTTGGCCTACGTCAAGGGTAGGTACGGGTGGATTCAAATTAACCTGGATAATGATGGGAAGAACTTGACATGTGACTTATGACATTTTGACCTCACGCCAAGGTCATAAGAGCATGGGGCAAAAATCCACATCGGGAGTTTCAAAAGAACTGAAACTTGCTAGTGTTGCATACCATTTGGAGTGTGATGATTCTGGTAGGATTCCTTCAGTTTCGTCACGCGATGATATTTGGATCCCGATCCTACTGTGAGTATATGCTACTCCTCGGGAAATTTCTCACTTAACGATCAATGCTATAAACCAAGTAGGTGTCTAGAAAGGTGTTAGCGGGGCTACGCCCCCAGGGAAAAGAGGTTATTTAATTAAGGAACTTCGCGAAAGCATTGGAAAACCTCCCTCGAAGTACCAACACTGGCCTGGCTGAACGGTTAAGCAAGTATTGTACGGTGAGATTGATCCTGACTAATTCTTCCTTTTTGGTTTGAGGTGGGATTCGAGAAACAGTGGGAGCCATCATATTTAGACAAACTAAAAACCACTCTAAACTTGCAAGAGCATCATGCTGAGTGTTTCTTCTCTCTCCTAATTGCAGCGACCAATCGACATGACTGGACTTAAGTTACTCCTAGATAAAAACATACTGACAGGGGCAAACTACAAAGATTAGCTCAGGAATGTCAAGATGGCAATCACTTACGACAAGCTGGGGTATCTTCTTACCACCAAAGCTCCCCCTGTCCCTGGTCCCACTTCCAGCGTCGCGGATAAGGAAATCCGTAAGACTTGGGAGATTGATAGCGCGAAGGCCAAGTGCCTCGTACTTGCCTCTATGGACAATGAACATCAGAGGAGGCACGAGAATATGGACTTGGAATCCATATTTCTTCATACAAAAGAACTGTATGGAGAGCAATCTCGTATCGCAAGATACGAAGCGTCGAAAAAGTTATTTTCGGCAAGGATGGCCGTCGGATCATCAGTAGCAGAACACGTGCTTAAGATGATCGGCTACATTGAGGAGCTCGCGGACCTAGGGACCACATTGGAGAGTGAGCTTTATACGGACTTAGTTCTCCAGTCCCTTCCTTCCACTTACGCCCAGTTTATACTGAACTTCAACTTACAAGAAAAAGAAGTTGAACTTTCAGAGCTCCTCAACATGCTGAGGAGCGCAGAGGGCACCCTACAGAAAGGTAGGGAAACATCCACTTTGTTTGTAGGAGGATCATCTTCTTCTAGATCCAAGGCGAAAGCCAAGGGAAAGAAGAAGAAAGCCCCCGCCAAACCAAGGGGAGGTGTTAGTAAAGTGGATATGAAGGGAAAAGCTAAAGCAACAAAGAAGGCGGGGAAGCTTGTGGATAAGGAAGAATGCTTCTATTGTCATAAGAAAGGACACTGGAAGAATGATTGCAGGGCTTGGAAGGCCAGAACACAGGAATTGAAGCAGGTTGCAGCTTCAGCTTCAGGTGTGTATGTTATTGAAAACTGTTTTTCAATAAACTCTACTTCCTGGGTATTGGATACCGGATCAGGATCTCATATCTGTAATTCTTTGCAGGCGTTGAGAAACCGTAGTGTTTTGAAAGCAGGTGACATGACCCTCAGAGTTGCGAACAGAGCTAGCATGGATGCTAAAGCCGTGGGGGACTATCACCTGGGAATGTCAGATGGACATGTTTTGGTTTTGCGTAATTGCTTTTTTGTACCCAACGCAACTTGTAATATCATTTCTGTATCTTTAGTTTCTAAAGAAGGTTATGAATTTGCGTTTGTAAGCAATGTTGTAAACATTCACCTTAATCAAGTTCTGATTGGGTCAGGTACATTGAGCAATGGTATATACGTATTAAACCAACCACAGATTTTCAATGTCCAGAATACACACAAAAGAAAGTCTCCGGAAGTAAATCAGACTTTCTTGTGGCATTGTAGACTGGGTCACATCAATGAGAGAAGGTTGACGAAGTTACATACA
The DNA here is from genome assembly GCA_030015575.1 of Agapanthus africanus. Lineage (NCBI taxonomy): Eukaryota > Viridiplantae > Streptophyta > Magnoliopsida > Asparagales > Amaryllidaceae > Agapanthus > Agapanthus africanus. The sequence goes on along the minus strand of JASDDO010000022.1, from coordinate 871,615,533 downwards.
GAAGGATATTTGAATGCGTTCGAATATCAATCGTATGCCACTTGTCAATCCTGTCTCAAAGGAAAGATGACAAAGACCCCATTCACTGGACCCGGAGTAAGAGCGACCGAGCTCTTGGGACTCGTACACAGCGACGTGTGCGGTCCAATGTCTACACATGCGCGAAGCGGTTATTCTTACTTCATTACTTTTACGGATGACTTTTCAAGGTACGGTTATGTCTTCTTAATGAAACATAAGTCCGAAGCCTTTGGAAAATTCCAGGAATATAAGAATGAAGTAGAAAAACAGACCGGCAAAAGTATCAAGATTCTAAGATCGGATCGAGGTGGTGAATACTTGAGTGCCGAGTTCCTGGACTACTTAAAGGAGAACGGAATTCTCTCTCAGCTTACTCCTCCATACACTCCACAACATAATGGTGTATCGGAGAGACGGAACCGAACCCTATTGGATATGGTACGGTCCATGATGAGTAACGCTGAGTTACCGCGATCATTCTGGGGGTATGCGCTAGAATCAGCTGCATACCTTTTGAACCGAGTTCCCACTAAGACTGTGCCTACCACACCTTATGAGTTATGGAGTGGGAAGAAACCCTGTCTTCAATATTTGAAGATCTGGGGATGTCCAGCTTTTGTCAAAAAGCAGCATGCGGACAAACTCGAGGCACGCTCAGTACTGTGCAAGTTTGTGGGATACCCAAAGAACACCAGGGGGTATCTTTTCTACCACGCAGAGGAACAAAAAGTCATTGTTTCTCGTAATGCCCACTTTCTAGAACATCAGTTCTTAGAAAAGGAAATTAGTGGGAGCGCAGTAGAACTGGAAGAAATTCCAGAACCACGAGCTATTACTGAAAGCTTAGTGGAACCAGAGGGTTTAAAAGAACAGGACATTCCTACGCCGCTCCGCAGGAGTAGTAGGCAGTCTCATCCGCCCGAGAGATACTACGATTTTCTCATAGACGGGGATAGAGAGGATTGCATCATAGATTATGATGAGCCTACTAGCTTCCAGCAGGCCGTTCAGAGCGTTGACTCAGTAAAATGGCTGGATGCAATGCGGACCGAAATGGAGTCCATGTACACCAACAAGGTATGGACGTTGGACATTGCTCCAGACGGGGTAAAACCCGTAGGATGCAAGTGGATCTTCAAAAGGAAGATTGGTGTAGATGGACAGGTTGAGACCTATAAAGCTAGACTTGTTGCGAAGGGTTTTCGTCAAAGACCTGGTTTGGACTATGACGAAACCTTTTCTCCAGTGGCTATGCTGAAATCCATTCGGATCCTTCTTGCCATTGCTGCCTTCCACGATTATGAGATCTGGCAAATGGACGTAAAGACCGCTTTTCTAAATGGAAATTTAGAGGAGTGTGTCTATATGGACTAACCAGAGGGTTTCATTCAGAGTGGGAGCAGCGGAAAGGTGTGCAAGTTGCTTAAGTCCATCTATGGACTAAAGCAGGCATCGCGGAGTTGGAACATCTATTTTGATGAGACGGTCAAGGAATTTGGTTTTATCAAAAATCCAGATGAACCATGCATCTATTGTAGATTTGTAGCGAGAACTGTAGTATTCCTCATTTTGTACGTGGATGACATTCTCTTAATAGGAAATGACATTCCTATGCTACAATCTGTCAAGGGGTTCTTGTCACACAGGTTCTCCATGAAAGACCTGGGTGATGCCTCATACATCCTGGGGATCCGGATCCATCGTGATAGATCCAAGAGGATATTAGGACTTTCACAGTCCAGGTACATCGACACCATACTGAAAAGATTCAGTATGGAAGATTCCAAGCGAGGTAACCTACCGGCTTGTCACGGGATCACCCTCTCTAAAGAGATGTCTCCCAAGACTGATTTGGAGAGGGATCGCATGTCTATTATACCCTACGCTTCTGCGGTAGGCTCTATAATGTATGCGATGTTATGTACCAGACCGGATGTAGCTTATGCACTGAGTGTGGTAAGCCGGTATCAGTCAAACCCTGGGGAGAAACACTGGATAGCGGTAAAGAACATTCTCAAGTACCTGAGAAGGACTAAGGAGATGTTCTTGGTGTATGGCGGAAAAAACCTCCAGATCGAGGCCTTTGCTGACTCCAGCTTCCAGAGTGACAAGGATGATTCCAAGTCCATATCGGGTTTTGTCTTTACCCTCAATGGAGGGGCGGTGTGTTGGAAGAGTTCCAAACAGGAAACTGTTGCAGACTCGACGATGGAAGCGGAATACATCGCTGCATCTGATGCCGCAAAAGAAGCTGTCTGGATGAGGAAGTTCTTGAAAGAGCTTCAGGTGGTTCCGTCCATTGTTGATCCAATACCTCTGTATTGCGACAAAAACGGGGCTATAACTTTAGCGAAGGAACCCAGGTCCCATCAGAGATCCAGACACATCTTGAGGCGGTATCACCTGATCAGGGAGATCGTGGATCGCCAGGAGATCGAGGTTCGGAGAGTCGCTTCAGAAGATAATACTGCAGATCCATTCACCAAGGCCTTGCCCCAGACTCAGTTCGAGCGGCTGATCGAGATGATAAGTCTTCGATACGCCAGTATATGGCCTTAGTGCAAGTGGGAGATTGTTAGTGTATATGCCCTAGAGGCCATTACTGTATCATACTAGTTTGTATATTACTTAATGGAAGCTTGGGATATTCACCTTGTATATACAATCTTGCTCAAAATAGTAGTATGCTACTTGGTTTGTTTCTACTTCAATGTGTACATGTGTTTATTTTAGTATATCGCCTATACACATTAGTGGAGCCCTTAGGATCTTTGCTTGATTACCAGCGTTGTGATGGCAGTCACACTAGTGGGGCTGGGTAATCTATAAGCACATCCTTATGCAGGTCCCTGGTCGCAGGACTATCGAGACAGGGCATCGATACTCCAGAGTAGACTAGCGCATGCGCTTCTCATCCCAGTGTGGGAGACGGTCTGTCCCACAGCCGTCGGTACGTCGTACTTGAGAGAGTATGCGGGTGCTCGTTGGGTTACGAGTACACTGGACAGGACTCGTCGGGAACTGACTAGTTGGTATTATGCCTATCGTCAGTTATCAGTTCCCAGGTGACATGAGTACAGCTTAGTCCGCTGACTTGACACTGTCACTTCGCCTCGAGTGTGTTCCCACTGTACTTTGATTGCTACCCTACCATGGCTCAAAGGAGGCGTGCAAACAGGTGGTAGTTGGGTGCAGTCCCGAAGCACTTGGAGGCAGTGACGGTTAGACAGGATTCGTCTCTCCCGGTATTGGGGGTTGACATCGCGCTGTGTCTAGGAGAGCCATTACACGAGTAGTCCCTGGCCAGGGCAAACGAGATATACTGGTAGGCTTCCAGTGTTATCTCAGGGTGTTTTGGGCTTCACTCCGACACGACTTGTACCGCTATTGGGGGACTGACGTTTACCGCCCCCTAGGCCCGCCATGCGATGTATCAAACGAACAGACCGGACTGTACGGAGAATGTCACATTCAGGCTCAGTAGGAGTTCAGATAGGTTTCGCCTTGTCAGTCTTCTTGTCGGCATCTACCTGGGGACCGTTATGCACAGCTAGTGCCGCTTGCGGTCTGTGGTTAAACCCACTGCCAGCGTAGTGTCGAGTCTTTAGAGTCCCACACAGAAAGCTATTCTCCTTTAGGCAAAAGAGTAGAGGTCGCATGGTTTTGCGACAGGTCGCATGGTTTTGCGACAGGGTTCGGTCACATCCGTGCACTTGTGCACGTACAGTGTCCGGACAGTTTACACTAGAGGGCTTTGGTTTAAGCCAGATCCTAGTGTACCTTTTGGGATTGGTTTTATCCAGTATGCATCCGTGTTCCTCGGAACGCGGATGCGGGTGTGTATGCATAGTTGACGGAGAGACAGAGGCAGAGGATTCTCATTAGGGTTGTTGACCGTTGACAGTTGACTATTGACTTTTTGCTCAACCCTAATGAGAATATGATATGTGATTAACAATTATATTAATTAAGTATTATGGTGACATGGTTGTTGAGGGATTGACTTTGTTGACTTGTTGACTTTTGTTGACTTGTTGACCGGTTGACTAGGCTTGATTAGTTGACCATCGTGATAACTATAGCTATCATTTCATGGCAAAGACTTTTGCTTGCTTGCTCTTTTGTGCAAAATGAGTGCATGAAATGATATGGCTATGGTTGCTTAAACCATCACATAATACTTGATTGATATGAGGTGTTATGATTGTTTTGGATTATGAGAGCCAAATGAGAAAAGTCTTCTCTCATTCTTTCATGCTCATTCTCTCTCTTGTTCTTGAGCTCTCATCTTCCTCCTCTTGCTCTCCCTCTCTTGATTCTATGGTTCACTTGTCTCATGAGTTGAGAACCAAGAACCATAGATAAAATCCCATACAAACTCTTCTCTACTCACTCTAGTTCACAAGGTTTAGCAAACCGAGTGAACTAGTTTCTTCAAAGTTCGAAGAAGGAGCCAAAGGTTGAAGCTTTCAGGTGGATCTATCTTCGGCGCAAGGAGACGACGGGGAGAAGCCGATTCGGACGACCATCGAAGCTTGAAGACGAAGGAGTTCGAGAAAAAGAAAGGTATAACCCCCTAACCGAGTAGTTAGCAACTCGTAATTAGGTTGTTAGTTAGATATTTAACAAAGATCCTGTTTTTGAGTCCATGTTACCACCTCTAAGAAAATCGTTTTTCACCAAATTCCGCATGCCCGAAAGTACCGGGAGAGGTAGCATGGACTTACAATGATAATGATAAATCATTAATTAACCAGAATTAAATTCTGTTAAGGAAAGATTCCTCAAAATCTTTCCAAATAACAAGATTGTGCTTTAAGCACCGCTGGATCAACAATCCAAGGGTAAATAATAAATTACCAAAAACAGAATAAATTCTATATGGAAAGATTTCTCAATCTTATTAAAACAAGAAGATTATCTTCTGTAAAACAGAAGCCTTAGGATCAAAGATCCAACGGTGGAAAATATTCCCAAATCAATCAGAGAGAGATCTCTTAAAACTAATTTAACAAATCATTTGGTCCTATATAAAGGACTCTAGACTTCAAGGCAAAAAAAAAGAAGAGAGAGAATACAGAAGAAGAGAGAGAAATCCCTCTGCAAAAAAGAGCAAGCTCTTAAGAAAAGAAGATCTTTCTTCATATTCAAGGTAAAAAAGAACTATGTTCTTGAAAAACAGAGATGAAATCATCTCATAAAAGAAGAACCCTCTTCTAAAAATGATCATAGATCTGAAAAACGACCAAGGTCTTTGATAAAAAGAAAATATCAGAAGACCTAATCATAAAATAATAAAAGAAGTATTTTTACTTCGTCCACAGATCTTTGATCTACAAAGGCAGAGCCTTTTTATAAAACAAGAACTTTTGTTCTTGGATCTCGAGGCAGAGCCTCCTTTAAGAAGAACATAAAAATTGTTCTGTGATCTTAAAATTGATCAGATGCGCTTTGCGCTATTGAAAAGTGCCTTGCACTCATGAACTGCGCCCTTGCGCTTATTGAACTAGCGCACAACGCCATAACTTGCCATGTGTCAACCATAGACATCAATTGCGCTTTGCGTTTTTAAAACAGAGCGCTGCACTCATAGACTGGCGCTCAGCGCCAAGCGCGCCACGTGTCGCCTGCTGGCACGCTGGCGCAAAGCACTCATAAATGGAAAGCGCAAGTGCGCTAATGAATCAGCGCTTGGCGCGGAGCGCGACACGTGTCACCTTCGCGTGCGCTAGCGCAATGCGCTCTTTAATTGGCGCAATGCGTCTGATGCGCCACGCGGCGCACTATCAGAACGTGCTCTATTCTTATAAAGACAAAAATATCAGAGCCCAATACTTAGCATTATTCAAAGGGCCGAGCCCAAATAAAGGCTTAATAGCCAGAACAAAAAATAAAATGTTAAAACATTTTAATTGGACTTAGCCCAATTCTGACCATAAGTCCTCAACTTATTTTGAATTGAGCGCATCTGCTCTTTCAACCAAATCACCTCGGTTCAAGGGTACATCTCTTCACTCCTTTGATATTTATCGTTGTAATTCCTCAACGTCTTCAAAGAGATGACGGCTATGATGTCCTTAACCTCGACCGTGATGGCTTAAAACTAACACCGGGCTGTGAGATCCTTAAACTCACGGACTATGATGTCCTTAACCTCGACTGCGATGTCTTAAAACTAACATTGGACCGTAATGTCCTTAAACTAATTATCGACCGCAATATCATTACACAAAACAATAGAGCCCAATTGCTCTCTTATCGGATCTAAACGATCCCGTTAAGTTGATCTTAGTCTAAATTAGACTAACGTGTCCTTAACAAACGTTTAAGTTGATCTTAGCCTCAAATAAGGCTAACGTATCCTTAAACACAACCCCCAAACCTAAATCTAAGAAGATACGGATTTAGACTAATCCACGTCCTATGGGTGACAACATAAATTAGTCTCCGTATACAATCCACGGGCAACCAAACACAAAACAAACACCCACGACACGAAGTGACCATCTGGAGAAGGAGAAAGTTGTTACCGCGATGCGGTAGCGTAATTAACTGCAGGGGCTTACGCCTGCAGGGAAGAGCGTCCCCACAATCAAAAACCCCTCAAGCAAGGGGGAATCTGACGAAGTCTGCTACATCGGCCGCATCTGTTTAAACTTTCGATACACGGTGTCATAAATCAACTTGGCATCTTCGGAGAGGTGGACGGATAGCACCAATTAGCATCTGCCCCGAATTTCAGGCAAGACGGACCTACTCGGTCGCGTCTCCGTGATTCGGCGGGGAACAGATTCTGGCACGCCCGGTGGGACCTTTTCCTCTTTCCACTCTACACTTCGTGTGTCGTGTTCGCGAACGAATCGCGGTTTGTTAATGGTTGCCCTTGGGTTTCGAGGTACTAAGATTTGGCGTTTTGCTTGGTACAGAAAGTAAAGGATCAACGGCGTTCACCTGCTCAAAGTGTTCCACATGCAACTGCAACCCACGTCCTGCCTCAACAGGGGGCATAGCCTACGGCCCTAAGCGGCTTTCCTGTTCACGATGCCCGTAGAACAGGTCACTCAAGACACCACAGGATTGTTTTTCGGGACTATGCTCCCGCCAACGAGCTTCACCGCTCCTGTGCCGACACCGGAAGCTCCCAAGAAGTCCGTCTTCTATCGGCTTACACCTACTGCCGCCCCTCTCAACGGGTCATCCAGCTCCAGCTCCTCGGTCTTCGCCAGACTGGGCCAGAGTCCCTATGGGCCCATGATGAAGCCTGCAACTCAAGAAAAGGCTGCTCCGAAGAGAGTAACCATCCCTGCTCCTGAAGTCGTTAAGGCGGCTTCTTCTACCAAAGGGTCGGTCTTTACAAGACTGGCTGTTTCGGCTCCCGCTACGGTTCCCGTCCCTGCTCGAAGGTCTGTCTTTGACAGATTGGATACCACTGCTCAAAAGACGTCAGTGTTCAAGAGGCTGGCACCAGCGGCGCCTCATCTGGACATGGGGCAAGACAAAGCCATCCCCATCGCCGAACCATCCCCAACAGCTCGACAAGCTCGACGTCGCCACTGGTGTCGAGTAAGGAAGGCCGGGGGCAACTCCTCTTCTGGGCTAACTCTACCAGCTCCAACGGTGGAAATTAATGTTGCTGTTCCAACCGGGAACAGTTTTGAGCTGCTGAACAGGGTGCGCAGAAATTCTCCCACCGCCGTACTGAAAAGATCTCCTCCATCCATGGATAATGTTGCGGATGCAAAGCCAGAACAGTCCCCTCAGTGGCTGTTCTCCAAAATCAAAGTTTGGCGGCAGGCTCGGGATTCAGTAGTTGATCAAGATTACCCTCGCCGACAGAAAAGGGCGAAGGTTCAACACGAAGAAAGCCATCCTGCCAAGCCACGAAAAGCTATCTGGGTGCCCACTACGACGGCCCCCTCAACTTCGACCGCTCATAAGAAGAGAAGGCCGGAGAAGATCCCCATGCCTGCAACAAATGTCAAATGCACTAAGCCTAAACGCCCTAAGTCTGGGGGCATAACGGTCCATACTATTTACATGGCATCCGAGAAGGAGGATAGCCACGCTTCTATGGGCCACCGACCACTCACCCGATCCATCACAGGAGCTCAGGAACAGCCGCAGCAGAAACTTCAGGAGATGCTGACTGTGATGGCCGCGCTCACCGGGCCAAAAGAAAGCCCGGAAACATCCACGGAGCAGCGCCGTGATCAGGAAACTGATGATGAATTCCTTCAGAGAGTGTTGGAGAAGAAGGACAAAGAGGCTGCGGAACAAGCAGCCAATATAAAGCAAATAGCCCTTCTATTCCAAGATGTGGTGGGCATGATGATCCAGCCGGATCCCCCAGCCGAAGATCCCCCAGTAATAATCGAAGATGACAAAGGAGAAACATCGAATCCCCTACCAGTTCTATTAACGGCCAAGGAGGAGACAATCTCTAAAGCTGCCCTGGATGACTATATAGCTCAGCAAATAAGAGTTCACCAGGCAAATGAAGCAGCCGGCAGCCGGTCAAGTCGTGAAAACTGGGCAACCATACCAGGCTGGTAACATCAGATAAAGTACCCGCCAGGCTACACAATCCCCAAATTCCATGTATACAAGGGGACAGCCAATCCCCACCAGCACGTCGCCCAGTTCAGAGCTCTGTGTGACAACACCGGGGGCGATGATAAGCTTTTACTCCGTCAATTCGTCGGTAGCTTGTCGGAAACGGCGTTTGAGTAGTACTCCGAACTTCTAAACGACTCTATCAAAACTTTCCCAGAAATGGAGTTATTGTTCACCCAACGATTTGCAAGTGCCAGTGAACGCACCCCAATAACGGCATTGATCAATGCCAGGGTGAAGTCGGGCGAAACTTGGGTTCAATACGCGATCCGATGGAGAAATCTGTGGTCGAAGTGCGAACAACGCATCGAGGAAGCACCAGCAGTGGGCATGTTCATGGGCACCCTAGACCCTCATGCAACTATTTCACAGTTCATGATGTTCTTCAAACCGACCACGTTCCAGGCTTTAATCGACAAACTAGCCCAGATGGACCAAATGGGTCACAGACCACCTCCTCCAAAGCCGGACTCCCGCAACGAAAAGGGCAAAGGGAAAGCAACCTTTGTCACCAACGCTCGACAACAACTGAGTGGCCTGAAAGCAGTTGTTCGCCAAAGCAACAAGCGGCAATCCCTCGATGAGAAGCTGAGACGTCCTTACTCGTTTCCCCAAGATAAAACAAGGAGACTATTCGAACTAGAAATGCGCAATGGGCTCATTACTCTACCAGAGTCGAGACACCCACTGCAACCAAACGACGTCGACGATCCCAATTAATGCCCCACCATCGAGTATTGGGCCATCTACTCGAAAATTGCTACTTCTTCAAAAATTGGGTTGAAGACCAATACCAGCAAGGCAAATTCGTGTTGTCTGAAAATTGGAAGGTGAACCCGCCACAACCACATGCTCCGAAAAAGATGGACATGCCGGGGGCATCGTGCTCATTCATAGAGAAAGCCCCGTGGACCGAAAAGTCCATAAACTAGGAATTCGCCTCAAATATGGCAATGGCGGACCGCAATGTCCTAAAACTTGCAAAGGACCGAAACGTCCTTAAACTAACAACGAACCGAAACGCCCTTAAACTAACGACGGACCAGAACGTCCTTAAACTAACAACGGACCACTATGTCCTAAAACTAGCTGTTGACCGAGATGTCGATAAACTACAGTGGATTGCAGCATCCCAAAAGTTGATACAAAAAAAACGGTATGTTCATAAGCAAAATGGGCACAGATGAAAACCCGAAATGGCTCCGTGGGTAAAAACTGCAGGCTACCGACGGGTGTTTGTGAAAACCTGAAAGGGCGCAACCTCGTTAAAAGACACTTGTAAGGTCCTCTCGACTTTGTAAAGAGAAACCACCTGCGTGAGATCCTTACGACTCACAAGGGAGCAACACACTTAGGAATCCTCACGATTCCTAAGGAGAAATTACACTTGCGAGATCCTCACGACTCGTAAGGAGAACTCTCTTATGGGACCCTCACGGCTCATAAGATTCAAAAGTCTTAAGCTACAGGGATCTGAACCTGTTCTTAAGCAGCCCCCACAACCTCCAATAATGCCCTACAAGCGGCTCAATGCTGACCCTTGTATACAATCCACGGGCGCGAATAAACATTTTCCTAACAAGGTCCCATCTGTGACTAGGAATATGTCTACACGGTGAATAGCCCTTTTAAGTCCTCTCGACTTAAAAGGAGAAAATACTCTTATAAGATCCTTACGACTTATAAGAGACCGTGCACTTAGGGATCCTTACAATCCCCAAGAAGAAAACGCACCTACGAGATCCTCACGACTCGCAGGGAGAAATTCTTTATGAGACCCTTACGACTCATGAAGTCAAAAACCTTAGTCGACAGGACCCTAACCTTGTTCGCTAAGCCACCTTTGCTCGATATCGACAGAGGCAAATGATGATTCGCTCCTGGCAATATCCCAGTTGTAGCGGTGCTGATGCCGAAATCGGTTTCTAATCCCAAGCTTGCGACAAAAAGCTTGCGAGCCACACATGCATACGAAATAGCCGAAATGATGGGGCAACTTGCAACAAAATCAGCAAGTAAAAAATGTATGCATGCAAAATAGCCGAAATGATTGGGCAACTCGCAATAAAAAGCAGCGAGTAAGAATAAAATAAATAGCCGAAATGGTTGGGCACCGTGAAAAATAGCCGAAATGATTGGGAAATCGTGACCTTCGCGATATAAAAAGCTGAAATGATAGAACATCGCGGAAAGAAATAAAAATATATATAAATAAAATTTTTGCCCTACAGGTGATATCACATCAATCCCTGAATACAATTCAGGGGCACAAACAAAGAGGGAACCACAACTTCCCACCAGGCTCCGTCAGAAAGCGAAGTCAAATCTCGACGGTCCACAGACGGCCTGGAGATCACCAACGGTGTTTCTCCTTACTCCAATAGGATGCAGACAAGACGTCAATAAGCGACCCCAATGTCAAAATAAATCGGAGCCACGGGAAAAACCCCAGTTCTAAGTCTCGACGGTTCAAAAACAACCTAGAGACTATCTTGATACAGCAGACGCGATGTCACCCCAGCGTTCTTCCTCTGACAAGATGCAGACGCGACACTAACAACGGAGCAATGGCAAAGTCCCTAGTTCCAAGCCTTGACGGTTCACCAACAACCTAGAGACAACCGTGACACTCGTCTCGATACAGCAGACGCAATGTCAGCAACGACGTTCCTTCGCAGTCCATTCGGATGCAGACGTAACTTCAACGAAAGGAGCCACGGCAAAGTCCTTAGTTCTAAGACTCTGCAGTTTACAGACAACCTAGAGTCAACCAATGACCTCTCCGCCGGATCAACGCTCCGTCTCGGAAACAAGTCAACCTACCCCAGGGAAATCAGTGTCCTTGGCAACCTTCTCGATTCAGGGAAATCAGCATCCTTGACGAGAGCACCTCGATTCGCGTCGATCCGCAGAGAAATTAGTGTCTTTGCAGGAACACATCGATTCGTCTCAATCTCAAGGAAATCAGTGTCCTTGGCACCTCCTCGATTCAGAGAAATCAGCATCCTTGACGAGAGCACCTCGATTCGCGTCGAACCGCAGAGAAATCAGCGTCTTTGCAGGAACACATCGATTCGTCTCAGCCCCAAGGAAATCAGTGTCCTTGGCACCTCCTCGATTCAGGAAAATCAACATCCTTGACGAGAGTACCTCGATCCGCGTCGACCCGCAGAGAAATCAGCGTCTTTGCAGGAACACATCGATTCGTCTCAGCCCCAAGAAAATCAGTTTCCTTGGCACCTCTTCGATCCAGGGAAATCAGCATCCTTGACGAGAGCACCTCGATTCGCATCGACCCGCAGAGAAATCAGTATCTTTGCAGGAACACATCGATTCGTCTCAGCCCCAAGGAAATCAGTGTCCTTGGCACCTCCTCGATCCAGGGAAATCAGCTTCCTTGACGAGAGCACCTCGATTCACGTCGACCCGCAGAGAAATCAGCGTCTTTGCAGGAACGCATCGATTCGCCTCTACCCCAAGGAAATCAGTGTCCTTGGCACCTCCTCGATTCAGGGAAATCAGCATCCTTGACGAGAGCACCTTGATTTGCGTCGACCCGCAGAAAAATCAGCGTCTTTGCAGGAATACATCGATTCGTCTCAACCCCAAGGAAATCAGTGTCCTTGGCACCCCCTCGATTCAGGGAAATCAGCATCCTTGATGAGAGCACCTCGATTCGCGTCGACCCTCAGAGAAATCAGCGTCTTTTGCAGGAATATCTCGATTCATTTCAACTCCAAGGAAATTAGCGTCCTTGACGAGAACATCTCGATTCGCGCCGGCCCACAGAGAAATCAGTGTCTCTGCAGGAATACACAACATCAAGCAAAGCGGAACAACGACAACTCCCAGTTCCACGACTCGGCGGTGCACAGATGACCGAGAGTCAAACCCCGACTCCGTGAAATGCGGATAAAGTCAACCCTTCCTGGTCCTCCCAGAACACGGCAGTGAACCCGTGGGAAGCATCCAGAGCAACTCCTGACTCCATGAAATGCAGATAAGGACAATTTCACCCATCACTTGCGGGTCCTCATGACTCATAAGGGAGTAAATTCTCTTGTGAGATCCTTACGACTTTCAAGAGAAAACGCACTTAGGAATCCTCACGATTCTTAAGGAGAAAATACACCTACGAGATCCTCACGACTCGTAGGGAGAAAATTCTTTATGAGACCCTTACGGCTCACAAAGTTGAAAAGTCTTAGGTAATAGATCCTAACCCTGTTTCCTAAGCCATCACTACCCTTTGAAGAATCCAAGACAAGGTGCTCACTCTATCATCTACCGGTTACGTTTGGTAAGGTGACATGGTGATAACAAAAGAAAGAAGAAGGCAGAAAGATGACACAAAACATTACAGAAAAAATGTATCTTGTATTCATGAATTCAGTTGGGTGCAAAATACATCATGTGAAAGAATTAAAGAATGAATACATTTTATTCGAAATTACAAAGGGTACAAAAATTATTGAGAAGAAAGCGCTTTCAATAATCCAATCAGCCGCTCATGCACTTCCTTCAGCCTCTCTTCTTGATCAGCTGCCGCAGCCAACTCTGCTTCAACTTGGGCTCGCTGCTGCAAGTAAGACGAAAGTTGTTCCTCGACAGCCCGCTGAGCTGCTTTACGATTTTTTGCGTCCCGCTCGATGACGTCGAGCTTCTGCCTCAACGTTAATCCATCAGAAATGCATCGCAGAAGGCCTTCGAAGATAACTTTCAACTGGGTAGCATTCGCATCAACCTGAGCATGCAGTCGAGCAGATTCGCTTGAAGTTTCTTTACATTCCTTTTGATTTAAAGCCATTTCTTGCTCAAGATGGGAAAAGTAGGAGCTGCTCTGCTTGATCCACGCGGCCCGTTGAGTGCTTGCAGCCAGAATCTCAGGTGCAGGACGCCTAAGCTCAAGCTCATGCAGGCAAGCCTCGATTTCCCTGCAGCAATTAACCCAGGACTCAACGACGCCCTCACCATGAAAGTTCGCGAGCATTGCCAGCATGGGGTTAACCTCTGCGGCAAAATCCGCAACAGATGTGGGAGTCTCCACATCGAGCTCCTCAATACAGTTGCTCAGCATGCGCAGACTATTCGCGGCGCCTTTCGAGAATGGACGTCTGGAGAATGGGCCTGCCGGCATCATAATGCGAGACTCGAAAGAGGCCGGAGTCGAAATGATCACTGCAAAACAAATCACAATCAGATAATGGTTCAAGAAATATAAGAAGTTCATGAACGATGGGATTTGTTATACCAGCTGCAGCAGATGGCAAAGCCGGGAGGACCGGTGGCGCAACTGTTCTCTCATCTCCTCCTTCAATCTATAGTACTGCAACCAAGACAAAGAAGAATCAGAAATGATTTCACTATTGATAAAAGAAAGAGCATTAATTGAAGGCTGTATTCACCAGCGCCACTGGATGAAGCAATCTCCGACAGGAAGGAGAGGTGTGGGTGCAGCATCTGATACAGATGGTCAAAAAGGACTCCTGCAAGGACGCAATAGTGCAATGTCAGTACGTAGGTTATACAGCTTAAAAATAAGACTGATGAGTCATGGATCCCTACCTTCCAACATCTGAGATGGTATGAGAGAGGGTAGAGGAGATTCCATCGTCAAGGCGGTAGCTGATGGCGCTGCCTTGGGTGGTACAACATCAGCACTAGCCGCACCTGCATTAGAAACAAGATAAACCCTGTCAGGAAAGATTGAGAGAATAAAAAAAGAAAGGCGGTGACCTAAAATTTACCTGATGAGTCGCCAGCCGGAACCGTGACTAGGGCGTCACTTGATACAACAGCGGCGCCTCCTTCCTCCATCGGGACGGTCCCATCTCCCGTCGCCTCATCCCCTGACTCCACAAGAGCCGTCGTCACGCTTGCAACACCAGGAGGCTGTAAAGAACCATAGGCGGGAAGGGTGATGATCGGGGCGGTGCCCTACTCTTGAGAAAGAGCAGCCATCTCGGACCCAACAATTGTACCTGTTTCGCTCGCCACCACCTCGGGCTCAGTGATTGTAGCCGTCTTACCCGCTGCCACCTTAGGCTCAGTAGTGATAGCTATCTCGGGCATAGCAATCGTGACTATCTCATCAGCCACTACCTCGGGCCCTGCAATTGCGGCCACATCGCCTACCGTCACGCCGGGTTTAGCAGCTACCTCCTCCACCGCTCCCTCAGGCTCAACGGTCGCCGCCACTTCTGCGGTAAGGTTCGGCCCTGCAAGACAAGATGTATGAGAACTGATAATTCAGAAATTTGACAATGAAGCCTCACGGCACATTACCTGGAATTGATTTACCGTTCGCTTCCCGAGCCGCACGTGCCGCCCGTCTGTGAGCAGTAGACAAGGCAACCGGAAACTCCTCCGAAGGAGTAGCAGCAGGGGCAACGGCGCTCGAACCTGCTCCCGCAGCTAAAGCAGCACTACGCTCCCTTACTGCGCGCCTCAGGCGCTTTCTTTCCTCCCGGGCCGTCAAAGCAGACCTTCTAGAAGCCTCCTTTAACAAGACGTCCTCGTCCACATCCAGGGGTACCTCTGGAGCCGTCAAGGCTTCCGTCATCGGTTTTTTGAGCAATGCCTCCTTCGGCAGTGCCGAAGAGGCCGGCACTTCGGTGGCTAGCCCGGGAAGAGTCTCCGCGTCATCTTGCGGGACCGACATTGTGGTTTATGCGATGAGATAAATAAAGGGTTAGATCGTGCATAACAAGGAGAATGAAGACTCAATGAGCCGAGACATACCAATGCCCAATGAAGCGCGATTCCTTTTCTCCTCCTCGAAGGTCCTGAGGGAAGCCGCCAGAACCTTTTCAGTAGCAAAAGGAAGAATGTCAGTCAAGACACGATATAACGCAAAAACAAAGTGCGACCAATATTTACTCGATTGCACGAGAGCGGCTATTTCCAATTGACGACTCGCGAGTCGCGCAGAAGCAGCAATAGCGGCATCAAGATCAGTGTCTTCTGGCGCTATAAAGAGACCTTCATCGGTCCCATATTCACTTAGGCCTTCGGTAAGAGGAGCCTGAGGCTCTAAGCCGAGTACGACATCAAGGGAAAGGACCGACTTCTACTTCTTCTTCTGTGCGCGAGCTCCGGTCGCAGCCAGAACCAGCTTGCGCTTTGTGGGCGCTTTGGGACGGCGAGTCCCGATATCCGAGCCCACGCCAGATTCGGGTGAAGCCACGTTTACCGTCTCCACAGGAGCATGGGGCACAGATGGCACGTCCATCGTCTCCACGGGATCATGGGGCAATCCACGCGTGGGACTTAGCACACGTGGAGGCTCAACTGCAGCATCTCCTCTTAGTGGAGGAGGAACAGTGATCCGTCGCTTCAAAGGGACGTTGCGATCGCTGGCAGGGGCGCACTCTTGCGATCGAGCAGCAGTCGCCTATCTTCTCTGATGACAGCGCCCATCGCATGTTGATACCAGGCTCCGTGTACATTAAGGGCCCTCGGAATGCAACTCGGCTCGCTGATGAAAAAGTGGGAGCCCGTATTTAACCGCATAAAGTGATGCAGTGCACTCCGTATTCCCTCTATGGTGGCAGCAGGTTCTTCCAAAAACGCCTCCAGTGGAACCCCCTGGTTATAACTCAGCTGCTGGGCAAAATGATGGGGGCTGTATCTCATAAAAAGCGTCGCATCATTTTGCCTGAATACGAGGAAGCCCGGCCTGATGGAGTATAGATGTAGAATCTCCCGGGCTTTCAACACGGAGGCCCCGTCCTTAAAATTGTCGCGCAGTGCCAGCACCGTCTTGGAGGTTTCCTGGCCGATCGTCAGGACTTTATCCATAAAAGACATACCAGCCCCAACCGTACACGGACAAAGAAGCAAGCCCCTAGATTCCCGCTGAGATGGATTCACGATATATGCGTCAACCAGTCGCATAATTCTCGGGAACTTGCATTTCTCGAAAAATGGAGGCCTTTTATGAATTCCAAATACCCCGAGCACGTGCATTTCCATCCACAAAGTAAAATAATGCATCGGGAAGTTGGCGGCATGCACCCCCGGTTCATTTGTATCCGCCGCCACGCTGAGACCATGGTACAGGTGGGCTAGCCTGACAATCCCGATAGCCACCTGTATTCCGGCCACCATTCGATGCGCTGGGTAGAAGACGGATGGCCTTATATAGCGAGGGTGCATGGGGAGCGCGAACCAGCACAACTGTTCAGTCGATAAAACTGCACATTTGTATTACATTTTTCCTACCATTTTTATATTAAAAAAAGGACTTTATTATAATATATTATACATATGAGGGTTTATGTGTAAAAACATTATTTTCCATGTGTTAATATATTTAATTATCATTTGGTAGGAAAATGTATGCAAATAATATTATTGGTCTAATCCTAGTAGAACAAAGTCTACTAAAATCTTATTTGAGTTGTTGTGCAGATTATTTCCAAGTTGTTATGAAGGATTTAACAAACAAATCAATTTGTTGAAGAATACTTTCCAAATTAAAGAGCAAACTTGGAGACTAAGTCTGGAAGCAACCGAGGAAATATTTTCATATTCTGAAGATGCTTAGGAATGCCAAATGTCACCATCAGAGAACCCAAGAGAAACGACAGAGAGATCCATACCAATGAGCGCGGATCCGCGGCCAAACCCACCCTGGGGCCGCGGATCCGCCGCAGTTTAAAGAGTTCAGAATGCAAGATTTTGGGATATTTCCAACTGCTGAATTTTACCAACTTCTGAACAAAAAGATTATGGGTTTTCACTATATAAAGGCACCGAGGGCATCGTGGAAAAACTATCAAGCCGAAGAGATCACGAAGTCCAAGATGGCTCACGCATCCAGGCTGATCATCAACTGTTCATCTACCTCCTTAGAAGAGATCGAGAAGCAAACTAGGTTTTTGTAATCATTTTCTAAGGAATCAAAGTGTACTTGATCTTGTTGATTAATAAAGGTAGTTCTTTTTCTTATTCTATTTCTTCGTAGTTTAATTATGTATTTTCTCTCCATCTCTTTTTCTCCCAACATGCGCGAGTAATTCTCCGCTTGTTAGGGTTCGTAGGATTAGGGTAGGCTAATGGACGATGAAAATAATTAAACTCTTTTTAAGTCCTATAAAGTTTAGGAACTTTATCAAAAGAATCATTAACATCCTAATCGGGCGCGCTAGCAATTCTTTGCTAGTTCCGACCACGATTAGAGATTAGATTAATGATTGTTTTGGTAAAGGCTAGATAATGAACGGAGTTCCGTGTCGAGATAAGGGTTACGAGTGGGATTCCTTTTCCCTCCAGAAACCCTAATCTACACGCATCACCGTCGTTCTAGTTCTAAATCTATTAATGGATAAAAAGGGTAACTTTTAATTAATCTTCCATAACTACTAAATCCTAACGAACCCTACAAGCCCTATTATTATATTATTTAAATCTCTAAAATAATCTAGATCTATATTTAACATTCTTGTTTAAAGTAGATCTAGAAATCTTTCTACAAAATTCTTTATTCCTCCTCTCTTTCTCAACACATCTAAAGTAAAAATAAAAGGTTCCACGTTTCCCAGAGGACGACCCGTACTCATTTCGGTCTAGCTACGCGCGACACCGTTATTGATTGCGGTTAACTACAAACACAAATTTTCATACCAATCAAATGGCGCCGTTGCCGGGGATACGTGCGTAATTTTTTATTTTTACTACTTGTGTTGATTTCTTAGACGAGTCATATCATTATTAACACAAACTGCAAATTGCATATTTAACGATTTGTGCGTGGATTTTTGCAAGGAGATCTGGAGTCACAGAATTAAGGGAAACAGGAAACAGAGACATTTTTAGAGATCCAGAGGAGCACAGAGGGACACAGAAAAAATTTCATCAAGCAATCCAACAACCTCGCGGCGGAAGCGCGGCAAAAAGGGCTTCCTGTGGCGGAAACGCGGCGGCTTGAAGGGATTAGGGCTACGAAATTCTCTGGTAAGATTCTCAACTCCTTCTCTCTCTCCTCAAATCCAATAAAATCTATTTTCTGCAGGATTCTTTGCAAAATTGCGCCGCTCAAAAATCTTTTTGCAAAAAGTTTTGTGTTTGGTTTTGTTTTGCATATTTAATACGGATTTTAAGGGGCAAAGACCAAATCAAGATTAGGTGGGGATTTCATCACCCTTCCTAAGCCCCACAAATCACAAACCGAGCATATAGAACAACCCTTCATTAATTTAAAAAATATCTAGACCAGACTCTAAGGACTGTCGAGCTCAATAGGAAAAAGACTAGTATAGGCATCGGCCGTTTATCCTAACTGACATTGCGGTGTCTAGGCTAGTGGTTTTTAATTAGGCCCACTGTAGTGGTGGTTCCTTCCCACTTACCTGGCCGTACTTGTCCGTGAAGAGGCGGTTTGAGGTCTATTTCTAGCCTTCGTTAGGAGCTGTCTAGAGACTGACCTAGGTAACCTTAGTTCTAGGGTTGCTTGTGCATTTTAGGGAGATTGTCTTGAGTCCCACTTTTTCAAAACAAGCCAATTTTAATTCACACACACGCTGCCACTTGCACTAAACCCGCTTAGTGCATGCTCGGCTGGACACGGGATCCTAGTGCCCGTCTTGTCCGCGTTCCTGTTATCGACGCCGAAGTCGGTACTTCTTCATCTTCTTTTCCCCCACCACACACCACATCGACCGTGATGGACGGCACTCCATCAGAGTATAACACCACGCTGCCACCGCCCGCAGGTGCGCAGAATCCACCGCGCATCTCTCTCCAAGAGAGATGCTATCCTATTCGTGGTACTCTTCCTACTTGTCTATCTCTTCCACCACCTAACGGGGATAATTTCGAAATTAAACCCCACTACATCAATCTGCTGCCTAAATTTCACGGGCTTGAATCGGAAGACGCGTACGTTTTCATCACCAAATTCGAAAACGTATGCGCAATGATGGGTATTTCACAATTGACTTTAGATGCTATGCGCTTACGTCTTCTCCCATTCACACTGTGCGACTTGGCAGAAAAATGGCTTTATAATACTGCCGCACACTCTATCGCTAATTGGGATGAATTCGTCGTAGCATTTCTTAAGAAGTTTTACCCAAATCATAAGACTGCACATGTTAGGAGCGAGATTAACCAGTTCACCCAGCTTCCCAATGAACCATTTTGGAAGTGCTTTGAACGTTTCAAAGATCTGCTTGTCCAATGCCCCCATCACGGGATACAAAGATGGGATTTATGTCGGATTATATATGAGGGCATTAATCCAGCGACAAAGCAGATGCTTGAAACAATGTGTCAATGCAATTTCATGTCTAAAGATGACGGTGAAGCTTGGAAATATCTGGAAGACCTCGCAGAAAGCACTTTGCAGTGGGAAAGCGTAAGACCACCTTCAACTAAGGGAGGTATTCACCAACTCGATGTTTCCATCGCAGTAAAAGCCGAAATGGCAGCGATGCAGAAGAAACTCGATGCTATGGAGAACAAATTTTCATCATTCTCCCTAAATCAGGTTACGCTTCCCAAGACTGTCTGTGGTTGCTGTTCGGATCCTTCACACTTAACGGAAGAATGTCCTATGAATGCATCGTTTCAAGCTAATGCTGCTTTTCAGCAGCGACCTAGAAACGACCCTTATTCTTCTACGTACAATCAAGGATGGAGGAATCATCCTAACTTTGCTTGAAATCAAAACCAACAAAGCAATTATCAAAGACCTCCTCCACAGCAACCACAACCACAGAATCAGCCCCCCTTTCAGTCACAAAATTTCCAAAATCCGGCCAACATTTCTACACCACAGGTGGCCGGTATTGACAACTCACTTGCACAAACTTTGGATATGTTCATGAAACAATCCATGCAAAATTCGGCTGATATGAGGTCTTCTATTGATGCCCTAACGAAAAACTCCTCCTCCCATGGTGAGAGTATTAAATCAATAGAAAACCAAATCGCACAGTTAAATGCCGCAATGAGTGCGAGAGAGAAAGGGAAACTCCCATCTCAACCCCTACCGAATCCTGGTCATTCACAAAGTCATAATGTGAATGCCGTCACTACGTTGAGATCGGGGAGAGTGCTGAACAACCAAGTGGGTGAGCAAGTTGATGATAGTGACACATTTGATACCCCTTCTTCTTCTTCTTCCCCTAATTCGTCTAGTCTCCCACCTTCATCCGAGCCTATTCTCCGTTTTCCCCAAGGCTCAAACATTTCACCAAATCTATCTAAGTCGATTCCCACTCCAATTTTGGGATCGAATCCGTCGCCACAGTCTTCTCCACAAACGTTGGACCCAAAACTTATTGATCGAGCTCCATTTCCAAACCGATTAAGGGCCAACCGACCTAACCCGCAAATGGAGAAGATTGTGGAAATGTTTAAGCAAGTTAGCGTGAATATTCCTCTCCTAGATGCTATTCAACAAGTCCCATCTTATGCAAGAATCCTTAAAGACTTGTGCACTAGGAAGAGAAAAACTCAAGTGCCTAAAAAGGTTTTCATGACGAGTAATGTTAGCACAGCTTTTACCCAACAAATACCAAAGAAACGTAAGGACCCCGGCTGTCCTACAATCTCTATTTCTATTAGGGGTAAAAATATAAATCGTGCTTTACTCGATCTAGGCGCTAGCGTCAACTTGCTTCCTTATTCGGTATACGAGCAGTTAGGAATTGGAGAGTTAAAACCCGCCTATTGTACTCTCCAAATGGCTGATCGATCTATCACCAAACCTCGGGGCGAACTAGAGGATGTGTTAATTAAAGTCGGGGAATTCATATTTCCCGTGGACTTTATTGTTTTAGATACACAACCTGTGGCAAACCCACGCAATCAAATCCCGGTGATACTTGGTCGACCCTTCCTAGCAACTTCTAACGCTGTGATTAATTGTCGTAACGGTTCTATGAACTTATCCTTCGGAAAAATGACAATTGAGCTTAATATTTACAAGCTAGGAAGTCAGCCATCAAAACCTTCTGCTCATTTGCTGGATGTTTGTTCCATCCACGAGAGAGCTCCCGAAAGCTGTATGGATGAGGAACTTTGCTTTGATGTTCTCGACAACACTAATGAGATATCGTTTGATCTTGCACCACTTTACAGTGAGGATATGTTCAATGAGTCAGACCTTGAGATTGAACCCGTTGACTCGTTGCAAAAGTCAGCAGCACTTTCCGAGTCAATATCTTATGCAAGTTTTGAACCTCTTAAGGCGTCCGAATATCATTCCGTTACCCCTCCTTCTATTGTCTCTCCGCCAATTCTTGATCTCAAGCCGCTACCTTCTTATCTTAAATATGCATATTTAGGGGAGAATGAGACTTTGCCAGTGATTATTTCCGCTTCTCTAGCCTTAGAGCAAGAGAATGCACTTTTGGCGGTGTTGAGATCGAATCGGGAAGCATTTGGTTGGACAATGGCCGACATCAAAGGGATTAGTCCCTTAATTGTTGAACATCACATACATCTGATGGATGAAGCCAAACCAACCCGAGACCCACAAAGACGGTTAAATCCCGTTATGAAGGAGGCGGTAAAGAAAGAAATCGTCAAGTGTCTTGATAGTGGAATAATTTACCCTATATCTGATAGTCAATGGGTAAGTCCAATTCATGTGGTCCCTAAAAAGTCTGGCATCACGGTCATCACTAACGAGGCTAATGAGTTAATCCAAACACGCACCCAAACTGGGTGGCGCGTATGTATCGATTACAGGAAACTCAATGCCGCGACGAGGAAATATCACTTCCCTCTACCTTTCATTGACCAGATGTTAGAACGATTAGCGGGACACGAATACTACTGTTTCTTAGACGGATACTCTGGTTACAACCAGGTCCCCATCGCCGAAAAGGATCAAGATAAAACCACTTTTACTTGTCCTTTCGGAACTTTTGCTTATAGACGCATGCCCTTTGGGTTATGCAACGCTCCCGCTACATTTCAGCGGTGTATGATGGGGATATTTTCAGATATGGTGGAAAATTTTCTAGAAATTTTTATGGACGATTTCTCCATTTTTGGGGACTCCTTTGAGGACTGCCTTCGTAATCTTGACGCTGTTCTTACCCGCTGTAAGGATAAGAACTTGACTTTGAATTGGGAAAAATGCCATTTTATGGTCCAAGAAGGTATTGTACTTGGACATATAATTTCACATAAAGGCATTGAGGTCGATAGAGCTAAAATAGATGTCATTCAAAACCTCCCTCGTCCCAATTGCGTCAAAGATATACGATCCTTCCTTGGTCATGCTGGATTTTATAGGAGATTTATTAAGGACTTTAGCAAAATTGCTAGACCCTTAACCCTTCTATTGGCCAAGGACACTACTTTTCACTTCGATTCGGATTGTGAGGCTGCTTTTGAATCACTTAAAGGATCACTCACTACAGCCCCCGTTCTATCATCTCCGGATTGGAACCACCCGTTCGAGCTTATGTGTGACGCATCAGATTTTGCTATTGGTACTGTCTTGGGACAGCATATTGATAAGATGCCACATGTAATTTACTATGCAAGTAGGACCTTGAATGATGCACAAATAAATTACACAACTACCGAGAAAGAACTCTTGGCAGTTGTATTTGCATTAGAGAAATTCAGGCCCTACTTGATTGGCTCGCCTATTGTGGTTTACATAGATCACTCCGCCCTACGACATCTTTTAACGAAGAAGGATGCAAAGGCCAGGCTAATACGTTGGATCCTATTGTTACAAGAATTTGATCTTGTTATCAAAGACAAAAGTGGATGTGAAAACGTAGTAGCCGACCATCTTTCACGCATCACTTCTTCGCCAACTGTGACTGTGCCGATAAATGACTCATTTCCCGACGAACAGCTCTTGAATGTATCCTACGAACCTTGGTTCGTGGATATCATGAACTATCTTGCGACGGGACTTATACCTAGCGATTGGTCGAAACAAGACAAACTTCGATTTTTATCCCAAGTAAAATATTTTTACTGGGATGAACCATATCTATTCAAGTATTGTTCCGATCAAATCATTCGCAGGTCTGTCCCTAACGATGAATTCAAGAGCGTGTTATCATTTTGTCATGATCAGGCGTGCGGCGGTCACTTTGGCCCTCGAAAAACGGCGGAGAAAGTTTTGCAATGTGGCTTTTATTGGCCAACATTATTTAAAGATGCATTTGAGCATTGCAAAACTTGTCCGCGATGTCAGCATTTGGGTCGGATTTCACGTAGGAACGAGATGCCGCTCCAACCTATATTGGTTGTGGAAATATTTGATGTTTGGGGTATTGATTTTATGGGCCCTTTTCCCAACTCCTTTGGGAATATATATATATTGTTAGCGGTTGATTATGTCTCGAAGTGGGTGGAAGCTATACCGTGTCGCACTAATGACAACAAAGTTGTCATTAAGTTCCTTAAAGAAAATATCTTTTCGCGATTCGGACACTCTCGCGCTATCATTAGCGACAACGGGACACATTTCTGCAATAGGTCTTTCGAGGCCTTGATGAGGAAATATTCAATCACTCACAAGCTTTCTACGCCCTATCATCCCCAAACAAGCGGGCAGGCTGAGATCTCAAATAGGCAGATCAAACAGATTTTGGAGAAGACGGTTTCGAAAAACCGTAAAGATTGGTCAACCAAATTGACGGATGCTCTTTGGGCATTCCGCACCGCTTATAAGACCGATCTTGGTATGTCTCCATACCGCCTTGTGTTTGGAAAGGCATGTCACCTCCCTGTCGAGATTGAACATAAGGCAATGTGGGCTATTAAAGAGCTTAATTTTGATCTTGATCATGCAGGCAGCTATCGGAAGCTGCAATTGAATGAGCTAAGCGAACTCCGCGATGAAGCTTACGATAATGCGGTGATAGTAAAGAATAGGACCAAAGTGTTCCACGATAAAAATCTTTCTAGAAAAACCTTCACATCGGGGCAACAAGTCCTTCTTTACGATTCCCGTCTCCATCTTCATCCGGGTAAGCTTAAATCTCGTTGGAAAGGACCTTTTGTGGTGCGGTATGTACACCCGCACGGGGCGGTTGAAGTCGAAAATTTGAAAAACGGTTCGATTTTTAAAGTAAATGGGCATAGATTAAAACCGTATTTTTCTGCTGACCCCGCGGAGGAGCTCCTGTTTTTACAGGAGCCGCTTTATCAAAACTAAAATTTCCTCCGCCTCACCTCCATGTTTTTATATCATTTTCTCATTTTAAAAATGGAGGTGAGTAAAAATGGATTTAATTGAATATCTGTGCGTGTCAAAAAATAAGTTTGGGGGAATTTATCATTTAACTATTATTTTACCCCTTGTATCTCTTCTTTAGTATACAGGTCCATGTTCTCAAAAGGCTGCATCAGTGAGGACACTGCTGAAAACAGGTTTGGGGGGGAGGTTTGTATTCACTGAATTATCTTTGACACCGGGCATTAAAATAAAAAAAAATTATAACAAAAGAATAGAAAGTGAAAAATTACATCCAAAAGATAGGAATAGTTTAAGAAAACCAAGAAAATTAGAAGTTTTCTTATACGAACTAGTAATAAGTAGTTATGAGCTGTTGTCCCAAGGGTTAGTAAAATGAAGGAAGTTACTAATCTGAGGATAGAAATAAGTCTGAAAAATAGTTTCTATTCTGGAAGCCAAACATTTGAATGTTGATACCCTACAATATGCACATACACACGTCTTGAAACTCGGGATAGTAGAGGATACCTTGAAATGCTCTTGTCTAAAAGCCAAAGTATGAAGGAAATGATGAAGAAAATATAAAATGGTGAAAAGAAAAAAATGAACACTGGTTTTGTATCGCCAAGGTAGCAATAAAAAAATATAGCGAGGGTGCCTCTTCACCTAGTGCCCTAAGGCCAACTGGTCTGGGAGTCACTGCTAAGCCTTAGGTGGTGCAAGACAAGGAAAATATTATCACTAAATCAGCAAGCACATGAGTAATCGGTCGGTTAGTACCTCAAGAAGTATTAACGGTCGCATGAAAATGTGTAAGCAATTCTAAGTATTCATCAAAGAAAAAGTACTAAGGTAGATGGACAAGAGTATGATAGCTTGAATTGAATTCTCTGAGTGTAGGGATGTTCTTTACACACACGTGTGGTTATATGATCAATGTTTGGACAAAAGGTAGAAATGAAGAATAAAGACGATGTTTTATTGAGGGATGATGTGATTTCTAACATTTTTTCATGACTATTAAGATAGGGCTCATGACAACTGAAAAGCTAGTATAGTTGGAAACTCTTCTTTTCAAAGTATTTCTTTTATGGTTCTTATCTTTATATGTAAATTTCACCATCTTTCTTTTGTTATTGGATTTTGTGGGTGTAATCCGCTGAAAACCCTCAGGAGACAATACTCCTCCTACTAGGGACACCTAGAGGTTTAACGGCTTATTGCACGTGCTCAGTGCAATCGTGTCTGCCTACGAAAGTGTGCCTAGTTTTCTCCTTTCTTTTTTTTTTCCTCTTAAATAAACTAATTTGCTCGGGACGATCAAAGATAAGTTTGGGGGTATTTGTTCAGTCGATAAAACTGTACATTTGTATTACATTTTTCCTACCATTTTTATATTAAAAAAAGGACTTTATTATAATATATTATACATATGAGGGTTTATGTGTAAAAACATTATTTTCCATGTGTTAATATATTTAATTATCATTTGGTAGGAAAATGTATGCAAATAATATTATTGGTCTAATCCTAGTAGAACAAAGTCTACTAAAATCTTATTTGAGTTGTTGTGCAGATTATTTCCAAGTTGTTATGAAGGATTTAACAAACAAATCAATTTGTTGAAGAATACTTTCCAAATTAAAGAGCAAACTTGGAGACTAAGTCTGGAAGCAACCGAGGAAATATTTTCAGATTATGAAGATGCTTAGGAATGCCAAATGTCACCATCAGAGAACCCAAGAGAAACGACAGAGAGATTCATACCAATGAGCGCGGATCCGCGGCCAAACCCACCCTGGGGCCGCGGATCCGCCGCAGTTTAAAGAGTTCAGAATGCAAGATTTTGGGATATTTCCAACTGCTGAATTTTACCAACTTCTGAACAAAAAGATTATGGGTTTTCACTATATAAAGGCACCGAGGGCATCGTGGAAAAACTATCAAGCCGAAGAGATCACGAAGTCCAAGATGGCTCACGCATCCAGGCTGATCATCAACTGTTCATCTACCTCCTTAGAAGAGATCGAGAAGCAAACTAGGTTTTTGTAATCATTTTCTAAGGAATCAAAGTGTACTTGATCTTGTTGATTAATAAAGGTAGTTCTTTTTCTTATTCTATTTCTTCGTAGTTTAATTATGTATTTTCTCTCCATCTCTTTTTCTCCCAACATGCGCGAGTAATTCTCCGCTTGTTAGGGTTCGTAGGATTAGGGTAGGCTAATGGACGATGAAAATAATTAAACTCTTTTTAAGTCCTATAAAGTTTAGGAACTTTATCAAAAGAATCATTAACATCCTAATCGGGCGCGCTAGCAATTCTTTGCTAGTTCCGACCACGATTAGAGATTAGATTAATGATTGTTTTGGTAAAGGCTAGATAATGAACGGAGTTCCGTGTCGAGATAAGGGTTACGAGTGGGATTCCTTTTCCCTCCAGAAACCCTAATCTACACGCATCACCGTCGTTCTAGTTCTAAATCTATTAATGGATAAAAAGGGTAACTTTTAATTAATCTTCCATAACTACTAAATCCTAACGAACCCTACAAGCCCTATTATTATATTATTTAAATCTCTAAAATAATCTAGATCTATATTTAACATTCTTGTTTAAAGTAGATCTAGAAATCTTTCTACAAAATTCTTTATTCCTCCTCTCTTTCTCAACACATCTAAAGTAAAAATAAAAGGTTCCACGTTTCCCAGAGGACGACCCGTACTCATTTCGGTCTAGCTACGCGCGACACCGTTATTGATTGCGGTTAACTACAAACACAAATTTTCATATCAATCAACAACCATAGCCCGAGAAACCCAAGGAAGAAAGTCTCCTCGTCAATGCCTGGAGCGGCGATTTCTGACAGAGGGATGACCGCGGCTTCAGGTAGAAAGAAGCCCTTCTGATCGTCTTCCAACACTGGTTGGCAGTCCAAACCAAAGCTGAAGGGGTCGTCGAGCTTGGCAAATTTTTCGCCTCCCTGCAACAAAATCTCCGGGCGAAGAAACCGGGCAATGAAGTCCGCAAAACTGACCCCCTGGCCTCCGGATTCCAAGAAGAGGCTCTCGTACATGTTTAGCACCTTGATCAAGCTGGGAAACCGGTGCTGGATAGCGTTCTCCGGCGTTAGGCCCATCACCACCGGCTTCGTGACAAAAACGTATTCATCTGGAGGAAGCAGCTCCTCATAGTGCTCCTCTCTAACCGGCAGACCGGAAATCTCAGCAAATTCTTCTAAGGAGATGGAGACTTTTCTGTCCAGTAGAAGAAAGGAATGGGTTGGGATGTTCCATTGCTCCAAGAACGCCTTAATCCACCATGTCGGAGGAGCAGAATATTGGAATAATGAAGCGTAAACCGCGGGATATAAGCCGAGCTTCAGCAAGTGCGTTTTCTTCACCGACAGAATGTACCCGACCCACTGCAAATACCCGGCAAAATGTCGGGGAGTCAACCCGATATTGTAGGGTTGTCCCCAAGGGCGCGATTCGCCCTGGCATATGCGCCACCCCAAAGTATCCAAAGCTGCCGGCAACTGCATGGGTATGGCGGCTGTCACGCCCCGCTTCCCAGTGTACGGCGAAGGGGACGCGACGAGGTCCGCTACGTATATACTTAGAAGTATATACGCTAAGCGTATTTAAGCAATACAAATTAATTACACAAGAGATAAGAAATAAAAAGAACAGCAACTTTTATTTGTTAACATTCTTTGTACAATGCATGAAAGGAAATACAACTGAAATAAAAAGATGCCTAACAGTGGCATAACAGGAAATGAAAAGTACAGAGAGGAAAAGTGTACAATGAAACTAAAGTGCTGGATCTTCGGCAAACTGCTCCAAGTCTTCTGCAGATGGCTCGATCTCTGCTGGGTCCGAATCACCTGACGACATTCAAAGAAGAAGGAAATAGAATGTCGTCAGCGAACAGGTCGCTCGGTAAGTCCCAAAGATAAGGAAGGAATAGACAGAGAGTAAGAGAGATAGAGAGTAGCTTTTACGGTTGTATTATATTATTATATTGTTGTATTTAGTGTTAACACTGTTATTTGTAGCTTGGTACAGAAAGATGCCAGTGTATACGAGAGGAGTCTCACTTGCCCTGGAGACTAAGGTATCAGGAACTCAAGGAACCATTGGGCCACGGTACAACAGCAACGAAATATAGATTAGGTGTCTTAATCTTACTGTCTCGTGCCACTTTTAACACCTTCCGTACCAATCTACCCCTTAAACCCCGCGATATCTTATTTGTATTGTTATCTTGTAAATTGTATTGATTGTAAATTTTCTTGACTGACTGACCGAAACCATGATATCAGGAAATGGTTGTAACCGTAGAGTCATGTAAATGGAATACTGAGAATCATGTAAAAGGAATATATATCCATAGTTCGGTTCAGTCAAGTTGTATAAATTGATAATTGAATTCATGGTTTCATGTGCTCATATTGGATTGGAATCTTGTAGATTATAGATTGACTTGAATCATATTCTAGTCAGATTAATCAGACTCAAACCCGAGTCAGACAATTAGAAATGTGAATCGAAGTCTTATAATTGCTAAGGTCCTTAGGGCAATTTATAAAACTCAAGGGGGTTTATGTAAAAATACTTTTATATACTTTTCAAAATACACCTCAAGTATTTATTGGTCGTCTTTAGAGTTTTAATGAGTGGATTTTATGTTGTGACATTTCTAGTGAAAATATCCTAGTTTTATAAATAAGGGTATTTATCTGTAATATTGATTTATTTGAAGTTCATGGTATTTTAGTGTAAAATTTATTCTTGTGATTTTTAAAAAAAGGTGGAAAATTTATATTATAATAAAATAGATATTTAAATGATAAATATACATATATTTATACAAAAATAATTTTAATAAATACTTTATATTCCAAAAATTTCATTTTCTTAAGATGTCGTATTTTAAAGCTTTCGAGACCGAATGCTCCTTGCAGAGGTCTGAATCTCGCATTACTGAGCCCGAGAATGTGCGATAATCCGCACCATCTCGAATGGGTTCCCAAAAATGGGTTGTAGTGGCGCTTTGCAAAGATTGTAAAATACTAATCCTTTAGAAAACGGTTTTATAAAGTAAAAGGTATTTATTTGCAAAAGTGTAAATTTTCCGTATTTTAGATTCTAGGGTTTCCTAAGTCGACTAGCCTATTTCTAAATGGTCTAAACGACAAGTCGTTAGATGCCTCAAATTGCCTCTTCACCGCCAATTGTGGCCAGGTAAGTACAAATGAGGAAAGGAGGGATCCGCTCACGAATCACCGTGAGACGGGCCTTTTAAAGTTACCTTTTCTCATTTGCCTAGCCTAGACACCACAAAGTCAGGTTTAGATAAACGATCGATGTCCACAACTTATCGTGTTTTCCTAATAAGAGGTATTTATTTAAAAGTGTATCAAAGCTAAAACTTTTAGAAATGATTTTATTAAGAATATGGTATTTAAATGAAAGTATTATTTTATCGTATTCTAAGTTTTTGATGATATCGTTTTAGGTTGTATTGTTGGAGATAGTGCCCTCAAAGTCAATTATTGGATCGCAGGTACGTGATTGTAATGATTGAGGCAGGACCTATACCGATATGACAGTCTTGCTCGAGATGATAGTATGCTATCTGGTTTGTCTTTATCATCGTATACATGCTTTAGTTCGCTATTGCATATTGATAGAGCCCATATGATTCTTGCTTGACTACCAGCAGTATGATGGCGATCATATACGTGGGAGCTGGGGTCTGTAAGCACATCCTTAAAGTGTCCCTAGTCGTGGGAGTTTCGAGACAGGGTATCGATACTCCAGAGTAGACTAGTGTATACAGTCGAGACCCCAACAAGGGGCGATGGCCGGTCTCACAAGCCATTGGTGTCAGTAGGATCACCTAAGATGTATACATGTGCTCATTAGGTTATGAGTACACCGGACAGGATTCGCCGGGAACATGCTAGTTGGTATTATATATATCGTCAGATAGCAGTTCCCTGGTGACATGTGTACAGGTTAGTTCATCGACCTGAGGTCGTCATTTGTCTCGTGTGAGTTCTCACTGTGCTTTGATTTCTACCTTACCACGGCTCAAAGGAGTCGTGCAAACAGGTCTTTTTTGGGTACAGTCCCGAGCCACATGGAGGCAAGTAAGCGGATCGGCAGGGGATTCGTCTCTCCCGGTATTGGAGGTGAGATCGCGCTGTGTCTAGGAGAGCCATTACACAAAGCCCTTGGCCGAGGCAGGAGATTTACTGGTAGGTACTCCAGTAGTATCTCAGGGTGTTCTGGGCCACTCTCTGACACCACTTATACTGCTATTGGGGGTCTGACGTTACCAACTCCTAGGCCGATATGCGATACTCATAGACGAACGGACCGGACTGTATGTATATTGTCACTGTTAGGCTCAGTAGGGTTTAGTGATGAGTTCGCTCGTCAGCTTCCCTTCCCATCAATACATAGGCAAACGTTATGTACAGCTCGTACCTCTGACGTGCTAGTGGTTATACCCAGTGCCAGTATGTTGATGAGTCATTAGAGTCCCCCACAGACACTTTTCCAAGTTCGGGCGAAATGTTGTAGAGGCCGTATGGTTTTATAACAAGGTTCGGAAAATGCACGTGCGTTTTCGCACGTGTCATTTTTCGGGCAGATAATACTGGTCGGTTTTGGTTTAAGCCGGATCCGAGTATTATACTGTGTAGATATAATATCTTTGTCTCAGATGCATTTGTATTCAGTCGTAATATAAATACGGGTATGTTTATACTGTTACGGGGTTATCCTGAAATTCGTTTCAGGATCACTTTTGGAAGTTGCCAGTTTCCAGTTTTCTATCACCCGTATTTAACATTCGGTTAAATGCGGATTCATCTTTTCTTCCGTGGGTGAGTCATGAGGGTGAGTCATGAGTGAGGAAGCTTCTTGGTTGATGACTTGGTTTGTGACTCACTTGATTGCATTAAATGTGTTCATACTAGGTGTTATATGACTCATGCTTTCATTAATGTTATGATAAGTATTGTGCTTGTTATTCTCACCATCCCTCCTCCTACACTCACCTCCCCTTGCCTATATTTTGGCCGACCCCTCTTGTTAAATGGTAGTGGTTGTTCACTTGAGGGAAAAAGATTATGATAGTGTTTTGGTGTATGGAAATTAGATAGCTACAATTCTCATTTCACCCGATTCAAATGGCAACTTCATTAACCGTTCGTCCATAGCTTTGGATGTAATGAGACAAAGCATTCTACTCATTCTCTACATCATCTTGGTCGTCTCTTTTAGCAAACTTGACGATCTAGTTGTCTCGATTCAGAGGTGGGAGCCCGTTTAAAGATCCGTCGACATGGTGCCACCTGGACGACAAGACTGGAGATTCAGGAGATCGGAGCAGCCGCAACAAAGCGTGGGATGATGGTTGAAGACCGAAGGACTCGAATCGTTCGGTATAACATTTCTACCCACTTTGTAATTTGTTAGTTTAGCTTTAATGACAAATCCGGGTTATAGTACGCGATAGCACCGGTTGTAAAAGTTTTTGTTCCGCATTTGGCGTCTGTTAGACGGCCGGGGCACTACCGTGGACTTACAGTGGTATCAGAGCCTCACCATTAAGCTATACTAATTTGTGCTAACGTGTTTAAAAGATCGATCGAACGGAATTTCCGAAATCACAATTTTCAGTACACAAGTTTCTGTCGTTTTTTTAAAGGACCTAAAAATAATTTTGCATATCACAGAAAAGCGTTCAGGGTTTTCTAAGTATTATGGGAAAATTTGGGCACGTGATCCCACATGACCACCGCGGAACCGCGGTGACTTTGTGGGAACAGTGCTTAAATTTTTTCCAGAGAGCTTCAATAAGGAAATTGTGGGTTTTGGTAATATTTTTTTGGGCCCAGATTTTGTTACTGTACAGCAGATGTACGTGGGGCCCACTTCGGGAAATTTAGTCGATCGAAATTTAAACGTGTTAGTTTACAGTACTTACTTTATATCTCCGACCGGGAATGTCATTCGAGCGGTAAACCGCATCTAATTGCTATAGTTCTTTTAGACGGGTTTGCGAACGTGACATTCGCGTTGATATTCTGTATTGTGCTGTGATATTGCGGATTAGTCGTGGTGGATAGCAGGGTGCAATGGTAGTGCAGTTTGAATTTATTTATACATTTGATATTACGGGGCGAGCGTCCAACATGTGGACTGCCGTCACTGCCTGTTGTATAATATTCTTTAAGGGCACGACCGGATTGAGGTCGATGTACTCGTTGTACATATTTTTATTTCTGTACTAGGTTTATCTCGCGAAGGAGTGCACGGATAGCCGGGTTCTGGAGGGCAACGGGTCCGTATCTCATGGTTTTGAGAGGCAGAGGGGCCTCACTCTGGAATTGGCAGACTTTTCGCCGCACTCGTAGGGGGTACAGGTTGACCCAAGGAGGGGTGCTCAATTTACCGGATTCCGTGAAGTGCCGGGTGTTCCATTCACTATGATGTGGGGGGCTACCTCGCTTCAGGTTTTGGCGGGTAACTTGCCGCACCCGTAGGGGTCTAGGTTTCATTGCACAGGCTATCCACACGACCAGGGGAACGTCAGGTTTCAGTAGCGGCTCTGTGAAACCCGGGGATCCCAGTTTATCTATATTGTTCTGTGATGCTTATTATTTTTTTGTAATGTTGCATATTATCACGCCTGGAGCGATTATTGTATATTGGTATATATACTATTAGATGTTGTATATGTTTTACACCCGCGCTAGTCCAGCCCCCGCTCTGTCGTTAGTTAAGTAACCTAACGGGTGATGACGGGACCCAGTGGCGAATGCGGATGGCATATACGTACATTATATTTTCGTTCTTTTCTGGTGTGATTGATTGATGGGACTGCATTGATTCTTATCAATACAAGGATAAAACAAACTTATATTTCATGTTGTTGGAACAAATTTTAAAAGGTGTTATTACAAAGATGTTTCCTTTTGTTTTGCATAGCGGTATTCAGTTAGAATATCCTGCACCCCATTCGACGAGGCAAGGGCCGAGATCCCTTCACCAGGAGTCACCCCTTGGGCAGAAGTTTACGTCAGGGTAGTAACTTTACTATAGTCGATTACAAGTTGCTTTGCATCGCGGTATTCAGTTGGAATATCCCGCACCTCATTCCACGAGGAAAGAGCCGAGATCCCTTCACCGGGAGTGACCTCTTTAGCAAAGGTTTTCGTCACTATATTTTATAAAAAGCTATCACGTTCCTTCAACGAGATCAAGTTCATTACGTTAAAGGTTTTTCGCCAAAAACCAGCCGTAGCCCTCCGTCATTTCTTTTGGGTATTCAGTAGTATTCAAGCTATGTATTTTGGCCAAAGTCAAGGCATAGTGTTTGGTAGCTGCTGGGTATTCATCTGTTGCATAGATAGATGAGTTGGTTTGGGACAGTCGTTCTGCCATTTTGGCCAAAGTCAAGGGCATGTGCGGGTGGGTTCAAATTGACTTGGATAGTGACAGGTAGAACTTGGCATGTGACTTATGACATTTTGACCAAAGCCAAGGTTACAAGAGCATGGGGCAAAAATCACATCAGGAGTTTCTAAAGAAACTGAACCTTGCCAAGTATGCGCATACCTTCTAGAGTATGATAACTTGAGTGGCTTCTATCATGTTATCATGCGATGATAGTTGGATCCCAATTCTCACTGATGAGTTGGTTTACTCTTCGGGTGATCCCGACTAATTGTTCTTTCAGGTTTGGAGGAGAATTTGAGATTACAGTGGGAGGTTTCCTGATTAGATAAAATGATAACCATTCTGATCTAGGTTAGAGTGCACGCAGAGTGTTTCTTTTCTCTCTCTCTTTGGCAGTGACCTTTGACCGACCCTAGACTATGACTCAGTGACCAAGTTGACGGAACCTTCTTAAAATACTGGCCTTTGGATTGTCTTGGTTGCATAAGTCATTGCCGCTCCTTCTTTTACTCTTTGTATTTCTCAGAACACCCCGTATTACTACGGATATCCACTTCCATTGGATAGATCCATCGTATGGTTATATACGAACTCGAAGGGACTTCTTCGAGGATGGATCCAGGTTCAGGAGAAATAGAATTAGTTTATTCAGTTGTCTTTTGTTATCACTTTCTCTCAGGTTGCGAGGGCTCCTTAGTTTAGGAGAGTACACCTATTACGCTTATTGGATAGTCTTATTCCAAACCATAGGCTGGTGCCGAAAGGTAGGGAATGAAGAAAACCAATTAGCCTAAGTAGAGTGTGCAGAAGGTAATATGTAAAGAAAAGATAAAGGGATTGAAAGAGAGGGCAAAGTAAATTGTAACTGCTATCATTCACGACCAAACCGCGTACTTCATCGTCACTCCTATTTCACCTTTGCTTTTTTCCCCAATTCGGGAGAAATAGAATAAGGTATTATTCAATTGTCTTTTATCATCATCTTCTCTCAAGTTGCGAGTACTCCTAGGATTAGGAGAGTACACCTATTATGCTTACTGGATAGTCTTCTTCCAAACCATAGGTTGGTGCTGAACGGTAGGGAAGGAAGAAAACCATTTAGCCTAAACGAAGGTGTACAGAAGGTAACGACTAAAGACAAATAAAGGGATTTGGAGAGATGGCAAAGAGATATACGGTTATAGTCATGAATAGGATTATGGAAGAGGCATTACTAGGAATACCAGGATACCACTACGAAACATTTTCATGTTTCAGTGCATTGTTAAAGGAAAACTGATTTCCCGATTAGATACTTACTCCAAGGTATGTATTTACCAGGTATGATTCTCACATCTGTATGGTTTTACAGATGATGAGTAGGAGTAAGTTATTGGGAATAAGATGATCAATCCTCATTATATCGGAATTCGTTGTAATTGGTGATATTTGAGGAAATCGTCTGGGTACAGTTTTCAACCTACGATGCACATGTTTTGAGTTATTCAAACTTAGCGGACTTATACACAGTATTGTATGTTGTCCAGTGTCCGTCAGGACAAAGGGGTAGGTCCTCGTACTATGTTCTGTTTACTTATGACTTCTCTAGTTTTTAGACAAGTGTTTCGTAGAAAAACAATGTCTAAGTTTTGAGAAGTTGTGGGTATAAGAATAAAGTAAAGAACCAGGTATCGCAAGTATCGGGATTCTTCAAAGAGATCGAAGATGTAGATACTTGTGATTGGTATTCAGATGATAGTAATGGTTTTGAGAAACTTGTTTCTCTTTCAGGTTACTCATAATTGGATAGATTCCTAAGTTGAGTAATGCTGATTAGCCTTTCTCCATTAAGTTGATAGGCACTGGAGACAGCTGCATGATTTGAATCTGGTTCCAATTAAATTAGCGCCTCTATTTCTATATTGTATATAGAATGGTTCATATCTTAACGATGTTAAGATACGGGGAGTTGTCCAGCTTTTGCTTAAAACCAGACACTGGATAGCTCAAGGCACGTTTCTGTAATGGCAGTTTGTGGGTTGACCCTGGCGTTGACGAGGGTTGACATTTCTACCATCTGGAAGATCAATAGTGATATTGTTCTTAACTCGCCACAATTTTAGTAAAATGGATTTTTTCAGAAAACAGTAGTGGGAGTATGGTAGAACTGGAAGTGATTCCAGAACCGCAAACGATTACGGAAAATTTAATAGGACCTATATATTCAATCAGGTTTAACATTCCAATAGCCACTCCGCAGATATGATGGGTAACCTCAGACACCCGAGAGGTACTCCGGTAGCCTCAAGGACGGTGACAGGGAGGTTCTTGTTTACCCAGACTTGACACTGCTGTTGTTCTAGACTATGAGACCCGGTAAGAGGATAAGTATAACGTCGTTCTAAACTAGCTTTAGAAGTGTACGTAAGATATTATTCTGCCAGAGGATTGTCATAGTCAGTGGGAGCAGCGGAAGCAAAGTGGGCAAGGAGCTTATGTCTATTTATAGACTTGAGCAGACATAGCGGAGATAGATCATCTATTTTTGATGTGACAGTCATGGGTTTGACTTCATCAGAATAGGGGATGGATCTGTTAAGAAGGTAGTAGGGTGTGATGTCCTGGTATTTGGATGACATACACAGTGTAGGAAGTAAAATTCCTATACTACGATCGGTTGTACTGTGGTCGTCACACAGTTGTTTCTCCAGACAGGATATGGATATAATATCAGACATTCTGGTTACTAGATATATGGTTTTAGATCTAGATTTGGGTAGTTTCCCAATGTGGGTACTTTGACAGTATTCTAATAGTATTTTAGAATAGATGACTACTGGCATGGTAGTGTACCTGCAGGTGATGGAGTCACCCTCTCTAAAGGTGTCTTAGAGACTAAAGGAGAGAGGGATGTGCATGATTGGCAGATCACTTGCTTAGGCAATTGAGTCAATCGTGAGATGTCAAGTACCACACCAGATGTTGTTTTTTGCGCTAGATGCAATACGTTTATATTAATCCAATCCTGAAGAAACATAAGGAAGCAGTTTTAGAACATAAGTGCATGTTCTAAAGATTTGATGACGGCAGCCTCCTTCGGGGAGACGGTTATCATTCCAGGCTTCAAAGGTGACATGCATGACAGAGTGATTGTCAGAGTTATAGTTTTCCCTCTGACGAGGGACAGTATTATGGACATGTGGTCCAAGAGGATACTGTGGGAGGCATGGTGCTGGATACTGATTAGGTTTAGTTATAGATACAGTCTAAGAAGTTTGGATTTGGAGTTCATTTATGAACTAGGTCCCATCAGACATCCAGACATATTCTAAGACAAGTATTACTCAATTCGGGAGATGGCTTTCTCCGCGAACTTGAGATTAAGAGAGACACAGAAAGAAACATCAGGGCGGATCCACTCACTGAGGCTATTTCTCGAACACAAGAGTTTTACAAACTAGCTTTGTGAAACTGATTAGTAGAGAAGTTGGATGTTCGGTATCACACGGGCTGTGAGTATGCGACATCACAATACTTAGGCTTAAGTGCAAGTGGGAGATTGTTGGAGATAGTGCCCTCAAAGTCAATTATTGGATCGCAGGTACGTGATTGCAATGATTGAGGCAGGACCTATACCGATATGACAGTCTTGCTCGAGATGATAGTATGCTATCTGGTTTGTCTTTATCATCGTATACATGCTTTAGTTCGCTATTGCATATTGATAGAGCCCATAGGATTCTTGCTTGACTACCAGCAGTATGATGGCGATCATATACGTGGGAGCTGGGGTCTGTAAGCACATCCTTAAAGTGTCCCTAGTCGTGGGAGTTTCGAGACAGGGCATCGATACTTCAGAGTAGACTAGTGTATACAGTCGAGACCCCGATGAGGGGCGATGGCCGGTTTCACAAGCCATTGGTGTCAGTAGGATCACCTAAGATATATACAGGTGCTCATTAGGTTATGAGTACACCGGACAGGACTCGCCGGGAACATGCTAGTTGGTATTATACATATCGTCAGATAGCAGTTCCCTGGTGACATGTGTACATGTTAGTTCATCGACTTGAGGTCGTCATTTATCTTGTGTAAGTTCCCACTGTGCTTTAATTTCTATCCTACCACGGTTCAAAGGAGTCGTGCAAACAGGTCTTTTTTGGGTACAGTCCCGAGCCACATGGAGGCAAGTGAGCGGATCGGCAGGGGATTCGTCTCTCCCGGTATTGGGGGTGAGATCGCGCTGTGTCTAGGAGAGCCATTACACAAAGCCCTCGGCCGAGATAGGAGATTTACAGGTAGGTACTCCAGTAGTATCTCAGGGTGTTCTGGGCCACTCTCTGACACGACTTATACTGCTATTGGGGGTCTGACATTACCAACCCCTAGGCCGATATGCGATACTCATAGACGAATGGACCGGACTGTATGTATATTGTCACTGTTAGGCTCAGTAGGGTTTAGTGATGAGTTCGCTCGTCAGCTTCCCTTCCCATCAATACATAGGCAAACGTTACGTACAGCTCGTACCTCTGACGTGCTAGTGGTTATACCCAATGCTAGTGTGTTGATGAGTCATTAGAGTCCCCCACAGACACTTTCCCAAGTTCGGGCGAAATGTTGTAGAGGCCGTATGGCTTTATGGCAAGGTTCGGAAAATGCACGTGCGTTTTCGCACGTGTCATTTTTCGGGCAGATAATACTGGTCGGTTTTGGTTTAAGCCGGATCCGAGTATTATACTGTGTAGATATAATATCTTTGTCTCAGATGTATTTGTATTCAGTCGTAATACAAATACGGGTATGTTTATACTGTTACGGGGTTATCCTGAAATTCGTTTCAGGATCACTTTTGGAAGTTTCCAGTTTCCAGTTTTCTATCACCCGTATTTAACATTCGGTTAAATGCGGATTTATCTTTTCTTCCATGAGTGAGTCATGAGGGTGAGTCATGAGTGAGGAAGCTTCTTGGTTGATGACTTGGTTTGTGACTCACTTGATTGCATTTAATGTGTTCATACTAGGTGTTATATGACTCATGCATTCATTAATCTTATGATAAGTATTGTGCTTGTTATTCTCACCATCCCTCCTCCTACACTCACCCCCCTTGCCTATATTTTGGTCGGCCCCTCTTGTTAAATGGCAGTAGTTGTTCACCTGAGGGAAAAAGATTATGATAGTGTTTTGGTGTATGGAAATTAGATAGCTACAATTCTCATTTCACCCGATTCAAATGGTAACTTCATTAACCGTTCGTCCATAGCTTTGGACGTAATGAGACAAAGTGTTCTACTCATTCTCTATATCATCTTGGTCGTCTCTTTTAGCAAACTTGACGATCGAGTTGCCTCGGTTCAGAGGCGGGAGCCCGTTTAAAGATCTGTCGATATGGTGCCACCTGGACGACAAGACTGGAGATTCAGGAGATCAGAGCAGCCGCAACAATGCATGGGATGATGATTGAAGACCGAAGGACTCGGATCGTTCGGTATAACATTTCTACCCACTTTGTAATTTGTTAGTTTAGCTTTAATGACAGATCCGGGTTATAGTACACGATAGCGCCAGTTGTAAAAGTTTTTGTTCCGCATTTGGCGTCTGTTAGACGGCCGGGGCGCTACCATGGACTTACATATATAAGCGTGTGTGTGGAGGTAGGTCATTACCTCGTGCTCTAGTTTAAATGTATAGCAAAGTTAAGGGGTTAAATGTGAAATCAAAACATTGTGGTATTTAAGTGAAAATACGATAAATTGGAAAGGCTATCATTTCATGTGATGAAACTTGTCCAAATTGTTTGTTAAATATTTAATAGTCAACATAAAGATATTTAAGTATGAATGTATTGGTGATAATTGAAATTTTATAGAAAACCGAATCGAAAATCGGATTTGTTCCGATTCCGTCGGGTTTTGTAATTTCGTATTTTAGAGAATAAGAAAGAGAGATAGAATGGGACTTACTGGTTTCGATTAAGCAAAGGTGTGAAGGGGGACTAAAGGGGTTGCCGAGGCGTTGCTTCGTCGCCGGTTGTTCCTAAAAACGTCGCCGGAATTTCGCCGGAGCTTCGCCGTGAACTTGTTTTCAAAGTACACAACTCTTGAGAAGATTTTGAGAGAGTGAGCTTAGGGTTTTGGGATGAGAGGGTAGAGGATAAGGAGTGTATTTATAGGGTAGGCTAGGGGTAGGGTAGGTGAAGGGTTTTTAAATAAAAAAAATGTAAAACTGTATAAAATCATTAAAAAATGGAGTAAATAGGGTATATGAAAGGTTTTAATGTAAAAATGTATTTAAAAAATCATTAAAATGGAGTAAATGGGGATTTCAAAGGTCTCTGAAACCGATCTAGGAATTTGAAATGTACAGGGGAGTTTAGAAGATGAAGAGACACAATATTGAAGAAGGGAACTTGGTAGTCCGGACGAGTCCGGCCGGCGGCGCCGGCCCGAGTCGATCGGTCCGCCGGACTCGGCCGAGTTAGGGCATGGGGAGGTGGAGGGTCGTCTAGTGTAGCCTCTGGTATATTTAGTTTTTAAAGTGTAGTTGAAAAATCTGGAGTTATCTTGTGTGGACTGTTGGGCTTCCATAAAATTTAAAACAAAATAAATATTAGAAATAATGTGGGGCATGGGATTTGAAGTCTGGTGGCTTGGTTCAGCAATGCAAGGTATTACCAATGAGCTACAAGCTCCTTCTTGTAATTAAATTGCTAATTAATTACTTAAGTCTTGTGCTCAGGCAATAAAATACCTCTTGATGGATTTTTGAAAAAAAACAATTTAAAAATTTGTATAAAGAGAGTGTATAAGAAAATTATGGTTGTTACAGCGGCAATCGAAGGTTGAAGAAGACCCTCCGAAGTCCAATTAACGACCTCCACGGTATAGTTCACCTGGGGTATATATGCATACGAGATCGACGAGATCGGCTCTGACGGCGTCGCACAAGAGAAGCTTCGGCGACCTTTGATAATTTGGTCGTACCACCTACTACACAGGTGAAGGTTTTTGTATTCCGGCTCATAGTCTCTAATGAGCACAAGAATCTACAGATCCACCGGTGCCTCAGGGAATCCTCCATCTGAACGGAAAAACGGGAAAGAAAGATCGGAAGACATGTCGCCTGTGAGAAAGAACGGAATTCAATTATCAGTAGTATAATTTTAAAATCCCGACGCTCGTCACTTTAAAATTTGTACCACACCGCAATGCAGTGGAAAGGGGACCAAAGGGGGACCCACAAAATCCAGATGACAATGCATCAATTAATAAGACAGCCTCATCATTGGATGAGACTGTCAATTAATGAGGAAATCCTCAAAAAAATTTCTCATTGAATGAGAAATCCCTCGGGAAAAGGAGAAAATCTCCCTTTGAGAGCAAAGCTCTGTAACAGAGTGACACTTGTCAAACTCTGGTCATGAAGGAATAAAATTCCTTAAAGATGCCTAACTCTGTAATCATGATGGAAAGTCCATCAAAGATTATTAAAATTAATTCTTGATAATTAAAATTCCGGGATCTTAAAGATTCATGAAAAAACTCTTAAGAGTTCTTCATCAAAAGATCAAAAGATCTACATATTATCAAAAGAGCAGAGCTCTGATTCATGAGATAAGAAACCACAAGAAAAGATCTGTTTAGATTTATGGGTCAAAAGAGCAAGGCTCTATTAATGAAACCCTAAAAGGGTTTTGTTTAGATCAAAGATCTATGAAGAGCAAGACTTTGAGCCGGATAAAAACCCTAATTTATTAAAATTAAAATTTCTAAGATTTACCTAAGAGTTCTGACTCTTGAAAGTTCTTAACAAAAGAGCAAGGCTCTGAGCAAAAATTCTCAAGAAGAAGATGATAATCATCTAAATGACCAAAGGTCCTATTTATAGGCACTGAACTGCCTCT
This sequence comes from Agapanthus africanus, assembly GCA_030015575.1. Lineage (NCBI taxonomy): Eukaryota > Viridiplantae > Streptophyta > Magnoliopsida > Asparagales > Amaryllidaceae > Agapanthus > Agapanthus africanus. The sequence goes on along the minus strand of JASDDO010000022.1, from coordinate 871,573,369 downwards.
TCAACTTCTGAGTTGATCCAAGGGCTCAGATATTGCCAGCGCTGCACTCACGTGTGCGCCGCGTGAGCGCAACTGTGGGGGGCATTTGTTTCCCCTAATCAGAGCAAAGCTCTGTTTTGAATTTCAAAATTCAAAAATTAAAGTAACGCTTCAGATCTTGCGCGCTGCGCGCCACGTGTCAAAAGCAGACACGCCAGCGCCAGGAGCGCTGAGCTCTAGACAGCGCACCATAATCAGAGCAAAGCTCTGTTTTCAAAATTCAAAATTTAAAAATTTGAAGCAACGCTTCAGATCCAGCGCTGTGCGCCACGTGTCAAACACAGGTGCGCTAGTGCAGCTGCGCTACGCTCTGCGCTGCGTGCCACGTATCTAACACAGGTGCGCTAGCGCAGTTGCGCTGGGCTCTGCGCTGTGCGCCACGTATCAAGCACGAGTGCGCTAGCGCAGTTGTGCTGCACTGCGCGCCACGTGTCGAACGCAGGTGCGCCAGCACTGGGATTAAAAATTCCTACCGTTAGATCAAAAGATCTAATAATAATGATAAATCATTAATTAACCAGAATTAAATTCTGTTAAGGAAAGATTCCTCAAAATCTTTCCAAACAACAAGATTGTGCTTTAAACACCGCTGGATCAACAATCCAAGGGTAAATAATAAATTACCAAAAACAGAACAAATTCTGCAAAGAAAGATTTCTCAATCTTATTAAAACCAGAAGATTATCTTCTGTAAAACAGAAGTCTTAGGATCAAAGATCCAACGGTGGAAAATATTCCCAAATCAATCAGAGAGAGATCTCTTAAAACTAATTTAACAAATCATTTGGCCTTATATAAAGGACCGTAGACTTCAAGCCAAAAGAAAAAGAAGAGAGAGAATACAGAAGAAAAGAGAAAAAAACCCTCTGCATAAAAGAGCAAGCTCTTAAGAAAAGAAGATCTTTCTTCATATTCAAGGTAAAAAAGAACCATATTCTTGAAAAACAGAGATGAAATTATCTCATAAAAGAAGAACCCTCTTCTAAAAAAGATCATAGATCTGAAAAACGACCAAGGTCTTTGATAAAAAGAAAATATCAAAAGACCTAATCATAAAATAATAAAAGAAGTATTTTTACTTCGTCCACAGATCCTTGATCTATAAAGGCAGAGTTTTTTTTTATAAAACAAGAACTTTTGTTCTTGGATCCCGAGGCAGAGCTTCCTTTAAGAAGAACATAAAAGTTGTTTTATGATCTTAAAATTGATCAGATGCGCTTTGCGCTATTGAAATGTGCCTTGCACCCATGAACTGCACCCTTGCGCTTATTGGACTGGCGCGCAGCGCCATAACTTGCCACGTGTCAACCATAGACATCAATTGCGCTTTGCGCTTTTAATACAGAGCGCTGCGCTCATAGACTGGCGCTCAGCGCCAAGCGCGCCACGTGTCGCCCGCTGGCGCAAAGCACTCATAAATGGAAAGCGCAAGTGCGCTAATGAACCAGCGCTTGACGCTGAGCGCGAAACGAGTCACCTTTGCGTGCGCTAGCGCAATGCGTTCTTTAATTGACGCAAAACGTCTGATGCGCCACGTGGCGCACTATCAGAACGTGCTCTATTCTGAATGCTTAGCATTATTCAAAGGGTCAGGCCCAAATAAAGGCTTAATAGCCAGAACAAAAAATAAAATGTTAAAACATTTTGATTGGACTTAGCCCAATTCTGGCCATAAGTTCTCAACTTATTTTTAATTGAGCGCATCTGCTCTTTCAACCAAATCACCTCGGTTCAAGCGTACATCTCTTCACTCCTTTGATATTTGTCGCTGTAATTCCTCAACGTCTTCAAAGAGCTGACGGGTCCCGACAACCATATATTTTACGGACTGTGGGGTCCTTAAACTCTTGGACTATATTGTCCTTAAGCTTGACCGTGATGTCTTAAAACTAACGTCGGACTGTGGGGTCCTTAAACCCATGGACTATGATGTCCTTAACCTCGACCGTAATGTCTTAAAACTAACGTCGGACTGTGGAGTCCTTAAATCCACGGACTATGATGTCCTTAATCTCGACCGTGATGTCTTAAAACCAACGTCTGACTGTGGAGTTCTTAAATCCACGGACTGTGATATCCTTAACCTCGACCGTGATGTCTTAAAACTAATACCGGACTGTGAGGTCCTTAAACTCACGGACTATGATGTCCTTAATCTCGACCGCGATGTCTTAAAACTAACATTGGACCGTAATGTCCTTAAACTAATTATCGACCACAATGTCATTAAACTAAACAATAGAGCCCAATTGCTCTCTTGTCGGATCTAAACGATCCCGTTAAGTTGATCTTAGTCTAAATTAGACTAACGTATGTTTAACAAACGTTTAAGTTGATCTTAGCCGTAAATAAGGCTAACGTATCCTTAAACACAACCCCCAAACCCAAATCTAAGAAGATACGGATTTGGACTAATCCACGTCCTACGGGCGACAACATAAATTAGTCTCCGTATACAATCCACGGGCAACCAAACACAAAACAAACACCCACGACACGAAGTGACCATCTGGAGAATGTTAGTTATATGTATGCCCTAGAGGCCATTACTGTACATTGGATGTATATTGTAGTGGATGCTGGGACATATATAGGGAGGACTTTCTTGCTCGACATGATAGTATGCTATCTGGTTACCCTTTACCTTAATGTGTATGCTGATTGTCTCTCTGTTACATGTTGGTAAATCCCTTAGGATCTGTACTTGACTACCTGGACTATGATGCGGATCATACTAGTGGGGACATGGTAGTCTATAAGTATATCCTTCAAAGTCCCTAGTCCTGGGTATATCGAGACGGGGCATCGATATACCAGAGTAGACTAGCATATACCTTCTCGACCCATACAGATGGGCGATGGATGATCCCATATCCATTGGTGTTTGACATCAGAGATGATATACGGGTGCTCAGTAGAGACTGGGTACACTGGACGGACTCGCCGAGAACTCCCAGATGGTATTATACCTCGCGTCAGATGGCAGTTCTCTGGTGACACTGGTACAGAGTAGTCTGTTGACCCGAGATCGTCATAGAGTCTTGTGTGGTTCCCACTGTGCTTTGATTTCCATCTTACCAAGTCCAAGAGGGCGTGCAAAACGGTGGTTTTTGGGTACAGTCCCGAGTCACATGGAGGCAATGAGCGATAGGAGGGGATTCGTCTCTCCCGGTATAGGGAGTTGATGTTGCGCTGTGTTCGATTGGCTATAACAGGAAATCCCTGGCCAGGGTTGCTGAGATTTACTGGTAAGTGTTACCAGTAGTTTCTCGAATTGTTATAGACCTCATATCGACACGACTTATCGAGCTATTGAGGTCTGACGTTTACCACCCCTAGGTGAGATATGCGACATATCAGAGGATCAGACCGGACTGTACGGTAGTGTTACTGGTTGGATTCACTGGAGTGTGAGTGGGCTTGCTCGTCGATCTTCAGATCGCTCAATACCCGGGTGGCCGTTACGTTTAGCAGACCGCTTGCGGCTTGTGGATGTTTGATATGATCATCATCCGCTGCCGGCGTATTGACGAGTCTTTAGAGTCCTACACAGAGGTTTCCTGGCTCAAGCGAAACGAAATAGGAGCGCGTATGAGATATGTGCGGGACCGAGAATGATACCAGTATGTGATACTGTATTTGATTCTCGCGATGTGACATTGATCGGTTATGCGATATAGCCGGGTTATCGGATCAAGGGTTGATTCGATAAGTTGTTACTAATGATACTAGTCGGTTATATGCGATATGACCGGATCGTTAAATCAAGTGTTGATTTAATGATTTAAATGTATAATTATATATTTGATATATTACTTTGCATTAACTAGTATCGGTTCACTTTAGAAGGATTTTCTCACTTGGATGTACAAGTTGTATATGTGATATACTTTTTGTGCATTTTATTGTATCATGTTTGATGATACATGTTTACTTGGTTAAGTGTAAAGAATTAAACCATGGTTAAACTTATGATTAGGGTTTTATTTCCTTCTCTCTTTTCCTTTATCTATTTATTCATTTTGGAAAATAGATGGAAAAAGGAGAAAAAGAATGGTGGCTTTTTTTGTTGTTTAGTGGAAGCTTCATGATACCTTGACCCTAACCATTCATTTAACCTAAGTTAATTCTCTACACTTTACCATGGTTACTCTTATGATAAGAATTATTATTCTTTTCTTTTCTAATTAAACTTATCATATTCTTCATCTTCTTCTTCTTCTTCACTTTAAGAAAAAGCTTCACAAGCTTTAATGGCAAAGTGAGAATTAGAGTGAGAAATCCAATTCTAAAGTCTACCCACTTCCTATTTCTTCATCCTCTACCTCTTGCCAAGTAGTAGAGTGTGTTTACTTCACAAGTTTCTTGACTTGGTGAAGTCGGAGCTTGATTTAGCGATGCCTCGACGTAGATCATCTTCGGCATGGACATCGACGACCTAGCTCGCTTATTCTCCGATGAAGTCGACGCTAGAGCCCGGATTCTTTTTGGACAGCGGAGAGGACTTCGTTGCGGAGCTATGGAGGTGGAGCACCGGATCTACAAAGGTTGTATTTCCGATAACCCATTAGTTAAGTTGTTAACTAGATTGTTTTTCGCCTAGATTTCTAGCAACGATCCGTAGTCTAGGGTCTCTCGGCACCTAGAATTTTTGAAAATGGCATGTTCGATACCTTGTGAGACCTCATTAGGGTGCCTAGGAACCCTACAGTGGTATCAGAGCCTAGCTAGAGCCTTAGGCGAAGTCCAGACGGAATTTGAAACCCGAACGAACCCGAAACCCACACCCGAGAATGCTCTCTGTACATTTTTGAAAACAGTGAGTTTTTCTATATTAAAAATATGCAGAAAAACATGCAGGAAAATCTAAGAGTAACTGTGCAATTCTTAACCCTAATTCCATTAAAGCGCCGGCGGAAACGCGGCCTGTTTGTCGTTTTGTGTGGTAATGTTTGCACAGTAACTCCTATTTAACTGTGCTGGTTTTCCTGGGTATTTTTAATATTTTTTCAAGAGTTGAATTTTTCTGGATTGTTTTGGGGATTCGAATGTTCGATCGGATTATCAAATTTTGTCTGTGTGGCTTTCCGGATAATTTTTAGAATATGTTAAAAAGTTCGACCGGATATAAATACCCAATTTTTCCCTGTCGGGAAATTTCCAAGTGTTGGATTTTTCCGTAGTTTAACGACGTTCTAAGTAGTGCAAGTAACGCGATGGACCCTCTAGAAGACAACAAACCTTAACTCGATTATGTGACCGTCTTGAACTGCCCTTTGAACTTTCGGGTTTGGGGCAGTACGGCGTGCCACATGTGAGGCGTTGGCTTGACCCTTCTACGGCTGGACCGTTGGTACTGAGGCACGAACTGAATGTTGTTAGACTTATTTCATGTGTTGATCTGTATCGGGAAAACTTGGGTGTTCGAATATTCAATCGGAAAGTTTAACATTTTCTGTTTATCCGGAATGGGATACAATAATTGGAATTCACAAAAGTTATGAGATAACTAAATGAATGTTATAAACATAGCAGTTTAGTCTCATTTGATCGGTTGCCACGGAATTTTGATGTGATCAAAACTCCGTCGCAATCACGTAGCGTACGCGGATACTCGCCGATAAACTTAATAGACAGCCTCACTCCATAGCCCCGACCAAGTGACTGTAGAAGAACCCCGTCGCCGAAAGCATCGGTCGGGTGCTCGCGGCAGCGGTGTTCCGCCTTGGTGCACTTTGTCGACGGTATCGGGGGTGCGGCCGCCTACTGAAGTTTGCGACGAGCATTCGATCAGCATGTCGGGAATCTTGTTGAATTGCCCGACTTAATATTGAAAAGTGTTTTCGATTTTGAGACTAAAATGCGGGGTTTATAATTGTTAGGCATGCGATGTCTAAGTAATTCATTTGGTCAGGCATGCGATGTCTGAGGAGGTTGCGGATTCCAACTGTTGTAGTTTTACACTTTCTTTACTGTGACCGTAAGTGTAATATGTGATATCACCGGTTTCGTTGCTATATGTCAACGACAATTGGGATGCGCATATTTACTTACGTTGATGACATGTGATGTTATGTGTTGCTGGATATGTTATATTGGATCGTCGTGTTTGAATAGCCGGGGGTTTTTTATGTGAGATGAGTGTTTTTCATTTTCATTCATGTAAAAACTTGTATATAATATTCTTTTATTGGGGCGCTTCCAGGTTGCGGAAGTTGTCACCGTTGATGTATATTATTTACTTTTCCGCACTAGGATAGACCCAAGGAGGGGAGCACAAGTAACCGGGTTCTGGAGTCCAGTGGGAGACCAACTCGAGGAGTCGGGTCCGGGTCTCCTAACTCCAGAATTGGTAGGGTTGCTTGCCGCTCTCGTAGGGGTCTAGGGGTGTGGGTTTGGCTATTCATCGCGACCGTGGAATCCGTGTTTTATACTGGCTCGTATTGAAAACACGGACGTCCTAGTATATCCAATATTTCATATGATTCTTCTGCTGCGATATCTGTGATGTGATCATGTGATAGATACTTGTATATAGTATATATGATATATTATATAGACGTTACTTATGTTTTACACCCGCGCTAGCCCTGCCCCGCTCTGCCGTTAGTTACCTAACCTAACGGTGCACGAGAGGACATCGAGGCGAATGCGGATGGCATAAGTGTACGTCGTATTTATCTGTGATGATTAGGTACTTAAATGATGGGACTTCATTAATGTGATTAATGAAATAAAAGAAACCTAAGATGTTGTAGAATCGAATTTCAAAACAAAACAGGTAGCTACAGTTCTTGCTTTGCACAGCGGTATATGCGATATATCCTGCACCTTATTCGATAAGGAAAGGACCGAGATCCCTTCACCGGGAGTGACTCCTTTAGCAATAACTGGCAGATGCTACACACTCGGTTTGTCTTTTGATTGCTTTTAAGTGTTTTTGCTTTGCACATCGATATATATGATATATCCCGCACCTCATTCGACGAGGAAAGGACCGACGATCCCTTCACCGGGAGTGACTCCTTTAGCAAAACTAGAAAAGCCTAAAAAACACTCCATTTCAAAATTCATTTGATTCTACAACGATATCAAGTTCATTACGCAATAGGTTTTCAGAAAAACCTGTCGTAGCCCTCCGTCATTTCAGATAAGTTGTATATAGTATTCGTGCTGCATTTGTTGGCTTTCGTCAAGGTGCAGTGTGCGGTAGCTATATGCTGCTTATCTGCTAGCATACGATGCGATTGGATTAGGGTAGTCGTGCGGCTTTGGTGGCTTTCGTCAAGGGTCGTGCGGGTGGGTTTAATTCGATCAAGAAATGTACGGGTTGAACTTGACTAGCGGGCTATGGTTTGTTGGCTTTCGTCAAGGTCATAGCACGTTAGGGGCAAAATATTATCGGGAATTTCAAGTGTTGAAATTTGCAATGAGATTGCATACCTTCTATGAGATAGTTGGATCCCGATACCCGCTGCGAGTAAGAGTTACTCCTGGGAGAGTTTTATACATTACAATTAGCCGATCAAGTAGGTGTCTAGAAAGGTGTTAACAAGGTTACGCCTCTGGGAAAACGAGGTTTACATTAATTAGGTTCGTGCGAAAGCACGGGGGACCTCCCTCAAAGTACCGACACTGGCCTGGCTGAAAAATTGGCGAACTTGTAGTGTGTAATTAATCCCGGCTAGTCTTTCCTTTTAGGGTTTGAAGGAAGATTTGATAAAAAGCAGTGGGAGCCATCCTGATTAGATAAAATAATAACCAATCTATTCTTGCAAGAGCGCACGCTGAGTGTTTTCTTCTCTCTCTCTCCAGGTAGCGACCATATCACGCCTTAAGCAAGATAATAATACGGATTATTGACCGAACCCGCTTGTTATACTGAGCTGGGGAACGTTGGTCCCGCTCCAACTTATAATTGTTATAAGACAGAGCAGGAAATAGGGGATTACCAGAATTCCCGTGCCGCCCAAACGAAGAGAGTGCATGCTGATGCATCATCTTCGGGTGTGTTCATTATACAGAACTGTTTCTTAGTATCCTTTACGTCCTGGGTATGTGATACCAGATCAGGATCCCAGATATGTAATCTGTTACATAGGGCTGAAGAAAGGTAGAGAACTGAGAACGGGTGATAAGTTTCATGAGGCAGAAAACGGGGCAAATGTTGCAGCCAAGTCTGTTGGTCACTGTCACCCTGTATTACCAATACATTGATTCTGAACGAATGTTATTAGATACCGAACCTGATATACCAAATCATATCACTCTCTTTGGTAGAAAAGAAAGGATATAATTTTGTATTGATGGATAATGTTTTGAACATATCCTATATCAAAAGTTGATCGGTTCAGGCACGTTATCTAAAAGCATTGATGTTCTAAATCAAACTACAGTTCTTAGTATATGGAACACACACAAGAGGAAGAGTTCAGAAATGAACGAATCCTTCTTGAGGCATTGTAGACTAGGTTATATCAATGTGACCCGACTAGCTGGAGTTACATAAAGATGCATATTTAAATTAGTTTGAACTTACATCTTGTGAAACTCGCCAGTCATGTCACAAAGATAAGATGACCATAGCTCCGTTTGCTGGAAACAGAGAAAGAGTTAGTGAACTCTTAGGATGATACATGTTGATGTATGTAGGTCCCCTGTCTACACATGCCAGGAATGGTTCTATATACTTCATTACGTTCTCTGATGATCTTTCGAGTTTCAGACCTATGTTCCTGTTGAAACACAAGTCCGAACCTTTTGAGATATTCACAGAATATAAGTGAGAAGTAGAGAACCAAAATACAGGTATAAGTATTATGTCCTTTGATGTGATCGAGGAGGAGAATACTTGAGCACGAAAATTCCTGGACTTTTCTAAAGGAGAATGAGATTCTCTCTCAGCATTACTCCTCCGTATACACCATAGCACGATGGTATATCGGGGCGGAGCGATCATACCCTATATGATAAGGTGTGCTCTATGATGAGTACTACTGAGTTACCTATTTCCTTTTGGGAGTTATGCACTTGAAAAGCTGCACACCTATTAAATAGGGTTCAAATCAAATCAGTTGCCTACCGCTCCATATGAGATATGGTATGGGAAGGGCCCATGTCTGAAGTTAGTTAAGATTTGGGGTTGTCCGGCCTATATCTGAAAAGCAAAATCCAGACAAGCTCGAGGCAAGGTCAGTCATGTAGAACTGGAAATGTTCCAGCTATACAAAACTGCAGCTGAAGATTTGATAGAACCAAAGGATTCAATAGATACCAACGAACCTCAGCCTCTCCGCCGATCTAGTAGGGTTCCTCACCCACCTGAGAGATACTTCTGTTTCTCTATGACAGTGGGAGCGAGGATTGCATCATGAGATGATGACCCAACTAGTTTCGAGCTGGCCATCAGGAGTAAGACTCTATAAGAATGGCTGGATGCTTAGCGATCTGAGATGGAATCCTTATACACCAACAAAGTATGGACTTTGGTTGCTATATCTGAAGGGTTAAATCCCCATCAGGAGCAAGTATATCTTGAGAAGATTACTTGGTGTAGATGGAAAAGTTGAGACTTTCAAAGCTAGACTTGTTAAAGGTTTTCTTCATTGACCAGGCGTGGATAATGATGAAACCTTTTCCAGTGGCTATGCTTAAGTCCATCCAGATCCTACTTACCACGGCTGCATACCATGACTACGATCTCTGGTGGTTGGGTGTCTTGACTGCTTTTCTAAATGATGATTTAGAAGAGTGCGTCTATAAGTACACAGCCAGAGGGCTTCGTAGACAGTGGGAGCAGCGGAAACGTGTGCAAGATGCTTTATAGGATAAAGCAGGCATCGCGGAGTTGGAACATCTATTTTGATGGATTAGTCAAAGAAGTTGACATCATCAAAATGGTAGATAAACCTTGTATAAACAAAAGGGTAGTAGGGAGTATGGTGATGATCCTCGTAGAGTACGTGGATGACATACTCTTGATAGGGAAGGAGTTTCCTATGCTACGCTCGATCAATCTCCGCTTATCACTAGGATTCTCCATATAGGATCAAAGTGATACCTACTAAATCCTGGATTTTGGATCTATGAGATAGATCTAATTGGATGTTAGGATTCTCACTAGTTGTAGTGAGATTGTATTAATCGATCCTGGGGAGAATCGCTGGAAGGGTTCCAGGGTGATAAAGACGACTGAATGTCAGTCGCAGGCATTGTCTTTACCCTCAGTAAAGGGACGGTATGTTGGAAGAGTTCCAAGCTAGATACCGTGGCATACTAGACGATAAAGGCTGAATACATCGCTACTTAAGATGCTACCAAAGAGGCTGTTTGGGTAAATATTGGTTCATGAGATGAACTATGTTCCTCCCATTGTGTGACAATGGAGTTGTGGCTTATGCCAAGGAACGCCGGTCCCATCAGTGATCCAGACATATTCTAAGGCAGTATCACCTGATCATGGAGATGTTTGATCTCCAGGGAGATCGAGGTTAGGAGAGTAGACTCAGAGGACAACACAGCGGATCCACTAACAAAGGCCTGTTCCCAGAGAGAGACTTTTATGGGATGGTTGAGTATGAGATACTACAACCACTGCTACAGATGGCCCTAGTGCAAGTGGGAGATTGTTAGTTATATGTATGCCCTAGAGGCCATTACTGTACATTGGATGTATATTGTAGTGTATGCTGGGACATATATAGAGAGGACTTTCTTGCTCGACATGATAGTATGCTATCTGGTTACCCTTTACCTTAACGTGTATGCTGATTGTCTCTCTGTTACATGTTGGTAAATCCCTTAGGATCTGTACCTGACTACCTGGACTATGATGCGGATCATGCTAGTGGGGACATGGTAGTCTATAAGTACATCCTTCAAAGTCCCTAGTCGTGGGTGTATCGAGACGGGGCATCGATATACCAGAGTAGACTAGCGTATACCTTCTCGACCCATACAGATGGGCGATGGATGATCCCATATCCATTGGTGTTTGACATCAGAGATGATATACGGGTGCTCAGTAGAGACTGGGTACACTGGACGGACTCGCCGAGAACTCCCAGATGGTATTATACCTCACGTCAGATGGCAGTTCTCTGGTGACACTGGTACAGAGTAGTCTGTTGACCCGAGATCGTCATAGAGTCTTGTGTGGTTCCCACTGTGCTTTGATTTCCATCTTACCACGTCCAAGAGGGCGTGCAAAACGGTGGTTTTTGGGTACAGTCCCGAGTCACATGGAGGCAATGAGCGATAGGAGGGGATTCGTCTCTCCCGGTATAGGGAGTTGATGTTGCGCTGTGTTCGATTGGCTATAACAGGAAATCCCTGGTCAGGGTTGCTGAGATTTACTGATAAGTGTTACCAGTAGTTTCTCGAATTGTTATAGACCTCATATCGACACGACTTATCGAGCTATTGGGGTCTGACGTTTACCACCCCTAGGTGAGATATGCGACATATCAGAGGATCAGACCGGACTGTACGGTAGTGTTACTGGTTGGATTCACTGGAGTGTGAGTGGGCTTGCTCGTCGATCTTCAGATCGCTCAATACCCGGGTGGCCGTTACGTTTAGCAGACCGCTTGCGGCTTGTGGATGTTTGATATGATCATCATCCGCTGCCGGCGTATTGACGAGTCTTTAGAGTCCTACACAGAGGTTTCCTGGCTCAAGCGAAACGAAATAGGAGCGCGTTTGAGATATGTGCGGGACCGAGAATGATACCAGTATGTGATACTGTATTTGATTCTCGCGATGTGACATTGATCGGTTATATGCGATATAGCCGGGTTATCGGATCAAGGGTTGATTCGATAAGTTGTTACTAATGATACTAGTCGGTTATATGCGATATGACCGGATCGTTAAATCAAGTGTTGATTTAATGATTTAAATGTATAATTATATATTTGATATATTACTTTGCATTAACTAGTATCGGTTCACTGTAGAAGGATTTTCTCACTTGGATGTACAAGTTGTATATGTGATATACTTTTTGTGCATTTTATTGTATCATGTTTGATGATACATGTTTACTTGGTTAAGTGTAAAGAATTAAACCATGGTTAAACTTATGATTAGGGTTTTATTTCCTTTTCTCTTTTCCTTTATCTATTTATTCATTTTGGAAAATAGATGGAAAAAGGAGAAAAAGAATGGTGGCTTTTTTGGTTGTTTAGTGGAAGCTTCATGATACCTTGACCCTAACCATTCATTTAACCTAAGTTAATTCTCTACACTTTACCATGGTTACTCTTATGATAAGAATTATTATTCTTTTCTTTTCTAATTAAACTTATCATATTCTTCTTCATCTTCTTCTTCTTCTTCACTTTAAGAAAAAGCTTCACAAGCTTTAATGGCAAAGTGAGAATTAGAGTGAGAAATCCAATTCTAAAGTCTACCCACTTCTTATTTCTTCATCCTCTACCTCTTGCCAAGTAGTAGAGTGTGTTTACTTCACAAGTTTCTTGACTTGGTGAAGTCGGAGCTTGATTTAGCGATGCCTCGACGTAGATCATCTTCGGCATGGACATCGACGCCGATGAAGTCGACGCTAGAGCCCGGATTCTTTTTGGACAGCGGAGAGGACTTCGTTGCGGAGCTATGGAGGTGGAGCACCGGATCTACAAAGGTTGTATTTCCGATAACCCATTAGTTAAGTGTTAACTAGTTACTTTGTTCGCCTAGTTTTCTAGCAAACGATCCGTAGTCTAGGGTTTCTCGGCACCGTTAAAATTTTAATTTGGCATGATCGATGCCTTGTGAGACCTCACTAGGGTGCCTAGGAACCTTACAGAGAAGAAGAAAGTTGTTACCGCGATGCGGTAGCGTAATTAACTGCAGGGGCTTGCGCCTGCAGGGAAGAGCGTCCCCACAATAAAAAAACCCCTCAAGCGAGGGGGAATCTGACGAAGTCTGCTACATCGGCCGCATCTGTTTAAACCTTCGATATACGGTGCCATAAATCAACTTGGCATCTTCGGAGAGGAGGACAGATAGCACCAATTAGCATCTGCCCTGAATTTCAGGCAAGTCGGACCTACGCGGTCGTGTCTTCGTGATTCGGCGGGGAACATGATTGTGTTGTGCAGAAACAGGCCGCTTAAAATATAGAGAATAGAAAGTCGGCGAAGAGGGGTCACCTCACTTATACAGGTGGATCGAGGAATATTACTCGAGCCATGGAGTTATCGGTAAATTACAATAGACCGGCCTTTGTGATATAATGCAATATTAAGAGTTATTTTCTAATATATCTAATATTAAGAGTTATTTTCTAATATTGCAGAGAGCTCAGACCCTGGCGTAAGGTGGTACACCGAGCGTGCTGTCCGCATATCTTTCCGTCCACGGCAACTCGACAGATCCCGCCACGGATGAGCTTCGATACCCCGACGTCGCTACCCAGGAGTATTGCGTAAGTGTTAATATTTATTCAACCCCTATTTGAAATTTTAGTTTTGAAAGGTTCAAATTTAAATGATATACTTATATTTTACTGGTTAATGTGGGTGTAGGAGCGGGTGGTTGAGCAGGCCGAGGCATCGGGAAACGATTTTACCGAACAGAGCGATCCGATGCTGCTGACCCCAGTCCTGGATGCAGCACACGGAGGGCGCCACGGAGATTGGGAGAGAGGCTGGGGACTGGGCCCTAGCAGGGCCCATATGAGGTTGGACTCCACCCCGGCGGTTGCTTCCTCCGTCTCCAGTGAGCGACGTTTCCAGCAGGAACTGGAGGGCTTGAAGGCCACCGTTCAGAAGTTGAAGGAGATGCTGGTATGTATACTACTTAATAGTAAAATATTATGTCATATTATAGATAGCAATATATCCAATATTAGTACATAGCCTGAGCTTATTTGGTTGTAGACTTAGCTTTGATTAATCATACATACATATCTAATTAAAATAAACTACGGTTTTCCAAACTAGATATCCAAACGAGGCCTAAGTCCTTAAGTATACATAGATTGGGGTTTCGAAATAACTTAATAATGATACGAATTCGAATAATACGCAGTTCTTACTCGCTTATTACACACGTAGGTCCAGACGCGACAGGGTACATCGGCCGAGCCTCTACATGCATCTCCGTCGGCTGCGGCTCCACAAGCCACTATATCGACCGCGGTTCCACAGACAGCTCTTATAGCTCCACCGTCCACTCTGACTTCCGCAGCCGCTGCTTCGCAAGCCGCTACCTCGACGGCGGCTGCGCAGACCACATCGCCAGCTCCACAGCCCGCTCAGACTCCCGCACGCTCCGCATTGCATGATTTATTGACCGAGGAGCAGGCGCGCCAGATTCTAGCGTTTATCAGAGGTGAAGCTTGACCGAGTTAGGGTAGCTTTTTGATTCTTATATTTTAAACATGTATTTATTTATATGATACATATTGTACTACATTTTGGACGATATTGATATTGATGGTGTTTGCGTGTTTATATTGATATCATATTCTGCTTGTTGGTTTCTTTTGTATATTATGCGTGATGTGATTATGAATACTGCGATATATGTTCTGCGTGATGACTAATTTTATATATGATGTATATATTATTGTGCACAGGACGAGAAAAAAATAGGCAGCCCTTTTTAAAAAAAAAACCCTGATAATATATACCTACGGATTTAACGCCCAACAATATACCTACCGATTTATCCGTGGGGACAAAATATCAGGATACCTAATATTTTGCCCCTATGATCTCAGTATTAGGGCTTACGAATGCCTCTACGGATAAATCCATAGGGGCAAACATATGCCCCTACACTGGTATCCGTAGGGACAAAATATCAGGATACCTGATATTTTGTCCCTACGGATATATACCTACGCACTTATCCGTAGGGGCAACTACTTGGCCCTACGGATAAATCCGTAGGTACACCTAACCTATTTTATAAAACCGTAAATAAAATAAATTTTTTGTCCCTACAACCTAATCCGTAGGGAAAACCGCA
Source organism: Agapanthus africanus (assembly GCA_030015575.1). Classification (NCBI taxonomy): domain Eukaryota; kingdom Viridiplantae; phylum Streptophyta; class Magnoliopsida; order Asparagales; family Amaryllidaceae; genus Agapanthus; species Agapanthus africanus. Next base: position 871,558,351 of record JASDDO010000022.1, on the reverse strand, counting down.
CCTATACATAACTCCGTAGGGGCAATTTTTAGTCCGTAGGGGCAAGTTCAAGGGTTCGACTTGCACCTACGGCGTTTGTACCTACAGGGTATTTTCTTGCCCCTACGGATCTATCCGTAGGGGCAGCGGTTTGCTTCTACGGATAAATCCGTAGGGGCAACCCTTATTTGTAGTAGTGATCTCGACGGTCGTCATTCCTTTCAGCATCATCACCATTGGCGCCATCCCGGTCATCATAGCGTCATCATCTATCACCATCGCCGCCATCCTTACCATTATGATCAGTATTGCCGTTTTAATATTGACATCGTTGCCGCCTTCGACTCCTTTTCAGCACGCCAATATAGTTCATCACGTTAACCTGAAAAGAACATGTTTGGGACACCAAAAACAATAGGCCCTGCCATAAACATTATAAGTTTAAATCTTCAAATTATACCAAACGCTGCAATTGGATCGAAGTCTTTCCTTCTTTAAATAAACAGGCCCCTCTCATAAATGGGGGCCCAAATGTAAAACCCATAAACAAGCAGTGCTATGTATTTTTGGGGCCCTAGATCGGGCGCAGTCCATTAAAATCGAGCATAGCTATCTTCCACTGAATAAATAAACACCGCTTCAGGCCTTCAGCGAAACGAGCGAGCGAGCGACAGTAGGTTAAACGCCGCCGGAACCGCCGCTGCTGAATCGAGATTGAAAATTATTTGTAAGTTTTTATTGTTTTGTTCTTAAAATCCCCTCAAAATTTCCATTCATTTTACAAGCTCACGATTTACTCGATTTCTCTTCTTATGGAATGATTCATTTTGCACAGCATTTATTGCTCTCTCTGTTTGCCATTTGGGGATTTCTTATGATTCCATGAGTTTTTGTCTTGCCGATTTTGGGAGGAGTTTGGACCCATTTAGGTTAGGTCAAAAAGGAAAAAAGGCCCCATTTTTAAGCCACAATTCCAAGAATTTTGCTGTTCTTCTTTTATTTATTTATTTATTTATTGTTTGAGGAAGTAGTATTATGGAATCTTGTTAATTTGTGTATCAGATGGGGTTAGGTTTGTTCATTTTTGTTGTGTGATGAATTGGAATGAACTTGCATTAAAATAGCATGAGATGCAACAGCCTCATGCTTTTTTACATGGAGGTATGAGCGCATAAATTATGCAAAGACACTATTTTGAAACGCTGTAACTCCACTAAAAACCACTTCGATTTGCTTAGGATTTATAGCTATCTGTCACCGTTCTTTTCATTTTTTTCTAGTTTTGAGAAATGAGGCTGGGGAGGATTTGATATTAACTCGATTGTATCACCTTTCAGGATGAGTTAGTCTGGGGGGGGGGGACGGAGTTAAGCCCGGATAAACGTACCATCCTTGGTTTATATGTGTGGTTTTGCTGTAAATCAAAATGCCAATATTTTATTTTAGGTAACAGAACCAAGCTTTATGCCTAGTGTGAAAAATGTATTTCTTGAAGCTCGAATTACCCCTTTTCGCATAGCAACAACATTTTTTTAAAATATAGTTTAATTTGAATATTGAAAGTTAGATTATTCTTTTTTATTTATATCACAATTGCAGTTATTTTCATTTAAGGTTGGAAACATGATTCCATAAGATAAGAAGCTTCATAAGTTGATATAAAAAAAGAAATGGCTGAACAACATACATCAGTGGAAGCTGAGGAGCAAATCGATCTTGATGGAGACAATGACATTGAAGACATGATGGATGATGAAGAACCTGTAGAAGACGAATACAGAGAGCAAGAAGCCACAGGAGATGATGGCTATAGAGAAATCATAGATGAATACGAAGAGAAAAACCCTGAAAACGATGATAGCTTCAGCAGAGAGCACAGAGAGCAAGAGCAAGACCATGGCTGTGAAGATGAGGTCCATGATGACAAAGTTTCTGACCCTGCTGATGCGGCCGTTGTTGCTTCTGATTTCATGAAACCTGAGGAAATGCCAGTTGAGGAGAAAGATGACGGTGACTTTGAGGAGCGTGCTGAATTGTTGTCTCTTCCCCCTCATGGGTCGGAAGTTTTCATTGGTGGACTTCCTCGTGATGCAACAGAGGAGGACGTGAGGGATCTTTGTGAACCATTTGGTGAAATTTTTGAGGTGACAAATATATTATCACATTGGAGTCTTCTGTTTATTTAAAAGGGTTAATTACACTAAAAACCCCTATATAGCTTTCCGTTTATAGCACTCACTCATCCACTCAAGTGATTTTTATTAGCGCATACACCACTATGCTTATTGACCAAACAAAACCCTTGATAATACTTAACATTCAACTTTAAGCAACTCAAACGAGCTCTAGAATTTGTTTAGTGTTGTCAAGGGTTTTCATCGATGATCAGAGGGCTATTTACGATAATAAATCACTTGAGGGGATATAAGTGTAATAGGCGGTAAGTTACAATGGTTTTGTGCATTCAACCCTATTTAAAAGCACATCTTAATGCTTATGATGGCTAACCTGTGACAGGTAAAGTTGGTGAAGGATAAGGAAAGGAGGGAAAGCAAGGGTTTTGCTTTCATTACATTCACTACAAAGGATGCAGCACAGACGGCCATTGAAGAGATACAAGATAAGGAGTACATGGTAGTAAGCTTGTTTATTAGTAGAAGTACATGTTAATATGTTATTCCACCAGTTGTGTATTGCTAGCTGTGACTGCAATATCCTCTTATTCTTTTGGTTTCAGGGGAAAACCTTGAGATGTTCAATATCTCAAGTGAAAAATAGACTGTTTATTGGAAATGTTCCAAAGACCTTGACAGAGGACGAATTTAAGAAAATTCTTGACGAGACCGGTCCTGGCATGGAAAATATTGAATGCATCAAGGTGTCTTTTTTTCTTGACAAATGATTAGCTTGTGCACTATCGGACTTCAACTGAATGTTCTTACCTATTTTTTTATTATACTTGCAGGATCCACAAAATCCAAACCGAAATCGCGGCTTTCTTTTTGTTGAGTATTACAACCATGACTGTGCTGAGTATGCGAGGAAAAAGATGTCAAGTGGTGACTTTAACATTGATGGAAGCACCCCCGCAATTAGCTGGGCTGACCCCAAAAATGTAGCCGAAGCTTCTGCAGCCTCTCAGGTACAACATCTGAAATGATTGCACTTGGCTGCCTATTTAATTCAGTACAATATGTTTTACTATGCAAAGTTTCTGCACCTTATATATGATGTAGAGAACGTGCATTGTGTTATTCCATGGAGTTCTGAATAATTAACCCATGCTATAGAATGATTATTAATAGTGGTAATCAAGGTTCAAGATCTCGGTTTTAGTTTCGGTCTCGCATAATTTTGTTAGTTTTGCTGGGTTTTAGCTAGTTTCGTTAATCTTGGTTCGGCTTTCGGTTTCGATGGTAATACAACATACATAAGTGTAGATATATTAAATACTTAAATTTATGATTATATATTACAAGATAATGATCCTAATGTTTAAAAATCCAACTATAATGCAAAATATATTGAAAAATGTATTTAGATAAGTATTAATATAGGGTTTGGTTCACTTTTGTGCGGTTTTCTAACAACGAAGGCCTACCAATGATCACAATGACAAAAAAATGGTATAAAAACGTTTCATCAGAAACAATATTGTATGGTTTGTTTCGTTTCAGTTTCGGGTTTCGTATTGGTCTCCACCGAAACCGATACGAAACCACCACGTATCGGTGGTTTCATGTCACGCCCCGCTGCCCAAAATACGAAAATTTCGGGACGTAACAAAACCAGCCATGCTACCTACGGTAAGGAAATATTCTTCTATAGTCACATTACGGCTGTCTATCAGTAATTAAGAACAATAATATAACTGTCTATCTCTAAACATGTCCAAATAGCCACAAACAACAGGAAATAGTAGCGAAAATGATAAAGATTCAAGAAATAACTAACCATCAATAAGAACTATATCAGTGAGATGATCCTCACTGATCGGTGATCCTGTCGAAGTATTCATGTGTTAAGTCAAGCATCTGGGCCATACAAAACCCAGACGTCAGTGTGTCATAAATATCATAATAATAAACTGAGCAATATACTATAAGGTATTATGTGCAAAAAAGAAATATAATTATAAAAAACACTTACAGGTGATATATCGGCAGGCTATAGGTATTTCATATGTATCCTAAAGTTTGTGTTTTTAGGTTATCTATCTTAATGGTATTTGGAACAATTAATAGAATTCTTGATATAATTCAATAGTATCCCGTGTGTGTTCGGAACCACGGTTAAGACCCTCGGGGCTGAATCCGAGACATGCCGCTAAGCAGAAAAAACGATATCATGTACATACGAATGATGTCAGCTTCATCATTCTGGGGCCCGAAGCCCGTATCGACTGATCGGTCTCTGGAAAGTAATGAACTGTTGAGTTACAAATCGGTTTTCATTATTAATTTTCCTTTTTCCCTTAGGTTTCGTATTCAAGTCAGGTATCACTAGAATATCTACCTAATGCCAACACATGAATAATCGTGAGAAAGCAAGACAACAAGTCAGGTTAATCAGGATAACATGTCAATATTATTGGTATCGGTAAGTATTACAGGCAACAGGTATTAACATGATAATAAAAATAGTACAGTCCGCAGGTTACAAGTATGTCATGGATAACAAATCATATCATGTACAAGACCAAGATAATAGCATTAACATGGATATATTCAATCCGATTAATATATATAAAAGTGGTGTTGATTAACCAAGCATAATAAAGTTCCGTTCAAAAATTCAGCGTCGTCTGATTTGTAAATTAGCTTAAAAATAACAAATGTCTTTCAAAAGGAATGTGTCATATACCAAAATAAAGATAATTCAATAAGGTTTTCATTTTTATAAGTTAAAGTGTCTCAGGTTGTTCCTATAAAAAGTTATGAACGTTCGAACTTGAAAGTTTGCTGCTGGAATTTCCTTGGACAACAGTTCAGAGGTACTTTCATTTACAGTTTACGCTATTTAAATAATTTATTTTACAAGTAAATATTTCACAGAGTTATAGTATTCCGAGTTAGCTTCGTAACGAACTAAAGAACATGTGGTAATGATTTTTCTATAATTTATAATAAATTTTATAAGGTAAGGTGTATGGTAAATTTTAGATTTGTCGTATCCGCTTGGCGACGACGTTTCATGTGTAAATTATAATATTTTCAAACTACATTTTGCATAACGTTATAAAATGCAGATTATAAACTAATTAACGATATACGGATTATACAGATATAACCGTTATATTGATAATAATAAGAAATAGTACGACGATATACATATTTATAGCATGTCATAAGCTGTAAATTTACATACACTGTATATTATAAAACTGATTAACGTTAAATAATTACGGTGCATAAATTATATAATTATAGTTGTATGATGATGATGATAATAATAATAATAATATGACAATATATAAGTAAATTGAGTAAGCCATAGTATGTAGCAAGTTGTAAACTTGCTTCGAAACAAACACGATGAACGGAAGTAACACGATGCTATACAAATCAACACCAAGTTTTGATAGCTTGGTTAAGGTTCTAAGATGCGTCTGGAGCGGCGAAGATGGGTGTGAGCGTGAAGAACGAAGGAGAATATATAAATTGATGAGGGAGAAATTTAGTTAGAGGAGAGAGAGAAAGAGAAATGTTATATGGAGAGAGGGGTTTATTTTAAACTATGAGTTATATGTATTATGTATATATAGTATTGTTTATTAGGTTATATATATTATATTATAGGTTTTAAGGTATATAGATAATGTCAAATTACAACCAATCTCCACCAAAATCTCTTCAAATATATTGTGAAAAACAATTCACATACGTAAACTTTTAAACCATAATGTAAGAATATAATTTAAATAAATTATACCCTCTGATATAAGATTAAAAAGGATTTTAAATATATATCTAGATTTAACAAATATTTGGTATTAGATATCTTAAGATTTAAACGTAATAGATAAAAGCAAAAAATAAGATATGGGAAGATTAACGATGTGATGACAGCTAGCAAATTATAACTTATCATTAATTTGTGTCTACTAAAAGATATATATATATATATATATATATATATATATATATATATATATATATAATACTAGATTCAGTTTACTGATAAATATCATATATAATCTAGCACCATACTGGGTTTCACACATGCGGGTCGGGTTGAATAACTATTACTACTATTCGAATCACTCGCAACCCAAAAGAATAAAATAGAAGAAATATAAAGTAAGTGCTAAAATATCAATTAATGTCGTATAACCGTATTAGGGTGTTACATTTTGGCCGAAACCTCGAACCTTGGTGGTAATTATATCAATATGTAAATTATAAATATCCATTGTAAAATTACATTTTGTGTGCATCTGCTCTCACACATGCGTAGATGTGTGTTCATGGGCACGAGCTTGTGCATGCGAGCTTACACAATTAGGTGCTGTACAGCTCATGTGGGATATTCATCCTCTCTGATGGTCTCGTCTACATTAAAGTAGCAACAAATGTAAATTAAATGCATCTCAGTCTTAATTTTTCCCCTTCAAATGGTCACAAGATTGTTATTGTAAACAATACCAAGTAGATCCGATATTGGGTCTTGAAATTTTATGGGGTTTAAAATGTTTGTATCATGATCTGTTAGCTGGATGCCCTAAGATGTTCAAAAATAGACATGGTTCAATATCGAGATGGTTAGCTGTAGGGTTATGAAGTTCCAAACCTGAAAGTCGGTGTCTGTGTGTGTGGATGACAACAACCACCACCACCGAGCCTTTATCCCAAGCAGATGTGCGGACAAGTTGTAAAATGTTGTGAGCATTAGGAATTTAGATTCTCGATATGCATACCCTGACTATCGATGCATTCTCCTACTCTTGTTAAAAGATTACATTTGCTCAGGTAAATATTGATTGATATAACATTAAGGGTTATATAGCATCCTAGTGGACCTAGTATCGTGTCCAATTTAACTATTTATTTACTTTATTTACTTTTTTTTGCCATCACGGTCAACTGGCTTGTCCATGGTGGTCCCCCAAGCTACAAGTCTGACTCAATGCCTTATTTGGTTGTATGAACTACCTACTGTATATTATTTTTCTTCAATACTAAATGTTCTTCGGCTTTTTGTTGCAGAACTAATCATCTAGCCCCTTCACATGAGGCGAAAAGAATTTCCTTGATAAATGGCCTCCATTTCTAGCTGGCTATGTAGTACGAATATCACTACTTGAAATTTGTATTTGGGAAACACTTCTTGCTCTTCATTGCCATTGTCATAGCTGCTATATTTTTATTATGTGGTATGTTGAAATGTGTTGTATCTGTGTTCGAGTGCCTGTAACATTGATTCGTAGGTTGATGATTTACCTTTTGACTTTGTTAGCATATATGTTACGCGGCTGATAACTTCCCGAGCCACTTTCACGAAAACTGTACCAAAATGATAGTTATTTGGAAAAAAAAGTATACTTTAAGACGTCAAAAGAAATTTGCATGGTCAGCATGCTATGATGTGACGTCACTTTGAAGGTTTTTGGGTTCGTTGTATTAATGCTATCAGTATAAGCAATTGAAGTTTAGGGTGGTTAACTGTTTATTTGCTCTGAAATCACAAAGGCTGACACTTCACACTTGTATATTGCCTTTCTTTTATTGTTTGGTCTTCTTTCCTGCTCCTATCGACCTTTGAACCCAAGTTATGCTGAAGTAACTTGTCTTTGAATAGAGTAACCTCTAGACGATACTTTGTATTATAATACGAACTTGTTTTATTCACAGGTGAAGGCCATCTATGTGAAGAATTTGCCTGAGGGAGTTACATCAGAAAAATTGAAAGCGCTTTTCGAGCGTCATGGAGAGGTCACTAAAGTTGTTCTGCCACCGTCAAAATCTGGGCATAATAAGCGGGATTTCGGGTTTATCCATTTTGCAGAGAGATGCAGTGCTTTAAAGGCAGTAAAAGGAGCAGAGAAATATGAGATTGATGGTAATTCTCAGATGCTTTTACATTTTCCCAATTTATACAGCTGATGCTGCCCGGCAAGTGTATTGCAAACTTGCAATATACACCGTCCGTTTCAATTAATTTGACCTCTTGGTTTTTTAATGTTTCAAATTACTTGTCCTCTTAAAAAATCATCAAGAAGATTGCTTGAGAATCTAAAACCGTAGTTAAAGCAACTTAGATGTAGACTAACAAAACTAGCCCTGTACCTTTTGGAAGAAGAAAGCTCTTTGTCCTTTCTCAAATCCTTATATGAGGGTAATACTGAACTCTTACAATTATATCACCCTCAAGCGACATTCGCAATTAGTGTTCAATAGACCAAAAGGACCGGTAATTTGGAAATGAGGGTAATTAATTTTCAATACCTTTATCAGCATATTGTATAACATTAAGTTCTGGGGTTCAACTAACAATATTATGTAGGGTTTTTGTGCGTAACACCCTATCTATTTCTCATTCAGCACTTGCAATCTTTCAACTGGCTGCATTTGAAAACCCTTGAATCACTCAGTTGAGTGAGTTGAGTGTTCGAAGTGTTTAATTCCAGGTTAAGGCTTTAACCAAGGGATGTCCAAGCAAATAGAGAGGTTATAGATGTTGGATTAGATTTGAAGGATCCATTATGCACTTAAACCTATAATATAACACCTGACAAGATATATTGTGTTTTTATATTATATTTTAGATAAGAACGATTTGTATTATGTGGGTCACAGGACAAGTTATTGAAGTTGTCCTTGCTAAGCCCCAGACTGATAAAAAGTCTGAATATTCAAATTTATACAAATCTGGGCAAATACCAACTTACCCTCAATACCCTTCCCATGGTTACCCTGGAGACCCATATGGTGCTTACGGTGCCGGATACGGTAGAGGAGGACATGGCCAGGTTATTTTAGTAACATTTTCCTCCTTTTTATATATATAAAATTTCTACGTATTCATGTTATAATTAAAAAGATTGGTGGATAATTTTTGCAGCCTATGATATATGGTAGAGGTCCGATGCCTTCAGGGATGCAAATGGTGCCGATGGTTCTTCCTGATGGTCGACTTGGCTATGTTCTGTAAGCATTCTCTGGATTTCTGTTTATTACAGCGTGTAAATGATAATAAATTCTTGAAGATAGATAACTTGTACTTCATAAATTTCATGAAGAGTCCATGAACTTCACTGCTTGTTGCAGTGAAGTGTCATGGGTAAATTGCTGTATAATACCTCATTGTTTAACTCATGATGCACTTTAATACATTAATGTTTTTCCTGTGTATAAATACCTTAAAATACACTTAACTACTCTCCTCTAAGTAGTCAGAATATACCTTTAAAGATTCACATGTAAGAAACATGTGCGTACTTTTGGACTTTTTATTACCCCCAATCCTGAAGGAAATAATTTTAGATTAATTTGTAGCTACCCACCTAACCACTCTTCATCATCATATTTTCTTCTTCTACTACTTCCCATGAAAATATAAAATCAGTTCTTCTTCCTCTTCTCTTGATTTACCCTAATTTTATACCCTTTCCTCTCATGGTTTCTTCTTCAATTTCTTCCCAACCGTTCTTCCAAAACTACTATAAAACAAATTTCAACCAAAAAAAAAGAGGAAAAGCTGAAACTTAAAGAAATCTATGAACCAAGTAAACAATGAAACCAATTTTTCATATATATTACTTGCTCAAAGGAATTTCATACCAAACCCTAATTCTTTTAAATTACAAAGAATACGCAATGAGCCAGAACAATCTCTAACCCTTCCAAACCAAACCCTAATCTTTAAATACTTTGCAGTATGTCCACTAAATCTTGTCTTTCACGGCCTATTCTTCAATGATTTTGGGTTCGAGGGTTTTTACCACACATTCTAGGATAAAAAGTAGGGGAAGACAAGGCAGAGAGGGATTTTACCTTACCCCAACCCTGTTATACGCAAGGGCAGTTTGGTCACTTGCTTTTTTCCTCTAATACCCTTGGGAGTAAGTTCGATTTGTACTTTAAGGTATCTATGCGCAGGGGAAGGGGAAAACCTTAAGGTATTAAAGTGCAACAAGGGGAAAAAACATTGAGGTATTATACAATAATTTTTCTGAATATCATCTGCAGTTATCCTTTCCAATCCCTTGCCGTACTTTGTGACTGTCAAGTGATCAATATATTCCCATTTTAACCTATAGATTCTTGAAAAACTCAATTCTCGCTCTTTCTATACTTATAATTTGGCTCATGCCTATACCATGAAGAGATCAATATATAGTTGGAAAATTAGTAGAAAAGAAAATGTGGTTCATGTTTCACAGATTGTCACATGACCACTACCAGCAACGGTTTTGGAAAGTATGATATATTAGTGTAGCTAGCTGCGGATCAAAGTATTTATACCGTGATTTATAAAAAGGTTACGGTGCTTATATAAAGAACGATGAATCCTCATGTTATATTCGGCATAATTTACCCTTTATGCAAATTATATGCTCAATTACAGAAACATTATGTTGTTTGTTTACCTATGTGCAATTGTGCAGACAACAACCTCGTGCACAAGCTCCACCGGGCCCACCACCTTCTAGAAGAATCGACCGTGGTGCCGGCGGCTTAAACGATAGTGGAGGTGGAGGTGGTGATAGAAGTCATGGACGCAGATACCGCCCGTATTAGTTTGGGTATCGATACTTCAATTTATTTTCATAGTGACTAAACTTTGCCATTTTATTCCGTCTGTAGATCTTCAGCAAAAAAAATGGATCTCAGTTATAGAGGAGATGTGGCATTTGTCACAAGTTGTTTTATGCCTAGAACTAGATCAAACATGTAAACATCAATCTATATATGATATGAACCTGGAGAGACTTTTACTTCTATCTTTTAGACCTTTCTATAAAATCAACCAGACCCGTAGTCCCTATACTGCGTCACATAGACTTTTTGAAACTGCAATATCGTTTGTTGTTTCTCTTCGAGCAATTCATGTTGTAAGGAGATGCTTGTCTAATTTAACTGTAGAAGTTATTCTCGTGTTATTTAGAGTAGAATATGTAGAATATGAGCGTCTTTTTTTCCTGGGGTTTTGGTTGATGAGCAGAGGTGGTACAAGAACCATACCCATACTTCCACAGGTCCGCAACATTTTCTGACTGATTATTTTGAAGGTTAGTTACTTCAAATATCATTAATTAAATCTGCAGTTCATAACTAATCCTTTGTGTTTCTGTCGGAATAAACGCAAGTTAATCACAGCTCCTTGTTATAACTCTTCTTTAGAAAAATACATTTTGATATAATTTTCACTTATAAACAAAAGGTTTCAACTGCTTGGAACCTTTCCATCAGCACAGGCACTCACACATATATATATTCTCTCAGTTTATATGGTTATTAATGTAGGGAAGCCAATTACAGAACAAAATTATTGTGTTTTTTCAATCAAATTTACTTCCTAATTTGTTTGGTTTCATGAATGGCGGATGGGTGTTATCCTTATTTTCTTAACTTTTATTTGGTATCTTTGTGGTCTATAAAATTCATAATTTTGTTATTTATTGCCATTTTTTTAGCAGATGCTTTTCTGATGGAAAAGATTACTAGATGTCAATAGAAACATAATACTTGAATTAATAAAAAACCAAAAACTGAGATTAAAACACGACAACATTTATTTATAATGACTATATAAAAATAAATAGCCAACATTGAACTTGTTCGAATGGGAGCGAACAATGTCTCCATGATGTTTGTAGGAGTGCTAATAATTATCCAACCATGAATAAATCCTTTTGCATAATCGTCTCCAACTCTTTTTCCCTGGATTTGATGCATTCTCGAATCCATCTGGTGCCATGGCTATATCTGTGTCCGTCACTGTGATCTTGGCATTTAGGGACCACCGTTGGATGAGCATATATGAAATCAACAAGGCAAGATAATTAATAAAAGACCAGTGGGTGACCCTTTAAACAGATTTATTTTAACTGTTAGCTTTTCTTTTCATTTTATAACCAACATAAGTCGACTGATAATATAACAATATAACGTCATCAATTAACTTAAAATAAATAAATGCCAAAGTTTAACGTCATCAATTAACTTAAAATAAATAAATGCCAAAGTTTCTATAATTTCTGAGTAAAATAAAATTATTTTCTTGTTATTGTGAGAGTTACCTGAAGCTCCACCACTCCACCAAATGCCACTCCACCAAATGCTTAGGATGAGAAATAAATCCTTCCAAAATTTGACAATTTAATGTAATTAAAAAGCTTACCGATTAATGTTAATCATTACGCCGTTTGTAAGTGTGTAACGCTAATCTATATTTACTAGCGTTTTTGCCATGTGTGTTGCATGTAGTAATAAAAATTTTATTCATAAATTTCTCTATAAGTTTTACAACATAGATCACATTTGTAAAATAATAATGACGTGACACTTCAATTACATGCACCGTACTTTTAAAACCTGGCATTTAATCATGTGCATTCCATATAAAACAATTGTGCTTTTTTTGTTTGATTTCTTCGGAAAAAAAAGAAGAAGAAACCATGTCATTAATCAATTTCAAAATTAATTTACCAAATTTTTTTTTGGCCTATAACAGTAGAGACTGTATTCTGAAGAACTGTATTCTGAAAAATCTGGATAATAATTACAAGCACTCGGCACGTGTATATAACATCATTATTAGATAAAACATTTAGGATTTTGATGTAAAGGATTTTTAGATTTGGGATTTTAATATAAGTATTTTTCGGTTGACATAAGAATTTTATAGACTTTTAACATCGTTTATTTTGAAATGATTTTTCCTCAAATTTATGAGATTTTTTGTTCCATGTGTTCTTCATCTCTACTAGTATAATTAGAACTCACGGATGTGAGTTGGCATTTGGGTTTTTATTAAGGGGAAAAAATTAAGAAAATTTCTTTAATAATTGAGTCATTGTACTAAATACCCTCTTCTCCCTCTCAATTCCTAGATCATCCTAGATCATCTATCTAAAACACTAACCTGATGGTTGTATTTAATTAGGTTACAAATTTAGTGGATGCTTTTAAAAATATTGTTATTAAAGTTTGTTTTTCAAAATATGAGATTTTTAGTGGTTATATATAAGAAAAACCTACATAATTTGAAATTTGAAACCTATGAATCTTGCAAAAATCAACCCTGTTTGTTGTTTACATGCATGCATCTCTATTATATATATACATATATCCATCACCCGAGAAAAACCCTTGTTAATAATGAATCATATATACTTCAATATATCCCTCCAAACCTTTTAAGTCAACCTGAAAAACTCCCAAATTAATTTAACTACGAACAAAAATGAAATATTTCATAATTAATATGTGTTAAAAAAACTGTTAGCGTGCATGCACAATTGCAGGCAGCTTAATTTTTCTACTTTCTTCTTCACATTTCTATTTTCTTCTTGCTAATTAACTCCACTTTCTCTTTTTCTCTCTTCTTTTTCAAGTCTCTTGCTCTTAAATTAAGAGCTAAGATCTCAAAACCCAAGCTTGGTTTTCTAAATCCAACGTCCTTCAATGGATCGATGAAACTTAATAGTTAGGGTTTCATGTTATATATATGTACGATTTCCATTCCTCTTCAACTCCTTCACCCTTCTTTGCAGATCCATCTCTTCACAAACTACCTACACTCTTATTAAAAATTTCATCAATATTGATCTGGCCATGAAGAGGCTAATCAAAGTAGATGAACTCATTTCATATATTGAGATTAAGATATGGTTTGATTTGGTTTAATTACAAAAATAATTAAAGAACCATGTGGAACTAATCATAATGACTCCAATCCTCTTCGCATAGTGATATATATTTTTGAGGTTCATTGAATTTGTTGTTTGAACAATGCATTTTAACAATTTTGGTGGTCCATAATTATTGTGATACAAATCAATAGATCGTGTAAAGAGTATGGTTTTTTAGCTGCAAAAAATTGACAAACACAAAACAGCATTATCTTAATGATAGGCGTTTTGTTCATCATATCCCGTCCTCTCTATATGAAAATATGTTAGTTGGTCTTATACGCCGTGATGAGTTATTTCATGCTTAGTAAGATCCAGAGATATATTGCAATTTTAATAAATTTGCAATTTCAATAGCTTTGAGATGTTGGAAGAAACTAGTTGTTGATTTATACAATATGCAACATTTCATGTTCTAACTAATTAAAAGAAGATTTTATGCATGACCTCCATCTTAATTGGGAACATCCTGATCATCATTTAATAATTGCTCATTAACTTGAATTTCTAGCAAATTTATTCAGCTATAATGCTCAGCATAGAATTATAAACACACATGATGACATAAAATATGAGACTGGGGATGAAGACACTAACACTGACACTGTTAGTTGGCTTTACATTATAAACAAATGCAGTGTGAGTTTTCCGCATCTAGTCTCCAAACAAACGATCAATATTTATCGATCAACTCCAATTGATACATCAATTTTTATTGTTTAGCGTACTTTTTAGTGATCGTTATTGAATCTTTGAATGGAGCGATACGTTATTATTAAAAAGTAAAAGAATGAAATGAAATAAAATTTTGGATCTATGACTTCAATGTTGGGTATAAACAACAATACAATATTCCACCTTTATCTTTTTATCAGTAATTTTAAATGATGTTTTTTAATCAATACTCAAGTAGTAGCAACCCTAAAGATGATCCCATCAAGCTGTATCCCTCAACCAAGGTTTTATATATATATATATATATATGAGATTAATGGAGGAAAGAGGCCATAGGAGGGAATTCCCTCCTATGGCGTCGAAAAAATACCCCCTCCACCAATTTTTCCGACGATCGGCCCCCATCATCTTCATCGTCATCATTTAAGATGTGGGTACACCAAATTTCATGTGATTCTACAACTTTTTCACCGTTGATTTAGTGGGTTCAAAATTAACGGTTTACCGACAATAGAACTTTTTACATTGCTAAATCAACGGTGAAAAGGTTGTAGAATCACATGAAATTTGGTGTACCCACATCTTAGATGATGACGATGAAGATGATGGGGGCCGATCGTCGGAAAAATTGATGGAGGGGGTATTTTTTCGACGCCATAGGAGGGAATTCCCTCCTATGGCATCTTTTCTCCATTATTCTCTATATATATATATATATAATTGATAATGTTTGTTCTTCCCCAAACGGTTTTATTGGTGAATCCATTTGTTACATGGAACAAACTGTCAGGGCACATCAGTTACTTTATATGCCAAGTATATACCAATAGATGTACCAAAAAAGATGAAGACAGAACATGATAAAAACAAATTATATGCAAATTAATGAATACTCGATGCAAATCTCATTATTTATCCCAGCAAGTGCACCCGTGCATGGTTTTCAAAGTAAAGATGCTTTAATGTTATGCTAAAATCTGTATTGATATTGTGCGGAATAAATAAATAACTTGAAAATCTATCTTATGTGTCTCAAGTAATAATTAGCCCCCCCTATCACACACATATATATTGGTAATAATTAACATGTTGGAGATGTTGTTTTTTTAGCAAAACAAAATCGTAAAATAAATTGATTCTGTCGTATATGTTCTAATTTAGAAGCTACTCAAAATATAGAGGAAAATGTTCTTAAGTTGACTGTAATCCCATCATCGTGATTGTATGATCTAACCAGTCCAATAAACCATAAAGATACATTGTACAAATAATGTCATTCACTTTGGGATACATCGGACCGCATCGAGTTTACTACTATTGATCACAAATTTATATAACTCCAAAATATATATCATTTAAACTAATGCCTCTCTATACCTAATTTAATTTCAAGACAAAAAGAAGAAAACATGAGAAACCAAAATGAAATGCTCAATTTTTTAGCTCCGCATAGATGCGCTTAAAAGGGGTGAAAGATACCCTATGAAAGGCTCGAATGAAATTGTAGCAAGAAATAAGGAGCAAGAGTTAATTTTCCACTCTTTAAGCTGTGCACATATAATCCTAGAAGGAGCCAAATGCAAAAATCCTTAAAGAATAAGGGGAGGAGGCTAAATTTCCACACAAAATGCCCCAAAAAAGCTTGATCCGCATACAGCTTTCTATATATATATATAAATAAACATACTCTTCACCCACATTCGTCTCGGAATTAGCTCAAAGTGCAACTCTAGGACATGCATATTGAATTAGCTGATCAAAGTGCAGATCGTATCAATTAATATAAGGTCATATATAAAGATATATACTGGCAATATAGAAAAAAAATGGTAAATTGTCAAAAAGCCTCGGTCCGCTTCAAACTAGTGTAAAAACCCCTTGAATTTTTGCTCTTGTTAAAAGAATCACTGGGACCAATCAAAGTGCATGTAATATCTAAACAGCTGCATGTAATATCTAAGCAGTTGCAGCTGGCTGCAATATCTAAACAATTGCATGTTATGTCGAGACAGTTGAGGGAATACAAAACTAAATGATTTACAGCCCATGTGTTTTTTAGAAAGATTTTGAGCAGTATGCCCTTTCCAACAATTTCGAAAATTCCATGGGCTTTTAGACAACTCCCAAGAGGGCTGGAGGATTTTTGACAAATTACCCTAGAAAAAATGAAGAGCAACGTAATAATACCCTTTTAGGACATGTACCAACAGTACAAGCTGCTGCGAGAATGGAAAGAACTCTCTTTTAGCAGAATGGCTAACAATATTTATTTCCAGCTAACAAAATTTACATTAATACCGCAACTCGAAATCGTGAAGGAAAAAAAGGAAAAGGACGGCTATTAATGTTTATACATATTCTATAGATGTCGACTTTGAGTTGCATGCTTACTTTGGTGTTGTAAAATCATCGAGACATTATGCATGCTTTTGCACACACACGAACATGTTAAACTTTCTATGTCAATCTTATTTTCTCCCTATACAGAAGCTCTACCTCAGAAATGTTTCCGCTGGCACAAGGCTAAATCATCGAAAAGTAAAAAATGTGTTGAAACTGTTATCAAAAATCAACTCAAATTTGCAATTTTATCTCGTTCACCGACTATAGGGAAGTCTTTTTTCTGTTCTTTAATAATTAATTATGATAGTTTAGTGTTATTTTGAAGGATCAGCCAAGTCTCTGTGTTATAAAATTGGAGCTAGCTTTCTAACCCCTTCCTTCTCATGTATAAAAAGTCAACATATAAAGTGATTTTGGATTAGTTCAACAACAATAAAATGCATATAATTTATGAAATAGATAAATAACATAATTGATCTTCGATCTCTGGGGTTAGATGTGATTTTACTCTCTGTCATAGAAATAAAAACTCCATCTCTCGTGCAAGCAACCGAGATGCCATTCTTTCCAGTGGCAAAAACCCTTTACCGGAGTTTCCCACTACTACAAAAAGCTAAAATTGGGACGTCGGGATTAGGGCGGTTCCCAATATCCCAACCGATTTTGGGACGGCCAGAGCCGTCCCAATCTGTTTGGGACGGTTCAACAGTTCCAAAATTTCATTTTGAAACTTTGGGACGGCCCAAAGTTGTAGATGGAAACTTGAGACGGCCGAAAAGATTTAACTTAAAAAATAAAAATAAATAAAGACATGCACCCCCCATCTCTCTCTCTCTCTCTTCATCACCGAGCTCATCCCTCCCCCATTTTCCAAAAGCTGATATCCAAAAAAAACATCCAAATCATCCCAAAAAAATTCCAAAATGTTACAATCTTTCTTTTGATGATGATATCTCTCAATTCCAGCATCTAAATCTCTCAAATCCGGCAGAAATCGTAGATTTCTCTCTTTCCCCCCTTCCCCCTCTCTCTGACCTAACTTCCATCTCTTTCTTTTTTAATTTAAGTTCTTATTTAATGTTTTGTATGACTATGAATATTGTTGAAGACTAGTCAAAATTGAACACTTGAATAAAAATCTTATTTTTGAAAGTCTAGTTTAGAAGGAAGGTTGAACATTTGGTCAAAATTTTGAATATGTATCGTTGAATTATTGCTCGTAAATTTTGAAACATCTCAGGTATTGATACATTTCCTCATTGACGCATTCGTGCAAGTGAGTATTGCGCTTATCGTCAAAAGATAGTTTTTGATAATATTTTCATTGCATAATATTGAAACCTTATACAAAAGGGGTTTTGTAAGTAACATGAATTAGCATCTTTTAAATTATAGGTTTTAACCTAATGCAAATGAGATTGTAATATATATATATATATATAGGTTTTAAATCATAGGTTTTTAATGTTATGATTTTTCAATTGATCGTGTAGCCTCTCAAATGCGGCCGTAAAGTTTCTTAAGTCCGTTGAAATCATAGCTTGATTTCTATATCTTAAGTTATCTGGATCTCTTTATCTGGATCTCTTTTAATTTATATTTTGTTTAATTTAAGTTATCATGAATGTGGTTAAACAATTGTCCAAAC
Source organism: Agapanthus africanus (assembly GCA_030015575.1). NCBI lineage: Eukaryota > Viridiplantae > Streptophyta > Magnoliopsida > Asparagales > Amaryllidaceae > Agapanthus > Agapanthus africanus. The sequence continues at coordinate 871,539,851 of JASDDO010000022.1, read as the reverse complement.
TTGAACACTTGAATAAAAATCTTAATTTTGAAATATAGTAAACAGTTGAACAAACTTTGTGAGGCTTGATTTGTTTGAAATTTTAAAAAACTCAATGTCCAAAAGAACATTTGTTTGGTTGAAAGTAAAAAAAAAAAAAAACAGACATCCCACAGAACACTTGTCAATTTTTGAATATGGTTGAATACTTGATTAAGAATAATCATTAACAAAAATAGAGAAATTGAAAATTTAATATTTGAGAAATCAGGAAAACCCTTAATTTCGAATATAATTCATAATCCCAAAATTGAAACCCTAAAATAAAATCTACTAAAATTATGACCAAACTTTGCTTGTATGTGTAAATTATGAAGTAACGATTGTGTGACACCTTAGAACTATCGTACGGTATTTGAATAAATAAGTAATATTAATTAGTATGCTGGTTATATTGAATTTTGGCTTTGGGGTATTGTGAGCCGGTGATTGATCTCAAAAACTATCTATAACCGTAATCAAGAACGGCGTCGCTTGGTAGCTAGCCGGTGAGTACGGGTCGGTCCACATGGATGTTGTGAATTTCCTAATCGCTCTAACGAGTTAATTCTGATAGGAGCCGGATTGTTAAATCTAAAAACTAAATTTATATATATCTAAATCTTGCTGGGGTTAGGTCTAGGTTAAGTTTGGAAAGTCAATAAATCTCACCGTTTTCTATACCCATATGAAGATCTAATTAGGTATTATGGTAATTATTAATAAAAGGGATTAGAATCATCGGGAAGATGTTTTCTTCCTCTAGTTTCTTATTCTTCCTTTATCAATCCTTACCCTAACCTCCATGGAAAACATCACAACCGGGCCTTTATACTACGGTATCACCGCTACCTCGAGGGATAGGGTGCCGTAGGGAGCGGTATGTGCATGTATGCATAAAATCCTATAAAAATATATGATGGGCAAGAAAGGGGATGAGAGATCCTCGTCTCTCAAACCTTTCCCGGATCTAACCCTAACAAGCGAGGAGACTACTCACTCATTAAGAAATTAAAATACATTTATCTAGGGCAGAGAATAAAAGATTAACTAGGGTAAGGAATTAAATTTATTTAGGGCAAGAATAGAAAATTATCCTAGGGCAGAAAATAAAAAACTTACAAAAAATGATGCTCTTCAAAAAAATGCTAAAATTCATTAATGAAGGGAGGCATAGCCTTTACAATGATTTAGAATTCCTATTTATAGAGGATAGGAAACCCTATATTACAATTGATTCGCATGTCTACATTTACCAAAATATCCTTAGGAAGACCTAGTCAAAATAGAGTTTAAGCTTTGGTAAAATTTTATGTCACTGTCTCTTTAAAAGGAAGTATTGGGCCTTGAAATTATTGGGCCTTGAAATTTCCTTTGTAGGCTCTTCTGTCTTTGGGCTTCCTTATTATCTGATTCTTTTATTAAAATAGCTTCTATATTTCTTCCAGATCTCCAGTGAATAATTGCGGTGGACTTTTAACCGTTCGCTTTATAATCTTGGACCTTGCATTTTCTTGTACTTTATGAATTTTATCTTTGATGTAGGCTTGATCAAGAGTGTTCTGTTTGTTGGTCAAAATCCACTTTTACATCATTTTTTCATCGTTTTCACTGTTTTAGATCTAAGAACTTTTAACCTGTAATATGTAGCAGACATGCTTCAAAAGCACCTATTTATTTATAAAACGAATAAGAATGGGGAATATAATAATACAATATTATAGTGTGAACAAATACCCCCAAACTTATCTTTTACTCGTCCTCGAGCAAACTTATTTTTATTCACTAAAATCTTAACCACACTTTCGCAGGGAAACGCGATTGCACTGGGCTCGTGCAACAAGCCGTTAAACCTCTAGGTGTCCCTAGTAGGAGGAGTGTTGTCTCCTAAGGGTTTTCAGCGGATACTACTCACAAAATCCTATCAATTCGGCCCATTAACTTTTGTTTCTCCAATTAGGTTTTCTAACAAGGAATTCTATTATCGTCGACTCGTAAACTATCCACCCATATTCTTCATACTTCCTCATCATTTAACTTAAAATTATATATGTTCTGCAGACCTACTTAGCTTTCGGCATTTCTTAAGTTTTCCTTCTAGGGTTCCATCTCCACTTAGGAATTTTTATCAACTTTACTAAAGATACAAGTTCTATTCTTCACTCTCTTCTCTCATCTAAACTCCAATCACATACCCCCACGTATGTGTATAAATCACCCCTACACTTGGAAAATTAAATCAAGCAATCATACTCTTGTCCGTTGTCCAAAACACTTCTTAATAGGTGAATTTTTAATTGAATTTTTGGTTACACATCCTTCATGCGACCGTTAATACTTCTTGAGGTACCAACGACCGATTACAAAATGCGTTTGCACTTTTAAAGCGTAAATCCTAATCTTGTAACACCTAAGGCTTTAGCAGTGACTCCCAAACCAGTTGGTCTAAGGCACTAGGTGATGAAGCACCCTCGCTAAATATTTTTCTATTTTTGCAGTCTTAAGTAATCACAAAAACCAGTATCCATTTTTTTTATTCTTTATTCACACTTGTATTGTTTATTTCATTTTCTCCGTACTAAGGACTTTAGACAAAAGCATTTCAAGGTTTCTTCTACTATTCCAAGTTTCAAGGTGCGTGATTGTGCAAATTGTAGGGTATACATTTTTAGAATCTAGAATTAAGTTAGGAACTATTTTTCAAACTTATACTCTAATAAAAACATCAATACTCTTCTTTCGTTTCGACTTAGCCCAAGAAGTGAACCCAAAATTTGCCTATTTCTAAATAAACTACAAAGACATATACTTTCTACCGTTAAATTTTAAAGAAGGTTATTTTTAGGGTTTTTAATTTACTAAGTCTAAGATCTAGTTGTTCCTAGCCAGTTAACCTATTTGTTAAACTCAAGTCAATTAAGCCAAAATTGAATACATTAATTTTTATAATTTTTGAAATTTTTAAATTTTTATGGGTTTTCAAATAAGTATGGAAATGCAAAAAAATATACATATGAATGCGAAGGAAGAAAACGTACCGAACATACCCCCAAACTTAAACTTGACAGTGTCCTTACTGTCATGCTACACCAAGAGGGTCAAAATTATCGGCACTCCCCTGTTTATTTATTTACAAATTTTTTTCTTTTTCATTTTTAATTTAATTTTTTTTATATTATATTTATTGAAAAAGAAAACAAAAAATATATGTACATATATACAACAAGGTTCCCCCCCAAACTTAAGCTTGGCCTTACACAAGCCAAAAGTTAGCACTAACCATTCAAAAATCTTATCGTGGTAATTGTATAGTTGGTGAAAGGAGGGAGTGGAAAGAAGAGAAATGAGAAGAACACGAGACCGTATGGGAAGAGTGTGGAATATGGTCTCGGTGGAGGAGAAGAATGGCGGAAAGGAGAAAGAAATGGAGTGCGATCTTGAGGGTGTAAATCGAGTGAATAAATTAGCGCAATTTGTGATGACCGATGTGTTAAAAGCAATTATGCTAACCTATCAACCCGTCGTGAAATGGGGTCAAATCCCTCAAGATTCGCAAGGAAACATGGGTACGCCGAACTTGGTATTGGAGATGAAAGCGTAACGGTCACTTGTACGGTCGGAACAATGGGAAGGACGAAAGGGAGTGAATCAGAGATAGTATCATTCTCACCGTAGTAAACTGTCTCGAATTTGAAAGATTCCATTAATGGTTCGAAACTGCTGTAAGCAACCGAGTCTGATGGTTCAACTAACCCATCTGAAAATGTAAAGGACTCAAACTCGGACGGTGAGTCATCAATATCGTCCGAAAAAGTGAAAAACTCGTAAGTGTTATCGATTATGAGAACTGTGTCAGATGCAAAGGAAAATTTTTCAAGCTCACAGTCTTCAAGCGTGTTCGGAACGATGGAAAGGAGGGAGGGTGATTTAGTTAAATGTTCAAGAGGATGAATTGGAAAATCCGACACATCAAACAAAAATGATTCAACGTCAATACTCTCCTCAATACTATCCTCATAATTCTCCTCAATATTTAGCCTATCCATGCCATTATCATCAAAAACAAGACGCATATGAAGTTCGGGAGAAACATCTAATGACTCGGGATGATGATTTGAACATAAAATTTCAATTAAATCGATAGGTTCATCATCCGAAATATTCCCGGCGTCTATATCCTCAATCAAGTGAAAATCAATTTCTTTAGACACCTCATCAAAAGTATGGATATTTATCAATTTAGTTTCTAGAGTGGAGATGTAAAGATCGAAAGGATTAAGTGTGGTTTCACACGAAAGGGGTTCTTTACAAGTTCGCAAATCAAACACTACAAAGTCGCACAACTCATCATTTTGGACACATGTTTGAAAATTGGAGTTGTCAGATTCAATTGGGTAGGGATAGGTTTGATTTGGAAATCCTCTCACATTCTCACTCTGTCCAACCGCCTCCTCATACATTGAAAAATTTGAAGCTAGTTGGAAACTAGCTACCGGTTCAGCAGGTTGCATAAGGGCAGCTATGGACGCTTCCACATTCCTAGTCATTTTGTTTGTTGCTGCGATATACGCCTCCAACGACTGTTCCAAACTAGACTTGGATGGTAAGGGGGTTTCGGTAAAAGATTCGAAATCGTGTGGATATGCAAAACTCCCAACAGGCTATGTAGAAGCAGTGTCTAGTGAAGGTGGGAAGGACGGGTAGGACTGGTAGGAAGTGGATGGTTGGACAGGATTAGGATCAACATGTGGATAAAAAGGCGAATGGACTTATTGATCCCTAGAACCAGATGAGTTGAGAGGGGTGAAAGATCGGCTACGAGATTGAGCAATATGCTCAGCAATGGACATCGGTTTAGGAGTTACAACAGGACTTGAAAAAGTGGTGTCAACATATGAAGCTGGTAAAGGTTGACTTGGTTGACACCAAGTGGGTTGCAAAGTCGAACTGTTTCTCCTAGACGCTTCTATTTGATCTTTCAACGAAATTTTGGGCATGGAAAGATCGTCTTTAAATCGACCGAAACAATTGACGAACGACGCAAAGTTAGGTTCGGGATACCAAAGTTCGGCAAGAGATTTATGATATGGGGTACCCATGATAGAAGAATGAGAAAAGAAAGAAGATAGGTGGTGCAAGTGGGGTGCAAGGATTTCTTAGCGACAAAATTTTTGCAAGTTTTTATAACAATTTTCCTTTTTTTCCTTTTTCTCTTTATTTGAGACTGTTTGCAGAAAAAAATTTCGATAAAAGGCTTAGACACAAATGTAATCAACCAGAAATGCACAATCAGACCAAGATCTCAGGTCACCTAGGTCAGCTCCTAACTGTTCCAAAGGGCTAGAAATAGGACTTCAAACCGCATCTTCACCGCCAATTGCGGCCAGGTAAGTGCCAGGTAAGTGGGAAGGAACCACACTGTGGACCTAATTAAAAACCACTAGCCTTTGACACACTTGCCTAGACACCGCAAAATCAGGTTAAGATAAACGGTCGATGCCTATAACTAGTCCTCTGTCCTATTGTGCTCGAAATTCTTAGGGCTGAGTCTAGTATTTTTTAATTAATAGATGGTCAATACATATGCCTTATGTGATTTCTGGGGTCCTGAGAAGGGTGATGAAATCCCCACCCAATTTGAATTGGTCAAAAGCCCCTTAAAGTCAGTTTTAAAGATATGCAAAACAGAAAAATCGCTTGCAATCAAAGATTTTTATTTTATGCGGCGCAAAGAATCCTGCACAAGATTTGTTATTGGAAAGGGGAAGATTTTTAAGTGCAAAGAATCCTGCAGGAGATTTTTCAGAAGATATGTCGAAAAATTCAGAGGAGAGATCAGAAGACTTATAAAGTTTTTTTTTACTGAACCGCAGAGCAAATCTGGAGACTTGAAACGACCAAACGGCCGCGGATCCGCCGCCGCAACCCTCTTCCGACCGTGGATCCGCCATAAGGCGATGACGTCAGCAGGCGATTTTTTTCTTTTTTTGCACCATATCGCGCGGTTGACTTGTTGACTCGGTCCTCTAAATTTTTTTCTGTTCCTCTGTTGTTGCAATCTTCTGTTGATAGGATCGTCTATTTACTGTTTCGCTTTCTGTAGATTTCTAGATCCGAATTTGTGCGTAGATCCTGCAAAATTCACACGAAGATACCCTTTCCAAAAATGACAGATGATATATTTTTATATTTTTTGTGATTTTTAATTTTATATTAAGCCGAAATTGCAAAAAGGAAATGATACGCCATCCCCGGCAACGGCGCCATTTGATTGATCTCAAAAACTATCTATAACCGCAATCAAGAACGGCGTCGCTTGGTAGCTAGCCGGTGAGTACGGGTCGGTCCACAGGGATGTTGTGGATTTCCTAATCGCTCTAACCAGTTAATTCCGATAGGAGCTGGATTGTTAAATCTAAGAACTAAATTTATATATATCTAAATCTTGCTAGGGTTAGGTCTAGGTTAAGTTTGGAAAGTCAATAAATCTCACTGCTTTCTATACCCATATGAAGATCTAATTAGGTGTTATGGTAATTATTAATAAAAGAGATTAGAATCATCGGGAAGATGTTTTCTTGCTCTAGTTTCTTGTTCTTCCTTTATCAATCCTTACCCTAACCTCCATGGAAAACATCACAACCGGGCCTTTATACTATGGTATCACCGCTACCTCGAGGGATAGGGTGCCGTAGGGAGCGGTATATGCATGTATGCATAGAGTCCTATAAAAATATATGATGGGCAAGAAAGGGGATGAGAGATACTCGTCTTTCAAACCTTCCCCGGATCTAACCCTAACAAGCGAGGATACTACATTTATCTAGGGCAGAGAATAAAAGATTAACTAGGGCAAAAAATTAAATTTATCTAGGGCAAGAATAGAAAATTAACCTAGGGCAGAAAATAAAGAATTTACAAAAAATAATGCTCTCTAAAAAAATGCTAAAATTCATTAATTAAGGGAGGTATAGCCTTTACAATGATTTAGAATTCCTATTTATAGAGGATATGAAACCCTAGGTTACAATTGATTCGCATGTTTACATTTATCAAAATATCCTTAGGAAGACCTAGTCAAAGTAGACTTCAAGCTTTGGTAAAATTTTATGTCACTGTCTCTTTAAAATGAAGTATTAGGCCTTGAAATTATTGGTCCTTGAAATTTCCTTTGTAGGCTCTTCTGTTTTTGGGCTTCCTTATTATTTGGTTCTTTTATTAAAATAGCTTCTATGTTTCTTCCAGATCTCCAGTGAATAATTGCGGTGGACTTTTAACCGTTCGCTTTATAATCTTGGATCTTGCATTGCTTTGTACTTTGTGAATTTTAGCTTTGATGTAGGCTTGATCAAGAGTCTTCTGTTTGTTGGTCAAAGTCCATTTTTGCATCATCTTTTCATCGTTTTCACTGTTTTAGATCTAAGAACCTGTAACCTGTAATATGTAGCAGACATGCTTCAAAAGCACCTGTTTATTTATAAAACGAATAAGAATGGAGAATATAATAATACAATATTATAGTGTGAACAGCCGGCTCAAGATTGTGTGAGCCGTCTTTTGCACCCAGAGAATAATTGGTTGTTTGGATAGACTTGTGAGCCAGCTCAGGCATCTATGAGCCGTCTCAAACTTGCATGCGACCTGATATCGTTCCTTGACATGATTCTGATGTATTGGTTATTGGGTTTTAAGTGTTTTGATGACTGATTGGTTTTGGTAAATAGGGAGATATTAATTAGACGTATGATAATATAATTTCACTTTATCTCTAATCCCTATTTCTATTTGATTTAAGATCCATGATTTATCTGGCCTATGCTTATTAGCCTACATTATTTAAACTCATGTGATTCCCATGAAAACCCTAAATCCATATTATTTCCTCTCAAACCTTAGCCGTGCTCTTCCTCATGTCATCTTACAACCAAACCACAACCCTAATTCCAAACCGAGTCGATCCCTTCATCATCTCGAGATCAAGCAGCGTTATCATTGTCGCCTTGTTCTTGGCCGTCGCCTTGTTCCCGTTGTTGCTGCGACTTGATTCATTATTGCGGCTACATCATCCAAGCATGAAGGTTGCCAAGGATATCGTGATTGTGTCTTCATCATCTAAGTTCGACATTATCACAAGAATCGTATCGAGACAAGTTTGGTACTTGCTACATGCTAATGGAAAGATCAGATCGTGTCGTATTATCACATATCGTATTGTATGGTATCATAGCATATTTATTATTATTGATCTATTGTCATTAAATAAAACTAATGATGTATCGAGACCTGAATATCAATATATCGACAAAACATGACTTAGGTAGGATGGTCAATATTGATCGCTAAAAGACACCATCCTTGAGTTGTTTATAATGCTATAGTTTAACTTGGACAGTTCCATGAAATTGTAACTTTTATCGCGTGCCTAAACTTTAAATTGAAGCCTTAATTAAGAATTTGATCGTATCAGAAAATAGGCCATGAGCTGGCTCGACATTACCTGAGCTGTCTCATTTAAACAGAGAACATATTTAAGTTCCAGACGACTTCTGAGCCGTCTTAAAATATGTCGAGCAATCTCAAGACAGGTTTTGAGCCGTCTCTCACAACCAGAAAAGGGAAACATAAACTCTTGAGACGTATCAACCTTACTTGAGTCGTCTCATCTATTGATGAGCCATCTCGACCTTGAACTGATATTCAACGTGACATGCTACATTGATTCACATGCGATATATTTTACCTGATATGTTCATGATATAGTTTTGATGTATCACCGATTGACTATGCTATTCTTGACATGCTAGTATACCGTTTGATTATATGTATTCATGATAACTGATATTGTCTTGCTATTGCTATTCCTGGTTCTTGTTATAGATTGATTGATTAGTGTACCCATGTTATCCTGTTATCGATAGTGTTGTGCTACTGTATCATGCCAACCTCCTTGTTATGTAATGTTTACCCATTGCCAACTATTTCCTGATATCGCTTGGCCCGATTGATTGTCTTGTTGACATGACTCGTACATGCTAGTTTTAGTATTGCCATAGGTAAAGATTATATTGATACCTGATGTGAAACATGAACCCAAATCAAGGACATCTACATTATGGTCTAGAAACATATATATTATGGTCAATAGAGACATCTGCATTATGGTCAATGAGGGATATCTCAATTATAGTCAATTAAGACATCTGTTTTATGGTCAAAAGAACATCTGTAATACGGTCACAAGGATATCCATACATTGACATGCATGTATCTGACTTATGACATTCTTTATCCGTCTTGAATGTGATTTCTTCTTGTATATCTTGGTTACCACATTATATTGATTGGTTTTCAAATACCTGTTGGATAGATAAATTAGATACATGGACACTTAGGTTCCATATGACATGATTTCTTATTATACTTTGCTTGTTATATCACGGATATTCCTATTGTTACTATTTACTCACATGACACTCGTTCCAGGTAATGATATATATTATATCATATTCCGGTTATATCCTTATTATGATTATGATATTTATGACGCTCTGACGTCTGGGTTTTATATGGCTCGGATCATTTAGTTTTAGCACCACAAGACAGGGAATATTTCGAGAAGATTGTTGAGCAGTGAGAAATACTTGATTTATCTAGTTGTTAATGGTTTTGGATTCTTTTCTAGTATGGAATTTTCCTTGGATTTATCTGTGAGCCCGTAAGGGATGAGTATGGTTATTATTGTTCCTTATTTATCTTTAGACCTTTAAGATTTGATCATTTATTATTGTTCCCACTTCTGATTCTATTATTTGTTATTGTGGCATTGGACATGTGATAGTTAGATTTTTTTTGTGTGCTTGATTACTGCATGATAGCCTTAATGTGACTATAGAAGGATGATTCCTTATAGTAGATAGCATGGTTGGTTTTATTGCGTCTCGCATTTTAGCTTATTTGAAGAAGTGGGGTGTGACAAGGTTTTTGGTATCAGAGCGATGTTTAGGTTAGCCGGTTGGGTTCAATCTGTAGTGGGGTATTGTACCCAATCCATCGACCTTAAGTACCTGAACTTTAGGAACATATCATGCCACATTCTTATCTTGTTATCCAATTTCTTGAATCCTTGTACTTATTGAATCCTGTTTCCGCTACTAATCCTCGTCATTCGTGTTCGACTTCAGAATTATGGTAAGAAGAAGATATCAACCCGCTACACCGACCGACAATGTTGTACTCCTTAAAGCCATACACGGAATGTTGGAGAATCAACAACACCGAATAGACCTGAACCAGCGACAGGCTGAAGTATTCCAGGAGGGCTTAAGAACGGCCCAACAGACTGCTACCACGGCCATTAAGAGGGCAGCAGTTCCCCGGCAGGGCCTGCGCGAAGGTACTGTTGCTGATTTTCGAAAGCTTAACCCAACAACTTTCATAGGAATAGAGGATCCGCTTCAGGCTGACCAGTGGTTCATAGATACCGAGAACCTGTTGATCACTATTCAGATTCCTGATGAGAAGAGAGTGGACGTAGTACGTATCCAGCTAGTTGATTATGCTTGAGAATGGTGGCTCGTCGAAGATATTCGTTTAACGAAGCCGATCACTGGACAGCTTTTACTCAGAATTTCTTGGAGAAGTTCTTTTCGTAGTCTGCTTGCGATAAGATGGAAGAGAATTTCATAGGTTTAAAGCAGAATGGTTGGCTAATAGATGTGCATGCGGCAGAGTGGAATCGACTCAGTCGATTTACTGGGTTTTTAGTAGCTAATGAGGCAGATAGAGCAAGACGTTTCCTACGGAGTCTTGATGTGGAAATTCATCGGCATATTACTTCCTTGGGATTGACTATCTTTTCTCAAGTTCTTACGGTGGCTAGAGAACAGCAAATGCTTATAGAGAGAGGGAGAGAAAGGTACTCATCAGCAGATCGTTCTAGCATGTCGGGCAGTTCAAGTACCAACTAGAGATCAGGTGCATGGAGGATTCCGGTCCGGATATAGGGAGTAGTTCACACGAAGCGGACTTTTGTTCTAGTTCCGGCTCAGACGGAGGTTGTGGTCTGTAACTATTGCCGGCGGCCAGGCCATACTTGGAGGTCTTGTCAGAAAGAGAAGGGACAATGTTTTGGTTGTGGAGTTACTGATCATTAGATCAACATCTGTCCATCAAGGTATCAGTTGAGAGGTGATGTTCTAAGAGCACCGCTTATATCGCAGAAGCAGGCTTACAAACAGAGGCAGATTACTCAAAGGCCAAATCAGTGACGAGCTTTCACCCTGACTGTCGAGGATGCAGAAGCTTCGGAGGATGCAGTTTCAAGTATCCTATTCATTGTGGTTTTCTACTATTAACTTTATTTTTTTCCCGTAGCATCCCATTGTTTTGTTTCTCTAGTTTGTCAATTAAATATTTAGATAAAACTTTTATATAGACTGTAGAGCTAGATTATAACGATTACATCACATGTTCATCCTTGAATCCTTCCTACTTATTCTGACGATCGTATCTCGGCGAAAAGAAACACAATTCTCGAACTCTTCTTCCTCGTTGACCTTATCTTGTAATCTTCTTGGTTCCTTGTTGATTCCTAGAATCTATTTTATTGATTATGATAGTAGGATTTGGGCGAGTTAGATGGAGTTACGTGATTGTAACTATGTACCGCGGCATGGTTACAATACAATACTCTGCTTGGGTAACTTGTAGTCCTATTTTTGATTCATTTTCCTTGATTTGATTATGTATACTACTTTGCTTATCCATTTTTCATTTACTTCCCAACCTATGTTCTATCTTGAACCTCGAATCTAAAAACCATTGCATCCTTCTTTATCCGATCGTTGGAGCGTGAAGGAGACAGACGACCGCATTTTTCTCTACCTCGTCCAGTAGCGATGGAATCCTTCCAAATTTTGAAGAAGGAATAGCATTTAAGGACTGTACTTCAAACATTGGAGTAAGAGAGTTTGGATGCTGAACTCACACTTGTTCAAGCTTAGTTTTGGCTGGATGAAGTGAAGTTCGTAAGCCACGTCAAATCATAAGATGGCATAGTAGTGGACCCAGAGTAGATTACAGCAGTTCGAGATTGACTTGAGTGGAAGCTAGTACTCAGGTACAGTTATCTTGGATAAACCGCATCAAGGCCGCTCAAGCGTAGATGCGCGATTGAAAGAGTTTTGAAGACTCGCCTCAACTTATCAGAATAGCCCAGTGGAAGCTTGGTGGGCCCATAACCCACAAGTCTTAGAACATATTTGCATATTCATGAAGATGGGTCTTTAAGATATGGGGGTCGCTTGTGTGTGTGCCGAAAGGAGAGATTCATAAGGAAGTTATGAAGGAAGCCCACAATCGGCATATTCGATATATTCAGGAGGTACTAAGATGTACCGGGATATGCGACAACATTTCTGATGGGAAGACATGAAGAGAGAGGTTGCTCGCTTCGTGTCTAGATGGTTGATGTGTCAGCAAGTGAAGGTTGAATATCAGAGAGTTGCAGGTTTGTTGCAACCATTTCTGATTCCTCAATGGAAGTAGGAGCATACTACCATGGATTTCGTGACAGATCTACCGCAGAATCCAAAGGGAAATATGTTGTGTGGGTTATGTTTGATCGTCTGACCAAGGCAGCTCATATTATACCATTTCAAGTTGGTCAGTCGACGGAGGCATTAGCAGAGAGGTTTATGCTGGAGATTGTGAGATTTCACGGCATATGATTTTCTAAGACAAATGACTTGCCATAATTTAATTCTTCTTGTTACTGTATTTAGTTTGTTCGTTTCATTTCATTAGCATGGTTTAAATTGATATAATGTATCCTAATTAGTCTCGTATAAATTGGTACATGAATATCTCTCCGAACATTCGTTTGACTTGATTGGACACCCTGACACTTAATTATCTTGATTGACATGACCCGTACATGTACTTATAGTTTGAGACATTTGAATTATGGTCGAATAAGGGGCATCTGTATTATGGTTGAGAGAAACATCCGTATGAATCTGATTTATGACACCATCCATCGTAGTCATGGGACACCTTTCGGGGATGTTCATGCTACTAACCTGATTCGTGTTATTATTGCTTCCAGCTAGTCATGAGGTACCCCGAGGATACGAGTATGTCCATCGGTCAATTACATCTGTACACACCTTGTTTACCTCAATTTGACTTGACCTCCAGATTGACCTTCAGAATGACATGGTTCGGACTCGATTATTGACATCCAGCTTGACATCTTGTTTATACGCATTGTTACTTTCTGCACGATTACCTTTCGGTACTCATATTCATTCACAACATGTGTTTCACATTAATTTACGTACACGACTTCCCGAACTTGTTTCCGTGTATCTGAGTTTCCTTGTTCTTGTCTTTTTCTTGTTATTGTTCATTTCACGTGTTCCATGAATATGGGATCGTTCGTTCGTGCTCTTTTCCTTGCCTTTGTTCTTTTCGTTCTCGTGAATTTCGATGACGAAATTTTTTTATTGTTGGGTATAATGTAACACTTTAGAACGATTGTACGGTGTTTGAATGAATAAATTAAATTAATTAGTATGCTGGTTATATTGAATTTTGGCTTTGGGGCATTGTGAGTCGGCTCAAGATTGTATGAGCCGGCTCTTGCACTAAAGAATAATTGGTTATTTGGATAGAATTGTGAGCCGGCTTAGGCATCTATGAGCCGTCTCAAACTTGCATGCGACCTAATATCGTTCTTTGACATGATTCTGATGTATTGGTTATTGGGTTTCAAGTATTTTCGTAACTGATTGGTTTTGATAAACAGGGAGATATTAATTAAACGTATGATAATATAATTTTACCTTATCTCTAATCCACATTCCTATTTGATTTATCCGGCCTATGCTTATTAGCCTACATTATTTAAACTCATGCGATTCCCATGCAAACCCTAGATCCACATTATTTCCTCTCAAACCCTAGCCGTGTTCTTTCTCCCGTCATCTTACAACCGAACCCCAACCCTAATTCCAAACCGAGTTGATCCCTTCATCATCTCGAGATCAAGCAGCGTTATCATCATCACCTTGTTCTTGGCCGGCATCTTGTTCCCGTTGTTGCCGCGACTTGATTCATTGCTGCGGCTGCATCATCCAAGCATGAAGGTTGCGAAGGATATCGTGATCGTGTCTTCATCATCTAAGTTCGACATTATCACAAGAATCGTATCGAGGCAAGTATTTAGAACTTGCTACATGCTAATGGCAAGATTAGATCTTGTCATATCATCACGTATTGTATTGTATGATATCATGGTATATTTATTATTATTGATCTATTATCATTAAATAAAACTAATGATGTATTGAGATCTTAATATCGATATTTCGACAAAACTTGACTGAGGTAGGTTGCTCGATATTGATCACTAAAAGACACCATCTTTGAGTTGTTTGTAATGCTATAGTTTAACTTGGACAATTCCATGAAATTGTAACTGTTATCGCATGCCCAGAATTTAGATTGAAACCTTAATTTAGAATTTGATCGTATTAGAAAATAAGCCATGAGCCGATTCAACATTACCTGAGCCGTCTCATGTAAACAAAGAACATATTTAAGTTCCAGGCGACTGTGAGCCGTCTTAAAATATGTTGAGCCGTCTCAAGACAGGCTTTGAGCCGTCTCGACATTATTTTGAGTCGTCTCTCACAACCAGAAAAAGAAAACATAATAATGAAAACTCTTGAGACGTCTCAACCTTACATGAGCCGTCTCCAGCACACTTGAGCCGTTTCATTCATTGATGAGCCGTCTTAAAAGCTAACCTTGAACCGATTTCAACCTGACATGTTACATCGATTCACATGCGATATATTTTACCTGATACGTTACATGACATATTCATGGTATAGTATTGATATATTATCGATTGACTACACTATTCTTGACATGCTAGTATACCGTTTGATTATATGTATTCACGATAAATGATATTGTCTTGCTATTGCTATTCCTGGTTCTGGTTATAGATCGATTGATTCATGTACCCATGTTATCCTTTTATCGATAGTGTTGTGCTATTGTATCCTGTCAACCAACCTGTTATGTAATGTTTACCCATTGCTAACTATTTCCTGATATTGCTTGACCTGATTGATTGTCTTATTAACACGACTCGTACATGCTAGTTTTAGTATTGCCATAGGTAAAGATTATATTGATACCTG
Source organism: Agapanthus africanus (assembly GCA_030015575.1). Taxonomy (NCBI): domain Eukaryota; kingdom Viridiplantae; phylum Streptophyta; class Magnoliopsida; order Asparagales; family Amaryllidaceae; genus Agapanthus; species Agapanthus africanus. The sequence goes on along the minus strand of JASDDO010000022.1, from coordinate 871,524,621 downwards.
ACATGAAACATGAACCCTGGTCAAGGACATTTGCATTATGGTTAATATAGAAACATCTATATTCTGATCAATAAAGGCATCTGAATTATAGTCAATAATGGACATCTCAATTATGGTCAAGTAAGACATTTTTCTTATGGTCAAAAGAACATCTGTAATATGGTCACAAGGACATCTGTAAATTGACATGCATGTATCTGACTTATGACATTCTTTATCCGTCTTGAATATGATTTCTTCTTGTATATCTTGATTGCCACATTACATTGATTGTTTTTCAAATATCTGTAGGATAGATAACTTAAAGATATAGACACTTAGGTTCCACATGACATGATTCTTGTTATATTTTGCTTATTATACCACAGATATTCCTCTTGGTACTATTTACTCACGTGACACTCGTTCTAGATAATGATATGTTATATCCTATTCCGGTTATATTTATTATGATTATGATATCTATGACGCTCTGACATCTGGGTTTTGCATAGCCCAGATCATTTGGATTTAGCACCGCAGGACAGGGAATATTTTGAGAAGATTGCCGAGCAGTGAGAAGTACTTAATTTATTTAGTTGTTGATGGTTTAGATTTCTTTTCTAGTATGGAACTTTTCTTGGATTTATCTGTGAGCCCGTAAGGGACGAGTATGGTTAATATTGTTCCTTATTTATCCTTAGATCTTTGAAACTTGATCATTTATTATTGTTCCCACTTCTGATTCTATTATTTGTTATTGTGGTATTAAACATGTGATATATATATATATATATATATATATATATATATATATATATATATTTGTGCTTGATTACTGCACGACAGTTTTAATGTGACTATGGAAGAATGATTTCATACCGTAGATAGCAAATGTTGGCTTTATTGTGTTCCGCATTTTAGCGTATTTTGGAAAGCGTTGCGTGATAGATTAAAAACCATTTAAGGGTTTTCAGGATTGAATTTTAATAGTTCAGTGTTTACAATCATCTTCTAGTTTATACGACGAGAAGACTTGCCGCATTATAATCGATAGATTTGTCCCAAAGAACCAAAGAACGATCAGAGGACTCAAATGCGGAGACAGATGATAAGACCACTCATAGGATACTATTATGTGATAGTTACCAAATTTCATATCCATGCCATATATTATATTTACCTACTGTATCATATTCATCTCTAGATCTTAGGCCACGATGTAGTAATTCCTTTACTTGCGGAAGTAGCCATTTTCCTGATGGCTCATCAAGTATATGTTTTTGTAATACTCATTCAATTTTATACGTCCATGAAATACACTAATCTTTTAATTTATATTATATCACCATGTGTGTGTGTTCTTGCCATGTTACATCAGTCCCCGTCACTAAGGATCGCGTTGAGGAAGGTGGTTCAGGTATCTGTGTGTGTGTTTTCTCGTTCTCAGCATATTACATCAGTCCTCGTTAGGAGGGATCGCATTGAGTGAAATAAAATATGTTTGAGATGAAAGAAAATGTGAGACGTTGATTTAATATGCTTCGACAAAGCCTATATGCACGGATGGTAAACCATTATAAGTTACATTCATAGGGATTTCTCCGATTTACCACCAAATTATATAACTTAATACAACACACACATCTAGAATCAATGAGAAACCTCACACTATCCACATGACAAAATACAAAAAAGAAAAGTATTTGAAATAATAACAAATATATGAAAGACAATATTTTTCAAGAAAAACAACGAAATATATTTGTCAATTAATTTTAAGTGCTTTCTAACAATCCCTCTTAAGTTGGGGAATAAATATCAATCAATCTCAATTTGGACAAAACCTGTTGGAATATTGATGTTCGAACCCTTGTGGTAAAAATATCTGTAAGTTGATCTTTACTTCGAACATATAGAGTGCACTCTATCTTTTCCTTCACTTTTTCTCAGACGAAATGGCAATCAACTTCTATGTGTTTAGTTCTTTCATGGAAAACCGGATTAGATGTTATATGTATCGCCACTTGATTATCGTAGAACATATCCATTGGAAACGATACCTGCCGACCCATATCACGTAAAAGATCATTCAAACACACAAGTTCACTTGTAGTAGATGTCATAGCACGGTATTCCGCATCATAATTCGATTTTGCAACCATGCTTTGCTTTTTGCTTTTCCATGCGACCAAATTTCCTCCAACGAAAGTGCAATATTCGATTGTGGATCGTCTATCGATTGGATCACCAGCCCATTCTACATCGCTATATCCAACAATATTCGTGTTATCATTATTCTTCATCCAAACTTCTCTTCTAGGCGAAGATTTAAGATATCTCAGAATTTTGTCAACTGCGATCATATGACTTGTCCTTGGCGTATGCATAAACTGACACACACGGCTCATGATATAAGTAACGTCAGGCCTTGTAATAGTTAAATAAACTAACTTGCCAACTAGTCTTTGAAAATGACTTATATCAGTAAGAGGTTCACTATCGACATTATTAAGTTTACAATCGTAATCAACAAGAGTGTTAATTGATTTTACTCTCATTTTTCTAGTTTCTTCTAAAAAATCCAAAACATATTTTCTTTGAGACATAAAAAGACCTTGTTTTGAATGAACAATTTCTATACTTAAAAAATATTCTAAGATCTTTGATATCAAACTTATTTTTAAGAAAACTTATGTTTTTTGCTATACCATTTTCATTGTCACTAGTTATAACAATATCGTCTACATATATTAACACAATAATAGTTCCAAATTTTCCTTAATTTGTAAATAGCGAAAAATCCGCAAAATTTCTTTTAAAATCAATACCTATAAGAGCATGATTGATTTTAGAGTACCAAGTACAGGGAGATTGTTTCAAACCATATATAGTTTTATGAAATCTGCAAGACAGTTCTTCTTTATATTCCAACGGATGACCCAGAGGCAATTCCATATATACCTCCTCTTGAAGATTTCTTTTTCAAAAAAGCATTCTTTACATCTAATTTGATATAAAAGCCAGTAACAGTTAGTAGCAACAGATAATAAAACACGAAAAATATTCATTTTAACAACAGATGCAAATGCTTCTTTATAATCAATACCATAAGTTCCACTATTACGAATATGGCTTGCCCCTACTGTTCCTGCCCAAATTTAGGTGCTTAGGAGCCTAAGCTCAACAAAGGCGTAAGCGCAAGTGGCGCAAGCGCCGACCTTATGGACGCTAGCGCCAAACGTGCAATGCACCGACGCAAGCGCAAGTACGCCACGTGTAAGGCATGGGCGCAAGCGTAAACCTTTGAGCACTAACTCGAGCGCATGCGCAAACAAGTGCAATGCACGTGGCGCAAGCGCTCCTTTACTGTGAAGCAAATGCTTCAGAATGAGCAAAGGCTCTGTTTGGAAAGATCTTTCCCACTATCTTTCTAAACAGAAGGATGATCTTTCTAAACATAAAGAATCATAGGGTCAAAGATCCAACGGTGCCTAAACACTCCGAATTGATCAAAGACCAATGCAAATCTCTCAATGAGAGATTTGCCCTAAATACTCCCTCCTATAAATAGGAATATAGGGAGGATCAGGCCCCACAGAGAGAGATATTCACGTCCATTCAAAGAAAAAAGCTGGGAGTTTCATTGTTCACAAAAAGAAAAAGGAGACCACAGCCTCCAAGAAGAAAATTCCTTCAAAACCCTAACCAACTGGGTAAAAAAGAGAGAAAAATCTCTTTTCTTCTTCTAATCTCTGAAGCCTAGGCTTCTTAAGAACTTCAGTTCTTTATTCGAGATCAAAAGATCTTGAAATTTATCTCCTCTCTGCCGAGAGTCTAAGCTCTCATGAAAGCGTTGATCTCAAGATCCAAGATCTTGAAGAAAAAGTCCGAGCATTTTCCCCATCAAAGATATGAAAACAAACCAAGAACAAAAAGATAGAATGTTTGGCTTCATGGAACCTAGGTTCCCACAAAAAATATGTATGTATAAGAACTCAAGTTCTAAAGATCATAAAAATTCGATCTTTATGAATTTGATGACCAAAAGATCATCTTTACAGAAGCTTAGGCTTCATAAAGTCTAAAACTTTGAGAAGCTAACCTTTTTGTCCAACATGGACCTAGAAAACGAGCCAAAGCTCTTAAACCTATGTGAAATCCAGACTAATGCCAATTTGGATTCAAGCGCAAATGAGCCACGTGCAATGCACGTATCAATGAGCGCAAGCACAAGGAGTGTTGCATGCAATGCTTGGGCGCAAGCACGCAATATGCCCAAGAGCGCTACGCGCAATGCACGGGTGCAAGCGTCAACAATTCCCGAGCGTTATGCAACGCATGAGCGCTACATGTAACGCACGTGCACCATCGCCAAGCGCATATGAGCGCTAAGACAGAACAAAAAATTTTGCAAAAATGGCTAAGTGTTGAAACCTAAGCTTCTCTAATGGTTGTAAGGTCAACAAAGAACAAAGTTCTCAATATTTGACTAAATGGGAAGCTAATTCAGAATAAAAAGGACTTATGGACCTCAAAGCCGGAATAAAAAAGGACTTATGGACCACACAATGTGAAAATTGAACATAAATTCAACCCTGTTGGCAAACTAAGATACCAATATGGGGATAATCAAGTAATACTTGACCAAAATATGAAATATATATATACGGATTAGGACTAATCTGCGCCTTACAGGCGACGATGAAATTAGTCTCCGTATACAATTCAAGGGCAAACCAACTAAGAAAGACGCGAGATAAAGAAACAACATGGAGTGTAGAAAGTTGTTCACGATATCGTAATTAACTACATGGGTTTGCGCTTGTAGAAAAAATGCATTCCCACAATCAATAAACCTCACTATGAGCGAATCGGAAGTCAAGGTATATCGGTTGTATCTATTCAAACCTCTGATATACGGCGCTATAATCTCTTGGTGTCTTCAGAGAGGAGAATGGATCAACTCATGCATTTGTCCTCAAATTCAGGTAAGACGTTTTAATCCAGTCGGTCTCCGGTTTTCGGCGGTAAACACCTACGGTTGGAACCGTAGGGACAAACCACTGTCCCTACAGTTCCTACTGTAAGAACAATTTTGACCCGTAAGGGCAGTTAATTGCCCCTACGGTTCTAACTTTTGCCCCTACGGTTTCCACCGTAGGGGCAAATTATTGCCCCCACGAGCCTCACCGTAGGGGCATCATTTTATACATTTTAAAAAAAATATTTTAATATAGGACAAACTTAGCCCCTACAGGGGAACCCGTAGGAAATACTCTACCCCTACCGTGACAACCGTACAAACTTTAAATTTAAAAAAAAATACTGCCTGCTATTTTTTGTTTGCTCTTTACACAATAATATATCACACTATATTATATACCTAAATACAAAACTATATATCAGTAACATCCCACGCATAATATATAACGAAATACAGAAATATAAAAACACAAATTAACCACAATACAAAATCACTCTAAAATCATGATCGTAATCATCGTATATAACAACTGATATCCAAAATATACAAATATTTACACCACCTTATTCTTCCAAAATATACAACCAAATCTTAGGCCTCTCTCGTAGCCCTGTGATGCCTTCAGTGTACGACGTCCAGGATAGAGATCGACATGGCTGGATTGTTTTGCGTATTACGGGGAACATAGTTTGTTTACAATAGGTTCTTTGCCTCAAGTGAAGAATGAGTTTACTGTTGTCCTAGAGGATATGGGGTTCAATAAGACTGCTGCCAATGGAAGCCCAGGTGGAAATGAAATCACAAGCGCATGAGACGTCCCTACCAGACAAAGACCTATAAAGTTTAGCTCAGTTTTGCTGCAAAGATTCTAATGCAGTCAATTGCTCTTGCTTTGAAAGGCCATTTTACTATTAAAGATAACTATAAACTCTAAACAAGGATAATCACCCACTAGACAGTTGAAATAAGAAAAATCGTCCAAAAAATTCCCACGCATGGGCAATTTGGTTACTAAAACCTACATCTTAATACATGAAAAACTCCAAGTGATAAAAGCTGGCAAATATAGGAAAAACGTCGGAGAAAGATAACATGGTCTTGACAAAATCCAGTGAGATGCTTGAATCTTCTATAGAAGCAACTTAAGAAGGGATATTAGTATGTGTGTGCACATGTTTTTATGATTAATAAGGCCATTGGAAACTCCTAAATTTGACACTGTATGATTGCATATATATGAATATTACTATTCACAAAGACGGAGAGGAGATTCTTACCTTGTTAATCAAACCGTCATCAATCACCGCACTGCTAATCTTTTTAAATAACTCATTTAGTGCTTCTATTTCACTGACGGAAACGGCAAATCAAACAAATATATATGAAAGGAGCTTTAGCCAACAAAGTCCATATATTACTAATAATGCTAACAAACTCTTATTTCGACTTAAAGAACTCCCAGTTGCGGCTACGCACTAACAACTAAAGAATGCAATATAACATACACACTGTTTCTCTTGCGAGAAGTTCAGGATCTTCGAGGCCCTTGGGCTGCTTATCAAGATCGCAGCACTTGAACAAAACAGCACACAAATGCTTGACCCCTTCTAAGCACTGCAACATGTTATTTTCTGTCGAAATATTCCCTGCTCATCAACACACTCCATACCTGCAGTTTGATGGGGGGAAAACATAATTACCGATAGAAACCCTACAAAAAAGAGGTTTTCCCCCTTTAATTCCTACCTTTTAACCATTTACAGCTTCTATCGGCCCAAACTCAAAAGTAAAGGGTTGAATTGCAACACCACCATCACCAACTTGTACAAAACAATCACCAAACCCTAACAAAACCCATCACATCATCACCTTCTTCACCAAGTTCCTCAAAATTAACCCAAAATACCCAAAATGCATCACCAAACCCGAAATCCTCCAAAATTCCTATCCCAATCACTTCTACAATACCAACACAACCTATGTAACCCCTATCAACCATGAATTACGTAGAATTCGCATACAAATCGGTTAAAATCGAAGAATTGAAAACTAGGGCAAAATTTGAAAAAGCACCTTAATCGATGAAATTCGATAACTACGGGATTGGGGAATGCGGCGGCTACAACGATTTTGGATTGGAGGAGGCGGCTCAGGGGGCGGAGGTGGCGGCGTAGACGGAGCCTGGCGCAGACGAGGACGGGGACTTTGGAGGAGGCGAAGGCCTGAGCTTGGAAGAGGCGGCGGCGGAGGCTTTCGCTTGGAGGAGGAGGCCGTGGAGGATCGACCGGCGACGAGCGAGGGTTAGGGTTCTTTTTGGATCTGCGATTGAGATCGAGAGAGATGGGAACGCGAGGAAACGGGGAATTTATGTTTTATATTTTTTAAACCCCAACCCGTCAAACCCCACCCCAAGGGTAAAGATTTCTTCGCCGGTACCGGGGCAAAATCAAAAGTTATTTTTTTCTGTAAACTTGATCATACACTTATCGGGGCACTGTTCGTCCTACGGTGGGAACAATAGGTGCCCTACGGATTTTCCTATTCATAGCAACAAGCCATTTTTGTATTAGTGTTTGGGTAAACCCTCTGGCTATTAATTTAGCCTTATATCTTTAAGTGTTCCATCACTATCATGTTTAATTTTATATATCACATCCAACAGATTTTTTACCTTCCGGTAATTTAACAATATCTCATGTATAATTTTTATGCAAAGCCCGAAGTTCTTCTTTCACAGCTTCCCTCCACACATGTTGAGAGTTAACATCATTAAAATTAGTAAGCTCATTTCATTCGATATTTAACTCAAATATACAAAATAATTTTGAGAAAGCTTAGAACATATTTTTCAATAGGAAAAGATATATCATTATATATGAGAAAATCTTCAAAATCACTAGAAGGAGAAATTGTACGAGTAGACCTGTGCAAATCTGGTTCGACCGGAAACATTGAATTATCTGGTTCGACCGGAACTATAGAATTTTCTTGTTCTTACAATAAGAATTTCTTGTTGTGCATTATCTTGATTTTCAACTTGAAAATTCTCCCCCTCATTGGTATCGTCATGAATCTGTTCATTTCTTACAACTTCAAGTGACCAATCATCAAAATCAATTATAGGCAAAAGGGTAGAATTTGATGAATTCTCCCCATGAATATGATGAAATTTATCTTGAGAAGAGTTTAAAAAATATGGCTCGTTTTCAGCAAAATAAACATCTCTTGAAATGTATAATTTCTTTAGTTTAGAATCATAACATTTTTATATTTTTATATTAACACAATATCCAAGAAAAACGCATTCTATAGCACGACGATCAAGTTTATCTCTATTATTCTCGGAAACATACACATAACATGAACAGCCAAAAACTCTCAGAATTGATAAATTAATAATTATTTTCTTTAAAATTTCACGAAGAGATTTATTTTTCAAAATTTTACTTGGAAACCTATTAATAAGAAAGCAAGCAGTCAAAACAGTATCAAATCAATATATTTTAGGCACATTCATTTGAAACATTATGGATCTAGTTTCAAGTGAATGCCTATTTTTTCTTTCAGTAATACCATTTTGTTGTGGTATACCGACACAGGTAGTTTGATGAATAATACCAAAATTATGAAAATAATCTGAAAATGATTTTTTATTATTTTCTTTACCGTTGTCGGTTCTCAAAATCATTAATTTTGAGTTGAACTGAGTTGAAATCATATTTATGAATTCCTTGAAAATATTTAAAACCTCGTTTTTCATTTTCAATAAAAAAAATCCAAGTCGTATGAGATTTATCGTCAATGAATGGTACAAAATATTTAAAACCGTTTTATGAATCAACAAGGGTTGGGCCCCAAACATCAGAATGTACCAAATCAAATGGATTTTCAGAAATATGAGTAAAAAGTTGAAATGGTAATCTAGTTTGTTTTGAAAATTTGCAACTATCACATGCATGAGAATTTATATCTATTGAAGTATCAAAACTTTTAAAACTCTGTCAGATGGATGCCCCATCCTCAAATACGACAAATTAGAGTTATCCAAATTTGCGATGAATGCTTCATTTTTTTGCTGAAAAGGATAAAAAGCATTTGAGAATTTTTCTTCTCCAATCTTTTCTTCCTGCAGTGATGTCTTGAAATATAATACTGTTAGCAGAAAAAGTGATATTGCAATTTAAAGTTTGAGTAAGTGTACTAACAGATAAAATAAGGTACATACAATACTTGAGAATTATTTGAGTTGCTCAAAAAATTAGTCTCATTTATTCCATTTATAGAGACAGATGTTCCATTTGCAACTGAAACAAAACGATTATTATAGACCTTTTGAAAATTAGATAAATATTTAATATTTCCCGTCATATGATCTGTAGCCCCCGAATCTATTATCCAAACAAAAGAATCATTTGAATTCGATTGAAAGGCATATGATTTACATAAAATATGAGATGAATGAGAGTGTTGCTTGATTGATCCATATTCTTTAAAAAATTGTTGCACAACTTGATTCAGCTTAAATAATAAATCTTTAGAGTCCTTATCATGCAAGCAATTATTAGCCGTTTGAGTATTTAAGCTCATCGGAAAAAAACGATCTTACCTTGAGTGGGTAATGAATAAAAATATGGTGTGACAAAACTTGACACCATAAAAACCTTTGTGATCGAAAACTTCGATTTGTAGAAAGTTGGATTGTTGATCTTGATCAAGAAATCAAATGAACATGATCGAAAGTCGCTCTGATACTATGAAATAAAATACGTTTGAGATAAGAGAAAATGTGAGACGAGAATTTAACGTGCTTCGGTAAAGTCTACATACACGGGTGGTAAATTATTGTAAATTTCATTCATAGGGATTTCTCTGATTTACCACCAGATTATATAACCTACAACGCACACATCTAGACCCAATCAATGAGAAATCCTACACTATCGACATGACAAAATACAAAAAAGAAAAGTATTTGAAATATTAACAAATATATGAGAGACAATTGTAGGGCGTTTTTCGCCACCCCATTGAGATGGGAATACGCGCGTGCTTGTCAGGCGTACTACAGATTCCCCCTGCCTAGGGTATGCCGGGGTTTAATGATTGTGGGGATCCGAATCTCCGGCAGCTGCGGACTAAGCTGCCGTTAATTACCCCTCGCCTTTGGAGCGAGAGAACCTCCGATTGACGGGTTAAACTGGTCATGCGAACTCAATGTGCAGTGTGCATGTGTTGTGTTTTGAAAGAGAGGTTTTGGATATATTTGGAGCCACGCAGAGCTCTTACGGGGGTCCCGCTACCCGGAAAGCGGGCTAGGGGTCAAGGGGGCTAGCAGCCCCCTTGCGGGGTGCGGGACAGCGCCCCGTTAGAAATTTTTTTCTAACAGGGACAGTGTCGTGGAGTATGTGTGTGTGTAAATATGTATGCATATGTACATATATATATGTATGTATACATGTATATATATATAAAAGAAAGAGGGGGGAAAGACATCCAAAAGATGCGTGGAGCAGCACCTTGGGCGCTGTGCGCCTAGGTGCTGTGCGCTCAGGTGCTAGAGTGCCACGTGTCGGCACGTGGGCGCTCTGCGCTTGAGCACTGGGCGCTTGAGCGCAAGTGTGCCACGTGTCGGCACGGGGGCGCTCTGCGCTTGAGTGCTTGCGCTAGAGCGCAAGCGCGCCACGTGTCGGCACCGGGGCGACTTGCGCTCGAGCGCTTGCGCTTGAGCGCAAGCGCGCCATGTGTCGGCACGTGGGCGCTTTGCGCTCGAGCGCTGAGCGCTGGAGCTCAAGCGCGCCACGTGTCGGCACGCGGGCGCTCTGCGCTTGAGCGCCGGCGAGAAAAAGAGGCTTTTAGCCTAAAAAAAGATTTCTCGAAAGAGAAATCAGAGAGGAGTTGGACTCCTGAGTGTGTTTTTGGGGTTAATGGAAGGGGTTCTTCTTCTTCCTCCTCTGTTAGCTGGATCTTGAAGATCAAGAGATGTGAGATCTCAAAATCTCTCCTTTTTGAGAACTGATGACAGATCCAAGTTCCCCTTTGTGCGTTTCGTGGTGAAAAACTATTTTGTTTTTGAAAAGGAAGAGTAAAACTCTTGATTTAATTCAAAAGAAAGAAGAAGGTTTGAGACCTTCAGAGAAGGGAAAGAGATACAAACCCTAGGTTTTTTGTGAGAATGAAAAGTGTGTTCCTTTATTCATCATCATGTTGCCTTTTATAGGCTTACATATTGCATATAGCCCCTTGGGCTTTACAAAAATGGCATTTTAGCTATCCCATGGCTCATGTGCCATTTCATTTTTGCACATAAGCCATGGGCTTACAAATTATTGGCTTTATGCCCATTCATGCATAAACAATTACATAAAAATTATTTATTACATGATTTTGTTATTGGCACGAAGAGGCTGGCCGCGGGCTTGACTTGGGCATGGGCCCGCTTGACCTGGGCTTGGACCAACCTGGCTTGGGGTTGACTTTGATTTTGACCTGGTCAACCGGGGTGTAAATTTTTACCCCAACAAATTGCCCCCCATCAATAAATGCACACAGCATATGTGGGTCGTGTGCATGAAATTGATGGATCTTCTTTTGCGTGGAGGCGACTTGCTTTGGTTCCCACTTTTTGGGATGCACTGCCCTTTTTACGACATGGACGGTCGGTGCTTGACGCGTCTTCGAGACAGAGTGTCCGGGTAGACGTTTCCCTATCCCGGAGTGATTTCGTTGACGTGCCCCCTGCGCGGAGTGTCGCTGGTCGACGTTTCCCCGAGGCGGAGTATCGGCTGGTTGATATGTCCCCAAGACGGAGTGTCTGCTTGACGTTTCCCCGAGACGGAGCGTCGCTGGTCGATGTGTCCCCGGCGCGGAGTGTCTGCTGGTTGACTTATCCCCGAGATGGAGTGTCGCTGGTTGACGTGTCCCCGGCGCGGAGTGTCGCTGATCGACTTTTTCCCGGCGCGGAGTGTCGGGTTGACTTTTTCCCGGCACGGAGTGTCGCTGATCGATTTTTTCCCGGCGCGGAATGTCACTGGTTGACTTTTCCCCGGCACGGAGTGCCTGTGGTAGGAGGTTTCCCCGATACGGAGTGCCTGTTGTAGGGCGTATCCCCGAGACGGAGTGTCTATGTTAGGACGTTTCCCCGATACGAAGTGCCTGTGGTAGGACGTTTCCCCGATACGAAGTGCCTGTTATAGGGCGTATCCTCGAGACGGAGTGTCTGTGTTAGGACGTTTCCCCGATACGGAGTGCCTGTTGTAAGACGTATCCCCGATACGGAGTGCCTGTTGTAGGGCATATCCCCGATACGGAGTGCCTGTTGTAGGACGTTTCCCCGATACGGAGTGCCTGTTGTAGGGAGTATCCCCGATACGGAGTGTCTGTTGTAGGACGTTTCCCCGATACGGAGTGCCTGTTGTAGGGCGTATCCCCGATACGGAGTGTCTGTGGTAGGACGTTTCCCCTATACGGAGTGCCTGTTGTAGGGCGTATCCTCGATATGGAGTGCCTGTTGTAGGACGTTTCCCCGATACGGAGTGCCTGTTGTAGGGCGTATCCCCGATACGAAGTGTCTGTTGTTAGACGTTTCCCCGATACGGAGTGCCTTTTGTAGGGCGTATCCCCGAGACGGAGTGTCTGTTGTCGATGTGCCCCCGGCACGGAGTGTCTGCTTGACGTTTCCCCGAGACGGAGTATCGGCTGGTCGACATATCCCTGAGACGGAGTGTCAGCTTGACGTTTCCCCGAGACGGAGTGTCTGTTGTCCGACGCAGAGGTCGATGTTGGAATTGGTTGGTTGGATTTGTTTGATTTGAGTCGACATCAGTATCGCTACACTGGAATATAGTACCAGGAGCGAATCATCATTTGTTATTGAGGGAATTTTGGGATTGGTGTTTTTGTCGGCATCTGCATTGCTGCACTGGAATAATGCCAGGAGCAACTCATCATTTGCCCCGAGAGGATTTAGGAATTAGGGTTTTTGTTTGGCATCTGCATTGCTGCACTGGAATAATGCCAGGAGCAACTCATCATTTGCCCCGAGAGGATTTGGGAATTGTTTTTGTTTGGCATCTGCATTGCTACACTGGAATAATGCCAGGAGCAACTCATCATTTGCCCCAGGAGGATTTGGGAATTGTTTTACGCCCGTGGATTGTATACGGTTTTGCAGGATGTATGATCCAGGCCGTAGGGCCAAAAAAATTTCAGGACCTTGCTGGCGTCTGTATCGCTGCACTGGAATATGGCACCAGGAGCGACTCATCATTCGCCATTGGGGTATGGGATTTGGAATTTGGTTGGCGTCTGCATCGCTGCACTGGAATATGGTACCAGGAGCGACTCATCATTCGCCATTAGGGTATGGGATTTGGAATTTGGTTAGCATCTGCATCGCTGCACTGGAATATGTTACCAGGAGAAACTCATCATTCGCCATTGGGGTATGGGATTTGGAATTTGGTCGGCATCCTCATCGCTGCACTGGAATATGGTACCAGGAGCGACTTATCATTCGCCACTTGGGGGTTGGGGAGCGATGGCTTAGGAGACAGGTTTAGATCCTTGTCACCTAAGACTTTTCAATTTTATGGGCCGTGAAGGTCCCATAAAAGCATTTTCTCCCTACGAGTCGTAAGGATCCCGCAGGTGTATGTTCTCCTTAGGAGTCGTGAGGACTCCTAAGTGTGCTTTTCCTTTGTGAGTCGTAAGGATCCCACAAAGGTTTGTTCTCCTCATGTATCGTGAGGATACATGAGTGGATTTCCTTCGTTCCCAGTTTAATGACTTAGAGGTCGACTGTTTCCAGTTTAACGACTTAGAGGTCATCTGTTTCCAGTTTAACGACGTGGTGGTCGTCTGTTTCCAGTTTAACGACTTAGAGGTCTACTGTTTCCAGTTTAACGACTTAGAGGTCATCTGTTTCCAGTTTAACGACTTGGAGGTCATCTGTTTCCAGTTTAACGACTTGGAGGTCTCTGTTTCCAGTTTAACGACGTGGTGGTCATCTGTTTCCAGTTTAAAGACTTAGAGGTCATCTGTTTCCAGTTTAATGACGTGGTGGTCATCTGTTTCCAGTTTAACGACTTGGTGGTCGTTTGTTTCCAGTTTAAAGACGTAGAGGTCATCTGTCTCCAGTTTAACGACGTAGAGGTCGTCTGTTTCCAGTTTAACGACGTAGAGGTCTATTGATGGCGAGCTTAGAATTTTGGGGTAGGGGCCGGCATCAGCGTTGCTAACACTGAAGCAGAGGTGCCAGGAGCAATTCATCATTTGCCTACTCTTGTTGGCAGAGCGATGGCTTAGGAGACGGGTTTAGGTCCCTGTCGCCTAAGGCTTTTCAATTTTATGGGCCGTGAGGGTCCCATAAAAGCATTTTCTCCCTGCGAGTCATGAGGATCCCACAGGTGTATTTTCTCCTTAGGAGTCGTGAGGACTCCTAAGTTTGTTTTTCCTTTGTGAGTCGCAAGGAACCCACAAAGGTTTGTTCTCCTCATGTATCGCGAGGACACATGAGTGAGTCTTCTCAATGGAGCATAACTCCAAAGGCGGAGACCAGCCGCGTAACTGGTGATTACGGTGGGGCATGGGTATGATGAGAATTATTTGAGCCCGTGGATTGTATACGGCAGTCAATTTGGGGACTGGCCGTAGGGCCGGAAGAATTTTGGGAAACTGGATTTTTGTTGGCGTCTGCATTGCTGCACTGGAATAATGCCAGGAGCAACTCATCACCCGCCCTTGTTTTTTTTTTTTTGGTTTTTGTTTTTGTTTTACCGTGATTGCTCTATCATTTCAGCTTTTCTTATCGCGAAGGTCGCGATTGCCCTATCATTTCGGCTTTTATTCGCGGTTGCCCCATCATTTCGGCTTTTATTTCATCTTTATTTTACTGGCTGATTTTTATTGCGAGTTGCCCCATCATTTCGGCTTTTATTTTTTTTTTATTACATATTTTTTTTTTTACATTTTTTTTTACATTTCCAGTTTAACGACTTAGAGGTCGATTGTTCCCAGAGAAAGGCGGGTGTTTGAGAGAATCAGGTCCCTGAAGGACATCGGTCCCCGTATGTATGAAATTGACGGTCGCAGCTTGATTGTTTGTTAACACGCCAGAGGATAATGATATTTCTCCCGCCTTATATTGTTTCTCGACCCAATCCTTGAAGATGCAACAGTCTTCAATAGTGTGCCCCAGCACTCGGTGGTATGGGCAAAAGTTAGGATGATCGGTCCTGTTCGCTTCACTTAGCCTTCTTGGTTCTGGTAGCCGCAGGCCATTCTTCAGAGCATCTTTAAAATTTTTGTGGACCTTGTCCCTTCGGAATGAGTAGACCTTATTTCTTCTTTCCTCCAAAGTTGGCTCTCAAGACTGGTCAGTTTTTGCTCCGCCTGTTCTCTGCTTATTTGGAGAATCGGTGATATTAGAACTTCCGCCTTTTCGGTTGTCGTCCCTCCAAGGTTTCGGTCTATTTGTGAACTGAAGATCCTGAGCAGACTCAGGCCTTGAGCGTTCTAACGTTTGGACCTTTTTGGTCAGCTCTTGGAATGTTTTGAGACCCGCGGTACATAGAAACGGGGCCATCCAGTTGTTGAGATTTCCAACAAGGAGACTGACAGATTGGTCCTGCTCTATCGGCGGTTCGCATTTGACGGAGAGATTACGCCATTGGGTTATAAAATCCGTGCTGCTTTCGTCGCTCTTGGGCTTGGTCCTTACAAACTCGGCAATGGTAATCTTATCGCTGACGCTCATGAACCTCTGCCGAAACAGAGACTCCATTTGGACAAAGGTTGTGACGGAGCCATCTGGTATGCTCGCGTACCAGTCGAAAGCAACATCGGTCAAGCTATTAACGAACTGGCGGAGGAGAAGCACATCGTTGCCCCCAGTATTCCCGCATGAGGCTTTGAAGTGGGCGATGTGCTGATTCGCATTTCCCGTCCCGTCGAATCTTCCGAATTTGGGGATGACGTAGCCGCTAGGAAATTCTACCAGATCATACTGAGCAGGATATGGTCTCCCACTACTGCTGACATCCTTTTGCGCTTCGGCTTCGGCTACCAAGGTTTTGACTTTGTCGGTAACCAAATCCATGATTTGATCTTGAGTTAGCGGGCTATTGTCATCGGTAGCCAAGACATTTGCCGAGATAGGATGCGACTGACTTTCGTGCGGTCCGCCCACCCTTGGATTTGAAGGAATAGGCGTTGGCTGTCTTGGGACACTGTTTCCCGGTTCATGAGCAAAGCCCTGCGCTTGATTGGGCGGCTGAGAAGCAAGTTGGGCCATGAGCTGTAGGACGACATTTGTCAAGTTGTCAATTTTTTAGTAGAGCTTGGCCATCTCCTTGTCTTTGTTTCTGAGCTGCTTTCGAAGCTCTTGAAGCAGCTCTTGCTCTGGGATTCTGGGGCGAAAAGTCGGCTCTTCTTCGCTTTCCGAGCCCGACTCCTCATGGACCGAAGGGTCTTTTTGCCCATCATCCTCATCAAGAAGGTCTTCTTCATCCAGCGGGGGCGGCTGTTCTTGGGAAGCGGCAACCACATTCAAGCCAGATTGGATTTGAGATGTGGTGGCCCCGTCCTTGCTCCTGCTGCGCGTGCCCACCATGTAGACAGTGTGGACCACATACCCAGCCATTTCCCCATCTTCGTCGGGGTAACCCTGTTCTTCGAACCTCATGAGGTTCAGCCTAGCAGGAGCCCTAACCCTTTTGTTGGCTCTATATCTGAGACTTTTCTGCCTTAACTTTTCAATTTTAAGGGCTCGGCGGGCATCCATTTCCTGGGAAGCCACCGTGGGTCGATTGGCGGGGAGCTTAGAGAAAACACCCGATCGAGCAGTTGTCAGGGGCACCGCCGGAGCTTGCTCGAGAGGCCCTATTGCTTTGTTGGTGTTGATGGCCTTGCCCCCAGCTGGGGCCAGAGAGAGTCGTTCAAACACCGATTTGCGTTTGAGTTGGGGCGCCTTCGAGACCATCACATTTGGCCTCTTGCCTTTCGAGACCGGTTTGTCGGTCACCGGAGCTTGAGGAGCTGGGATGGCGTTAGCTGACATGAACATAATAGAGCCGAATAGTAGCGGCTCCTCCTCCCATTGTCGCCCGAGACTGGCCGGAAGGACCGTCCTGGAGTCCATCTTCATCGTGTAGGAGACGGGAGTCGTGCTGAGAGCTGAGATCGTCCTTGGAGACATTGTTGGAGAGTGATTGCTTGAAAACCTGCATGAAAAGGCATTATTTTAGTTTAAATATAGACATGTATATTGATTGAGTTCGCATGAACGCTTAACCCGAAATATGGGAGGAGAGATTGGTCCCACCGGGCGTGCCAGAATCTGTAGGGTGTTTTTCGCCACCCCATTGAGATGGGAATACGCACGTGCTTGTCAGGCGTACTACAGATTCCCCCTGCCTAAGGTATGCCGGGGTTTCATGATTGTGGGGATCCGAATCTCCGGCAGCCGCGGACTAAGCTGCCGTTAATTACCCCTCGCCTTTGGAGCGAGGGAACCTCCGATTGACGGATTAAACTGGTCATGCGAACTCAATGTGCAGTGTGCGTGTGTTGTGTTTTGAAAGAGGGGTTTTGGATGTAAGGTTCCTAGGCACCCTAGTGAGGTCTCACAAGGCATCAACCATGCCAATTTCAAATTTTACGGTGCCTACAAACCCTAAACTACGGATCGTCGGCTAGATGTCTAGGCGAAAAACTAACTAGTTAACACTTAACTAAAAGTTTAACGGAAATACAACCTTTGTAGATCCGGTGCTCCACCTCCACGGCTCCGCAATGAAGTGCTCTCCGCTGTCCAAATCGAACCATGGCTCTCACGGTGGTTTCATCGGAGAAAAGACCGGGCTAGGTCGTCGACAACGTGCCGAAGATGATCTACGTCGAAGTATCGCTAGATCAAGCTCCACCTTCACAAATCCATGAAAAACTTGTGAAGGAAACACACTCTACTACTTGGCAAGAGGTAGAGGATGAAGAAATAGGAAGTGGGTAGACTTTAGAATTGGATTTCTCACTAATATCATCAATCTACCATTGATGGACCTTGCTTTCTTCTTGAAGAAGAAGATGAAGAAGAAGATAAATCTTATGATAAGAATAATTTTAAAATGAAAAGAATAATCCATTCTTATCATAAGTGAACCATGGTTAGTTGTAGAGAGTGAACTAGGGTTAGTGGAGTAGTTAGGGTTAAGCATGAGACAAAATGGTGACAAAGTCAAAGTTTTCATGAAGCTTCAACAAGCTTCCAAATAAAGCCACCATTTTGCATTTGCTTATTCTTTTTCCAAAAAGAATAAGATTAATATATAAATAAGGAAATCAAAAACCCTAATCATCCACTTAACTATAGTTTGATACTTTACACTTAACCATTTGGCATGCATCATCAAACATGATACAAGCAAGTGCACAAATCATATCGCATATGAAATGCGCACACCCGAGTGAGAAAATCCATTTAAAGTGAACCAATACTAGTTAATGCAAAGTAATATATCAAATATATAATTATATATTAAATCATTAAATCAACACTTGATTCAATGATCCGGTCATGTCGCACATGACCGACTAGTATTCAATGTATCGACTTATCGAATCGATCTTCGATTCGATAACTAGGTTATATCATATACAACCAATCGAAACATTAATCGCGAGAATCAAATACGGTATCACATACACGCATGATTCTCGGTCCCGCACATATCTCATATGCGCTCCTATTTCGTTTCGCTTGAGCCAGGAAACCTCTGTGTAGGACTCTAAAGACTCGTCAATACGCCGGCAGCAGATGATGATCATATCAAACACCCACAAGCCGCAAGCGGTCTGCTAAACGTAACGGCCACCCGGGTATTGAGCGATCTGAAGATCGACGAGCAAGCCCGCTCACACTCCAGTGAATCCAACCAGTAACACTACCGTACAGTCCGGTCTGATCGTCTGATATGTCGCATATCTCACCTAGGGGTGGTAAACGTCAGACCCCAATAGCTCGATAAGTCGTGTCGATATAAGGTCTATAACTGTTCGAGAAACTACTGGTAACACTTACCAGTAAATCTCAGCAACCCTGGCCAGGGATTTCCTGTTATAGCCAATCGAACACAGCGCAACATCAACCCCCTATACCGGGAGAGACGAATCCCTTTCTATCGCTCATTGCCTCCATGTGACTCGGGACTGTACCCAAAAACCACCGTTTTGCACGCCCTCTTGGACGTGGTAAGATGGAAATCAAAGCACAGTGGGAACCACACAAGACTCTATGACGATCTCGGGTCAACAGACTACTCTGTACCAGTGTCACCAGAGAACTGCCATCTGACGTGAGGTATAATACCATCTGGGAGTTCTCTGCGAGTCCGTCCAGTGTATCCAGTCTCTACTGAGCACCCGTATATCATCTCTGATGTCAAACACCAATGGATATGGGATCATCCATCGCCCATCTGTATGGGTCGAGAAGGTATACGCTAGTCTACTCTGGTATATCGATGCCCCGTCTCGATACACCCACGACTAGGGACTTTGAAGGATGTACTTATGGACTACCATGTCCCCACTAGTATGATCCACATCATAGTCCAGGTAGTCAAGTACAGATCCTAAGGGCTTTACCAACATGTAACAGAGAGACAATCAGCATACACATTAAGGTAAAGGGTAACCAGATAGCATACTATCATGTCGAGCAAGAAAGTCCTCCCTATATATGTCCCAGCATCCACTACAATATACATCCAATGTACAGTAATGGCCTCTAGGGCATACATATAACTAACAATCTCCCACTTGCACTAGGGCCATCTGTAGCAGTGGTTGCAGTATCTCATACTCAACCATCCCATGAAAGTCTCTCTCTGGGAATAGGCCTTTGTGAGTGGATCCGCTGTGTTGTCCTCTGAGTCTACTCTCCAAACCTCGATCATCCTGGAGATCAACCATCTCCATGATCAAGTGATACTGCCTTAGAATATGTCTGGATCACTGATGGGACCTGCGTTCCTTGGCACAAGCCACAACTCCATTGTCTCACAATGGTTGGAACGTAGTTCATCTCATGAACCAATATACATCCAGACTGCCTCTATGGTAGCATCTTAAGTAGCGATGTATCCTGCCTTTATCGTCTAGTATGCCACGGTATCTAGCTTGGAACTCTTCCAACATACCGTCCCTTTACTGAGGGTAAAGACAATGCCTGCGACTGACATTCAGTCGTCTTTATCACCCTGGAACCCTTCCAGTGATTCTCCCCAGGATCGATTGATACCATCTCACTACAACTAGTGAGAATCCTAACATCCATTTAGATCTATCTCATAGATCCAAAATCCAGGAGTTAGTAGGTATCATTATGATCCTATATGGAGAATCATTGTGATAAACGGAGATTGACCGAGCGTAGCATAGGAAACTCCTTCCCTATCAAGAGTATGTCATCCACATACTCTACGAGGATCGTCACCATACTCCCTACTACCTTTTTGTATATACAAGGTTCATCTACCATTTTGATGATGTCAACTTCTTTGACTAATCCATCAAAACAGATGTTCCAACTCCGCGATGCCTGCTTTATCCTATAAAGCATCTTGCACACGTTTCCTCTGCTCCCACTGTCTACGAAGCCCTCTGGCTGTGTACTTATAGACGCTCTCTTCTAAATCATCATTTAGAAAAGCAGTCAAGACACCCAACCACCAGATATCGCAGTCATGGTATGTAGCCGTGGCAAGTAGTATCTGGATGGACTTAAGCATAGATATTGGAAAAGGTTTCATCATTTATCCACGCCTGGTCGATGATGAAAACCTTTAACAAGTCTAGCTTTGAAAGTCTCAACCTTTCCATGTACACCAAGTAATCTTCTCAAGATATACTTGCTCCTGATGGGGATTTAACCCTTCAGATATAGCAACTAAAGTCCATACTTTGTTGGTGTATAAGGATTCCATCTCAGATTGCTAAGCATCCAGCCATTCTTACAGAGTCTTACTCTTGATGGCCAGCTCGAAACTAGTTGGGTCATCATCTCATGATGCAATCCTCACTCCCACTGTCATAGAGTAACCGAAGTATCTCTCAGGTGGGTGAGGAACCCTACTAGATCGGCGGAGAGGCTGAGGTTCGTTGGAATCTACTGAATCCTTTGGTTCTATCAAATCATCTGCTGTAGTTCGTATAGCTGGAACATTTCCAGTTCTACATTACAGTCTTTGCCTCGAGCTTGTCCGGATTTTGCTTTTAGACACAGGCCGGACAACCCAAATCTTAACTAACTTAAGATATGGGCTCTTCCCTTTCCATATCATATATGAAGTGGTAGGTAACTGATTCGATTCGAACCCTATTCAATAGGTATGCAGTTTCTCAAGTGCATAACTCCCTAAAGGAAATAGGTGACTCAGTAATACTCATCATAGAGCACACCATATCATATAGGGTGTGATTGCTCCGCCCCGATATACCATCGTGCTATGGTGTATGCGGAGGAGTAATGCTGAGAGAGAATCTCATTCTCCTTTAGAAAAGTCCAGGATTTCCGTGCTCAAGTATTCTCCTCTTAGATCACATCAAAGGACATAATACTTATACCCGTATTTTGGTTCTCTACTTCTAACTTATATTCTGTGAATATCTCAAAAGGTTCGGACTTATGTTTCAACAGGAACATATGTCTGAATCTAAAGAGATCATCAGAGAACGTAATGAAGTATAAAGAACCAGTCTTGGTATGTGTAGACAGGGGAGCTTACATACATCAACATGTATCATATCCCAAGAGTTCACTAACTCTTTCTCTGTTTCCAATAAACAGAGCTATGGTCATCTTATCTTTGTGACATGACTGGCGAGTTTCACAAGATGTAAATTCAAACTGATTTAAATATACATCTATTTGTAACTCTAGCCAGTCGGGTCGCATTGATCTGACCTAGTCTACAATACCTCAAGAAGGATTCGTTCATTTCTGAACTCTTCCTCTTCTGTGTGTTCCGTATACAAAGAACTGTAGTTTGATTTAGAACATTAATGCTTTTAGATAACGTGCCTGAACCGATCAACTTTTGATATAGGAAATGTTCAAAACATTATCCAACAATACAAAATTTTATCATTTCTTTACTAATAAAGAGATAGATACGATTTTGTATATCAGGTTCGGTATCTAATAACATTCGTTCAGAATCAATGTGTTTGTAATACAGGGTGACAGTGACCGACAGACTTGGCTGCAACTCTTGCCCCGTTTTCTGCCTCATGAAACTTATCATCCGTTCTCAGTTCTCTACCTTTCTGTAGCCCTATGTAACAGATTACATATCTGGGATCCTGATCTGGTATCACATACCCAGGACGTAGAGTATACGGAGAAACAGTTCTTTGTAATGAACACACCCGAAGATGATGCGTCAGCATGCACTCTCTTTGTTTGGGCGGCACGGGAATTCTGGTATTCCCCAATTTCCTGCTCTATCTTATAACAATTATAAGTTGGAGCTGGACCAACGTTCCCCAGCTCAGTATAACAAGCGGGTTCGGTCAATAATCCGTATTATTATCTTGATTAAGGCGTGATATGGTCGCTACCAGGAGAGAGAGAGAAGAAAACACTCAGCGTGCGCTCTTGCAAGAATAGATTGGTTATTATTTTATCTAATCAGGATGGCTCCCACTGCTTTTTATCAAATCTTCCTTCAAACCCTAAAAGGAAAGACTAGCCGGGATTAATTACACACTACAAGTTCGCCAATCTTTCAGCCAGGCCAGTGTCGGTACTTTGAGGGAGGTCCCCCGTGCTTTCGCACGAACCTAATTACTGTAAACCTCGTTTTCCCAGAGGCGTAACCTCGTTGACACCTTTCTAGACACCTACTTGATCGGCTAATTGTAATGTATAAAACTCTCCCAGGAGTAACTCTTACTCGCAGCGGGTATCGGGATCCAACTATCTCATAGAAGGTATGCAATCTCATTGCAAATTTCAACACTTGAAATTCCCGATAATATTTTGCCCCTAGCAGCTATATGACCTTAACATAGTCAACAAATCATAAGTGCTAGTCAAGTTCAACCCGTCATTTCCCGATTGAATTAAACCCACCCGCACGACCCTTAACATAGTCAACAAAGTCGCACGACTACCCTAATCCAATCGCATCATATGCTAATACAGATAACCAATAGTTAGCTACCGCACACTCGCCTTAACATAGTCAACAAACGTAGTACGAATACTAACTAGTACTTATCTGAAATGACGGAGGGCTACGACAGGTTTTTCTGAAAACCTATTGCGTAATGAACTTGATATCGTTGTAGAATCAAATGGTTTTAAAATGGAGTGCTTTTGAGGCTTTTCCAGTTTTGCTAAAGGAGTCACTCCCGGTGAAGGGATCGTCGGTCCTTTCCTCGTCGAATGAGGTGTGGGATATATCGTATATATCACTGTGCAAAGCAAAAACTCTTAAAAGCAATCAAAAGACAAACCGAGTGTGTAGCATCTGCCAGTTATTGCTAAAGGAGTCACTCCCGGTGAAGGGATCTGGTCCTTTCCTCATCGAATAAGGTGCAGGATATATCACATATACCGCTGTGCAAAGCAAGAACTGTAGCTACCTGTTTTATTTTGAAATTCGATTCTACAACATCTTAGGTTTCTTTTATTTCATTAATCTCATTAATGAAGTCCCATCATTTAAATATCTAAACATTACAGATAAATATGACGTACACTTATGCCATCCGCATTCGCCTCGATGTCCCCTCGTGCACCGTTAGGTTAGGTAACTAACGGCAGAGCGGGGCAGGGCTAGCACGGGTGTAAAACATAAGTAACGTCTATATAATATATCATATATACTATATACTGTATCTATCAGAGAACATCACATGATCACATCACAGATATTGCAGCAGAAGAAACATATGAAATATTGGATATACTAGGACGTCCGTGTTTTCAATACGAGCCAGTATAAAATACGGATTCCACGGTCGTGATGAATAGCCAAACCCACACCCCTAGATCCCTACGAGAGCGGCAAGCAACCCTACCAATTCTGGAGTTAGGAGACCCGGACTCGACTCCTCGAGTTGGTCTCCCACTGGACTCCAGAACCCGGTTACTTGTGCTCTCCTCCTTGGGTCTATCCTAGTGCAGAAAAGTAAATAATATACAAACGGTGACTACTTCCGCTACCTGGAAGCGCCCCAATAAAAGAATATTACATGAATGAAAATGAAAAACACTCATCTCACATAAAAACCCCCGGCTATTCAAACACGACGATCCAATATAACATATCCAGCAACACATAACATCACATGTCATCAACGTAAGTAAATATGTCCATCCCAATTGTCGTTGACATATAGCAACGAAACCGGCGATATCACATATTACACTTACGGCCACAGAAAAGAAAGTGTAAAACTACAACAGTTGGAATCCACAACCACCTCAGACATCGCATGCCTGACCAAATGAATACCTTAGACATCACATGCCTAACAATTATAAACCCCGCATTTCAGTCTCAAAATCGAAAACACTTTTCAATATAAAGTCGGGCAATTCAACAAGATTCCCGACATCCTGATCGAATGCTCGTCGCAAACTTTAGTAGACGGCTGCACCCCTGATACCGTCGACGAAGTGCACCAAGGCGGAACACCGCTACCGCGAGCACCCGAACGGATGCTTTCGGCGACGGGGTTCTCCTACAGTCACTTGGTCGGGGCTATGGAGTGAGGCTGTCTATTAAGTTTACCCGGCGAGTATCCGCGTACGCTACGTGATTGCGACGGACTTCTGATCACATCAAAATTCCGTGGCAACCGATCAAGTGAGACTAAACTGCTACGTTTATAATATTCTTTCAGTTATCTCATAACTTCTTGTGAATTCCAATTATTGTATCCCATTCCGGATAAACAGAAAATGTTAAACTTTTCGATCGAACATTCGAACACCCAAGTTTTCCCGATACAGCTCAACACATGAAATAAGTTTAACAACATTCCGTTCGTACCTCAGTACCAACGGTCCAGCCGTAGAAGGGTCAAGCCAACGCCTCACATGTGGCACGCCGTACTGCCCCAAACCCGAAGATTCAAAGGGCAGTTCAAGACGGTCACATAATCGAGTTAAGGTTTGTTGTCTTCTAGAGGGACCATCGAGTTACTTGCACTACTTAGAACGTCATTAAACTACGGAAAAATCCAACACTTGGAAATTTCCCGACAGGGGAAAAGTTCGGTATTTATATCCGGTCGAACTTTTTAACATATTCTAAGATTTATCCGGAAATACACAAAAGACGAAATTTGATAATCCGATCGAAATACCGAATCCCCAAAACAACCCTGGAAAATACAACTCTGGAAACAGTATTAAAAATTCCCAGAAAATCCAGAATAAAATAATAAGAATTACTGTGCAAATAGTGGAGGATGACGTCATTAATGTGCGGCTGATCCGCCGCAGAATGCAGGTATATACCGCTCTTCCGCGCCATGATGAACAGTTCATGACCCCAATTTTGCACCGTAATTCTTATATTTTCCTGCTGGGTTTTCTGCATATTTTTAATTTGGAAAAATACACTGTTTTCAAAAAAGTACAGAGAGCAAGTTTGGTTTGGGATTTCGGATTCGTTCGGACTTCAAATTCCGTCTGGACTTCGCCTAAGGCTCTAGCTAGGCTCTGATACCACTGTAAGGTTCCTAAGCACCCTGGTGAGGTCTCACAAGGCATCAACCATACCAATTTCAAATTTTACGGTGCCTACAAACCCTAAACTACGGATCGTCGGCTAGATGTCTAGGCGAAAAACTAACTAGTTAACACTTAACTAAAAGTTTAACGGAAATACAACCTTTGTAGATCCGGTGCTCCACCTCCACGGCTCCGCAATGAAGTGCTCTCCGCTGTCCAAATCGAACCATGGCTCTCACGGTGGTTTCATCGGAGAAAAGACCGGGCTAGGTCGTCGACAACGTGCCGAAGATGATCTACGTCGAAGCATCGCTAGATCAAGCTCCACCTTCACAAATCCATGAAAAACTTGTGAAGGAAACACACTCTACTACTTGGTAAGAGGTAGAGGATGAAGAAATAGGAAGTGGGTAGACTTTAGAATTGGATTTCTCACTCATATCATCAATCTACCATTGATGGACCTTGCTTTCTTCTTGAAGAAGAAGATGAAGAAGAAGATAAATCTTATGATAAGAATAATTTTAAAATGAAAAGAATAATCCATTCTTATCATAAGTGAACCATGGTTAGTTGTAGAGAGTGAACTAGGGTTAGTGGAGTAGTTAGGGTTAAGCATGAGACAAAATGGTGACAAAGTCAAAGTTTTCATGAAGCTTCAACAAGCTTCCAAATAAAGCCACCATTTTGCATTTGCTTATTCTTTTTCCAAAAAGAAAAAGATTAATATATAAATAAGGAAATCAAAAACCCTAATCATCCACTTAACTATAGTTTGATACTTTACACTTAACCATTTGGCATGCATCATCAAACATGATACAAGCAAGTGCACAAATCATATCGCATATGAAATGCGCACACCCGAGTGAGAAAATCCATTTAAAGTGAACCAATACTAGTTAATGCAAAGTAATATATCAAATATATAATTATACATTAAATCATTAAATCAACACTTGATTCAATGATCCGGTCATGTCGCACATGACCGACTAGTATTCAATGTATCGACTTATCGAATCGATCTTCGATTCGATAACTAGGTTATATCATATACAACCAATCGAAACATTAATCGCGAGAATCAAATACGGTATCACATACACGCATGATTCTCGGTCCCGCACATATCTCATATGCGCTCCTATTTTGTTTCGCTTGAGCCAGGAAACCTCTGTGTAGGACTCTAAAGACTCGTCAATACGCCGGCAGCAGATGATGATCATATCAAACACCCACAAGCCGCAAGCGGTCTGCTAAACGTAACGGCCACCCGGGTATTGAGCGATCTGAAGATCGACGAGCAAGCCCGCTCACACTCCAGTGAATCCAACCAGTAACACTACCGTACAGTCCGGTCTGATCGTCTGATATGTCGCATATCTCACCTAGGGGTGGTAAACGTCAGACCCCAATAGCTTGATAAGTCGTGTCGATATGAGGTCTATAACTGTTCGAGAAACTACTGGTAACACTTACCAGTAAATCTCAGCAACCCTGGCCAGGGATTTCCTGTTATAGCCAATCGAACACAGCGCAACATCAACCCCCTATACCGGGAGAGACGAATCCCCTCCTATCGCTCATTGCCTCCATGTGACTCGGGACTGTACCCAAAAACCACCGTTTTGCACGCCCTCTTGGACGTGGTAAGATGGAAATCAAAGCACAGTGGGAACCACACAAGACTCTATGACGATCTCGGGTCAACAGACTACTCTGTACCAGTGTCACCAGAGAACTGCCATCTGACGTGAGGTATAATACCATCTGGGAGTTCTCTGCGAGTCCGTCCAGTGTATCCAGTCTCTACTGAGCACCCGTATATCATCTCTGATGTCAAACACCAATGGATATGGGATCATCCATCGCCCATCTGTATGGGTCGAGAAGGTATACGCTAGTCTACTCTGGTATATCGATGCCCCGTCTCGATACACCCACGACTAGGGACTTTGAAGGATGTACTTATGGACTACCATGTCCCCACTAGTATGATCCGCATCATAGTCCAGGTAGTCAAGTACAGATCCTAAGGGCTTTACCAACATGTAACAGAGAGACAATCAGCATACACGTTAAGGTAAAGGGTAACCAGATAGCATACTATCATGTCGAGCAAGAAAGTCCTCCCTATATATGTCCCAGCATCCACTACAATATACATCCAATGTACAGTAATGGCCTCTAGGGCATACATATAACTAACAATCTCCCACTTGCACTAGGGCCATCTGTAGCAGTGGTTGCAGTATCTCATACTCAACCATCCCATGAAAGTCTCTCTCTGGGAACAGGCCTTTGTGAGTGGATCCGCTGTGTTGTCCTCTGAGTCTACTCTCCAAATCTCGATCATCCTGGAGATCAACCATCTCCATGATCAAGTGATACTGCCTTAGAATATGTCTGGATCACTGATGGGACCTGTGTTCCTTGGCACAAGCCACAACTCCATTGTCTCACAATGGTTGGAACGTAGTTCATCTCATGAACCAATATACATCCAGACTGCCTCTATAGTAGCATCTTAAGTAGCGATGTATCCTGCCTTTATCGTCTAGTATGCCACGGTATCTAGCTTGGAACTCTTCCAACATACCGTCCCTTTACTGAGGGTAAAGACAATGCCTGCGACTGACATTCAGTCGTCTTTATCACCCTGGAACCCTTCCAGTGATTCTCCCCAGGATCGATTGATACCATCTCACTACAACTAGTGAGAATCCTAACATCCATTTAGATCTATCTCATAGATCCAAAATCCAGGAGTTAGTAGGTATCATTATGATCCTATATGGAGAATCATTGTGATAAACGGAGATTGACCGAGCGTAGCATAGGAAACTCCTTCCCTATCAAGAGTATGTCATCCACATACTCTACGAGGATCGTCACCATACTCCCTACTACCTTTTTGTATATACAAGGTTCATCTACCATTTTGATGATGTCAACTTCTTTGACTAATCCATCAAAACAGATGTTCCAACTCCGCGATGCCTGCTTTATCCTATAAAGCATCTTGCACACGTTTCCGCTGCTCCCACTGTCTACGAAGCCCTCTGGCTGTGTACTTATAGACGCTCTCTTCTAAATCATCATTTAGAAAAGCAGTCAAGACACCCAACCACCAGATATCACAGTCATGGTATGTAGCCGTGGCAAGTAGTATTTGGATGGACTTAAGCATAGATATTGGAAAAGGTTTCATCATTTATCCACGCCTGGTCGATGATGAAAACCTTTAACAAGTCTAGCTTTGAAAGTCTCAACCTTTCCATGTACACCAAGTAATCTTCTCAAGATATACTTGCTCCTGATGGGGATTTAACCCTTCAGATATAGCAACTAAAGTCCATACTTTGTTGGTGTATAAGGATTCCATCTCAGATTGCTAAGCATCCAGCCATTCTTACAGAGTCTTACTCTTGATGGCCAGCTCGAAACTAGTTGGGTCATCATCTCATGATGCAATCCTCGCTCCCACTGTCATAGAGTAACCGAAGTATCTCTCAGGTGGGTGAGGAACCCTACTAGATCGGCGGAGAGGCTGAGGTTCGTTGGAATCTACTGAATCCTTTGGTTCTATCAAATCATCTGCTGTAGTTCGTATAGCTGGAACATTTCCAGTTCTACATTACAGTCTTTGCCTCGAGCTTTTCCGGATTTTGCTTTTAGACACAGGCCGGACAACCAAAATCTTAACTAACTTAAGATATGGGCTCTTCCCTTTCCATATCATATATGAAGTGGTAGATAACTGATTCGATTCGAACCCTATTCAATAGGTATGCAGTTTCTCAAGTGCATAACTCCCTAAAGGAAATAGGTGACTCAGTAATACTCATCATAGAGCACACCATATCATATAGGGTGTGATTGCTCCGCCCCGATATACCATCGTGCTATGGTGTATGCGGAGGAGTAATGCTGAGAGAGAATCTCATTCTCCTTTAGAAAAGTCCAGGATTTCCGTGCTCAAGTATTCTCCTCCTAGATCACATCAAAGGACATAATACTTATACCCGTATTTTGGTTCTCTACTTCTAACTTATATTCTGTGAATATCTCAAAAGGTTCGGACTTATGTTTCAACAGGAACATATGTCTGAATCTAAAGAGATCATCAGAGAACGTAATGAAGTATAAAGAACCAGTCTTGGTATGTGTAGACAGGGGAGCTTACATACATCAACATGTATCATATCCCAAGAGTTCACTAACTCTTTCTCTGTTTCCAATAAACAGAGCTATGGTCATCTTATCTTTGTGACATGACTGGCGAGTTTCACAAGATGTAAATTCAAACTGATTTAAATATACATCTATATGTAACTCTAGCCAGTCGGGTCGCATTGATCTGACCTAGTCTACAATACCTCAAGAAGGATTCGTTCATTTCTGAACTCTTCCTCTTCTGTGTGTTCCGTATACAAAGAACTGTAGTTTGATTTAGAACATTAATGCTTTTAGATAACGTGCCTGAACCGATCAACTTTTGATATAGGAAATGTTCAAAACATTATCCAACAATACAAAATTTTATCATTTCTTTACTAATAAAGAGATAGATACGATTTTGTATATCAGGTTCGGTATCTAATAACATTCGTTCAGAATCAATGTGTTTGTAATACAGGGTGACAGTGACCGACAGACTTGGCTGCAACTCTTGCCCCGTTTTCTGCCTCATGAAACTTATCATCCGTTCTCAGTTCTCTACCTTTCTGTAGCCCTATGTAACAGATTACATATCTGGGATCCTGATCTGGTATCACATACCCAGGACGTAGAGTATACGGAGAAACAGTTCTTTGTAATGAACACACCCGAAGATGATGCATCAGCATGCACTCTCTTCGTTTGGGCGGCACGGGAATTTTGTATATCAGGTTCGGTATCTAATAAATCTTGAGAGTCCTTATCATGCAAGCAATTATTAGCCGTTTGAGTATTTAAGCTCATCGGAAAAAAACGATCTTACCTTGAGTGGGTAATGAATAAAAATATGGTGTGACAAAACTTGACACCATAAAAACCTTTGTGATCGAAAACTTTGATTTGTAGAAAGTTGGATTGTTGATCTTGATCAAGAAATCAAATGAACATGATCGAAAGTCGCTCTGATACTATGAAATAAAATACGTTTGAGATAAGAGAAAATGTGAGACGAGAATTTAACGTGCTTCGGTAAAGTCTATATACACGGGTGGTAAATTATTGTAAATTTCATTCATAGGGATTTCTCTGATTTACCACCAGATTATATAATCTACAACGCACACATCTAGACCCAATCAATAAGAAATCCTACACTATCGACATGACAAAATACAAAAAAGAGAAGTATTTGAAATATTAACAAATATATGAGAGACAATATTTTCCAAAAAAGACAAAGAAATATATTTGTCAATTAATTTCAAATACTTTCCAATATTGAGGAAGGAAGTTCAGGTATATTTTGCTGTAATATTCATTTTTGTTTCTATTGCAATATTACAAACTTATCAACTGTATCGTTTCACATACAAATCATTTCTAAATTTCAGGTATGGACAGTAAGGGGCTGCGTTGTGCGCCATTCCTGAGATCGATGGACTCATGACTACGCGGGTAATGATGATACTCTCTCTTTTAATTTATGTTTGTAGTGAATGTAGTTATGGTTGATATTGTTGTGGTCAGTGATGATGTTAATATTGATAATATTGTTGATGTTGTGATTGTGTTGAATGTTGTATTTGTTTTATTGTAGTTAATTTATTCGCAGGCCTGATTTTATTATGTGAGAATTGTGTTATTATGCAATTGTATTGTATGCCTGCGTGCGTCTTTTAAATTTCTGCGCATTTTTTGGGACGGCTTGGAGCATCCCAACCGTTTTTGGGACGGCCTGAACTGGCCCAAATTTTTTTCTACAAAGACCAAATATTTTTAGGACGGGTTGGGTCACCCCAAATATTATGATTTGGGACGTCACAAGACGTCCTAATTGTTTTTTGGGACTGTCCGGGTCGTCCCAATCATTCCCAACGCTTTGGGACGGTTTGGGCCGTCCTAAATCTTTTTTTTTGGGACGGCCCAAGCCGTCCCAAAGTTTTTGGGGACACCACTTTTAAGAACGACGCCTAAAATGCTTGGGACGGCCCGAGACTTTCCAATATGATATGTTTGTAGTAGTTCAGGAGCAAGGATGGCTGGGAGCAAGATTTGTTTGATATTTCAAATGCCCATAATAAAAGAAAATGTGTAGCATTAAAATGTGGAATTTGTGCTGATGGAAATTAAAGAGTGATCGGAGCTGAAAAAGAGGACCTGATACAAATTGTGAAAAATGCGGGGTGGAATTTGATGATTCTCAGATATGAAGATATCAAATGGGTTACATCAAACTTGCATGTCCAATAACTCACGTGTGGTATTTGAAACGTTTGCATAATTATACCACGTATCTTATAGATAAGCCCCTTAGGTAGTCAGAGGGCCGAGTGTGCGCGCGCGTGTAACCCTAACGAAAAAATTTAGAATACAGATTTTCATGTCGTAGTTATTAGATGCAGGATCCTTTATTTCTATCTCCACCATTTCTATTTCTCTTCATCTCCTTCGCTGCACACTCATCTCTCTTGACAAACAACATTCCTTTTTAAAATTCCATAATTGATTTGGCCATGAAGAGGCTATTCAAAGTAGATGGACTAATTTTAGAAATGAAGTTTAAACAAGTTTGATTTAATTTTAAATTAGGTTTAATTTGAAATAATGAAAGAAATATGTTGAACAAATCATTATTCCATTCCTCTTCGCCTAGTGATCTGTTAAGGTTGATTAAATATGTTGAACAAAACATTTGAATTACCGCTATAAATGTGAAACTTTTTTACATAGCGCCCGAGTTTATGTTAACTTTTTTTTACATAGCGCCCGAGTTTACTAGAGCGATTGTTAATCATTAAAGAGAAATAAAATAAAATAAAACTTTTGAATCTTTTCATTATTGATGTTTCTTCCTGTAACTACAATGTTAAAGTAAAGGCAATCACACAATACCACATTAACCTTTTTTCAGTTTATATGATGATCATTTACTAGAATAGGATCTACGTTAGTTTAGGATTTAAATTAGTTTCCTATCAGATTTATTAAGATAATATCAAATTTAAAATATTGCTAAAATAGGAAACTTATTTAAAGTTCTTAAAAATCTTTCTCTCCCTTTATTATCTTAACATAAAGTTCTTAAAAATATCTCTCACTTTATCATCTTAACATAAAGTTCTTAAAAATCATTATTATCTAAGAATATATTTCTCAAAGTTTTCTATTTGATGTTAACAGGTTCCGGGGTCTCTCCATAATTATTTCTAATGGAGAGACCACTTGTATTAATCTCAACATCCATTGTTGAATGGATGGTGAGATACAAATTAAAATCCATCACATCATCCATCCACCAATGGATGATGAGATACAATGAAGATGACTCTCCGCTATTTTTTTCAGTGGAGAGACCCCAAATCCATATAGGATTTTTTTATCTCTCACACGCACGACTGTACACCATTAAATTAATAAAATATCACAAAATAAATGGGTTTGTTATTTTTTCTAATTTAAATTTATTATTGTGTGAGGTATCTTTTATTCTTTGAAAAAAATTGTTGTACATGAACTCTAAATCTCTTCTATTGTAGAAGCTGGGGTTAGGCATGTCTATGGGCCAGGACAGGTCGGATCTGGATGGACAAATTTCATATCCGGATCCATTTATATTTAATAGATTTAGATCTTTTCATTTATCCAATGGGTTCAGACTGAATGAATCCTGATTCCTTTAATAATTGGCACCAACCTGTTTATTTGATAGTTTAACTAGTTTTCATATTAAAAGCTTGAATTATAAGGGAGAATCAATGGCTGCAACACAGAGAAAGAGAATGGAAAATTGTTGTTAAACTTATCTACAGTCAATTAAATATTTAATTTTATTGATACGATTTATCCAACTAAACATATGTTTTCAATATGATTTAGTTTATTAAAAATATTTTGGCTTTTTACTAAAAGAAAACTCTTCTATATTTCACTAATTACTAAAAGACTCTTATACAATTTTTACTTAAACGACCCCAATTAAGTGAACGTATCGGATCAAACGGCTCCAACAGAGCTTATCCAGACCTGACCCATTAATTAAAAACTTTAGCTTTTAATAGATTTGGATTGGGTCCGGATCAGCAAGTCTGGAATCAGTTCCAAATCCTATTTCTTGCAGTGGGTCTGGGTCTAGACCCAATCCATTGACAAAGCTGGTTGAGGAGGGAAGAGGGGGGCGTGTGGCGCTCTTTAGTTTTTTTGAATTTCATTTTTATAAAAGAGAAAAAATCCTTTATTGTAAGATGGTCTCCAAATAGGGTGCGGTTCCGGTGATAGGTGACTTTGAAGATTTTTGGTCAATGATGGATATCCACCATTCATCGCCATATCAAATCAAGAGAATCAATGATCGAGATTATTTATTTCCATTTGCAAATTCTTCACTGATTTTGTATCTCTCTTAAAAATAGAAAGTGAATAATCCCCGCTATTGATTCCCTTGATTTGATATGGTGATGAGCAGTGGATATCCATTTTTTACCAAAAAGCTTCAAAGATATCTTTCACTGGAACCGCAATAAAACAATAAAACATAGATTTAAACAATTAAAAAATTTATGGAGATGATTATGATCAACAAAACTTCACAGTTTTGGAAATCTAAGACCTAAAACAAACTTCTTCTAAAAATAAAAAATAGCATATTCATTTTTTGAGAATAATACGTTTTTTTTTTAAAGAAAGAATAATAAGTTTATCAATAGCAAATCATATTATGTATTTTAAACTAATACTCAAAATGACATGTGACAAACAAAAATTTTATTCTTTTGAGATGTAGATTTTTTTTGCTTTTGAACAAATATTTTTATAAAATCATAACTAATTTTTTCAAACAATTTAAATCTATGATAAGATGATAAATTACTAAGCAAATTAAATTAATAAAACACATATTTAGATCATGCAAAAATTTAAGTATTTTATATATGCTACCAGTTCAGTCATGTGCATCGCCCGTGCTGTAAGCACTGACCTAAATTACTAAGCAAATTAAATTAATAAAACATATATGTTTAAATCATGTAAAAATTTATGTATTTTATATATACTACCAGTTCAATCATGTACATCGCACGTACCATAAACCCTAACCTAAAGCACACAATACACCCACGCATATCACATACAAGCACACAATACATACGTGGGACCCATGAATTCACCCCAGGAGCGTAAATTTATGGCCAATTTCCATCTTGGGTTTCATAGGGTTCTGCATATATCAACTGAGCAACTGAGGAATTGCTAATTAGTGAAGAATATCCATATTGAATTAGCTCAAAGTGCACCTCCAAGGCTCCAAGACATTCATATTAAATAAGCTCAAAGCACAAAAATTTTGCAATTATTATATGAAAATAATGGACGAAAGATGCTATACAAGGGAATTTCCTCCTATGGCGTCAAAAAAACACACCTTCCATCATGTTTTTCGACGATCGGAATCCATCATCTTCATCGTTATCATCTAAGATATGGGTACACCAAATTTCATGTGATTCTACAACTTTTTCACCGTTTAATTAGTGGGTTCAAAATTAACGGTTTACCGACAATAGAATTTTTTACATTGCTAAATCAACGATGAAAAAGTTGTAGAATCACATGAAATTT
The DNA here is from genome assembly GCA_030015575.1 of Agapanthus africanus. NCBI lineage: Eukaryota > Viridiplantae > Streptophyta > Magnoliopsida > Asparagales > Amaryllidaceae > Agapanthus > Agapanthus africanus. The sequence goes on along the minus strand of JASDDO010000022.1, from coordinate 871,489,129 downwards.
GGTGTACCCACATCTTAGATGATAACGATAAAGATAATGCATTCCGATCGTCGGAAAATACGATGGAAGGGATGTTTTTTCGACGCCGTACAAGGAAATTCCCTCCTCTTTTCTTCGTTATTCTTTTATTATATATTATTATATTATTAAGAAAGCTGTACGCACGAGCCAGATCCTGCACCTTTTTGTCCGGAAACTTATCTTCGGCTCCTTATATTTTAAGAAAATTTGTAATTAACCCCTTGCAAGTTTATCAACCGTTTGTTTTCTTGATTAATTGTTTTGAGGCATTTTATAACTGATATTTAATTTCAAGTTATATGAAGTTCCGATCAACAATAGTTAACTGACGTCTCAAAAAAAGAAGTCAGCCGAACAATGTGTCTTTATGGCTTATTAAGATGGTGCTCATCGTTCGGAATAAATCATACAACCATAACCATGAGGCTGAAGTGAACCTCGCAACCAGTTTTGCCAATATTTTGTGTGGCATTTGAATTAAACAAACACGACGGAATCGGCTCACTTTACAACTTTGTTTTACTAAAAATCAACCTCTCAAACACATGAATTACTACCGATAAATATAGAGATGACTTAATTATTACTTTAAATCCATTTTCATGTTGATTATTTTTATTCAAGCATGGATTCAATATAAATTGTTGCATACTATCTTCTCTTAACTGTCATAAATTATTCTATAGTTTAATTGTCATAAAATTTTTATATCATGCAAGATTATTTTCTATGATTTATTTACTTTAATATTTTATATGATTTATTCACTTTTATATGATTTATTTACATTTCATCGTAGCCGTAGATCATGCAAAATATCAAAACATAATCTTTCCAACATTTTTCATGAACCCATGTATTTGCACGGCCCTCTTGCTAATGTATCATATACATACAGGACTAAATGGATGCTTAGAAATTGAAATAATAAAAGATATATAATAGATAAAACATCAATCGCCTCATTGTCCAGCTCTACATTTTCAAATTCAAAGCCTTATGTCTCCCATTTTCGCTCGTTCACCCACGCATAACATGAAAATAGAAAACAATCCTATTCTAAGAACTACATCACAAAAACAAATCTAACAATTTAAAAAAAAAAAATTCTCTTAGCACAATGGCTGACAATATTTATTTCCAACGAGCAAAACTCCCATCAACACGGCAAGTAGAAATTATGAAAAAAGGCTAATAATTTTTAAACTTTAAACATATTCTAAAGATATCAACTTAGAGTTGATTGCTTTGGTGTTGTATGATATTGGGACAATATGCATGCTTTTAGTAATACACACACATGTTTAACTTCAATCAAATTTCTCCATAGCCGCAAGCTCCTAAGTTCAGAAATGTTTCCACTGGCACCTGACCAAAACATTGAAAAGTAAAAGTGTGTTAGATCTGTGTGATCTATCCCCACTCAAATTACTGATTCTATCTCAGCGACCGATTTAGTTTCATAAGCAAATATTACTGAGTAAAAAAATGGAAGATTGGGTATATGATTTATGAAACAACATGCATACGCATCAAGTGATTAGTTTGCTGAATTAACTCTGAAGACCGATATAGGAGGGTTCCAAGATGATAAAGAACAATGATTAACAATGGACGAACCTAAGATTGCATCATAAGATGCATTGGCTGCGAATTTAATGTTCTTCAGGAAAGCAAAAGATCTTCAGTTTTGTAGTTTATGACAAACTTTGGTGTTTGGATTGGCCAAAGAACCTGCAATTTAAAGTTTACAAATTTGAGGTCAAATTTTTCTCCCCTGAAATTCAAGGTCAAATTCAAAGGTTCAAATTAGTCAAAACTTATCAATATAGTGCAACTACTCGAACTTACAGAGGTTGGCATAGCAAGGCTGGTTAGAAACAGGATCCTCTTCAAAAGGTGGAGGAACTTGGCCGTATATCATTTCACAACTCATATCTTCAAAATCTACATAAATACCGAAATATTTTTAAAAAAAAAATTATGCCTTATTAAGGGATAAAGCGGCTATATTAATGAAATCTACATTACAGGAAATACCCCTCCCTTTTGGCAATATAGCATGAAATACCCCTCTTTTCAAAACCTTCAATTTACAGCTACCGAGATTTACGGTGTTAGTATTTCCATTAAATCAAATTTTTATTCCCAAAGTGTCTTTTAACCTTTATTATTTTTCTTTAGTTGTTTGCTTAACTGCTCGTAATTAATATTTTTTCTAAGGGTATTTTAGGTATAAGATTTGAGTTTAATGCAAAATTTTAACAACCCTTTAAATAGGGGGCACAGTGCAGGTTTTGAAAAGTGAGGAATATTTCCTATTATACAGTCAAAAAGTGGGGTATTTTCTTGCAATTTAGCCTTTAATAAGAATTGATCATCAAAGCATTCAACTGCAGATTAGAAGAACCATGAAGCGAATTGAAGGAGAAAAGATGATGGGCACTACCGCATTAGAAATTGTAAGAACAAAGAACTGGATGATTTTATTAATACAAAGAGACACTAGCGCTACGTTACAAGGGTGGAATATAAATCATCTACATAATCAAGAGGATAAGTCAAAAATTGATAATGATAAAGTAAAGATTTTTTTTCTAAACATGTAGCCATAGAAGCTTAATAGGGAATATAAAAAGACTGATTAAGGTAGCTAATTATTCATGATTTCGTCATACAATCTCTCATATTTAGATTTTCAACTAGAAATAAATCTGAAAAAGAAACAATGAGGATGGCACAGATGACAGAAAACAATGATTTTGGTATAGCATCCACCTTAGTTCTCTTTTCTATCTCTTATTATAAAATTGTGCTGCAATTTTTGTTATGGTGCAACACATACTTCATAACTTTCGATGGTAGCTGACAGCAATGTTGCGTCTAGACAATCATAAGTAAAGTGAAAGTTCAAAAGCTATGAGACCAGATATAATTAGATACATTCAGAACGCATGCGCTTGCAAAAACATGAGAAGCTAAAAGCATGTTGTTGTTTTTGCATAAATTTGGTATTTGTTAAGCACAAAATAAAACTGTGTTTCATAAGGTATTCTTTCTTCATACTAGTCGACTATAGCTAAGGACCTAAATTACACAGAAAGAAGGTCTGTTTATATCAGAATACAGCCATCCTATTGAAATCAAGGAATTTGGATTTACTTTGAAAATAATGCATTGATTGTTTTATTCTTCTACGCTGGTGTCAAACAAATTAAACATCATCGAATATTTTGATCAAATCAGCTTGGGAAAACTATAAGAAGCAGGATGTAGTGACCTTGCGCACAAATTTAAAATGAAGTATGCATGAATATAAACTTATCAAAAATGCATGAAATTGGGCTCTTCATGTGTTGACATATATTACCTAAGTGTCCACATAATTTTACGGCAATAACAGATGTTTATGTATGTGCATATAATTTGCGATTTCGCAATAGCTTCAATAAGAAATGCCGAGCATGAGCTAAAACAATTTGCAGAAGGATATTATGGGCAGATATTCCTTAATAATGAAGTTTACCGAAGCTCGCCAAGAGTTCTATGCACATTAACAGAGATCTATTATCAAGGGCTTACTTACTTGGGTTCATGGTTAAGGGAAGTCCAAATTCATTGGTGAAGAAATCTTGTGTTGGAATTTTGCACATATTCACACACATCCCAACACATCCACTGTTCTCCAAATATCTACAAAGGAAAAATGAAGGGAAAAAAAATAGAAGTCGGTATATGGATATGGAAAAAATGTGAATATAATCAATATCTTGATGAACAAAAACTTTAATAACATCTATGATGTCATATGAAAGTCTAGGAAATCATATAAACAAAAGATAATTACACTTGGGAAAATGGCATACCTGCATTTCTTGATATGTACTCCGCTTCGTTGCGTCACCCCGTTTATTTCTACTTCCACAACCTAATTAATGTTCAGCGATAAACAATCATGATAAAAAAAAATTGTGCACCATGTAACTAAAACTTCCACAACACATAAATATCGCCTGATGCATATTGATGTTTCTTTCAGATCACACAACTGAAACTGGATAGATATCAACAAGAAGAGCATTTGGTAGGCATACAACCTCACATCGCATAAGCTTAAGCTTTTGGTAAAATGGCTTTCAAATATGGCATCATTCCAACAAACCAATTGAAGAAGATTTATAAAGGACATGTAGAAATGGGAGTGCCAAATCAAGGGGATTCTGCAAGACTAGAAATACCTCAGAGGGTCCGACTAACCAATTGAAGAAGGGCACTGTCAACGCAGCATTAAACTCACAACCCCATTTAGTTGGAGGGAACAACTTCCGAAACTGCAACCACAGAGACAAATAACTATTTTACTCGAAGGATAAAAATTATATCATATGTCTTATTTACAAAATAGCTGAATTACAGACAATCGTCTCATTCCACATAATTTCAGATAAGTGCATATTTACCATATTTTACTCTAATTTATAACCACAAACATAAATCCTTTCCTTTACTTTCCATTATGAACTTTATGGAATTACAATTCAATAGTGGTAACTATTTTAGTTAGTATCTAATGCAATCAAAAGAAATTCATCACAAAACCTTTGGAGCATCAAATGATGTTAATTCCAATGGCAAAATAGTTAAAAATTAGATCTGGAAGCTGTTCCTGCGGTTTAGCCTTATATAATTGGATAGATTGAAGGAAACTCCCTTGCTTTTTTCCCAAAACTTTTAACAACTTGCATTTCACCCTTCCAACTTTAATAATTGTTGTTAGCCCCCCCCCCCCCCCCCCCCCAAAACAACCAAAAAAAAATTTACTCCTTGGTGAAAGAATTAAATATGCAATGATCATAAAAAGCAACAGAAAAAATACAAGTAAGCTTGGGCTAAAATAGCAGAATAAAAATTTGGTTAATATGAAAGCATTTAATAAACCTATATAACCAAAAGTCTTGGGGGATATATCCTTCAAAAAAATCGCTTACTTTTGGTCGTAAACCATCCTAACCTTTAAGAACTTGCACTTCACAGTCTAACTATAAAAAGGGTTAGTTTTAACCTTTTCCATCTATAATATTTTTTTTCTCTTGCCAACAAATCACTCCTTGGTGAAAGAATTATATATGCACTTGTCAACATAGGGGGGAACAAAGCAGAATTATACCAGTCAAGTGCAAGCTTTTACTAAATAGAGACTAGAGACTAGAGAGGTTTCCTTCTATACGAGCAAAAAGTACCAGCCGCAATTATATCCTTAAAAGAACTCGACCATCGGCAAAAAAAATTACCTGAGCAGGTGCACCAGGGGGAAGCATAGAGAGAAGCACCTCCCTCACTACCTCCTGCTGCTGACTTCTCGATCTCCCCATCATCACTCTCTTAGAAACATCAACAAAGCTCTCATAATCCCAATCCCACAAACTCTTCTCCTCGCTCTTCTTTCCTCCAGGCGAAGCAAACTTCCCCATCTTACGAGCAAACAAACCCATGAAAACCTTCTCTAAAACCCCGTCTCTGTACTCGGTCTTCTGACCCATTGGCGCCGGAACTCCAGTTGGCCCAGCTATTCCGGTACATTTGATGACACCGGCCTTGAGCGGGCGACGAGGCGGAAATTTACATGTGGGCACAAACAAGAGCTCCATAGTTTACCTGTAACTAAAATCTGGGAGTGTGTTCCTCTAGATATCATGGAATCATCTAGCTAATGGCCGAACTCTGAGTGATATGAGGCCAATGAATGGACACAGTAGCTGAAGCCTCACCAGAAATTTTAGAAGGCAGAGAGATTGAGGTGACAAAAAACTTTTCCATATAAACAGGTGGCTGGAAACCTTACAGCTTTCATTATCAAATCTGTGTAGCTTTGTTGGCATAAGTAAGTTTCCATTTCCCTTTCTTTATACTTGAAGAGAATCAGGGACCACAATTTTGGTTGCAAATTAAGAGGATAAAAATGGAGATTCTGCAAGCTATATTTGTAGGAAAACATTGAAGCCATTCATCAGAGGAAGCAAAAAATTATGGTAATTATTTGCATGTTATCATCTTTACTTTTAATCTCTATTTTTTTTTATGCAAAAGATCATTCAAGAAAAATTCTTCTATGTATGGGCACATGCATCCGGTCACCAGAGAGAAAGAAATAGAAGTATCGGGTGCATGCATCTTCCAGGGCCTGAAATTCCTATATCTTTCTCTCTTCTGCCCGGTTGCATTGCCAAAAAAAAATTTCTCCTCCAGCAACAATCAAACTTCATCTCCAACTCAAACCCAAATGGAAGCTGCTATTCTTCAAAAGTTGCTATTTTGCTAAGAATTCAGAACCCAAAAAAAAAAATGACACTTTTTTTTAATAAATATATTCAAACGATAGAATCGATTTGGATTCAATAGTGATACTGAGACTTCAATTCTTCGACTTTCCTCTCAAGCTCATCGATCCGCTCCTTCCACTCTCTCCGAACATTGATTGGCCGCACGTTTCCGGAATCGAAACCTTCGCCTCGAGCAGCGATCGCATCTCCTCCTCCTCCTTTGTTTCGTCTCGTTGAATTTTTCTTCATCATCATCTTCTTCTTCTTCTTGATTGCGGCGGCACTCTGCAGCGCCTGAAGCACGTCGGAGCCACTGAGAGAAGATTCGTCCCCTTTCAAAGCGATCGAAGTGAGTTGTTGATGGAGGTTGAGCTTGAGAGGTGAGGGACTAGGGTTAAGGTTAGGGTCAGGGTCAGGGTTTTGAGGGAGGTTGGAGAAGGAGACGACGGAGGTGGCTGTCGTGGTTTTGCGGCGGGTGAAGAGAGGATGTGGTGGTGGTGGAGGTTGAGAGATGAGGGCAGCGGAAGGCATCGTGGTGGCGCTGCGATGATTCTTTTTGGTGTTTGGATTGGATTTTGGAGGGGATGACTCCCAACGCACGTGACTTCTCCGTGTAATTAATTGTTTAGCTTGGAGAAGTGCGTGGGCTCTAACAGGTTGGGCTACGCTGGGCTGGCCGGATAAATTCGGCTTGGCAAGAAGGATAACATTTTTTTTTTTGGAAGAGTCATATGGGTGATAACCACCTGATATTCAGATAATCAACACCTTTCACCTGTTCTTCAATGCCTAATGCATGAATACATCAACTTTCCCGTGCTTTGCATACTTTTCACTTGTTTATTAGAAAAAGTAAAATGCCGTATGGTTGAAAAATTATCAATTTTGCAACCTTCCACTACAAAAGCAAAAACCATCAAAATAGCACGCTCTCTCTCATAGTTGGAGTATCATGTTAGCTCCTCAAAATCAGTTACTCAACTCGAGTTATGTTCTACTAGTCTTGTCTGCTCTCGAGAGTACCAAGAAGAATGATACTATCATATAAACATTTGATACTTATCATCCATTGATCGATCTAGTGATCAATCAGAAAACCAATAATTTTACACTTGCAAGATGCAAGGACAAAAGGTAAGAAAATCACATGACCTATTCTTGAACCTGCATTTCTGACAATGAAAATCAAATCATACAAAACCCAACATCTAAAATCGTGGCAATCAACCACTTTATCCGTTATTATCATTTAATTTTTTCTTACACTCAGTATGCCTTACTATGACCAAAGCCTGTGTATGCATCCCGTAAACACACAATCACACAAAGAAAGAAAGAAAGAAAGAAACCAATTCAGCATACAGCTCATGCACAAAGCATTTCCCCTCAGATGCCGGTTCAATTCCAGAACGGATGGCGTTCAAATAAAAACATCACGAAATGTCACGTACTGGAAGAGAGACTTCTGTATAAAAATAGGAATACCACTACCCGCAGACTTCATGAACAGAAAGACAATACCACCAAAGGTTTAAACGGCTTCACCCCCATAATAAACTTTCGGTGAACTGGACATAAAACTGTCATCTTGTAAGCACTAACAAGCTCTTAAATTCAATGAAACAGTCTGATTATAACTGCCCTCTTGTACAAAAAAGCTACAATTGTTAGGGAACGAAAACAAATGCAGATTTTAGAGCACTGGTGCCCAGAGTATGTATTATGAAATCATTTGATATCTCAATGCAACTCATATGGAGGTCCATCAGATTGCTTCTTGGTGTTAAGAAAAACAACATGAACTCATCAAAACAAACATTAGAGAGGATCAAAACCTCATCATCATTAAAGAAATATCACATCTATTCAATTCCCTCCACAGGTGGTGTTGCAGTTTCTACATTCTTCGAGTTTTCTAAAGCTGTGACGCGTGCATTCAAAGCTTCATAGCAGCTCTCAAGAGATTCATAGTTATCTTTAACCTGAAAAAAGGAAAAAGGTAAATCTCTTTCACTTGCTAAGATAACAAGGCAAAAATGCCTATTATAACAAGCATGATAGTCCAAAGAAACAAGCTCTTGTATATTAGACTCAAAAAATTATGCCAACAAGTTTGTGTTATTTGCGCATTTCAGGAGGGTTATACAATTTCCCTGCATGTTATCATCATCATCATCCTTGCTATTTAGTCTATCTTATCTTCATGTCCTATTTTCTAACAAATTACCATCATGCGCGTATAGAATTGTGCCAAGTATCCGTATGGACCGTATCCATACTTCTTAGACTCTCCACAATTGATGATACGCTCATTATATTACAACTTCAAGGACTAGCGATAATGGTTCATAACATAGAATATGTTTCCGTCAAATTTCTCAAGTTTCACAATTTTTAACAGAAAAACAGCATGATATTTTTTATATAAAAAAATTACAATAATCTATATAACTATTCCAATTAAATTTGATCATCCTGATGACATTAATTAAGAAGATTAAGTTTATGGACATGGTACGCGGCTGAGTGGCGATACCACATATATGGTTGCACTTGCAGTATGACTGCTTGAAGGGAAAAAAGGGAGGGAAGAAAAGAAATGGGATAAAAAAAATAAGTTGATGAAAAATTAGAAGAATTTTGATAACAAAAAAGTTTTAAATTTTATCGTCTATAGTAAAAGATATTGAGAGTCTGAGACACATTCACAAAACTTACCCTTTTAAGAAGAGAAGTAAACCTTCGAAGAAAAGTAAATGAAGAGGAGTTATAAGAATGGTTCATCTAACTTTGACCGGTTGCGTAGTAGGTTAACTATACTAGTGTTCAACCCATATGATGTTTCAACACCAATTGGATAAAACAATATCCACATAGGCTTTTCTTAACTTAAAATGAACTTTGCCTGAAAATGGGCCATGCGGCTCAATGTTATACATCATGAGGACGCACAATGCATATGCTTTAAAGGTTAAATTTGGGGGAAACCTTGGTTGGTTCAGAGACAAAGTTTAGAATTATGAATCAGAAGAATGATGTCGGAAATGGGGTGCTGCATAAAGTGCATTTTCTAACAGCGAAGGAGATCATAAAATGATCGCGAAGGAGATCATAAAATGATCGCCTCATATGTATACCATGTTCTTACATCGAGGAGATTTTCAAACCTGATTATATTAAGTCATAACACTTGACATGCTCGCAGACGATGATGTAAAGAAAGCTACTGTGATAAGGGTTTATTCCAGAGAAAGGTAATTTAGTGTGAAAGTGGTGAAAGTTAATGGTAGTTTCAGTGAAATTTTGCCCACATTTTAATTTATGTACTTCCATCACATAAATTTTCCATCAGTTTGAGAAACAAAAGTGAGAATCAGATACTATATTGTTGAACCAAATTAAGAACTCGTTCATATCTCGTCCCACCCGTATCTTAGAAAGTTACAAATTAATCTGTGACATTAAACCCCGATGGCCAATTAGCAAATAAGAGAATGACAACGCAAGCCTCATCTAAATACAATAACGATGGCAAAAAATAAAAAGAGGGAGAAAAAAAAGGGGGAAAAAAGAAGAGGACACTAGAAAAGATGAAATCAAAGAATCATGTGCAATGCAATATAGCGAGGGAGAGAAGGAAAATTGCAGAAAGAGCTTAATGAGTCATGCATACAAGTTCTGTAGGTGACGGTGAAAGGTAAAAGAAAATTATAAGGAGGAAAAATAAAAATCACAAGAACTTGGGAGTATCAGGTGTGTGAATGACAAAGGAAGAGACAATAAAAGGGGAAGACAGAGTAGTGGAGTATTTATCTCCAGCAAACAAAAGATTTGGGATCACCGTCACTAAAGCTTGCCAACAGGAGGTCGAAGTCTTGTCATCCCAACATTGTACTTAACCATCAGAATAGCTTCATTCCCAACATATCATATCCTTTGCAGGTCCAAATAGAGATAATATCCATATCTTTAAGTCATACTTCTTCTCATATGCCTAGGTCACGACAAGCTTGGTATCCGCTCAGCTACTAACTATAGCCACTCACTCAACAAGAACATCTGCATTTTCGAACCATTTGGGTTTAACGATGTGATGTGAAAATATAATGCTCATGAAAGATTTAAAGGGGAAATTCTATTGGAAGGCATTAAAAATGATTTTATAGGTTAAAATGTTGTTTAATTATAAAACATGACCAAAAAGGTAACCTTTGAAATAAAGTTGTTGGAATGGATGTGCGGCAATACTCTAAGAGATAGGATTAAAGACGAGAATATTTGTTTAAAAAAATGGAGGTAGCTCCAATAAGCATAAGATATATCATTGAGATGGTTTGGGCATGTAAACGTAGGCCGATAGGTGCAACAATTAGAAGTAACAAGATTATAGTCAACATAAGTGATTTTTGGAGCTAAAAAATTTAAGCGTGAAGAAATGAAGAGCTAAGGAGTTTCTATTAATATTACCTGAATCTTTCTTGTTAATGAGAAGATTTATGCAGAGAACACTTAGATATATGAGGAAAAGTACCCAGATCTGATGATTTTAGAGCACAAATTCTGCAAAAGTAGCAAAAGAGGAGATCTTTCAACCAGAGCCGTGCTTACAATGAAGAATCATGGTGGAAAATGGTTTATTTTGGAATTTTTATTGGAAAAGGAAGTGGTTGGGAGCTCAGAAAATTGAGAGAACGAAGAGGCGAAGAAATGAGGAGTTTTTTGTGTGGCTGCGCTGAATGTTTTAGTTTTAAGTTTTGGTTATATACCCATTGGATGGGTTTTTTTGTATCGGGCTATGCCCAATTACTTTCTCCTTAATAATATTCTAACTGGGTCCATCCCAGTTTTACCCCAAAAAAAAGGATTATAGTCAACAGTGTAATAGGGATTAAAGGTAACCCTAAACAACCATGGATAAAGGCACTTAAAAACTATGTTAGCTAATCTAATCAAGGAGATAAACCCTTGGCAGCGTTGAATGGAAGAAATTAATTCATAAACCCGACTATGTAGTCTGAGATAAAGGCCATTTTCCTTCATCTTGTTATTGTTGTTCGAGTGGTCAGGGTCGAAACCAAGGAGGAAGGTGATATAAAAACAAGAACATGAGCCACATATCTTGTTTTCAAAATAACAACAGTGACTTTCTTTTACTAAATGAACAAATAATTTCACAAATATGCTTTTAATTCTAAGAACAGAAGAATACACTACTCCAAAATCCTAAACCAATGCAATAATGGCAGTTGTTGAGTTGTATGGCAGTCAGGGATTTCCATGTCAAAGTGCTGAAATAAGAATTGTGATGTACAAGGTTGTAATATGTATTGGGTATCCGTTCGGTCGGCCAACGGATAAAGACGAACCGGATTATTCGGTGGTTATTTGGTTTATCCGGATTATTCAGCCCTTAATATATATATATATATATATATAGTGCGCGCGCGCATGTTAATATATAATTCATATGTTCAATGAGACATTTTCACAAACACTAGGTAACCGATGTAAATTATGATTTATGAAACTTGTATATAGCAATATGGCATAAATAGATTACAAATAATAATGAAATAAGATAAAGAAACAAACATTCTAGCATCCACAAACCAATACGCCCGGTTAACCGTTATTTGGCTGAATAACCGGTTTATTTGGCGGCCATCCGGCTTGACCGGATAATCGGTTTTCCGTTCGGTTTGCGGGCGAAACCGGATATCCGTCTTGATATTCCCTTTTTTTAACCTTGGTGATGTAAATTTAGGGCATCATGGTGGACGAAAAATCTCAGCCATAGATATCCATCATCATTGTTGTAGAAGCATTTTATATCACAACGCAGTCTATATGGAGCACAAGGATCCATTAAAGGTTTACAAAGTTTATAATTAGTGCCAAAGGCCGAAAGCTAATCCTTTGATAATTAGCGCTGAATCCTGAACAAAGTCCACTAAAGGTTTCATGATTTTAAAAAGTCCATGAAATTCTTTAGTCTAAGGCCAGTCCCTTCATAATCAGTGCCAAATCCTGAACAAGCAAACTATGAACTAGAAACGGTATTATTATAATTAGAGACCAATACAGTCACTTATCCAAATTGAAAATATCACTACATGGATTAGCAACAAACTATATAATACTTCAAACAAAAAAATGGACAACAAATAATCAAATAAACAACAACGAAACTGTTATAATTCGTGTGCAAAATGCCATGCTACTGTGTTAATGACATGTCAAAACCAACGTAGTGCAGATACTGACTGAATATGCTATAAGCTCATTTCCTTGTGTCATGGCAACCAGTGTTCAAACAACATGTGCGCAGGTAGGTGTCAACTGGCATTTGAAACAACGCACACAACTTCGCTACAGATATGCTTAAGAACCTATCTCCGTCCTAGCAAGGAAAAATCTAACACATACTGAATGTCACATGCCGCTATACAAACTTATTATTGTTCAGAAGCATAATCAATTGGATTTGTTGGAGATAGGCGTCTCCACTTGGCAAATACTTGAACCTCTAACGATGTTCAGTTTTATACATCATTAAAGATCTTATATGATGATGTGAGGAGTGAGTACTGAAAAGACTAAGCTCGATAATGGTCAAAATATATAGTTAATCCATCTACAAGCATTCTGATCTCCAATAACAGGTCAACTAGCTAACATCAGAAGAACAGGACGATCATGAGAAACTATAAACCTGCCCTCCTCCTCCTCCTCCCCCCCCCCCCACCCCCACGCCCACCCGACAAAAACACAAAAAGAAAAAAAAGGAAGGGAAAAAAAGACCCAAAAAAACACCCGCACACACTCTCTCCACCGCCCAATACCCAATAACGACATAAAATGGATAAGAAAGAAAGAAAGAAAGGAAGAAAGACAACTACAGGCATAGAGGCAGTGCCATATTCTCACCTTACAGGCTTGTCACGTCTATACATTCTGTGATTTTCTGTTTTAAATTAAGCACTAAACTTACATGGATCCTACCTAAACTCAGGCTGAACCCAGTGATGACTGATGACAATTACATATGATCTTTATATTATAATCCTGGCTTGTTGACCATATGGGACTAAACTATTAATGGTCCTTGTCCACGGTAAAAAGCCTATGACCGCTAAGATAGTGTGGAGACTAGCATCCTAACCTATGCAGCACAGAATTGGAGAATATGATATGATTCGGATTAGCAAATTCACAATTTTCTAAAAGTCTACGATACAAGACGTGTTTTTATATCGAATTTTTAAATTAATATCTAATATAGATGCATATAAATATATAACAACAATGATCTTAAACAATTCGAATAAATCATCAGATTACAATGTGAAAGGTAAAAATGGATCTCTGGTCAGCCACAATACCTCAAGGTTAACCCCAATAGTTTGTGAGAGAAGCCTAAATTTTTCCAAGCGAGATCTAATTTAAATGATCAAATCCAAACCACATCTAAGAACAGATCTAAACGATCAACCCAAACCAAACCTACAAACCAATTTAAATGAACAAACCCGACACACAAATCGGGTCGAATCATGAAGTATTTGAATTATTTTTTATTTATTTAATTACGAAAATTGGGATTCATGACTCTGACATGCAAGTCGCAACTAATTAGAGAGAACCCACTCGGATTTGTGAATTCGAGACGACACGTGAGGCAATCCGTGCTTCATATATCCTAACCCAACCCGAGAGTAGTACCAGCTGCAGGCATAGACAAGACAATGGGAAAAGTACAAATGAGATATGCAACCGAATTTTTCATAAGAGCATTAACCTAACCTTATCTTCTTTCCTTAGCTAGCCATTTTATTTATCTTGAAAGGTGTAAAGTCTAAAGAAGTTTCCGTTGTTAAGTAGTAGAAATAGCCTCTAATGAAAAATATTTAGCAAAAGAATAAAAAAGAACATATAAGATAAACATAGAAATGGTGTCCTACGAAAACATAGTGATCCTTTTCGCCTTTTAACATTATGTAAATTTGCAAGACTTCTCACCATAGTCGTTTAAGCTAAATACAAAATACTTTGTGATAGAAAAAAATAGCGCAACAACAAGAAGCCTTTGTATAGAACCTTTGGGATTGGCTACATGAACATTTTTCTTACATTCTAAAGGGTCATCTCCTCGAATGAACAGGCAACGTATGTTTCTCACAGACTCTCTTCATCTTCTGTTACGTATAACTCTAGATCCCAATGCATCATTAACTATAATTTTGTCCCTCTTGCACATTTATTTTCCTCCGTCGGACAAGTCCATACCATCTCAAATAGATTTTCCCAGATTTATCCTCCGTCGGACATGTACACTAATTTCCTATCCTATCTTTTCAGAGCATCATCACCCAAACATCTCAGATTCTTATCTTAGTGAAAGCTAGAAAAGAGAGAGACTTCCTTGAAAAGCAGTAAAGCACTGCCCCGGGTCGATCTCACTATCACCTATTATTCTCAACGTTCCCCGGAGAATACGAGCTGAAACTTGAAAGAAAGCACCCCCTAAGCCCTCCATTATAAATGCCAAACGATGTACAGAATGAAACTAACTAAGGTTTCAATGCAAATCCAAATCCACAACTAAAATCCTCAAAATCCCAAACAAATCTCCCGTTTCCCAATTCCTTCTCACACAACCCATTCATAGCAAATCGAATCATCAGTGCCCTAAATTTTAAGCCATAATCTCGCAAACAACAACGAATCAATCAAAAGAAAGAAAGAGAGGGGACCTGCTGGGAGATGGCCTGATGAGCGGCCATGTAATCCTTGTAGAGATAGTAAAACCCACCGACCGAAGCCGCGGCGGCGCCGGCGAAAAACGACGATAGCCTAACCCTAAACATGAACCCCATCGCCTGATGATGATGATGATGCTTCCTTTGCTTTTGATCTGATCGAGAGCTAGGGTTCGATCCTTGGTCGTGTTCCACTCGAGCGCCAGCAATGCGAGCGAACAATGCCACAATGGAAGTGGGCGTGTTGAGATGGGCCTCATGGGCTGTTTTCATTGATCTTTGTGGGCTTTGTTTTCTAGGATGCAGTAATTATTTTTGAATTGTGTAAATTGTCAAAAAGCCCCTAACCCGTTCGGGAGTTGTCTAAAACCCCCTGTAATTTTCGAAATTGTTTTAAAGGACCTACTTTGCAAAATCTTTGTGAAAAATTCCCTAGGCTTTATTTCATTTAGGGCTTGTATTCCCTCAACTGCTTGGATATTACATGCAACTGCTTGGATATTACGGGCAATTGCAACTGCTTAGATATTGCATGGTATACAAGGGGGTTTTAATTGGGCCCAAGGTTTTCTAACAAGAGCCAAAAAAAGGAGGGGGGGGGGGCCAAGTTTGAAGTGGACTAGATGCTTTTTGGCAATTTACCATTTAGAAAATGGCTTAAATGCAGGATACCCCCCTCACATTTAGTGCAAAAGTAGAAAACTCCTGTAGTGCCAAAATAAAATTGCTAACATACCTTACGACTTAAAGTGCAGGTTTGTAAATAGAGCGTCTTTTCCTGCAATCTAGCTAAAAATTGACAAGGTTTTGGTTCAATTTAGCTTTTTTATTTACGTTAAAAAAAGAAAGATAAATTGTCAAAAAGAAAGATAAATTGTCAAAAAGCCTCGGCCCGTTCAGGAGTTGTCTAAAAACCCCTGTAGTTTTCGAAATTGTTGGGAAGAACCTATCGTTCAAAATCTTTGTTAAAAAACCTCTGGGTTGTATTTCATCTAGACTTTGTATTTTCTCAACCATTTAAATATTACAGGCAGCTGCTTAGATATTACATGTAACTATACCTCTTAGATATTACAAGCAACTAATATACAGCCGTGGGGTTTTGGTTAGGCCCGGGAGGGTTTGTTTTTACACAAGTTTGAAGCAGACCGGTGACTTTTTGACAATTTAGCCTAAAAAAAATTTCTTCTCCTGCCTCAAATAAGTTCTGAGGAGAAACCCAGGAAACCAAATCTTAATTTAGAGAAATATGAATTAGTTGCTTGCCGTGTCTCTTGTGGTTATTGAGGTCAAATAGCCCACTACTTGTTCCTTGTTTGCATTCATCAAGGATTTATTGCGATAGAGATTGCGTGTCATCCCAACTTAAACTTGTTAGTATTTTGTATATTTTGTTGGTGTTTCTGCATGTGGTTAACAGACCTACATTCGTTGTAAAGAAGAAACTTATAGTCTATATAATAGATATCCAAAAACCTTGAATAAAATGGGCTACAAAAATACCGGGTCTTATTTGTAGTAGGCTTTGGCTGAAAACAAAGCTAACCTTTGAATTTCGAAATCCTCTCTGTTGATTTCTTCTCCTTCTTGTTTTTCTTCTTTTTGTGAAATTCGAATTCAAAGGTTATTTGAAAACGGCTAGGTACAATTTTCTCAAACCGTCATCGCTTCCGAAACAACCGTCTTTTCAACTCAATAAAAGAGATAGTTACTTCGCACAATTTTGCATATTCTTCCCACTATTTTCTAAAGAAAATTTAGACGTTTTGTCGTATCTTGGGGATGATTACCTACTGCTATACTCCACAAATCAAAGCAATATCGTATTTAGGAAAGTGTATCGTACACATCTCAAATCCTTTAATTATGTTTTATACTACCATCTTATCTGACAAAAACGATGGGTTGCAACCCCCTATATCTTATATCACAATGCCCTCAAACTCTGAACTTGACATTCTAATTTACCTAACTATGATTTTTTCATCATATGGTTCCTCAACATGCAAGTGACTTATATTTCCACTCACCTTTTCTCATGATTCATTAACAAGACTTGGAAGAATCTAATTCTACTTTGTTCATATGTTAGATCCTTTGAGTTGACAATTTAAATTCTCATTAACCACTAATCTAGATGGCCCTGCTTTTTGCCGTAAAAACAATTGCCAAAATAAAGTTAAAAAAAGAAATGGAATAAAATTGTTATAGCGATCAAAATCTCAATCTTCCATCATCAGCCCCAACGCATCCATCAATTGGATCTGGATTTGGATCCTCTACTCGCAGAGCAGGGTACTTGCGGATCGGATGGTCTGAAATGGGGAATAGCAGGAAGGGTCATGGTTTGTGTGGGGTCAGGAAGGGATCAACGCTAAGAGACCCCAGAGCAGGATTCTTACCAAAAAAGGCAAGCAGAGGATTCTAATCAGTTTATGTGGTAAGAATTTCTTTTTCCACTTCGATTCTTGTCCGATAGAAATGTCTAACGCATCCCAATCGAAAAAGCAAGGGGAGACCATTGCAAGTTATCCCCCTTTGCATTACTAGCCTATGGAGCCTATCCATATTGATTGGAATTTGACACATCAATTTTTGTAAAATCCTGCTCAAATAATAGGAAATATGTATAATTAACAATCTGCTTAGTCAGATGTTGAGATGTGTCGAACCGGATCATTTTCATCGAATAGGAGCAATCAAATCTCCGGTTAAATATCCTGTAACCAACATGTTATTTCCATCGATAATAGAATATTAATTCACAATGCATATATAGATTAAAAAAGGATAATGTGTTCGATTGAAAGTGGATAATGTGTTGTATCCCGATCTACTCTAACGCGGCGCGGTGAACCATTGTAATACCCAGTCCCTATATATAATTAGCATATGTTATAAATAACGTCTTCAAATACCTTCCCAAATTTCCTATAAATTTCCCGTATATTTTTCCAAAATTTAATCCAGATTTATTCCGATCTAAAAATATAAGTGTATAATTTTTTAGTTAAACTAATTTACTAAATTCCTAATCCTTTTATTTTTCCATTTCATATTTTTCCCTTTTTAAACCCAACCCAGCCCAAATCCTAACTCCCTTTTTCCTTCTTATAATTCCTGGCCCATCTCTTTCTCCCTTCACAATTAATCTTAATTCCCTCACCGGCCCAAGCCCGCCTAACTCCCAGGCAACCCGACCCGACCCGTTAGCAATCCTTTCTTCCCCACTTCGTTCAGATTTCCCGCTCCTTTTTCTTCAGTTCGCTGCGCTCCCCACGTCGCCACCCACGACGCCTCGTCTTCGTCGCGACCCATGACCCCGACCCACGTTCGCGCGCGTGCTCGCGAAGCCTCCATCGACCTCGTCCCCCTCTCTCCCTTCACCCCTCGCACCACGAGTCGAGACTCTTCTCCACTCACGCACCCACCTCCTTTGTCACCGCCCCTCGCCTGTCTTCGTCACCGACGTTCACCTCTTCGTCGTCGACCGTACCTACACCCTCGTCTCCACCTCCTCGCCTTCCTTCTCTTCTTGTCCTCTCGCCCTCCACCTACCTCCCCGACTCACTTCCTTGCACACCCGGCGAGAACCGACCCATCAACCTTACCTGCGTCTCGTCGACGCCGGAACTCGCCTCACCGTCGACTTCTCCTTCTCGCCTGCATCAAGCACCATAGACCCACCACCAGACTCCCGACCACCTCAGCATCGAGCACCATCATCTGCTTACTCCCGCGCCGGAGTTTCCCCCCTGCCGACAAACGCCACACTACCACGACGAGACCCTCGTGCATCGCCGAGCCCCTTCCGTCAAGAACCCCTTTTGGCCGAGCACTACTTGCACCCACCGAGCCATCAAGCACAATATCGAGCTCCATCGCTGAGGTCAAGCCCGAACCCTAGCCACGTGTAGCTGCACCGTGTCGTGATTGCGCCCGTGCCGTTGTGTTGCCGTGCTTGTGCGAGCCGTCGCTGCCGAAGAACTCGAGCCCGAGCCAAGTCGGGTTGCCGTGCCGTGCACGTGTCGTGATCGCATCATCGCCGCTGCCGTACCATCGTCAATACGTTTTCAAGCAAGTTTAATACTTGCTTCATGCTACTTTTATATATTACAATTCATGTTACCAATCATTTCCGCATACACTTTTATGTGAAATCATTATAATTCAAATGTTCGATTGCAAAACCCGAGTAGAAGACCCCGTTAAATTGACGACAACAAATACCATGTGATGGCCTGGGTTATAATGAATGCCCCTTGAGACTTTGGTTCCAATGCAATGTCGTTTACTCATGTGAAATGATGTCCCGATTTCTGTCGTAAAACCTGAAAACTTGTGGACACGCTAAACCGAAAAATTTATAATAAATTGTGGACAAACCGGATTTTAGCGTTCGATGGCTCGTATCGAAGATAACTGTTCAACCTACAGTATTATATAGTTGGTCACTGAATTATAACTAATTATGATAGAGAAAACTGTGATGGATTACGATTCTGAACTGCAGTCCAGAACAGAAATCCCAGTTAACCCCTGTCTCTAAACCCCTGTATATTCCTTTTCAAATATGAGAATGCGTGGAACCCTTTATATTTACGTAGGAAATTGAATTATCTTTCTTACTCAACTAGTCTCACTAGATTTCTCAACCATTTAATATTTTTAATTCATTTTACAATGTCGATACGTCTTGCTGAATTCTGCAGAGGCAGATTTTGCACATCGAACATAATCTGTCCATAACTCCATGTCGACATAGCATATTACTGATCCGCCAATTGAGGTGGAAACCTAAATGATAATCCTAAATATTGTTCAACTATAGAGTTGCCTAATTGCGATCCCAACTGGGATTAAAACGTGTTACGAAACAGACTTCCGATTTTGAAACCGGATTTCCAGAAACGAACACTTAAAATGAAATGGCCATATCTAGCAATCCTGAAACCCGATTGAAGTGAAACCAATTTTGATGGATATATAATTAAACATACTGTTTACCCCCTTTTTATTGTTTCACTAAATTTTGCATGTATGATTTATGATAAATTATGCAAGTGGTAGGACACCGATCGATGATATCTTAATCATGCCTTAATTACTGTATTCTCATCACATTATCTAGATGTCATAGCATTGGTGTAACAACTGAGTCCAGTTATACCATTTCCGGTTACCGTATGTGTTGTTTGTGGTATTTAGTTCATTTATCATGTTTGGTTGCAAAATGGTAACTTACTTTATATTCGACCCGTTCACTTGAGCTCGTTGTTTCCTAATTATAGATTACACTAACATTTCATTATTCTTGCATATAACCATTTAAGTCCCTTAAAATAATTTAAAAGTACATGATATGGCCTGCTTGATACCCCTAACCCTGTGGTAGCATCCTTGCATCGTGTTCTCGTCATGTTCAGTGGAACGGACGTGTTTGGATGGCTACGCGCACGTGCGTGCGTCCGTACTTGGGGGTATGCTTTTTCATTACAAAATTCTTCATTTAAAATTTTGGAACTTGCTAAAAAATTTCATATTTCAAATCCAAATTTTTGGACCCGACCCGGACGCAATTATGAAATGTTTTATTTTCCGCTGAAATTCAATTATTTGAATTTTTAATTTAAACTCTGATTATCTTTTCTAATCTCCTTGATCCATTTTAAGATTTTTTTGACAGCCAGATATATTCCAAAAATATTTAAAATCCTTTCATATTTTTTCCTTAATCTTTCCCCAACCAATCGCAACCCTCCGTCTCCCCTGGGCCCCTCAGCTCCCTTCCTCTCTCACCTTTTTATTTCTCTTTCTCTCTCTCTCTCCTCCTTATTCCCTGCGCTAACGTCCAAGATTATCTCTCCTTACTGTTACTCTTTCTCTCTCTCACTCCTCTCGATCTCACTGCTCTCTCCTCTCGCGCGTATCTTCCCCCCCTCTCCCCCCATCTAATATATCTTCCTTTGCATTATTCTTTTCCTTACGAACGCATCATCTGTTAAACCTTAGCCGCCGTCTCCTCTCTCGCCGTTGCCCTAGCACCCACGACGCCTTGCAGACCTCGTCGCCTCCTCATCCTCATCACCTCAGCCACCACTCCCTTCTTCCCCGATCACCTTGCACTCGTGCTGAGCAGCCGTGCACCCCCTGCACTCTTGCACCGCCGGAAACTGATCACCGCCGGTGACCTCGTCCTTGTGCCCCAGATCACCTGACATACTAGTAAGCCCTGCACCCTTACTTCCTCCCTTCTTCTTTCCCTCTTCCTTGTTTCTCTGTTCTTTTCAGTTCTTATCATTGCCGCTGTTTCTCTGCAGTTGTTTGCCGGAGCTTCGTCGACGCCATCGACAACTTCGCAGTGTTTGAGGATCCACAGTGAGTCTCCTCCCTCCTCTCCATCCTCCTTCCCCTCTTCTCTTCTTCTTCCTTTTGCATTTTCTTTAGGTTGCTTACTGTTTTCTTGGTTCGCCGGATTCCGGCCGCGACGTCGACAACCCCGATGACCCAGCGAGGATATCTAACCCGTGTGATCCCTTTGTGCGTGGTTTGGTCCATTCCGTGTACCGTGCGCGCGTCGCGACTTTTTCCGCCGACGCGAGACGTTCCGTTTTCCGTATCGCGATCCGTCGAGGCAAGTGAAACTTGCTACATGCTATTCATACCATTCCTATATTAATTTATCTACTTTCTTATTAAATCTATAGATAGAATCTAAAGTCTTGAATTCCAAGTTAACAGCACGATGTTCCGTTTACATATTTCAGATCTAGAACTGGAAACCTAACTATTGCATTTAATTTACTAAACCTAGTAACCACATTTATATGTTAGATCACATAATCACAATTGTTTGCATAGCCATAATACCCTCTTGTAGTTTTACTCTATCGGATATCCGTGTGCATCTTTAACCGGTTTTAGTTATAATTGCATCCATCGAACCTATTATACATATCATTGCATCCCTAGATTACTTAATACTGATTAATATGATTTTAACATCCATATTTGTCATACTGTATTCATGTAAGGTTGAAACTATCCCTTAAACCCAAACTGATAACTGTGCATCCAAGTAGTTTAATCTGTACCTATCATATTACATGTGCCAATTTATTGTTCTGATAATACCCATGCTTGTTTATTTATAACCATGATTATGCTAGTTGATTATAAGCACCCACATGATATCTTGTACACCCTAACATGACTTGCTACTCATATTACTTGACCCGACATGGTACCGTACAACTCTTGACATAACATGACACCTTTATATATTACCTGGCTTGACCTGATGTACCATGGTCTTACCTGTTACCTGATCTTGTGTCCAATGCCAACAAACCTGACATGTTGTCCTTACGGACCGTTCCTGTTGTTTATCCAGACAAACATGTTCATGCCTGATCCTGTGTTGGCATTAGCTTCAGATTATGTGAATACCTGACTTGAACACATATAACTTAGGGGTATGGGGAAATCAATAATGAAATCCTGACTTGTAACTCGACAGTTGTTTGCTAATACTGATCAGTTTTAGAGGCTAGGCCCGCCTCAAGATGATGCTGCTGACATCGTTCGCCTTTACCCTTTTCCTTTTAGTGCCTAGCGGCATGTCTCGGTTTCTGTCCGAGAGTCTTAGACCGTGGTTCCGGGCACGCACGGGATACTATTGAGTTACGTCGGTGATTCATCAGACTGATTTCAGAGACTTGAGAGTAGATAACTCAATGGACCAGTTTAGTTTACTCACTGCACATTACCCTTCACTGCCCTGATTTATATTGCTGTTACACCTGCTTTACCATTCATGATTATACTTGCATGTCTTGTTACCCTATTTTTATTTTATTGCTTGATGACATGACGCGCTAACGTCTGGATTTTGCATGGCCCAGTTTCCGTACCTTTGCTGCAGTCCGAGCAGAAGTACTTCAGCCAGCAGGCTGAGTAGTGAGGATTCAGTAGTAGTTAGTTCTTTACTTTTCACCATTTTATTTCTGATGTGAGCCCGCATTACGGGACATACAGTCCAGTTATTCTTGTATTGGATCTTTTGGTTCCGCATTATTTATCCTTGACTCAGTGTATTTGGCTTATGGACATGTGCTAGATAGTTTTATTTTATTCTTGATAACTCTACAGCCGTAATGTGACTGTGGATGGATACTTCCTACCCACAGGTAGCATGGTTGGCTATGTCACGTGCCCATCTTAGCGTACTCTGGGAAGCGGGGCGTGACATGGTTCTTTTGGTATCAGAGACATAGGTTAATCGGGTGGATTCTTTTGTAGTTGGGTATTGGACCCAATACATGAATCAGAATACTCGTGATTAGGGAACATGTCCTGCCACCTTGCCGTTTTACCGTTCTTGAATCTTAACCTCCTCCTGATTATACTTTTACGATATGCAGACTTCCTTTGCATATCGACTCGAAACCTGATCCCTTGTTTATCTCTAGAACTTAGGCGACTTGGGTGGAGTTATGTAATTGTAGCTATGATACCGCGGCATGGTTACAATGCGGTACTCTATTTAAGTAACTCGGAGTTCTAGCCTTGATCTATATTTGAATCTGTTATCATGCTAATTCTTGGGTGTTTTGATTTCAGGAATATGGCAGACAAGAATCTGAAGACGTACCAAAGGCGTGTCGACGAAGCCGCCATGCTTGGAGTAATACGTGGGATGTTGGAGAACCAAAAGCGACAGACCGAGCTGATCTAGCAGCAAGCTGAATCTTTTCAGGAAGGTTTGCGGACCGTTCAGCAGTCCATGAACAATGTTGGGGCCAGACCAGTAGATCGTGTGGGGACCGTAGCAGATTTCAGAAGACTGGGTCCGTCTGTCTTTACTGGTTTGGAGGAGCCGTTGCCAGCGGAGCAGTGGCTAGTTGACACGGAGAACTTACTCATTGCGGCACAGATCCCAGATGATAAATGGGTGGATGCAGTACGCATCCAGTTGGTGGATTACGCCCGTGAATGGTGGCTTGTGGAGGAGACCCGCTTGCCTAAGCCGATCAAGTGGGCGGATTTTTCAAAGAGTTTCTTGGAGAAGTTCTTCCCGCGGATTGCACGGGAGGAAATGGAAGAGAAGTTTATCAGTCTAAAGCAGAACAGTGTACCTGTAGATGTACATGCAGCTGAGTGGACGCGGCTCAGTAGGTTCGCTGGACCTTTGGTTGCCAACGATGCGGATAGGGCAAGGAGGTTTATGCGCAGTTTGGACGTGGACATCCAGAGGCAGATTGTCTCCCTGGGTTTGACCACTTTCTCACAGGTACTTACGGAAGCCCGAGAACAGCAGAGCTTATCTGGGAAGACTGAGAGTTCACAGCTGACAGCAGTTACAGTGAGGAAGCCAGCATTTGCACCGAACCGAGCTCATGGACGCAGAGGTATTCCAGTGGACCATCGTGGTGTAACACCGATGAAGAAGCCTGCTGTTGTTGATCAGAGAAAGACCATGATTTGTAACTATTTCCATTTACCCGGACATTTGCAAAGGGAATGTCGCAGGATGCGGGGACTTTGTTTGGTTTGTGGATCGGCGGATCATACTATTAACTCTTGTCCGTCGAAGTTTCGCACAAGGGATGATGTTCAGAAGCCACCGCAGAAACCGTTTCCGGGACCGAAGCAGCTGACTCAAGGACCCAATCAGGCTCGAGCTTTTACCTTGACGGCTGAGAAAGCTAAGGCTTTAGGAGAAGTTGTTTCAGGTATTCTAGTCGTTCATGGTTTTCCCGCATTAGCGTTATTTGATTCTGGTGCATCCCACTGTTTTATGTCGTCCAAGTTCATTGCTACACACTCGATCACTTGCACGACCCTGTCTAGTTTCTGGGACATACACACTGGGAATGGGAAAATCATATCTAGTAGAGAGTGTAAAGATTGTGCAGTTGTTGTTTGCGGACGGGAGCTCTTTGCAGATTTCTTGGTGATTGATACAGGCAGCTATGGAGTCATCTTGGGAATGGATTTTCTCGGCACTTTCCATGCTCATATTGATTGTAGGGCAAAGAAAGTAATTTTTCAGATTCCCGGACATCCCGAGTTTATCTTCACTTAAGGAAGTAGTTCTGTCGGGCCAGTCGAGTTTAGGGCTAGGCCGACAACTAGTGTTCTTTCGTCGATGGAGGTTGATAAAAGTGAAACGCCGGCTGTTGTTTGAGATTTCATGGACGTGTTTGAAGACATATCAGGTTTACCGCCGAGGCGAGACGTGGAGTTCGCGATTGATCTTGTTCCTGGTGCAGCGCCAGTTTCTAAAGCGTATTATCCAATGGCACCAGTGGAGTTGGAAGAAGTCAAGAAGCAGGTTACTGAATTACTTGAGAAGGGTTGGATTCGCAGCAGTAACTCGCCTTGGAGAGCTCCAGTTCTTCTAGTTAAGAAGAAAGATGGCACGAGGAGGATGTGCATCGATTATCGAGAATTAAACCGGGTGACTATTAAGAACAAGTACCCGATCCCTTGCATTGGCGAACTATTCGAGCAGCTTAGTGGCGCGAGGGTATTCTCCAAGCTGGATTTGCGATTCGGATATCATCAGGTCCGAGTGAAAGCAGAAGATATTTGCAAGACGGCGTTCCGAACTCGGTATGGACATTATGAGTACTTGGTGATGCCCTTCGGAGTAACGAATGCACCGGCGATATTCATGGACTTGATGAACCGAATCTTTTCACCATTCTTGGACCAGTTTATTATGGTGTTCATTGACGATATTCTGGTCTATTCGAGGAGTATTGAAGAGCATGCGGAACACTTGAAGATCGCACTGCAGACGTTGAGACAAGAGAAATTATATGCAAAGATGAGCAAGTGCGAGTTTTGGTTGGAAGAAGTAAAGTTTTTGGGGCATGTTGTATCTGGCGATGGAATCGCCGTCGATCCCGAAAAGATTGCAGCAGTTCGTGATTGGCCTATTCCGAAGAATGTTGCGAAGATAAGAAGCTTTCTTGGACTAGCCGGGTATTACAGAAGATTTGTGGAGAACTTTGCTCGTCTGGCGGAGACGTTAACCAAGCTTACGTGCAAGGAGGTACCTTTTGTATGGACGGATAGGTGTGCGTTAGCTTTCGAGGCGTTGAAACAGAAATTGATAACCGCTCCTATTCTGACCGTGCCAGACAGTTCCGGAGGATTGGTGATTCACAGCAACGCATCTGGGAAAGGATTGGGATGTGTTTTGATACAGCATGGGAAGGTTGTAGCATACGCATCGAGACAGTTGAAGACCCATGAGAAGAATTACCCAACTCACGACTTGGAGCTTGCGGCTGTGATCTTCGCTTTGAAGATTTGGAGACACTACCTTTTGGGCGAAAGGGTCGAGGTTTTCACTGATCATAAGAGCTTGAAGTATGTGTTCACCCAGAAGGAGCTTAATATGAGGCAGCGTAGATGGTTGGAGCTGATGGCTGACTACGATCTTGATCTTAAGTACCATTCGGGGAAAGTTAATGTCGTGCCGGATGCGCTCAGTCGGTTACCAGCAATTCAGACGTTGAATGCACAGAAGGATCTCATCGAAGACTTTTGGAGATTTGATTTGGAGGTTGTGCTACCGCATTCTTCGGGACAGTTGATGCAGCTGCAAGTACATTCGTCGTTGATCGAGAATATTAAAGCAGCGCAATCGCAGGACCCTAGATTGCAAATGTTTCGAGAACAGGTTGAAGCCGGACTTCGAACAGATTTACTGATCCATGAAGATGGTTCGTTGAGATATGATAGCCGTTTGTGTGTGCCAAAGGGAGGTATTCGTGAAGAACTTATGAAAGAGGCGCACAGCTCAGCTTATTCCATACATCCAGGAGGCACGAAGATGTACCGAGACATACGGCAACATTTCTGGTGGGAAGGCATGAAACGGGAGATTGCCCGCTTTGTGGCAAAGTGCTTGGTGTGTCAGCAAGTTAAGGCTGAACATCAAAGGGTTGCTGGTTTATTGCAACCACTTCCGATTCCTCAGTGGAAGTTGGAACATATAACCATGGATTTCGTAACAGCTCTACCGCGGAGTCTAAAGGGAAACAATGCAGTTTGGGTGATTATTGATCGTTTGACCAAGGCAGCTCATTTCATTCCTTTTCGGGTTGGTCGATCGACAGAAACTTTGGCAGAACGGTACATGCAGGAGATTGTAAGATTGCATGGAGTACCGGTGAGCATCGTGTCCGACCGTGACACTCGGTTCTTATCACACTTCTGGAGGAGCTTACAGGAAAGTTTGGGGATTCGATTGGAGTTTAGCACAGCTTATCATCCTCAAACAGATGGCCAGTCGGAAAGAACGATCCAAACTCTTGAAAATATGTTGAGAGCTTGCATGTTGGACTTCAAGGGTTCATGGGAGGATCATCTGTATTTGGTGGAGCTTTTTTACAACAACAGTTTCCAGGCGACAATTCAGATGGCTCCATTCGAAGCTTTAAATGGTCGCAAGTGTCGTTCCTCTGTTTGTGGGGACGATGTCGGTGAACGAAGATTGTTGGGACCAGATTTGGTTGTGCAGACAGTTGAGAAAGTTAACGCTATCCGGAATCATATGAGAGCAACACAAGACCGACAGAATAGTTGGGCAGATACGTCGAGAAGACCTCTAGAGTTCACCGTGAGTGATTGGGTATTCTTGAAGATATCACCGACTAGAGGGGTGATTCATTCCGGAAGTCGAGGAAAGCTCAGTCCTCGATTCGTTGGACCCTTTGAAATTTTGGAGCGTGTTGGTGAGGTAGCATATCGATTGGCGTTACCGCAATCCTTGGCGAACGTGCATGATATGTTTCACGTATCTCAACTCCGTAAGTATGTTCGAGATGAAACGCATGAGTTGGATCATTCGGAGCTGACTGTACGAGAAGACCTAACTTTTGAGGAGCGACCGATTACGATTGTGGATCGAAGAGAATAGGTTCTTAAGAATAAGATTATCCCTCTTGTACTTGTTTCTTGGGGTAGTCGCTCACATGGAGAGTCAACTTGGGAACGAGAAGATGAAATCCGGCAGAAGTTTCCCCATCTTTTCTTGTAGTTTGTTGGTCGTTTATCTTTTGTGTTCTTGGAATTTCGAGGACGAAATTCTTTTTGTAGTTGGGTATAATGTAACAACCGAGTCCAGTTATACCAATTCCGATTACCGTATGTGTTGTTTGTGGTATTTAGTTCATTTATCATGTTTGGTTGCAAAATGGTAACTTACTTTATATTCGACCCGTTCACTTGAGCTCGTTGTTTCCTAATTATATATTACACTAAAATTTCATTATTCTTGCATTTAACCATTTAAGTCCCTTAAAATAATTTAAAAATACATGACATGGCCTGCTTGATACCCCTGACCCTGTGGTAGCATCCTTGAATCGTATTCTCGTCTCGTTCAATGGAACAGACGTGTTTGGATGGCTACGCGCACGTGCGTGCGTCCGTTATTGGGGGTATGCTTTTTCATTACAAAATCCTTCATTTCAATATTTGGAACTTGCTAAAAATTTTCATATTTCAAATCCAAATTTTTGGACTCGTCCCGGACGCAATTATGAAATGTTTTATTTTCCGCTGAAATTCAATTATTTGAATTTTTAATTTAAACTCTGATTATCTTTTCTAATCTCCTTGATCCGTTTTAAGATTTTTTTAACAGCCAGATATATTCCAAAAATATTTAAAATCCTTTCATATTTTTTTCCTAATCTTTCCCCAACCAATCGCAACCCTTCGTCTTCCCTGGGCCCCACAGCTCTCTCCCTCTCTCACCTTTCTATTTCTCTTTATCTCTCTCTCTCTCCTCCCTATTCCCTGCGCTAACGTCCAAGATTATCTTTCCTTACTGTTACTCTCTCACTCCTCTCGATCTCACTTCTCTCTCCTCTCGCGCGTATCTCTCTCTCTCCCTCTCCCTCTCCCTCCTTCTCTCTCCCCTCTAATATATCTTCCTCTGCATTATTCTTTTCCTTACAAACCCATCATCTGTTAAACCCTAGCCGCCGTCTCCCCACTTGCCGTTGCCCTAGCACTCACGATGCCTTGCAGACCTCGTCGCCTCCTCACCCTCATCACGTCCGCCACCACTCCCTTCTTCCCCGATCACCCTGCACTCGCGCCGAGCAGCAGTGCACCCCCTGCACTCTTGCACCGCCGGAAACTGATCGCCGCCGGTGACCTCGTCCTTGTGCCCCAGATCACCTGACATACCAGTAAGCCCTGCACCCTTACTTCCTCCCTTCTTCTTTCCCTCTTCCTTGCTTCTCTGTTCTTTTCAGTTTTTATCATTACCGCTGTTTCTCTGCAGTTGTTCGCCGGAGCTTCGTTGACGCCATCGACAACTTCGCAGTGTTTGAGGATCCACAGTGAGTCTCCTCCCTCCTCTCCATCCTCCTTCCCCTCTTCTCTTCTTCTTCCTTTTGCATTTTCTTGCATTTTCTTTAGGTTGCTTACTGTTTTCTTGGTTCGCCGGATTCCGGCCGCGACGTCGACAACCCCGACGACCCAGCAAGGATATCTAACCCGTGTGATCCCTTTGTGTGTGGTTTGGTTCATTTCGTGTACCGTGCGCGCGTCGCGACTTTTTCCGCCGACGCAAGACGTTCCGTTTTCCGTATCGCGATCCGTCGAAACAAGTGAAACTTGCTACATGCTATTCATACTATTCCTATATTAATTTATCTACTTTCTTATTAAATCTATAGATAGAATCTAAAGTCTTGAATTCCAAGTTAACAGCACGATATTCCGTTTACATATTTTAGATCTAGAACTGGAAACTTAACTGTTGCATTTAATTTACTAAACTTAGTAACCACATTTATATGTTAGATCACATAATCACAATTGTTTGCACATCCATAATACCCTCTTGTAGTTTTACTCTATCGGACATCCGTATGCATCTTTAGCCGGTTTTAGTTATAATTGCATCCATCGAACCTATTATACATATCATTGCATCCCTAGATTACTTAATACTGATTAACATGATTTTAACATCCATATTTGTCATACTGTATTCATGTAAGGTTGAAACTATCCCTTAAACCCAAACTGATAACTGTGCATCCAAGTAGTTTAATCTGTACCTATCATATTACATGTGCCAATTTATTGTTCTGATAATACCCATGCTTGTTTATTTATAACCATGATTATGCTAGTTGATTATAAGCACCCACATGATATCTTGTACACCCTGACATGACTTGCTACTCATATTACTTGACCCGACATGGTACCGTACAACTTTTGACATAACGTGACACCTTTATATATTACCTGGCTTGACCTGATGTACCATGGTCTTACCTGTTACCTGATCTTGTGTCCAATGCCAACAAACCTGACCTATTGTCCTTACGGACCGTTCCTGTTGTCTATCCAAACAAACCTGTTCATGCCTGATCCTGTGTTGGCATTAGCTTTCGATTATGTGAATACCTGACTTGAACACATATAACTTGGGGGTATGGGGAAATCAATGATGAAATCCTGACTTGTAACTCGACAGTTGCTTGCTTATACTGATCAATTTTAGAGGCTAGGCCCGCCTCGGGATGCTGCTGCTGACATCGTTCGTCTTTACCCTTTTCCTTTTAGTACCTAGCGGCACGTCTCGGTTTCAGCCCGAGAGTCTTAGACCGTGGTTCCGGGCACGCACGGGATACTATTGAGTTACATCGATAATTCATCAGACTGATTTCAGAGACTTGAGAGTAGATAACCCAATGGACCAGTTTAGTTTACTCACTGCACATTACCCTTCACTGCCCTGATTTATATTGCCGTTGCACCTGCTTTACCATTCATGATTATACTTGCATGTCTTGTTACCCTGTTTATATTTTATTGCTTGATGACATAACGCGCTGACGTCTGGGTTTTGCATGGCCCAGATTCCGTACCTTTACTGCAATCCGAGCAGAAGTACTTCAGCCAGCAGGCTGAGCAGTGAGGATTCAGTAGTAGTTAGTTCTTTACTTTTCAGCATTTTATTTCTGATGTGAGCCGGCATTATGGGACATACATTCCAGTTATTCTTGTATTGGATCTCTTGCTTCCGAATTATTTATTCTTGACTCAGTGTATTTGGCTTATGGACATGTGCTAGATAGTTTTATTTTGTTCTTGATATCTCTACAGCCGTAATGTGACTGTAGATGGATATTTCCTACCCACATGTAGTATGGTTGGCTATGTCACGTGCCCATCTTAGCATACTCTGGGAAGCGGGGCGTGACAATTGGTAACCTGGTGATCATATGCATTACTCAGTGTTAGGTATTAGTGTTTGATTGTGGCAAGTACGTTAGTGTTCAAGCATGAATGGATAAGTGAAAGTGACTTATACTTGTACACAATCAGTGGACCCTACTGATTTATTGCATTGTCGACGTCTGTGAGACGTATATAAGTGTGACTATAATTGGTATGGGACGATTATGGAAGCACTTGTATGGGTGTCACAGGTAAGGCACCAAACACTGTCCATTTATCTTGGGTATCAGTCGAGACATACTTGATGGAGACCCTGTCTTCAGTTCTCGCGTAGACTTGTCATAGACCGACTGGTATTTGAGTTTATGGTTGGCGTTTGATGTAGACCACGGGGTATGGGGTAGTTTGAGTGTGAGTTCAACAGAACCTCGGGAGTCCCATACCGGCACATACAATGATTCTGGAGATATATGGGGATATTACTGATTATTAGCGAGCGATTCGGGCCCGTGTTCCCTTGCCCTTGGGTCCTACCCTTGGGTGGGGGATACTCACGAGTGGTTGACTCTCACACTTGGACTGACGATAGGCTTAGTGACCTGTACAGTGAGACTTATATACTGATAGGGTTAGTGACATTGACATGCATTGCTTACTAATTCAACATACCTGCCATACCGGTTACTGCTTTACTGTTTACCTGCTCTATTAGCTACCTGCATTGGCTACTTCATGTTCACGTCATTATTCCGTGATTACTGTTTCTTATTCAATATTATTGCACGAGTTCACAGTTGTATCTATTTATATATATATTGCTATCGTGTCGCTCTGACGACATGAGTATGCATGCTCAAAGTGAGAAGTGGATCTAGCTTGGACCAGGACCTGACGTACCTCGAGGACATCTTGATCAGCGACCCAAAGCTATACTTCCTTGATCTCCACCTGGTTAGTTCTTTTGATTTAGTTACTGCATTTCTCATTACATGTGCATTGATTACTGATTACCACGTAAAGCTAGAAGTCGAAGTGTGACTACGGAGAGATATTTCCTCGACCGTAGGAGCATGGCTGGCCTTGTCAACCTCTCGTATTCCGTATTTTGGGAAGCGGGGCGTGACATGGTTTTGTTGGTATCAGAGCCAAGTTTTGCTTCGATTGGGATTGCAG
Organism: Agapanthus africanus; assembly: GCA_030015575.1. Lineage (NCBI taxonomy): Eukaryota > Viridiplantae > Streptophyta > Magnoliopsida > Asparagales > Amaryllidaceae > Agapanthus > Agapanthus africanus. The sequence continues at coordinate 871,456,626 of JASDDO010000022.1, read as the reverse complement.
TTTCCGTGTAGTGCTTGACAATCTAAGACATCCTTCAGTCTAGATTGTAAACTTGTTATTCTTGATCCTTATTCACATAGTGTGTTCTGCTATACATTTTGATCCATCCGCTAGAGTTTTAGGTGATTTAGTAGAATTACGTAGTTGTAATTGTGAACTGCAGCATAGTTACAATACTGTACTCTGTTTGAGTGACTTAGAGTTCTACAGTTGATTTCCACTTGTTGAATTTCACCTCACCCGATATTCTTGATTCCTTGCCTAATCCATATTGTATTTTAATTCTTATAGCTTATGCCTTATATCGTCCTCAAAATTGTTGTTTCAGGACCATGTCTTCCTACGACTCTTCTTCTATCTCCACCACCCAGAATCAGACCGTCGAGATTCTGAATGTACTGCAAGGTTTGAAGGAAGTCCAGGAGCGAACGAACGACCTGTTAGCTGAAAAATTAAGAAAGCAGATGACTCAGGCACCAGCGGACGCCTCCAATCATAAAGGGACCCCTGTTAGACAAGGAAAAGAAGTGAAGATGAAGCACCCACTTGTTCCCCAGTAACGGAAGCAGCAGACTCAACGTTGTGGGTACTTTAAGAAGCCAGGACACCTTCAGAGAGATTGTCGCAGCGCCAAAGGGCAGTGCTTGATTTGCGGATCCAATGAACATCTTGTCAATGGTTCCCCTCGAAGGAAGGAGCTACAAGGAGGCTCTTCCATACTCTCCACTCCTGCTAAGTGATGGTTATTTAGTAGTTCGAGCTTCGAGGATAGTACGGACCCAGCACAGGATTCAACTCGCGTGACGAGAATGCAGCGGTCTAGAAATCAAAGAAGAATTATCACCTTTCTGCTTTCAATAAAAATGTTGTCACTCTTTTGTAAATATTTTCTTCGTTTGAGATCTTGTATCCGTTGAACTTTTAGTTGAATGTAATAAAATTCTGAGTTGTGATGTATGTATCGTCCCCTTCCCACTCACTTTACTTATACTATTCATTGCATCAGCATTCTAAATTTTGATTTTTCAGTCATTGCCTACAGCATATCTTCTGTGTGCTATCGTATCCTTGGTTATCTTCTTAATGTGTCCCACTGTCCAATCATAACTCTTCCCTTCAAGCCTGTTCACCGCCGGAAGCCGGGAAGACTGGACGTCTTTCCCTGAATCTGGGGGCAGATGCCAATTGGTGCTATCCGTCCACCTCTCCGAGGATGCCAAGTTGATTTATGGCACCATGTATCGAAGGATTAAACGGATGCGGCCGATGTAGCAGACTTCGTCAGATTCCCCCTCGCTTGAGGGATTTTTGATTATGGGGACTCTCTTCCCTGCAGGCGTAAGCCCCTGCAGTTAATTACGCTACTGCATCGCGGTAACAACTTTCTCCTTCTCCATATGGTCACTTCGTATCGTGGGTGTTTGTTTTATGTTCGGTTGCCCGTGGATTGTATACGGAGACTAATTTGTGTTGTCGCCCGTAGGACGTGGATTAGTCCAAATCTGTATCTTTCTTAGATTTGGGTTTGGGGGGTGCGTTTAAGGATACGTTAGCCTTATTTGAGGCTAAGATCAACTTAAACGTTCGTTAAGGACACGTTAGTCCAATTTTAGACTAAGATCGACTTAACGGGATTGTTTAGATCTGACAAGAGAGCAATTGGGGGGCTCTATTGCTTAGTTTAGTGACGTTGCAGTCGACAAGTAGTTTAAGGACATTACGGTCCAATGTTAGTTTTAAGACGTTGCGGTCAAGGTTAAGGACATCATAGTCCGTGGGTTTAAGGACCTCACAGTCCGGTGTTAGTTTTAAGACATCACGGTCGAGGTTAAGGACGTCATAGTCCATGGATTTAAGGAATCCACAGTCCGATGTTAGTTTTAAGACGTCACGGTCAAGGTTAAGGACATCATAGTCCGGTATTAGTTTTAAGACATCACGGTCGAAGTTAAGGACATCATAGTCCATGAGTTTAAGGACCCCACAGTCCGTAGCAGTGTGTGGTTGTTGGGACCCATTACCTCTCTGACGACGTTGAGGGATTACAACGATAGATATCAGAGGAGTAAAGAGATGTACTCTCGAACCGGGTGTAAATTGATCGGAAGAGTGGATGAGCTCAGTTCAATTTAAATTTAGGACTTATGGCCAGAATTGGGCTAAGTCCATTTGAAAATGTGTAACATTTTATTCATGTTCTGCCTATTAGGCCTTTATTTGGGCTCTGCCCTTTTATAATGCATAGCATTGGGCTCTATAATTAAATGCATAGCATTTTAGTGGTCTGATAGTGCGCCGCGTGGCTTGTCAGGCGCTTTGCGCCAATTAAAGAGCGCAATGCGCTAGCGCATGCGAAGGTGATACGTGTCACGCTCTGCGCTAGTCTGTTAGCGCACTGCGCTTTCTGAGTGCGCTGCGCCAGTGAACGACACGTGGCGCGCTCTGGCGCAGTGCGCCATTCCAAGAGTGCAATACGCTATTTTTAGAAGCGCAAAGCGCAAACCGTTATGTAGTTGACATGTGGCGCGTTCTGGCGCAGTGCGCCAATCCAATAAGCGTAAAGGCGCATTTCAAAAGTGCAAGGCACTGTCCGATAGCGCAGAGCGCATCTTGATCAAATTAAGATCAAAGAACAAGTTCTTTGTTCTCTCAAAAGAGGTTCTACCTCAAGATCCAAGAACCAAAGTTCTTGTTCTCATCAAAGGCTGTGCCTTTTTATAGATCAAAAGATCTAAGAATGAAGTAAATTACTTCTTTTAATCTTTTATAATTAGATCTTTTTTTGATCTTTTTTCTTTTTTATAGAAGATCTTGATCTTGTTCTTAGATCTTTGATCTTTTTAGAAGAGAATTCTTCTTTTAATGAGATGTTTTCATCTCTGTTCTTCCAAGAATCAAATTCTTTACCTTTAAAGATGAAGAAAATGATCTTCTTTCTTCAAAGGCTTGCCTTTCTTTCTCTTTGGGTTTTTCTCAAAGTTTTAAGAAGGTTCTCTCTCTTCTGTCTATCTATATGTGAGGCTTGGAGTCTAGGGGCCTTTATATAGGGCCAATTGATTTGTTAAGTTAGTCACAGAGATCTTTCTCTGATTGATCTGGGGATATTTCCCCACCGTTGGATCTTTGATCCTAAAGCATCTGTTTTACAGAAGACAATCTTCTTATTTTAATAAGATTGGAAAGATCTTTCTAGAATTTTAATTCTGATTAATTAATAATTTATTATTTAAATTCCAGTACTGGCGCACTAGGCGCTAGTGCGCCTGCGTTTGACACATGGCGCGCAGCGCAGAGCGCAACGTAACTGCGCTAGCGCGCCTGTGTTTGACACGTGGCGCGCAGCGCAGAGCGCAAGTGATCTGAAGCGTTGCTTCATTTTAAAATTTGAATTTTGAAATAGAGCTTTGCTCTGATTGGGGTGCGCTGCCTTGGGCGCAGCGCTCCTGGCGCTGACGTGTCTGCTTTTGACACATGGCGCGCTGCGCGCAGTGCAAGAAATCTGAAGTATTGCTTCAATTTTTGAATTTTGAAATTCAAACAGAGGTTTGCTCTGATTGGGGGAAACAAATGCCCCCCACCGTTGCGCTCACGTGGCATACACGTGAGTGCGGCGGCGACAACATCTGAACCATTGGATCGACTCAGAAGTTGAGGAAGCGCTTCAGCACCTATAAATAGGACCCTTGGTCCTCAGATGATTATCATCTTCTCAAGAATTTTATTTTCAGAGCCTTGCTCTCATTTTCAAGAACTTCAAGAGTTAAACTCTAGAAAATTTTAGGTAAAAATTAAATTAAATTAAATCAAATTAATTTTAATTAATAGAGCCTTGTTCTCATAGATCTTTTGATCTAAAGAAAACCCCTTTGGGGTTTCATAAACAGAGCTTTGCTCTCAATAATGCATAGATCTAAAGAGATCTTGTTTCAGGGTTTCTTAACCCATGAACAGAGCTTTGCTCATTGACAATATATAGATCTTTTGATCTTTTGATGAAGAACTCTTAAGAGTTTTTTCATGGATCTTTAAGATCCCAGAACTTTAATTCTTAGGAATTATTTTTTATTAACTTTTGATGGATTTTCCATCATCATTACAGAGCTAGGCTCTTTAAGGAATTTTATTCCCTCGTGACCAGAGTTTGACAAGTGTCACTCTGTTACAGAGTTTTGCTCTGAGAGGGAGATTTTCTTCTTGTCTCGAGGGATTTCTCATTTAATGAGAATATTCTTTGAGGATTTCCTCATTAATTGACAGTCTCATCCAATGATGAGGCTGTCTTATTAATTGATCCGTTATCATCTGGATTTTGTGGGTCCACCCTTGGTTCCTTTTTCCGCTGCATTGTAGTGCAGTACAAATTTTAAAGTGTCGCTCAGAATTTTAAGATTAAATTATAGTATTGATAATTGAATTCTTTTCTTTTTTTTTGCAGGCGACATGTCTTCTGACCTTTCATTCCCGTTTTTCCGCTCAGAGGGAGGATTCCTTGAGGCGCCGGTGGACCGGGAGGTTCTTGCTCTCATTAAGGACTACGACCCTGTGTACAAGAACCTTCACCTGTGGGGTAGGTGGTACAGCGAAATTATCACGGGTCGCCGAAGCTTCTCTTGCGCGACGTCGTCGGATCCAATCTCGTCAATCTTGTACACAGATATACCCCCGGTGAACTATGCCGTGGAAGTTGTAAATTGGAATTCGGAGGGTCTTCTTCAACCTTCGATTGCTGCCATACCCGTGCAGCTGCCGGCAGCCGTGGATATTTTAGGGCGGCACATATGCCAGGGTGAGTCGCGCCCTTGGGGACAACCCTATAACATTGGATTGACCCCTCGAAATTCGGCCGGGTATTTGCAGTGGGCCAGGTACATCTTGTCAGCGAAGAAGGCGTATTTGCTGAAGATCGGTCTGCACCCCGCAGTTTACGCCTCGCTGTTTGAGTACTCTGCTCCTCCGACGTGGTGGGTTAAGGCGTTCGTGGAACAATGGAACATCCCTACCCATACCTTTCTTCTGATGGACAGGAAAGTTTCCATCCCCTTAGAAGAATTTGCTGAGATTTCCGGTCTGCCGGTGAGGGTGGAGCACTATAAGGAGTTACTTCCTCCGGACGAATACGTTTTTGCCACCAAGCCGTTGGTGATGGACCTAACACCGCAGAATGCTATTCAGCACCAGTTTCCGAGTCTGGTAAAGGTGCTGAATATGTATGAAAGTCTCTACTTGGAATCGGGAGGCCGGGGAGTTAGTTTCGCAGACTTCATCGCCCGCTTTCTTCGACCGGAGATTCTATCGCAGCGGGGCGAAAAATTTGCCAAGCTTGACGACCCTTTCGGCCTTGGCTTAGATCGTCGACCAGCACTGGAAGCCGATCAAAAGGGTTTTTACCTCCCCGATGCTGCAATCATCCCCTTATCGGAAATCGCCGCTCCGGGCATCGACAAGGAGACCTTCTTTCTCGGGTTTCTGGGGCTATGGTTGTGCTGGTTCGCGCTCCCCATGCACCCTCGCTATATGAGGCCATCCATCTTCTACCTAGCGCATCGGATGGTGGCTGGCATACAATTGTCGATTGGAATTGCCGGATTGGCCCACCTGTACCATGGTCTCAGCGTGGCGACGGACGCAAATGAACCAGGGGTGCAACCTGCCAATTTCCCGATGCACTACTTTACTTCGTGGATGGAAATGCATGTGCTCGGGGTATTTGGTATTCATAAGAGACCCTCGTTTTACGAGAAGTGCAGACTCCCGAGAGTTATGCGGCTAATTGGCGCTTCTATTGTGAATCTGCCTCCGCGGAAGGCTAGGGGGTTGCTTCTTCGTCCGCGCACGGTCGGAGCAGGAATTTCTTTCACAGACAAGGTCAAGACAATCGGCCTGGAGACCTCCAAGGCGGTGTTGGCTTTGCGTGATAATTTCAAGGACGGGGCCTCCGTATTGAAAGCCCGGGAGATTCTACATCTATATTCCATTAGACTGGGCTTCCTTGTGTTCAGGCAGAATGAGTTGGCGCTTTTTATGAGGTACAACCCCCATCGGTTCGCCCAACAACTAAGCTATAACCAGGGGGTCCCACTGGAGGCGTTTTTGGAAGAGCCCGCGGCCGCCAGGGAGGGAATACGGAGCGCACTGCATCACTTTATGCGGTTATACACGGGCTCCCACTTCTTCATTAGCGAGCCGAGTTGCATTCCAAGGGCCCTCAACGTGTACGGGGCTTGGTATCAGCACACGATGGGTGCTGTTATCCGAGAAGAGAAGCGGCTACTGCTTGACCGCAAGGGTACGCCCCCCACCAGCGATCGCAACGTCCCCCTAAGGCGAAGGACCCCTATCGTTCCTCCACTAAGAGGAGATGCTGGAGATGAGCCTCTGCGTGTGCTAAGGCCCCTGCGTGGATTGCCCCGTGATCCTGTGGACGTGCCTTCAGTGCCCCGCGCTCCCATGGAGATGGTGAACATGGTTTCGCCTGAATCTGGCATGGGCTCGGACATCGGGACCCGCCGTCCCAAGGTGCCAACGAAGCGTAAGCTGATTTTGGGTGCGACCGGGGTTCGCACGCAGAAGAAGAAGAAGAAGTCGGTCCTTTCCCTTGATGCCGTACTCGGCCTAGAGCCTCAGGCTCCTCTTACCGAAGGCTTAAGTGAATATAGAACCGACGAGGGTTTCTTCGTAGCGCCAGAAGACACCGACCTCGACGCCGCTATTGCTGCTTCTGCGCAACTTGCGAGCCACCAAGCGAAAATAGCCGCTCTCGCTCAATCAAGTAAATATTCGTCATACCCTTGTCATTGCGTTATATTTTATTGTCATGTCTTGACTGATATTCTTCTTTTTGTAACAAGCTTCACTACTGAGGAGGTTCTGGCAGCTTCCCTCAGGACTTTCGAGGAGGAAGAGAGGAAACGTGCTCTGTTGGGTGTTGGTACGTCTCGGCTCATTGAGTCTTCATTCTCCTTTTTATGGCCTATCTAACACTTTCCTTATCTCATTGCAGGGACCGCAAGACCTACTTCGCAAGCCGATGTGGGAATTCTCCCCGGGCCAGCTACCGAAGTGTAGCGTCTTGAAAAGTCGTTTCGGTGTTTTCCTGAAATTCGGTGAAAATTCGGTATTTTTCCGAAAACCGTCTTTCTCGATATTTTGCAGTTTAGGGCTAATTATACCTTAAATGGGTAGATAATTACTTGTTTTTAGTAGCTAATGAGTTAATTATGAAATTTTGGTCATTTAAAAATTTTTCCCTATTTTTCAATTTTTTAATATTATTTTAAGCCGGTAAGAAAATACATTAAATAAGCGATAAATACAAATTTTTCCGGGCTAATTTTAATCTCTAAAATTATGATAATTATAATCTAGTGATAACATGAATTTTTAGTAATTTATTTTGATTTTTAACAAATTTTTATGTTATGAAACGAATTTATTGAATTTTGAGCTAAAACTTGCAATTTTTGAGTTGTAGGGGGCCTTTTTGCATAAAATTTCTTTTGTAAAACCCCTCTCTCTTTTCCTCAGCCCTAGGACAGCCCCACCTTGTGTGAGACCAGAAAATTCTGATCTCTTTTCTTTAGTTGCTTTCTTGAGTGATTTAAGGGGTTTTTTTGGATTTATTTTAATTAAAATGAATAAAGTAAGGTGCATTTGACTTTGTGGACTTGACCCATGACCTTCCCCACTTGACCACACCCTCCCCCATTCCTCCTCTGGCCGAAAATCCTGCACACCCTCTTCTTCCTCTCTTTTCTTTTCATTTTCTTCAATTTCTTCAAGAAAATACATCAAAATCCATGATTTAATTCAAAAATCCAAACAAAATCCTTAAGCTATCATTATCCTTAGCCATTCTTGCTTGGATCTTGGTGTTGAGGCCATCATTTGGAGCAAAATTTTCTTGCTTGATCCATAGATCAAGAGGTATAATTTCTATCATGTTAAATTCTTTTGTTTAAGTTCTTATGTTAGATGGTTTAGTGTTAATTTAGTGTAGTTTAATCTAGTTTCTTAGGTTTTGCTTGAAACTTTTAGCTAGGGTTTTGAAGCCATAATACTTAATTAGATTGTTTTATAGTTAATCTAGTGGTTAATTAACTAATCCATATAGTTATCTTGTTGATGTAGTTTTCAATTATGCTAATTTGATTAAATTTAGAAGTGTGAAATTGTTTTTTAGGATTTTCAAGAGAGGGTTTTTGTATGGAATTGGTTTGTGAAGCTTGATTAGTGAGTGGATTAAGTTTTAGAAAGCATTATTTAATTGATTAAACCTAACTTGTTATCTAGTATTTTGCTAACCTAACCTAAGAGGTTAATTTTCTTAAGTGGGCTTTGTTGTGTTAATTTAAAGTTTCAAGTGAGGAAATTGATTGGATTTTGCTAAGTTATAAATTCAAGAATGGTTGTTTATGGAAAATAGGATTGGAATCATTGTTGTTGTGTTATAATTAGTGTTTGTAGATTGCTTGTAGTGTGGTTGGGCGATTGTGCTAGATTGTAGTCGTTTTGTCGCAAATCGGCAATTGTTGCACCGATTTTTGGAATGTATATGCTTACTAGATTTTTATATAAATTATGTGATGGATTAATTTTGATATCTTGATGATTGTAATGGCTTGTCCTGCGACTTTTAGGATGCGTGAGTGCGGTTTTTGGGTAGTCGGGTTTTAGTTTTGCCGGGCGACCAAATCGGCGTTTTTCGGCAGTTTTTGCCATTTTCGCGTGTGTCCGCGCACCTTGTGCACGTTGTACCTAGCTAGCGAACTTTAGTAGTTTCGTTGGGGTTTTGCGTCGTTCTTGATATGTAACCTTATATTTGGTACTGATGTAAATTCCAGGTTCGGTCGCGGAAACGTCAGACGCGGCGCGAAAGGGAAAGGCGGTGATTGGACACAGCTAGCCAGGGATTCCGGTGAGTAGATTTAACATCTACGGGGGTCGATCGTTTGGATGGCGCAAGTCGCCCGATAGATTTAGTAAACTGGAAAATAGTAAATTGGATAATCACTTGCGACATTAGAATAATAATACTGGCATGATAATTGCTGCAATTAGATCAATATGTTATACCCATATACGCAAACTCAATTATAGGACACATGCACCATTACCAGGTTTTTATATGCAGCACGAGCACTATTCATGCTTACACATACACCCTGGTAATTTCCATGCCACCACACTAGATAACCTTTAATTTAAACCTTTTACTAATTGATACTTAAATTGTGCTATTTCCTTAAAATGAAACCGTAGGATTGCTATTCATGTGCATGTACTTCATCATATTCATTGTTCATGCTTAATACATTAATCACACATCGCAACTTGATTATTGATATCATACGCATTCATTATCATTGATATATGCACGTATGAGGATTTCTTGAGATTTTATGATATTGCAGGATTTCGGGGGAAAGCCGCAAAATTTCCAAACTTATGATATTTTTAAAACATGTAAATTGCGGTTTTCTAGTGATGTAAGTGTCGTCCACCATGAGTTTGCTGTGGTTTTTGGAGACCCGTTTCGAGGAGTTGGATGAACCGTTTCGGGTACATGGTGGGCCCGGTAGGGTACCCCGGGGCAAGAAGCTCGTGGTGTTGACGATGAGCCTGGCAGGGGACGGATTACCTACCGGTGACTTCATTGGGCACGGCGGATATCCAGAGGATACCGACCGGGGCCGCGAGAGGATGGTATATTGATACTGAGATGGGTCAGCCGGATGGCTGAGGCCAGAGACACTATGACATGGATTTATGAGATTTGAGACAGCTTTTGGGTGTCGTTGCTGGACACCGATTTTCGTCGATTCATTGACATTATGCTGGCATTCTAAAAGAGTTTCAAAAACGAAAAGAGAATAAATATTTCTTATATATACATATTGAGACCTCAGATATTCATGTTGCATACATATTAGCACACTGATATGATATACACACCTGCTAGTGCATCCAGTCATACATGTATTTTAGATGCTAGGATGCTTGTGTGCATGCATACGATAGCCTTTGCAGATGTTATTTATTACTCACGAGTTGGCAACTCACCCCCGTTGTGCCACAGTCTTTTGCAGGTCCGCTCCGTCAGTTCAGTAGCGGCGGGCGCACTTGTCTTTTGCCTCTTTTGCCTGAGCTCGAGATTTGCTCATAGGTGGGTTATGTTATTATTTTGTACCACTTGTATATTCTTTGTATCTAGTGTACTCCATCTACTGTTTCTACCAGATTATTGTATATTGACCTAGAGATGAGACTGTGAGGTTTGTGGATTTTATGCTGTATTTTGGGGTCGAGCTCACTTGAGCCGACATGCTACTTTTTCATGCTTCCTTATGCTTTATTATGATTATTATGCTTGCTGTCATTTACATTGCGTGGGATTTGTGGCCGCCTTATGGCGAAGAGCTAGCTCCCGCTTGGGGATGCCCTATTTTGTTGGATTCATGTATATATTTTGTTGTGCCCATTTTTGGGGGTCAGTATTTACAAAGGAGACTCTGCCGAAATTTTCGGGAAAAATTGGTATTGTTTTTAAAAAAGGGTTTTACATGACTTATTTGATAACTTGCTTGCAAATGATTGGGTTTTCTTCACTCTTTTGCTTCATTGGTTTTGTTTTCTGGGCTTTGGCTTACTTATTTTACGGACGCCTTTAGACGTTTCGTAAACTTAAGTGCCAGTCACGTTCCGTACCCTGCGGGTCGTGACAAAGTTGGTATCAGAGCGATAGGTTTTACCTTTGTGAGTGTAGGATGACCATTGGTAGATGGAGTAAGTGACTTAAGCAGGGTAACGTAGCGTGCGTATGTCCGCGGCATACTTACGATACGGTACTCCGCCTAAGTGACTTTAGGATACTTGCTTGAAAAAAAAATTTTCCTTCTTCAATTCAGTGTATCCTATGATCCTATTGCACTGTTCTTACTATCCGTTATCCTGTAACAGCCACTATGCCGCCGAAGGCTACGAGGGCACAGAGGGCTGCCGCCAGAGACGAGATTCGAGCTGGCTCGTCCGAGACTAGGACTGAGCAGGGTGGTATGCCTACGCCGCAGGGACAGACCGATCCACCTTCCCCAGGCCGTATGGATAGGCTCGAGACTGGTATGGAGGAGTTGCGACAGATGATGGGAGGCATGCAGGAGCTACGTCAGATGGTAGGATCCCTAGTTGCAGCCAGTCGTACACCGAGGCCGGATGACGTACCTACTACATCACAGACGACCATGATACCTGCTCCTACTACTACCACCGTGGCCATTCCGGTTTCACTACAGGATTTCATGAGGCTGAGACCTCCAGTATTCACCGGCACCGAGACAGCGGAGGACCCACAGACGTTCCTTGACAGTTTAGCCAGGATCTGCCGTTCGCTGAGATGTTCGGATGATCGATGGGTAGAGCTTGCGAGTTTCCGACTAGAGGGTCTCGCGCAGACATGGTGGGAGTCAGTCTTGAGAGGTCGAGCTGCAGGTCTACCGCCTATGACTTGGGCCCAGTTTACAGCGGTCTTTCTAGCCCGTTTCCTTCCAGAGAGCGTTCGTGACGCCAGAGCTCGCAGCTTCGAGGCCTTAGTCAAGACACCTGGGATGACGGTGTCTGAGTATGATATCCAGTTTACACAGTTATCCCGATATGCTCAGTATTTGGTGGATACCGAAGAGAAGATGGTGAAGAGGTTCGTACAGGGACTTGATGCCCAGCTATATCTTGCCATTGGCGCCCAGCACTACGACACTTATTCAGCTGCTATGGATACGGCATTGCGGATGGAGGCACGCATATCACGGACTTCGGCCGTTTCTGGGCCGAAGAGGATGCGCACCGATGTACCACCTCAGAGGCAGCGCGCCAGATTCTTTCCGAGAGATAGGCCTGGCAGAGGATTTGGGCAGGGACAGTTATATGGTTCTTATTCCCAGGGGCAGCAGCCGTCGCCAGGATGTTTTGGGTGCGGGAGTTTGCACCATCTTGTCAGAGACTGTCCGGTGAGACGGCAGGGAGCAGCGACAGTTCCGCACGTGACCCTACCACCATCACCACCCCCTCCTCAGAGAGCCCTACTTCCTACCCCAGGCGATGCTCCACGCCAGCTAGGTGCACCGAGAGGCCGTGGACGCGGCGGTCCTGTTCAGAGAGGACGAGGAGGCAGAGGCCGAGGTCGAGGTCAGCCCGCTATCGGTGGAGGACAGGCCCGAGTATTTGCTTTGACACCGCAGGATGCGCAGGCATCCAATGCCGTTGTGACAGGTACATTGCCAGTTTGTTCTTTCGACGCACGGGTACTATTCGACCCAGGTTCCACACATTCGTACGTATCTACACACTTTGCACCGATGTTGGGCCGTGAGTCGTCGTCGTTAGATCAGCCGCTTGTTGTTGTTACTCCGGTAGGCGAGTCGTTTGTCGCTCGGTTTGTATTTCGTTTGTGTTCCGTTCGTATCGGGGAGAGGGATTCATCAGTTGATTTGATACTCCTCGATATGTTGGACTTTGATGTGCTTCTGGGCATGGATTGGCTAGCCACTTGTTATGCTTCGGTGGACTGCCGTGAGAAGGCAGTCAGATTTAGCTTTCCGGGAGAGCCAGTCCTTGTTATTCAGGGAGACCGCAGTGTCACCCTTCCCAGCTTAATTTCGTCTCTTCGCGCTGGTCAGCTCTTGTGGAAGGGATGTCAGGGATTCTTAGCGTTTGTTTGTGATACTCAAGCTGCAGAGCTTCCGTTGGACCGGGTCCCGGTAGTTTGTGAGTTCCCTGATGTTTTCCCTGATGAGCTACCTGGGCTACCGCCTGAGCGCGATGTTGAGTTCTGCATTGATTTGATTCCCGGTTCGGGGCCTATTTCTATACCTCCTTACCGGATGGCCCCGGCAGAGCTTCGAGAGCTGAAGGATCAGTTGCAGGACCTGTTAGATAAGGGGCTTATTCGGCCGAGTGTTTCTCCATGGGGTGCTCCGGTCCTGTTTGTCAAGAAGAAGGATGGAAGTTTGCGCTTATGTATCGACTACCGCCAGCTGAACAAAGTTACCGTTCGGAACAGATATCCGTTGCCGCGCATTGATGATTTGTTCGACCAGCTTCAGGGTGCGGGGTATTTTTCGAGGATCGACTTGCGATCAGGATACCATCAGCTGCGAGTTCGATAGGAGGATATACCGAGGACAGCTTTCCGCACGCGCTACGGCCACTACGAGTTTTTGGTGATGTCGTTCGGACTCACCAACGCCCCAGCAGCATTCATGGATTTGATGAACCGTACATTCAGGCCGTATCTTGACTTGTTCATCATCGTGTTTATCGACGATATCTTGGTGTACTCCCGGAGCAGAGAGGAGCACGAGCAGCACTTGCGGATTACGTTACAGACTCTGAGGGAGCATCAGCTGTTCGCGAAGTTCTCCAAGTGTGATTTCTGGCTGGACAGCGTCGGATTCTTGGGTCACGTGGTTACGAGAGACGGCATTTGTGTGGACCCGAAGAAGATTGAGGCTGTTCAGCAGTGGCCCCGACCTACATCGGTGACTGAGATCCGTAGTTTTCTAGGCTTGGCGGGCTACTACAGGCGTTGTTTCCCCCAATCAGAGCAAGGCTCTACTGAATTTTGAAAATTCAAAATTTGAAGCAACGCTTCGGTTTCCGTGCGCAGCGCGCAATTTGCCACATGGCAGAAGCTGATTCGGCGGCGTGACGCCCGAGACAGAGCGTCCCATCAGAGTAAGGCTCTTCAGAAAACAAAATTAAGACTTAAACTGCGCAAATGCATGGCAGCACAACACGTGTCTGCGCAAGCGCATGGATGTACGACACGTGTCTGCGCAGTTGCGCAATCGCAACTGCGCAGGCGCACGGATGCGCGACACGTGTCTGCGCAAGTGCACGGATGCGTGACACGTGTCTGCGCAGTTGCGCAATCACAACTGCGCAAGCGCACGGATGCCCGACACGTGTCTGCGCAAGCGCACGGATGCGTGACACGTGTCTGCGCTGTTGCGCAATCACAGCTGCGCAAACGCACCGATGTGCAACACGTGTTTGCGCAAGCGCACAGATGCGTGACACCTGTCTGCGCAGTTGCGCAGTCGCAGCTGCGCAGGCTCACAGATACGTGACACGTGTTTGCGCAAGCGCACAGATGCTTGACACGTGTTTGCGCAGTTGCGCAATTTTAACTGCGCAAGCGCTCAGATGCGCGACACGTGTCTGCGCAGTTGCGCAAGCGCGCGGATGCGTGACACGTGTCACACGCTGGTAAGTTGCGCAGCAACTGAATGAAGATTTAAATAAATCTTTTCTGTTCTCCTGTAAAACAAGAACCCTCGGATCAGAGATCCAATGGTGGGAAAATTCCCAAAATTATTCAGGAAAGATTTTGTTAACAAATCCAACAAATTGGTGGGCACTATAAATAAGACCCCAGACCTCATTCAAAGGCATGGGAGAATCAATCATCATCGAGGAAAAAAAAAAGCTTCTGAAAAAAAAAAGAGAGCTCTTGAAGATTAATCAAGAACAAAAAAAAAGAAGGTAAAAATTTCTGAAGAACAGAAAATAAAAGAATAATAAATAGTGCCTTGCACTTGATATGAACCCTTGGTTCTAGAATAAAAGAATAATAAATAGTGCCTTGCACTTGATATGAACCCTTGGTTCTAAAAAAGAAAATAATAATAAATAGTGCCTTGCACTTAACATGAACCCTCGGTTCTGTATGATCAGGAAAAAACAAGAACTTGTTTTCCTTCGATCCAAATTCAAATCAAAAGTGCCATGCACTTGTGTTTCTTCAACCTGAAGATTTCTAGGGTTTCTGCAACCCCTTGTTTCGGGCCCGGCCCAAATTAAATTGAAATAATAAAAGGGCAAGGCCCTGTTTGGAAAAATTCATGAGTTTCTGCAGACTCGTTATTCAAATGGGCCTGGCCCAAATTGAATTACAGAACAACAAAAGGGCAAAGCCCTGTTTGTAAGAGCCTTTTTTGAATTTCTGAAACTCATTATTTAAAAGGGCCTAGCACAATTGCAAAAAAAAAAATAATAAAAAGGGCAAGGCCCTGTTTGGAGAATTCCTGAGTTCTTGTAACTCATTAATTAAAAGGGTCTGGCCCAGATCAGACTTGCAAAATAATGAAAGGGGCAAAGCCCTGTTTAGATTGATTCTTCTAATCAGGCAAAGCCTAAAATAAAATTTGGACTTAACCCAATCTTGGCTGTAAGTCCTTAAATTAAATGCCTCTCACAAATTAAGTCACGACCGGTTCGAGGGTACATCTCCGAACTCCTTTGACATCAGTCGTTGTAATTCCTCAACGACGTCAAAGAGGCGACGAGTCCCAACGACCACTCATCTAATAATGGACCACTACGTCCTTAAACTGGCGACGGACCGAAACGTCCCTAAACTAATAATGGACCACCACGTCCCTAAAACTGGCAATGGACCACTACGTCCCTAAACTGGCGACGGACCGAAACGTCCCTAAACTAATAATGGACCGCCACGTCTTTAAATTGGCACAATAGAGCCCAGATGCTCTTTTGTCGGATCTAAACGGTCCCGTCTAAGTTGATCTTAACCCCAAATACGGTTAACGTGTCCTTAGACATCTAAATAAACAATAAAATCCCAAACCAACTTTGGTTCAAGGGTATATCTCGGAACTCCTCAGACGTATGTCGTTGTAATCCCTCAATGACGTCAGAGAGGTGACGAGTCCCGACGGCCGGATAATTAAATCAATCACTACATCAGGTCGACCTTAGTCCAAAACAGGACTAGCGTATCCTTGATGAACGTTTAAGTTGATCTTAGCCGCAACGCGGCTAATGCATCCTTAAACTAAAAAACACCAAACTCAAATCTAAGCAAACACGGATTTGGACTAATCCACGTCCTACGGGCGACGATATCACTAAGTCTCCGTATACAATCCACGGGCAACCACAAACAAAATAAATATACACGACACGAAGTGAAATTCTGGAGAAGGAGAAAGTTGTTATCGCAACGCGATAGCGTAATTAACTGCAGGGGCTTGCGCCTGCAGGGAAGAGCGTCCCCACAATCAAAAACCCCTCACCCTGAGGGGGAATCTGACGAAGTCTGCTACATCGGCCGCATCCGTCTAAACCTCCGATACACGGTGCCATAAATCAACTTGGCATCTTCGGAGAGATAGACGGATAAAACCAAATAGCATCTGCCCCGAACCTCAGGCACGTGACGTCCCGACGTCGCAGGCCGCCGTTCGGAGGGGAACAGATTCTGGCACGCCCGGTGGGACCTTTTCCTCTTTCCACTCCACACTTCGTGTGTCGTCTTCGCGAACCAATCGCGGTTTGTTGAATGGTTGTCCTCGAATTTCAAGTTGCTAAGATTTGGTCTTTTGTCTGGCGCAGAACTCAAGATTCAATGGCCACCAACTGCTCGAAATGCCATTGCAACGGACGTTCCACCTCACCGCGAGGTGTAGCATATGGGCCCCAAGCGGCCTCTTTCCTTACTCTGCCGGTAGAGCAGGTGACCCAGGCCACCACCGGCCTATTTTTCGGGACCATGGTCCCCCCCGCAAGCTTCTCTACGCCGATATCCGCACCAGAAGCGAACAAGAAGTCGGTATTCGACCGGCTCGCTGCTGCTACGACCCCTGTCAACGGGTCGCCCGCTACTAAGCTGACAGCCTCTGTTTTCACCAGGCTAGGTCAGGATCATAAAGTGGCTGTCCCAAAGAGGGCAACGGCCACAGCTTCGGAAGTCGTTGAAGCAGCTTCTCCTATCAGAAAGTCAGTCTTCACAAGATTGACGGTTCCTACTCCTCCTTCAGCTGATCAAAAAGCATCAGTCTTTGATAGGCTGACACCGGCAGTTGCCCCACTCCCAAACAAGGGGCAACAAGAAACTGTCCCGATATCTGAGCCAGTCCCAATGGCTCGTCGTGCGCGACATCGCCATTGGCAGCGAATAAGGAAAGCAGGAGGCAACTCCCCTTCAGGGCTAACCCCGCCTGCTCCAGTGGCGGAGGTCAACGCTGCTGTTCCAACTGGGAACAGCTTTGAATTGCTAAGGAAGGTGAGAAAGAACTCCCCGGTTGCTACATTGAAAAGGTCTCCTCCACCCATGGAAAAAGCTCCGGAGACGAAACAGGAAAAGCCCCCTCAACGGCTATCATCAAAAGTTTATAAAGTATGGCGCAGGGTTCAAAACTCTGTGATCGATCCGGACCACTTGCGTCACCAGAAGAAGGCGAAGGTGGAGAATAACAAAAGCTGCCCCATTAAACAGCAGGGGGCAACAAATGCTAGAATGCCCGCTTCGACGGCTCCTTCAACCTCAAAGGTCTACAAAAGAAGGAGGCCAGAGAAAGCTCCCGCAACAACAGCAAGAGTTAACAATGGTGAACCTAAACGCCCCAAGTCAGGGGGCATAACAGTTCATACAATCTATATGGCTTCAGGAAAAGAAGAAAGTCGTACTTCTACGGGTCACCGACCGCTTACCCGGTCAGTGACCAGGTCTCAGGAGCAGCAACAAAAGCTCCAGGAGATGATGACTACAATGGCTGCACTCACGGGGCCAAAAGAGAATCCTGAGACGTTCTTAGATGAACGTCAAGAGGAGGAGACCGACGCTGAGTTCCTCCGCCGAATACTGGAAAAGAGAGACAAAGAGGCTGCAGAACAGGCGGCCAACATAAAAAAAATGGCCCTCCTGTTCCAGGATGTGGTGGGTATGATGATTCAACCAGATCCACCTGCTGGAGATCCCCCAATCATTCTTGAAGATGATAGGGGAGAGACATCGAATCCTCCACCGGCTCTATCCGCAGCTAAAGAGGATACCATATCAAAAGCTGATTTGGATGAATATATTGCTCAACAAATACGGGTCCATCAGGCGGTTGAAGCAGCCGGTCAGATCGTGAAAACGGGGCGCCCATATCCGGGATGGTACGACCAAATCAAGTACCCGCCAGGTTACACGATTCCTAAATTTCATGTCTACAAGGGGACCGGCAACCCCCATCAACATGTTGCCCAGTTCAGGGCGCTGTGTGGTAACACTGGAGGCGACGACAAACTCTTGCTGCGCCAATTCGTTGGAAGCTTATCAGACACGGCTTTCGAGTGGTATTCCGAGCTCCCCAACGACTCTATTAAAACCTTTGCGGAGATGGAGCTGCTCTTCACCCAACGTTTTGCAAGCGCCAGCGAGCGTACTCCGATGACGGCGCTGATTAACGCCAGGGTAAAGCCCGGCGAGACGTGGGTTCAATACGCTATACGGTGGCGTAATCTATGGTCTAAGTGTGAACAACGCATAGAAGAAGCGCCAGCGGTGGGGATGTTTGTTGGAACGCTTGATCCACAGGCAACCATCTCGCAGTTCATGATGTTCTTCAAGCCGACTTCCTTCCAGGCTTTGATCGACAAATTAGCGCAGATGGACCAGATGGGCCATAAACCCCCTCTCCCGAAGCCGGACCCCCGAAACGATAAAGGAAAGGGAAAAGCGATCATCGTCGCCAATGCCCAACAACAACCGAGCGACTCGAAGCCGGCTGCTCGTCCAAACAATACACGCCCATACGTACCCCTTGAGGACAGGATGGGACGTGCTTACTCCTTCCCCCGTGATAAAACAAGGAGGCTATTTGAACTGGCATTGCGCAATAGACTCATAAATCTGCCAGACCCAAAACGTCCGTCGCAACCGAGTGACGTCAACGAGCCCAATTACTGCCCCTATCATCGAGTGCTAGGCCATCCAATTGAGGATTGCTACGTTTTCAAGAATTGGCTCGAGAACCAGTACCGTCAGGGCAAATTTGCGCTATCCGACAAATGGAAGGTGAATCCTCCGCAACCCCACACCTCCAAGGGGACGAATACGCCGGGGGCAACATGCTCCGTTATTGAAGAAACTCCCTGGGAGGTTGTATTATCGGCCAAAACGAAAAGAATGCTAAATGATCTTCAAACCTGCCCAGCGGTCAAGTGGAAGAACCCCTTGGAACCGCAGGTTATTGAGGGAATGTTGAAGCCACGACCGACCCCGAAGACCGATGGTGGTAGTTCAAGCGTTCATAGCCAGCCGTCAAAATCTTCGAAAAAGAAGAAGAAGAAATCTAAGAAGCCCGTGAAGCCTGGCGACAAGCGCACGGACTTACAAAAGCAAATCGATGCGCTGGATGAATATAACCAAAAGGCGCGAACTCCCATCACGCTCCAAGATTTCCTTGATCACGTCTTCCAAAAAGAAGATGAGGAAGAAAGTTCATCGGATGAATCTGACGAATATGTGGCAAGCTGTCATATGATCTCCCATTCGACCACGAACGATGAAGGAACTTCTGGCACTGAGACGCTGGGGGCAAATGCCGAATCAGGAACCCCAGGGTTACCGGTTGAAATGATTAATGCGTTTCTTAATGAAGCTCGGTTGAAAAGCAAGGCTGATCGAGAGCGCGAGACGGCTATATTCGAAAGGGCCAAGCGTCAGCGACTTGAGGAAGGAGCCGAAATGATCCCGTTGGAGCAAAATGCCTCCACCGCTGACAAAAGCCAATTCAAGATAAAAAAGAAATTTGCTAAGGCCATATCGATGGGCATGAAGCTACCACCCTCTGAAAAAAAAGTTACTGGCGTGGTAGAAATGCACCCCTCTTATTGCTTATACCATCAGAAGGTCTCGCATTCCACCCAAGATTGCAAAGCTTTCAATGGATGGTGGCAAGGATACGTCGCTGATCGACAACAATTTAAACGGGAAAAACGTAAAATTCGCCGAGAGCAAAGAAATACGACTAAAGAACTTGAAAGAACTGCCGGCAATTGTCACATGGTTAACACTACCGGGTCACAAGTGCCTACATTTGGGAGCGACTCCGATGAAGAGCTAGAGCTTGGCCCCCTCTTCGAAGAATCCACTTCGGGAAAAGAAAAAGAACCGAAGGCCTGCGAGAATATACAGCTGCGCAATCGAACATTACCCGAAAAGAACCTCGGACCCTTGAATAAGAAAAACAAAGGGAAAGAGAAGGTCTCTGAAGACATCGCTTTGGATGACCAAGTTGCGGAAGAGTTAACAGCCAAGAATCCCCCAAAAAAGAATAAAGTAGATTATAATGTCTTGGCGCATCTGAGAAAGCTACCCTCACAACTCAGCATTCTCGATGCCCTATTGCTATCAAAAGAAGCGAGGGATTCTTTGGTTAAGGCCCTACAAAATCCGGACCAGTTCCAGGCTTTCCTAGCCGAACAAAAGATGAAGGATGAATTGGAAGAGGTGCACACAGCCGACGTTGCTTTTGGTGATGAAGACCTTCTCCTTGGAACGTGTGAGCACAATCGCCCACTTTATGTTTCAGGATACTGCCATGACATAAAGATAGGAAAAATCTTGGTCGATAACGGATCGTCTGTCAATTTACTCAATGTGCGAGTGTTAAAGGAGATTTGCATGAGTGTCCAACACCTCGCCCGGGACAAAATCACCATCTCCGGTTTCGACTCTCAATCCTCAAAGACTCTCGGATCTGTGATATTGACGCTACGCTTCGGGGTGCTCGTCACAGACATCAAGTTCCATGTTATAGACGCCAAGACGTGCTACAATGCTCTGCTCGGCCGACCATGGCTACACGAATACAACATCATCCCTTCTACACAGCATCAGTGCATGAAGTATTCTAGGGACGGCCTCGAGTACACAGTGGCAGGAGAGTTGAATCCGTTTTCCGTGAACGAAGTTCGCAAGTATGAAGATGCCAAATACTTCTTACCGAATTTCGAAGACACGGAAAGGTGTCACAAACCGGAGAACAAAACTAACGCAACCATCCCTATCTTCGGCAGTGACACCGAGGAGGAGGAGGATATAATTTATTCAGGTCCGTCCTGGTCCACCAGGCCAGGACCATCTGTTCCTTCATTGATCTTCGGTAGTGACTCAGAGGATGAAGTTCATGCTGTATTCCCTGCTCGGCCTTCGATACGGGCTTCTGCCGATGAAGAGCGAAGTCTACAGATAACCATGGTGCCGCTCGAGCATTACAAAGAACTGGATGCACTCGACACCAACAGCGTAGAAGAATTGCAGACATTCTATATCCCTCCCGGACGAAAAGGCGAGAAAGCAATCCTATTCTACCGTTCTGAAGAAAACAAGGTGGAAAAGGAAATTTGGCACGGCGCGGATCCCACGCTCGACAGGCTCCAACCTATCCGTCTTCCCAGATATTACACCCAAGGCTTAAAGAAACTGCTGAAACGCCAAGGGATGTCCTTCACACAGACCACTAGAAAAGCCAAATTCTATGACAAGGTCTGGAACGTTCCCGGGACTCAGTGAAAACTGCCTAACGGGAGAACGGAGACGAAAGGACTCGGGTATATTCGCTCAAAGAAACGTGAGCTAATAAACAGCTGTTATGTCATGTATGACTTTGATGAAGAAGCAGACGCTCACTGGGAAGACACTAATCCGGAATCAGTAAAAGTTCCCTATGCAAGCCCTCCTAACCCATCGTCTGAAGGCCAAATGAGCAAACCTACAAGGGATGCCAGTCGAGAATCCAGAGATGATCATGATCGTGAAATGGCAATCTATGAGAAGGCCAAGACACGGCGCCTCCTTCAGCGGGCGATGAAAGACGAAAACACCGCCCCTTGTCAACCTACTATGAAGAAAGTTCGACTCGAAGGCGGAAATAAGTTGAAAGGCAAGAGAAGCGCTCGACAACCGCAAAGCAAAGCTAAGAAGCCACGCATCCGAGAGTCGAGCGTTGTTGACCAAGCCATCATGAAGAAAATGGGTCGAGCATACTCATTTCCTCAGAACAAAACAAGGAAAATACTTGAGCTTGCTCTGAAACATCGAATGCTTACTCTACCAGAGTCTAAGCACCCTGAGCAAGCAGGCGAAGTCTCCAACCCAAAGTATTGCTTTTACCATCGAGTAATAGGGCATCCGCTCGAAGATTGCTTCACCTTCAAGAATTGGGTCGAAGATCAATATCAGCGTGGCAAATTTGCGTTGTCTGACAGTTGGAGGGTAGCGCCGCAGCAAAAGCACGAACCCGAAAACGCAAGGGTAAAACCGACTCCGCATTGGGGTTGGCAGGAAACTCGCACCTGCCATGTGATAACAATATTAAAAGAAGGGTCCGACGATATGAACAACCTTCCTTGGTGCTTTGAAAGCGGCAGCGATGAGGTGATCTCAGAGTTTCCCCCAGCTCCGAAAGAACTGGAGGATGGAATCCACACCACTGCAGATAATCTCAAGAAAATTGAGTTGGGGACGGAAAATGACCCGCGACCAACATTCGTCAGCGAGCTACTGTCTGAAGAGAGGGTGGCTGCGTTAAAAGACGTCCTTGTGCAGCATAAAGATTGCTTCGCATGGAACTATTCCGAGATGCCGGGACTAGATCCAGAAGTTGCTGTACATAGACTAGCAATATCCCCAGACGTCAAGCCGATCAAACAGGCGCCGAGAAGAATGCGACTCGAACTTGAGATGAGCATAAACACCGAAGTCAAAAAGTTAATCGACTCTGGCTTCATTCAGGAAGTTCAGTACCCTGAATGGATTGCCAACATTGTCCCAGTAATGAAGAAAAATGGGACAGTGCGCATATGCGTAGACTTTCGGGATCTTAATAAAGCCTGCCCAAAAGATGATTTCCCAGTGCCGGTCACTGAACTTATGATAGACAATACATCCACTCATGAGGTTTTCTCCTTCATGGACGGCTCGTCGGGGTATAACCAGATAAAAATGCATCCCGAAGACCAGAAGCACACAGCCTTCAGGACTCCTCTTGGTATATTTTGTTACAAAGTGATGCCCTTCGGTTTGAAGAACGCCGGTGCTACTTATCAGAGGGCCATGACAAAGATCTTCGACGACCTCATACATGAAATCGTTGAATGCTATATCGACGATCTCGTGGTTAAAAGCAAATCATACGAAGAACATCTCGAGCATTTAAAGATCGTGTTTCAACGCCTTCGGCAATACAACTTGAAGATGAACCCTCTTAAATGTGCGTTCGGGGTTTCCTCGGGCAAATTCCTAGGATTCGTCGTTCGACACCGGGGTATTGAAATAGATCCGTCGAAGATTAAAGCGATCATGGAAATGCCTCCGCCGAGGACTCTCAAACAGCTGCGGTCTCTCCAAGGGAAGCTCGCGTATATAAGGCGATTTATAGCTAACCTTTCAGGAAAGTGCCGTCCTTATAGTCACCTGATGAAGAAGGGAACCCCATTCGTTTGGGATCAAAAATGCCAAGGCGCACTGGATGAGATCAAGCAATACCTGCAAAACCCGCCGGTGTTGGCTGCTCCGGTTAAGGGGAAGCCTCTCATTCTTTATACAACCGCCCTCGAAGGTTCCTTAGGCGCATTATGGGCACAAGAGAACGATCAAGGGAAAGAAAGAGCACTCTACTACCTAAGCCGAGTTCTGCTGGGGGCAGAAAGCAACTATTCTCCCATTGAAAAACACTGCTTGGCATTGATCTTCGCAATAACAAAGCTTAGGCACTATGCGTTGGCGCACGACGTCCGTCTGATTTCAAAAGTGGACCCTCTCAAATATTTAATGTCAAAAGCCATATTGACAGGACGACTCGCTAAATGGGCCCTGCTATTGATGGAATTTTCGATAACATATCAACCTCTCAAGGCGGTAAAAGGCCAGGCCATCGCTGACTTCCTTGCTGAGCATCCCATACCTGCCGACTCTCCTTTAAACTGCGATTTGCCAGACAGACATGCATTTGATGCAATCGACAGTGGTGATACCCGTTGGGAGCTTTACTTTGATGGAGCGTCCTCTATGAAAAAGCACAAACAAAGCATGCCAACGATCAAATCAGGGGTGGGACTCATCTTTGTGACTCCCCAAGGAGGAATAATGCGCTTCGCCTTCTCCTTAACGGAGCCGAGAACGAATAATGAAGCTGAATATGAAGCTTTGATAGCAGGCCTCGAGATCGCCATCGATATGGGAATTGAGAGCCTCCTCATATATGGGGACTCCCAACTGGTCGTCAGTCAAGTGAACGGCGACTACCAAACGTGCAAACCAGAGTTGGTGAAATATGGTGAAAAAGTGCAGCAACTGCTAACCCAAATTCCCTCCTACACTTTGGAGAGCATACCGCGAGCGGAAAACAGCAAAGCGGATGCACTAGCCAAACTTGCTAAAGAACTGGCTGACGAGAACCTCGACGACGTTAGAATCGTGGTACAAAGCCGTCGAGTGCTTGCCCCAGCAGAAGTATCTCCAGAGTCGTCTGAAGAAAAAGGAGCGAACGAGGAGACGACCCTACAAATAAAAGACCATGGGAAGACCGAAGACTGGAGAGAAGTTTTCGTAGATTACTTCAAGTTCCAACGAGTACCTGAAGAAGCGTCCACAAGACATCAGCTCACGAAACGAGCTCTGTCTTTCGCCTTCGTCAATGATACTCTATACAGGAGGTCATTCGATTCTCTGTGGTTGAGATGCCTAGGACCTGACGAAGCAAAAAGAGTCGTTCAGGAAGTTCACGACGGACTCTGCGGTTCCCACCAAGCAGGCCCTAAGATGAAGTTGAAGATAAAGCGGATGGGCTACTACTGGCCCACGATGATGCAGGATTGCCTAGAATACGCGAGGCAATGTCATTCATGTCAAATTCATGGGGACTTTATCCATCAGCATCCCAATCCATTGCATCCAACAGTGGCTAGTTGGCCATTCGAAATGTGGGGAACTGACATAGTCGGCCCCATTGAACCAGCATCGTCAAAGGGACATCGTTTCATCTTGGCGACGACTGATTACTTCTCCAAATGGGCAGAAGCGGTACCGTTGAGGGAAGTAAAAACAGAGAACATCCTCCATTTCTTCAAAACGCATGTCATATACCGGTTTGGAACCCCAAGAAGGATCATCTCTGACAATGGGCCAGCCTACCGAAGTCATAAGATTAGCCGCTTCGCACAGCAGCACAATATAGACTGGAGATATTCCTCAGTTTATAACCCGCGAGCTAACGGTCTGGCTGAGGCCTTCAACAAGACCTTGACGAAGATCATAAAGAAAACAGTATCCCGAAATAAGAAAGACTGGCACGAGAGGCTGCAAGAAGCTCTTTGGGCGTATCGAACTACGTTCAAGACAGCCACAAAAACAACGCCATACGCGTTGATATTCGGGACGGAAGCAGTACTCCCCCTCGAGATAGAATTACCCTCTCTACGAGTGGCAGTCCATTACGAGTTGACGGACGAAGAAAATGCTCACCTTCGGTTTGAAGAGCTTGACACCCTTGATGAAATCCGGCTTCTAGCACAGCAAAATTTGGAAGCTTATAAAGCAAAGATGACGCGCTCATATGAAAGATTGAGTCGCCCGAGGACATTTCAGCAAGGCGAACTCGTGCTAGTCGTCAAAAGGCCCATGATCCCCAATCGCGCCAAGCGGGGAAAGTTTGAGCCAAACTATGAAGGACCGTACATCATTGATAAGGTCTACCAGGGTGGGGCTTATCTACTCATGGACATGCACGGTGAAAGGCCTTTCAGGCCAATAAACGGTCGCTTCTTAAAGAAATATTACGCTTAACGAGCCTTAGTTTAGGTCAATGATAGATGACGACGACTATGTCCGCTCGCTATCTTCCTAAGCTCAGGCTTTATAAGCAGTAGCCAACCCTCTCAATAGTGGACCGAAATGTCCTTAAACTAATATCAGACCGAAACGTCTTTAAACTACTACCGCTGCATCTTTAGACTAACGAGATCAAAAAAAAAAAATAATAATAATAATAATAAAAAAAAAAAAACGGTATGTCCATAAGCAAGAAGGACACGGATGAAAACCCGAAAGGGCTCCGTGAGTAAAAACAGCAGGACTACCGGCGAATGTTTGTGAAAACCTGAAAGGGCGCAACTTCATTAAAGAACCCTTACAAAGTCCTCTCGACCCTGTAAGGAGAAACCACCCGCGTGAGATCCTTACGACTCACAAGGGAACGACACGCTTAGGAATCCCCACGATTCCTAAGGAGAAAATACGCTTGCGAGATCCTCACGACTCGTAAGGAGAACTCTCTTATGGGACCCTCACGGCTCATAGGATTTGAAAGTCTTAAGTTACGGAGACCTAAACCTGTGCTTAAGCAAACCCCCACAAACTTCCAATGTTGCCCTACAAGTGGTTCAATATTAACCCTTGTATACAATCCACGGGCGCGAATAAACATTTCCTTAACCAAGATCCATCTGGGACCGGAGATATGTTCGCATAACCCTTGTAAGTCCTCTTGATTTACAAGAAGAAAACCCTCCTGTAAGATCCTTACGACTTACAGAGGAACAAAACACTTAGGAATCCTCACGATCCCTAAGGAGAAAATACACCTACAAGATCCTCACGACTTGTAGGGAGAAATACCTTTGTGAGACCCTTACGGCTCATGAAGTCAAAAGCCTTAGCCGACAGGACCCTAACCCTGGTCGCTAAGCCTCCTTTGTTCGACAACGACAGAGGCAAATGATGATTCGCTCCTGGCAATATCCCAGTTGTAGCGGTGCCGATGCCGAAATCGGTGTCCAATTTCAGCTTTACAGCGAAAAGCCAGTAGGCCGCACATGCATACGAAATAGCCGAAATGATGGGGCGACTTGCAATAAAAAGCAGCAAGTAAAAACATATGCATGAAGAAATAGCCGAAATGATTAGGCAACTCGCAATAAAAAGCAGCGGGTGAAAATAAAATAAATAGCCGAAATGATTGGGCACCGCGAAAAATAGCCGAAATGATGGGGCAATCGCGACCTTCGCGATATAAAAGCTGAAATGATAGAGCATCGCGGAAATAAAATAAAATAAAAAGAAGAAATGATAAAACTTTGGCCCTACAGTCGAGGTCACATCGATCCCTGTATACAATCCAAGGGCGTAAACAAAGAAGGGACCATACTTCCCCAGCGGATTCCGTCAAACGACGAAGCCAAACCTCAACGGTTTATTCCCACCAAAGAAGCCCATGACTTCAACAAAAACTTCTCAACTCACGGATACAAACACTCCTTGACGAGAGCCTTCTGATCCGCGTCGACCCGCAGAGCCACCATTGCCTCCGTAGGAACCATCGACTCGTTTCAAACCCCAAGGACACAAATAATCCTTGGCGCTTGGGAAACAAATAATCCCAGCAAATTCCTCGACTCACGGATACAAACACTCCTTGACGAGAGCCTTCTGATCCGCGTCGACTCGCAGAGCTACCAGCGCCTCCGTGGGAACCATCGACTCGTTTCAAACCCCAAGGACACAAATAATCCTTGGCGCTTGGGAAACAAATAATCCCAGCAAATTCCTTGACTCACGGATACAAACACTCCTCGACGAGAGCCTTCTGATCCGCGTCGACTCGCAGAGCCACCAGCGCCTCCGTGGGAACCATCGACTCGTTTCAAACCCCAAGGACACAAATAATCCTTGGCGCTTGGGAAACAAATAATCCCAGCAAACTTCTCAACTCACGGATACAAACACTCCTTGACGAGAGCCTTCTGATCCGCGTCGACCCGCCGAGCCACCATTGCCTCCGTAGGAACCATCGATTCGCTTCAAACCCCAAGGACACAAATAATCCTTGGTGCTTGGGAAACAAATAATCCCTCGCAAAACTTCTCAACTCACGGATACAAACACTCCGTGACGAGAGCTTCTCTGACTCATATCTCGGGCAGTAAGGATTCAAAAACTTGCTTCCTGAACAATGGGATCCTGCAAGTCAATCCTAAATGGTCTCTTGCATACTATCCACGGATCTCACTCTCTGAAGTCGATTCTCGACAAAGAGGGAAACAACCGCTTGCGAGCCTGTTCGACTAGTAAGAGGGGCAATGGGATCCTGCAAGTCAATCCTAAATGGTCTCTTGCATACTATCCACGGATCTCACTCTCTGAAATCGATTCTCGACAAAGAGGGAAACAACCGCTTGCGAGCCCTCTCGACTCGCAAGAGGGAGAAATTCTCTTATAGGATCCTTTCGACTTATGAGAGAAAACCACACTTAGGAATCCTCACGATTCCTAAGGAGAAAAATCCACCTGCGAGATCCTCTCGATCCGCAGGGAGAAAAGTCTCTATAAGACCCTCACGGCTTATAGAGTTGAAAAGTCTTAGATAGCAGACCTGAACCTGCGGCCTAAGCCATCGCTATCTCTTGGAAAAAAAATAAGTTATCTGCCAATTATGTTTATCAAAGACAACATGCTGATAATAAGAGAACGCAGAAAGAAAAAGTGCATACAAGACATTGAAAAAGAAAATGTGTATCTTTATTCATTGACTTCAATCAAATACAAGACGAATCGTACAAAAGAATAAAGAATAGATACATATTATTTTAAAGAAAAATTTTACAAATACATTGATACAAAAGCAGCTACTGGGAAGGAAGCGTCTTAAGTAGCTTTATCAGTTGCTCGCATACCTCCTTCCACGCCTTCTCCTGCTCGGCTACCGCCGTCAACTCTGCCTCCACTTGGGCCCGCTGCCGCAAGACCACTGCAAGCTGCTCCCTCACGCCCTGATAAGCAGCCTCCCGACTTGGGATATGGCGCTCAGCCACGTCAAGCTTCCTTTTCAAATTTAGCCCGTGGGAGATGCGCTCCAAGAGACCCTCAAAGATAGTCTTCACTTGGGCAGCATTTGCCTCAACCTCAGCGCGCAGATGGGCCGTTTCGTTTGAGATCTTTTGGCATTCCCTTAGTCTCCGAGCTGCTTCTTGCTCCAAGTGGCGGGAGTGCGAAGTGCTTTGCTCGAGCCAAGTTGTGCGTTGGGCGGTCAGAGCTAAAACTTCGGGAGCAGGGCGCGTCAACTCCAGCCGATACAAGCAGGCCTCGATCGCCCTGCAGTAGTTAACCCAAGATTCAACGACGCCCTCGTCATGAAAAGTTACGAGCGCCGCTAACATTGGGTTAACATCCGCAGCGAAATCGACAGCAGAAGGGAGGGCGTCCATGCTGAGCTCTTCAATATACCCGCTCAGCATGCCTAGACTCATCACCGCACCCTTTGAAGACGGACGTCTCAGAAAGGGGCCTGCCGGTAAAAGGACGCGAGCCTCGAAGGGGATCGGAACCGGAACGATAGCTGCAAAACAAAACAGGGTTAAGCGATGGTTCAAAAGATGTTAAAGGATTACCAAAAAGGAGATCTACTATACCAGCAGCAACGGACGGCAGAGCCGGAAGGGCCGGTAGCGCGACAGGGCTTACATCCCCTCCTTCGATTTGTGGCACTACAATAAAGAAAAGGAAAAGTCAGAAATCATCCCATTGCTAAAAAAAAAAAAAAAAAGGGGAATAAATAAAGATATTACCGGCGCCACTAGAAGGAGAAGCGAGTTCGGACGGGAAAGAAAAGTGCGGGAGCAACACTTGATACAAGTGATCAAAAAGCACTCCTGCAAAGGCACAATGGTGTAACGTTAGTACAAAAGCTGCATTTTCGAAAGATCAATGCATGAGTCGTAAATCCATACCTTCCAACATCCGTGACGGCACAAGGGAAGACGGAGAGGCGACTACCGCCAAAGCAGTGGTTGACGGTGCCCCCTCGAGCAGTGGAGCATCGGTACTGGCCGCACCTGCAAGAACAAATTTGTTAGAAGAGATCACAAGATATATAAAAAAAAAGGGGGGGAATGCTGGCGATAAAAAATTTTTACCTGACGAGCTGCCAGCAGAAACTGAGGCGGTCCCCTCCTCCACTGACGGAAGACCACCGCCTGTAGCTTCATCACCCGATTCAAGGGGAATCGTTGTTACGCTCTCAAGCTCTGCAGGCGGTGGGGAACCATAGACAGGGAGGGCCAAGATAGGAACATTGCCAGATTCCTGAGAAGGAGCGCCTAGCTCGTCCTCAGGAATCATAGCCGCCTCACCTGCTGCTCCCTCAGGATCAGCGATTACAGCTGCCCCGTCCACCGGCACCACGAGGTCCCCAGCCTCAAATACCTCGCCCTCTACCGCCTTCGGCTCGATCGAGACAATCATATCATCTGCCACCGCTTCGGGTACGACATCAATGACTTTCTCCGCGGTAGGTTCCTCAATCTCGACTCCAGTCCCCACGGCCTCGACAAAGTTGTCCACTGTCGGTTCGGGTTCGGCAAGTACCGTTTCTCCCGCTCCCTTGGGTTCGACGGTCGTCTCCGCCTCCCCCTCAGTTGGACTTGACCCTGCAAGATGAGATATGTATAAGCCAATAGTTTTACAAGTCATGCAACAAGGCTCTGAAAGGAGTACTACCTGAAGCGGATTTATCATTAGCGTTCCGAACCGCCCGCGCAACTTGCCGATGAGCGGTAGACAGGGCCACAGGAGGCTCTTCAGAAGGAGTACTAGCGCGAGGAACAGTGCTGGGGCCCGCTCCTGCGGCCAGAGCAGCTCTGCGCGCCTTAGCTTCGCGTCTGGACCGCTTCCGTTCCTCTTGAGCCGATGAGACAGATGCCATCAGAGCTTCCTTGAGCGAAGCCTCCTCATCCGTGTAGAGGGATGCCTCCAGATTTTTCAGAGCATCCCTCGTTGTTGCATCAAGCCGAGGCTCTTGCGGCAGCTTCGACGGAGCTGGGACTTCGATGACAGGCTTGGGAAGGGTCCTTGCGCCGATTAATACCACCCCTGTAAAGAAACAAGAGAAGGTCAGGTCGACTATTGTAAAAAGACAACAAACTTTCCTTATAAAAGAGAAAGGGATAAAACATACCGACGCTTGCCAGGGCTCGTTTCTTCTCCTCCTCTTGGAAGGTCTTCAAGGATGCAGCGATAGCATCTTCAGTGGAGATACCTGTTAAAAAAGAGAGCAAAAGTTAGTTAAATGTAACAATATAGAGTGCAATGAGATAACAAATAAGGCGTCTGATGATTACCGGACTCGGCGAGTTTACTCAGCATCGCTTCGAGCCTCGCTGATCGCTCTGATTCTGCAATGGCGGCGGCTAGGTTGGTGTCCGCAGGATCCACCACGAAACCCTCGTTGCTGCCGTACTCACATATAGTCTCGGCAGGATGAGCCGCGGGCTCTAAGTTAAGAATCGCGTCGAGGGATAAGGTGGACTTCTTCTTCTTTTGTTCACCAGCCTTGGACCCACTGGGAGCAGCTTTGCGCTTGCCAGTTTTGGCAGTCGCTTTCGGGCGGCGAGTCCCGATGTCCGTTCCTGCACCCGACTCCGGCGATGCCGCTTTGACCGTCTTTGTCGGAGCACGGGGCACCGTTGGGGCATCCACCGTAGTAGGCAGTGGCAGTCCACGCGGAGGGGCCAACACCCGTGGTCGATCAACTCCGGCCTCTTTCGTCGGAGGGATAACCTGAACCCTGGGCTGCAATGGAGCCTTGCGATTGCCGCCGGGAGGCGCAGCCCTACGATCGACCAGCAGACGTTTCTCCATCAAGATAATTGGGCCCATCGCGTGCGCATACCAGGCTACATACGAATTGAGTATCTTGGGGGTACAGCTGGGCTCACTGATGAAAAAGTAGGAGCCGGTATTCAGCCGGATGAAGTGATGCATTGCATTCCGTACCCCCTCTGGACCGACTGCAGGTGTTCCCAAGAAGGCTTCCAACGGGACTCCTTGGTTATAACTCGATTGCCGGGCAAATCGATGCGGGTTATACCTCATGAAGATGGCCGTTTCATTCTGCCTAAATACCAAGTAGCCCGGCCGAATGGAATAAAGGTGGAGGATTTCTCGAGCCTTCAACACGGAAACACCGCCCTTAAAGTCATCACGCAGCGACACTACCGATTTAGTGGTCTCGGAACCTATGGTGATGACTTTATCCACAAAAGAGGTCTTCGCCCCGACTAGATGCGAACGCAGAAGCAGTCCCCTAGACTCCCGCGGAGCTGCAAACACGATGGAAGCCCCGATCAATCGTATGATTCTTGGAAATATGAATCTCTCAAAGAATGGAGGAGTTTTGTGGGCACCAAACACTCCTCGAACATGCAGCTCCATCCAAGAAGTGAAGTAATGCATCGGGAAATTAGCAGGCTGCACCCCAGGTTCATTAGCGTCCGCCGCTACGCTAAGTCCATTGTAGAGGTGAGCCAACCCGGCAATCCCCACTGATAACTGTAGACCGGCCACCATTTGATGCGCCGGGTAAAAGACAGAAGACCTCATGAGGCGTGGGTGCATGGGAAGCGCAAAGCTGCACAGCCACAGACCTAAGAACCCGATGAAGAAGGTCTCCTCATCCATGCCAGGAACGGCGATCTCTGAGAAAGGAACGCTAGCAGTGCCGGGAAGGTAAAAACCTCGCTGGTCAATTTCCGATGAAGGTCGGCGGTCCAGGCCGAAACCAAAAGGATCAGCAAGTTGGGCAAACTTCTCACCTCGCTCTGATAAAAATTCCGGGCGAATAAAACGAGCAATAAAGTCCGCAAAACTAACTCCTCGGTCGCCCAATTCCAAATGAAGCTCCTCGTAAATCTCCAACACCCTCACCAGGCCCGGATGCTGATGCTGAATGGCATTTTCCGGAGTCAAGTCGAGTACCACTTGCTTGGTGGCAAAGACGTACTCATCAGGAGGAAGCAGCTCTTCGTAATGCTCCCCCCTCGCCGGTAAACCAGAAAGCTCAACGAATTCCTCTAGAGAAATTGAAACTTCCCTATCCGCTGCCAGGAAAGTATGCGTGGGGATATTCCATTGTTCGATGAAGGCCTTTGTCCACCACGTTGGAGGAGTAGGGTACTCGAAAAGCGAGACGTAGACGGCGGAATATAAACCTATCTTCGTCAGGTGAGCCCTTTTCGCCGCTAAAATGTACCGGGCCCATGGCAGGTATCCAGCAAGCGGTCGCGGGTTCAATCCAATATTGTAAGCCTGTCCCCAAGGGCGTGCTTCACCCTGACAGATTCGCCTTCCCAAGATATCTATGGCCGGCGGCGGCTGTACCGGAATAGCGCCGATTGCAGGCTGGAGAAGGTCGTCTGAATTCCAATTTTTTACCTCCACGGCATACTCCACCGGGGGTTTGTCCGCATAGGGGATCGTAACTATGGGTTCGGAAGGCGAGGCGGAACTAAAACTGCGGCGGCCTTGGATAATCTGGCTGTACCACCTTCCCCATAGGTGAAGTCTCTTGCACTCAGGATCGTGATCTTTAATCAAGGCGAACACTACCCGGTCCACTGGTGCATGTGGGAACCCTCCTTCTGAGCGAACGAAGGGAAAAGACAAGTCGTCAGACATCTTTCCTGCATAAAATATATATATATCATTAATGGACTGGCGCTTAAACATTAAAAAAAAATAAAATAAAATAAAATAAAAAATATATATATAATGATAAAAAAATAATAATAAATAAAAATCTTGCTCCACACTATGATGCAGTAGACAGGGGACCAAAGGGGGACCCACAAAATCTGGATGATGTACATCATTTAATAAGACAATCCCATCATTTGATGGGACTGTCGATTCATAAAAAAATTCCCGATAGGATACACCCATTGGTGGGAAAGCCCCTAGAGACAAAGAGAAGATCTCCTCTTTTCAGAGCAAAGCTCTGTCACAGAGTGACATTTGTCAAACTCCTATTTCAAAAGAATAAAACTTCTTAAAAAAGGAGCCTAACTCTGTAGCAGTGATAAAAATTCACAACACCTAAGGATTAAAATTTTGGGGTCTTAAAAAAAAAAATCCATGGAAACTTTTAAAAAGTTTTCTAGTTGACCTGTGAGCAGAGCTCTGTTCATGGGTTAAAACCTAAGAACAGAGTCTCTGCAAATTTTTGAGAGCAAGGCTCTGTGAATAAAAACCCCAAAGGGGTTTCCTTTAGATCAAAAATCTATAAGAGCAAGGCTCTGTTGAAGAAACCCCAAAGGGGTTTCCTTTAGATCAGAGATCTATAAGAGCAAGGCTCTGATTATTTAAATTTAATTTAAATTAATTTACCTAAATGGTTCTGAAGTTAGAACTGAGAAGTTCTTAAGGAAATCACAAGAGCAAGGCTCTGAAGTTTTAAACAAGAGCAAGGCTCTGGGTAAAAATTCTTGAGAATGGTAAAAATTACCAAGGACCAAGGGTCCTATTTATAGGCGCATGCGCCTGTTCACCTGACCCTTCGATCCGATGGTCAGGATCTTGCCACCGCTGCACTCACGTGCGCGCCACGTGAGCGCAACGGTGGGGGGGCATCTGTTTCCCCCAATCAGAGCAAGGCTCTACTGAATTTTGAAAATTCAAAATTTGAAGCAACGCTTCGGTTTCCGTGCGCAGCGCGCAATTTGCCACATGGCAGAAGCTGATTCGGCGGCATGACGCCCGAGACAGAGCGTCCCATCAGAGCAAGGCTCTTCAGAAAACAAAATTAAGACTTAAACTGCGCAAATGCATGGCAGCGCAACACGTGTCTGCGCAAGCGCATGGATGTACGACACGTGTCTGCGCAGTTGCGCAATCGCAACTGCGCAGGCGCACGGATGCGCGACACGTGTCTGCGCAAGCGCACGGATGCGTGACACGTGTCTGCGCAGTTGCGCAATCACAACTGCGCAAGCGCACGGATGCCCGACACGTGTCTGCGCAAGCGCACGGATGCGTGACACGTGTCTGCGCTGTTGCGCAATCACAGCTGCGCAAACGCACCGATGTGCAACACGTGTTTGCGCAAGCGCACAGATGCGTGACACCTGTCTGCGCAGTTGCGCAGTCGCAGCTGCGCAGGCGCACAGATACGTGACACGTGTTTGCGCAAGCGCACAGATGCTTGACACGTGTTTGCGCAGTTGCGCAATTGTAACTGCGCAAGCGCTCAGATGCGCGACACGTGTCTGCGCAGTTGCGCAAGCGCGCGGATGCGTGACACGTGTCACACGCTGGTAAGTTGCGCAGCAACTGAATGAAGATTTAAATAAATCTTTTCTGTTCTCCTGTAAAACAAGAACCCTCGGATCAGAGATCCAATGGTGGGAAAATTCCCAAAATTATTCAGGAAAGATTTTGTTAACAAATCCAACAAATTGGTGGGCACTATAAATAAGACCCCAGACCTCATTCAAAGGCATGGGAGAATCAATCATCATCGAGAAAAAAAAAAGCTTCTGAAAAAAAAAAGAGAGCTCTTGAAGATTAATCAAGAACAAAAAAAAAGAAGGTAAAAATTTCTGAAGAACAGAAAATAAAAGAATAATAAATAGTGCCTTGCACTTGATATGAACCCTTGGTTCTAGAATAAAAGAATAATAAATAGTGCCTTGCACTTGATATGAACCCTTGGTTCTAAAAAAGAAAATAATAATAAATAGTGCCTTGCACTTAACATGAACCCTCGGTTCTGTATGATCAGGAAAAAACAAGAACTTGTTTTCCTTCGATCCAAATTCAAATCAAAAGTGCCATGCACTTTTGTTTCTTCAACCTGAAGATTTCTAGGGTTTCTGCAACCCCTTGTTTCGGGCCCGGCCCAAATTAAATTGAAATAATAAAAGGGCAAGGCCCTGTTTGGAAAAATTCATGAGTTTCTGCAGACTCGTTATTCAAATGGGCCTGGCCCAAATTGAATTACAGAACAACAAAAGGGCAAAGCCCTGTTTGTAAGAGCCTTTTTTGAATTTCTGAAACTCATTATTTAAAAGGGCCTAGCACAATTGCAAAAAAAAAATAAATAAAAAGGGCAAGGCCCTGTTTGGAGAATTCCTGAGTTCTTGTAACTCATTAATTAAAAGGGTCTGGCCCAGATCAGACTTGCAAAATAATGAAAGGGGCAAAGCCCTGTTTAGATTGATTCTTCTAATCAGGCAAAGCCTAAAATAAAATTTGGACTTAACCCAATCTTGGCTGTAAGTCCTTAAATTAAATGCCTCTCACAAATTAAGTCACGACCGGTTCGAGGGTACATCTCCGAACTCCTTTGACATCAGTCGTTGTAATTCCTCAACGACGTCAAAGAGGCGACGAGTCCCAACGACCACTCATCTAATAATGGACCACTACGTCCTTAAACTGGCGACGGACCGAAACGTCCCTAAACTAATAATGGACCACCACGTCCCTAAAACTGGCAATGGACCACTACGTCCCTAAACTGGCGACGGACTGAAACGTCCCTAAACTAATAATGGACCGCCACGTCTTTAAATTGGCACAATAGAGCCCAGATGCTCTTTTGTCGGATCTAAACGGTCCCGTCTAAGTTGATCTTAACCCCAAATACGGTTAACGTGTCCTTAGACATCTAAATAAACAATAAAATCCCAAACCAACTTTGGTTCAAGGGTATATCTCGGAACTCCTCAGACGTATGTCGTTGTAATCCCTCAATGACGTCAGAGAGGTGACGAGTCCCGACGGCCGGATAATTAAATCAATCACTACATCAGGTCGACCTTAGTCCAAAACAGGACTAGCGTATCCTTGATGAACGTTTAAGTTGATCTTAGCCGCAACGCGGCTAATGCATCCTTAAACTAAAAAACACCAAACTCAAATCTAAGCAAACACGGATTTGGACTAATCCACGTCCTACGGGCGACGATATCACTAAGTCTCCGTATACAATCCACGGGCAACCACAAACAAAATAAATATACACGACACGAAGTGAAATTCTGGAGAAGGAGAAAGTTGTTATCGCAACGCGATAGCGTAATTAACTGCAGGGGCTTGCGCCTGCAGGGAAGAGCGTCCCCACAATCAAAAACCCCTCACCCTGAGGGGGAATCTGACGAAGTCTGCTACATCGGCCGCATCCGTCTAAACCTCCGATACACGGTGCCATAAATCAACTTGGCATCTTCGGAGAGATAGACGGATAAAACCAAATAGCATCTGCCCCGAACCTCAGGCACGTGACGTCCCGACGTCGCAGGCCGCCGTTCGGAGGGGAACAGGCGTTTTGTTCAGGACTTCTCCCGTATAGCTGCACCGTTGACCGGTTTGACCCGGAAGGGAGTTCCTTTCGTCTGGACAGAGGAGTGCGAGCGCAGTTTTCAGCAGCTACGGACTTGTTTGACTACGGCGCCGGTATTATCTTTGCCTTCGGGATCAGGCGGATTTGTTGTCTACTGTGATGCTTCGCGAGTGGGATTAGGATGCGTATTGATGCAGCATGGCCGGGTGATCGCTTATGCTTCTCGACAGTTGAAGAAGCATGAACAGAACTATCCCACTCATGATTTGGAGATGGCTGCAGTGGTCTTTGCACTGAAGATTTGGCGACATTACCTGTACGGCGAGTCGTGTCAGATATTCACTGATCACAAGAGCTTAAAGTACATATTTCAGCAGCGAGACCTGAACCTCAGACAGCGTCGTTGGATGGAGTTGGTGAAAGACTACGACTGCGAGATCTTATATCACCCCGGCAAGGCGAATGTGGTGGCAGATGCGTTGAGTAGGAGGCCCGGGGGTAGTCTATCCTTTTTGCGCGCAGTGCAGAGGCAGTCGTCAGCAGATTGGCAGATGTTATGCGACAGCCGAGTTGAGTTCGAGTTCACTCAGACAGGGGGACAGCTCGCGTATGTTCGTGCACGCCCACAGTTGCTTGACCGTATATATGAGGCACAGCGCAGTGACGACCGTTGCTCAGAGATCATGGCACAGATGGGACATGGCAGATTTTCCGAGTTCATGGTTGACGATCAGGGGATTTTACGATATGGATCTAGACTGTGCGTACCAGATGCTGATGGATTGCGGCGCGACATTCTTGAGGAGGCACACCGATCAGTGTATAGTGTCCACCCCGGTTCCACCAAGATGTACCATGATATGAGAGAGACCTACTGGTGGGACGGGATGAAGAGGGACATTGCGGAGTTCGTTTCGAGATGCCTGACTTGTCAGCAAGTCAAGGCCGAGCACCAGAGGCCCGCAGGAGAGCTACAGCCGTTACCCATTCCAGAGTGGAAATGGGAGCAGATTTTGATGGATTTCGTTGTGGGTCTACCCAGGACCAGTCGAGGGTACGACTCCATCTGGGTGATCGTGGATAGATTGACGAAAGCGGCTCACTTTCTTCCGGTGAAGACGACTTTCAGCTTCGCTCAGTATGCTCAGCTCTATATTGACGAGATCGTGCGACTACATGGCGTACCGACTT
This sequence comes from Agapanthus africanus, assembly GCA_030015575.1. NCBI lineage: Eukaryota > Viridiplantae > Streptophyta > Magnoliopsida > Asparagales > Amaryllidaceae > Agapanthus > Agapanthus africanus. The sequence goes on along the minus strand of JASDDO010000022.1, from coordinate 871,418,479 downwards.
GTATCGTGTCAGATCGAGGCACTCAGTTCCCCAGCCGACTTTGGCAGAGACTTCAGGAGGCTTTGGGCACTCGTTTGAGCTTCAGCACAGTGTTTCATCCGCAGACAGACGGACAGTCAGAGCGGACCATTCAGACTCTCGAGGACATGCTCAGAGCGTGCGTTTTAGACTTTGGTGGTAGCTGGGATCGTCATTTACCTCTAGTAGAGTTCTCCTACAAGAACAGCTTCCAGGATACGATTCAGATGGCACCTTTCGAGGCATTGTATGGGAGGAGATGCAGATCGCCCGTTTGTTGGACAGAGCTCAGCGAGAGCAGCATTTTGGGGCCGCAGCTTGTTGAGGAGACGACAGCGAAGATACAGTTGATCCGAGACCGGATGAGAGCGGCTCAGAGCAGGCAGAAATCATATGCAGACAGGCGCCGTCGCAGGTTAGAGTTCGCAGTGGGCGACCATGTTTTTCTGAAAGTCTCCCCGATGAAGGGCGTGATGCGTTTTGGGCGAAAGGGGAAGCTTAGCCCTAGATTCGTAGGTCCCTTCGAGATCCTCGAGCGGTTTGGCGCTGTTGCATATCGTTTGGCTCTTCCTCCCAGCTTTCCCGATGTTCACCCCGTCTTTCATGTTTCGATGCTCCGCAAGTACCTTCACGACCCTTCGCATGCGATTCAGCACCCGACAGTCCAGCTAGAGCGCGACCTTTCTTTTGCAGAGCAGCCGGTGGCCATCTTGGATCGGCAGGTGAAGAAGTTGAGGTCAAAGATTATACCAACCGTCAAGGTCCTTTGGCGTAGCCCGAGCAGCGAGGAGGTTACCTGGGAGACCGAGGGCGAGATGAGGAAGAAATATCCCCATCTCTTCGAAGGTACGCGTAGCTATATTTTTTTTTTAAATTCGGGGACCGAATTTCTTTAAGGGGGGAAGATTGTAGCGTCTTGAAAAGTCGTTTCGGTGTTTTCCTGAAATTCGGTGAAAATTCGGTAATTTTCCGAAAACCGTCTTTCTCGATATTTTGCAGTTTAGGGCTAATTATACCTTAAATGGGTAGGTAATTACTTGTTTTTAGTAGCTAATGAGTTAATTATGAAATTTTGGTCATTTAAAAATTTTTCCCTATTTTTCAATTTTTTAATATTATTTTAAGCCGGTAAGAAAATACATTAAATAAGCGATAAATACAAAATTTTCCGGGCTAATTTTAATCTCTAAAATTATGATAATTATAATCTAGTGATAACATGAATTTTTAGTAATTTATTTTGATTTTTAACAAATTTTTATGTTATGAAACGAATTTATTGAATTTTGAGCTAAAACTTGCAATATTTGAGTTGTAGGGGGCCTTTTTGCATAAAATTTCTTTTGTAAAACCCCTCTCTCTTTTTCCTCAGCCCTAGGACAGCCCCACCTTGTGTGAGACCAGAAAATTCTGATCTCTTTTCTTTAGTTGCTTTCTTGAGTGATTTAAGGGGTTTTTTTGGATTTATTTTAATTAAAATGAATAAAGTAAGGTGCATTTGACTTTGTGGACTTGACCCATGACCTTCCCCACTTGCCCACACCCTCCCCCATTCCTCCTCTGGCCAAAAATCCTGCACACCCTCTTCTTCCTCTCTTTTCTTTTCATTTTCTTCAATTTCTTCAAGAAAATACATCAAAATCCATGATTTAATTCAAAAATCCAAACAAAATCCTTAAGCTATCATTATCCTTATCCATTCTTGCTTGGATCTTGGTGTTGAGGCCATCATTTGGAGCAAAATTTTCTTGCTTGATCCATAGATCAAGAGGTATAATTTCTATCATGTTAAATTCTTTTGTTTAAGTTCTTATGTTAGATGGTTTAGTGTTAATTTAGTGTAGTTTAATCTAGTTTCTTAGGTTTTGCTTGAAACTTTTAGCTAGGGTTTTGAAGCCATAATACTTAATTAGATTGTTTTATAGTTAATCTAGTGGTTAATTAACTAATCCATATAGTTATCTTGTTGATGTAGTTTTCAATTATGCTAATTTGATTAAATTTAGAAGTGTGAAATTGCTTTTTAGGATTTTCAAGAGAGGGTTTTTGTATGGAATTGGTTTGTGAAGCTTGATTAGTGAGTGGATTAAGTTTTAGAAAGCATTATTTGATTGATTAAACCTAACTTGTTATCTAGTATTTTGCTAACCTAACCTAAGAGGTTAATTTTCTTAAGTGGGCTTTGTTGTGTTAATTTAAAGTTTCAAGTGAGGAAATTGATTGGATTTTGCTAAGTTATAAATTCAAGAATGGTTGTTTATGGAAAATAGGATTGGAATCATTGTTGTTGTGTTATAATTAGTGTTTGTAGATTGCTTGTAGTGTGGTTGGGCGATTGTGCTAGATTGTAGTCGTTTTGTCGCAAATCGGCAATTGTTGCACCGATTTTTGGAATGTATATGCTTACTAGATTTTTATATAAATTATGTGATGGATTAATTTTGATATCTTGATGATTGTAATGGCTTGTCCTGCGACTTTTAGGATGCGTGAGTGCGGTTTTTGGGTAGTCGGGTTTTAGTTTTGCCGGGCGACCAAATCGGCGTTTTTCGGCAGTTTTTGCGATTTTCGCGTGTGTCCGCGCACCTTGTGCACGTTGTACCTAGCTAGCGAACTTTAGTAGTTTCGTTGGGGTTTTGCGTCGTTCTTGATATGTAACCTTATATTTGGTACTGATGTAAATTCCAGGTTCGGTCGCGGAAACGTCAGACGCGGCGCGAAAGGGAAAGGCGGTGATTGGACACAGCTGGCCAGGGATTCCGGTGAGTAGATTTAACATCTACGGGGGACGATCGTTTGGATGGCGCAAGTCGCCCGATAGATTTAGTAAACTGGAAAATAGTAAATTGGATAATCACTTGCGACATTAGAATAATAATACTGGCATGATAATTGCTGCAATTAGATCAATATGTTATACCCATATACGCAAACTCAATTATAGGACACATGCACCATTACCAGGTTTTTATATGCAGCACGAGCACTATTCATGCTTACACATACACCCTGGTAATTGCCATGCCACCACACTAGATAACCTTTAATTTAAACCTTTTACTAATTGATACTTAAATTGTGCTATTTCCTTAAAATGAAACCGTAGGATTGCTATTCATGTGCATGTACTTCATCATATTCATTGTTCATGCTTAATACATTAATCACACATCGCAACTTGATTATTGATATCATACGCATTCATTATCATTGATATATGCACGTATGAGGATTTCTTGAGATTTTATGATATTGCAGGATTTCGGGGGAAAGCCGCAAAATTTCCAAACTTATGATATTTTTAAAACATGTAAATTGCGGTTTTCTAGTGATGTAAGTGTCGTCCACCATGAGTTTGCTGTGGTTTTTGGAGACCCGTTTCGAGGAGTTGGATGAACCGTTTAGGGTACATGGTGGGCCCGGTAGGGTACCCCGGGGCAAGAAGCTCGTGGTGTTGACGATGAGCCTGGCAGGGGACGGATTACCTACCGGTGACTTCATTGGGCACGGCGGATATCCAGAGGATACCGACCGGGGCCGCGAGAGGATGGTATATTGATACTGAGATGGGTCAGCCGGATGGCTGAGGCCAGAGACACTATGACATGGATTTATGAGATTTGAGACAGCTTTTGGGTGTCGTTGCTGGACACCGATTTTCGTCGATTCATTGACATTATGCTGGCATTCTAAAAGAGTTTCAAAAACGAAAAGAGAATAAATATTTCTTATATATACATATTGAGACCTCAGATATTCATGTTGCATACATATTAGCACACTGATATGATATACACACCTGCTAGTGCATCCAGTCATACATGTATTTTAGATGCTAGGATGCTTGTGTGCATGCATACGATAGCCTTTGCAGATGTTATTTATTACTCACGAGTTGGCAACTCACCCCCGTTGTGCCACAGTCTTTTGCAGGTCCGCTCCGTCAGTTCAGTAGCGGCGGGCGCACTTGTCTTTTGCCTCTTTTGCCTGAGCTCGAGATTTGCTCATAGGTGGGTTATGTTATTATTTTGTACCACTTGTATATTCTTTGTATCTAGTGTACTCCATCTACTGTTTCTACCAGATTATTGTATATTGACCTAGAGATGAGACTGTGAGGTTTGTGGATTTTATGCTGTATTTTGGGGTCGAGCTCACTTGAGCCGACATGCTACTTTTTCATGCTTCCTTATGCTTTATTATGATTATTATGCTTGCTGTCATTTACATTGCGTGGGATTTATGGCCGCCTTATAGCGAAGAGCTAGCTCCCGCTTGGGGATGCCCTATTTTGTTGGATTCATGTATATATTTTGTTGTACCCATTTTTGGGGGTCAGTATTTACAAAGGAGACTCTGCCGAAATTTTCGGGAAAAATTGGTATTGTTTTTAAAAAAGGGTTTTACATGACTTATTTGATAACTTGCTTGCAAATGATTGGGTTTTCTTCACTCTTTTGCTTCATTGGTTTTGTTTTCTGGGCTTTGGCTTACTTATTTTACGGACGCCTTTAGACGTTTCGTAAACTTAAGTGCCAGTCACGTTCCGTACCCTGCGGGTGGTGACACGAAGTCCCGGCCTCTTCGGGATTGCCGCAAGAGACCCTACTTAAAAAGCCGATGATGGATGTCTTGACGGCTCTGGAGGCAACCCTGAACGCGGACGACGATGCCTTGCTGAAGGAGGCTTCCAAAAGGTATGTCGTGACGGCCCGAGAGGAAAAGAAGCTCCTGAGGCGCGCAGCGAGGGAGCGTAGCGCTGCTCTGGCTGCGGGAGCGGGCTCAAGCGCCGTTATTCCAGCTGCTACTCCTTCAGAGGAGCCTCCGGTCGCCTTGTCCACTGCTCATAGACGGACGACACGTGCAGCTCGGGAAGCCAATGGTAAATCCACCTCAGGTAATGTGTTTTTGAGGCTTTGTTGTCAAAGTTTTAAAACCGTCGGTTCTTATATATCTTGTCATGCAAGGCCGAGTCCCACTGAAGGAGCGGCGGCGACCATCGAGCCTGAGGGGATGGTGGATGAGGCAACGGCTGAACCCGAGGCGACGGTAGGCGATGCAGCCGTAGTTTCCAAGCCCGAGATAGTAGCTGACGAGACAGTCACGACTGCTATGCCCGAGATGGCTGCCAATGCCGAGCCCGAGGGGGCGGCAGGTGAGATGGCTGCTACTACTGAGCCTGAGGCAGCAGCGGATAAGATGGCTGCTACGGACGAACCTATGGCAGCGGTGGACGAGACGGCTGCGACCGCTGAGCCCGAGGTGGTAGCGGGTGAGACGGGCATGATCGCTGAGCACGAGATGGCCGTTCTTTCTCAAGAGTCAAGCACTGCTCCGATTATCGCTCTCCCTGCCTACGGTTCCTTATCGTCTCCTGGAGCCGCTAGCGTGACGACGGTTCCTGTGGAGTCAGGGGATGAGGCAACGGGAGGCGAGGCCACCCCAATGGAGAAGGGGGACGCCACCGTTGCATCAAGTGACGCCCTCGTCATGGCTTCGGTTGGCGAGTCGTCAGGTAAATTATTGGGTTACCGTCCCCCTTTTTTTTTATTCTGCAATCCTTCCTGACAGGATTTATCTTGTTTCTAACGCAGGTGCGGCTAGTGCTGATGCCACGTTACCCGAGGGAGCGCCATCAGTTACCGCTCTGACGGTGACCACTTCTTTTCCTTCTCTCGCACCGTCACAAATGCTGGAAGGTATGGATTGGTGACCCACCAGTCTTATTTTGGCTGCATAATTTATGTACTGACGTTGTACTATTGCGTTTTTGCAGAAGTCCTTTTTGACCACCTGTACCAGGTGCTGCATCCCCACTTCTCCTTCCCGTCGGAGCTTGCTTCATCCAGTGGCGCTGGTGAATATAGCTTTCAATTAATGCTTTTTCTTTTACCGATAATGAAATTATTTCTTATTCTTCTTTGCCCTGATTGCAGTATTACAGATTGAAGGAGGAGATGTGAGATCAGTTGCACCCCCGGTCTTCCCAGCTTTGCCACCTGCTGCGGCTTGTATAGTAAATTCCATTGTTCATGAATCTCTTATATTTCTAGATCCGTCATCTGATTGTGATTTGTTTTGCAGCTGTCACTCCCACTCCGGTCCCTTTTGAGTCTCGCATTATGATGCCGGCAGGCCCATTCTCCAAACGTCCATCCTCAAAGGGTGCTACGATGAGTCTGAGTATGCTGAGCGGATGCGTCGAGGAGCTTGACGCAGAAGTTCCTACATCTGCCGTAGATTTTTCTGCCGAGGTTAATCCGATGCTGGCGACGCTTGTAAATTTCCATAATGAAGGCGTCGTCGAGTCTTGGGTTAATCACTGCAGGGAGATCGAGGCCTGTCTGCATCAGCTTGAACTTATACGTCCTGCCCCCGAGACCCAGGCTTTGAACTCCCAGCGGGTCGCATGGGTCGAGCAAAGTGTTCCATTCCTTCGCCATTTCGAACGAGAGGCAACTCTTAAGCGAAAGGAACGTGAGGCGACTGCTGCTGAATCTGCCCAACTGCGCGCTGAGGTTGCGGCTAATACCGCCCAGCTGAACACCATTTTTGAAAACCTTCAACGATGTATCTCAAACGGGCTGGTATTGAGACGGAAATTCGACTCTATTGAGCGGGTTACGCAGAGTCGCGAAGCTGCACAACGGGAAATTGATGAGAATATTTCATCATGCATGCAGCAAAGGACTCGAATTGAGGCGGAGCTAGCCGCGGTGGCTGATCGTGATAAGGCACTGAAAGAAGTGCGAGAGCAGCTTGCGGATTTGTTGAAGACGCTTCCTTCTCCATGAAAATTTTGTATCATTTGTATTTGTTTCTTTTATTCTTTAACACGATGTATTTTGTACTCAATCGAATGCATGAATAAAAGATACACGTTCTTCATGATGTCTTGTGTCACTTCTCTGCTTTCTTCTTTCTTGTTGTGTTGTTTGTCATGTGATTTTAGCAAGTGCGGTCTGTAGATGCAAGTGCGGTCTGTAGATAGAGTATAACTGTCAGTCTTAGGCTCTTTGTAGAGTGGCGATGGCTTAGAAAACAGGGTTAGGATCTGTCACCTAAGACTTTTCAACTTTATGAGCCGTGAGGGTCTCATAAAGTATTTTCTCCCTATGGGTCGAGAGGGTCCCGTAGGTGCGTTTTCTCTTTAGGAATCATGAGGATTCCTATGTGTGTTTCTTCTTGAGAGTCGTAAGGATCTCACAAGAGATTTTACTCCCTTACGAGTCATGAGGACCCGCAAGATGATGGGTGAAGTTGCCCTTGTCCGTTGTTAGTTTTAAGACATTACGGTCGAGGTTAAGGACATCATAGTCCATGAGTTTAAGGACCTCACAGTCCAATGTTAGTTTAAAGACATTGCGGTCGAGGTTAAGGACGTCATAGTCCATGAGTTTAAGGACTTCGTGGATTTAAGGACCCCACAGTGCGCGAAATGTGTGGTTACTGGGACCCGTCACCTCTTTGAAGACGTTGAGGAATTTCAACGACAAATATCAAAGGAGTGAAGAGATGTACCCTTAAACCAAGGTAAAATCAGTTTAAAATCATTTTGTTTGATTGTTAGTTTAAGACATCACGGTCGAGGTTAAGGACATTATAGTCCGTGAGTTTAAGGACCCCACAGTCCGATGTTTGCTCTGGATGCTTCCCACGGGTTCACTGCCGTGTTTGGCGAGGACCAGGCTCCGCTCTGGATGCTTCACACGGGTTCACTGCCGTGCTCTGCGAGGACCAGGATCCGCTCTGGACGTTTTCCACGGGGTCAGAAGTGACGTTATCCGTGTTCCACGTGACCAGGAATTTACACTAGATGCTCCCCACGGGTTCAGTGCCGTGTTCGGTGAGGACTAGGCTCCGCTCTGGATACTTCACACGGGTTCACTGCCGTGCTGTGCGAGGACCAGGATCTGCTCTGGACGTTTTCCATAGGGTCAGAAGTGACGTTATCCATGTTCCACGTGACCAGGAATTTGCACTAGATGCTTCCCACGGGTTCACTGTCATGTTCGGCGAGGATTAGGCTCCGCTCTGGATGCTTCACACGGGTTCACTGCCATGCTCTGCGGGGACCAGAATCCGCTTTGAACGTTTTCCACAGAGTCAGAAGTGATGTTATCCGTGTTCCACGTAACTAGGAATTTTGCTGATTATATCCGCATTTTGCAGAGTTGGGATTTGAATCCCGGTCATCTATACACCGTCGAGTCATGGAACTGGGAGTTGCCGCCGTTCGATGTTGTGTCTGCTGAGACGAATGTTGAGATGATTTCCAGGCTATCTGTGACTCATCGTGATTTGGCTTCTTCTTCTGATGAAACCTGGGGGAGGAGGAGTGTGGTTCCTTCTTTGTTTGCGCCCCTGGATTGTATACAGGGATTGATGTAATATCACCTGTAGGGCATAAATTTCATTTCATATATATTTTTTTATTTTATTTCTTTCCGCGATGCTCTATCATTTCAGCTTTTATAACGCGAAGGTCGCGATTGCCCAATCATTTCGGCTATTTTTCGCGGTGCCCAATCATTTCGGCTATTTGTTTTATTTTCACTCGCTGCTTTTTATTGCGAGTTGCTCAATCATTTCGGCTATTTCGCATGCATACATTTTTACTTGCAGATTTTGTCGCAAGTTGCCCCATCATTTCGGCCGTTTCGTATGCATGTGTGGCTTGCTGTCTTTTCGCTGCAAGCTTTGGATTAGACACCGATTTCGGCATCAGCACCGCTACAACTAGAATATTGCCAGGAGCGAATCATCATTTGCCTTTGTCGATGTCGAACAAAGGTGGCTTAGTAAATAGGGTTAGGGTCCTGTCGCCTAAGGCTTTTGACTTCATGAGCCGTAAGGGTCTCACAAAGGTATTTCTCCCTACAAGTTGTGAGGATCTCGTAGGTGTGTTTTCTCCTTAGGAATCGTAAGGATTCCTAAGTGCATGTTCCCCTGTAAGTCGTAAGTGTACTAGGCACTCTAAAGAGGTCTCACAAGGCATCAACCATGCCAATTTCAATTTTTACGGTGCCGAGAAACCCTAATACGGATCGTTGGCTAGAAGTTTAGGCGAAAAAGAAACTAGTTAACAACTTAACTAAAAGGTAAACGGAAATACAACCTTTGTAGATCCGGTTCTCCACCTCCATGGCTCCGCGATGAAGTCTCCTCGCTGTACAAATCGGATCTTGGGCTCTAGCGTCGGCTTCATCGGAGAAAAAGCGGGCTAGGTCATCGACGACGATGCCGAAGATGATCTACGTCGAGGCATCGCTAGATCAAGCTCCAACTTCACCAAGTCAAGAAAACTTGTGAAGGAAACACCCTATACTACTTGGCAAGAGGTAGAGGATGAAGAAATAGGAAATGGGTTCACTTTAGAATTGGATTTCTCATTCATTTCATCAAGTCACCATTGATGAAGTCAAGCTTTCTTCATTGAAGAAGATGAAGAAGAAGAAGAAAAGAATATGATAAGTATTATGAAAAGAATAATAAAATCATCCTTATCATAATATTAACCATGGTTATGTGTAGAGAATTGACTAAGGTTAAATGAATGGTTGGGGTCAACGAGGTGAAGACAAAAGGGTTACTTTGGTCAAAGCTTCATGAAGCTTCAACAAGCTTCATGAAAGAAAGAAACCCTTTTGTTTTTCTTTTCTCTTTTCTTTTAATCCAAATAAAAAGACAAATGAATGAATAAAAGAAAACCCTAACCATTTACTTAACCATAGGTTTAACTCTTTATACATTCCCTAGCAATCTTGCATCATCAAATATGATACAATCAAGTGCACAAAAACATATCACATATACGATGTGCACATGCGAGTGAGAAAATCCATCTTAAGTAAACCGATACTAGTTAATGCAAACTAATATATCAAATATATAATTATGCATTAAATCATTAAATCAACACTTGATTTAATGATCCGGTCACATCGCATATAACCGACTAATATCCAATGTATCGACTTATCGAATCAATCCTTGATTCGATAACTAGGTTATATCGCATACAACCATATCGATACATTCATCGCGAGAATAGAATACGGTATCACATACACGCATTATTCTCGGTCCCGCACATATCTCATATGCGCTCCTATTTCGTTTCGCTTGAGCCAGGAAAGCTCTGTGTAGGACTCTAAAGACTCGTCAATACGCCGGCAGCAGGTGATGATCATATCAAGCACCCACAAGCCGCAAGCGGTCTGCTAAACGTAACGGCCACCCGGGTATTGAGCGATCAGAAGATCGACGAGCAAGCCCGCTCACACTCCTGTGAATCCAACTAGTAACACTTACCGTACAGTCCGGTCTCGTCGTCTGATATGTCGCATATCTCGCCTAGGGGTGGTAAACGTCAGACCCCAATAGCTCGATAAGTCGTGTCGATATGAGGTCTATAACAGTTCGAGAAACTACTGGTAACACTTACCAGTATATCTCAGCAACCCTGGCCAGGGATTTCCGGTTATAGCCAATCGAACACGGCGCAACATCAACTCCCTATACCGGGAGAGATGAATCCCCTCCTATCGCTCATTGCCTCCATGTGATTTGGGACTGTACCCAAAAGCCACCGTTTTGCATGCCCTCTTGGACGTGGTAAGGTGGAAATCAAAGCACAGTGGGAACCACACAAGACTCTATGACGATCTCGGGTCAACAGACTACTCTGTACCAGTGTCACCAGAGAACTGCCATCTGACGTAAGGTATAATACCATCTGGGAGTTCTCGGCGAGTCCGTCCAGTGTACCCAGTCTCCACTGAGCACCCATATATCATCTCTGATGTCAAACACCAATGGATATGGGATCATCCATCGCCCATCTGTATGGGTCGAGAAGGTATACGCTAGTCTACTCTGGTATATCGATGCCCCGTCTCGATACACCCACGACTAGGGACTTTGAAGGATGTACTTATGGACTACCATGTCCCCACTAGTATGATCCGCATCATAGTCCAGGTAGTCAAGTATACATCCTAAGGGCTTTACCAACATGTAACAGAGAGACAATCAGTGTACACGTTAAGGTAAAGAGCAAACAGATAGCATACTATCATGTTGAGCAAGAAAGTCCTCCCTATATATGTCCCAGCATCCACTACAATATACATCCAATGTACAGTAATGGCCTCTAGGGCATACATATAACTAACAGTAAGGATCTTACAAAAGGGTTTTCTCCTTATAAGTCAAGAGGACTTACAATGGTTGTTCATCATGCGAACATATCCCTAGTCACGGATGGGACTTGGTTAGGGAAATGTTTATCCGCGCCCATGGATTGTATACATGGGTCAGCATTGAGCCGCTTGTAGGGCAATATCGGAGGTTGTGGGGGTTGCTTAAGAATAGGTTCAGGTCTCTGTAACTTAAGACTTTTAAATCTTATGAGCCGTGAGGGTCCCATAAGAGAGTTCTCCTTACGAGTCGTGAGGATCTCGCAAGTGTAATTTCTCCTTAGGAATCGTGGGGATCCCTAAGTGTGTTGCTCCCTTGTGAGTCGTAAGGATCTCACGTGGGTGGTTTCTCCTTACAAGGTCGAGAGGACCCTGTAAGTATCTTTTAACGAGGTTGCGCCCTTTCGGCTTTTCACAAACACTCACCGGTAGCCCTGCTGTTTTTACTCACGGAGCCCTTTTGGGGTTTTCATCCATGCCTATTTTTCTTATGGACATACCGTTTTTATTATTTTTTTATTTTTATTCTCTTTTTTTTATATATATAACGAGGTTGCGTCCTTTCGGGTCATAAACACTCGCCGGTAGCCCTGCTGTTTTTACTCACGGAGCCCTTTCGGGTTTTCATCCGTGCCCATTTTGCTCATGGACATACCGTTTTTATTTTTATTTTATTTTATTTATTATTTTTTATATCAGCTTCGGGATGCTGCGATCCGCCGTAGCTTCTTGACATCTCGGTCAACAGCTATTTTTAGGACATAGTAGTCCGTCATTAGTTTAAGAACGTTTCGGTCCGCTGTTAGTTTAAGGACGTTTCGGTCCGTTAACCAGCTACTACTTATAGAGTTTTGGGCTTAGGAAGATAGCGAGCGGACATAGTCGTCGTCATCTATCATTGACCTAGGCCGTAACTCGTTAGGCGTAGTATTTCTTCAGGAAGCGGCCGTTTATCGGTCTGAAAGGTCTTTCGCCATGCATGTCCATGAGTAGATAGGCTTCACCCTGGTAGACCTTGTCTATGATGTATGGGCCTTCATAGTTCGGCTCGAATTTTTCTCGCTTGGCGCGATTGGGGATCATAGGTCTTTTGACCGCTAGCACGAGTTCGCCTTGGCGGAATGTCCTCGGCCTGGTCAATCTTTCATATAAGCTCGTCATCTTTTCTTTATAAGCCTCCAGATTTTGTTGCGCTATGAGCCGAGTTCCATCAAGGGCATCAAGCTGCTCAAGCCGAAAGTGAGCGTTTTCTTTGTCTGTCAGCTCGTAATGGACTGCCACTCGTAGAGAAGGTAATTCTATCTCGAGGGAGAGTACTGCTTCTGTACCGAATACCAATGTGTACAGCGTTGTGTTCGTGGCTGTCTTGAACGTAGTTCGATACGCCCAGAGAGCTTCTTGTAGTCTCTCGTGCCAGTCTTTCTTTTTTCGGGTCACCGTCTTCTTCACGATCTTTGTTAAGGTTTTGTTGAAAGCCTCAGCTAGACCGTTGGCTCGGGGGTTATAAACTGAGGAATATCTCCAGTCTATGTTGTGTTGTTGTGCGAAGCGGCTAATCTTGTGGCTTCTGTAGGCTGGCCCGTTATCGAAGATGATCCATCTCGGAGTTCCAAACCGATAAATGACGTGCGTCTTGAAGAAATAGAGGATATTCTCCGTCTTCACTTCCCTCAGCGGTATTGCTTCTGCCCATTTGGAGAAGTAGTCATTCGTCGCCAAAATGAATCGATGTCCCCTGGACGATACTGGTTCGATGGGGCCGATTATGTCAGTTCCCCACATTTCGAATGGCCAGCTAGCCACCGTTGGATGTAGTGGATTTGGATGCTGATGGATAAAGTCCCCATGGATCTGGTATGAGTGGCATTGCTTCGCGTACTAGAGGCAGTCTTGGATCATCGTGGGCCAATAATAGCCCATTCGTTTAATCTTCAACTTCATCTTTGGGCCTGCTTGGTGAGAACCGCAGAATCCGTCATGAACTTCCTGAACGACTCTCTTCACCTCTTTAGGTCCCAGGCATCTCAACCACAGAGAATTAAATGACCTCTTATACAGAGTATCATTGACGAAGGTGAAAAATAGGGCTCATTTCATGAGCTGATGTTTTGAGGATGCATCTTCAGGCGTTCGACGGGATTTGAAGTAGTCTATTAAGACTTCTCTCCAATCCTCAACCTTTTCTTGGTCATTTATTTGCAGGGCCGTCTGCTCAATCGCTTCCTTTTCCTCGGATGATTTCGGAGATATTTCTGCCGGTGCGAGGACCCGACGGCTTTGTACCACGATTCTGACGTCATCGAGGTTCTCATCAGCCAGTTCTTTAGCGAGCTTAGCTAACGCATCCGCCTTGCTATTTTCCGTACGCGGTATGCTTTCGAGGGTGTAGGAAGGAATTTAGGTCAACAGTTGCTGTACTCTCTCTCCATACTTTACCCGTTCTGGTTTGCACGTCTAATAGTCGCCATTTACCTGACTAACGACTAATTGGGAGTCTCCGTATATGAGGAGGTTTACAATTCCCATGTCGATGGTGATATCAAGACCTGCTATCAAAGCTTCGTATTCGGCTTCATTGTTTGTCCTCGGCTCTGTCAAGGAGAAAGCGAATCGCATTATCCCTCCTTGTGGGGTCACGAAGATAAGGCCTACCCCTGATTTGATTATAGGCATGTTCTGTCTGCGTTTCTTTATGGAAGACGCCCTATCAAAGTAAAGTTCCCACCGGGTACCACTTCCGTCGATCGCATCAAACGCATGTTCGTCTGGAAGTTTGCAATTCAAGGGAGAATCGGCCGGTATCGGATGTTCAGCGAGGAAATCGGCGATGGCCTGACCTTTCACTGCCTTAAGAGGGTGATAGGTTATTGGGAACTCCATCAAGAGCAAGGCCCATTTAGCGAGCCATCCCGTTAATATGGCTTTCGACATCAAGTATTTGAGAGGATCCACCTTCGATATGAGACAGATTTCATGCGCCAATGCATAGTGCCGGAGTTTCGTTATTGTGAAGATCAACGCCAGGCAGTGTTTTTTGATGGGAGAGTAATTGCTTTCTGCCCCCAGGAGAACTCGACTCAAGTAATAGAGGGCTCTTTCTTTTCCTTGGTCGTTTTCTTGTGCCCATAATGCACCTAACGAACCTTCGAGGGCTGTCGTATAAAGAATGAGAGGCTTTTCCTTGACCGGAGCGGCTAGCACCGGGGGATTCTGCAGGTACTGCTTGATTTCGTTCAGCGTGCCTTGGCATATGTGATTCCAGACGAACGGGGTCCCCTTTTTCATCAGGTGACTGTAAGGACAGCACTTGCCAGAGAGATTGGCTATAAATCGCCGGATATATGCAAGCTTCCCTGGGAGAGATCGCAATTGTTTGAGAGTCTTTGGCGGGTGCATTTCCATGATCTCCTTGATCTTTGACGGATCTATCTCGATACCTCGTTGTCGGACGATGAATCCTAAGAATTTGCCTGAAGACACCCCGAACATACATTTGAGAGGGTTCATCTTCAAGTTGTATTACCGAAGACGTTGAAACACGATCTTTAGATGCTCGAGATGTTCCTCGTATGATTTGCTTTTCACCACGAGGTCGTTGATATAGCATTCGACGATTTCATGTATGAGGTCATCGAAGATCTTCGTCATGGCCCTCTGATAGGTGGCACCGGCGTTCTTTAGACCAAAGGGCATCACCTTATAGAAAAATATACCCAAAGGGGTCCGGAAAGCAGTATGCTTCTGGTCTTCAGGATGCATCTTTATCTGATTATATCCTGATGAGCTGTCCATGAAGGAGAAAACTTCGTGAGTGGACGTGTTGTCTATCATCAGCTCAGTGACCGGTACTGGGAAATCGTCCTTCGGGCAGGCTTTATTGAGATCCCGGAAGTCCACGCATATACGCACTGTCCCATTTTTCTTCATCACCGGGATGATGTTGGCGATCCAGTCGGGATACTGAACTTCCTGGATGAAGCCGCAGTCGATCAGCTTCTTGACCTCGGCGTTGATGCTCATCTCAAGTTCGAGCCGCATTCTTCTTGGTGCTTGTTTGATCGGCTTGACGTCCGGGGATATTGCCAATTTATGGACAGCAATCTCTGGATCTAATCCTGGCATCTCGGAATAGTTCCATGCGAAGCAATCTTTATGCTGCATAAGCACGTCCTTTAGTGTAGCCACCCTTTCTTCAGACAGCAGCTCACTGACGAATGTCGGCCGTGGGTCACTTGCCGTCCCTAAATCAATTTTCTTGAGGTTATCTGCAGCGGTATGTATTCTATCTTCCAGCTCTTTTGACGCCGGTGGAATCTCTGAGATCACCTCATCATCATCGTTTTCGAAGCACCAGGGGAGGTCATCCATATTCTCGGGCTCTTCGTTTGATATTGTTATCATATGACAGGTACGAGTTTGCTTCCAGGACCGATGTGGGTCTGGTTCTACTCTCGTGGATTTGGGTTCATGCTTCTGCGGCGGAGTTATCCTCCAACTGTCGGATAGAGCGAACTTGCCGAGCTGATACAGATCTTCGACCCAGTTCTTGAAGGTGAAGCAATCTTTGAGAGGATGTCCTATTGCTCGGTGATAAGAGCAATAGTCTAAGTGAGAGACTTCGCCTGCTTGCTCGGGGTGTTTAGACTCCGGCAGAGTAATCATTTGATATCTTATAGCGAGGTCAAATAT
Organism: Agapanthus africanus; assembly: GCA_030015575.1. Lineage (NCBI taxonomy): Eukaryota > Viridiplantae > Streptophyta > Magnoliopsida > Asparagales > Amaryllidaceae > Agapanthus > Agapanthus africanus. The sequence goes on along the minus strand of JASDDO010000022.1, from coordinate 871,402,571 downwards.
CTTCTTTGTCTTGTCTTGAGGAAAAGAGTATGCTCGACTCATCTTCTTCATAAGGGACAAATCCGGACCTCTCGATTCCCGCTCGCGTGACTTCTTGGTCCCGCTTTGTCGTTGCTGAATGCATTTTCCGCTTTTTGACTTGTTTCTGCCTCTGCGTCAGGCCTTTTTTACAACAGGTTGACAGGGAGCGACATTTTCATCTTTCGCAGCTTGTTGGAGAAGGCGTTGCGTCCTGGCTTTCTCGCAGATGGCCATTTCGCGGTTATGGTCGTGTCAAAATTTTTGACCAGCTTCCCTTATAAGCTTGTCCATTTGTTTTTCGAACGACGGACTGGGTATTTTTACGTCGGGGACTTTTTCTGGTTCAGGATTAGCACTCTCCCATTGAGCATCTCCTTCTTCATCAAAGTCATGTACAACATAGCAGTCGCTGAGTAGCTCCCGTTTCTTGGATCGAACGTATCCAAGCCCGATTGCTTCCATTCTCCATTGGGCAACTTGCGCTGAGTTCCGGGAACGTTCCAGATCCTGTCACAGAACTTGGCTTTTCGAGCGGTCTGTTTGAAGGGTATCCATTGGCGCTTTAACAACCTTTTCAAGCCTTCTGTATAATATCTAGGCAGACGGATGGGTTGAAGCCTGTCAAGTGTAGAATCCGCGCCATGCCAGATTTCTTTCTCGACTTTAGTTTCCCCGGAGCGGTAGAATAGGATCGCCTTTTCGCCTTTTCGCCTGGGAGGGACATAGAACGTCTGCAGCTCTTCCACACTGTACGTATCAAGCGCGTCCAGTTCTTTATGATGTTTGGGCGGAACCATGGCAACTTGCAAACTTTGCTCTTCATCAGCGAATGTTCGTATTGGAGGCCGAGCAGAGAATATAGCATTAACCTCGTCTTCTGAGTCGCTGCCGAAGATTAACATAGGAGCGGACGGTCTCGGCTTATTGTACTGGGGTGGGCCTCAATAAACCATCTCTTCTTCTTCCTCAGTATCACTCCCGAAGACGGGAATGGTGGTGATAGCTTTGTTCTCCGGTTTATGACATTTCTCCGTGTCTTCGAAATCTGGCAAGATATATTTTGCATCTTCATACTTGCAGATTTCGTTCACGGAGAATGGGTTCAACTCTCCTGTTACGGTATACTCAAGACCATCCTTAAAGTATTTCATACACTGATGTTGTGTAGAAGGGATGATGTTGTACTCGTGTAACCAAGGCCGGCCGAGCAAAGCGTTATAGCATGTCTTAGCATCAATGACATGAAATTTAACATCCGTGACAAGTGGCCCGAATCGTAATGTCAATATCACAGACCCGAGAGTCCACGATGACTGGGAGTCAAAACCGGAGATGGTAATCTTATCACGAGCAAGATGCTGGACGCTCATGCAGATTTCCTTCAACACTCGCACGTTGAGGAGATTGACGGAGGAATCATTGTGGACCAGGATTTTGTCTATCTTTATATCATGGCAGTACCCTGAGACATAGAGGAGACGGTTGTGCTCGCATGTCCCAAAGAGGAGATCTTCATCGCCGAAAGTGATATCGGCTGTGTGTACTTCCTCCAGCTCGTCCTTCATCTTTTCTTCGGCGAGAAAAGCTTGGAATTGCTCTGGTTTTTGTAGCGCCTTGATCAGTGAATCTCTCGCTTCTTTGGATAGTAAGAGGGCGTCGAGAATACTGAGCTGCGAGGGAAATTTTCTCAAGTGCGCCAGAACGTTATAGTCCACCTTACTCTTCTTTGGCGTGTCTTTGGCGGTCAATTCTTTCATGACTTGGTCGTCCAGGGTGATATCCTCGGAGACCTTTTCTTTTTCCCTTATCCTTTTTACTCGTAGATCCGAGATTCTTTTCTGGAAGCGTGCGATTGCGCAGCTGGATGTTTTCACAGGCCTTCGGTTCTTCCTCCTTCCCCAATGCGGATTCTTTAAAGAGGGGCCCAAGAGCCATTTCTTCATCAGAGTCGCTTCCGAAAGTGAGAATTTGCGATCCCCCGGTGTTGACCATGCGACAGTTACCGATGTCTCTTTTATACTCCTCAGTCGCACTTCTTTGCTCTCGCCGAGTTTTGCGTTTTATTCGCTTAAAATGTTGCCGGTGAGCAACATATCCCTGCCACCACCTTTTACAAGCATCGCATTCTTCGGTGGGGTGCGAAATCTTTCGATGATATGAGCAGTAGCTGGGATGCATCTCTGTTTCACCGGGAGTGTTTCCTTCGGACGGTGGTAGCTTCATTCCCATTGATATGGTTTTAGCAAACCTTTTTCTCGTCTTGAATTTGTTTTTATCCGCAATGGATGTCTTTTGATTTGGCGGGAGTGCCTTGAATTTTTTGTCCAATCGCCGGCGTTTGGCTCTTTCAAATATGTCCGTCTCGCGCTCCCGATCAGCTTTACTTTTTAGGAGAGCTTCGTTGAGGAATATGTCGATCATTTCATCTGATGGCCCCAGAAGTTCTGATTCAGGGTCTGACCCCAGTTTCTCTGTGCAAGAAGCCTTTTCATCGCCTGTAAACGAGTGAGATGTCACATGACAACTTGCTATGTAATTCTCAGATTCATCCGACGAGCCTTCTCCATCATCTTCGTCCTTAAGGACGTGGCTGAGGAACTCTTGGAGCGTGATGGGAGTCCACGCCTTTTGATTATACTCCTCCAGCGTGTCGATCTGTTTCTGCAAGTCTGTGCGCTTGTCGCCAGGCTTCACGGCCTTTTTGGATTTCTTCTTCTTCTTCTTTGAAGATTTTAACGGCTGGGTATGAGTGCTTGGGCCATCACCACCAATCTTTGGAGTTGGGCGTGGCTTCAGCATCCCTTCGATGATCTGGGGTTCCAGCGGGTTCTTCCACCTGATCGCTGAGCATGTCTGGAGATCACTCAGCATCCTTTTGGTTTTGGCTGAAAGCGCGACCTCCTATGGAGCTTCTTCAACAAAAGAACAAGTTGCCCCCGGTGTGTCCGTCTTCTTAGGAGTGTGCGGTTGTGGTGGGTTTACTTTCCACTTCTCGGACAGTGCAAACTTGCCTTGTAGGTATTGATCCTCGATCCATCCCTTAAAGACGAAGCAATCCTCAATCAGGTGACTTACCGTTTGGTGGTAAGGGCAGTAATTGGGATTATTCACTTCGCTGGGTTGCGGCGGTCGTCTGGGATTTGGCAAGTTGATAAGCCTGTTGCGCATCGCCAGCTCAAACAGCCTCTTTGTTTTATCCCATGGGAATGAGTAAGGACGCTTCATTTTCTCATTATAATAGCGCCGTCTCTCTTCCAGTTGATCTGCTAGCTTTGGGGCACTGGGCTGCGGTTGGGTGTTCGCAACGAAGGTCGCCTTCCCTTTACCCTTGTCGTTCCGCGGTTCCGGCTTCGGGGAAGACGGTATGTGGCCCATTTGATCCATATGGGCTAGCTTATTAATTAAAGCCTGGAACGTGGTCGGTTTAAAGAACATCATGAACTGTGAAATAGTTGCATGAGGATCTAGAGTGCCCACGAACATGCCCACCGCTGGTGCTTCTTCGATGCGCTGTTCGCACTTCGACCACAGGTTCCGCCATCGGATTGTATATTAGACCCAAGTTTCGCACGGCTTCACCCTTGCATTAATCAATGCCGTTATTGAGGTGCGTTCGCCGGCGCTCGTGAATCGCTGGGTGAATAGCAACTCCATCTCTGCGAAAGTTTTAACGGAGTCATTCGGAAGCTCGGAGTACCACTCAAACGCCATCTCCGATAAGCTGCCGACGAATTGACGAAGCAAGAGCTTATCATCGCCGCCGGTGTTGCCACAAAGACCCCTGAACTGGGCGACATGTTGATGGGGATTGCCTGTTGTAACACCCGGCCCCTTTTATATCAAAGTCCGTATTTTATTACTTTAGAATTCTATGTATTCTCATTTATAATTGTATTCATTTTAATTATAAGTTTATTTCTTCTAAACCGCATATTTCTTTTATTACAACCCGAACCTATTTCCCTAATCCAATATTTTTCCCTTACAAAATCCCCAGCCCAAGCTTTAGATATTGTTTCTTCCATCCCCTTCAGCCCAACTCCTTTTCTTTTCCCTAGTTGATTTTGCCTTTTATTTTTTTCTTCAGCCCGTTCATTTCCCCCGAGCCGACCACCACCTTGCACCCTCGTCATTGGCGGCGACCACCATCACCGACCACCTCATCCCTCTATCCACCTCCTCACTCGCCGACACACCCTCCCTCACCGGAGCTCGAACTCGAGATGACCCCCTGCACACCACTCGCTCGAGCTCCAACTCCCCCGACACCCTATTCCAGCCACCTGCTGCACGCCGATGAGCTCCCTTGCCGTCCCGTGTCGCCTCGTTGACACCCGAGCATCACCCCCTCAGCACCGCCGAGCCTTCCCTCTCAAATCCCTCACCCCCTCTCTTACACACTTTCTCTCTCACTGCTCCCTCTCTTCTCTCTCCCTCTGAACAATTTCTCATTCTATCATCTCTGTCTCTCTCTCTCCCTGAATCTCATTTCTCTCTCTCTCACTCAGTACACTCTTTCCCCCTCTCTCTCAGTACTCTCTAACTCTCTCTCACTCACTCTCACCTCTCTCTCTAACTCTCTTTCACTCTCAGCTCTCTCTCTTTCTCTCACTCTATTTCCCTCTAACTCCCTTTCACTCTCTCTCTCTTCCACTACTCTCTCTCTCTCTTGATCCCTCTTCTCACCCAACCCACTGTAGCCCCACCATCAGGAGCTGCGACCACCGCAGACATCCCGACGACGCCCCGAGCCCCCACTGGCCGAGAACATACCCGAGCTCACTCGGAGCCGTAGCCGTCGCCGGTGCTAACTCGTCGCTCGTTCGTGCCATTACCACTGACGTGCATCGCCTAGACGCCTCCAGGAAAGTTCTATACTTGCTTCATGCTATTCTATTTATGTTACAAATCCAAATCATATAAATTGCTATGTTAATATTCCTGAAAAGTACACTATTTACCTGTTCGACGTGTGTTCCCAATGAGAATCCTTTCCTAATTTGGCGAAACTAAATGGTGTTGTTTGACCCATATGGCTGTGAACCTAGTGCATGAATTTCGTTGGATAATTTGATCGTTAATGACCAAAACAACTACCCCAAAGTTTAATCGTAAAACTGTAATTTTATTGTACCTGAAAATCGTTAAATTCACCATAAATCATATACATACTAGAATGGTGCGTTCGAGGGCTCAAATCGAAGACGACTCAACAAACTTTAACCCTATACTAGCTTCCAGACATTCCTGTACTTAAACCATGATGATAATTGGATCGGAGTGCGACTCTGGACTGCAGTCCAGAGCGACTCCAATGGTTGCTTACTGTTTCGTATTGAACACCACCCTGTTTCCTAAACTAGTAGGTTGCGGAACTCCACTGTATATTATAGGTGAATCTGTTAGCTAGACAACACAAGTAGTTTCATCCTGTTCCGTCATCATTTGCTAATTAATCTGTAATTTAAAAGATCGGGACGCATAACAGTCCCAACAGAATCAGAATTGACATACTAATATTAAACAGCATATATCTCCTGACGTACAGACGCGATCGAAGATCCGTCTATTACGTTGAAAACCTTACTGAAAACCCTAGAATTCATCCACTGTAGCATCGCTAAAATCTGATCCTAATTGGGATTAAAATGCATTGCGAAACGGATTTCTGATTCTGAAACCGGATTTCCAGCCGTGAACGCTTAAAATGAAATGGTTATAACTAGTGATCCTGGAACCCGATTGGAATGAAACTAAATTCGATGGATAGATAACTGAACATACTAATTATTACCTGTTCATCGTCTCACTAAATTGTAACCGTATGATTTATGATAAATTATGCAAGTGGTAGATTATTGATTCAGAACATCCTAAACATGCTTTATATATTGTTTATGCATCATATCATACCCATGTCATTGCAGTGATAACCTAGTGATATCGTGCATTTACCCAGTGTTAGATTTTAGTGATGATTGTGGCAAGTACGTCAGTGTTCGTATATCCGTGATTAAGTGAAAGTGATACGTACTTGTACACAATCAGTGACCCTATTATTCTATGGCATTGTCGACGTCTGTGGGATGCGTGTACGTGTGACTATAAGTGGTATGAGACACTTATGGAAGCGCTTGCACGGGTGTCACAGATAAGGCATCTGACACTGCCATTTATCTTAGGTATTAGTCATGATGTGCTTGATGGAGGTCCTGCCTCTAGCTATTGCGCAGACTTGTCACAGACCGATTGGTATTTAGGGTTATGGTTGACGTTTGATGTAGACCACGGGGTGTGGGGTAGTTTAAGTGTGAGTTCAACAGAATCTCGGGAGTCCCATGCCGGCTTATATATTTAGGGAGATATATGGAGATTTACAGGGTATGTGATATTCACCGTGATATACATGTTACATGTTGGGCCCGTGGTCCCTTGCCCTTAGGTTCTATCCTTGGGTGGAGGACACTCACGAGTGGTTGACTCTCACACTTGGACTGACGATATGCTTAGTGACCTGTACAGTGAGATTTAAAGACTGATAGGGATACTGGCATTTATATACCTTATATACTGTGTTGACATACGTGACTTATCGTTCTACTGCTTTTACTGTTCCGCTGCATTAATTACTGCACATTCATATTCATGCTGTCATTGAGTTACTGTTTCACATATCTATTACCACTGTTAGAACTGTCACTTGATTTTATACATATTATATTGCTATTGTGTCGCTCTGACGACCTGAGTATGCATGCTCAGTGTGAGGAGAAGATTTATCCTGGACCAGGACTAGACGTACATCATAGACATCTCGACTTGCTATCTAGAGTTATATCTCTTGCTTTCCCATCAGGTCGGTTCATTTTACATTGTTTTGTCCAGTTACTGCATTTCTCATTGCCTGTGCATTATTTACTGTTTACCATGAAAAACTAGAAGCCGAAGTGTGACTACGGCAGGACATTTCCTCGACCGTAGGAGCATGGCTGGCCTTGTGTACCCCTCGTATTCCGTATTTTAGGAAGCGGGGCGTGACATGGTTTAGTTGGTATCAGAGCCCAGGTTTTGCTTCGATTGGGATTGCAGTTTTCCGTGTAGAGCTTGACAATCTATGACATCCCTCAGTCTAGATTGTAAACTTGATATCCTTGATTCATATTCACATCGAGTATTCTGCTATCCATTCACTAGGGTTTCAGGTGACTTGGCAAAGTTTCGTGGTTGTAATGGTGAACTACATCACGAATACACTACCATACTTTATTTAAGCGACTTGGAGTCATACAGTTAATTTTTCCGCTTGTAATAAATTTCATCACATCTGGTATTTTTGAATCTTTGTCCAATCCTTATTATATTTGAATCTTATGGCTTGTGCCTTATATCATCTTCAAAATTGTTGTTTCAGGATTATGTCTTCCAACGACTCTTTATCTATATCCGCTCCCCAGAATTAGACCATTGAGATTCTGAGTGTACTGCAAGGTCTAAAGGAAGCCCAGGAGCGAACAAACGACTTGTTGGCTGAAGGACTGAGAAGACAGGTGAATCAGGCACCAGCAGGAGTCTCCAATCATAAAGGGATCCCCGTTAGACGAGGAAAAGAGAAGATGATGAAGCGCCAATTTGTTCCCCCACGACAGAAGAAGCAGAAGACCCCATGTTATGGGTACTGTTAGAGGCCAGGACATCTTCAGAGGGTTGTCGCCGCGCCCAAGGGAAATGTCTGATATGCGGGTCCAACGAACATCTCATCAACGGTTGCCCAGAAAGGAAAGAACTACAGGGAGGAGACTCGTCCACACTCCCAACTTCTGTCAAGTGAGGATTACTGCGTAGTTCGAATTTCGAGAATAAAGCGGACCCAACACAGGATTCAACTCGCGTAACGATGATGCAGCGGTCTAGCAATCCAAGAGGATTTTTCATGTTTTCTAATTTCAGTAATAATGTGGTCATCCTTTTATAAATATTTCTTTCCGTTTGAAATCTTGTATCCGTTGAATTTTTAGTTGAATGAAATAAAAACTTTGAATCGTAGTATATGTATTATTCTCTTGTCTTTTCCCCCTATTCATACTATTCAATATCACAACATTATTATCCTGATTTTCGACTCTTGCCATCGCATATCTTTCTATACTTCGTACACTTAGCTATTCTTCTTAATGTATTCCATTGTCTAGTCATGACTCTTTTCTTTTAGGCCATGGCCCACCCGAGAGCAGCGCCGCATCTGGATGAGGATGCACAATCTTGCATTTCCTTAGACCACACAATTGATGAGTTCTGACGATGAGATCAACGGTCCCCAGGTCAATTTCAGAAACAACGATTCAGAGGACGAAGGAGTAGCCGCCCCAGGGTTTAACATGATAGCTGATTCCGACGAAGAAGAAGGAGATCCTGAAGAGAACCCTATAGAGGAAGACCCGATAGAGGAAGATCCCGATGAAGACCCGATAGAAGAAAATCCAGTTGAGGAAAATCCCGTGGGAGAAAATCCAGAAGAAGAGAATCACATGGAATCGGACCTCGATGAAGAAGCTCCATCCGAGGAAGAAGGACCAGAAAATCAAGACCCTGCTGTAGAAGAACTTCCAGTGGCGATGCCTACGAGGCGATATGGAAATGGACGCCCCTACCTGAGTGCGCGAGCCTACCGCAACGTACTGAATCTCCACAACCGCGACTGACGGAATTTCTTTTGATGTTGTCTTCTGGCCAAATAAAATGTGTATAGTTTAGGGCCACTTTTCGCCTTCGGGAATGCCTTGTTTAAAATTTTCTTAAATGAAATAAATCTTCTGAATTCGTAAACCTTTTGATTATAGGTTCGCTTGATACTTGTTTATCACCCATATCCATTTATTTTTCCGCTGAGTTCCCTGACTGTCCACCCCTACTCATTGTATAGTTTTCACCCCGTGTTGATTAGAAAGTACCGTACCCTGATCCTTGGAATGAGCCACCCTTCATCCCTCGTCTGTGCCCCGTTTGAGATCCTTCTGGGAGGAGAACAGTTCTTGTGAAACTTCCGAGTTCACTAACTCCTTCAAATTCTTGATTCATATGATGTACCGAAAGTTATCCTCCCCATACTGTTTCCCTTGTAGTCCTTTGTAGCTCACCCTTACTTCTTGTGCTGACCCGATCCCAATTTCCTTGATCTTCAGCCTAAAGCCGTCATACTTTGACCTTTTGTATCAGCCACATTCCATTGTAATCCGTACCCTACCTAGGCCTGGACATACTTGTGTTTTTCCCTGTTACCCCAACTAGATTTAGGGGCACTATTATTCGAAAATGTAGTTTTAAGTATTTTGTATTTATCAAAGAGTGCGTGTTATGGATTACTCCGTTTTATGTATTTTAAGTGCATTATTATTATTCTCATTTTCAGTAACGCGACCTTACACCGCCCACATTTTGTCCCATGTTTCTTATTTTCACTATATGAGTTTTCTAAGCTATTTTGAAACTATTTGACCGATGCATTATCCTAAGATGTTTTAACCTACCGACTCTCCCTTCACTATTTTATTGTCGTTACTTTATCTTCGAGTATTGTGTTTATAGTTACTATCATCAATGTTTGTGCCTTATACTTACTATTTCCGATGTACTACTTTTGATATATTTACATGTGCACATAATTGAGTTTCGATTTTATCGAGTACGCCTCGAATATCATTGTTCGTTATTGTTCTTATGGCTATTCTTATATACATATAGTTTGCCTTTGTAGTTGTTCCTGTCTTATACTCCTTTAAACCTATATCTTTGTATGTTGTTCTTACATAGATAAACCTTCAAATTTCTTCATCTGCCTATTTCAAGTAGATCTTTATGTGTTAGATGCAATATAATAGTTTTCGCCTATGTTTGTATTATTTATCGTTTATTTTAAATTTCGAGGACGAAATTTTTTGTAAGGGTGATATGATGTAACACCCGGCCCCTTTTATATCAAAGTCCGTATTTTATTACTTTAGAATTCTATGTATTCTCATTTATAATTGTATTCATTTTAATTATAAGTTTATTTCTTCTAAACCGCATATTTCTTTTATTACAACCCGAACCTATTTCCCTAATCCTATATTTTTTCCTTACAAAATCCCCAGCCCAAGCTTTAGATATTGTTTCTTCCATCCCCTTCAGCCCAACTCCTTTTCTTTTCCCTAATTGATTTTTCCTTTTATTTTTTTCTTCAGCCCGTTCATTTCCCCCAAGCCGACCACCACCTAGCACCCTCGTCATCGGCGGCGACCACCATCACCGACCACCTCATCCCTCTATCCACCTCCTCACTCGCCGACACCCCCCCTCACCGGAGCTCGAACTCGAGAAGACCCCCTGCACACCACTCGCTCGAGCTCCAACTCCCCCGACACCCTGTTCCGGCCACCTGCTGCATGCCGACGAGCTCCCTTGCCGTCCTGTGTCGCCTCGTTGACACCCGAGCATCACCCCCTCAGCACCGCCGAGCCTTCCCTCTCAAATCCCTCACCCCCTCTCTCTTACACACTCTCTCTCTCACTGCTCCCTCTCTTCTCTCTCCCTCTGAACAATTTCTCATTCTATCCTCTCTGTCTTTCTCTCTCCCTGCATCTCATTTCTCTCTCTCTCACTCAGTACACTCTTTCCCCCTCTCTCTCAGTACTCTCTAACTCTCACTCACTCACTCTCAGCTCTCTCTCTAACTCTCTTTCACTCTCAGCTCTCTCTCTCTCTCACTCACTCTATTTCCCTCTAACTCCCTTTCACTCTCTCTCTCTTCCACTACTCTCTCTCTCTTGATCTCTCTTCTCACTCAACCCATTGTAGCCCCACCATCAGGAGCTGCAACCACCGCAGACACCCCGACGATGCCCCGAGCCCCCACTGGCCGAGAACATACCCGAGCTCACTCGGAGCCGTAGCCGTCGCGGTGCTAACTCGTCGCGCGTTCGTGGCATTTCCATTGACATGCATCTCCTAGATGCCTCCAGGAAAGTTCTATACTTGCTTCATGCTATTCTATTTATGTTACAAATCCAAATCATATAAATTGCTATGTTAATATTCCTGAAAAGTACACTATTTACCTGTTCGACGTGTGTTCCCAATGAGAATCCTTTCCTAATTTGGCGGAACTAAATGGTGTTGTTTGGCCCATATGGCTGTGAACCTAGTGCATGAATTTCGTTGGATAATTTGATCGTTAATGACCAAAACAACTACCCCAAAGTTTAATCGTAAAACTGTAATTTTATTGTACCTGAAAATCGTTAAATTCACCATAAATCATATACATACTAGAATGGTACGTTCGAGGGCTCAAATCGAAGCCGACTCGACAAACTTTAACCCTATACTAGCTTCCAGACATTCCTGTACTTAAACCGTGATGATAATTGGATCGGAGTGCTACTCTGGACTGCAGTCCAGAGCGACTCCAATGGTTGCTTACTGTTTCGTATTGAACACCACCCTGTTTCCTAAACTCGTAGGTTGCGGAACTCCACTTTATATTATAGGTGAATCTGTTAGCTAGACAACACAAGTGGTTTTATCCTGTTCCATCATCATTTGCTATTTAATCTGTAATTTAAAAGATCGGGACGCATAACAGTCCCAACAGAATCAGAATTGACATACTAATATTAAACAGCATATATCTCCTGACATACAGACGCGATCTAAGATCCGTCTATTGCGTTGAAAACCTTACTAAAAACCCTAGAATTTATCCAACTGTAGTGTCGCTAAAATCTGATCCCAATTGGGATTAAAATGCGTTGCGAAACGGATTTCTGATTCTGAAACCGGATTTCCAGCCGTGAACGCTTAAATTGAAATGGTTATAACTAGTGATCCTGGAACCCGATTGGCATGAAAATAAATTCGATGGATAGATAACTGAACATACTAATTATTACCTGTTCATCGTCTCACTAAATTGTAACCGTATGATTTATGATAAATTATGCAAGTGGTAGATTATTGATTCAGGACATCCTAAACATGCTTTATATATTGTTTATGCATCATATCGTAACCATGTCATTGCAGTGATAACCTAGTGATATCGTGCATTTACCCAGTGTTAGATTTTAGTGATGATTGTGGCAAGTACGTCAGTGTTCGTGTATCCGTGATTAAGTGAAAGTGATACGTACTTGTACACAATCAATGACCCTATTATTCTATGGCATTGTCGACGTCTGTGGGATGCGTGTACGTGTGACTATAAGTGGTATGGGACACTTATGGAAGCGCTTGCACGGGTGTCACAGATAAGACATCCGACACTGCCATTTATCTTAGGTATTAGTCGGGCTGTGCTTGATGGAGGTCCTGCCTCCAGCTCTTGCGCAGACTTGTCACAGACCGATTGGTATTTAGGGTTATGGTTGGCGTTTAATGTAGACCACGGGGTGTGGGGTAGTTTAAGTGTGAGTTCAACAGAATCTCGGGAGTCCCATGCCGGCTTATATATTTAGGGAGATATATGGAGATTTACAGGGTATGTGATATTCACCGTGATATACATGTTACATGTTGGGCCCGTGATCCCTTGCCCTTGGGTTCTACCCTTGGGTGGAGGACACTCACGAGTAGTTGACTCTCACACTTGGACCGACGATAGGCTTAGTGACCTGTACAGTGAGACTTAGAGACTGATAGGGATACTGGCATTTATATACCTTATATACTGTGTTGACATATGTGACTTATCGTTCTACTGCTTTTACTGTTCCGCTGCATTGATTACTGCACATTCATATTCATGCTGTCATTGAGTTACTGTTTCACATATCTATTACCACTGTTAGAACTGTCACTTGATTTTATACATATTATATTGCTATTGTGTCGCTCTGACGACCTGAGTATGCATGCTCAGTGTGAGGAGAAGATTTAGCCTGGACCAGGACTAGACGTACATCATAGACATCTCGACTTGCTATCTAGAGTTATATCTCTTGCTTTCCCATCAGGTCAGTTCATTTTACATTGTTTTGTCCAGTTACTGCATTTCTCATTGCCTGCGCATTATTTACTGTTTACCATGAAAAACTAGAAGCCGAAGTGTGACTACGGCAGGACATTTCCTCGACCGTAGGAGCATGGCTGGCCTTATCTACCCCTCGTATTCCATATTTTGGGAAGCGGGGCGTGACACCTGTCCCCTTGTAGACATGGAATTTCGGGATTGTGTAGCCCGGCGGGTACTTTATCTGATCATACCAGCTCGGATATGGTCGCCCCGTTTTGACGACTTGGCCGGCCGCTTCATTTGCCTGGTGAACTCATATTTGTTGAGCAATATAATCATCCAGGGCAGCCTTAGAGATTGTTTCCTCTTTGTCTGTTGAAAGAGCCGGAGGTGGATTTGACGTTTCTCCTCTGTCGTCTTCGAAGATAATCGGAGGATCTTCAGCTGGGGGATCCGGCTGGATCATCATGCCCACCATGTCTTGGAACAGAAGAGCCATCTGCTTTATATTGGCCGCTTGCTCCGCAGCCTCCTTGTCCTTCTTTTCAAGTATTCTACGAAGTAATTCAGCATCGGTCTTGTGTTCGCGGCGTTGTTCCGATGACGCCTCCGGGCTTTCCTTTGGTCCGGTGAGTGCGGCCATTGCAGTTAGTATCTCCTGGAGTTTCTGCTGCTGTTGTTCCTGGGCTCTTGTGATGGATCGGGTAAGCGGTCGGTGGCCCGTCGAAGCACGGCTATCTTCCTTCCCAGATGACATATAAACGGTATGGACCACCATGCCCCCAGACTTAGGACGTTTGGGTTCAGTGCCTTTGACTTTTGCTGCAGACACGGGGATCTTCTCCGGCTTTCTCTTTTTATGAGCGGTCGAAGTTGAGGGGGCCGTCGAGGTGGGCACCCAGATAGCTTTTCGTGGCTTGGTAGGATGGCTTACTTCTTGTTGGACCTTCAGCTTCTTGTGCTGGCGGGAGAAATTTGGATTGATCACTGAGTCTCGGACCTGCCGCCAGACTTTGTAGATCCTGGAGGACAGCCGTTGAGGGGACTGTTCTGTCGTTGCTTCCGCAACCTTCTCCAATGGAGGAGGAGACCTTTTCAGTACGGCGGTAGGAGAATTCCTACACATCTTATTCAACAGCTCAAAGCTATTCTCGGTTGGAACAGCAGTATTAATTTCCGCCGTCGGGGCTGGTGGAGTTAGCCCAGAAGGGGAGTTGCCTCCTGACTTCCTCACTCGGCGCCAGTGGCGACGTCGAGCATGTCGTGCTGATGGAATTGGCTCGGTGACGGGGATGGCCTCGTCTTGCCCCCTGTTCAAGGGAGGGGCTGTTGCCGGTGTCAGCCTATTAAAGACTGATGTCCTTTGAGTGTCAGGAGCGGGAGTTGGGACGGTCAGTCTTGTAAAGACCGACCCCTTGGTAGGAGAAGCCGCCTTGATGACTTTGGGAGCAGGGTTGGTTACTCTCTTCGGAATAACCTTCTCTGGGACTGCAAGCTTCATTGTAGGCCTGCAGGAATTTTGGCCCAATCTGGAGAAGACCGAGGCGCTGGTGTTGGACGACCCGTTGAGAGGGGCCGCAGTAGCTGTAAGTCGATCGAAGACCGACTTCCTTGGAGCTTCTGATACAGGCACGGGAGCAGTGAAGCTCGTTGGCGGGAGCATGGTCCCGAAAAATAGCCCAGTGGTGGCTTGAGTAATCTGCTCCATAAGCATCGTGAACAAAGAGGCCATTTGGGGCCCGTAGGTTATGCCCCCAGTTGAGGCGGGACGTGAGTTGCAGCTGCAGTTAGAGCACTTCGAGCAGGTGAATGCCATTGTTGTTTTACTTTCTGCGCCAAGCAAGAGACCAAATCTTAGTAACTTGAAATCCAAGGGCAACCATTAACAAACCGCGATTCGTTCGCGAATACGACACACGAAGTGTAGAGTGGAAAGAGAAAAAGGTCCCACCGGGCATGCCAGAATCTGTTCATTGCCAGAAGCCGGGAAGACTGGACGTCTTTCCCTGAATCTGGGGGTAGATACCAATTGGTGCTATCCGTCCACCTCTCTGAGGATGCCAAGTTGATTTATGGCACCATGTATCGAAGGTTTAAACGGTTGCGGCCGATGTAGCAGATTTCGTCAGATTCCCCCTCACTTGAGGGGTTTTTGATTGTAGGGACGCTCTTCCCTGCAGGCGCAAGCCCCTGTAGTTAATTACGCTACCGCATCGCGGTAATAACTTTCTCCTTCTCCATATGGTCACTTCGTATTATGGGTGTTTGTTTTGTGTTCGGTTTTCCGTGGATTGTATACGGAGACTAATTTGTGTTGTCGTCCGTAGGATGTGGATTAGTCCAAATCCGTATCTTTCTTAGATTTGGGTTTGGGGGTTGCGTTTAAGTATACGTTAGCCTTATTTGAGGCTAAGATCAACTTAAACGTTCGTTAAGGACACGTTAGTCCAATTTTAGACTAAGATCGACTTAACGGGGTCGTTTAGATCCAACAAGAGAGCAATTGGGGGGCTCTATTGCTTAGTTTAGTGACGTTGCGGTCGACAAGTAGTTTAAGGACATTGCGGTCCAATGTTAGTTTTAAGACGTTGCGGTCAAGGTTAAGGACATCATAGTCCGTGAGTTTAAGGACCTCACAGTCCGGTGTTAGTTTTAAGACATCACGGTCGAGGTTAAGGACGTCATAGTCCATGGATTTAAGGACTCCACGGTCCGATGTTAGTTTTAAAACGTCACGGTCAAAGTTAAGGACATCATAGTCCGGTATTAGTTTTAAGACATCACGGTCGAGGTTAAGGACGTCATAGTCCATGAGTTTAAGGACCCCACAGTCCGTAGCAGTGTGTGGTTGTCAGGACCCGTCACCTCTCTGACGACGTTGAGAGATTACAACGACAGGTATAAGAGGAGTAAAGAGATGTACCCTCGAACTGGGTGTAAATTGATCGGAAGAGCGGATGAGCTCAGTTCAATTTAAATTGAGGACTTATGGCCAGAATTGGGCTAAGTCCATTTGAAAATGTGTACATTTTATTCATGTTCTGCCTATTAGGCCTTTATTTGGGCTCTGCCCTTTTATAATGCATAGCATTGGGCTCTGTAATTAAATGCATAGCATTTTAGTGTTATGATAGTACACCAGGTGGCTTGTCAGGCGCTTTGCGCCAATTAAAGAGCGCAATGCGCTAGCGCATGTGAAGGTGACACGTGTCACGCTCTGCGCTAGGCGTAAGTCTGTTAGCGCACTGCGATTTCTGAGTGTGCTGCGCCAGTGAACGACACATGGCGCGCTCTGACGCAGTGCGCCATTCCAAGAGCACAATGCGCTATTTTTAAAAGCGCAAAGTGCAAACCTTTCTGTGGTTGACACGTGGCGTGTTCTAGCTCAGTGTGCCAATCCAATAAGCGCAAAGGCGCATTTCAAAAGTGCAAGGCACTGTCCGATAGCGCAGAGCACATCTTGATCAAATTAAGATCAAAGAACAAGTTCTTTGTTCTCTCAAAAGAGGTTCTACCTCAATATCCAAGAACCAAAGTTTTTGTTCTCATCAAAAGGTCGTGTCTTTATATAGATCAAAAGATCTAAGAATGAAGTAAATTACTTCTTTTAATATTTTATAATTAGATCTTTTTTTGATCTTTTTCTTTTTTATAGAAGATCTTGATCTTATTCTTAGATTTTTGATCTTTTTAGAAGAGAATTCTTCTTTTAATGAGATGTTTTCATCTCTGTTCTTCCAAGAATCAAATTCTTTACCTTTAAAGATGAATAAAATGATCTTCTTTCTTCAAAGACTTGTCTTTCTTTCTCTTTGGGTTTTTCTCAAAGTTTTTAGAGAGTTCTCTCTCTTCTGTCTATCTATATGTGAGGCTTGGAGTCTAGGGGCCTTTATATAGGGCCAATTGATTTGTTAAATTAGTTTGAGAGATCTTTCTCTGATTGATCTGGGGATATTTCCCCACCGTTGGATCTTTGATCCTAAGGCCTCTGTTTTACAGAAGACAATCTTCTTATTTTAATAAGATTGGAAAGATATTTCTAGAATTTTAATTCTGATTAATTAATAATTTATTATTTAAATTCCAGTGCTGGCGCACTAGGCGCTAGCGCGCCTGCGTTTGACACGTGGCGCGCAGCGCAGAGCGCAAGTGATCTGAAGCGTTACTTCATTTTAAAATTTGAATTTTGAAACAGAGCTTTGCTCTGATTGGGGTGCGCTGCCTTGGGCGCAGCGCTCCTGGCGCTGGCGTGTCTGCTTTTGACACGTGGCGCGCTGCGCGCAGCGCAAGGAATCTGAAGCGTTGCTTCAATTTTTGAATTTTGAAATTCAAACAGAGCTTTGCTCTGATTGGGGGAAACAAGGCCATGGCCCACCCTGGAGCAGCGCCGCCTCGAGACGAGGACACACGATCGTGCGTTTCCTTAGACTGCATACTGGTGAGCTCAGATAACGAGATCAACGGCCCACAGGTTATTTTCGGAAAATAGCGATTCCGAGGGTGAGGGATTCGCAGCCTCAGAAGTCGACATGATCAGCGACTCAGACGACGAAGAAGAGGACCCCGAAAAGGACCCAATAGAGGAAGATTCCGAGAAGGACCCGATAGAAGAAAATCCAAGGGAGGAAGATCTTGGGGAAAATCCAGTGGAAGAAAATCCTATGGAAGAAGATCCAGAAGAAAAGAATCACATTGAAGCAGACCTCGATGAAAGGAAGAAGGACCAGAAGAACAAGACCCCGCGGCAGAAGAACCTCCAGTGGCAATTCCTGCGAGGCGCTATGGAAATGGATGCCCCTATCTGAGCGCACGAGCCTACCGTAACCTGCTGAACTTTTATAACCGCGACTGACGTGATTTAGTTTTGTCTCCTCTGGCCAAATAAATCTATGTATAGTTTAGGGCCATCCTTTATCCTTCGAGAATGCCTTGTTTGAAAATTTTTCTGGATAGGTAATAAAATTTCTGAGTTCGCTAATCTTCGAGTATTGATTCGCATGATGTATTGACTGTTCTTCCTCCCCAATACATTTCTTGCCCTCCTGAGATTCATGACTGTCCACCTTTGTGCCCTGTGCTGACCCAACCCCAGTCTCTTCGACATTCAGTTTGAAGTACCACAGTCCGACCTTTTGAGAGGGCCATACTCCATTGTAATTCCAACCCTGGCTAGCCTTTATATATTTTTGTGCTATCTCCTATTATCATAATTACATTTAGGGACATCGTTATTCAAAAATTTAGTTTTCACTATTTTGTATTTATCGAAAATTGCGTATTTTTAACTATTTCTGTTTTATGCATTTTAAGTACTTTATTATTCTTCCCATTTCCAATAGCACAAACATATATTGCGCATATTATTTTGTGCTATGTTTCTTATTTTCACCAGGTGGGTTTTCTAAGCTATTTTAAAATTGTTTGATCAATACATTTACTCTAAAATACCTTGGCCTATCGGCAAACCCTTCACTATTGATTGTTATTGCTATTTTATCCCCTTGTACTTACTTAGACTTATAGATGGGCCTATCCTGTACTTACTTAGACTTATCGTTTTAGTTGCGTCATTCTTATACATATATAGACCTTCGATTTTTACCTAGATGTTCTTTTTTGTAAAATCACTATATGTTAGTGTTCGATGTCGTAGCTTTTCACATATTATTTTATATAGCTTATCGTTTATTTTAAATTTCGAGGACAAAATTTTTTGTAAGGGTGGTATGATGTAATGCCCAGTCCCTATATATAATTAGCATATGTTATAAATAACGTCTTCAAATACCTTCCCAAATTTCCTACAAATTTCCCGTATATTTTTCCAAAATTTAATCCAGATTTATTCCGATCTAAAAATATAAGAGTATAATTTTTTAGTTAAACTAATTTACTAAACTCCTAATCCTTTTATTTTTCCATTTCATATTTTTCCCTTTTTAAACCCAACCCAGCCCAAATCCTAACTCCCTTTTTTCCTTCTTATAATTCCCGGCCCATCTCTTTCTCCCTTCCCAATTAATCTTAATTCTCTCACCGGCCCAAGCCCGTGCCCAACTCCCAGGCAACCCGACCCGACCCGTTAGCAATCCTTTCTTCCCCACTTCGTTCAGATTTCCCGCTCCTTTTTCTTCAGTTCGCTGCGCTCCCCACGTCGCCGCCCACGACGCCTCATCTTCATCGCGACCTATGACCCCGACCCACGTTCGCGCGCGCGCGCGCGCGAAGCCTCCATCGACCTCGCCCCCTCTCTCCCTTCACCCCTCGCACCACGAGCCGACACGCTTCTCCACTCACGCACCTACCTCCTCTATCACCGCCCCTCGCCTATACTCGTCACCGACGTTCACCTCTTCGTCGTCGACCGTACCCACACCCTCATCTCCACCTCCTCGCCTTCCTTCTCTTCTTGTCCTCTCGCCCTCCACCTACCTCCCCGACTCACTTCCCTGCACACCCGGCGAGAACCGACCCATCAACCTTGCCTGCGTCTCGTCGACGCCGGAGCTCGCCTCACCGTCGACTTCTCCTTCTCGCCTGCATCAAGCACCATAGAACCACCATTAGACTCCCGACCACCTCAGCACCGAGCACCATCATTTGCTTACTCCCGCGCCAGAGTTTTGCCCCACTGCCGACGAACGACACACCACCACGACGAGACCCTCGTGCATCGCCGAGCCGCTACCGCCAAGAACCCCTTTTGGCCGAGCACTACTTGCACCCACCGAGCCATCAAGCACAATATCGACCTCCATCGCCGAGGCTAAGCCCGAACCCTAGCCACATGTAGCCGCACCGTGTCGTGATTGCGCCCGTGCCGTTGTGTTGTTGTGCTTGTGCGAGCCGTCGCTGCCGAAGAACTCGAGCCCGAGCCAAGTCGGGTTGCCATGCCGTGCACGTGTCGCGATTGCATCATCGCCGCTGCCGTACCGTCGTCAATACATCTTCAGGCAAGTTTAATACTTGCTTCATTCTACTTTTATATATTACAATTCATGTTACCAATCATTTCCGCATACACTTTTATGTGAATCATTATAATTCAAATGTTCGATTGCAAAACCCGAGTAGAAGACCCCATTAAATTGACGACAACAAATACCATGTGATGGCCCGGGTTATAATGAATGCCCCTTGAAACTTTGGTTCCAATGCAATGTCGTTTACTCATGTGAAATGATGTCCCGATTTCTGTCGTAAAACCTGAAAATTTGCGGACATGCTAAACCGTAAAATTTATAATAAATTGTGAACAAACCGGATTTTAGCGTTCGATGGCTCGTATCGAAGATAACTGTTCAAACTACAGTATTCTATAGTTGGTCACTGAATTCTAACTAATTATGATAGATAAAACAGCGGTGGATTACGATTCTGGACTGCAGTCCAGAACGGAAATCCCAGTTAACCCCTGTCTCTAAACCCCTGTATATTCCTTTTAAAATATGAGAATGCGTGAAACCCTTTATTGTTTCATAGGAAATTGAATTATATTTCTTACTCGACTAGTCTCACTGGATTTATCAACCGTTTGATATTTTTAATTCATTTTACAATGTCGATACGTCTTGCTGAATTCTGCAGAGGCAGATTTTACACATCGAACATAATCTGTCCATAACTCCCTGTCGACATAGCATATTACTGATATGTAAATTGAGGTGGAAACCTAACTAATAATCCTAAATATTATTCAACTATAGCGTTGCCTAATTACGATCCCAACTGGAATTAAAACGTGTTACGAAACGGACTTCCGATTCTGAAACCGGATTTCCAGCAGCGAACACTTAAAATGAAATGGACATATCTAGCGATCCTGAAACCCGATTGACGTGAAACAAATTTTTATGGATAGATAATTAAACATACTACTTACCCCCTTTTTATTTTATCGCTAAATTTTGCATGTATGATTTATGATAAATTATGCAAGTAGTAGGACACCGACCGATGATATCTTAATCATGCCTTAATTAATGTATTCTCATCACATTATATAGATGTCATAGCATTGGTAACCTAGTGATCATATGCATTATCCAGTGTTAGGTATTAGTGTTTGATTGTGGCAAGTACGTTAGTGTTCAAGCATGAATGGATAAGTGAAAGTGACTTGTACTTATTCACAATCAGTGGACCCTATTGATTTATTGCATTGTCGACGTCTGTGGGACATGTATAAGTGTGACTATAATTAGTATGGGACGATTATAGAAGCACTTGTATGGGTGTCACAGGTAAGGCACCAAACACTGTCCATTTATCTTGGGTATCAGTCGAGACATGCTTGATGGAGACCCTGTCTTCAGTTCTCGCGTAGACTTGTCATGGACCGACCGGTATTTGAGTTTATGGCTGGCGTTTGATGTAGACCACGGGGTGTGGGCTAGTTTAAGTGTGAGTTCAACAGAACCTTGGGAGTCCCATGCCGGCACATACAGCGATTCTGGAGATATATGGGGATATTACTGATTATTAGCGAGCGACTCGGGCCCGTGTTCCCTTGCCCTTGGGTCCTACCCTTGGGTGGGGGATACTCACGAGTGGTTGACTCTCACACTTGGAATGACGATAGGTTTAGTGACATGTACAGTGAGACTTAGAGACTGATAGGGTTAGTGACATTGACATGCATTGCTTACTGATTCAACATACCTGCCATACTGGTTACTGCTTTACTGTTTACCTGCTCTATTAGCTACCTGCATTGGCTACTTCATGTTCACGTCATTCTTCCATGATTACTGTTTCTTATTCAATATTATTGCATGAGTTCACAGTTGTATCTATTTATATGTATTGCTATCGTGTCGCTCTGACGACCTGAGTATGCATGCTCAGAGTGAGAAGTGGATCTAGCTTGGACCAGGACCTGACGTACCTCAAGGACATCGCGGACATCTTGATCAGCGACCCAGAACTATACTTCCTTGATCTCCACCTGGTTAGTTCTTTTGATTTAGTTACTGCATTTCTCATTACTTGTGTATTGATTACTGATTACCACGTAAAGCTAAAAGCCGAAGTGTGACTACGGAGAGATATTTCCTCGACCGTAGGAGCATGGATGACCTTGTCAACCCCTCGTACTCCGTATTTTGGGAAGCGGGGCGTGACAACCATGAAACGATCACACAAGCCTATCACGCAGACAAGCAGTACGGCACAGCGGAAATAAATATAATCACGTGCAAACAAAGACAATGAAGAAGATATATCTGACGACTATCGCTACATACCAAACAAATAGAAAATCACACCAACAACACAAATAACACAACGATATACCCAAGTTCGGCATAACTAGCATCTAATCTTGCTTTCACAATGAGAACTTTCCACCAGAGTAAGAATTACACGAGATAATTTGTGCCTTCTCGATCTCACCCATATACAGAGCACAATCTCCTCTATACAAAAATCTCTCTCTCTCTCTCTCACAAACCCCCTTCTCTCTCTCTGTGTGTGTTTGGCCTTGGAGATAGAATTTGAGAGGCCACAGACTCCTTTCAATTTAGCCTTTTTAGATTTATTTAATTTTGCCTTGAAATTAACTCCTATAGTCATTAGAATTGAACCCATGTATATTGCATGGGCTCAACTAGTGGCCTTCTTCTGGGCCTTTGATCCCAGGCTCCAAATTTGCAATCAATTTCAACAATCTTCACCTTGAATCAAATTCATCACAATCTAGACACTTTCTCAATCCTTGGAACTATGTTCTCATCGCGATTTGTCCTTAACAATCAACTAGGCACAACTTGAACTTAGACCAGAACCATCTCAGAAATACGTACGCCGGATTCTCTAGAATACCAACTTTAGTAAGATACATTACCTTCTTCTCGGCTTTCAAAAAGAACACCCTGGCCTCTTGTGGAACTCTCAAACCGAACACCCTCCACAAATATATAGTCCCCATAACCGCCTCTAAGATGGTTACCAAACTCACCTTTGCTGTTGATTGTGCGATACTTGGCTGAAGCGTCGATCTACCTGGCACTGCATTTGTGCCCAACATGACACCCATCGTCGACCTCCATCTACCCATATCACCATACCCTGTCACGATACTTCCATCAACACCGCCTCTGCTAAATAACGAGCCAAACCCTTCACTATCTCTTAAGTATCTCAGGATGCACCCCACAACCTGCTAATGCTCTCCGCTCTGAATAGTTAAGTACATGTTGACTGCTCTAGTCGCCTGTGCAATACTCGATCGTGTGCATCCCACACCAACCTATGCACTCGTATATGACACTAAAGACACATGATCTGCATCCGACCTTGGTGATAATATCGCCGTAAGCCTGAAGTGCACCTCTAAGTGGGAAGACACGGGTCGAATCTCCTTCATCCCATACCGAGCTAGAACCTACTCGATACACTGCTGCAACCGACGCAACTCCCCATTCATGACACTCATTAAGCCACGAATCAAATGTGCAGACTTTCTACCAAACTCCCAATCCTCTTGTCTTTGAAACTCGTCCTTAACCACTCCTGTGCGTCAAACTATCCTCGGCCTCTGCCCCGCTGACTGTACTGAAAACTCCACCTGAATCGGAGTACCGACCACCTCATCTTGTATAACCTGTACTAAAACTTCGAACTCCACCTCACTTGACTGGATACCCGTTCTCCATTCACCATCTGACGGAGTCTGTCTTCTACGAAATATCGCAGACTCAACGAATGTCACATAGCTGATTACTCCATTCCGGGTCTCAAAACACCACGATCTGTAGCCTTTTGCTCTGCCTCCTAAGCCGACAAGAGAACGCCTCTTGATCCTCGTTGCACCTAATATCGCGAAGCCCTGAGTAATCTCCAGCCCCTCCAGTCCATAACTCCTCGGGAATTCTCATATCTACCACCGTCGATGGTGACTGATCGATGAGGTACTCGATAGTAGATTGGGCTCCAGCCCGAAACTCCCTCGGAAAATTGGCCTAAACCGTAAATTCCTGTTCTTCCTAACTGTCCAAACCATTCGCCCTGCAATACCATCTGACCTAGGGTTTCCCAACATGGTGTACTGATGCACAATCCTCTCCGGCCTGCACAATTCTGCGAATCCCTGTGAAGCGAACCCTTCGCCTAAATCGGACTGAAAAACCTTTACACACTTCCCGAGCTGCAAATTCAATACGGCCATTCTGAAATTCTGAAATTCTGAAAATTCTCGGTCTCCGGTTTGAAAACGTACACCCATAACTTCCTCGAGAAGTTGTCCATGAAAGAAACATAATGCCCGGCTCCACCTCGAGAACAATCCGGTGTCGGAACCATATGTATCTTCTTCTCACAATCCTCACAGAAATCTGTCATGTCAAACTATTCACCTTCAAGTATCTTCCTGTTTTGAGATACCTCCAAACTCGTCTGACTGATATGAGCCAATCGTGGACACCACATCCTGACCGAATCTGAATCGCCTGAACTGGTAGAAACTTCGACAACATATTCTACAACTGTCTGTCCCTGAAGAAAATATATATTCCCCATCTTCTTTGCTTTCATGACAATCAGAGCACCATTTGAAAATTTTCATGGAATCTCTGTCACCACGCACTTGTAGCCGATCCCGACCAAAATTCCCAAAGAGATCAAGCTTCTTTTCAAATGTGGCATGTGTCTAACACCTGTCAACGTCCGAACTATCCCATCAAGCATTTGAATCCGGACCGTGCCTACCCCAACAACTTTGCTCGACGCATCGTTCCCTATGAAGACCGAGCCTCCAACAATTGAACGATATCTAGCAAACCAACTTCGATGCGGAGTCACATAGAACGAGCTCCCTGAATCCACCATCCAAGAATCATGTACGTCTGAAATCGCACATACCGACAGAACCAAATCATCACTGCCCTGATCCGAATTCTCCTCTGCGACTGCAGTGCAGGAAGAAATCTGCTTGTCTTTCTCTTTTAATTTCGGGCAATCCATCTTCCAGTGTCCTCTTTCTTTACAATGTCTACACTTGTCATTCACCCAGCTTCTCGACTTCTTAAAACCATCATCCGCCCTCTTCACCAAGCAGCCTCTAGCGAATATCACATCACCCGAACTTCTTTCATCACCGACCACCTTATCCCTCAATGTCTCGCTGTGCAAACCTGCCTTAACATCTTCCAAAGATAACCTGTCTCGGCCATACACCATAGATTTGACAAACTGGCCGAACTCGGTGGTCAAAGAGCACAATAAAATTATCACCTGATCTTCATCGTCGATCTTCACTTTCATATTTCATAAGTCCATCACAATCTGATTGAACTAGTCGATGTGGATTTTGATGGAAGTCCCTTTCTTCATCTTCAAGGTATACAATCTCTGTTTGAGGTAGGGACAGTTCGTGAGAGGCCACCAACTCCTTTCAATTTAGACTCTGTAGATCTATTTAATTTGGCCTTGAGATTAATTCTTATGGTTATTAGAAGTGAACCCACGTACACCGCACGTGCTCAACTAATAGGCTTTTTCTGGACCTTTGATCTTGCATTCCGAATTTGTAACTAATTTCAACATAATGCATGTCAACCAAAGGAAAGAAAGAAAGAAAGATTTAGTGAATGATGAAAATACACTAAATTTGTTTATCAAACATATCTTTAAAGTTGACCATAGTGAAAGTTAACGGAGTATGAGAATTATGACAATAATATCACGGTATCATGAGAAAAAACATACATATTAATCAACAATGTATTATCTAAGAAACAAAGAAAGCCCAACACACAATTAATCAACAAGAAGAAGGGATCTCTTTTTCAAACCCCTTCTCGAGATCAAGAATCTCAACCTCTTTCCTCACTTCATGAACAACTGAATGCTTGGAAGCGGAAACAGAGAACCAAACAACAATTGGAGTACCAACCAAAGATCAAACCATGAGGAACCATCCATAGCCTGTTGGAAATCAACAACAATTTGGTATGACCAGCAGGATAACTCTACGAGATAGTTGTTGTTGAGGGGGAGTGTTGAACATCAACAACTTAAATATTCTCTAGAATATTTTAAGATTAATTTTTATGGAATATGAGAAATATCTAGATATTCTAGAAAAGATGTTAGAAATAAATAGAAGCTAAGAAGCTTCTAGATTTAGACAAAGGAAAGTCATAAAGTTTCTTGTATGAGAAACTTCTAGAATAAAATACTAGAAAGCTCCATAACTAGAACTTTCTTAGAATGCCTATAAATAAAGGGATAGTCCCTCATGTAGGAACCAAGCAAGCGAGAAAGCAAGTGAGAAAACACACAAGTGCTAAGAGACATAGAGTGTGTTTGTGAGATTTATGAAGAGTTGTGTGAGTGTAAGAGTACAGTCTCTTTGTAATAATAAAAGTTTGTTAATTCAGTGTTGCCTTTATTCCAATTGTCCATTCTCTACAAGTGGTATCATAGCTGCGATACTCTACAAGTGGTATCATAGCTAGAATACTTTACAATTGGAATCAGAGTGGACGGTCAGGGTTCGGCTCATTGCGCATTAGTGCTTTAGCAATATTGTTCATGGCAGCCAAAGTTCGTGCACAACCAGGGGCTGTGAAGTTGGTTGGTCGAGGATTAAGCTTACATGCAGAGGCCTAAGGAGCCATATCACGTCACGATGACAGATTTGGCTAATATCACCAGCACACTTGAGAAACTGAATGGTAACAACTATAGCTCTTGGCAGACATGCATGGAGTCATACTTGTAAGTGCAAGACCTCTGGAAGGTCGTTGGAGGAAGTGAAACTGCCGCTCCAAATGAAAAAGATGAGGCCTTACGGAAGTGGAAGATAAAGACAGGTAAGACCATGTACATACTTAAGACAACAATACAAAAAGATATTTTAGATAATATCAAAAAGCTAAATACACCAAAAGAGGCATGGGACACGCTTGAGGCACTCTTCTTTAGAACAAATGATGCACAGCTCCAGCTGCTTGAAAATCAGTTGATGACGACCATTCAAGGGGAGATGACGATTCAAGATTACTTTACCAAGGTAAAATCACTTTGCCGAGATATTTCTGAATTAGATCCAGATTCTAGCATTTCAGATGCTAGAATAAGGAGAATTATTATTCATGATCTTAAACCCGAATATAGCGGGTTTATTGCTGCCATTTGTGGTTGGCCCATGCAACCAATTCTTTTAGAGTTGGAAATTCCATTGGCCACTCAAGAAATATTAGCCGAACAAATGGCTGGTGTTTCACTAAACAATAAAGACGAAGCACTTTTTAGTAATAAAGGAGGTAGCTATTCGAGGAGTCAGTCACGCAGACAATTTAAAAGAGGGGAGCCATAAAGACGGCCAGAGATAAACACATACAATATTAGAACATGGCAAAGTGACGGTCGAAATGATGATAAGGTTGAAAGACGACATAATGGAGCATGCTACAATTGTGGAAAGAAATGACACTTTGCAAGAGATTGCCATCAGAGGAAGAGAATAGTAGAAGGAAATGCAACAACATATTATCGAAGTGATAGCGAAGAAGAGTGGGATATTTTGGCATCCTTCGCAGTCAAAGAGGAACCATACTCTAACGAAGACTAGATCGATGAAGTAGCTTTGACCTCTATCATGGTGGAGTTAGAATCCGCACTTGTAGCCATATCAAATCAGGAGACGATCAACTACAACGATGATTGGAATATTGAAGAATTCTTCTATCTCGAGGAGGATGCATGCCCTAACGAAGAGGAGATCGGTGATGCAGTTTTGACCGCAATCTTGGTTGATACAGATGAAGTATCTACGTCCAATTCTAATCTCAAGTGAGATAATGACAATGAACTCTTGATCATCGAAGACAAGACAAATATCTTAGAAGTGATCGATTCAAACTACGAGGAAAAGATGAAGACTATCTTCGAAAAAGCCTTTGAATTATTTGATGATCAAGAATCAACAGAAAGCAAAGAGTATAAGAAATCGAGAACGGTCGAGCACATATGCAGTTTCTTCATGAAAGTGTATGTAAAGGCTGAAGAGCATGTCTCGTTAGGAAATGTGTTCAATGAAGAATCTATAAAGTTCCCGTCACAAGAAGATGTTCTTCCAAACTCTAAGGATATGAAAGCAAAACTGCAAGAGAAGATGGGGAGCCAAAGAAAGATGATGAGTATCTACTACCAGCGGAGCAAATTTGTCACATATCATTAGAAGATAAGGCAGGAAGACGCATTGTTTATCACGACACAAAGTTGGGAGCAGGTTATACAACTAAAGTAGAAGACGGCGATAAACATTTTCGAAGGGATCTCAAACCGGAAAAGCCTAATTTGAGAATGCAGGATCAATCAAATACATCAATGAAGACATACAATATGCGACCAGTGGCTCGAGGAGTTACGTGGTAATTTGAAGACTCAAAGTGGAGATACAAGTGGAAGAAAAAGAAAATGCAGTGGGCGCACGATCAAAAAAGTAGTTGTTGAGGGGGAGTGTTGGAGATCAACAACAACTTGATATAATCAGCAGGATAGCACTACGATATAGTTTTTGTTGAGGAGGGGTGTTGAAAATCAACAACTTAAATATTCTTCATAATATTCTAGGATTAACCTCTTGGAAAATGTGAAATATCTAGATATCCTAGAAAAGCTATTAGAAATAAATAGAAGCTAAGAAGATTCAAGATCTAGACAAAGGAAAGTCATGAAGTTTCTTGTATGAGAAACATTTAGAATAAAAGACTAGAAAGCTTTATAACTGGAACTTTGTTTGAATGCCTATAAATAAAGGGGTAGTCCTTCATGTAGGAACCAAATAAACAAGAAAGCAAATGAGAAAGCACACAAGTGTTAAGAGAGATAGAGTATGTTTGTGAGAGTTATAAAGAGTTGTGTAAGTGTAAGAGCATGAGTGTCTCTTCGTAATAATAAAAGATTGTTAATTAAGTGTTGCCTTTATTCCACTTGCTCATTCTCTACAAATAGTATCAAAGCCGTGATATTCTACAAGTGGTATCAGAGATAGGATACTCTACATCACCATGTGTTATGCCAATGAAATTCGATTGCCCAGTACACCAGCGGAGCTCCCCCTCAGGCGCTCGCGGTCAAGAACAAGCCAGCAATGACCCATTTTAGGATGGTAGCCTCCACTCTTGGTTGCTCCATGGAAGAAGATTAAATTTTTTCCCCATAAACATGTATCCATTTATTTTTGGTCTATGAAGGCGGCAGAGTGCCTTGAGGTTGTAGTGGGAGCATGAGGTCTAACTTTGAGACTTGGAGTCGTTGGTTGATGCTCTTCGTATTTTATTTTAAAAATGGAAAGAGGGGGGCCCCTCTTTCTACCTGGCTTTCGAGGAGGTCTATTTATAGATTAATGTTGGGAGTCTTTATGCTAATTACACTTTACTAAAATTTTGCATCAAAATATTTTTAAAAATGGTTTTTGGTTGAAATGATAATATTTTGAAGGTTTGTAATAATATTCTTAAAGATTTGAGATCATTTGAGTAAATATCAATGGATTTAATGTTTTTTTTTTCTGTCAACATTGTGAAAATATTATTTCCTATGTGTCATGTAAAGTGTAAACAACTAAATTGAAATTTCAATTTAAACCCCCCCCCCCCCCCCCCCCTCCTCCTTTACAATATACGGAATAGCTAAGGAAAAATTATAAGGTGTGAGAAATAGAAGATTCAAGGGG
Source organism: Agapanthus africanus (assembly GCA_030015575.1). NCBI lineage: Eukaryota > Viridiplantae > Streptophyta > Magnoliopsida > Asparagales > Amaryllidaceae > Agapanthus > Agapanthus africanus. The sequence goes on along the minus strand of JASDDO010000022.1, from coordinate 871,372,878 downwards.
TTCATGTTCATGTATAACTTCCTTATCTCCAGTATGAACTAGAATTTATGCACGAATGTGATGCATGTGAAATATAGGGATACTTAAATTATTAGAGAGAATATATACAAATCCATAACTATTGAGGGGGTTATGTTTAAATTTCTACTTCAAATTTCAAGGTACATGGCTTGTCTTCATCGAATTTTTCAGTTTTTTTTTTGGGAGGGTGGGGGGACAACTTTGGAATTATTTTTAAAAATAAAAAACATGTCATCTGCCCCTTAATAAAGTTATAATAGTTGAGATATAAAGCCTAAGCTACATAAAACCCTCGTTCCTTTTAAGAATAACCATTAAATTTTACATTTCAGTTGTAATTTCTCTGTCGCTAAAGAGGCACCAGTTGATAAAATTACTAAAACAGCGCTAGAAACAATGACAGTTTTATTAACATGATAATTTATACAGGAAAAAGAAAATGGTTCTTCAATTTAAAAGATGGGCCAGATTGCTCGAGTTAGAGTTGCTAGACAAGAGGCGGTCGTTTACATTATCCGATCAGGCATCTCACTCACTTCATTCATTCTCTTCCAACCATAGTCACAAATTCGCGATTCGGCAATAATTCGGCGAGGTCAAAAATTCGGATTCGGAGAACTATTCGGAAAAAATCGGCAGGTATTCGGAAAAGATTCGGTAAATGTTCGGGAAGGATTTCGAACAAAAAATTAATATAAAATTAATATATGAGACGCTAGATTTTGATTTCGTGAATTATTTGCTATTTTTTGAATAATTCGTTTTTTTTGGAATAATTCGCGAATAATTCGGAAATTATTCGCGAATAATTCGGCAATAATACGGAGCGTTCGGTGATGGCGAATAATTTGCAGATTTAATCGGCAGTCACATAATTCGCGAATTCTTTGCGAATTCGCCGAACGAATAATTCGTGAATTATGTGACTATGCTTCCAACAAGCGATGGATGAGCGTGTTAGCACGATATTTATTATATTTATTTTAACGGCACGTTAGCGGCTTACTTTCATTCATTCTCTTCGAACAAATTTTTGTTTTTAATGATGCATTAGCGGTGGACGACAAGATCAAGCTTTCAAGGAATGGACGGTCATGAGATTTCTAGTGAACACACGCCCCCTTGATGTATCAAACTTGACCTATTCTTTCGTAGCATGCATTCCCATCCGTGTCGCTGATTCGGTAAGTTACGTGTTCTGACGGAAAACTGCCTGGCTTCCTACAAACTGGAGTATTGAGAGGTTCCAAAAATTTCTCACGAAATTAGACAAAGAACTAACTTCTGTTTTGTTTTCTTGGGAGAAAAAATAGATTAAAACCTTGCTGGTAATTTAAAAGATGGACCTTTTTTCTAAAACATGTGTCTTCTTGGCCTCCATCCTGACCCTCCAATTCAAAACACAAGAGAACACCAAGTGCTTCAACTGAAACTAAAAAAAGACATAAATTTGATGTTGGCTCCAACGGTTAAAAACCACCAAGTGCTTCAACTCATAAACACCAACAAATGTTATTGGGCTCCACATAAAAATGCACGCAAAGTTTTTAACATCTAAAATCATTCCACAAATGGGACACAAACTAAGAATTTTCTCTCGCTAGTTTGGTTCCCCAAAGGGTCACATCAAAGAATAAAACCCGTGCTTTTGTGCTTTTGACTTTGTATTATGGCAGAATAGTCTAAGAGATGGGCTTGTAAAGAGTCCACATAATTTAAAGTTTAATGGTTCTGGAGATGAGGCCTTGCCTTCGCTTTTTGAATATCAAATTCTCCTGTTGTTCCTTCTGCATCCCAGGAACAAAAATAAAAGAGGAAAAAGAAAATATACAAGTGAGCAAATAAATTTGTGGTGATAATGTAATCTATATGAAGCTGATAATAATTGATATCAATTCTTGGAAAAACAAGTAATCACCCATTTACAAGCTGATCCTCCGAAGTGTGTTCATGTATGTATAACTAGAGAACAGCACAAATAGTTTGCGGAACCTGCACATACAGAACCAGTAGCAGTAAGTATTGGTGGCAACGATTTTCATAAAAGGAAACTATGGTGTCATATACCAGGATTAAAGAATTGCAAGATGAGAGAAGAGGACGGAAGGGAGGAGGAAGGGGCGAGTAAAGAAAAGAAAAATCAGTCAAAAGTAACGCATGAATTCAAAGGATTCTCTCATTAACACATGCAATGAATACTCGGTAGGAGCCAAGATTGCAATAGTTACATTGAGATATCCATTTTTGAAGGAAAAACAATGCAAAGTTCTATTAGTCATCAAGCTAAACGCAAAGTCTATTCGTTAGCTATGGTAGTTTCTTGTCGTTTTCCTTTTTGGTAGTTTTCCGGGATTTGGGATTTGGGCAAATGTTGAAGGGGGTTTAGTGAACTTAAGATATACAAGCTCAATGTTGCCACAAGATAAGTATAGGAAACCAAATACTCGTATTTGCTGGAACTAAAGATTTCTTTCGGGGCACAAGATTACTTGATAATCAAATACATGGGCCTTGGATCAGATTTATAACCAAAGAAATAAAATCCTGTATAATTGTACAACAAATAAGAATTCAAAGGAAAATTCTGAATGCAACATCATTGGGAAGTCTCAATGGCACATACCAAATCCACTGGCTGTAATGTTGAGCCATGGCGAGATAGCTTTTGCTAGGATGGCTATTTATCAAACAATACTCTCTTTCTCCCGGGCAAGATTGAAAGCATGTGGATAACCAAATATCCACAGGACCACTATACTTGCGAAGGATACTTGTACTGATCTGAAAATGACAAGAAAAAGGGAAGTGATTAGCTCTGTTAATTGGATATTCAGATCAAAATTGGACAGGAAAAAAAAAACCACAACAAGAAGGTTTTAATTTCAGTTTGGTTAATATCTCTAAACTGCTGTTACTTATCATGATTTTCACAAAACTACCTCAGATTTCTATCATGGCGAACTCCCCTAAACTTCGGGCTTAAAGGAAGCTTTTGTCTCTAAAATACCCTTAGATGTAAAACGTTAAAGGAGGATAAAGTAATTTAAAAAATTAAGGTAGTTAACTTAAACAACTGATGGTTAAGGGCGCTTTATTCAAATTTAGATTTTACTCTGTAATTAAATGAAATTAAGGTAGTTTATAAAAAAAAACCACAGATTAACAAAAGGGAATTCATGCCCAGAAAATTAAGAATTGTGAAGCTTATCAACAATAACTTATCGGGAACATCATATAGACAACATAAATATACTAATGGAAATTTGAGGGAGAAGAATCATACAAGTTCCCAAGCTTCGACTCGTTGTGGGTTTTCTCGCAACAGCTTGCTGTACATAAATTTTTTATATATAAAAAAAAAGAAATAGAACAAACATCATAAGAAAATTTTAAGGTATTGTAATCTGACTTTTAAGCAACTCAATATAAATCACTAGATATATAGATACATGTGTTCTGGAACTTAAGAAGTTCATTATCATGACTTGTTGATCAGATCAACTAACAGGATGCCAGGTTTTCGTGTTTAATCAATTTAAAAATATAAAGTATAGCAGGTAACTTTAATCGATTTCATTAGGTTCTTCTGTGTTAAAGGAAGAAAAATGAAGTAATGTAACCAGTAACCATCGGAATACTTTTTGGTTGTTGGCTCAGTATTGCAGCTCCATTAGTATTTAATAAGACGATAAATGCTAAATTAAATATGAAATGGGAAAATTTGGCAGGCATCATTTTCTTGCACAAGTAGACCAAACATATCTATTGCTCTAAAGCAATTTTAATCAATAGAATTACCTTGATGCAGCATGTTTATTGTTCCAAGCTGCCAAGTTCTCTTATTTATTGAATAATCAATATAATTAACTTGATGCACCATATCTGCTGTCCCAAGTTCTCTTAATTTCAAGGCAGCAAGTGATCTTCTTCCTTTCAAGGCAGCAAGTGATCTTCTTCCTTCCAACTTCTAAAAATATTGCGTGATATGCCTCTCAACACCATGCTACCATTCATAATGTTGTATTTGATATCATCCCACCCTCTTAATAATGTATATGACAGCATTGCGGCTATTCAGTTTTGAAACCTATTTCCCATTAACAATACTTATAAAACAATGTGACTGAAAACGTTAAAAAAAATAACTGGTGCTTTTCTTTTAAATATACTATCAATTAACAGTAAATGGAAAATGTAAGGTTGGAAAAGGTGGAGTGATGAAACATGGTGATGGAGAACAGATTGTATGGGCATATACCAGCAAATCATCAAGTATCCACTAAGGAGAGCCCGTCAACTTTTTGCTCTCTCTCTCTCTCTCTCTCTCTCTCTCTTTGTGTGTGTGTGTGTGTGTGTGTGGACGTGTGCGTGGATCAAGTGGCCCGAAGGTGACTTAGGGTACAACCTAAGGAGTCACCCGTTTTGTACTTCATGAATATATTTAGCTCATAAATGCTTGAGCCTTCATTAATTATGTTGGTATTTAATTATAAGATGGGACCACTCACATTTTACACACAGAGAGAGAGAGAGAGAGATTACAATCCTATCGGTAGAATTTGGAAACAAATTCTACCTATATTTTAGCCATTGGATATGCTTTGGGATGTGTGCATGCAACCATGCAAATACTTAGTGTTAGATTAGATGATGTAATGGACGGTTGTCATGTAGAGGTATATTTGTAATTAGTAATATGTCTATATAAAGAGATGATAATATAAGGTTTACTATAGCCATCACATTTTATCCCCAAATTCATTCTCTTACTTTCTCATTGTTTCAGAGCCAGCTCTCCGCCGTCACCTAAACCACCATCACCACAACCGCGACCACCTCCACTTCAAATCGAGCCCTTCTCTTCTCTCTTCTTCTTCCCTTCATCCTTTCCAAGAAACAAAGTCGCTGCCAAGCACCCGACCACCCACCTCACTGCCACTCGCCACCATCCTCGACCACCCACCGAGATTTCCTCAGATCTGAACCAAGCACCTGAGAACCCACCTCGCTGCCACTCGCTAGCAAGCACCCACCTCGCTTCCACTCACCACCATTCTCGACCACCCACCGAGTTCTAAACCAAGCACCCGAGCAATCACTCGAGATCCTGCCCACCATCACTCGAGCCACCAGATCTCGCCGCCATCACTTGAGACCTGCTGCGTCCTCATTTTTCGGATCTTCACCATCATCACCGAGCCACCATCTTCACCCAGATATTTTTTTTGGTGATATAAGTTTCTAAAAGAATATTTTATGGTGATATAAGTTTTGATTACCAGATGTTTGTTTTGGTGATGTCTTTATGAAGATTTCTAGTGTAGCGTGCGTTTGTGAGGCATTTGCACTATGGAGACCATTATCAGTGATCTTGTGTTAGATTGTTGATTCAAGTCTTTTGAGATGGATCACGATTTGATTTGTGGTTGTTTTTGCTATCACCCTTCGATTCGAGTGATTCAAGGTGTTTGTGGTTGTGATCGCGGGTTGTTTGTGTTGGAGATTGTGATAGTTTTGTGGGGGCAGTCAGTGAAGTGGTTGTTTCTTAATGGACAAGTTCGCTGCCTCAAAGTAGAAGGAAGTCTACAATTCTCACATGGTTCCTACTCATATCATCCGTACTCAGTTAAATGGAACAAATTACCCTCGATGGATGCAACCTGTTGAAATGTTCATGAGAATGTTGATGAAGCATCGATTGAAGATTGAGGCGATGGAGGATGAGATTGCTGAAGTGGTGTACAAATATGATAACGTCTATTCTATTTGGGCGTATTTGAAGGGATCATATGAAGGAAACAAGAGTGCTAATCGAGCCTTCGAGATTATTGGGTCCCTTCATGGGTTGCAGCGCAATGGTCGATCTATCTCCGCAGTGTAAGGTGAGGTGAGCTCAAGAGGCTAGAGACCGAGTTATAGTTGATGTCAATGAGAGGAGGCAACATGAGCAGATGATGGTGATGACATTTCTCCGGGACATTAGCCCAGAGTTTTTTACCATTCGACCATAGATCTTAGGTAGCTATCTTGTTCCGACCTTTGCAAATACCTGTAGAGCCATCCTGACTGCGTTCCCCTCTATCATGACTGATAGTGTTGAACCCTCGACGAAGGCCAATGATGACGGATCTGCTCTCGCTTCTCATGTACTGTTTGCTGGAGGTTGATGACGCGGCCCACGGGGCCGTGGAGGTCGAGGAGTTTCCAGAAGGGGGGAAGTGATCGTTTTGAGTACTTTTGTACACATTGTAAGATAATTGGTCACACTTGAGATCGTTACTACACTCGCCAGTTTCGACCTACTACGAGATTCACTACTTCTGATTCGGTTTCCTCGGTCTCTACATCTACATATGGTTTTATGTCCTCACCCGAGGTCATACCAAGGAGTTATCATAGCTGAAGCATATTCTCTCAGGGGCTCTACATCATCATCATCACATGCTGCATTCGTTATGGCTAAAGGTAAAGATAATAGTTGTTTTATCTCTGTAGCATCTCCTACATCCTGGATCATCGATTCAGAAGTATCGGATCATATGACTGGGAAGTCAGGCATACTCATTTCATTGTCCTCCACTTCATATAGCAGTCCCATCATGGTAGAAAATGGTTCCATCTTTAAAGTGGAAGGTGTTGGCTCCACTCGTCTCACTCCATCTCTATCTGTATCTTCAGTTCTATATGAATCGAGATTTCCATTCATTTTATTATCTGGTCAGCTTGTGCACTCTTTAAAATTTTCGGTAACATTTTCTCCTTTTGGTTGTATCATGCAGAACCTGAAGACAAGGAAAGTGATTGGTTCAAGATATGAGTGTGGAGACTTATATTACCTTGATGGGAGTACACCTACAACTTGTTCTAGGTCCACCGCTCCTTCTGAGGTTCACAGTAGTTTAGGTCACTCATATTTAGAGAATCTTAAGAAACCTGTACCTTTTCTAAACCATTTATCTTCTCTTGAGTATGCATCTTGTGAGATGGAAAAAGACCATTGTGTTTCCTATCCTCCTAGAGTTAACAATAGGGCCATTAGTTTGTTTGAGATTGTTCATTATGATATTTGGGGTCCGCATTCTATTGTATCAAATCGTGGATATCGTTATTTTATGACTTTTATTGATGATTTTCTAGAGTGACATGCTTGTATTTGCTAACATTTAGAGCTGAAGTATTTACTATGTGTTTAAATCTTTTTGTATAGAGGTTAAAAATCAATTTAATACAATTACTAAAATTTTGTGAACCGACAATGCCAAAGAATGCATCAGTTCAGATTTTCGGCAATTCTTACTCTTTTGGTATTGTCTACACACTTCAACAGAATGGGATATACGAGAGAAAGAATAGACATTTGTTAGAAATCACACGCACATTGTTGATTCATATGCAAGTTCCAAAACATTTTTGGGAAAATGTTCTTACTGTGTGTCACTTGATCAATCACACGCCAAGTTCTACTTTGAGAGGACATATACCGTATTCTATTCTGTTTCCTTCTAAATCCTTCTTTCCTCTACCTCTAGAGTGTTTGGTTGACATGCGTTGTTTATGACCACCGTCCCGGGGCATCCAAACTTGAACCAAGATCTATTTACTATGCCTTTCTAAGATATTCTAAGGATCAAAAGGGTTATAAGTGCTACGATCGAGTGTTAGATAGAGTTCATATCTACAGATGTTACTTTTTATGAGAATACTCCATATTTTTCATCCACCTATTCCATTCCTGTTCAAGAGGATTTTCCCATCAATGAGCTTGATGTTTTGGCCACTCCGCCTATTCATGTTCTAATTGAATTCTCTGAAGATCAAACCAAGGACTTAATGCGAGAACATGTCACTCAGGTATACACGAGAAGAATACAACAACCTCTTGCTCTAAAGCCGCCGGTCATCCCTCCGGTTCATGATCCAGATCCCTCTAAGTTAGATGTTCCAATCGCCCTCAAGAAAGAGGCTCGAACTATTGTTCCTCGATATCTCACATGTGATTATGTCACCTATGCACGATTATCCTTTTCTTATTGTGCATTCATTTCATCCTTGGATTCTCATTCTTCCCGGTTCAGTATCTGATGCTATGATTCATCCTGGTTGTGAAAGAGAGCTATGGATGAGGAAAAGCTAGCTTTACGTCTTAATAGCACATGGAAACTTACTCGCCTTCAAGTTAGGAAATGAGCGGTCGATTGCCCATGGGTATATACTGTGAAGTTGAATCCTGAAGGCTCTCTTTCTCGGCTTAAAACTCGCTTAGTGGCTAAAGGATACTTGCAGACTTATAGGACTGATTATGATGACTCTCCTAGGGCCAAGATGATCTCGATTTGCATATTTTTCTCGTTGGCTATCATATATTATTGGCTTTACATCAGCTTGATATGAAGAACGCATTTCTACATGGCTCCTTGCGGAAGTATATAAGGAACAACCGCTTGACTTTGGTGCTCAGGGGGAGTCTGGGATTGTTTGCAAGCTCAAGAGGTCGTATGGCCTCAAACAGTCTCCACGTGCATGATTTGGGAGACTAAAAGATGTAAGGATCTTTGGTTTACAAAGGTCCGCTAGTGATGACTCTGTTTTCTATCGGCATTGCGGTGAGAAGAGGATCCTTATGGTCTTCTATGTGGACGACATTATTATTACAGAAGATGATGAGAAAGGGATTGCTGACTTGAAGGCTCATTTTCAGAAGTAGTTCTGCACCAAAGAACTAGAGGAGCTGAAATACTTTCTAGGTATTGAGGTATCGAAATCAACAAAAGAAGGCATTTTTGCCACTCGGCGAAAGCATGTGCTTGATATGCTCTCAGAGGCCAGTATGTCTACTTGTAAATGGATCCAAATATGAAACTCTTTGTGGGTCAGGGGGAGCTTGTTCGCGATCATGGAAGTTAGTTGGAAAACTTAACTACCTGACAGCCACTCGTCCCGATATATCCTTCCCATTCATTGTTGTGAATCGGTTTATGTCTGATCCTATTGTGCCTTTCCTATTGTGCATTCATTTCATCCTTGGATTCTCATCCTCTTCCCAGTTCATTATCTGATACCCTGATTCATCCTGGTAGGAAGAGAGCTATGGATGAGAAAATGCTAGCCATACGCTTTAATGGCACATGAGATCTTACTCGTCTTCAAGTTGGGAAAAGAGCGGTCGGTTGCCAATAGATATATACTGTGAAGTTGAATTCTGAAGGCTCCCTTACTCGGCTCAAAACTCGCTTAGTGGCCAAAAGATACCCGCAGACTTATGGGATTGATTATGATGAGACTTTTCTCCTGTAGCCAAGATGATTTCGACTCGCGTATTTTTATCGTTGGCTGCCACGTATCATTGGCCTTTATATCAGCTTGATGTGAAGAGTACATTTCTACATGGCTCCTTGCGGGAGGAAGTATATATGGAGCAGTCGCCTGACTTTGTTAATCAGGCAGAGTCTGGGCTTGTTTGCAAGCTCAAGAGATAGTATTGCCTCAAACAGTCTCCACATGAATGGTTTAGGACTGACAGATGTTAGGACCTTTGGTTTACGAAGGTCCGATAGTGATAACTCTGTTCTCTATCGGTATTGCGGTGGAAAGATGATCCTTATGGTCATAGATGTAGATGAAATTGTTATTATAGAAGATGAGAGAAGGACTGCTGACTTGAAGGCTCCCCTTGAGAAACAGTTCTGCACCAAAGATCCAGGGAAGTTGAAATACTTTATAGGCATTAAGGTATCGAGGTTACCAAAGGGATTTTTTCCACTCGGCGAAAGTATGTGCTTGACATGATCTCAGAGGCCGGTATGACAGGTTATAGGCCTATTGACTCTCCTATGGATCCAAATGTGCAACTCTTTATGGGTCAGGGGAGCTTGTTCATGATCCAGGATGGTACGAGAGGTTAGTTGGCAAACTTAACTACCCGGCCGTCACTCGTCCCGATATAGCCTTCACAGTAAGTGTAGTGAGCCAATTTATGTCTGATCCTCGTGAGGCTCACGTTGATGCAGCTCTCCGTATTTCGAGGTACCTAAAGGGTGCCCCTAGGAAAAGTATCGTCTTTAAAGACTATAAGCATTCCAAGTCCACAGGTTTCACAGATGTAGATTGACCAAGGTCTCCCGATGACAGGACGTTGACCACTTGTTTCTGTGTTTGTTGGACTAAACCAAGTTTCTTAGAAAAGCAAGAAACAAAGTGCGGTCTTTAGATCCAGCGCAGAGTCCGAATATACAACTATGGCAAACACCACAAGTGAGTTGGTGGGATTAGTTTTACTTACAGAGCTTGTATATGATTTTGTTGCACCTATTAGGCTCTACTGTGACGACAAAGTTGTGATCCCTCATTTTCCATGAACGGATGAAACATATTGAGGTTGATTGTCACTTTGTTCGTGAAAAGGTCGAGGATAGAGTTATTGATGCGATTCATGTAAGATCGAAGAACCAACTTGCTGATTTATTCACTAAATCTCTTAGGAAATCTCGTGTGCGTTTTATTTGTAACAAACTGGGCATGTGTGAAGTATATGTTTCAACTTGAAGAGGGTGTTAGATTAGATGATGTAATGGACGGTTCAGATGTAATGGTATATTTGTAATTAGTAATATAGCTATATAAAGAGATGAGATAGAGTTTACTATCCATCACATTTTATCCCCAAATTCATTCACTTTCTCATTTAGAAAAATGAAACATCTTTTTCATAATTGCTAGCACACATCCCAAAGTATATCCAATGGCTAAAACATGGATAGGATTTGTAGCCCCATATATATACACATACACATATATAAAGAGTCGTTCCTAGTTCAATGAACTTTTGACCGGTGCACTTGTAGGTTAGGTTTATCACAACAAAATTATATTTGTGTCTGACGGATAATTGATCATCGCCAAAAGATGTGTTGACCACCAGTAAATTTTCTTCTGTCCGATAGAACTAGAGCTGACTAACCTTTTGCTAAGTTTTAGTTAAATTATCGACCAAGTCTTTGTACACCAAATCAAAGAACATTAGCTCATACAATCCCCAAGAATAATATCGTAAGACCTTAAAGCCTTAAAAATTATTATCATTATAAAAAAGCTTTTCTCATCCATATTGTATTAAAAATCTTCAAAGTGCAACTCATCTATCAAGCAGGGGTTCGTGAAAACCCCTCATTAATCAACTCGGTTTTGGGAATCGGAGTGGGTTTGCTCGGACTCACGTATCGGAGTTGCAAGTCATGAATTTTGTAATTAAATAAATAAAAAAGCAATTCGGATACTTCATGATTCAACCGATTCGTGAATCGGGTTCGCGAATTGAAATTGAACATTTAAATTAGGTTTTACAAGCATGGGTTGGGATTTGAAGTATGAAATCAACACACTAGCCCACATCCTCTATTAATATATCTAATCAGCAGTCCCAATAAAAACCATCTCCAAAAAAATCTCTCCCCTTCTCTATACGCGCGCGCGCACACTACACACATTATGTGCGCATGCGCGGGTACCTATATATATACACACTATAATTAGCCTTAGAATTGTTCAAAAGTGTTTTTGTTATTTATTTATGTATATGTATATATTAATACATATTTAAATAAGTAAAAAACAATATAAAATGTATCCAATATCCTAAGTTTTTGGAACATTGAGAATCGTGAATCCGAATCGTATCGTATCCCGTATCCGAAACGAAATCTATGGTATATGGAAAATCATCTTCAAGAAGTAGATCAATCTTTTATATTCTGAGGGGGGCTCGTGATAAGAGGTGTAGCTTAAGAGGTTTTCCCCAAAAATATCATATCAAGCACTAGTTTGCTTCCCTAGATCATGCGAGGAAAATAGTAATCTCCGCTTAAAAAGATGATTTGATCACTCCCATAAAAGAAATTAGTAAAAAAACAAATCTCCATGCCAAAATTTCCTAGGGAAGTACATAGAATATTAAATGGGACAAAATCCATGAGTCATTTGATAACTCATACTCAAAGTCTCTGATTCACTGTTCTTGCTTACATTTGTACACTAAATTTTCAGCGATAACATAATTAACTTAGTTTAGTTATCTCGTAGTTCTTTCGGTGCATTATTTTATTTTATTTTTAAAATCCTATACAACCCCGTCTAGGGTTCCCAATTGCAGTAACGACTATGTTATGTAATTACAAGTGGTACTAAGATCATAATACAACAAAATGTGGTACTACGATCATAATACAACAAAATGTGGTACTACGATCATAATACAACAAAATTTGGTAGTTATATTTTACATGCTAATAAAAATTCATAGCAGGAGAAAGTGTATGTCAAAGAACGAAAACCACGCTATAAGTCTGTAACTCGGTTGAAAAAAAGACAGGATCAAGTGTTTCTTCGCAGTCAAAGAAGTTATCCTAACTGGAATCCAAGAATCAGGAAAAGTATAATTAAGGATGCGCAACATACAAAAGGTCTAAATGAAACTTTATGGGAGAAACCACCTCAGCAAATTATAACAAATATACAACATAGAGAGCAAAGATACTATGATATTTAAATTTAATGGGGAGTAACTAACCATACTCCATGATAAACATCACAATGATTTTGATGCCCCGAAACACCAGATTTATCAAACGTTATGAGCTGAAAGAAAATAAGTTGTGATATAAGAAACTAGTAGAAGAATTTACTTTAAATAAAAACCTAGATACATGTATGCTTGAGCCATCCTAGAATGTGCACATGCACGCAGCATACACACAAGTTGAGGCACTAAAAATCTAATAGAGTTCATAAACATGAGAAAATTAAGGTGTTATAAAGCTATAAGAACATGCATGGGAAACATATCACAATATCTGAATCAGAAAGCCGTCTCCAATTTGAATAGATCTTACCGAGTCAATACCATGTGTTCTGACTTCCTCTTCAACAAGTGTTGCTATTAATTGATGGCCCCATGAATGACCAAATCCATCCTAGAACGGGCAAAGGAATAATGAAAAACAATAACAATCAAATCTTCAGCAATATGAATAGTTTTAAAGTTTCCATATGTACCTGTAAATTTGGGTGGTCTAAGATTTTGACTTCCCGTGGAGAAATCTGCAGAGAAATGCCTCGCATTACAGAACTAATAAAGATTACGGTGAAAAATATGGTTTTCTAGAATTTATATAGATATCTAATAATCACCTTAAGGATGGCACATGCCCGATAAAGCTCTTCCTTACGGACATTTCCTTTGCCGTCAGCATTACCTACCATGCGTAAATTAGCTTAGGCACTCAAAACAAGTTATATGGAAACTGTGGTAAATATAGATGCAACAATCAACTCAACACCCCTAAGTTTATGGCATGGATCAATGTTCTAAATAAGGGATGTCCTGTCAGCACCAAAATTTTCATGTCGGATGGTGGATATTGAGATATATTGGTGGCAACTTCTGAGTGTCGGATGGTAACTTTTTGTGTTCTAATTTAGACCTTAATAAGGTTTGACATTCACTAAATTTTATAAATATCATTGATATAACTCAATGTAATTCCTAATGATAGATTGTCTACGTAACAAGTAAATCATTATAAATTAACTTTTTATCGAAGAAATTACAAAAACCCGCAAGATAAACCAACTTTCTGTTGCGTCGAAGAAGAGAGACGAGCCTGCAAGAATATAAGGCGTTGGAACAAAGGGTTTTCCCGAGGATTTGTCAAAAACGACATAAAAGACATTCAGATCTAGGAATTTGTTAAGAATTTATTGATGATTTGAGAATAATTCAGGGGTTTTCTTAACTATTGGATTTGGTCAATTTTGGATCGTGTTTCAAGTAGTACCGCGTGTTTCCTCTCTATTTCGGATTAATTGACCGGCTACCGACATACATTGCCAACATTTTGAACACCGGCATGATTAGACTTGTATCCCATTCATTGCGAATTTATCCAAGTGGAAAGATTCTTAACAAATATTGTATGCTTATTAATAAAATAAATAACATGGTATATTTCCAGTTATACCGTAGTGAAAAAACAACATACTTGGAATGGCTCATGTATCTATAATTCACGACAATTTAGTTTGTAGATCAATAAGCTTAATTCCTCTAAACAATTACAATTGTGATAATTCACCTTGTCGCATTAAAAATGAATGAGGTAAATCATCAAACAATATATAAACGGTATGTAAGCTAAATATTTAAATGAGAATGCTCGGTATAAGCAGTCCATGAACGTTAAATTTAGTGTAAAGTGTGTACCAAGTTCAGTTGCGCTCAGGCCTCTCTGTATGTACATTGTTCTATTAATAAATAAAAGTGAAGATTAATGATTAAAAAAGAAGCATAAACAATGTTTTAATTAATAAACTACTGCTAACGTCGCATAAAAAACCATAGCTGATAGCCATAAAATATATATTGTGCACTAAGCCAGTTCGCGTAAATGGAATGTGGCTAAGTATGAATCTAGTGCAAATGTTTGATTTACCCGTAGACAAGCATAAAATGTGAACATTATGCCCTTCTGCAGCCAAGAAAAGAAGAGTTGGAGAAAAGAACCTAAATCAATAAAAGAAATACTTCAGCAATGCTTAGAAACGTTCTAATTTGTTTCTATTAAAACATGAAAACATTATGAACTATAATGCAATGTTTCATTTATCGAAAAAAGTCGGTTATATTACATGCTACAAAATTTGATTATTGCAGCCACATGCAGTTTTATCAGAACGACAAGGGAGGAAAGGGTACACATAGGGAGAGTCAGGAAAATTGAGAAACATTATATTAATATATTGATAAACATTAAAAATTAAAATATTTAGGTTCATAAATATCTGCTAGTATTTTAACCTCTAGTGCATCCATATTCTAACTCGAAGTCACTCTGAAACTTCAAGTAATGTGTTTCACTTACTGATTCTATTATGATTATGATAACTAGCAGAGAAGGTTGAAAGGAAAGTCCTTACAGAGTAACGCAAGTATGGAGATGGCATATAATATACTTGAAGTTCCCGTATGGAAATCGCATGCATCATATTTTAAATTTAGATATGGAGATGACATTTAATGTAATATAATTCTCTGCATAATAATAAAATATGGATACATCCGTATGAGTGGAATAGTAAGTTGCTGTCGGGAACTGAAATTGAAAAAAGAATGCCGGATGATGGTGATATTAGGTCAAGAAGGGTATTAGGTGAAATGTTGAGGCAATATAGTCTATACAGGAAATAAGCGCATTTCTAGTAAATAAGTATATTGCAGTAGAAGATGGTAATCAACAACACACTTGCATGCTAAGTTTAGCCAACAAAATTCACAAACCTAATTCAATGGAACCTGAATTCATTTATTAAGGAAATCTTACATCGATTCATCGTCAGGATGTGCAATGACCAGTAATACATTTCTTTTCTTGCAACTCTTGCTTGATGATCCTGCCAAAACCAATTTAAGTCAAATGATTGCAAGAAAAACTCCGAACAACTTTTTTGGTGGGAGAATAAAGCTCACCATAAGAAAGAAATGAAGGATTCGAAGGAACCGAAGGTGAAGATGAGAAGACCTTGTAGAGGGATACCGCCCATAGAGCAATGGTTGCAATAACGATCAACATCCATGCCATTTGGTAATTTTTACGTCAATCGGAGAATTTTTAGATATAGGGGCGAGTTTGAGACGGGGGATCAGAATCAAAAAATCTGAAATATGAACGATGTTAAGATGTTTGAGACGAAAAAATGAAGACGTATATGAAGAAAATAGTCAGATGGTGTCTGCTTTGTTTAAGATCTATACCAGTCAATTTATTTTCATGTATGATTTTTAAAACCATCCTGCCACACTTTTCACAAAAGCCATCCTGCAATTTTTTTACTAGTTAAAAACAATTCTATAATTTATGCGTACAATCTCGATCTACAAACTATTTGATACTCATAACCGACACCTTACATTAAGTATAACACTTGTGTTAGGGAAAGAAATAATAAACATTATTTTGGTTATAGATCCATGATTAAGGTTAGGGTTAAAATTTGATCGGGTTCTTCATTTATGAAATTGCAAATGACAAATATATCTCGTTTAAATGCATATTAACAAAAGAAAAGAAAAATAAACTAGATAATAACAAAATCAATATACACTCAACTTCCACGGTATTTATAAATCAAACCCTAAAATTTCTACCGTTCTTGCAAATAATCTATAAATAATTACTACAAAAATCCAAACCAGAACCTAATTCATTCAAAATTTCGTATCACAAATAAAAACATAAATAATAGCAAATAAAACTTTACATAAAGCCAATTTCTAAGGTATATACGAATCAAAAACAACCAAATATAACCATAAATTCCTATTTTTAAAAAACCCTAATTTCTAAGGCTTTTGTAAATTAACTTTGAACCCTAACCACAAAATTGCGAACCTAACCCCGATTTCTACGGGTTTTTGCATATTAAACCCCAACTCCTAATCACATTTTTACGGTTTGGAAAATCAAAGCCTAAATTAGAAATCAAATAACAAATTTTGCTCGAATCGCAGATTTGCAGCACCAATCGCAGCCAGCAAGCCTCGATTCTCGAAGTCAGAGTCCAAGTTGAGAGAGATGATAGAAACGAGTGAAATTAGAAAGCGGTGGTTAAGATTATTTTGGGATTTAGATCCTCGAGCGAGGTTATTGAGTAAAATTGGGTTTTTCTTTCCCTCTTTTTGATTAGGCTTACTTAAAACTCACAACAGATTTGAGTCATTTCAAAAACTCTCATTGTCTTTAAAACTAGAGAAATATTTTTCCTACCCATTTGAAAACCTACCAAAATCCTACCTAGGAGAATGGTTGGACTCACAACACCTAGGTAATAGTGTCAAGCAGGTGGGCCCATGGTTTCTCTTTGTAGATTTTTGGTAGGTTTTCAAATGGGCAGGAAAAGTATCTCTTAAAGCTATCAATAAACTACCAAACTCAACGGTGACACGTTATCACCTTTTGTGACACGTCTACGCTACGTCAACTAAGTTGCCACATCGGCAACTTTAAAAAAAGCCAAAATACCTCATCTAACCCTAAACCTAATTTATTTATTCTTAAAAAAATCCTAACCTTTTCCTCACCGGCGCCATCCTCGCCTCACCCTTCTACCATCATCGATTTATCATCATCATCCTCTTTTATCACCACCACCATCATAGGCACGGGAGGTGGTGGTTTGTAAGGCCTGGAGGGACGGGACTGGGTCAAGGGCGGGAGGGGTGGGCTAATGGTAGCATCGGCGGCGGTGATGATTGTAGTGAAGATTTATGGCAGTGGAGAATTTTGAGGGCTGGATGGAGGGTACGGGTTAGAAGTAGAGAAGGGCTGGAGGGAGGGACAGGGAGGATGTCGACAGGGGAGATGGTGTGAAGACGAGGAAGAAAAAGGTGGTGGTGGTGTGAATGGTGGGTTGAAGAGTAGGAATACAATGATTGTGGTGTTGATGGTAGTGGTAGCGAAGGTGGTGTTGACAATGGTGGCGGCGATGGCGGCGCCAGTAGGAGGAAGGAGGTAGTGGCGGAGATGGTGGCGCCAGTAGGAGGAAGGAGGTAGTGGCGGTGTTGGTAGCGGCGGCAGCAGTGTTGTTGATGATGATGGCCGGGGCGGACCCCGACCCCTTCCTCCCCCGATGACCCACGCCTCCCCCAACCTCACCTCTTTCCGACCACGACCGGCCTCCCTTTAAAAGATATTAATTATGATGTTAATTGTTTTTAATTAATATTTAATAATTATTTAAATATAATTTGTAATTAACCAATTATATTATAGGAAGGGCAAAATGATCATTTGACATAAACAGTAATGTTGAGCAACGTTGACTGTCGAGTCATGGTAGTTTACGTTGACCGTCAAATCATGGTAGTTTCTTAATAGTTTTAAAGGCCAGGAACGAAAGCAAATAGAAAGGCTAGGGGCGGTGGCCCCCAAACTTTCTAAATATATGCATTATAGCTATATTTTAGCCCTTGCCAAGAAAATCTCTAACAGCTCACTAATTCTCAATTTAAATGGACAGTAGTTAACAATTGGAACACCGTTTCCTATATTGCTTTGACTTTCCAGTTAATTTCTCTCTCCACAAAATCATTATCTTTTCAAAACTTATCAAAATAACTGGATCTCTTAGTTTTAGGCCAAAATTTTTACTTGATTAATTCTTTCAATTAAATTGTCATGTGAACAAATCAGCTTAATAAGAATTGTTTTCATTTAGTTACGAATATTATGACTTTAGCATTTCGTACTCTTAACCAACATAACCGCGATAATATTTTTTCAAGCAGTTCTTTTTTCATAACACAATTCTTTCTTTGTTATCTTTTTTCCATAACACAATTCTTTCTTTGTTTTGAGACTTTTTATTTGTCCCCTTTTTAAACTCTTCAGTTTTTTGTTTTGAATATCATAATCTCTAACCTCACAAAACTTTGCACATTATTCTTTAATATTGTATGTTATTGCTTAGTATTTTTATTACCGTCTATTTAAATTCTTCTACATATTCTCCTTATGTTTACAGTTAAAAATGCCATAGTTGTTAGCCTCTCAAGTCGAAAATAAACGGTGTAGTATCTTTATTAATTCCCCATTTTGATTTCAAAAGAGTTTTGTTTACCAAATTGTTGTAACAAGTTAAAGCCATATAGAACTAAAACTAAAGCAAGATTATAAAAGCTATGTTATGGTATTATAAGTAATCAAAATGCCCCTTATCTCCGGCTAAATTTAAGAACACAATTTATTTTCTTATTCTATTTGGAATTGGAAAAAAATAGATTGTACATCGTATTTTTTGCCCCTCCACAGGAGAAATCCTGGTTTCGTCCATGTTAAAGGTAATGGGAGTTTTGTTAAAATGGTCCAAACTTGTTAGAAGTTTTCAGTAAATAAGCCTTTTTATTACTTAAACACCTGTTTAGGAACGGTTAAGATATCTAACTAGTGTGTCCTAAAGTCAGATTAACTTAAACTAAGATTTGGAGTCTCTCTACTAAAAAAAATAGTTAAGAGTAATCTCCATTGAATCTCACAATCCATTGATGAATGGATGGTGTCATGGATTTTGTATCTCACCATCCATTCAACAATGGATGATGAGATAAATACAAGTGGTCTCTCTCCTATAAATAATAGTGAAGAGACCCTGAACCCAACTCGATAACCTTTTTATCCTGCTTGGCAATTATTTTGGAGTTAGTTATCTCAACGATAAGTTGATGTAACTGCAATTATCATAACTCTAATATGCTCCAAGTCATCTAAACTCCATTTTTTGAGTTTAGGGCTTGCAGACTACATTTTGCATACCTTCTGCCTCCATTTAAAAAAAACTGCAATATCCTAACTCAATATCCAAACAAAGCCTTAATGTCCTCTGACTGATTACTGAAACCCCCAAACCTCGGTATATATAGATAAGTTGTCATTAAAGTCCAAGTTTCCACCCATCAAACTTATTTTCGACGTCTTCATATTCTTAACAAAAAATTTAATCATTATTTATTATCCATCTTTCTTATTCTCTAACCGGTAGCCCTAACTCCTCATCCATCTTCGGCACTTGCACCTCCCACCTCATCTCCAGCGACCACCTCCACCAGCTTTCTCTTTCTTTCTAAGGAAAGCCAATACTAAAACTACCCCTAATCTCTAACTTCTCCTCTTTCATTCTTGTCCCCATGTCCGCTTAGCCCTTTATCTCTTCTCCGTCCAGTCAAATCCTTATCTCCCACTTCAGGCCTCTATCCCCAATCAAATCGCCTCCATCCTTTGTGGCCTATTTAAGCCGCTACCTTGCTTCTTCGTGCTCCTCGGCCCTAATCGAGCAACATCCATCTTCCTCAGCCTTAATCAATCCCTTATCTGTTCTTCTTAGCCCCAACAAGTCTTCGCCCGCTTTCTCCTCCGTCCGAATCAAAGCTTCATTTTCCATCATATCATCATCTTCATCATTTGCTCAAAGTCTAACCAGAGCTAGAATAAGATGACGAACAATAAGAGAACCATTTGGTTGTTTTTTAAGAGTATATCTTAATTATCACTTAAACCGAGTTTAAGAAAAAAATACATAAATAATACTTTCATAATATTATCATTATTAAATCGAAACGAAGTTAGAGAAATATTCCGAAAAGATTCTTTTTGGAGTCGGAAAGTAACTTGAATACTTCGAGGACACGTCTGGAAGGAGTTTGGAAATTTGCAAAGTTTTGGGTGGCCAAGTTTTTAAAAAAAACTTTTTAATTCAAGTTTTATTGAAATAATTGATTAGACCGGCCATTTGTTCCTCTTTAAGTCAAGTTGACCAGATTAAAATCATAGCTAGCTCGAATTGGGTTCGGGTGCGCTAATTTTGAGTCTGACATCCTGCCACCACTAAACTATCTTTAAAATAACAAAAGAATATTGGTTGCACCTATTGGTGTATTACATTTTAAAATATATGTTATATGTATGTGTTTTCGCTTGTGCAAGTGGAGTGACGAGGAGAGGATGGCGCCGGTGAAGAAGAGGTTAGGATTTTTTTTAATAATAAATTAGGTTTAGGGTTAGATGATAGGTATTTTGGGTTTTTTTAAGTTGCTGACGTGGCACCTTAGTTGACGTGGCGTTGACGTGTCACAAAAGGTGATGACATGTAACCGTTGAGTTTGGTAGTTTCTTGATAGTTCTAAGAGAAATACTTCTCCTATCTACTAGAAAACCTACCAAAAATCTGCCAAAAGACAAACCATGGGCTCGCCCGTTTGACACTATTACATGGGTGTTATGGATCCTAGCATTTTGTCTCCTAGGTAGACTTTTGATAGGTTTTCAAGTGGGTGGGAAATGTATTTCTGTAGTTTCAAAGGTAATGAGTGTTTTGTTAAAATGACTCAAATCTATTGTGAGTTTTCAGTAAATAAGCCTAATCAAAAAGAGGAAAAAGAAAAAACCCAATTTTACTCAATAAGCTCTCTAGGATCCAAATCCCAAAATGATCTTAATCCTCGTTCCCTAATTCCACTCGTTTCTCTCGTCTTTCTCAACTTGTCTTCGACTTCGAGAATCGAGGCTTGCTAGCGGCGGCTGGTGCTGCTAATCTGCGATTCGAGGTAAATTTGTTATTTGATTTCTGATTTAGGCTTTGATATTCCATACCCTAAAAATGTGGTTAAGATTCGGGTTTAATATGCAAAAAACGTAGAAATCAGGGTTGGGTTCACAATTTTGTGGTTAGGGTTCATGGATAGTTTACAAAAAGCTTAGAAATTGGGATTCTGAAAAAAATGAGAATTTATGGTCATATTAAATTGTTTTTTATTCAAATATACCTTAGAAATTGGCTTTATGTAAAATTTGATTTGCTATTATTTGTGATACGAAATTTTGAATGAATTAGTTTTTGGTTTAGATTTTTGTGGTTATTATTTATGGATTATTTGCAAGAACCGAAGAAATTTTAAGGTTTGATTTATAAATACTCTGAAAATTCAGTGTATGCAGAATTTGTTATTATCTAGTTTGTTTTCCTTTTCTTTTGTAAATGTGCAATTAAACGAGATATATTTGTCATTTACAATTTCATTAATGAAGAACATGATCAAATCTAACCCTAACCCTAACCTTAACCTTAATCATGGATTTATAATCGGATTAAAAACGTTTATTATTTTATTATTTCTTTCCCTAACACAAGTATAATACTTAATGCAAAGTAACGGCTACGAGTATCAAATGGTTTGTAAATCGAGATTGTACGCATAAATTATAGAATTGTTTTTAACTAAAAGAAAAATTGCATGATGGCTTTTGAAAAAAGTGTGGCGGGGTGGTTTTAAAAATCATACATGAAAATACATTAACAGGTATATATTTTAAACAAAGCAAACACCGTCAGACTATTTTCTTCATATATGTCTTCATTTTTTCGTCTCAAACATCTTTACACCGCTCATTTCAGATTTTTTGATTCTGATCCCCCATCCCAAACTCATCCTATATCAGAAAATTCTCCGATTGACGTAAAAACTACCATATGGCATGGATGTTAGATCGTTATTGCAACCATTACTCTATGGGCAGTATCCCTCTACAAGGTCTTCTCATTTTCCTCTCGATTCCTTCGAATTCTTCATTCCTTTCTTCTGGTATCCTCCCACCCAAAAAAAATGTTCGAAGTTTTTCTTGCACTCACTGGACTTAAATTGGTTTTGACGGGATCATCAAGCAAGAGTGGCAAGAAAATAAATGTATTACTGGTCATTGCACATCCCGACGATGAATCGATTATGATTTTCTTAATAAATGAATTCAAGTTCCATCGAATTAGGTTTGTGAATTTTGTTGGTTAAACTGAGCATGCAAGCATCTTGTTGAAAACCATTTTCTACTGTATAGATTGAATCGATGTAATATTTATTTATTAGAAATGCTCTTATTTCCTGGATAGACTTTATTGCATCATTCAACATTTCATCTAATACCCTTCTTGGCCTAATATCACCATCATCTGGCATTTTTTTTTCCAATTTCAATCCCCGACAACAGCTTACTATTCCACTCATACGAATGTATCCATATTTTATTATTATCCAGAGAATTTTATACATTAAATATCATCTCCATATCTAAATTTAAAATATATTACATGCCATTTCCATACGGGAACTTAAAGTATATTACATGTCATCTCCATACCTGCGTTGTTACTCTGTAAGGACTTCCCCTTCAACCTTCTCTGCTAGTTATCATAATCATAATAGAATAAGTGAAACGCATTACTTGAAGTTTCAGAGTGACTTTTAGTTAGAATATGGATGCACTTGAGGTCAAAATGCCAGTAGATATCTATGAACCTAAATATTTTAATTTTTAATGTTTATCAAGATATTAATATAATGCTTCTCAATTTTCCTGTTTCACCCTATGTGTACCCTTTCCTCCCCAGCCTTTGTGATAAACTGCATTTGGCTGCAATGATCAAATTTTTGTAGCAAGTAATATAACCAACCTTTTTCGATAAATGAAACATTGCACTATGCATTGCTGAAGTATTTCTTCTATTGATTTAGGTTCTTTTCTCCAACTCTTCTTTTCTTGGCTTCAGAAGAGCATAATCTTCACGTTTTATGCTTGTCTACGGGTAATCAAACATTTGCACTAGATTCGAACTTAGCCACATTCCGATTACACGAGCGCACAATATAAATTTTATGGCTATCAACTATGTTTTTATGTGGCATTAGCAGTAGTTTATTAATTTGGACATTGTTTATGCTTCTTTTTATTCATTAACCCTCATTTTTATCTATTAACAGAACAATGTACATACACAGGGATGAGCGCATCTGAGCTTGGTACACACTTTACACTCAATTTAACATTCTTGGACTGGTTATACCTAGCATTCTCATTTAAATATTTAGCATACATATTGTTCATATATTGTTTGATGATCTAATGAGTAAACAATTGATTACCTCATTCATTTTTAATGCGACAAGGTGAATATCAGAGCTGTAATTTTACGAGAAAATAAGCTCATTGATCTACAAACTAGATTGCCATGGATTATAAATACATGAGCCATTCCAAGTATGCCGTTTTTTCACTATGGAAATATACCATGTTATTTATTTTATTAACATGCAATATTTGTTAAGAATCTTGCCACTTGGATAAATTCGAAATGAATGAATACTAGTCTAGTCATGCCAGTGTTCTAAATGCTGGCAACATATGTAGGCTAGTAACGTTTACATTTGATAAATCTGGTGTTTCGAGGTATCAAAATCATTGTGATGTTCATCATGGAGTATGGTTAGTTATTCCCCATTAAATTTAAATATCATAGTATCTTTACCCTCTATCCTCTATGTTTGAGATTATTATAGTTACTCCCCATTAATTCTGGAATTTTTTGATCGGTCGATTACTTCTCCGATTTAATCATGTTTCAGAGAATTCATGAATTATTCGAAAATAATTCAAAAAATCAGTGAACAATTCACAAAACAAAAAATAATTAGCTCTCATATATAAATTTTTTCCTCGAAATCCTTACCGAACATTTCCCGAATACCTGCCGATTCTTTCCCGTATACCTGCAGATTTTTTCCGAATACGAATTTTCGACCACGTCGAATTAATCGCAAATAGTGAATTTGTGACTCGCGGCTAGGGTGCAGACATTTTGTTCCCAAATGTTGGAAAATTTAAATTAGGTCCCTCATATGTTTGGGCCCGGTTAAAGTTACAACTTATGTTATACTTTCCCGGGGCAATGTATTATTTCCCCTGGGAATAGATCATTGCCGAAAGAATATTAGTAAGAGAAAATTCCCATGGTAGTGTTACACATTGCCTAGGAAAGTTTGTCCCTCGTAAATGCTCCCTCGCTGTTGAAGTTTTTTCTACCAGCGAGTGTCCTTCATTGAACCACTCAGATGACTAATAGCTTTGTAGGTCAACATAAATATATTTTCAGGAGTCTCCATATTGTAAAACGTAAGAGATCTCTTTCATGATCGAATCAATAATAATTCAAACGTACGTATCGGACAGCGTTCTTCAAACTCATATTTTTTTCTTACCTTGCATTCTCCTATCTCTCTTTTAATTGTATAGCAAAATCTATCGATCAATTAACTAACGACAATGCTCAAATAGTCCTTATCATCGATGGTATTGACACTAGCCCTCAGTAACTTAGACCCAATTGCATAACTACAATTCATCAGGATGAGCATGTCATCACGACCATGGAACAAGTGTCATCATGACCATGGTCCCATCATAGATAAATTCTCAACAAATCCCTAGATCTGAACGTCTCTCATGTCGTTTTTAACGAATCCTCGAAAAATCCTCGTTCCAACGCCTTCGACTAATCCTTCGACTCTTGCAGTCTCGTCTCTCTTCTTCGACGCAGCAGAAAGTTAGTTTATCTTGCGTTTTTCTGTAATTTCTTCTTTCGATAAATCAGGTAAATTTATGATTTAAATTTTTTCTAATTTATTATTCTATACTTGTTATTTAGGCTATCTATCATTAGGAATTACATTGAGTTATATCAATAATAAATATAAAACTTAGTGAATATCAACCTTATTAAGGTCTAAATGTAACACCCCAGAACTTCAGTACAGTATAATAATAGTATCAATTTAAATTTTTCTCAAATAAAATTATTAATTTTTATATTTTTGGAGTCTAATATTTTAAGATAGAATATTTTAAATGGCTATCTAGTTTGTTATGTATATAATAATTAGAGTTTATTATTTGTTTTGTTAATCTATTAATATCTTATTTATATGTATATATTTTATTGTCTAATGTTAGTTTTGTAATTAAATAGATAATACTAGTATAGTTGTTTTATCAAAAGATATTTAGTAGTATGCATATGATATTTTAGTCAATTATTAGATATGTAACAATATATGGATATTTATATTTGTATATGTGGGTATGATAGTTTTAAAATAGGTTATGATATATATTTTGGTGATAACAAAAGATATTTTATGTTTCTTAGTTTTAAATAAAATATATTAGAGATTTTTAAACCCTATTTAAATCTTCTAAATTAAACTGTTGGAGGTTGGGAATTATTTTCCTAAATCTATATATATTTTCTTACACTAATCCCTCTCCTCACTAATATATTCACACACACAATCCTATATATTTCTATCTCCTATATTCTGACTAATCTACTAATATAACTAAACTTATACATATATTTAAACTTACACACACACATCTCTTAAGAACAAATCAGCTTTCTCTCTCCTCTCTAAAACAATCAGAATCTTCTCTCCATCCTATATATACATCCCTCATCACCATCATCTCTCTCCTCTTCAAAAAATATCATAGCCCCTTTCATCCCCGATCCTACACATCCACCGACCACCTCCATCGCCGCCTCCTTCGACCGCCGGCAAGCATCACCACCGCAGCCACCACCTCTTCCCTCGTCTTCTCACAACCTCGGCCAACCCATAACCAACGCCCTCCTCCTAGCCCTCGCCACCTCTTCCCTCATCTTCTCACAACCACGGCCAACCCATAACCACCTCCCACCGTCTCCACCATCACCTCCCACCGTCTCCACCATCACCTCCTTCAAGAACCCATCTCCAAAATCATGTAGACAAACCCACATCGAACCCCAACGCTTGCACCCTCGATTGCAACTTCATCACCAACCTCAACCCAAAACCATCAACTCCGGTCATCCCCACCACCACCATTGTCATCAGCCTCCAGCCGCGCCCCTCGGCTTCAAAACCCATACCCGAGAACAACTTCAAACCGAGCACTTTACCGAGATCAACGTGTCGATCTTGCACTGTTTCACATATTTGTATCATTCGTCTCCAAGGCAAGTACTGCTCTCTATTTTATTTTTGGTCGATGCAACATATGTTTTCGACCTATACTGATATAAAGCCATAATATTCAATATTAATGATACAACATATTATGTAATAAGATTATAGGTAGCTACATGTATTATCATAACTGTATTGATACTTCATTTGTACTAATTCGCTATTGCAATGTGCAGTCATTATTCTTATATATATATATATATATATATATATATATATATAACTATTATATAATTATACGATAAACTATAATTACCATACACTATATACTATATGTAATTACACTTTATATATTTTCATTTCATATCTTTTCACATATTTATAATTAGTATTTGCTTGCTATTCTTTTACTAGGATCATTACGATGATACCGCTACATACTCAGTTTATACATTATAAACTTCATTCTAACCTATACTTTTTACTGTACCAATACATATACCCTCATATATATTCATATAATATTCATCATACAATTATTATACACCCACAACTCTGTCCACCGTTTAACTTTACAACTCTATAATAAGAATCTTATTGTATTCTACTTATATCACTCATAATCACTTATTTTGTTTTCACCACTTTTATGCTTATTATCACATTATTCCTTACCATACATACCAACACATGTACCTTTTTCATATAACACGGGTTTGCTACGTACATATTATATGCATCTTATAATCATATTATTATTTTCTTGTATACATGATGGTAACCCTAGATATTAGCACATCCGTTAATTGGAACTAAATATCATATTTTATTGCGTATTCGTTTAAATATTACAACTTTCAGAATTGTGTAAAATGGAATCGAACACTTTTAAAATGGTGTTGCATAATTAATCTTTTTTAATATGGATGTCATGATTTAATGCACAAGACCCCTTTCTCATTCCTTATACATATTTGAGATTATTGTCAAATTACATGCGTAAAATACCCTGCTTGACATGCAAGACCCTTTCACGATTACTGTGGCATTACTTTAAACCAGATCACTAATTGGAATGCTGAATTATATGCCTGGAAGCAAATACTCATGCTTACATGTTTACATTATCGTACTGATCATGACTTGTCCTGATTACCTGACCATTCAACATTCTTAGTTTGTGACCGAGT
Organism: Agapanthus africanus; assembly: GCA_030015575.1. Classification (NCBI taxonomy): domain Eukaryota; kingdom Viridiplantae; phylum Streptophyta; class Magnoliopsida; order Asparagales; family Amaryllidaceae; genus Agapanthus; species Agapanthus africanus. The sequence goes on along the minus strand of JASDDO010000022.1, from coordinate 871,345,293 downwards.
TCTTTACCATATTAGTTTTAGTTACGCGGGGTGTTGGGATAGTTTGAGTGTGAGTCGTTCGACATGATCTCAGAAGTCCCATTGCTGGCAACTCGTACCAGGCTATATCGATCATTGGAGCTCGTACCGGGCTATATCGGTCATTGTTCATTAGCCGGTACCGGGCTTTATACGGTCAGTGTTCATGCAGCTCGTACCGGGCTATATCGATCATTGTTTATGCAGCCGGTACCGGGTTTTATACGGTCAGTGTTATTTCCATAGTTGGGCCCATGTTTCCTTGCCTCTGCGGCCCTGCCCTTAGGTTGAGAATACTTCTGCAGAAATTGACACACTCAAACTCACGATAGGATATGACTTGACTTGACTTGTTTGCATACTTGCTTCATATTGCTGCCATATCTATACCTATTTGTGCACGCCGGTATCTATACCTATTTGTGCACGCGGGCTTCACTACACTCACATATTCATGCTATCACACACATACACATTATTGCGATTAAGCACTTCTTGGGGTGTTTTGACATCCCTGAGATTTGTCATCTCAAGTTTAGAGACGGATTTTCAGGCCGAGCAGGATCGGAGCGATTATCAGGAGTTTGCCGAGGACTAGTAGTCCGTAGGTTTATTTTTCAGTTAGCATTTAGCATGTGCGTCCCTCATAAGACGATAGGAATAATGTATCTTTCTTTTTGGATCTTCTACTTCGTTTATTCGGAACCCTTTGATATTTGGATCTTTTATTAACACTATCTTTATCTAGTGGATTCATCAATATTATTTGTTATTTATGCAGCATGATATTAGTATTATATCTTGGATATTATCATACAGGTTTAGCTGGAGCCTAGGTGTGACAATGATAAGGTGATTTCCCCTTGTCTAGAAGCACTGGCGGCCCATATTTCCGTACTCCGGAAATTAGGGCGTTACACTAAATTAGAATGCAAAAAGTTACCATCCGACACTTAGAAGATGTCACCAATATATCTCGACATCCACCATCCGACACGAAAATTTTGGTGCTGGCACGACGTGGACATCCCATATTTAGAACATTGATTCATGTCATAAACTTAGGGGTGTTTGTTGCATCTGCATTTACCACGGTTTCCTTATAACTTGTTCCGAATGCCTAGCTAATTTACGTATTGTAGGTAATGCTGGCGGCAAAGGAAATGTCCGTAAGAGCTTTTATCGGACATGTGCCATCCTTAAGGTGATTATTAGATATCTATATAAATTCTAGAAAACCATATTTTTCACCCTGATCTTTAGCAATTCTGTAATGTAAGGCATTTCTCTGCAGATTTCTCTACAACAAGTCAATCTTAGACCACCCAAATTTACAGGTACATATGGAAACTTTAAAATTATTCATACAGCTGAAGATTTGATTGTTATTATTTTTCATTATTCCTTTGCACGTTCTAGGATGTGGATTTGGCCATTCATGGAACCATCAATTAATAACAACAATCGTTGAAGATGAAGTCGGAACACATGGTATTGACTCGGTAAGATCTATTCAAATTGGAGTCGGCTTTCTGATTCAGATATTGTGATATGTTTCTCATGCATGTTCGTATATCTTTATAACACCTTAATTTTCTCATGTTTATGAACTCTATTAGATTTTCAGTGCCACAACTTGCATGTATGTTGCGTGCATGTGCACATTCTAGGATGGCTCAAGCATGCATGTATCTAGGTTTTTATTTAAAGTAAATTCCTCTACTTGTGTCTTAAATTACAATTTATTTTCTTTGAGCTAGTAACGTTTACGTTTGATAAATCTGGTGTTTCGAGGTTTCAAAATCATTGTGATGTTCATCATGGAGTATGGTTAGTTACTCCCCATTAAATTTAAATATCATAGTATCTTTACCCTCTATCCTCTATGATTGAGATTATTATAATTTGCTGTGGTTATTTCTTCCATAAAGTTTCATTTAGACCTTTTATATGTTACGCATACTTAATTCTACTTTTCCTGATTCTTGGATTCAAATTAGGATAACTTCTCTGACTGTGAAGAAACACTTGATCCTGTCTTTTTTTCAACTGAGTTACAAACTTGTAGCGTGGTTTTCGTTCTTTGACATACACTTCCCCCTGCTATGATTTTTTATTAGCATATAAAATATAACTACCAAATTTTGTTGTATTATGATTTTAGTACCACATTTTGTTGTATTATGATCTTAATACCACTTATAATTACATAACATAGTTGTTACTGCAATTAGGAACCCTAGACAGGTTGTATAGGATTTTTTAAGGCTATGTAGCCTTTCTTACAATTAATTTTTTTCTGGCTACCATTTTAAATGTTTTCAAATTAAAACAATATGGATTAATAACTTATAAATAATTTAATTAAATATCCAAACATCTATCAAAATGCAAATAAAGCTAATATACACATTATGCGTACCAGAATACCTTGCATATTTCGTCTAAGATAGATCCTAAGTTTGTCACAAAAAATTCTCTACTTTAGAATTTCTTGTATCTAATATGTAAGTGATTTTTCCCTTTATTCAGAGGTGTCCTTATTCTCTTTTCTCGATAACAAGCTACACCATACATTTTAAAACAAAATGCTGATCACTACATATATAGACCATCTTCCAATTTATTGAGATCTTGGTCACTAAATATCTAAAGATTAGATTGGTTGCTATCATGCTATATGCATATATGATTTTCTTATCCAATTATATACGAGAACCTCCATTGCTTTGGCCAAACAAGAAAATGATACGATGCAACTAAATAAATTGCAAGTAAATAATGCACAATAATATAGGCATACAATTTCTAGAACCGGTGAATATTTTAATCAACCCTGATCAATCATATGTCATTTCTTTTTCACTTTCTAATCTTTAAACTACATCGTATCCACTCCTAATAAATCTTGTCATCGTAAATCTTAGATTTTAATCATCACTAATCTACTGCATGCACATATTGCATGTGTGGAAGAAAATAGATGGATGCTTACAAGAAATTGAATATAGAGCAAGGGAGCAAAGGATATACAATAACAAGAAGGCCCTAGCTATAGGATTATATGAGGTCACTAAATACTGCATGCACATGTATATTTCTCCTCTTAATTTCTGCATCTTTATTTCATGATGTAACCGTTGAGGACTTGAGGACTTTCGTTCATTATAAATCTTTAATTAACATCGCACTTTGGTTTCTTGGTTAGAAACCATGCCAATGAGTATCTAATCTAGAGAGATAGAGCTCATATACTCGATCGATGGACTGAATAAATTGGAAAAAAATTTGCTCATCGGTGTGATCCTTGCTATCAATTGGACCAAACTCATATGCTATGTGATGCATGTTGAGCTTGAAATTTATCTTAAATTCCACCATTCTTCTATTAACTAGTAATACATCAAGACAATAGAATATTGTACTAAAGCATATGACAACTTGTATTTGATTTTTAAGTGTTTGTTATGCATCTAAGAAGCTTGTTAAACTAATGGAGATGGATTATAAATATGTCAGGTTCATCAAACTATAATGGGCATATACTTTATTGATAAATTAGTGTAGCTAGCTTGATCCTCTATGAGATTCTAAAGCTAAGTGAATGTAGCTCAAATTAAATAAAAATAATATTGGTACATGTACTTCTGTGTGAGAAGAATTGGACTTACATTATAAAAAAATTGACTTTTTACATATATTTCTATTTGAGGAAGAGTCAAATACAAAGGGGAAAGGAAACTTACAATTGCCGCGTTAGCAATCACAAAAAAAATCGATGGAAAGCCAACATACCTGCGAAAGTTCAAAAATACATATCAAAATATTTAAGTGCATTACATAGAGAATAAAATTCTATATCCACATAAGGGGTAAGAGTTCGATTAGGAAACCTAGAGAGCCAAAGAGAGCAAGAGCGCACGACAACAAGAACAGAGCAAGATCGAACGGGTAGGAACCAGTGAGGAAGAGAGAGAGAGAGGGCGGGTGAGAGAGAGAGCGGGGGCAAGAGAGAAGTGGGGCGAAGCGAGGGTAAGAGAGAGGAGCGGTGAGAGCGAAGGCGTAAGAGAAATAGAGATCGAAATAGAGTTCTCGCCTTTGAGTTCCAAAACGACTGAGAGAATTTTTTTCTTCTAGGTTAAACAATGTTGGCCGAGAGAAAATTGAGAGGGAAGAATTGGGATGTTAGTTTTTTAAGATTTTGTATTTAGTTTTTTTATATCTGCTTCTTAAGAAATAATTTATTACCATAATTTGCTTTAAAATGTATACCGCCTAGGGTATTTTCCTTAGGGAAAGCTAAAGTTATTCTCTGTTAAAATTTTGGAAACAGAAAATGGTGCGGAAAATTATTTTTTTTGTGTGAACAAAAAAATTTCACACTGCCAAAGGAACTTTCCTACTCAATATTTATATTTATTATATTTTTCTTTTTCTAAATAGAGGGAATTATTTGCCAAATATTTTCTAGATTCTCTACCAAGAAGAAGCTGCACTTGGGATAAATCCCTTGTCAATGCTTGAGAAAACAAAACTAAAAATATTTTTTTTATTTTTAAATGGAGGGAAACCGTCTGTCAAATAATTTTTAGATTTTCTTCTAAGAGAGAGTTACAATTGGGGAAAATCCTTTATGGTTGTCCAAGGAAAAAATCAAAAAAATCAAAATATTTTATATTTATTATATGTTATTTATTTTAAAATTGGAAAAAATCATCAGCATACAAATTTTTTAGATTCTCTTGCAAGGATAACTTATACTTGGGAAAAATCCCTTGTAAATGTTCTTCCATGTCCCTTGAGAATAAGTTCTTCGCCAAGGGTACATTGTCATGTGACTGATATCCCTTAGGAATGGAACTATTACCAAGGGAAAGTAGCCCCTTGGCAATATTCCCTTGGAAATACCCTATTTTTTACTTGTGAGGGAGCCAATTGGTCCAATCTATTGAGGCTAGACCTTGAAGCCCAACTCCTCAAACACCATTTCCTCATGTAGTTTAGCGACGCATACTAGCCATTGTGATTTCCACATGCTAGATTGGTTGTATCAAAAAATCACGAGATTTGGAAACTTTTAACACATCCATCAAAACAAATGAGCCTTTTATCCCAAGCATATGGGGAAGGCTACATGAACCAACATGAGAATCACGCCGGGTCCAGCTCATGAATCCTCTGCCTCCACTCACTCCTATCGAACAATATACTTTCATTGAGTCCTTTGGCAACCATATCGTTTCGTATCACCTCCATCCATGTTATCTTCGGTCTCCCTTTTGCCTTTTTGCCATTGCCCATATCGAGAGTATCTATTCGTCAAACCGGTGCTTCCATAGGTCTGCGTCGCACATGACCAAACCATCTTAGCCGGTTTTCCCGCATCTTCTCCTCCACAGGTGCTACACCAACTTTTGCATGAATATCCTCATTTCGCAACTTATCTTTTATAGTGTTACCGCACATCCAACGAAGCATGCGCATCTCCGCTACGTGCATCTTCTGTGTATGATGATTCTTAGGAGCCCAGCATTCTGTACCATATAATAAAGCAGGCCGAATAGCGCTCCGATAAAACTTCCCTTTCAATTTTAACGGAAAGTTACGATCACACAAAATCCCTGTTGCACTCCTCCATTTCAACCAACCAGCTTGGATCTTTTGATTAACATCACTATCGATCTCCCCATTCTTTTGGATGATGGAACCAAGATATCTAAACTGGTCGCTCGGTGATATCTCTTGCCCTTCCAATGTTATACCAATATGGTTTTGACTTCTCTGGTTACTAAATTTGCAATGCATATATGCTGTCTTGGACCTGCTCAATCCGAATCCCCGAGATTCCAATGTTTGCCTCCATAATTCCAATTTGGCATTAACCCCTGCTTTCGTCTCATTTACTAGAATAATATCATCAGCGAATAGCATACACCAAGGTAGCTCATCTTGGATAGTTTTAGTAAGCTCATCCATCACGATGGTAAACAGGAATGGACTTAATGCAGATCCTTGATGTAAACCAATAGTAATCGGAAAATCACTCGTTAAGCCGCCGCAAGTTTTGACATTTGCCACTACTCCATCGTATATATCCTTGATTATGTCAATATACTTGACGGGGACCCCCTTCTTCATCATTGTCTCCCATAATACCTCTCTAGGTACCTTATCGTATGCTTTTTCTAAATCAATAAATATCATATGCAAATCTCTTCTCCTCTCTCGAAAACGCTCGACAAGTTGACGAAGCAAATGAATAGCCTCTATCGTCGATCGTCCAGACATGAACCCAAACTGGTTCTCTGTTATCTTAATATCCTTCCTTAGCCTGTGTTCAATCACTCTCTCCCAAAGTTTTATGGTGTGACATATAAGTTTTATTCCATAGTAGTTTGAGCAACTTTGAATGTCACCCTTGTTCTTGTAGATAGATACAAGGATACTTTTTCTCCATTCATTTGGCATCTTTTTTGTCTGCCAAATCTTATTAAACAGATCTGTCAGCCATTTAACACATATTTCTCCTAAGCATCTCCAAATCTCGATAGCAATCCCGTCAGGACCAACCGCTTTTCTTAAACTCATTCTGTTCAAAGCTTCTTTAACCTCAGGTAGTCTTATTTTACGCATGAAATCACGGTTTATATCTTGAGATTGAATGACAAGTCCATCCAAATTCTTAGTAAAGCTCTCATTGAATAATTTGTCAAAGTAATCTCTCCATCTTTCCTTGATATCCTCATCTCGAACTAAAACCTTCTGATTTTCATTTTTGACACACTTCACCGCACATAAGTCTCTAGTCTTCATTTCCCGCATCCGAGCAATCCGGTATATATCATTTGTAGCCTCTTTAGTGTCTAATTTCTCGTACACCTCCTTGTAAACATTAAATTTAGCTTCCCGAACAGCTTTCTTAACTTTCTTTTTAGCCATTTTGTACTTCTCAAATCTCTCCACATCTCTACTTTTCTTCAAATCTTGAATGGGATTTTGTACTTCCTTTTTAACATATCCATCAAGTGGACTAAAAATTAACAGCTCTCAGGTACAATGAAAAATGCAATCATTTGATGGTTTAGTTAAAAGTTTCCAAATCCCACGAATTTGATACATTTAGATCACTGTGACCGACAAGGATCACTGAAATACACAAGGGAATGTGCGATTGAGTCGGCCTCATATTATAAAATAAGGCATGGCCTCAATGGATCGGCTCTTTACATAAATAGATCGAGATGGAGACCGAGATGGGTGGAAACCGATTGTGAAGAAATGTTATGTATACATATGAAGTAACTAACTTAGTTACACCTAAGAAGTAAATAAGCCTTTTTCAAAGATAAATTGTAAAGCATAGTTCCTATAAAAAAATATTGTGCAACTTTGTCTGAATCTTGTGCCTAGGAGGTAAATTTCACACATATACCCGTGACTATTGACGTTTTTTACAAGTTCAGAAAATATGGGTAAATACCTTTAACTATTGGTTTATCATATAGGTCTCTGGTGCCATCAACATATTTGAGCATGTTATCTTTATCTCATTGTCCCCGGATCTTGAATGGGGTTAGGAAATGGGTTTTTTCACCTAATAAAACAACCGAGGGGCAGAGGGATAAGGATAAAACGTCAAGATCAGTTAAAATCGCCTAGGGCTATAAAATAAACCAATAGTTATAAAGTTATTTATTTGAATGGAATTGAAGGTATTTATCCAAAAAAAATTGTCAATAGCTAGTTAAAGGTATTTAGATGAAATTTACCTGTTATATATAAAAGCTGACAAGAAATATTGTGTAAAAAATTAGAAGCTTGGAGTACATATTCTTAATTTGTATTCAAATTGTAAATGCAATTGAACATATCACTTTCAACCATCCATCCCGTGTTGTTTGATGTATTAATTAATTAAATTGTCACATGTATTGTAGCGAGGCATGATTTAGTCTCGTCCATAAAAAAGATCGCATGTCATGACAGGTTTCTGTTAGCAGCCATCTACTCTAATATATTCTATTACTTGTACCTACATGCATGCCACAATCCTAATATTAACTACATTGTGGCTAGAGTTGTTTGCCTCACCTAAACCCTTCTTTACAATATGTATTGTCGAAGGCGCATCGTTTGGTTTGATAATTATTTATAATAAGTTTTTTCGACGGTATGTGAGAATCTCGATAATAGTGTCGAAATTTTAGATACTAAATATCGGTGTTTTTAATCTTCATATAAACATGATAGCAACATGAAGTAGGTTTGCACTGTATTTTGGTGATTTCTTTCTTATAGCTGAAGAACGCTAGAAAAATGACAAGATTCAGAGCTAAGAAAGCCACAATTAAATTGCTACACTGAATTTGAATTAGAGCACCATAACCATAAAAATACCTTACCAAATTAATAAATGTACAGAAAAAACAGGATTCAGGCTTTTCATGAAAAAAATTGAACAAAAGGGGAAATTAAAAAATATAAGTTTCATTCCAGCAAATTTATAAGCTAACAAATGAAGAAGATGAAAGTACCTACATTCAAACAGAGGGAATTCAACTATCCTCATTTACAGTAGAATTTCAGTAAAAATAGAACCTATACAAGGCTATATACACACCCTGCAAGCACATAATATGTTTTCCAGAAAGTTATCTACATAAACTATTTCCCAACACATGATCACAGTAAATTACACTAGAGGTAGTGTTCTTCTCGAGTCCATAAGCTCTCTCACAATACTCCACTGGCCTTGAGCCATATGAAGTTGTTGGTTCTTCTTTAATATCTCACATTTTTAGTGAAACCCTAATTTCAAATTGAAGTCAAATCTTATTCTTATTTCTCCAAAATTCTAACCAAATCAAAGCACTAAGAAATAATCAAAGAAAATCCTTTCAATTTCAAGTAGACATTGACGGAAGCTAACAAATTTGTTCTATTTTTAGTGAAACCCTGATTTCAAATGTCAAGTAGACGTTAGGAGAAAGACTTCCCTCACCTGCGAGGATCGAGGAGCGAGGATCAAGAAAGGAAGCGAGTCAAAGCGAGGTCGCAGAGCAAGTGATCGTGCAGGAGCGGCCGATCGAGCGAGGATCGAAAGCGAGCGAGCGATCGAGCACAAGCAAGAGATCGAGATCAATCGAGGAAGTCAATCGTTCGAGCGAAGAGGGAGATGTCGGCGACCTAGAGCGAGTGATGATGGGTTTTTTTTCAAGGAGAGAGAGAGAGGCCGCGGATTTTGAGCGAGAGGAGAAAAACGGAGATGGATTTTGAGCGAGAGGAGAAAAACGGAGATGGTCTGCGGTGCAGCATAATTCACGAATTATTCGGCGATAATTCTGGAATTTTTTGATCGGTCGAGTACTACTCCGATTTAATCATGTTTCAGAGAATTCATGAATTATTCAGAAATAATTCAAAAAATCAGTGAATAATTCACAAAACAAAAAATAATTAGCTCTCATATATAAATTTTTCCTCGAAATCCTTACCGAACATTTCCCGAATACCTGCCGATTCTTTCCCGTATACGAATTTTCGACCACCTCGAATTAATCGCAAATAGTGAATTTGTGACTCGCGGCTAGGGTGCAGACATTTTGTTTCCAAATGTTGGAAAATTTAAATTAGGTCCCTCATATGTTTGGGCCTGGTTAAAGTTACAACTTATGTTATACTTTCCCGGGGCAATATATTATTTCCCCTGGGAATAGATCATTGCCGAAAGAATATTAGTAAGAGAAAATTCCCATGGTAGCGTTACACATTGCCTAGGAAAGTTTGTCCCTCGTAAATGCTCCCTCGCTGTTGAAGTTTTTTTCTACCAGCGAGTGTCCTTCATTGAACCACTCAGATGACTAGTAGCTTTGTAGGTCAACATACATATATTTTCAGGAGTCTCCATATTGTAAAACCTAAGAGATCTCTTTCATGATCGAATCAATAATAATTCAAACGTACGTATCGGACAGCGTTCTTCAAACTCATATTTTTTTCTTACCTTGCATTCTCCCATCTCTCTTTTAATTGTATAGCAAAATCTATCGATCGATTAACTAACGACAATGCTCAAATAGTCCTTATCATCGATGGTATTGACACTAGCCCTCGGTAACTTAGACCCAATTGCATAACTACAATTCATCAGGATGAGCATGTCATCACGACCATGGAACAAGTGTGTCACGCCCCGCTTCCCAAAATATGGGATACGGAAAGCAACGAAGGCCAGCCGTGCTACCTACGGTAAGGAAAGATCCTTCCATAGTCACATAAGGCTGTCTAGCTTAACCTGTCAAAAATAAAACTAATACCAAAAGGGATAATACTAATAATCATGCTGCAACGAAACCACAAAGAATACTAAAAATGAGTCCACTAGATAATCGGTGCAACTAAAGATCTGATACAATAGATTCGAAATAAAGAGAAAATCCAAAGGAGATACATAAGTCCTAATGTCCCATGAAAGTGCGCATGCTAAAAACTAACTAAAAGGAAAATAAACTGGTTACCGATCTTCCGGCAAAGTCCTGGTAGTCGCTGCTCAGCCTGAAAATCTGTTTCTAAACCTGAAAAGGCAAATCTCAAGGATGTCAGAACATCCCAACAAGTACTCAACGTATAAGGTGTGTAGTATGGTAACATGAATATATGAAAGTAGTGAAGCCCGTATGCGCAAGAAAAACAGATATATAAATAATTACATTAATACTATGAAACGAACATGTAAGAGATCAAGTCATAACATAACTGGTCACTAAAAGGTAAACTATCCTATCGCGAATTCGAGTGTGTGCGTCAACCTCTGCAGGAGTATTCCTAACCCAAGAGTGGTGCCCCAGGGGCTAGGAAACGCGGGCCCAACTGTAGAATGAACAAGCGACCGATATAGCCCGGTACAAGCTGTGATAACATGCAACCGATATAGCCCGGTACGAGCTGTAATAACATGCGACCGATATAGCCCGGTACGAGCTGCCGGCATGGGACTCTTGAGATCTTATTGTACACACACTCAAACTACCCCAACACCCGCGTACTTATAGCTACTATGGTGATGACTAGAGCACTAATTAAGGATGCTGAAAAGACTATAACTTGTGATATGGGAATTGTATAGAAATGAAACAGGTAAATAGTGGCGTGTCATGTCATGCACTTCAACATTTTAATTAGAGATCTCGTTCTTAGTAAAATGGACTAGAGTAATGAATAGTCAAGACATGTCGAAAGTAATTGTTATCTGGTACTGGTAACTGCATGAAAGTGATGTACAAGCTGGTATTAGTCATGGTTGTTATCTTTACCGTTAATCTTAACATGGATATAATAATCGTAAGCTGGCCAGTAAGGTGCATGTATAAGTTAGATTAACAACTTTCAAACCTTTTTCGTAGTTAAATAGATCTCATAGCAAAACCATACTTAATCTAGTTTTCTGATTATTAATTGGTTGAATACGAGTCAATATCTTTCTAACAATATGAAATCATTAAGCACTGACACTTTCTTTCTATTCTAGTGCAGGAAAAAAAGAATATATATATATATATATATGAGGGGTTGCCGATGTGCATCGACCAAAGCAAAGCAAGAATAGTTGCCTGAGGATAAAGATCACGGGAAAACGATGTACGAAGATACGAGGCATGATCTCAGCTAAAGTTCGACTTGGGATCTGAGTTATTGCTCCACCTAGATAAATTTATCATCGGTTAAACTATAAATATTCTCATAAATACTATCACACAACCAACGCAAACATATCAACTTAGGGTTTTAAATCCTAATTTTCCCTTCCTTTAAGTCCTCTGTTTTATTCTACCATCCAATATAATTTCACTGTCAAAATAAACTCCATGTACACATATTTATAACTTATAAACAAACCCATTAACTTAAAGTTTAAATCTTCCATTCCCCTTTCAATATTCACTGTTTTCCTATCATTTTATTTTATTTTTATTTTTTTTGTTTTAATAAACAGGGATCAAGAAAACTTACAGAGAATGATGATGGTAAATGCTAGGATTTGGATGGGTCCTGATCGAGTCGAGAAAGCGTCGAAGAGTGCTCGGATCTGGCGATGGAAGGGCTGTAATGGTGATAGGGCAGGCGACGTCGACGTCGAAGGGGAGAGGGGAGCAGCTGCGAGGTGGAGACGAGGGATGCGGCGGCAGGAGATGGAGACAGTGAGGGCTGCGAGGATGGGTCGTGCAGTGATGGGTTGCAGGGGAGATGCGAGAGAGAGGGAGATGAGGAGGTCGCGGAGGGAAAGAGGAGAGGCAGGATCGAGCGTGGAAGCGACGACGACAAGGCTCGGCGAAGCCGTGGGTTAGGGTTTCGCGAGGGCGAAGGTGGCGGGTGCGAAGATGAGGGCGAAGGTGGAAGGAGAAGGGGGCGAGGGTCGGCGAGTGAGGAGCGGGAGTCGAGGGATGCGGCGGCGGTGATGGTAGCGACGAGGCGAAATGGAAGGGGCTGCCGCGATGATGGGGTGAGAGGAGGGGAGTCGGTGGCGAAAACGAATTTGAGAAGCAGAGGGGGAGAGAGATCTGAGTATGAGAGAGAGATTTTGATTTGCATATATAAAAAAAATTATAAATATATATATAAAGATACATATCTTCAATTGATTGTATTTAGAGATTCGGCACAGATTTTTCTTGTTATCATATTAACAGTAAACAGGAGTTAGCCAAGATAATATATGTATGCAAACCAAATATTAATAGGTCAATTTAGGAATTTTAAGATATGCAAAATATTGTTTTGCTGCCGCTAAGGAATTCTTATATATAATATAAAAACTGAAGATTTTTCATATCAAAATTGTTTAGGGTAAAAATTCAAAATAAAATCTACTAGCAGCCAACTAAAAGTTCTAAAATTACGGAAAAAGAATCTCGATAAATCTTGAAGTACTGCATCCAAATAGGGCTGTCACATCCTACCCACCTTACAGAAAATTTCATACTCGAAATTGGAAGGGCGACTACAAGATCAAGAAAACGGGTGTGGGTACTTTTGACGAATCTTGTCCTCACACTCCCAAGTGGATTCCCCGCGAGAACGTCCGTCCCAAGATACAAGAACTAAAGGGATGATCTTGTTTCTCAATACCTTCTCTCTACGGTCGACAATGGTTGTAGGTTGCTCTTCATACGAGAGATCTATGCTCAAGGTTAATTCAAAGTGATCGAGAACATAACTGTCATCGCAAATGTACCGACGCAACTGTGATACATGGAATACATCGTGCACACCAGCCAAAGAGGGTGGTAAGGCCAATCTGTATGCCACTACTCCAACGCATTCCACAATCTCAAATGTTCCGATAAATCGGGGACTGAGTTTCCCACCACTACCGAATCTAATCACTCCTCGAGTCGGCGAAATCTTAAGGAAGGCGTGATGTCCTACTTCAAACTCAAGAGGTCTTTGACTAGTATCTGCCCAGCTCTTCTGACGATCTTGTGCTACCTTGATACGGTCCCTGATCAACCGGACCTTCTCAACGGTTTGGGTTACAAGCTCCGGTCCTAGTAATCTTCGCTCACCCATATCGTCCCAGCAAAGTGGGGGACGACACTTACGTCCGTAAAGTGCCTCGAATGACGCTATCTGAATACTCGCCTGATAGCTGTTATTATACGAGAATTCCACCAAGTGAAGGTGATACTCCCACGATCCCTTGAAATCTAGCATACAGGCTCTCAACATATCTTCTAATATCTGTATCGTACATTCAGACTGTCCATTAGTCTGGGGGTGGTAAGCTGTGTTGTAACGGAGACGAGTGCCTACTCTCTTGTAAGCTTCTCCAAAAATGTGAGGAATCTCGTGTCCCGGACCGATACTATAGTGATAGGCACCCCATGTAATCGTACGATCTCTTGCATATATTTCTCTGCCAATATCTCCGTCGATTGTCCCACTCGAAAGGGTAGAAAATAGGCCGCCTTTATGAGACGGTCGACAATGACCCAAATAGCATTATTTCCTTTAGGACTCCGCGGTAAAGCCGTCACGAAGTCCATAGTGATGTGTCTCCACTTCCACTGGGGAATGGGAAGTGGTTGCAACAGTCCGGCCACTCGCTGATGTTCGGCCCCACACTAAGCATTTTGACACATAGCGGGCAATCTCTCTCTTCATGCCATTCCACCAAAAGTGTTGTTTAATATCTCTATGCATCTTGGTTCCACCCGAGTGCACCGAATAGGCTGAACTGTGTGCTTCTTTCAACACTTCCTCTCGAACCTCGCCCTTTGGCATGCATAATCGACTGTCGAACCTTAATAAGCCATCTTCGTGTATCAATAGATCTGTTCTCAATCCAGCCTCTACAAACCCGCGGAACTTTTGCAATTGCGGGCCCCCAGCCTATGCAGCTTTAATACGATCGACTAGCGAAGACTGCACTTACTGTTGCCAATGATGTCCGTGCATCCCCTGCTCTACCACTTCTAACTTGAGTTTTCGAAATTCATCAATGAGTTCTTTCTGGCCAGTCAACCACATCGTTGTTGGTCTCCGACTGAGAGCATCCGGTACCACATTTACCTTCTCGGGATGATATTGCAAATCAATATTATAATCAGCCATGAACTCCAACCACCTGCGCCGTCTCATATTTAGCTCCTTCTGCGTGAATACATATTTTAAGCTCTTGTGGTCCGTAAAAATTTCCACTCGTTCTCCCAAAAGATAATGCCTCCAAATCTTCAGAGCAAAGATCACTGCGGCCAACTCTAAATCGTGAGTTGGGTAATTCTTCTCATGGTCCTCAGTTGACACGAGGCATAAGTAACAACACTCTCATGCTGCATCAAGACACAGCCTAGCCCCTTGCCGGAAGCGTCACTATGAATCACCAGTCCTCCCGTCCCATCTGGTACGGTCAATATGGGTGCAGTTGTGAGTTTCTCCTTCAATAATTCGAACGCTCGGTTGCACTCTTTTGGCCATACGAATGGTACTCCCTTTCGAGTAAGTCTTGTCAACGGCTCAGCCGCTCGTGCAAAATCTTTAACAAATCTGCGGTAGTAGCCTGCGAGTCCCAAAAAACTTCTAATCTCTGCTACTGACTTGGGTGCTGGCTAATCTTTCACTGCTTCAATCTTCGCCGGGTCTACTGAGATACCGTCTCCAGAAATGATGTGGCCCAAAAATTGAACTTGTTCAAGCCAAAATTCGCATTTACTAAGCTTGGCGTATAACCTTTCCTGGCTCGGTATCTGCAACACGATTCTCAGATGCTCGGCATGCTCCTCCTTGCTTTCAGAATACACAAGGATGTCGTCGATGAAAACTACGACAAACTGATCAACGTACTGAGAGAAAACTCGGTTCAGTAAATCCATGAACACGGCTGGGGCATTAGTAACATCGAATGGCATTACCAAGAATTCATAGTGACCGTATCGAGTTCTGAAGGCTGTTTTGCATACATCCTCCACTTTAACACGAACTTGATGGTACCCCGACCGAAGATCCAACTTAGAGAACACTCGAGCACCACATAATTGATCGAACAAATCATCGATCCGAGGTATAGGATACTTGTTTTTAATCGTAACCCGGTTCAACTCTCGGTAGTCAATGCATATGCGTAATGAGCCGTCCTTCTTTACTAGTAAAACTGGAGCGCCCCACGGAAAAGTACTCGGGCGAATGAAACCCTTGCTGAGGAGGTCTTCTATCTGCTTTTTCAATTCCGCCAATTCAACTGGTGCCATCCTGTAGGGTGACTTAGAAATCGGTGCCGTTCTCGGTAATAATTCTATCAAAAATCCCAAAGCATGAGGGAGGGGTAAGCCGGGTAAGTCCTCAGGAAAGACATCCAAAAATTCCCAAATTACGACAGGTGCCGAACTCATATCAATCTTCATTGATGCTATTATGTTGCACGTTGACTTTGCTCTAAATTTTATGGGTCCCAGAGATTTCCTCCCCCCAGTGAACTCGAACTCTGGGTGGTTAGGAATGCGAAAGTTCACAGTTTTGGCCCGACAATCAATATGTGCGTGAAAGATGCCCAACCAATCCATTCCTAAGACGACATCATAATTACCGGTTCCAATCAACAGAAAATCTGCGAAAAGTTCCCTGCCGTAAATCACTACCGGACAAAGCTTGCACTTTAGGTTGGTGGTAACTACTCTATTTCCAGTGTGAATGTCCCAACCTCTAGTCAGTGTTTTGTGTATAATAGAATGTGTTGTGGCAAAACCCAAAGACATAAAACAATGTGAAGCCCCGGAATCGAAAAGTGCTCTAGCAGAAACATAACAAATTAGAATGGTGCCTGAAACGACATCCTTCGACGCCTCCGCCTGCTCAGCTGTCAGGTTAAAGGCTCGCCCCTGTCCACGACCTGTGTTGCCTCGCCTCTGATCAAAAAGTTGCTTCTGAGGGACAAGCACTTTCTGAGGTTGGTTGCGCTCTGCTCTCCTAGGACAACTCCCAATCTGATGATCACTAGCACCACAAATCAGACATAGACCCTTAGCACGGCGGCAATTTTCTCTCGACGTGTCCCGGTATCTCACAGTATCCATAAACTGGAGATTCTCGTTGTGGTGTTGCGGTACGCTTCATCTGAACTCCATGCTGTCTAACTGGAATCCCCCTGAAATTTGATTCACCGGCCGTTTGAATCCTCCACTCTAAAGTTTCTTCCTCTTATCCATAACTGTCTCAATTCTGCGGGTCGCATTTAATACCTCTGAATAAGTCCTAATATCATATGAAGCTAGTTTCTCCTGTATTTCCATAGTGAGACGCGGTAAGAATCTTCTAGCTCTATCCTCCTCCTAGGCTACTATTGAAGGAGCGAAACGACTGAGTCGGATAAACTCAGCCGCTATCTCGTCCACTGTGCAATCTCTCTGACGAAGACTGATAAATTGCTATTCTATCTCGATCCTGGCCGATTTGGGAAAGAATTTCTCAAGATAAGTCGTAGAGAAATTAGTCCATGCAATTGGTTTCTTCAACATGTTCTCTTCTGCGAGCCACTAAATTCTAGCCAGATCTTGCAGCTGAATCTTGACAATATCCACTCTGTCCTCTTCAGGAACCCGGGCGGCTGACAGCAAATTCTCCATGTCGACAATCCACTGCTCAGTATCCAGTGGTTCGCCCATGCCAGTGAAAACTGCTAGCTGTAGTCTCCTGAAATCGGCGACACTGCCCGGACATTTACTTTCACGAACCTCAGCCATCTTGTTCAAGGTTGCAGTAGCGATCTGCTGAGAAGCAAGTAGGCCCTCCTGTAGCAATTCTGTCTGTTGCTGTTGAATCTCTAACATGCCACGTATAACTCCAAGTAGTGCAGTATTGTTGTCACGCCTCCCATACACTCGCAAATTTTCTTCTACCATGATTCTAAAGTCAAAACGAACAACGAGATTTAGCAACGAAAACGAGGTTTAAATTCAAAATATTAAAACTGAGTGAAGCAAAGAGATAATGTAATAATCAATTCAAAGAATACGGATTAAGTGTAGGACTCGAAGTTACTCATACCGAATACCATATTGTATCCATGCCGCGGTACATGGACACAATATCGTAACTCTATATAAGTCGCCCGAATCCTATGGTCAGAGTCAACGGAATCTGCAGCATGACATACTGGAGAAAACCTAGACATGTGATTCTAACCTAAAAGGTCAGGAGAACCAAGGCTAACTTTGACGCCAACCTGACTCTGATACCAACAAAACCTTGTCACGCCCCGCTTCCCAAAATACAGGATACAGAAAGCAATGAAGGCCAGCCGTGCTACCTACGGTAAGGAAAGATCCTTCCATAGTCACATAAAGCTGTCTAGCTTAACCTGTCAAAAATAAACTAATACCAAAAGGGATAATACTGATAATCATGCTGCAACGAAACCACAAAGAATACTAAAAATGAGTTCACTAGATAATCGGTGCAACTAAAGATCTGATACAATAGATTCGAAATAAAGAGAAGATCCAAAAGAGATACATAAATCCTAATGTCCCATGAAGGCGCACATGCCAAAAACTAACTGAAAGGAAAATAAACCTACGGGTTACTGATCTTCGGCAAAGTCCTGATAGTCGCTGCGGTCCTGCTCAGCCTGAAATCTATCTCTAAATCTGAGAAGGCAAATCTCAGGGATGTCAGAACATCCCAACAAGTACTCAACGTATAAAATGTGTGTAGTATGATAACATGAATATATGAAAGCAGTGAAGCCCGTGTCGCAAGAAAAACAGATATATAAATAATTGCATTTATACTATGAAACGAACATGCAAGAGGTTAAGTCATAACCTAACTGGTCACTAAAAAATAAACTATCCTATCGTGAGTTCGAGTGTGTACGTCAACCTCTGCAGGAGTATTCCTAACCCAAGAGTGGTGCCCCAGGAGCTAGGAAACACGGGCCCAACTGTGGAATGAACAAGCGACCGATATAGCCCGGTACGAGCTGTAATAACATGCGACCGATATAGCCCGGTACGAGCTGTAAACATGCGACCGATATAGCCCGGTACGAGCTGTAATAACATGCGACCGATATAGCCCGGTACGAGCTGCCGGCATGGGACTCCTGAGATCCTGTTGTACGAACGCACACTCAAACTACCCCAACACCCGCGTATTTATAGCTACTATCGTGATGACTAGAGCACTAATTAAGGATGCTGAAAAGACTGTAACTTGTGATATGGGAATTGTATAGAAATGAAACTGGTAAATAGTGGCATGGCATGTCATGCAGTTCAGCATTCTAATTAGAGATCTCGTTCTTAGTAAAATGGACTAGAGTAATGAATAGTCAAGACATGTCGAAAGTAATTGTTATCTGGTACTGGTAACTGCATGAAAGTGATGTACAAGCTGGTATTAGTCATGGTTGTTATCTTTACCGTTAATCTTAACATGGATATAATAATCGTAAGCTGGCTAGTAAGGTACATGTATAAGTTAGATTAACAACTTTCAAACCTTTTTCGTAGTTAAATAGATCTCATAGCAAAACCATAATCTAGTTTTCTGATTATCAATTGGTTGAATACGAGTCTATATCTTTCTAACGATATGAAATCACTAAGCACTAACACTTTCTTTCTATTCTAGTGCAGGAAAAAAGAAAATATATATATATATATATATATATATATATATATGAGGGGTTGCCGATGTGCATCGACCAAAGCAAAGCAAGAATACTTGCCTGAGGATAAAGATGACGGGAAAACTATATACGAAAATGCGAGGCACGATTTCAGCTAAAGTTCGACCTGGGATCTGAGTTATATGCTCCGCCTAGATAAATTTATCATCGGTTAAACTATAAATATTCTCATAAATACTATCAGACAACCAGCGTAAACATATCAACTTAGGGTTTTAAATCCTAATTTTCCCTTCCTTCAAGTCCTCTGTTTTATTCTACCATCCAATATAATTTCACTGTCAAAATACACTCCATGTACACATATTTATAACAATAAACAAACCCATCAACTTAAAGTTTAAATCTTCCATTCCCCTTTCAATGTTCACTGTTTTCCTATCATTTTATTTTTTTATTATTTTTTTTATGTTTTAAAAAACAGGGATCATGGAAACTTACAGAGGATGATGATGGTAAATGCTAGGGTTTGGATGGGTCCTGGTCCAGTCGAGAAAGCGTCGAAGAGTGCTCGGATCTGGCGATGGGAGGGCTGTGATGGTGATGGGGCAGGCGATGTCGCCGTCGAAGGAGAGAGGGGAGCAGCTACGAGGTGGAGACGAGGGCTGCAGCGGCGGGAGATGGCGACGGTGAGGGCTGCGACGGGGTGCAACGAGGATGGGTCGTGCGGTGATGGGTTGCAGGGGAGATGCGAGAGAGAGGGAGATGAGGAGGTCGAGGAGGGAAAGAGGAGAGGCAGGATCGAGGGTGGAGGCGACGACGACGAGGCTCAACGAAGGCGTGGGTTAGGGTTTCGCGAGGGTGAAGGGGCGAAGGCGGAAAGAGAAGGAGGCGAGGGTCGACGAGTTAGGAGCGGGAGTCGAGGGTTGCGGCGGCGGTGATGGTGGCGACGACGCGAAATGGAAGGGGCTGCCGCGATGATGGCGTGAGAGGAGCGGAGTCGGTGGCGAAAAGGAATTTGAGGAGCAGAGAGCGAGAGAGATGTGAGGACGAGAGAGATATTTTGATTTGTATATATAAAAAGAAATTTATAAATATATATATAAAGATAAATATCTTGAATTGATTGTATTTAGAGATTGGGTTTTTTTTTAAATAATATTATTTTAAAATTATATTATTAAAATAGGACGATAAAAATTAAAATTATCATTATAGGACGGTTTGCACCCCACCCCCCGCCCCATCCCCCGCCCCCCAGAATAGGGGGCGGGTTCTGGGAACCCGCCCCCTATACAAATGTATAGGGGGGCGGGTTCCGGGAACCCGCCCTCTATACTTTTGTATAGAGGCCGGGTTCCCGGAACTCGCCCCCTATACATTTGTATAGGGGGCGGGTTCTGGGAACCCGCCCCTAATTATTTTTTAATTTTTAATTATAATTATTAATTATATAATTATAATTATAATTATAAATATAATATTAATTCTGATTTTAATTATAATTAAAATTCTTTAAAATAAAATAAAAGTAAATAAACGAAAAAAATATTTAAATTAAATAATAAAATTTCACTATATCAATGTTTTTTACAGAATGAATCCGTCAAAATTTACAATGTAAAAAAATCCTATCTATTTGTAAAATGTAAATACTATATCGACGGTCAAATTTATAATAACAAAATGAATCCGTCAAATTTATAATACAAAAAAATCTGAGTGCACTTGTCACGATCCTGAAGGTCCCGCCCCTGATGTATGTCCTGGACATCTGGTCCTATAATGGCCTGGTTGTTTGCATATGCTACATCTGTTGCCTTTACTGAGGATCAGCATCCATTGTCATTCGATCTCGACGCACCTTAGGTCTTCCGGGCCTTATATTTTTTTCCGGCGGTAATAAAGTCGGTGTTTTTCTGTTGGCAGTATAATAGTGCCAATAGCGACTGTCCGGTATAGGATGAAATTTTGGATCGTATGCACCTTAGTAATTAGAAACTGTATAGTAATGTGAAGCAAAATTGTAATGTGAGGTATGCATACTGCTCGCAGCAGCAATTGCGTGGGCACAAGGTAAATGTTGTTACTGGAAAAGACCGCATCTACACGAAGAGAGCCCTTCATCTCTAAAGTTCACGGTATATTGATTCCCATTACCGCCCGTTACCTGAAACTCCGCCGTGTCAAACCTTTCGGATATGTAGTATTATGCTCTGCGCTCTCTTTTCCGAAAAATATCTTCGTAATACGCAGTGAGCGGAGTGTCCATCGCCAAGGACTTTTCTCTTCTGTGCAGAAAATAAGTATTCATCCGGAAAAAGGTTCGAACAATCAACCCCTGTATCGGTAAGCCTCTAACCCCTTTAAGGACCCCGTTGAAGCTTTCAGATATATTAGTCGTCATTAGGAGATATCTGCACCCATCATCATGTGCTTGTGACCACATACATATTGGATACTTATCTAACCACGCTTTCGCGGCTTGACTCATCTCCCCAATTTTCGTCATGTATATGTCGTGAACATTAGGGTCAAGCGTTTCACCGGCTCTGTACATAGGTTTATGTAGATCCGAATTTTTTAATTTTCGATCAAAATTTTTCCTGAAGTGTCGTAGGCAAAACCTATGTGGGGTCGTTGGAAATACAGATCTCATTGCAGCTAGTATTCCCGGATGTCTATCAGATATGATGCATAAATCCGTTCTATGAAGAACAGATGGGATATTTTTGAGGTGACGGAAAAACCATGACCAGGATGATGTATTTTCACCCTCGACAATAGAAAATCCCAACGGAAATATACCGTTATTAGCATCAACACCTGTAGCAATTAACATGCAGCCTCTGTACTTACCGTATAGATACATACCATCAACGCACAATACCGGCCGACAGTGTGTGAAACCAGCCGCACATGGACCAAAGCACCAGAAAATTCTTTGAAACCTGACAGAGCCCTCGACGTCTGTTTCTGTGGCTTTTAACCGGTATACGGTCCCCGGATTTGATGCTTTCATGGCTTCCATAAAAGGGACTAGTGAGTTGTACGAGCTTTCCCAATCCCCGAATATCTTGCACAAAGCCTTTCTACGAGCATCCCATGCCTTCACATACGAAATCTGAATTTTATGCTCTCCGCTAACCAAGAGCCGTATCTCTCGGGGAGTCATCGCCACATCTGTACGGATCAGGGGCATGATTAGCGAGCAAATGTAAGATGAAGTGCAATTCCGGTGATCCTGTAACATAATAGAATTGATGCAAGTGTGTTCTTGGTTGTATTTCGTGACCTTCCAAGCCTTGGCTCTTTTGGAACAATATGCATGCAATATCCACTGACATTCATGAGCTTTCGTACATACCACAGTATAGTACGTCTTATTTGACTCTTCGGTTTTAAATATAACGTTTTGCTGAATGGACCATGACTTCAGCTTACAAATAAGATCTCCTTTTTCCTGAAACAAATCCCCGACGCTGATGCAATCTTCGCTTGCTGCTGTCGGGTCCAAATAGGGTGCCGTATTTACTTCTGCCACGGCTAAGTCTACCCAACCATCATCTTCCAGCGGATCGAGGCCGGGATCTTCTAGTTCGACAAAATCGTTATTCGCAACCATACTATCAAAGAATGCTACCTCATTCAATCCAGCAGTATATTCCACGCTATCCTCCCCCTGATGACCTTCACCGATTTCATCATCATCACTGCCACACATATCAATATTACCCGTAGCAACATAAGGCTCGGGTGCAATATATGATGGTTGTGGTCGGTGTAATGTGGATGGTTCGGGGTGAGAAGACCGGAAAGATGTGGACGGACATGCTTGGAATGCGCTGCTTGGATCGTGTTGGAATGATGCGGAGGTGTGGGGAAATCTGCGTTTAGTATATAAATTGTTATTATAATATTATTCCTTAACATTTTCGTAACTAAATCATCACTTGTTTCAAATTTATTTACCTGTGGAAGGCTGTGTATGGTAATTCTTGCTGTTCTTCTGGGGTGCATGTAACTGCAGCAGTCGACTGGAAGAACCTGGATTTATGGATTTTATTAAATGTTTGAATATTAGTATATAGGTATTACTAAAATGTTGAAATATGGGTTTATAAAATATTTACCCATGAGTTTGAAGGTTTGAATAATGTTGTGTATAGTCATATCCACCGGCACTGACGGTATCATCGTTGACCATGTGACCGTACCCCCAAGAACTATCTCCAGCATTACCATCAAAATTACCCGTTGGAGGGGCATCTGATACTTCCAATTGCTCCTTTTGAACCAAAAGTTCAAAAGAATGCTGGGTGCTTGAGAGACCGAAATCTATCATCGAAGATATTGATGCATCGTCTATAATTTCAACCAATTCATTTCCACTGAACATAGGCCATATACAACTTAACTTAACCCTACTTTCACGGGGATCGTATTTCGTAATTTTGAACACTTTAATCTCTAGTTCATCATAAGTCGTTGATGCTTCCAATCGCATGATTCGTGCAGACCCGCCCATATACTCGGGACTTTGTGCACTTGTGATAACCTGGCCATCGTATTTACATACAACAAATATACTTGGGGAGGCCATAATCCTGCATAAAAAACAGTTATATTTTTTATGTTGTGTTGAAATTGCAAAAAACTTTCAAACTCGAAGATTACTTACTTCCAATACTTTATGAACTGTTCCACTGCTCGAAGATTGCTTACTCGCAGACTATGGTACTGAACTTGACCTTCTTCTAAAACTCCACACTTACACAAAATTGATAGCGGAGAAGAATTGATCGAAGTAAATGGATAGTGACCTGTGTAGGATGAAAATTTGACAGAGATGAAATGGGTAGTGAAATGTATAGCGGAGACATATTTATAGGATATAAGGGCCGGCGAGATATTGAAGAGGGCGGGTTCTAACAACCCGCCCTCTTAATTGACATGACCGACTCTGGCATACTGGTACAAATAATTATTGAAGAGGGCGGGTTTTAATAACCCGCCCTCTTCAATATGATGTTCTGACACTTCCAAGTGATTTTACAAGACAACTATATAAAAAAACAAAATTAATGAAGAGGGCGGGTTCCTGGAACCCGCCCTCTTCCTTTTGTGCAGTAACTGATTTAACTAATTAATGAAGAGGGCGGGTTTTAATAACCCGCCCTCTTCAATATAATGTTCTGAACACTTCCACTTAATTTTAATAAATAAATATATTAAAATAAAATGATTTGACAATACATATATAAAAAAACAAAATTAATGAAGAGGACGGGTTCCCAGAGCCCGCCCTCTTACTTTCTGAATAGTACCGATTTGAAACCTCTGGTAATTAATGTACCAGAGGTGAATAGTGGGTGAATAGTACTGATTTGAAACATGGTAATTAATGTACCTGAAGGTGAATAGTGGGTGAATAGTACTGATTTGAAACATGGTAATTAATGTACCTGAAGGTGAATAGTGGGTGAATAGTACTGATTTGACACATCTGGTAATTAATGAAGAGGGCGGGTCTCTTCTTTATGAATATGAACTGATTTGATAGCTCTCTGGTAATTAATGAAGAGAGCGGGTTCCTGGAACCCGCCCTCTTCCTTTGTGAATAGTTATTGAAAAGGGCGGGTTCCGTCCACCCTCTATAAAACCCGACCATCAACCACACTTTCTTCATCAAGAATCAACCACACTTTCTAATCTCTACTTGATAAAACTCTCGACAAATCTCTACTCCACTACATTTCAATGGAGAATCAACCACTCGACAAATCTCTGCTTGTGCATCAAAACGAACACAGATCGTTCAATATATTACACGGGGAGGAAATATTCTAAACTTAGTTAATTTTTTTTAATTACACCTTTCATTTAATTCTAATAGTTGAAAATAACATTATTTAATTTTGCAGGATGGAGATAATCTCACCGTCGCCACGCATAGCTCAGACAAATGGATAGTTAGCGACCAACGAATAAACCATTGTCTTAGACGGGCCGGATTTTATGAAGCGTCGTTGATTCGTCATATCCAAATCGACCACGCCCTCGTCACCTCTCTGGTCGAGCGTTGGAGAAAAGAGACCCACACCTTTCATCTGAGATGGGGTGAGGCCACAATCACACTCCAGGATATTGGCCTCTCACTCGGTTTACGAGTCAATGGGCTTGGGTTAGTCGGAGGAAAAATTGTTGGTCCAGATACCGACCACCCATACTGGGATACATATGCCGAGTCTGCTCTTGGACAGGTAAACAATTTCATTCTGATTCCCCTATTTAGTATACCTATTTTATGTTTTACATTATTTCTAGCTTTAATATTTAAAAAAATGCTAATATCAGGCACCAGGAGGCCACAATAAGGGGTATAAAATCAGTTTAAACTGGTTAAGAGATACATTTAGTAATATCCCTGATGAAGCCACCGATGAAGTTTTGGATAGACATGCACGTGCCTACATTCTGTACATGATCGGTTCTTGATTAATGCCGGATCAATCAGCAACGCATGTCCATCCGTTATACCTTGGCTTCCTAACGGATTTTGATGTCTGTGGCCAATATGTTTGGGGAGCAGGGGTCCTGGCCTTTCTTTATAAGGAACTCGATAAAGCATGTGCTCCTACGAAGAATAAAATTTGTGGATGCATTACATTACTTCAGGTAAATTCTTTATTTTTCACAGCTAGAATTTTGCAAAATTGCAATATTGGTTTTCTCTCTTATAATCTAAACTTTATTTATAGATCTGGTCATGGGAGCATATGTATATAGGAAGACCAGAGAATGTTAAAATAACTGGCTTGGATATCCCCGGAAAGCCGCTCGGCTGCTGGTGGAATGGGAAGAAAGCGTATAAGGCTCCTCGTCGAGTACTTAGGTACTATAGAGATGAGTTGGATCGCATGGAGGCGGCTCAGGTAACCATAATTTAGGTAATTAAATTTGTTTTACAATTTTGAAATACCTTAATCACAATTTTTTTACTATATTATTTGCGCAGTTTCTGTGGACGCCTTATACAGCAGATCGTCTACAACACTTACCCGGCATCTGTCTCGAAAGAGAGCTGGTTTGGCGGGCTCGATGCTCACTCCTCTGCATTAATGTCGTTGTTATGCACCTCCCGGATAGGGTATTGCGACAGTTTGATAGATTGCAACATATTCCTGTCCCGCCGCCTTCTCCTATGACAGTAGAGGGAGACATACGAGGAGGAAATACGGAGCGTGATTGGAGGGAGCATCATCATCAGTATTTGCTGAGATGGGAGGATAGGCAGCGTAGTATTGCCTTACAGCAAATAGGTAACCACACAGCCACCGACGCTACCAAATTATATCTATAGTGGTATAAGCGTGTCACCATAAGATATCTTTCTGCTCCCCCCAAAAACTTCCCAAACATCTCGCGGTACGAGCCTAGAGGCCACATGGAACGAGATTTGGTAAGTTGAATTCTTTATATCATATTACTTTTTCACATCCGGCGGTATGAGTCAATACTTATTTCTTATTTCTAATGTAACGACAGGCTCGTGGGTTGCATCTCGTACAAACAATGGTGCAGGAACCATACCCGGCTGATGCTGGTCCGGCATCTCAGGCTTGATTTTCAAATGTCGACCAATTAATTGGTGATGTATTCGGTTCATATGGTATTTCTCAACATTTATCGCCGGCACCGGAGCCGCAGTATTAGCCGGCACCGGAGCCGCAGTATGAACCGGCACCGCAGCCGCAGTATGACCCGGCACCAGAGCCGCAGCATCAAGGAGATCCAGCGCAGCAGGATCGGTGGTTTGGATCACCATACTGTCAGCAGCAACCCTGACATACCGGACAGGCGCAACAACACCAGTCTTGGGGATCAGGTTTTGCAGAACAGCCGTCTTGGGGGTCAGGTTTTGCGCAACAACAGCACCCTTGGGGGTCAGGATTTGCGCAGCCATGGGGCCAAGGTTTTGTGCAACATCAGCCGCATGAAACCGGGACAGGTTCTTCGCTACAACTGCCCAGTTGGGACACGGATTTAGCGTCCTACGCAAATTTGTTGGGAAGCAGCACATATCCGACACCTGTCCCACATTTAGGTTCAGGATTTGCGGATCAACAGCCTGTCCAAGACGATACTGAAGACGAAGCTGAAGCAGAACCCGAACCCGAAGCAGCAGAGCAGACGCCGCCGCCGCCGCCATCTATCCAAGAAACAGGTGGTTCCTCCAGTCATCCCAGGAGGTATAGGCTTATGTCAAGCCTTCTCGGATTTCATAAGGGAAAAGGAAAAGGAAAAAAATAGTATTTAAATTTTATAAACAGATAGTATTTTTTCACATTGGAAATTTGACGGATTCATTTTGATATTATAAATTTGACCGTTGAGATAGAAATCGGATAGGAATTTTTGGTATTGTAAATTTTGACGGATTCATTCTGTAAAAAACATTGATATAGTGAAATTTTATTATTTAATTTAAATATTTTTTTCGTCTATTTACTTTTATTTTATTTTTAAGAATTATAATTATAATTATAATTATAATAATATTATAATTATATAATTAATAATTATAATTATAATAATATTATTATAATTATATAATTACTAATTATAATTAATAATTTAAATAATTAAAAAACGTAAACAAATGGGGCGGGTTCCCAGAACCTGCCCCCTATTCTGGTGGGTGGGGGTGGGAGTGGGGCGGGGGGTGGGGTGCAAACCGCCCTATAATGATAATTTTAATTTTTACCGTTCTATTTTAATAATATAATTTTAAAATAATATTATTTTAAAAAAAAACCCTTAGAGATTCGGCACATATTTTTCTTGTTCTCATGTTAATAGCAATCAGGAGTTAGCTATGCAAACCAAATATTAATAGGTCAATTTAGAAAATATGCAAAATATTATTTTGCTGCCGCTAAGGAATTATTATATATAATATAAAAACTGAAGATTTTTCATATCAAAATTGTTTACGGTAAAAATTCAAAACAAAATCTACTAGCAGTCAACTAAAAGTTATAAAATTATCGAAAAAAAATCTCGATAAATCTTGAAGTACTGCATCCAAATAGGGCTGTTACAAAGTGCGTGTTGCATTTAACCTTCTTTCCGTGTACATCAAGATCATGGTCCATCTTGCTCCCACTGCCGCAGATGATATTGTGGAGGGCGTGCCATGAAACATTATGAGTATGACAGAAAAGCTCTCTATCAAGAATGTCCGCATCCTGCCATCAGGAGCGAAATGATTATATGATCTGCGGTACTGAACTCTTGCAACTTAGCAAGCAAATTGTCCTACTAATGTGCTCATAGTAGCAAGCAAATTAGTAGGACATACTGAACTCCCAGTGACACCCCAAACATAAAGTGAGGCCACACCCAATGTCCGCAGACGATTCTTGCAAATTAGCAAGCAAATTGTCCTACTAATGTGCTCATACTGAACTCCCAGTGACACCCCAACATAAAGAGAGGCCACACCCGCCTTGGCACGAGTTGTCGCATTACTGCTTCGGTCCTGTCTTCTCTATTTTCAGCTGGAAAATACAGCTATCAAAATAAAAAGAAACTATTCTTAAGAGGCATAATATGAAAATAGGCTAGCTCAAAGGGATTCTATGTGATATGGATATTTTTTGAATTTGATAAAATGTAAAATCTTATATTCATCTTTACTGGGGAAACCAACGTTAGCGACTTGACCGCCTCCGGATGCCTGGCAGCAAGAGCGCAAGTATAGATCCAAGAGAATGAGCTAAAATATGAAAGGATCCCACTTTGTATGTTTCTAGCGATTGCTCGATCATTGCTATGTGTTCTTCAAGTGTATATAACGATTCCGGTGGCTTTGGGCTTCGACCAAACCCTAAGAGGTCGATTGCAAACAATTGGTACCTTCTTCTTGTTTTCTCCTTGAATTTGGGGAATATCGTTTTTGTCCAGAATACAGAGGATGATGCAAACCCGTGTATGAACACCACGTTATCTTTTGCTTTCCCATCCGCTTGAAATAGTCCCACATTGGAAAGTCAAGGGAATGTGAAAAATTTATTGAAGACCGATGAATATAAAGTTGCTTACGCAATTATAAGCAAGATCAAATTATAGGATGTTCCCGTATACCTTTAGCGCCCTCAACATGCACAAAAAGAGATAGACCATCGGACGAAGAGCTCCACGCACTACAAGTCTTGCAATTGCAATCAGACCATCCAGGTGCCGTGCGGGGCCACTTACGGTTAATCTGACTCTTCAATACACCTAAAATCGCAAGAATCATATATAGCATTATTCTCTAGCTTCCTGGGGATCAACTTACTCACAACCGATCGCCGTGAATAGAGCGTATCCGAGACTTCATCTGTCTTCAGTGCAGAGAAGCAGTAGCAAGGCTTATACTCCAACTCGATCGCATAATCGAGGATTTTGTATACGGCGCAGAGAAACACATCTGAAATGTCAAGCAGAAAGAATACTGCGAAGCTCACGGCACAGTTTAGTGCGTGCCCGAATCGAGCCTGCAGCATTTTCTCCCCTTCTATATTATTTTGTTTTTGTCTTGTTTGCTCTAGCTTTGTATATATAGATTTTAAGCGTACGATTTCTACAAGGTTGAATGCATTAGTCCTTGACATATGTGTAATAAACCTAATTGATGAATTGAGTAATATAATCAAATTTGTACTGAAAAATACAAGTTTGAAGAGTGGAAATATCAGAGGCGTTGGTCACTTTGGAGTCTATCTCTAGACTCTGAATAGCACAAAAGTATTTGAACAGACAAGAAAATGTTTTCAGAACACAATGAATCTAGATTCGGATATACACCTATTGGAATATTTAGAGTTTTGACCAGAAACGTTAACAACGGAGGGAGAGAAAGAGAGACGAAAATAGGAGAAATTATTCCGTGGTGCAATACACCGGACAAGAGCAAGAAATAGATGAAGTTTTTGGGGGCATCCTTCCGATAATTTGATGGGAGTCCATGTATGTGTTGTAATTTCTAACTCATTAGATCCTCGATGGAATCTGATGGAGGTCCTATTCTGGTCTCCGTCAGATGTTGTCCTCCGTCGATCTCCTGGTGGACCTTGGAGGTGATCTCCTGTTGCGTGTGGGTCTCAATGGATTTTGAGGAGATTGGTGGTTTTGAGGAGTTAACGTCAAGTGCCTGCAAAGAAGTCTCGGGATAGTTTAGAACTACCAAGGACCCTCCGACGATCAAGTTAGTACGAGATCCGAGCAGAGTAACGGCTAAGTGGGTGAAAAAGGCTTACTTGACCCCTCCGTGATGGGGGTTTATATAGTGGCGGCAACACGCAGCAGCAGGCGTGAGAATCTCACCGGCCGTTACGCTCCCGACGTCATGCCCGCGTGAAGAACGGATCGCTCGTTAATGGGGATCGTGATGGCGTGGAACGTGGGATGTTGCTGGCGGAGAATCTACGCATGGCGAGATTTGCGGAGCGGTGGTTACGTCTGTGAGTGGTGGAGTTGGTCGGTCGGAGGACCGAGGAAGATAGCCTCGGTAGGGGAGCTCGGGGACGAGCGAGAGGGCCGAGGAGTCTTGGTCCTATGGCAGCTCGGGGCGAGTTGAGAGGCCGAGGAGGCCAATTTTCAGGGGGCTCTGAGGAGAGCCAGCTTGTGCTTGCAGGTCGGGTACAGGGGTAGCCTGGTCGGCCCATGTGGGCCCTTTCTTTTGAGTTCTGGGACACGTCATCTGCCACGTGCCCTGATCTTGGAGATCGCCAATATTGAGCATCATCATTAGCCCCCCCCACTCTTGTCCCGACCAGCTAGCTGGTCCGGTCAGGAGTGGACTGTCGGGCCGCCCGGGGTGAGCTCCCTCCTAAGGTTTCGTCGGGACGCGTCCCCGGGCTGTCAGCTGTCTTTTCTGCTAGCGAATCAGGGCGAGATCTCTGCATTTAAGGAAAGTGCGACGGTCGACGTGTCAAGCGTCGGTTAGCCGACGCGACGTGTGCAGACCTGCGGCATCTGATGGGGTGTGGTCCAGTGTGGGAACGACAAGTGGAGCAATCGGAGCCGTTGGACGCGAGGAGGCGTTTTGGCGGGAGATGAAGGGCGCCCTCGGATGAGGGCGATTGCGGAAACAAATAGGGGTGGGGCCCACTCCAGGGTCCCTACTCCTTCATATTTCCTCGCTATAAGCCCTGGTTGCTCGGCGCCCGTCTTCTTTCTTCTGCTTTTGTTTCCCGAG
Source organism: Agapanthus africanus (assembly GCA_030015575.1). NCBI lineage: Eukaryota > Viridiplantae > Streptophyta > Magnoliopsida > Asparagales > Amaryllidaceae > Agapanthus > Agapanthus africanus. The sequence continues at coordinate 871,313,905 of JASDDO010000022.1, read as the reverse complement.
GATCCCTCTTCTTCAGGTTAGATATCTTCTTTCGTGGAATCTGTAGATGTCGTAGGAGTAGGTTTTAGGGACCCTTTTGTTGAGCCTGAGTCTCTCCGGGCAGCAAGGGTCGAATTCTCTTCCCGGGATCGTGCGGCGGGGGCAGCCCCCAAGGAGGAGGCGGTAGGCGCTGCCCCTGGCGCGTCGTGTTGGGTAAGGCATGAGGACGAGCTCACCAATACTCGGGCTCGCTTCCACATCCCCTCAGGTTATACGCTTCGTCTGGCCAAGGAGGGAGAGAGGGCAGATCAAGTACGGGGTAAGAAGATCGCCCTGTACTTGGAAGCTTTTTGGGGTGGAATGCGCCTACCCTTCTCTCTTGAGGTCGTCGAAGCGCTGGACTTCTTTGGGTTAGCCCCTGGTCAGTTAGTGCCGAACTCATGGAGGATTCTCCTCAGGTTCCTGATTCGCCTGAAGTTGCAGGCGGTTCCCTTCAGCCTCTCCCTCCTTAATTCTTCCCTCGTTTTCAAAAATCATCCTGGGGGTCGAGCGGGCGACCCGAGGTGGGTCTACCTCTCTTTTAGAAAGCGATAGAGGGGCGCCGCCGGGACAGGGGTTGTGGCCCTGCCTTCTTCCATTCATGACTGGAAGAAGAAGTTTGTTTCCCCTAATCAGAGCAAAGCTCTGATTGAAATTTAAATTTCAAAATGAAGCAACACTTCAGATACAGCGCCAAGTGCGCTGCGCCCTAAGCAGCGCACCATGTGCAAAGCACATGTGCACTAGAGCTGGGCGCGTTGCGTTTTAAGCAGCGCACCACGTATAAGACACGGACGCACTAGCGCTAAGTGCGCTGCGCTCTAAGCAGCGCACTACGTGTCAAACACAGGTGCGCTAGCACAATGTGCGCTGCGCTCTAAGCAGCGTACCACGTGCAAAGCACGGGTGCGCTAGCGCTGGAATTAAAAACTCCCCACCGTTAGATCAAAAGATCTAATAATAATGATAAATCATTAATTAATCAGAATTAAATTCTGTTATGGAAAGATTTTCCAATCTTGTTAAAAACAAGAAAATTGCCTTATGTAAAACAGAAGCCCTAGGATCAAAGATCCAATGGTGGGGAAACATCCCCAAATCAATCAGAGAAAAATCTCTTTAACTGATTCAACAAATCAGCTTTCCCTATATAAAGACCCCAAGACTTCAAGTCTTATATAGAGAACCCCCCCATAAACTTTGAGAAACTCAAAGATAAAGAGCAAGCTCTTGCAAGAAGATATTTCTTCAAGGTAAGAATGAAGGATGATGAACACAGAGATAAAATCATCTCATAATTAAGAAAGAAGAATTCACTTCTTTAAAAAGATCATAGATCTATAAAGACAAAAAGTCTTTCACAAAAGAAATCAAAAGATCTCATTATAAAATAAAAGAAGAACATAATTCTTCTCACAGATCATGGATCTATAAAGGCAAAGCATTTCATCAACATAAGAGACTGGAAATATCTCCTGCAAAAATAAGAACTGTTGTTCTTAGATCTTGAGACAAAATCTCTTTTAAAAGAATATAAATTTGTTTTTCTAGATTATAAAATTGATTGCGCTCTTGAACTGTGCCTTGCGCTCTTGAACTGCGCTTCTGTGCTCTCTGAACCAGCGCTCAGCGCCAAATGCGTCACGTGTCAACCACGTATGTGCCAATTAACAACTTGCGCTTTGCGCTTTTGAAATAGCGCACTGCGCTCATGGGCTGGCGCTCAGCGCCAAGCGCACCACGTGTCACTCACGTGTGCGCCATTAAACTGAAAGCGCAATGCGCTCAGGGATTAGCGCTCAGCGCTCATAAATTGGCATCATGCGCTTATCATCTGGCGCCTAGCGCTGAGTGCAACATGTGACCCTTACATGTGCGCTACTTGGCAGAAGCGCACCGCGCTTTCTGATTGGCGCAAAGCGCCTAGCGCGCCACGTGTTGCGCTGACAGAACATAAATTGTTCTTTAATAAGCCTAGAGCTCTGATGAATGCTCAGCATTCAATAAAAGACAAAGACATTGTTAAAAGGGTCAAGCCCAAAAAAAGGCTCAACAGCCCAAAATAAAATGTTAAATATTTTAACCTGATTGGACTTAGCCCAATATTGGCCATAAGTCCTCAACTTATATTAATTGAGCCCATCTGCTCATAAATATTTTAACAGATCTTAGCCCCAAATTGGACTACAGATCTTTCAACCAACTCACGTTGATTCGAGGGTACATCTCTTTACTCCTCTGATATTTGTCGTTGTAATCTTTCAACGTCTTCAGAGAGGTGACGGGTCCCGACAACCAAACATTTCACGGACTGTGGGGTCGTTAAACTCACGGACTATGATGTCCTTAACCTTGACTGTGATGTCTTTAAACTCACGGACTATGATGTCCTTAACCTGGACCGAGATGTCCTTAAACTAACACTGGACCACTATGTCCTTAAACTGGTAATTGACCGCAAAGTCCCTAAACTAAAACAATAGAGCCCAATGCTCTTTTGTTGGATCTAAATGATCCTGTTAAGTAGATCTTAGTCTAAAATTATACTAACGTGTCCTTAACAAACTGTTAAGTTGATCTTAGTCTAAAATTAGACTAACGTGTCCTTAACAAACGTTTAAGTTGATCTTAGTCTCAAATGAGATTAACGTATCCTTAAACCCAATCCCAAACCCAAATCTAAGAAGATACGGATTTGGACTAATCCATGCCCTACGGGCGACAACATAAATTAGTCTCCGTATACAATCCATGGGCAACCAAAAACAAAACAAGCACCCACGACGCGAAGTGACCATCTGGAGAAGGAGAAAGTTGTTACCGCGATGTGGTAGCGTAATTAACTGCAGGGGCTTACGCCTGCAGGGAAGAGCGTCCCCATAATAAAAAACCCCTCAAACGAGGGGGAATCTGATGAAATCTTCTACATCGGCCGCATCCGTTTAAACCTCCGATATACGGTGCCATAAATCAACTTGGCATTTTCGGAGAGGTGGACGGATAGCACCAATTAGCATCTGCCCCCAAATTCAGGCAAGACGGACTTACGTGGTCTCGTCTTCGTGTTTTCGTCGGGGAACAGATTCTGGCACGTCCCGTGGGACCTTTTCCTCTTTCCTCTCCACACTTCGTGTGTCGTGTTCGCGAATGAATCGCGGTTTGCTATGGTTGCCCTTGGGTTCGAGGTACTAAGATTTGGTGTCTTACTCAGTGCAGAAAACGAAAGATCAATGGCGTCTACCTGCACAAAGTGTTCCAGCTGTAACTGCAATTCCCGTTTCGCCTCATCTGGAGGTGTAACTTACGGGCCCCAGGCGGCCTCCTTTTTCATAATGCCAGTAGAGCAGGTAACGCAGGCTACCACCGGGTTGTTCTTCGGGACCATGCTCCCACCAGTGAGCGTTAACATCCCGCTGCCGCAAGAAGCGTAGAAGAAGTCGGTCTTTGATCGGCTCACTACCACCACGGCCCATCTCAACGGGTCATCCAATGCCAAGCCGACAGCATCGGTCTTCGATAGGCTGAGCCTGAACTCCAATGGGCCCGTCAAGAAGCCCACGATACCTGAAGCGGCCATCCTAAAACGGATAGCCATTCTTGCTCTCGAGGTCACTGAAGAAGCTTCTCCCATCAAAGAATCAGTCTTTACAAGGCTGGCTACTCCGGCTCCTGCCCCTACCTAAAGGTCTGTCTTTGACAGATTGGATACTGCTTCCCAACGGACGTCGGTCTTCAAGAGCCTGGTACCAGCAGCGCCTGACCAGAATAGGGGGCATGACAAAGCCATCCCCATAGCTGAACCAACACCATCTGCGCAACAGGCTCGCCGTCATCACTGGCGCCGAGTAAGGAAGGCTGGGGGCAGCTCTCCGTCTGGATTTACTCCACCAGCTCTAGCGGTGGAAATCGATGCTGCTGTTCCAACCGGGAACAGCTTTGAACTGCTTAACAAGGTGCGCAGGAACTCTCCTACTGCAGTGCTGAAGAGATCTCCTCCACCCGTGGAGAATGCACCGAAGAAGAAGCCAGAACAACCCCCTCAGCGGCTTTCTTCTAAAATTTACAAAGTCTGGCGACAGGTCCAGGAGTCGGTGATTGACCAGGACTACTCTTGCCGACCAAAGAAGCTCAAAACTCAACAAGAAAAGAGCCATCTCGTGGTACCACAGAAGACGACAGCCGTCTGGTGCCCGCTGCAACGGCTCCCTCAACGTCAACCGCTCAAAAGAGAAGGAGACCAGAGAAAGCCCATGTGACCGAGGTGAACCGTAGAGACACTGAACCTAGACGCCCCATGTCTGGGGGCATGATGGTGCATACTGGTTATATGGCTTCCGGAAAAGTAAAAAGCCGTGCTTCTACGGGACATCGACCGCTTACCCGGTCAATAATGAAGGCTCAGGAACAACAGCAGCAGAAGCTTCAGGAGATGCTGATTGCAATGGCCGCACTCACTGGGCCAAAAGAAAATCCAGAGATCTCGGAGCAGCGTCAGGAACAAGAAACTGATACTGAGTTCCTCCGAAGAATGCTCGAGAGGAAAGAAAAGGAGGCTGCGGAGCAGGCAACCAATATAAAACGAATGGCTCTTTTGTTCCAAGACATGGCTGGGATGATGTTACAGCCGGAACCTCTAGCTGAAGACCCCCTATCATCATTGAAGACGAAAAAGGGGAGAGATCGAACCCTCCTCCGGCTCTTTCAGTAGCCAAAGAGGAAACCATCTCTAAGGCCGCTCTGGATGATTACATTGCCCAACAAATACAAGCTCACCAGGCGAATGAAGCGGCCGGCCAAATTGTTAAAACTGGACGACCATATCCAGACTGGTATGACTAAATTAGGTACCCGCCGGGATATACAATCCCTAAATTTCATGTATATAAAGGGACGGGCAATCCCTACCAGCATGTCTCCCAGTTCAGGGCTCTATGTGGCAACACTGGGGGTGACGATAAACTGCTACTCCGACAGTTTGTTGGTAGCTTGTCGGAGACGGCATTCGAATGGTACTCTGAACTCCCGAACGACTCTGTCAAGACATTTGCGGAGATGGAGCTGTTATTTACGCAAAGATTCGCAAGCGCTAGCGAGCGTACCCCAATCACAGCATTGATTAACGCCAGGGTAAGGCCAGGCGAGACATGGGTTCAATACGTAATACGATGGCGGAATCTATGGTCGAAATGCGAACAGTGCATCGAAGAAGCGCCGGCGGTGGGCATGTTCCTGGTCACTCTTGATCCGCAGGCGACCATCTCCCAGTTCATGATGTTTTTCAAGCCGACTACTTTTCAGGCCTTGATTGACAAGCTGGCCCAAATGGACCAGATGGGTCATAGACCATCTTCCTCGAAAGCAGAGCCTCGGAACGAGAAGGGAAAGGGGAAAGCGACTTTCGTCGCCAACGCTCAACAGCAGCCCAGTGGTCTGAGACCAGTTGATCGCCAAAATGATAGAATACGATCTCTTAGAGATAAAATGAGACGCCCTTACTCGTTCCTTCGGGACAAGACGAAGAGGTTATTCGAGCTAGCACTGCGCAACAGGCTCATCACTCTGCCCGAGCCAAGACGCCCAGCGCAACCAGGCGACATTAACAATCCTAACTATTGCCCTTATCACCGAATGTTGGGCCATCCGATCGAAGATTGTTATATCTTCAAGAGCTGGATAGAAGATCAGTACCAACAGGGCAAATTCGTATTATCCAAGAACTGGAAGGTGAACCCACCCCAGCCGCACGCTCTCAAAAAGGCAGACACACCGGGGGCATCATGCTCTTTTGTAGAGGAAGCTCCATGGGAGATCGTTCTTTCAGCCAAGACAAAAAGAATGCTGAAGGATCTCCAAACATGCCCGGCAGTCAGGTGGAAAAATCCACTGGAACCCGAGGTCACAGAAGGAATGCTGAAACCACGCCCAACTCCAAAGTTTGGCGGTGATAGTCAAAGCGCTTGCACCCGGCTGCCAAAGTCTTCGAAGAAGAAGAAGAAGACCAAAAAGCCCGTGAAACCTGGTGACAAGCGCACGGACTTGCAGAAGTAGATTGACGCGCTGGAAGAATATAATCAAAAAGCTCAGACTCCAGTCACACTCCAAGAATTTCTTAGTCACGTCCTTGAGGACAGAGATGATGACAATGAAGGAGACTCATCGGATGAATCTGAAGATTATGTGGCAAGTTGCCATATGACCTCTCACTCGTCGATAGACAATGAAGAAGCTCCTTACACAGAGAAACTGGAGGCAAATCCTGAGCCAGAACTTCTAGGGCCATCAGACGAAATGATTGATGCATTCCTGGATGAGGCTCTTCTAAAAAGCAAAGTTGCTCGAGAGCATGAGATGGCCATATTTGAAAAAGCCAAACGCTAGCGACTGGACGAAAGGGTTGAAACACTCCCGCCAGATCAAAGTACATCTGTCGCAAATAAAAGCAGGTTCAAGATGAGGAAGAGGTTCGCCAAAGCCATATCGATGGGAATGAAGTTGCCACCCTTCGAAGCGAACGCTCTTGATGAAGCAGATATACATCCTAGCTACTGCTTATATCATCAAAGGATTGTGCACCCGACTGAAGAGTGCAACGTCTTTAAAAACTGGTGGCAGGGATATATTGCTCACCGACAACATTTCAAGCGGATAAAACACAAAACTCGTCGGGAGCAAAGAAAGGCGACCGAAGAGTATATGAAAACTACCGGAAACTGTCACATGATCGACACCATCGGATCACAAGTTCTCACCTTCGGGAGCGATTCTGATGAAGAAATAGCCATTGGCCCTCTTTTCAAAGAACCCACCTCCGAGGCAAAAGAAGTGCAGACCTGTGAGAACATTCAGCTGCGCAATCGTACGCTGCCTGAAAAGAATCTTGGGCCCGCGAACGGTGGGTCGAATAGAAAAGATAAGGGGAAAGAAAAAATCCCTGAAGACATCGCCTTAGATGATCAAGTCGTCAAAGATCTGACAGCCAAGGACCCGCCTAAGAAAAGTAAGGTGGATTACAACGTTCTGGCACACCTGAGGAAGATACCCTCGCAACTCAGCATTCTCGACGCCCTTCTGCTATCAAAAGAAGCGAGAGATTCTCTGATCAAGGCGTTACAAGAGCCCGAACAGTTCCAAGCTTTCCTCGCCGAAGAAAAGATGAAGGACGAGTTGGAAGAAGTGCACACAGCCGATATCACCTTTGGCGATGAAGACCTCCTCCTCGGGACGTGCGAGCATAACCGCCCCCTGTATGTCTCCGGATATCAAGATAGGCAAAATCTTGGTCGACAATGGGTCCTCCGTTAACCTCCTCAATGTAAGAGTGTTGAAGGAAATCTGCATGAGCGTTCAACACCTCGCTCGGGATAAGATCACTATCTCCGGATTTGACTCCCAGTCATCAAGGACGCTCGGGTCTGTGATACTGACGTTGCGCTTTGGGCTACTAGTCACGGACATCAAGTTTCACGTCATTGACGCTAAGACATGCTATAACGCTTTGCTCGGCCGGTCTTGGTTACATGAGTACAACATTATTCCTTCTACACAATATCAGTGTATGAAGTATTTCAAAGATGGTTCTAGTACACCGTGACAGGGAAACTAAACCCATTCTCCATGAACAAAGTCCGCAAATATGAGGATGCCAAATACTTCCTGCCAGATTTCAAAGACACAGAAAGATGTTGTTATTGGTTGATCATATATTTCATTATAGTTATATGATTCAGAGTATCATTTCCTATTTGATCCCTTTGAATTCCATATTCGAAGTTGCGATCGGATCTATTCCGGAGGACAAGAACAAAGTTATCACCACTATTCCGGTCTTCGGGAGTGACACCGAGGAGGAAGAGGGGATAATTTATTCCGGGTCACCCCAACGCAACAAACCGGGACCGTCCACCCCTATTCTGGTCTTCGGCAGCGAATCGGAAGATGAGGTCAATGCCGTATTCTCTGCTCGGCCATCAATACAAGCCTTCGCTGATGAAGATCAAAATTTGCAAGTTACCATGGTTCCGCAAGAGCATTATAAAGAGCTCGACACACTTGAAGCTTATAATGTGCAAGAACTGCAGACATTCTACGTCCCTCCCAGCCGAAAGGGTGAAAAGGCGATCCTATTCTACCGATCTGGGGAAACCAAAGTAAAGAGATTTGGCATGGTGCAAATTCTACACTTGACAGGCTCCAGCCCATCTGTTTGCCCAGATATTACACAAACGGGCTAAAGAGACTCTTGAGACGCCAGGGTATACCCCTTAAGTAAACTACGCGACAAGCACGGTTCTATAACAGGATCTAGAACGTTCCCGGAACACAACGGAAGTTGCCCAACGGGAAAATGGAAACGATCGGGCTTGGATATGTTCGATCCAAGAAATGGAAGCTATTCCACGACTTCTACGTCATACATGACTATGATGAAGAAGGAGATGCTCTGTGGGAAGATGCTAACCCTGAACCAAAACGAGATCCTACCATCAAAATGCCAAGTCCATCGTTTGAAGAACAGATGGACAAGCTTATAAGGGAAGTGGGTCAAAAGGTTCGAGACGATCATAATCGCGAAATGACCATCTATGGGAAAGCCAGAATGCGGCGCCTCCTTCGGCAGATTACGAAAAATGAAGATTCTCTTCCTTATCAACCCATCATACAAAAGGCCTGACGCAGAGGCAAAAATAAATCAAAAAGCGGGAAAGGCGTTCGACAGCGACAAAGCGGGACCAAGAAGCCACGCGATCGGGAATCGAGCAGTCCGGATTCGTCTCTTATAAAGAAGATGGGTCGAGCATACTCTTTTCCCCAGGACAAGACACGGAAGATACTTGATCTTGCCATAAAACATCAGATGATTACCCTCCCGGAGTCCAAACACACCGAGCAAGTAGGTGAAGTTCATTATCCGGACTATTGCTCCTATCACCGAGCAATAGGACATCCTCTCGAAGACTGCCTCACTTTCAAGAACTGGGTCGAAAACCGATACCAACTCGGCAAGTTCGCTTTATCCAGCAGCTGAAGGGTAACCCCGCCGCAGAAACATGAACCGAAAGCCACGAGAGTAGAACCAGATCAACATCGGTCTTGGAAGCGATCTCGTACCTGCCACGTGATAACGCTGTCAGAAGAAGAACCTGAGAATATGAACGACCTTCCCTGGTGCTTCGAAAACGATGATGATGAGGTGATCTCGGAATTTCCACCGGCACCAAAAGAGCTGGAAGATGGAATACATACTACTGTAGATAATCTCAAGAAAATTGATTTGGGGACGGCAAGTGACCCGCGACCGACATTCGTCAGTGAGCTGTTGTCTGAAGAAAGGGTGGTTACGCTAAACTGTAGGGTTCCTAGACACTCTTGTGAAGGTTCATAAGGCATCAAACATGCCCGGATTAAAATTTAGACGTGCCGAACAACCCAAAGCCGGGATCTTTGCTAGATTATTAGGGTTTAACATGCAAGATGATAACTTTTTATCTAAGTGTGAGGGATTACAACCTTTGTAGTCCGCTCCTTCGCTTCACAAGCTCCGAGTAGAAGTCCCTTTGCCACGATCCACGATCTCCCGGACTCATGAGAGGCTCCACGACTCGAACGATCCATGCTAGCTTGAAGTGTTCCAAATCTCCGATGATCTACGTCGAAGTTGCAAAGACTCAAGTTTTCTCATTCTAAAGAGATGAACACACTAATCTCATGGGCTAGATGAGATGAGGATGAGAGAGTAGTAATTTTGCTTTCTTTTTAAATCATTTTCTCATATTTATTCATCACATAAAGAAAATCAAGTAAGCTTTCTTCAAGAGAGAAGAAGATGATAATGGAAAATCAATAATAAAATTAATCCTTTTGTGATGAATAGAATGAAAGCTATATGATTGATTTATTAACCATGGTCAAGGATGAGTGGCTAGGATTTAGTAGAGAATAAACTAGAGTTAGGGTTTGGTTGGGTTAAGAATGTGTCATCCGAAAATATCTTAAGAATGACAAAAGAAAAAGCTTCTAGAAGGTGCATGAAGCATCTAACCCTAATCAAACCCTAACCTCAATTAATCATCCTTAAACATGTTTAACAATTAATCATATCATGTCACAATAATATATATCACATATATATTATATATTTGCAACAAAAGAAAATAATACAATTAACATATATCGCATATATATCAATGTATCATCCATTGAGAAAATGAAATAATGAAGCGAGCCAATATTAGATAATGTAATAATATATCATATATATATTATTATACATTAAATCATCGAATCAACACTTGATCCGACGATCCGGCTATATCGAATATTACCGACTAATATATCATGTACCGATTCATCGAATCAACACTTGATCCGATGTCCCGGTTCATATCCAAATATCGCGAGAATATAATACGGTATCTCATATCGTATTATTCTCGGTCCTGCACATATCACATATGTGCCTCTACTCCGTTTCGCCTGAGCTAAGAAACCTCTGTGTAGGACTCTAAAGAATCGTCAATACGCCGGTAGCAGGTGATAATCATTTCAAACACCCACAAGCTGCAAGCGGTCAGCTAAACGTAACAGCCACCCAGGTATTGAGCGATCAGAAGATCAACAAGCTAGCCTGTGCGTTCTCCTGTGAATCCAATCAGTAACACTCCCGTACAGTCCGGTCTGTTCGTCTGATATGTCGCATATCAAGTCTAGGGGTGGTATACGTCAGACCCCAGTAACCGATAAGTCGTGTCGATGTGTGGCTCATAACGGGTCGAGAAACTACTAGTAACACTTACCAGTAAATCTCTATATCAGCCCTGGCCAGGGACTTCCAGTTATAGCCAATCGAACACAGCACAACATCAACTCCCTATACCGGGAGAGACGAATCCCCTCCTATCGCTCATTGCCTCCATGTGATTCGGGACTGTACCCAAAAGCCACCGTTTTGCACGCCCTCTTGGACGTGGTAAGGTGGAAATCAAAGCACAGTGGGAATCACACAAGACTCTATAACGATCTCGGGTCTACAGACTACCCTGTACCAGTGTCACCGGAGAACTGCCATCTGACGTGTGGTATATCACCATCTGGGAGTTCTCGGCGAGTCCGTCCAGTGTACCCAGTCTCCACTGAGCACCCGTACACCATCTCTGATGTCAAAACACCGATGGATATGGGATCATCCATCGCCCATCATATAGGTCAAGATGCGAATACGCTAGTCTACTCTGGCGTATCGATGCCCTGTCTCGATATACCCTCGACTAGGAACAGTTATAGGATGTACTCATCGACTACCATGGCCCCACTAGTATGATCTCATCATAGTCCCAGTAGTCGAGTACAGATCCTAAGGGCTTTATCAACATGTGAGAGTAAAACAGTAAACCAATACAAGTCAACATGTTAAGATAAAGTGAAACCAAATAGCATACTATCATGACGAGCAAGAAAGTCATCTCTATATATATCCAAGCATCCATTATAATATACATCATATGTACAACAATGGCCTCTAGGGCATATACATAACTAACAATCTCCCACTTGCACTAAGGCCAGCTGCTGTAGTATCTCATACCTAGCATCCCGAATAATCTCTCAAACTGTATCTGGGGAATAGCCTTCGTGAATGGATCCGCAGTGTTGTCCTTCGTATCTACTCTCCTGACCTCGATCTCCCGGCGATCAACTATCTCCCTGATCAGGTGATACCGCCTCAGAATATGTCTGGACTTTTGATGGGATCTGGGTTCCTTGGCCAAAACCACAGCTCCATTGTTATCGCAATACAGAGGTATTGGATGCTCAATGGATGGAACCACTCCAAGTTCAGTAATGAACTTCTTGATCCAGACAGCCTCTTTGGCAGCATCGTTGGCAGCGATGTATTCAGCCTCCATCGTCGAGTTTGCAACGGTATCCTGTTTGGAACTCTTCCAACATACCGCCCCTCCATTGAGGGTAAAGACAAAACCCGAATGCGACTTAGAGTCGTCCTTATCACTTTGGAAGTTGGAATCGGTAAAGGACTCCATCTGGAGTTCTCCGTTACCATACACCAAGAACATCTCCTTAGTCCTTCGTAAGTACTTGAGAATGTTCTTCACAGCTGTCCAGTGACTCTCTCCAGGATCTGCTTGATACCGACTCACTACACTTAGTGAGTATGCTACATCGGGTCTGGTACATAGCATCGCATACATGATAGAGCCTACTGCCGAAGCATAGGGTATCCCTTGCATGCGAGCCTCTCCAAATCAGTCTTGGGAGACATCTCTTTGGAGAGAGTGAGTCCAGAGATCGTGGGTTGGTTCCCACGCTTGGATTCTTCCATACTAAACCTCTTTAGTATGGTGTCAATGTACCTCGATTGGGACAATCCCAGTATCCGTTTAGATCTATCTCTATAGATCATGATTCCCAATATGCAGGAGGCATCGCCTAGATCTTTCATTGAGAATCTCTGTGATAAGAAAAGCTTGACTGATTGCAGCATAGGAATATCATTTCCTATCAAGAGTATGTCATCCACGTACAATACGAGGAAGACAACCTTACCCTCTGCTACCTTCTTATAGATACAAGGTTCATCTATATTTTTGATGAAGTCAAACTCTTTGACTACAACATCAAAACAGATGTTCCAACTCCGCGATGCTTGCTTTAACCCATAAATGGATTTAAGCAGCTTGCACACCTTTCCGCTGCTCCCACTATCTACGAAGCCCTCTGGCTGAGTCATGTACACGCTCTCTTCTAAATCACCATTTAGAAAGGCGGTCTTAACATCCATTTGCCAGATTTCATAGTCATGGTATGCAGCAATGGCAAGTAAGATCCGGATGGACTTAAGCATAGCCACTGGAGAAAAGGTTTCGTCATAATCCACACCTGGTCGTTGACGAAAACCCTTTGCTACAAGTCTAGCTTTGAAAGTCTCAACTTTTCCATCTACACCAAATTTCTTTTTAAAAATCCACTTGCTCCCAATGGGTTTTACCCATTCAGGAGCATTTTCCAAAATCCATACTTTATTGGTGTACATGGATTCCATCTCAGATCGCATTGCATCCAGCCATTTCACAGAGTCACCACTCGTGATGGCCTGCTCGAAACTAGTCAGGTCATCATCATCCATGATGCAATCCTCGCTTCCACCATCAATGAGAAAACCGTAGTATCTCTCAGGTGGACGAGAAACCCTACTAGATCGGCGGAGAGGTTGGGGTTCGTCGGGTACTACTGAATTCTCTGGTTCCACTAAATCATCTGTTGTAGTTTGTTCTGCTGGAACTTCTTCCAGTTCTACCTCAGAACCACTAATTTCTTTTTCAAGAAATCCCTTTTCTAAAAAGGTGGCATGTTGAGCAACAAACACCTTTTGTTGTTCACTGTGGTAAAATAGATATCCATACGAATTGCTTGGATATCCTACAAACTTACAAAGAACTGATCGTGCCTCGAGTTTGTCCGGATTTTGCTTTTTAACATAGGCCGGACAACCCCATATCTTAACTCTTTTAAGAGATGGTCTCTTCCCATTCCATATCTCATATGGAGTGGTAGGCACTGATTTAGTTGGAACTCTATTCAATAGGTATATGGTTGTCTCAAGCGCATACCCCCAAAAGGAAATAGGTAACTCAGCTGTACTCATCATAGAGAGTACCATATCTAATAGGGTGCGATTCCTCCGCTCTGATACACCGTTGTGCTGTGGTGTATAAGGAGGAGTAAGCTGAGAGAGAATCCCATTCTCTTTTAGATAATCTAGGAACTCATTGCTTAAGTATTCACCTCCTCGATCAGATTGAAGAATCTTAATACTTTTGCCCGTTTGATTCTCTACTTCTTGCTTATATTCTCTGAATTTCTCAAAAGCTTCAGACTTGTGTTTCATCAGGAATACATATCCGAATCTTGAGAGATCGTCAGTGAATGTAATGAAGTAGGAAGAACCGTTCCTGGCATGCGTAGACATGGGACCGCATACATCACTATGTACCAGTCCTAAGAGTTCGGTAACTCTTTCTCCGTGTCCACTAAACGGAGCTTTGGTCATTTTTCCTTTGAGACATGAATGGCAAGTATCATAAGATGATAATTCGAACGGATTCAAATAACCATCTCTATGTAACTTAGCCAGTCGTGTCGCATTGATATGACCAAGTCTACAATGCCACAAGTAGGATTCGTTCATATCCGAACTTTTCCTCTTGTGTGTGTTTTGTATATTCAGGACTGTATTCTGATTTAGAATGAATATGCCATTATGTAACGAGCCTGATGCAATCAACTTTTGATCTAGGAATATGTTCATAACATTATCCTGTACTACAAAATTATATCCTTCTTTACTTAATAAGGAGACTGATATAATGTTGCACATCATGTTCGGTATATAATAGCACTCATTTAGAATCAGTGTATTACGACTTGGTAATACAAGGTGATATTCGCCAACTGCTTTGGCTACAATACTTGCACCGTTCCCTACTTGAACGGAATGATCACCTTTTCCCAGTTCTCTACCTTTACGTAGCCCATGTAACTGTTTACATATGTGGGATCCTGATCCGGTATCTAATACCCAGGACGTAAGGTGAACTGAGAAACAGTTCTCAATAACTAACACACCCGAAGAAGATGCATCAATATGTATGTTCTTTTGGGCGGCGTGAGAATCTAGATATTCTCCTGTTTCCTGTTCAGTCTTATAACTCTTATAAGAAAGAACGGGTCCAACAATCCCTAGCTCAGTACAATAATTGGGTTCAGTCAATACATGCATATTATTATCTTGATTATGGCCTGACATGGTCGCTACCTGGAGAGAGAGAGAAGAAAACACTTTAGCGTATGCTCTTGCAAGATTAGATTGGTTATTATCTTATCTAATCAGGATGTCTCCCACTGTTTTTATCAAATCTACCTTAAAACCCTGAAAGGTAAGATTAGCCGGGATTAATTACACCTTACAATTTCGTCAATCTTTCAGCCAGATCAGTGTCGGTACTTTGAGGGAGGTTCCCCTTGCTTTCGCACGGACCTAATTAAAGTAAACCTCGTTTTCCCAGAGGCGTAACCCCGTTTACACTTTTTGTCACGCCCCGCTTCCCAGAGTACGCAAGATTGGGCACGTAACATAGCCAACCATGCTACCTGTGGGTAGGAAGTATCCATCCACAGTCACATTACGGTTGTAGAGATATCAAGAACAGTATAAATAAACTAATCTAACACATGTCCGAATCCATAATAACAAGAGTCAATAAACAATAGTGCGGAAGCAAATGATCCAATACAATAAATAAACAGTATGTCCCATAATGCGGGCTCACATCTGGAAATGAAATGAAATAAATCAACTAATCACTAAGGACTCACAGTTCAGCCTGCTGGCTGAAGTACTCCTGCTCGGTCGTTGACAGTGGTAAGGAATCTGGGCCATGCAAAACCCAGACGTCAGCGCGTCATGTCAACCAAATAATATAATATAAACATGGTAATAAGCAATGCAGGTATGAACATGAATAAAGCAGTACTAAGAAATAACAGTGCGGGGTAATGTGCAGTGGTAACTAAACTGTCCTATCAGGTTTCTACTCTATAGTCTTTGAAATCAATTGATGAATCGTCGATGTAACTCAATAGTATCCCGTACATACCCGGGACCACGGCCACAATATTCTCGGCTGCAGCCGAGACATGCCGCTAGGCACAAAACAGGAAAGTGTACACTCGGTAGTACCCCGTACATACCCGGGATCACGGCCACAATATTCTCGGCCGAAACCGAGACATGCCGCTAGGCACAAAACAGGAATGTGTACACTCGAACAGGTAGTGAATTGTCGAGTTACAAGTCAGGTTCATTTTTGATTTCCCCATACCCCCAAGCTATGTATGTCAGGTCAGGTATTCAGTAGTCCAGGACTAATGCCAACACAGAATCAGGTAAAAGCAGGTCTGTCTGAATAGACAGCAGGAATGGTCCATGAGGACCCCAAGTCAGGTTTGTTGGCATTAGGCATGAGATCATGTAATAAGTCAGGTCGTAGTACAATAGGTTGAGTCAGTATGTACAGGGTGTCATGTCCGGTGTATCAGTATATGTGTCAGGTGTAGCAGGGTCGAGTCAATATGTACTGTGATCGAGTGTGTGCTCTCAACAGGTATACAGCAGCAAGAATTTAAAATAAACAGCACTAATAGTCGCTTAATCACAATGGTGCTTTGTATTATCTTTATTAACAGGTTCAAGCACCCTTGGGGTGCAATAGTCACAAGGTGAAGCAATATCAACAACATAGAGTAATGAAGCTACATGAATTTAAACTAAATCATAATAATTGTCTCATGGATGATTTAACGAATAAAGCAAGGACGATCTAATTGGTTCAGTTAGTCAAAGTATGGATTAATAGTAGACCGATTAATTACAAGAAACTACTATAATGATTCAATGTTAAGGATAATTGTAACTGTCAATTCTAAGTTATAATATGATATCGATATTACTAATAGCTGTGTGGTTATAATAAATAATGTGATGATTAAGTGTATAGCAAGACTTGATCTTATGTACTAGCATGTTAAAGCAAGTATTCGGATACTTGCCTCGACGGTTTCGCAAACCGGAAAGCACGGATGCAATGTCGGCGGAAAACACGAGACGGGTGTACGGGCCACGGATCGAGTCCTAACAGCGAACAGCGGGACCACACGGACCAGAGTACTTTGCTGGAGCGTCGGGTCCAAACGACAGCACGGCCGGAATCCGGCGAAATTCAAAAGGCGACGACGTTAGCAAACACGATATACGTAAACAAAGACCAGCGAGGGGGGTTCTAGCATTAATGGAAGTTAAAGAGATGCTTACAGGGAAGCACCAGGGGCAACCACGACGGGCTCGACGGCGATGGGACGCCGGCGAGGCAGCGACGGCGAGCAGCGAAGGCTGGAAAGCTTCTTGGTTCTCTGGAAGGGGTGGTGCGGTGAGTATGGGGTTTGTTGGCCTGCTCTGGTGATCAAGGGGAGAAAGAGGTGGTCTGAGGTGGCTCTGGCAACGACGGCGAGGATCGGCGACGAGTTTCCCGGCGAACTAGGGTTAGGCGACGGGGCTCGGGTTCAGTCGTGGCCTGCGAGGGAAGGAGGAAGACGAGGAGGTCGGGACGAGGGTGAAGGGAGGAAGGTTCTGGTGTCGGCGGCGGTGAGAGGCGGCGGCGACGGCGAACCCTGCCTGCTGGTGTGGCGTCGGGGTGGGTTTGCAGGCTCGGGAAGGAGGGAGGAGAGGAGATAGGGGTGCGGTTGGGCTGTGGAGGTGAGAACGGCAACGGCGAGGTCGCGGGGAGGTCGACGGCGGCGGCAGGAGATGGCTAGGGTTAGGGTTCGAGGTTCGCGAGGTTTTTCTCGTGGGGAGAAGAGGAACAGTATATATATATATAGGGATAGAGAGAGAAAGATTTATAGGATAGAGAGAGGGATTAGTGAAAGAGAGAGGGAGATTGAGGCGGGGCCCACGAGGGAAAATGAGCTCGTGATTGGCTGGAAAGGGGGGGTTAGGTAAAATAAAATTTTAAAAGATTTTAAAAAGAGATTTTAACGTTATAATTTGTAACAGAATAATATTTTATGGTTTTATAATATTTAATTAAATGGGCATTTTCGGCGCTAAATGAAACATTTCCAAATCGCGCCCGGGTTGCGCCCAAATGTTCCAAATTCAAATTATAGGATTTTAAGCGGGTTCCAAATTTTGAAAAGAGGCGTTTTATGATTAAAATGCATGCCCCCAAGTCGGACACTTGCACGCGCGCGTAGTCGTCCAAACTTGCCCGTTTCGCCGAACGGGATAAAATCTCGACACGCGGACGCTACCACGCGACTAGTGGCGACGAGTAGGCCAACATGGATATTTTTAATTTCATTTTAGGTGTTAAAATTTGTTATGTGCCAAAATGACTTAACCGGTTAAAATTTAGCAAAAACACCGAACAATCAAGATAATTGAAATGAGCAATG
Organism: Agapanthus africanus; assembly: GCA_030015575.1. Lineage (NCBI taxonomy): Eukaryota > Viridiplantae > Streptophyta > Magnoliopsida > Asparagales > Amaryllidaceae > Agapanthus > Agapanthus africanus. The sequence continues at coordinate 871,295,860 of JASDDO010000022.1, read as the reverse complement.
TATAACACTCAACTAGCAATAGAAATAGTATTATTGGGCTCGGGTGTTACATCATACCCAACTACAAAAGAATTTCGTCCTCGAAATTCCAAGAATACAAGATAGCTAGCTACAGGAAAAGGTGAGGAAATTTCTGCCGGATCTCGTCTTCTCGCTCCCAAGTGGATTCTCCATGTAATCGATTTCCCCAAGAAACTAGCACAAGAGGGATAACTTTGTTCTTAAGAACCTTTTCTCTTCGATCCTTGATTTCAACTGGTCGCTCCTCAAAAGTTAGGTCCTCCCGTACAGTCAACTCCGAATGATCCAAGACGTGAGTCTCATCTCGGACATACCTCCGTAGTTGAGATACATGAAACACATCGTGCACTCCTGCCAATGACTGTGGTAACGCCAAACGGTACGCTACCTCTCCAACACGCTCCAATATCTCGAAGGGTCCAACTAATCGGGGACTAATTAAGCTTTCCCCGACTCCCAAAGCGAATCACCCCTCTAGTCGGTGATATCTTCAAGAATACCAAATCGCCCACGGCGAACTCTAGAGGTCTTCTTGACGTGTCAGCCCAACTTTTTTGTCTGTCTTGAGCTGCCTTCATATGCTTCCTGATTGTATTCACCTTCTCGACTGTCTGTCTGGTCCCAATAATCTTCGTTCACCAACATCATCCCAACAAACAGGTGAACGGCACTTACGACCATACAACGCTTCACACGGAGCCATCTGAATAGTCGCTTGGAAACTATTGTTGTGCGAAAACTCCACCAAGTGTAGATGATCCTCCCAAGAACCTTTGAAGTCCAACATGCATGCCCTCAACATATCTTCAAGAGTTTGGATCGTTCCCTCCGTTTGTCCATCAGTTTGAGGATGATAAGCTGTGCTAAACTTCAATCGAGTCCCCAAACTTTCTTGTAAACTCCTCCAGAAGTGTGACAAGAACCGAGTGTCCCAATCGGACACGATGCTCACCGGTACTCCATGCAATCTTACAATCTCCTGCATGTACCGCTCTGCCAAAGTCTCCGTCGATTGACCAACCCGAAAAGGAATAAAGTGAGCTGCCTTGGTCAACCGATCGACAATCACCCATACTGCATTGTTGCCCTTTGGACTCCGCGGTAAAGCCGTCACGAAATCCATGGTTATATGTTCCCACTTCCACTGAGGAATCGGAAGTGGTTGCAACAAACCAGCAACTCTTTGGTGTTCAGCCTTGACTTGCTGACACACCAAACACTTAGCCACGAAGCGAGCAATCTCCCATTTCATACCTTCCCACCAGAAGTGCTGTCGAATATCTCGGTACATCTTTGTCCCTCCTGGATGTACAGAGTAAGCTGAACTGTGTGCCTCCTTCATAAGCTCTTCACGCACATCCCCTTTTGGCACACACACGCGGCTACCATACCTCAACGAACCGTCTTCGTGGATTAGTAAATCGGTTCGTAGTCCGGCTTCAACCTGCTCTCGAAAACTTTGCAGTCTAGGATCCTGCGATTGTGCCGCTTTAATCTTCTCAACTAAGGATGACTGTACTTGCAACTGCATCAACTGTCCCGTAGCATGTGGTAGCACAACCTCCAAGTCAAATCTCCGAAAATCCGCAATGATCTCCCTCTGTGCGGTCAATACTTGAATCGCTGGTAACCGACTAAGAGCATCCGGCACGACGTCAACTCTTCCTGGATGGTACTTAAGATCAAGGTCGTAGCCGGCCATCAGCTCCAACCATCTGCGTTGCCTCATGTTCAACTCCTTCTGAGTGAACACATACTTCAAACTTTTGTGATCTGTAAAGACTTCGACTCTCTCGCCCAAAACGTAGTGTCTCCAAAGCTTCAAGGCGAAGATCACTGTCGGCTCTTCATTACTATCGACTTCCATTATCGCAAGAACACTGTTTGTCGGCCTAGCCCTAAACTCGACTGGCCCGACAGAACTGCTTCCCAGTGAGAGTAAACTCAGAGTGTCCGGGAATCTGGAAAATTACCTTCCTTGCCCTACAGTCAATGTGGGCGTGGAAAGTGCCAAGGAAATCCATTTCCAAGACAACTTCATAACTGCCCTATCAATCACCAAGAAATCTGCAAAAAGCTCTCGTCCGCAAACAACAACTGTACAATCTCTACATTCCTTACTAGCTATGATTTTCCCATTCCCAGTGTGTATGTCCCAAAAACTAGACAGGGTCGTGCAGGTAATCGAGTGTGTAGTTATAAATTTGGATGACATAAAACAGTGGGATGCTCCGGAATCAAATAATGCCAATGCGGGAAAACCATGAACGAGTAAAGTACCTGAAACCACTTCTCCTGATGCCTTAGCTTCCTCAGCTGTCAACGTGAACGCTCGAGCCTGATTTGGTCCTTGAGTCAGCAGTTTTTGCCCTTGGAACGGTCTCTGCGGAGGCTTCTGTATATCATCTCTCGTGCGAAGCTTCGACGGACAGGCACCAACTGCGTGATCAGCCGCTCCACAAACCAAACAAAGTCCCAGCCTCCTTCGACAATCCTTTTGCATGTGGCCCGGTAAATTGCAGTAGTTACAATTCATGCTCTTTCTTCGATCAACGACCACAGGCTTCTTCATGGGTGCTACACCACGACGATCCACTGGAATATCCTTGCTCCCATGATCTCGGTTAGGTACGAATGCGGGCTTCCTGGCCGCAACTGCTGTCTGCTGTAGGTTCCCTTTCATACCCGATAAACTCTGCTGTTCTCTAGCTGCCGTGAGAACCTGCGAGAAAGTGGTCAAACCCAGGGAGAAAATTTGCCTCTGGATGTCCACATCCAAACTGCGCAAGAACCTTCGCGCCCTGTCTGCCTCGTTGGCGACCAAGGGTCCAGCGAAGCGGCTGAGCCTCATCCACTCCGCTGCATGTACATCCACAGCTGCTCCATTTTGTCTCAGCCCAATAAATTTCTCTTCCATTTCTTCCCGTGCAGTCCGCGGGAAGAACTTCTCCAAGAAACTTTTAGAAAAATCCGCCCAACTGATTGGCTTGGGCAAACGGGTCTCCTCCACAAGCCACCACTCTCGGGCGTAATCCACCAGCTGAATGCGCACGACATCAACTCTCTTGTCTTCTGGGATCTGTGCCGCAATCAGTAAATTCTCCGTGTCCACTAGCCACTGCTCGGCTGGCAGCAGCTCCTCCAAACCAGTGAAAGTAGTAGGACCCAACCGTCTGAAATCTGCCACGGTCCCTACTCGGTCAACCGGCTTCGCTACAGCGGTGTTTACAGACTGCCGAATGGCCTGCATACCCTCCTGAAACGAATCTGCTTGCTGTTGGATCAGTTCAGTTTGCCTCTTCTGATTCTCCAACATCCCACGTATCACTCCTAACATGGCGGCTTCATCCACGCGCCTCTGATACGTCTTGAAATTCTTATCTGCCATGGTCCTGAAATAAAAACAAACAACTTTAGCATGATGATAGATTCAATATATAAATCAAGGCTAGAACTCCAAGATACTTAAATAGAGTACCGCATTGTAGCTATGCCGCAGTATCATAACCGCAATTACTTAACTCCACCCAAGTCGTCTAAGTCCTAGAGATAACAAGAAATTAGGTCTTCGAATTGACAGTGCAAAGTAAGTTTGCATGTCGACATGATCCGGAAGAATGATTCAAGGATGGTAAAACGGTTAAAGTGGCAGGACATGTTTCCTAATCACGGGTATTATGATTCGTGTATCGGGTGCAATACCCAACTACAAAGAATCGACCCAACTAACCTGGCTCTGATACCAAAAGAACCATGTCACGCCCCGTTTCCCAGAGTACGCAAGATTGGGCACGTAACATAGCCAACCATGCTACCTGTGGGTAGGAAGTATCCATCCACAGTCACATTACGGTTGTAGAGATATCAAGAACAGTATAAATAAACTAATCTAACACATGTCCGAATCCATAATAACAAGAGTCAATAAACAATAGTGCGGAAGCAAATGATCCAATACAATAAATAAACAGTATGTCCCATAATGCGGGCTCACATCTGGAAATGAAATGAAATAAATCAACTAATCACTAAGGACTCACAGTTCAGCCTGCTGGCTGAAGTACTCCTGCTCGGTCGTCGACAGTGGTAAGGAATCTGGGCCATGCAAAATCCAGACGTCAGCGCGTCATGTCAACCAAATAATATAATATAAACATGGTAATAAGCAATGCAGGTATGAACATGAATAAAGCAGTACTAAGAAATAACAGTGCGGGGTAATGTGCAGTGGTAACTAAACTGTCCTATCAGGTTTCTACTCTATAGTCTTTGAAATCAATTGATGAATCGTCGATGTAACTCAATAGTATCCCGTACATACCCGGGACCACGGCCACAATATTCTCGGCTGCAGCCGAGACATGCCGCTAGGCACAAAACAGGAAAGTGTACACTCGGTAGTACCCCGTACATACCCGGGATCACGGCCACAATATTCTCGGCCGAAACCGAGACATGCCGCTAGGCACAAAACAGGAATGTGTACACTCGAACAGGTAGTGAACTGTCGAGTTACAAGTCAGGTTCATTTTTGATTTCCCCATACCCCCAAGCTATGTATGTCAGGTCAGGTATTCAGTAGTCCAGGACTAATGCCAACACAGAATCAGGTAAAAGCAGGTCTGTCTGAATAGACAGCAGGAATGGTCCATGAGGACCCCAAGTCAGGTTTGTTGGCATTAGGCATGAGATCATGTAATAAGTCAGGTCGTAGTACAATAGGTTGAGTCAGTATGTACAGGGTGTCATGTCCGGTGTATCAGTATATGTGTCAGGTGTAGCAGGGTCGAGTCAATATGTACTGTGATCGAGTGTGTGCTCTCAACAGGTATACAGCAGCAAGAATTTAAAATAAACAGCACTAATAGTCGCTTAATCACAATGGTGCTTTGTATTATCTTTATTAACAGGTTCAAGCACCCTTGGGGTGCAATAGTCACAAGGTGAAGCAATATCAACAACATAGAGTAATGAAGCTACATGAATTTAAACTAAAGCATAATAATTGTCTCATGGATGATTTAACGAATAAAGCAAGGACGATCTAATTGGTTCAGTTAGTCAAAGTATGGATTAATAGTAGACCGATTAATTACAAGAAACTACTATAATGATTCAATGTTAAGGATAATTGTAACTGTCAATTCTAAGTTATAATATGATATCGATATTACTAATAGCTGTGTGGTTATAATAAATAATGTGATGATTAAGTGTATAGCAAGACTTGATCTTATGTACTAGCATGTTAAAGCAAGTATTCGGATACTTGCCTCGACGGTTTCGCAAACCGGAAAGCACGGATGCAATGTCGGCGGAAAACACGAGACGGGTGCACGGGCCACGGATCGAGTCCTAACGGCGAACAGCGGGACCACACGGACCAGAGTACTTTGCTGGAGCGTCGGGTCCAAACGACGGCACGGCCGGAATCCGGCGAAAGTCAAAAGGCGACGACGTTAGCAAACACGATATACGTAAACAAAGACCAGCGAGGGGGGTTCTAGCATTAATGGAAGTTAAAGAGATGCTTACAGGGAAGCACCAGGGGCAACCACGACGGGCTCGACGGCGATGGGACGCCGGCGAGGCAGCGACGGCGAGCAGCGAAGGCTGGAAAGCTTCTTGGTTCTCTGGAAGGGGTGGTGCGGTGAGTATGAGGTTTGCTGGCCTGCTCTGGTGATCAAGGGGAGAAGGAGGTGGTCTGAGGTGGCTCTGGCAACGACGGCGAGGATCAGCGGCAAGTTTCCCGGCGAACTAGGGTTAGGCGACGGGGCTCGGGTTCAGTCGTGGCCTGCGAGGGAAGGAGGAAGACGAGGAGGTCGGGACGAGGGTGAAGGGAGGAAGGTTCTGGTGTCGGCGGCGGTGAGAGGCGGCGGCGACGGCGAACCCTGCCTGCTGGTGTGGCGTCGGGGTGGGTTTGCAGGCTCGGGAAGGAGGGAGGAGAGGAGATAGGGGTGCGGTTGGGCTGTGGAGGTGAGAACGGCGACGGCGAGGTCGCGGGGAGATCGACGGCGGCGGCAGGAGATGGCTAGGGTTAGGGTTCGAGGTTCGCGAGGTTTTTCTCGTGGGGAGAAGAGGAACAGTATATATATATATAGGGATAGAGAGAGAGAAAGATTTATAGGAGAGAGAGGGATTAGTGAAAGAGAGAGGGAGATTGAGGCGGGGCCCACGAGGGAAAATGAGCTCGTGATTGGCTGGAAAGGGGGGGTTAGGTAAAATAAAATTTTAAAAGATTTTAAAAAGAGATTTTAACGTTATAATTTGTAACAGAATAATATTTTATGGTTTTATAATATTTAATTAAATGGGCATTTTCGGCGCTAAATGAAACATTTCCAAATCGCGCCCGGGTTGCGCCCAAATGTTCCAAATTCAAATTATAGGATTTTAAGCGGGTTCCAAATTTTGAAAAGAGGTGTTTTATGATTAAAATGCATGCCCCCAAGTCGGACACTTGCACGCGCGCGTAGTCGTCCAAACTTGCCCGTTTCGCCGAACGGGATAAAATCTCGACACGCGGACGCTACCACGCGACTAGTGGCGAAGAGTAGGCCAACATGGATATTTTTAATTTCATTTTAGGTGTTAAAATTTGTTATGTGCCAAAATGACTTAACCGGTTAAAATTTAGCAAAAACACCGAACAATCAAGATAATTGAAATGAGCAATGTATAACACTCAACTAGCAATAGAAATAGTATTATTGGGCTCGGGTGTTACACTTTTCTAGACACCTACTTGATCGGCTAATTGTCCTGTGTAAAACTCTCCCAGGAGTAACTCTTACTCGCAGTGGGTATCGGGATCCAACTATCTCATAGGAGGTATGCAATCTCATTGCAAATTTCAACACTTGAAATTCCCGATAATGGTTTTACCCCTAGCAACTTATGACCTTAGCTAATATCAACAAATCATAAGCGCTAGTCAAGTTTAACCCGTCATTTCTTGATTGAATTAAACCCATCCGTACGACCCTTGGCTAAGGTCAACAAAGTCGCACGACTACCCTAACTCAATCACATCTCATGTTTTAGCAGATAAATACTAATTAGCTACCGTACACCACGCCTTGGCTAAGGTCAACAAACGCAGCACGAATACTAACTAGTCTCTATCTGAAATGACGGAGGGTTACGCAGGTTTTTCAGAAAACCCTGAGCGTAATGAACTTGATATCGTCGTAGAATCGAGTGAAGTTTTGAAAAGGAGTGTTTTTGAGGCTTTTCTTGTTTCGCTAAAGGGGTCACTCCCGGTGAAGGGATCGTCGGCCCTTTCCTCATCGAATAAGGTGCAGCATATATCATATATACCGCTGTGCAAAGCAAAACTCTAAAAGCAATCAAAAGACAAACCGCGTTTTGTAGCATCTGCCAGTTTTGCTAAAGAGGTCACTCCCGGTGAAGGGATCGTCGGCTCTTTCCCCATCGAATAAGGTGCAGGATATATCATATATATCACTGTGCAAAGCAAAACTGTAGCTACCCTTTTTATAAAGTTTTTGATTCTACAACATCTTTAGGTTTCTTTTCTTTTTATTAATCTCATTAATAAATATCCCATCAGCTTATGCTTCCTAAGCATCACAGAAGAAACGAAAGCAGTAATATTTATATATCAGCATATATATATAGTATAAGCATTCGTCTCAGGCAGTAATATGATATTATCACAGAACATTGCAGCAGAAGAACATATATGAAATATTGGATATACTAGGACGTCCGTGTTTTCAATACGAGCCTGTATAAAACACGGATTCCACGGTCGCGACGAATAGCCAAACCCACATCCCAAGACCCCTACGAGAGCGGCAAGTAACACTGCCAATTCTAGGGTTAGGAGACCCGGTCTCGACTCCTCGAGATGGCCTCCCACTGGACCCTAGAACCCGGTTACTTGTGCTCCCCTCCTTGGGTCTACCTAATGCGGAAAAGTAAATAATATACACTGGTGACAGCAACCGCAACCTGGAAGTGCCCCAAATAAAAGAATATTACATTACAAATGAATTTTACATGAATGAAAATAAAAACCCTCATCTCACATAAAACCCCCGGCTATTCTGAACGCGACGATCCAATATAACATATCACAGCAACACATAATATCTCATATCATCAACGTAAGTAAATATGTGCATCCCAATTGTCGTTGACATATAGCAACGAAACCGGCGATATCACATATTACACTTACGGTCACAGAAAAGAAAGTGTAAAACTACAACATTTGGAATCCACAATCACTTTAGACATCGTAAATCCGAAATATCACATACTTCGCATTTCATGCCTAACTCTATGAATTCCACATATTGTATCACATTCCAGATAAATAGACAGTATTAAACTTTCTGAACAGATAATCAAATACCCAAGATTTCCCAAAGTGCTCAACTCTTGAGCAGAGTTCAAATAATCCCAGAACATGTCAAAGTACCAGTGATCCAGCCGTAGAAGGGTCAAGCCAACGCCTCACATGTGGCACGCCGTACTGCCCCAAACCCGAAGGTTCAAAAAGCAGTTCAAGACGGTCATATAATCGAGTTAAGGTTTGTTGTCTTCTAGAGGGTCCACCGCTTAACTTGTACAATTTTTCCGAAAGATTTAAACCCGAAAAAAATTTCAACACTTGAAAGTTTGCCGTACCGGGAAAACAGTGAGTTAATGATATCCGTTCAAATAGTTTAACAGTTTCTAAATAGCCGGAAAGAAATACGAATTTAAAATTTCCGATCGAGTCTACTATTACAAAATAAACCCCAGATTTAAAGAACACTGGAATCACTTTTAAAAATATCCAGAAGCATCAACAAGTACCTACGGACATTACCAAAAAAGCCACGTGTCGCCAATCCATTAATCCGCCGCGGAACCGCCGCGCAAGCATGCTTGCGCCGCGGTTCCGCCGCCGTTTGGTCGAATTGGGGGCTCGGGTTTTATGGTAATTCTTATAATTCCCTGCTGATTTTTTTTACATATTTTTAATTCAGAAAAATCCCAAATTTTGAAAAATTTCCAGAGAGGGGGCTTTTTCCGTCGTTTCGGGTTCGATCGGAGTTTTAACTTCGTAAACACATCGCCTAATGCTCTAGCTAGGCTCTGATACCACTGTAGGGTTCCTAGGCACTCTTGTGAAGGTTCATAAGGCATCAAACATGCCCGGATTAAAATTTAGACGTGCCGAACAACCCAAAGCCGGGATCTTTGCTAGATTATTAGGGTTTAACATGCAAGATGATAACTTTTTATCTAAGTGTGAGGGATTACAACCTTTGTAGTCCGCTCCTTCGCTTCACAAGCTCCGAGTAGAAGTCCCTTTGCCGCGATCCACGATCTCCCGGACTCATGAGAGGCTCCACGACTCGAACGATCCATGCTAGCTTGAAGTGTTCCAAATCTCCGATGATCTACGTCGAAGTTGCAAAGACTCAAGCTTTCTCACTCTAAAGAGATGAACACACTAATCTCATGGGCTAGATGAGATGAGGATGAGAGAGTAGTAATTTTGCTTTCTTTTTAAATCATTTTCTCATATTTATTCATCACATAAAGAAAATCAAGTAAGCTTTCTTCAAGAGAGAAGAAGATGATAATGGAAAATCAATAATATGATTAATCCTTTTGTGATGAATAGAATGAAAGCTATATGATTGATTTAGTAACCATGGTCAAGGATGAATGGCTAGGATTTAGTAGAGAATAAACTAGAGTTAGGGTTTGGTTGGGTTAAGAATGTGTCATCCAAAAATATCTTAAGAATGACAAAAGAAAAAGCTTCTAGAAGGTGCATGAAGCATCTAACCCTAATTAAACCCTAACCTCAATTAATCATCCTTAAACATGTTTAACAATTAATCATATTTTTTGTACTTGCTATTTTATTTTCCAATTATTTCTTCAATTGAGAGAAAGAAAGAGAGTAGTAGGAATTCTCTTATCCCATTCGGAAGGATATCATCCTCATAATTATCCATGACTGTTTTTGTCTATAGCATGACCACTTGATGAAATGTGGAGGAAAGTGGGGGAAATGGCCGATACTACTGGAAGGATTCCTCTTTGGCTGATAGGTACTGTAACTGGTATTCCTGTGATCGGTTTAATAGGTATTTTCTTTTACGGTTCATATTCCGGGTTAGGTTCATCTCTGTAGTAATCAGATGAACCGGATTGTAGACATGAAAAAGTAAGAACTCAGCGGTAACTTACCGCTGAGTTCTTACTCTCTTACTTTTAGAGCGAGACGAGACTTTCATGTCACAATAATATATATCACATATATATTATATATTTGCAACAAAAGAAAATAATACAATTAACATATATCGCATATATATCAATGTATCATCCATTGAGAAAATGAAATAATGAAGCGAGCCAATATTAGATAATGTAATAATATATCATATATATATTATTATACATTAAATCATCGAATCAACACTTGATCCGAAGATCCGGCTATATCGAATATTACCGACTAATATATCATGTACCGATTCATCGAATCAACACTTGATCCGATGTCCCGGTTCATATCCAAATATCGCGAGAATATAATACGGTATCTCATATCGTATTATTCTCGGTCCTGCACATATCACATATGTGCCTCTACTCCGTTTCGCCTGAGCCAAGAAACCTCTGTGTAGGACTCTAAAGAATCGTCAATACGCCGGTAGCAGGTGATGATCATATCAAACACCCACAAGCTGCAAGCGGTCAGCTAAACGTAACAGCCACCCAGGTATTGAGCGATCAGAAGATCAACAAGCTAGCCTGTGCGTTCTCCTGTGAATCCAATCAGTAACACTCCCGTACAGTCCGGTCTGTTCGTCTGATATGTCGCATATCAAGTCTAGGGGTGGTATACGTTAGACCCCAGTAACCGATAAGTCGTGACGATGTGTGGCTCATAACTGGTCGAGAAACTACTAGTAACACTTACCAGTAAATCTCTATATCAGCCCTGGCCAGGGACTTCCAGTTATAGCCAATCGAACACAGCACAACATCAACTCCCTATACCGGGAGAGACGAATCCCCTCCTATCGCTCATTGCCTCCATGTGATTTGGGACTGTACCCAAAAGCCACCGTTTTGCACGCCCTCTTGGACGTGGTAAGGTGGAAATCAAAGCACAGTGGGAATCACACAAGACTCTATGACGATCTCGGGTCTACAGACTACCCTGTACCAGTGTCACCGGAGAACTGCCATCTGACGTGTGGTATATCACCATCTGGGAGTTCTCGGCGAGTCCGTCCAGTGTACCCAGTCTCCACTGAGCACCCGTACACCATCTCTGATGTCAAAACACCGATGGATATGGGATCATCCATCGCCCATCATATGGGTCAAGATGCGAATACGCTAGTCTACTCTGGCGTATCGATGCCCTGTCTCGATATACCCTCGACTAGGAACAGTTATAGGATGTACTCATCGACTACCATGGCCCCACTAGTATGATCTCATCATAGTCCCAGTAGTCGAGTACAGATCCTAAGGGCTTTATCAACATGTGAGAGTAAAACAGTAAACCAATACAAGTCAACATGTTAAGATAAAGTGAAACCAAATAGCATACTATCATGACGAGCAAGAAAGTCATCTCTATATATATCCAAGCATCCATTATAATATACATCATATGTACAACAATGGCCTCTAGGGCATATACATAACTAATATAAAAGACATGCTCATGCAGTATAAAGACTGTTTCGCATGGAACTATTCCGAGATGCCCGGATTGAATCCAGAAGTAGTCGTCCACAAATTGGCGATATCTCCGGACATCAAGCTGATCAAACAAGCACCGAGAAGAATGCGGCTCGAGCTTGAAATGAGCATCAACGCCGAAGTCAAGAAGCTAATTGACTCTGGCTTCATCCAAGAGATTCAATATCCTAACTGGATCGCCAACATCGTCCCAGTGATGAAGAAAAATGGGACGGTGCGCATATGTGTGGACTTTCGGGATCTCAACAAAGCCTGCCCAAAAGACGACTTCCCAGTGCCAGTTACCGAGCCGATGATAGACAATACGTCCACTCATGAAGTTTTCTCCTTCATGGACGGCTCGTCAGGTTATAATCAGATAAAGATGCATCCCGAGGACCAAAAGCATACCGCTTTCCGGACCTCTTTGGGCATATTCTGCTACAAGGCGATGCCCTTCGGTCTAAAGAATGCCGGTGCCACCTATCAGAGGGCCATGACGAATATCTTCGATGACCTCATACATGAAATCGTCGAATGTTATATCGATGACCTCATAGTTAAAAGCAAATCATACGAGGAACATCTAGAGCATCTGAAGATCATATTTCAACGCCTTCGGAAATATAACTTGAAAATGAACCCTCTCAAATGCGCATTCGGAGTTTCCTCGGGCAAATTCCTAGGATTCATCGTACGACATCGAGGTATCGAGATAGACCCGTCGAAGATCAAGGCGATCATGGAAATGCCTCCGCCAAAGACTCTCAAGCAGCTGCGATCTCTCCAAGGAAAGCTCGCATATATTCGGCGATTCATAGCTAATCTTTCCGGCAAGTGCCGCCCTTACAGTCATCTAATGAAGAAAGGGATTCATTTCGTCTGGGATCACAAATGCCAAAGCGCACTGGACGAAATCAAGCATTACCTACAGAATCCTCCGGTGCTAACCGTTCTAATCAAGGGAAAACCCATCATTCTGTATACAACTGCCCTTGAAGGTTCTTTAGGCGCGCTATAGGCACAAGAAAACGACCAAGGGAAAGAGAGAGCCCTCTACTACTTGAGTCGAGTTCTACTGGGGGCAGAAAGCAATTACTCTCCCATCGAAAAACACTGCTTGGCATTGATCTTCGCAATAACGAAGCTCAGACACTATGCGTTGGCGCACGAGGTCCATCTCATATCAAAAGTGGATCCTCTCAAATACCTGATGTCGAAGGCCATATTAATAGGGCGGCTCGTTAAATGGGCCCTGCTCTTAATGGAGTTCTCGATAACTTATCGTCCCCTTAAGGCAGTGAAAGGCCAGGCCATCACCGACTTCCTCGCTGAACATCCGATACCTGCCGACTCTCTCTTGAACTGCGAATTGCCAAACGAACACGCGTTTGATACGATCGAGGAGGAGAGAAGAGAAAATGATACCCAGTAGGAACTCTACTTCGATGGAGCATCTTCCATGAAGAAGCGCGAACAAAGCATCCCCATAATCAAATCTGGGGTAGGCCTCATTTTCATAACTCCACAAAGGGGGATAATGCGCTTCGTCTTCTCCTTAACAGAGCCGAGGACGAACAATGAAGCCGAATATGAAACTTTAATAGCAGGACTTGAGATCGCTGTCGACATGGGAATTGAAAACCTCCTCATATACAGAGACTCCCAACTGGTCGTTAGCCAAGTAAACGGCGACTATCAAACGTGCAAGCCAGAGCTGGTGAAGTACGGTGAGAGAGTACAGCAACCGCTGACTTAAATTCCTTCCTACAGGCTAGAAAGTATACCGCGTGCAGAAAATAGCAAACCGGATGCATTAGCCAATTTCGCTAAAGAAATGGCCGACGAGAACCTCGATGACTTGAGAACCGTTATGCAAAACCGTCGGGTTCTTGCACCGGCAGAAATATCTCCGGAGTTGCCCGAAGAAAAGGAAGAAACCGAGCAAACGGCCCTACAAATAAAAGACTGAGAAAAGGCTAAGGATTGGAGAGAAGTCTTTATAGACTACAAATCCTGTCGAACGCCTGAAGATGCGTCCTCGAGACATCAGCTCATGAAACGAGCTCTATCCTTCGCCTTTGTCAATGACACTCTATATAAGAGATCATTTGACTCTTTATGGCTATGATGCTTGGGACCGGAAGAAGCAAAAGAGTCGTCCAAGAAATTCACAACGGACTCTGCGTATCTCATCAAGCCGGGCCAAAGATGAAGCTTGAAGATTAAAAGGATGGGCTACTATTGGCCTACGATGATCCAGGACTGCTTCGAATACGCGAAGCAGTGCCACTCATGCCAAATTCACGGAGACTTTATCCATCAGCATCCAAATCCACGGCATCCAACAGTGGCTAGCTGGCCATTCGAAATGTAGGGAACTGACATAATCGGTCCCATCGAACCAGCATCGTCTAGAGGACATCGATTCATTTTGGCGACAACTGATTACTTCTCCAGATGGGCAGAAGCAGTACCGGTAAGGGAGGTGAAGACGGAGAATATTCTCCATTTCTTCAAGACGCACGTCATTTACCGGTTCGGCACTCCGCGACGGATTATCTCCGATAACGGGCCAGCCTACAGAAGCCACAAGATCAGCCGCTTCGCACAACAGCATAACATAGACTGGAGATACTCTTCAGTCTATAATCCTCGAGCTAACGGTCTAGCCGAGGCTTTTAACAAGACCTTGACGAAGATCGTAAAAAAGACGGTGTCACGAAATAAAAAGGACTGGCACGAGAGACCGCATGAAGCTCTCTAGGCGTATCGAACTACGTTCAAAACGGCCACTAACACAACGCCGTATGCATTGGTATTTGGTACGGAGGTGGTACTCCCCCTCAAGATAGAGTTACCCTCTCTATGAGTGGCAGTTCACTACGAGCTAACAGACGAAGAGAATGTTCACTTTCGGCTTGAAGAGTTCGATGCCCTTGATGAAACCTGACTCATGGCGCAACAAAACCTGGAGGCTTACAAAGTAAAGATGACGCGCTCATACGAAAAATTGACTAGGCCGAGGACATTCCGCCAAGGCGAACTCGTGCTAGTGGTCAAAAGACGTATGATCCCCAATCGCGCCAAACGGGGGAAATTCGAGCCAAACTATAAAGGCCTGTATATCATAGACAAGGTCTACCAAGGTGGAGCCTATCTACTCATGGACATGAATGGCGAAAGACCTTTCAGGCCAATAAACGGTCGCTTCCTAAAAAAATACTACGCCTGACGAGTCATGGCCTAGGTCAACGATAGATGACGACGCTTATGTCCTCTCGCTATCTTCCTAAGCCCAAACTCTATAAGTAGTAGTTGGCTAACGGACCGAAACGTCCTTAAACTAACAACAGACCGAAACGTCCTTAAACTAACAACGGACCGAAACGTCCCTAAACTAACAATGGACCACTATGTCCTAAAACTGGCTACTGACCGAGACGTCGATAAACTACTACGGATCGCAGCATCTCAAGGCCGACACAAAAAAAACGGTATGTCCATAAGCAAAATGGGCATGGATGAAAACCCGAAAGGGCTCCATGAGTAAAAATAGCAGGACTACCGGTGAGTTTTGTGAAAACCCGAAAGGGCGCAATCTCGTTAAAAGACACTTGCAAGGTCCTCTCGACCTTATGAGGAGAAAATACCCGCGTGAAATCCTTACGACTCACAAGGGAGCAACACACTTAGGGATCCTCACGATTCCTAAGGAGAAATTACACTTACGAGATCCTCACGACTCGTAAGGAGAACCCTCTTATGAGACCCTCACGGCTCATAAGATTCAAAAGCCTTAAGCTATAGGGATCTGAACATGTTCTTAAGCAGTCATACCCCACAATTTTGCCCTACAAGCGGTTCAATGCTGACCCTTGTATACAATCTACGGGCGCGAATAAACATTCCTCTAACAAAGTCCCATCCGTGACTGGGGATATGTTTGCATAGTGAACAGCCCTTGTAAGTCCTCTCGACTTATAAGGAGAAAGGCCTCTTGTAAGATCCTTACGACTTACGAGAAGCCATACACTTAGGAATCCTCACGATCCCTAAGGAGAAAACGCACCTACAAGATCCTCATGACTCGTAGGGAGAAATACCTTTATGAGACCCTTACGGCTTATGAAGTTAAAAGCCTTAGTCGACAGGATCCTAACCCTGTCTACTAAGCCACCTTTGTTCGACATCAACGAAGGCAAATGATGATTCGCTCCTGGCAATATCCCAGTTGTAGCGGAGCTGATGCCGAAATCGGTGTCTAATTCCAAGCTTGCAGCGAAAAGCCAACGAGCCACACATGCATACGAAATAGCCGAAATGATGGGGCAACTTGCAACAAAATCAGTAAGTAAAAATGTATGCATGCAAAATAGCCGAAACTATTGGGCAACTCGCAATAAAAAGTAGCGGGAAAAAATAAAACAAATAGCCGAAATGATTGGGCACCGCGAAAAATAGCCGAAATGATTGGGCAATCGCGGCCTTCGCGATATAAAAGCTGAAATGATAGAGCATCGCGGAAAGAAAAATATAAAATGAAACTTTTTGCCCTACAGGTGAAATTACATCGATCCCTGTATACAATCCAGGAGCACAAATAAAGAGCGAATCACACCTTACCACTAGGCTTCATTGAAACGAAGACAAATCTCGACGGTTTAGGGATAGCCTAGAGATCATCAACAGCGTTCCTCCCCATTCCAACAGGATTCAGACGCTGCAATCAACCGTGGAGCCACGGCAAAGCCCCTACTCCAAATCTCGATGGTTCACAGAAAACCTGGAGACCACTTCGATATTTGTCTCATTACAACAGACGCAACGTCATCCTAATGACCCCGTCTCGGAAATACGTCATCCATATGACCCCGTCGCGGAAATACGTCAATCAATGACTCTATCACGGAAATACGTCATCTACATGATCCCGTCTCGGAAATACGTCATCCAAATGACCCCGTCACGGAAATATGTCATCCACATGATCTCGTCTCAGAAATACGTCATCCAAATGACCCCGTCGTGGAAATACGTTATCCACATGACCCCGTCGTGGAAATACGTCAACCAATGACCCCGTTGCGGAAATACGTCATCTACATGACCCCGTCTCGGAAATACGTCATCCAAATGACCCCGTCACGGAAATACGTCATCCACATGACCCCGTCTCAGAAATACGTCATCCAAATGACCCTGTCTCGGAAATACGTCATCCACATGACCCCGTCGCGGAAATACGTTATCCAAATGACCCCGTCGGGGAAATACGTCATCCACATGACCCCGTCGTGGAAATACGTCATCCAAATGACCCCACCGCGGAAACACGTCATCTACATGACCCCGTCTCGGAAATACGTCATCCTCATGACCCCGTCGCGGAAATACGTAATCCAAATGACCCCGTCGTAGACGCTACGTCATCCACATGACCCCATCGTGGAAACACGTCATCTAAATGACCCCGTCGCGGAAACACGTCATCCACATGACCCCGTCGCGGAAACACGTCATCTACATGACCCCGCCTCGGAAATACGTCATCCAACGACTCCGTGGAACACGGCCAAAGTTAACCTTGACCCCGTGGGAAATGCCCGGAGCAACTTCTGACGCCGTGAAATGCGGATAATGTCAATCTTATTAAACACTTACGGGTCTTCTCGACCCGTAAGGAAGAAAACTCTCTTGTAAGATCCTTACGACTTATAAGGGAAAACACACTTAGGAATTCTCATGATTCCTAAGGAGAAAATACACCTACGAGATTCTTTCGACTCGTAGGGAGAAAAGTCTTTATGAGACCCTCACGGCTCATGAAGTTGAAAAGTCTTAGGTAGCAGATCTGAACCTGCTTCCTAAGCCATCACTACCTCTCAAAGAATTCAAAACAGAATGCTCTCTATCTTCTACAGGCTACGCTTACTAAGGTAACATGCCGGCAACACAGAAAGGACAAGAAAGCAAGAAATAACACAAGATGGTATGAAAGAAATGTATCGTTTATTTATGAGTTCAATTAAGTACAAGCTACATCATCTGAAAAGATAAAGAAAAATGAATACATTTTATTCAAAATTTACAAATGGCGCAAAAGCAACTATTGGGAGGGAAGCGTCTTCAGTAGGCCAATCAATTGCTCACGCACTCCCCTCAGCCTCTCGTCACGGTCAGCTGCCACGGCCAACTCTGTTTCAACCTGAGACCGTTACTGCAAATAAGACGAAAGTTGCTCATCAACGACCCGCCGAGCTGCCTCACGACTTTGCGCATCCTGCTCGATGAGGTCGAGCTTCTGCCTCAGCGTTAGCCCATCGGAAATACATTGTAGAAGGCCCTCAAAGATGGTTTTCAACTGCACAGCATCGGCGTCAACCTGAGCATGAAGTCGAGCAGATTCTCTTGAAGTCTCTTCACATTCTTTATGCTTTAAGGCCGCTTCTTGTTCAAGATGGCAGAAGTAAGGAGTGCTCTGCTCGACCTATGCAGCCCGTTGAGAGTTCACAGCCAGGAACTCGGGAGCAGGACGTCCAACCTCGAGCTCATACAGACAAGCCTCAATTTTCCTGCAGTGACTAATCCAAGACTCAACGACGCCCTCACTATGAAAGTTCACGAGCGTCTCTAGCATAGGATTAACCTCGGCAGCAAAATCGGCAGCGAATGTAGGAGCCCCCGCGTTAAGCT
Organism: Agapanthus africanus; assembly: GCA_030015575.1. Taxonomy (NCBI): domain Eukaryota; kingdom Viridiplantae; phylum Streptophyta; class Magnoliopsida; order Asparagales; family Amaryllidaceae; genus Agapanthus; species Agapanthus africanus. The sequence goes on along the minus strand of JASDDO010000022.1, from coordinate 871,277,407 downwards.
CCTCTAGGTGATCGATCAACATGTGCAGGCTATTCACAGTACCTTTGGAAGAGGGACGTCGAGAGAAGGAGCATGCTGGCATTATAACTTGAGACTCGAACGGAGCTGAAGTCGATGTCACAGCTACAAAACAAATCATAGTCAAGTAATGGTTCGAGAAATAAAGGAGGTTCATGAACAACGGAGTTTACTATACCGGCTGCAGCAAGTGGCAAAACCGGGGGTACCGGTGGTGCAGCTACTTTTTCGTCTCCTCCTTCGATCTATAGGGCTGCAATTAAAACAAAGAAGAATTAGAAACGATTTGACTACCCGTCAAAGAAAAGAAGAGACGTTAGCTAAAGGCTGTATTCACCAGCTCCGCTAGAAGAGGCAATCTCTGACTGAAAGGAGAAGTGTGGGTGTAGCACCTGATATAGGTGATCAAAAAGGACTCCTGCAAGGATGTAGTAATACAATGTCAGTACATGAAATATACTGCCTGCAATGAAACTGACGAGTCACAAATCCGCACCTTCCAGCATTTGAGAAGGTACGAGAGAAGGCAAAGGGGCGGTCACCGTCAAAGCAGCAACTGGTGGCGCTTCCTCGGGTGGCACAACCTCAACGCCCACCGCAGCTGCATTCGAAACAAAAGTACTGTCAGAAAAGGTCGAAAAGGGATTGCAGAATAAAATAAAAAGCAATAACCTGAAATTTACCTGGTAAGTCGCTGGTCGAGACCGCAACAAGGGCATCACTGGATGCATCGACTGCCTCACCCTCTTCCAACAAAATGGTCTCGCCTCCCGTCGCCTCATCCCATGACTCTACGAGAGCCGTCGTAACACTCGCGATGCCAGGAGATGGCAGAGAACCGCAGGTGGAAAGAATGACGATTGGAGCAGTGCCCGACTCTTGAGAAGGAGCGGCTACCTCGGGCTCGGTGATTGTAGCCATCTCACCTACCGCTACCTCGGGCTCGGTGAATGTAGCCGTCTCACCTACCGCTACCTCGGGCTCGGTGAATGTAGCCGTCTCACCTACCGCTACTCGGCCCTGCAAGATAGGATATATAAGAACCTGAAAATTAAAACTTTGACAAAAGAACCCAATGTCACGTTACCTTAAGTCGGTTTTCCGATTGCTTCTCGAGCAGTACGTGCTGCCTGTCTGTGCGCGGTAGACAAGGCAGCCGAAATATCCTCTGAAGGAGTAGGGGTAGGGGTAGCAGCGCTCGAACCTGCACCCGCGGCCAAGGCGGCACTACGCTCCCTTGCCGCGCGCATTCTACGCTTCCTTTCCGCTCGGGCTATGAGAGCGGATCTTCTAGAAGCCTCCATCAATAGGACTTCATCATCCGCGCCGAGGGTTACCTCTGGAGCCGTTATGGCATCCTTCATCGGTCGTTTGAGTAAGGCCTCTTTTGGCAGTGCTGAGGAGGCCGGGACTTCGATGGCTGGCCCTGGAAGCATCTCCGCATCACTGTGCGGGATTGGCATTGTAGTCCCTGCGATAAGATAAGGAGAGGGTCAGATTACCCATAGGAAACGGGAGCAGAGACGCGGTGAGCCGAAATATACCAACGCCCAGCGAAGCGCGAATCCTCTCCTCCTCCTCAAAGGTCTTAAGGGAAGCCGCAAGAGCCTCTTCAGTGGAAATTCCTGTTAAAGAAGGAAAAGTGTCAGTCAAAACATGATAATAAAAATATAATGCAATGACAGAAGGTACGGCTGATATTTACTTGATTGAGCAAGGATGGCCAGTCCCGCTTTGTGGCTTGCTGATCGCACAGAAGCTGCAATAGCAGCCTCGAGGTTGGTATCGTCCGGTGCTACGAATAAACCCTTGTTGGTCCCATATTTGCCCAAGCCCTCACTATATGGAGCATGAGTCTCCTGACCAAATACAATGTCGGCAAAGAGGATCGACTTCTTCTTCCTCTTCTGCGAGCGAGCTCTGGTCGCCGCAAGCACAAGTTTACGTTTGGTGGGCACCTTGGGGTGACGAGTTCCGATATCTGAACCCACGCCAGAATTGGGGGAAGCTACAGTCACCGTTTCTACAGGAGCCTGGGGTATCGGTAGCTCGGGCCTGTCGTGCGGGACTTCGATCATGGCAGCTTCTCTTAGCGGAGGTGGGACAATGGTCCGTCGCTTCAGGGGGACATTTGGATCGCCAGCAGGGGGTGCACCTTTGCGATCGAGCAGCAGTCGCTTCTCTTCCCTGATGACGGCGCCCATTGAATGCTGGTACCACGCCACATACACACTAAGGGCCTTCGGGACACAGCTCGGTTCGCTGATAAAGAAGTTGGATCCCGTGTTCATGCGCATGAAATGATGCAGCGCGTTTCGCATTCCCTTTTCGGTGGCAGCAGGTTCTAGCAAGAAAGCCTCTAGCGGGACTCCCTGATTATAGCTCAATTGTTGGGCGAAACGATGCGGATTGTATCTCATGAATAACGCCGCATCATTTTGCCTAAACATTAGAAAGCCCGGTCTGATAGAATATAAATGGAGGATTTCCCGAGCTTTCAGGGTAGAAGCCCCATCCTTAAAGATGTCCCGCAATGGCTGCGCCGTCTTAGCAGACTCCTAACCGATGGTCATAACCTTATCAATAAAGGTCATGCCGTCCCCGACGGTACGTGGGCGAAGAATTACACCCCGAGCCTCTCGCTGGCTTGGCTCCACAATGGAAGCATTGACCAACCGCATGATCCGTGGAAAATTGCAAGTTTCATAGAAATGAGGCCGCTTGTGCATTCCGAAGGCACCGAGCACATGCAATTCAAGCCATGAAGTAAAATAATGCATCGGGAAGTTCACGGGATGCACCCCCGGCTGAGTAGTATCAGCCGCCAAACTAAGGCCGTGATATAAATGAGCCAGCCCGGCAATTCCAACAGCAACTTGTCTCCCTTCAACCATCCGATGAGCTGGGTAGAAGATTGACGGCCTTATGTAGCGAGGGTGCATGGGAAGCGCGAACCAGCTTAACCACAAACCGAGGAACCCTAGAAGGAACGCTTCCTCGTCGATGCCCGGAGCAGCAATTTCTGAAAAAGGGACGATCGCGATGTTTGGAAGAAAGAATCCCTTTTGATTAGCTTCCAATATTGGTCGGTGGTCCAAACCGAAGCCAAAAGGATCATCGAGTTTGGCAAACTTTTCACCCTGGCACAATAAAACTTTTGGGCAAAAAAAACGGGCGATGAAGTCCGCAAAGCTAACCCCACGGCTTCCAGATTCAAGAAATAAACCTTCGTAAATGTTTAACACCTTGATCAAGCTAGGGAATCGGTGCTGAATGGCATTCTCTGGGTTTAGACCCATCATCACCAGTCGGGTAGCGAAAACATATTCATCTGGGGGCAAGATCTCCTCATAATGCTCTCCTCTGATAGGCAAACCGGAGATATCCGCAAACTTTTCCAGAGAGATGGAAACTTCCCGATCTAGCATAAGAAAGGTATGAGTTGGAACGTTCCATTGTTCCAAGAAGGCTTTGACCCACCACGCGGGAGGTGTGGAATACTGAAACAGAGAAGCATAAATCGCAGGATACAACCCAAGCTTCAGTAGTTCTGACTTCTTTGCCGATAGGATATATCGGGCCCATTGTAGGTAGCCGGCTGAGTGACGGGGAATTAGACCTATATTGTACGGCTGTTCCCAAGGGCGCGACTCACCTTGGCATATACGCCGCCCTAGAATGTCCAAAGCCATCGGCGGTTGTACAGGTATTGCAGTCATAGAGGGCTGAAGACAATCCTCTGAAGTCTAATTAACCACCTCCACAGCATAGTTCACTGGGGGTGGGTCAGCATAGTGAATCGCCGAAATGGCCTCTGAAGGTGTTGCGCAAGAGAAGCTGCGTCGACCCATAATGATCTGGTTATACCATGTTCCCCACAAATGAAGATTCTTGTGTTCCAGGTCATGGTCTCTGATCAACGCAAGAACCTCCCGGTCTACGGGCGCTTCAGGAAATCCATCTTCGGAGTGAATGAACGGAAAGGGAGTGTCGAAAGACATGTCGCCTGCGTGAAAAGGGACAAAAGTCAACTGTCAATGCGATAATTCAATTTAAATTCTGACACTTGATACCTTAGAATTTGTACCGCACTGCAATGCAGTAGAAAGGGACCAAAGGGGGCCCACAAAATCTAGATGACAATTCATCATTAACAAAACAGCCTCATCATTTGATGAGGTTGTCATTAAGTTAGGAAATCCTCAAAAGAAATTCTCATTAAATGAGAGATCTCTCGGGCAGAGGAGTAAATCTCCCTTTGAGAGCAGTGCTATGTGACAGAGTGACACTTGTCAAACTCTGATCATGAAGGAATAAAAATTCCTCAAGAGCCTGGCTCTGTAAAGATGATGGAAAAACCCATCAGAAAAATTGAAATCAATTTTTTATATATGAATTAAAATTCTAAGATCTTCAAGATCCATGAACAAACTCTTAAGAGTTCTTCACGATTTGAAGAGAGCAAAAGCTCTGTTAATGAAACCCTAAAAGAGTTTTCTTTAGATCAAAGATCTATGAAGAGCAAGGCTCTGTTAATGGGTAAAACCCTAGCTTATTAAAAGATTTAATCTTTACCTAAATTTTGACAAAGTTTTTGTCCTTAAGAAAATTTTTAAGATGGAGAGCTATGCTCTGTGAGAGAATAAAAATTCTCAGAAAATAAGGAAGAAAATGAACAGAATCATCTAAAGGGCCAAGGGTCCTATTTATAGGCATTGAAATGCCTTTTCAACTTCTGAGTTGATCCAAGGGCGCAGATATGCCACCGTTGCACTCACATGTGGGCCACGTGAGCGCAACGGTGGGGGGCATTTGTTTCCCCCAATCAGAGCAAAGCTCTGTTTGAAATTTAAATTTCAAAATGAAGCAACGCTTCAGATGCAGCGCCAAGTGCGCTGCGCCATAAGCAGCGCACCATATGCAAAGCACATGTGCGCTAGCGCTGGGTGCGCTGCGCTTTAAGCAGTGTACCACGTGTAAGACACGGACGCACTGGCACTAAGTGCGCTGCGCTCTAAGCAGTGCACCACGTGTCAAACACAGGTGTGTTAGCGCAATGTGCGCTGCGCTCTAAGCAGTGCACCACGTGCAAAGCACGGGTGCGCTAGCGCTGGAATTAAAAACTCCCCACTGTTAGATCAAAAGATCTAATAATAATGATAAATCATTAATTAATCAGAATTAAATTCTGTTATGGAAAGATTTTCCAATCTTGTTAAAAACAAAAAGATTGCCTTCTGTAAAACAGAAGCCCTAGGATCAAAGATCCAATGGTGGGGAAATATCCCCAAATCAATCAGAGAAAGATCTCTTTAACTTATTCAACAAATCAGCTTGCCCTATATAAACGCCCCAAGACTTCAAGTCTTATATAGAGAAATCCCCCCATAAACTTTGAGAAACTCAAAGATAAAGAGCAAGCTCTTGCAAGAAGATATTTCTTCAAGGTAAGAATGAAGGATGATGAACTCAGAGATGAAATCATCTCATGATTAAGAAAGAAGAATTCACTTCTTTAAAAAGATCATAGATCTACAAAGACAAAAAGTTTTTCACAAAAGAGATCAAAAGATCTCATCATAAAATAAAAGAAGAACATAATTCTTCTCACAGATTATGGATCTATAAAGGCAAAGCCTTTCATCAACATAAGAGATTGGAAATATCTCCTGCAAAAATAAGAACTGTTGTTCTTAGATCTTGAGACAAAGTCACTTTTAAAAGAACATAAATTTATTTTTCCAGATTATAAAATTGATCAGATGCGTTTTGCGCTCTTGAACTGCGCTTCTGCGCTCTCTGGACCGGCGCTCAACGCCAAATGCGCCACGTATCAACCACGTATGCGCCAATTAACAACTTGCGCTTTGCGCTTCTGAAATAGCACACTGCGCTCATGGGCTAGCGCTCAGCACCAAGCGCACCACGTGTCACTCACGTGTGCGCTATTAAACTGAAAGTGCAATGCGCTCAGGGATTAGTGCTCAGCGCTCATAAACTGGCATCATGCGCTCATCATCTGGCGTCTAGCGTCGAGTGCAACATGTGTCTCTTACATGTACGCTACTTGGCAGAAGCGCACTACGCATTCTGATTGGCGCAAAGCGCCTAATGCGCCACGTGTTGCACTGACAGAACATAAATTATTCTTTAATAAGCCCAGAGCTCTGATGAATGCTCAACATTCAATAAAAGAAAAAGACATTGTTAAAAGGGTCAAGCCCAAAGAAAGGATCAACAGCCTAAAATAAAATGTAAACATTTTAACCTGATTGGACTTAGCCCAAGATTGGCCATAAGTCCTCAACTTATATTAATTGAGCCCATCTACTCATAAATATTTTAACAGATCTTAGCCCCAAATTGGACTACAGATCTTTCAACCAACTCACGTCGATTCGAGGGTACATCTCTTTACTCCTCTGATATTTGTCGTTGTAATCCTTCAACGTCTTCAGAGAGGTGACGGGTCCCGACAACCAAACATTTCACGGACTGTGGGGTCCTTAAACTCATGGACTATGATGTCCTTAACCTTGACTGTGATGTCTTTAAACTCACGAACTATGATGTCCTTAACCTGGACCGAGATGTCCTTAAACTAACACTGGACCACCATATCCTTAAACTGGTAATTGACCGTAAAGTCACTAAACTAAAACAATAGAGCCCAAATTCTCTTTTGTTAGATCTAAATGATCCTGTTAAGTAGACCTTAGTCTAAAATTAGACTAACGTATCTTTAACAAATGGTTAAGTTGACCTGAGTCTAAAATTAGACTAACGTGTCCTTAACAAACTGTTAAGTCGACCTTAGTCTAAAATTAGACTGACGTGTCCTTAACAAACTGTTAAGTTGATCTTAGTCTCAAATGAGACTAACGTATCCTTAAACCCAACCCCAAATCCAAATCTACGAAGATACGGATTTGGATTAATCCACGCCCTACGGGCGACAACATAAATTAGTCTCCGTATACAATCCACAGGCAACCAAAAACAAAAAAAACACCCACGACGCGAAGTGACCATCTGGAGAAGGAGAAAGTTGTTACCGCAATGCGGTAGCATAATTAACTGCAGGGGCTTGTGTTTGCAGGGAAGAGCGTCCCCACAATCAAAAACCCCTCAAACGAGGGGGAATCTGATGAAGTCTGCTACATCGGCCGCATCCGTTTAAACCTCCGATATACGGTGCCATAAATCAACTTGGCATCTTCGGAGAGGTGGACGGATAGCACCAATTAGCATCTGCCCCCAAATTCAGGCAAGACGGACCTACGCGGTCTCGTCCCCATGTTTCAGTGGAGAACAAAGTTTTTCTTCGTTTCCCCTCCCGAGGGCGAGGACTGGCCCGTGCCTACCAAGTGGTCGAGGGAAAAATGCTTGCCAGGGAATGAGTCCAATGACCCCGCTGCGGTGAGAGTGGCATCGTGGGAGACTGTTCTCCGATTCGACGTGCTGTTGTCTGAGAAGATCCTGAGTTGGGCCGGGCTCAGCCCCGTTGAGTTCGTCGGTAAGTTAGGCTTGCTTTTTGGCTTGTATATTGCTTGTGTCGCTGACTTTTTTGCATTTGGTTTTGTGCAGGACCCATGGATATGGACGAACTCCGAGCCTCCATGCGCCAGCCAAGGAAGGTCACGAAGGCTAGGGACGCCAGCTCTTCTCGTTCGAAGCCTGCCCCGGCTCCCTCTCTTCCGGTGGCCGTGTCCTGTGAGCGTTCGGGGGCAGATCCTGCCCCGGGGCCTAGCAGAGCGTCGGGCAGGAAGCGGGCTCGGATTCTGGAGGACCCGGTCTCGGAGGAGGAGATCGGTTCTCCATCGGAGCCGCCCAAGAGGGGTTCCCGGAGGTCTTCCCGGGGCCCGCCCTCGACGATCATGGTGGAGGAGGGGGGCCTCCAGTTCGCGGTGCCCTCGGGTCTTTCTGTCGCGGATAGCCTGCTTCATGAAATAGAGAAATCGGCGGGGGGTAGGGTCCCTGGGGGGACCTTCAGGGCCCAGATGGCGTCCATCACCCAGGAGTCCATACAGGTAAGTGTTTGGTTTTTTGCGAGATTCGGTGCCTCCTGCGCCTTTCTGATCTCTTTCCAATTTTTCAGGTTCTCCAGTACGTTGCCCTTGCCTTGTGCGTGAAGGCCGAGGTGATAGCCCCGGCAATAAAGGCTGTGGGCCAGCTTGCTTCGCTGGAAGAGAGCTCCAAGCGGGAGCTGGAGGCGGTGATGGCGAGGGTTGCCGCCCTGGAGGGTGAGGTGGAGGCCGGGAAACAGGAGGTTGCCCGGTACCGTGAGGCCGCCGTGGCTGCCGAGGCCAAGTTTGAGGACGCTTAGGTGCTCGCTGGCAACCTGAAGAGGACAGTGAAGACCCTCCGGAATGAGCTGGGGGTGGCGGCTGAGACGGCGAAGGCGGCCGACCTGAGAGCGGCGAAGTTGGCCGACCTCTCGGCGGTGGAGGCGGTGGAGGGCTACAAGAAGTCGAAGGACTTCTATGATGACTTGGCCGTGGCCACAACCCGCATCTGGCACGAGGCCCTCGACGCCGTTAAGGCCCGGGTGCCGGAGTTCGCCGACGAAGAGCTCCGGGCCGAATACCCCCTTGCAGACGCCAATGAGCAGGCTGAAGAGATTCTTGAAGAGGAGGTGGCCGAGAACCCTGCTCGTCTCGTGGTGGATGTCGAGGACCCCGAGGTCACGCCTGACCCCGAGGCCTAAAGCCCCCGTGTTCCTCCTCCTTTTATTTTGTCGCTTCTGGAATTTTTGTAAGCCTCCGGGCAGTTTGTAAGGCTGGAGAGCCCAAAATACCATTTGTAAAGACTTTGCCTTTGGTAATAAAACTTTTTTTTCTTTGGTTTCATCGGTTTGCACTTTATCTTCTGTTTGTGAAGAATGTTCATAAAATATCTCTGCTTACATTGTTGGGCTTCCATGTCAGGTCAGCTATCTGTCTAGCGGTCGTTCGTCGAGTTGATTTCGATCACTTGCCAAGCGTGCCAAGCGCTGCTGAGAAGGAGGCATCTCCATGGCCCCGAAGTCGAGGGGGGATCGCTCAAACTTGGATAGACCTGATGCCCTTTGTTATGGCCTCGGATCCTCTGCATGTGATGGACAGAGGGCTGTCCGCCGTATTTGTGCCTAGCATGAATGGGCCCAGGGGATGAATGAGCATGAATGGGAAACTGCTCGGTTGCCCCTTGGCGAGGGCCTTTGACTTCTGGCGTTGCGAGCAACGACCACTAGCCGGGGATGGTCGAGCGAGGGTCGGGCTCAATTGCCTCTGGGAGGACTTTAGATCCTTAGCGTCGGAGGGGTTGTAAGAAGCCCACTAAGGATGACCGGGCAGTGAAGCAGCGTGGTTGCCTCTTTGCGAGGGCTTTGATCTCTGGCGTCGTGGGTAGGCCACTACCGGCCTGGGATGATCGAGCAGGGTAGCCGTTCGGGTGCCTCTTGCGAGGGCTTTTATCCCTGGCGTCATGGGTAGGGAGCTACCAGTCGGAGATAGCCGAGCAGGGTAGCTGTTGAGCTGCCTCTAAGGAGGACTTTGATCCTTAGCATTGGAGGGGCTGTAAGAAGCCCACTAAGGATGACCGGGCAGTGAAGCTGCGCGGTTGCCTCTTGGCGAGGGCTTTGATCTCTGGCGTCGTGGGTAGGCAACTACCAGCCTGGGATAACCGAGTGGGGTAGCCGCTCGGATGCCTTTTGCGAGGGCTTTGATCCCTGGCGTCATGGGTAGGAAGCTACCAGCCGGAGATGACCGAGCAGGGTCAGTTGCCTCTTGCGAGGGCTTTGATCCTTCAGGACGGGGACCGAGCAAGGTTACTGCCCAGCGCCTCTTGGCGAGGACTTTGATCCCTGTCGGTTGTGGTAGGAATCTACCAGCCGGGGATAGCCGAGCAAGGGCTCGACTGCCTCTGGGAGAACTTTGGTTCTTAGCACGGGAGGGGCTGTAAGAAGCCTACCAAGGACCCTTGGCCGGGCAGGGTTACTGCCCGGTGCCTCTTGGTGAGGGCTTTTTTCCTGAAGGATAGCCGAGCGAAGGTCGGGCTCGACTGCCTTTGGGAGGGCTTTTGATCCCTGTCGGTTGTGATAGGAAGCTACCAGCCGGGGATAGCCGAGCAGGGTAGCTGCTGAGCTGCCTCTAAGGAGGACTTGGATCCTTAGCGTTGGAGGGGCCTTAGGAGGCCTGCTAAGGATAACCGGGCAGTGATGCTGCGCGGTTGCCTCTTGGCGAGGGCTTTGATCCCGGGCGTTGTGAGTAGGGGAGCTACCGGCCAGGGATAGCCGAGCAGGGAAGCCACTCGGCTGCCATTACGGAGGACTTTGATCCTTAGCGTTGGAGGGGCCTTAGGAGGCCTGCTAAGGATAACTGGGCAGTGAAGCTGCGCGGTTGCCTCTTGGTGAGGGCTTTGATCCCTGGTGTTGCGAGTGGGGAAGCTACCGGCCAGGGATAACCGAGCAGGGTATCTGCTCGGCTGATTCTTTATGAGGTTTCGCCCGACCATCCAGTTGCAGGTATGGGAAACAGGAGCGGTGGCAGCGAACGTGCGTGCAGCATGCAAATTGAATGTGGGGGGAGGCGAAGCGCCAGGGTCGCGTCGTTTCGATTCCGCCAGAGAAGGCTCGATGATCGCCGCGTGGCAGCAACTTTTTGGGCGAAAGCGGGCGACTGTTGAGTTCCGTTGGGGCGCAGTGGGCTATATAAGGCCTGTAACACCCGAGCCCAATGCTACTATTTTCAGTTACTGTTTGAGCATAATATGGTACTCATTTCATTTAGCTTGCTTGTTTGTTGCTTACTGCAAATTTTACCTGGCAAAGTCATTTCTGCATATAACAAATTTTGGCATCTAAAATAAAATTAAAAATATTCATCTTGGTCTACTTGACACCCCTAACCTCGTTGTAGCATCCGTGTATCGTGTTCTCGTCCCGTTCAGTTAAACGGCGAGTTTGGATGGCTACGTGCACGTACGTGTGTCCGTTTTGGGGGTATGCTTTTTAATCATAAGACACTTAATTTTAAAATTTGGATCCCGCTTAAAATCCTATTATTTCAATTTCAAATTTTTGGACCCGATCCGGGCGCGATTTGGAAATGTTTTACTTTGCGCCAAAATCCCAAATTTTAATATACTTGAACATTAGAATATATTCTTCTTAGCTATATAGTTACTGTTCACGCAAATCTTTAAATCCCTTTAAATATTTTTTTCTGTTTCATTTTATCCTCCAAAATTTTCCCTCAGCCAATCCAATCTCTCTATTTAACTGTGGGCCCCACCTCCTTAATCTCTCTCCCATATTCTTTCTCTCTCACCGTCTCTCTCTCTCTCTCTCCAATCCTCTTCTCTCTCTCTCTCTCTCCCTCAAATCTCTTTCTCTCTCTCCTTTATTTAAACCCCGTTCCCTCCTCTCCTTTTTATTCCTCACGAGAAAACCCAGAGAACCCCATCGCAGCGCTGCCCTACCGCCGCCGTCTCCTTCCTTGCCGCCGCAACCCCAACACTGACGACACCGGCACCTTCGCCTCATCTTCCTCGTCTCAACTACAACCCCTCTTCCCCCTTTCCCCGTGTTCCCAGCCACCTGCTCACCCCACCCGCGACCACGTGCAACCCCCTGTGCACCGTCGGACCGCCGTCTGTCGCCGCCGACGACCCCGTTCCCGTGTCCCCGGCCTCGCAGGCACACCCCCTCGGTGAGATCACTTCCCTCCTCTCTCCCTTTCTTCTCTCCTTCTCCGCTAATGAAATTCTTGAATCGGCAGTTTTTCCCGCGGTCACTGTAGGCCACCGCCGGAGCCCGTCGACCTCGTCGTCGTTCTCGCGTCTCCTCTCTGTAACCACAGAACAGCCCCTCGTAAGCCTCCTCCTCTTCTTCTTTATTCCTTTCTTGTTGCAAAGTTCTTGACATTCACTGTTCACTTTCTCGCCGGATTCCGGCCGTGCCGACGACGTGACCCGACATTCCAGCGGGGTACCCTGACCCGCGGTTTCATTGTTCGTTGTTTGGGTTCAATCCGTGAACCGAGCGGCCGTCGCGAGTTTTCCCGCCGACGTTACGATCCGTTTTTCCCGGTTCGCGACCCGTCGAGGCATGTACCCCTTGCTACATGCTATACAATATTTACATATATATTGTGACACCCTAAATCTGTAAATTTAGTTTTGGTACAATCATTTCTCATTTTTCGTGTACAGTATTGCATTATATCATTTTACCGCTACACTTGGAACCTACAGTTGCAAATTGAACCTGTTAACCATATTTACCTGTTTAATCACATTTTTAACGTTAACGTAGCTTATGGCATTTATCCCTATAGTTCTGTTACATTCGGACACTCGTATGCATTTAACCTGAAATAGCTGTACTGAACCGTTACATAAATTATTGCACCTCTAAGGGTTCTTAAACCTGTTAACATGACTAAAGGGCTATACTTGTTTTACTGCACTCTTGTAATCATCTCTGTAACAAATTTGATAACTGTACTGCAAATTGAATGAAACTGCCTCTTACATAATTCATTGCTTATCTCATGTTGTGATACTCATGCTAGATTATATAACTGATTGTGAGCACACCCATGATATTGTTTACATCTTGACCTGACATTGCTACACATATATATATTGATATACCTGACATGGTACCGTATACTGTTGACTTGACCTGATGTACCATGACCCGACCCGTTACCTGATCTTGTGTCTAATGCCAACAAACCTGACATGTAGTCCTCATGGACCGTTCCTGTTGTCTATCCAGACAAACCTGCTTTTACCTGATCCTGTGTTGGCATTAGTTCTTGATTACTGAATACCTGACTCGACATACATAACTTAGGGGTATGGGGAAATCAAAGGTGAAACCTGACTTGTAACTCAACAGTTCGATACCTGTTCTGATCAGTCGTACGGGCTAGGCCAGCCCCGGAGTGATGATGCTGACATCACTCGCCCATCCTGCTACCTGTTACTGCCTAGCGGCACGTCTCGGATTCAGCCCCGAGAGTCTTGACCGTGGTCCCGGGCATGCATGGGATACTATTGAGTTACATCGATGATTCATCAATTTGGTTTCAAAGACTCTAGACTAGAAAACCTGATAGAACAGTTAGTTACCCACTGCACACTACCCTGCATTGCTTGATTCACATTATTTCTACTCTCGTTTTATTCATGTTTATATTACATTGCCTGCTACACTGTTCATATTATATTACTTGATGACATGACGCGCTGACGTCTGGGTTTTGCATGGCCCAGATTCCGTACCGCTGTTGCAGTCCGAGCAGGAGTACTTCAGCCAGCAGGCTGAGTTGTGAGTTCAGTAGTAGTTAGTTTTATTTCCTGCATTTATTTCCTGATGTGAGCCCGTATTATGGGACATACATTTCAGTTATTGTATTGGATCATTTGCTTCCGCATTTATTTATTATTGACTCCTGCTATTCTGGATTATGGACATGTTTTAGATAGTTTTATCTTGTTCTTGATATCTCTACAGCCGTAATGTGACTGTGGATAGATACTTCCTACCCACAGGTAGCATGGTTGGCTATGTCACGTGCCCAATCTAGCGTACTCTGGGAAGCGGGGCGTGACAAGGCCGAAGGAGCACTGGTCCTTCCTTTCTTCGTAAACAGATCGTTGAGAATGCAAGACTTCCCTTTTACCATCCCCGATATCATCCACTTCGAAGACGTATACCTCTATGACCAGAACTGCACCGAGGACACGGTGCTGTTGGTCTATGGGAGTATCGAAGACCACTTCGGCCGGCTGCTCCCCCGTCGCTCCTCCCTGCTGCAGCTGCCGATGTACTCCGTCTGAAGGGCATCGCCGGGGCTTTACAACCCCTTATCCGAGCAGCTCTATGACGAGGCCGTGGGCAATCTGCGGTCTCTGAGACGCTTCGGCCTGATCTCCGCGGATCGGCTGGCTTGCTCAGTGGCGCTCGTCCATGAGTGCTACGAACTGAGGCTCGGGGTCAACGCGCGCGGGGGGAATCGAGGGCTGAGGTTGGATCTCGTGAGGCCTCGGCTGGCGGAGATCTTTACCGAGTATCATGAGCAGTGCTCTCTGTACCCCTTCCCCCACTGCTATAATTTTCTTTTTCATTTGTATGTATGGCTGAGGAGCCCATAATACCTTTTAAATAAATGAGACCTTTCCTTCTTTTTCGCAATGTTCCATTGATCTTTATTAAATTAACAACAGACCCTAGGAAGAGTTTACATTGTCCTAAAAGAAAAGTACATGCTAATAGATGACCTTATTAGCATGGCCCGAGCTCCCCAGAGGCTTGTTGGTCTCCGTGCTCGGCACCGGGTACGGGGTTCCCTGAGCGCCGGATTGGTCATCTGCCGAAACGAGCATGATCTGGCCAATGGTCAGCTCGGCGGGAGGGGAACGCTGCTCCTGCTCGTGGTCGGCCTGCCGTTTGTCCCTCAAGTAGGCGGCGAGGTTCCCCGATCAGATGAGCTCCTCGATGTAGTCCCGGAGTTGCTTACAATCCTCCGTGGCGTGGCCCAGCGTCCGGTGGAAGGCGCAGTAAGGGCCCCGGGTTCGTTTCGAGGCCTGACGCGGAGGGAACTTGAAGAACCCCTCGCCCTGGGCCTCCTCTAGTAATACTGCAAGGGAGACGTTGAGCGGGGTGTACACCTGGAACTTTGGGTGATAGGGCTGCTGACGCTCCGGCCTCTCTTCCCGAGCCCTCTTCTTCTGGTCGGACCGTTCTGCTCGGGGGAGGTTCGCGTTCACTTCGGACTCCAGCTGAACCTCACGCTCGGTCCATGCCTTGACCTTGGCCATGGTCTTAGGCTGTGCCAACGCAAAGGAGCGCAACCACTCCTTGTGCCTAAGACCAGATCTGAGCGCCGTGATGACGGTCTCGTCCCGGTGCTCAGAGACCTCGAGGAGGGCGTTGTAGAAGCGGGTGATGTAAGCCTTGAACGTCTCTTTGTCCCTGCTCTTAATTGTGAAAAGGTAGTCGACCGTGCGCTTCTGCCGACGGTTCCAAATGAAGTGGCCGAGGAACTGAGTAGCCAGCTCGTCAAAGGTCGAGATTGAGCGAGGCTCAAGTCCTCGGAACCAGTCCCGACCAGAGCGGATGAGGATGTCTGGGAAGGACCAGCACTGGGCGGCATCGGAATGGTCCTGGAAGCTCATCCCCGCTGTGAAAGCATCCAAATGGTCTTTCGGGTCGGTTTTCCTGTCGAACAGAGAGACTTTCGGGGGCTTGTTGCGCGAGGAGACAAGGACAGTGAGCAGTCCCTCGGTAACCGGCTTGGTGAGCGAGTCGGCGGCGTACTTAGCCCCGTCGCCCGAGAGGTGACCTTCCCGGCGCATGTCCTTGATCTTCTTTTCGAGGGCGTCGAGTCGGCCGTGGTACCCTGAGGATTCGGCGCCTTATGATCCCTGGCTCCTGCTGTGGGAGACCTGCGTCTGGGCGCGGCCCTGGTTCCTCTCGATGAGGTTCCTCAGATCCCCGGGCGAGGTTGCCCTTGAGCCGTCGTGGCGAGCCCCTTCTGTGCGACCCCATCGAGGGAGGGGGTGTCGATCATGCCTATGGACAGGCGAGGTGACTGGCATCTCCTCAGGGGGGTAAGGGTCGTGAGGAGGCTCGAGGCGAGGCGCTCTGGCGGCGGATCTTGGTGTGGAGCCGTAGGGCGCCCAGCGGGCTTCAGGGAGTATCAGCCCATGAGATCTGTGGCCAGGGGTCGTAGCCTGCCGGTGGTCAGCCGTGCCGACGAGGGCAGAGCCTTCCGGAGGCGGAGGAGCGGTGATCTGGGGCCCTGGCTTGGCTATTTGGACGCGGACGAGCGCTTCCACGAGGGACTATAGCCGATCTATTCGGCTGGCAAGGGCGTTGATGATGGTCGCCGGGGGAGGTTCATCCGCGCCTCCGGTAAGGGGGAGGCAGCGGCTGGTACCTGGATCTTTAGGGTGGTCGCTTGCCATGTGGATGGAGATCGGAAGGCCAACTTTATTTTTTGTGGAGTTTATTTCCTACAGACGGTGCCAACTGATGGAGGTCCTATTCGGGTCTCCGTCAGATGTTGTCCTCCGTCGATCTCCTGGTGGATCTTGGAGGTGATCTCCTGTTGCGTGTGGGTCTCAATAGGTTTTGAGGAGATTGGTGGTTTTGAGGAGTCAACGCCGAGTACGTGTAAAGAAGTCCCGGGGTGGTTTGGTACCACCAAGGACCTTCCGACGATCAAGTTAGTACGAGATCCGAGCAAAGTAATGGCTAAGTGGGCGAAAAAGGTTTACTTGACCCCTCAGTGATGGGGGTTTATATAGTGGCGGCATCACGCAACAGTAGGTGCGAGAATCTCGTCGGCCGTTACTCTCCCGACATCATGCCTGCGTGAAGAGCGGATCGCCCGTTAATGGGGATCGTGATGGCGTGGAACGTGGTATGTTGCTGGCGGAGAATCTGCGCATGGCGAGATTTGCGGTGCGGCGATTACGTCTATGAGTGGTGGAGTTGGTCGGTCGGAGGACCGAGGAAGATGGCCTCGGCAGGGGAGCTCGAGGACAGGCGAGAGGGCCGAGGAGTCTTGGTCCTGTGGCAGCTCGGGGCGAGCTGAGAGGCCGAGGAGCCCAATTTTCAGAGGGTTCTGAGGAGAGCCATATTATGCTTGCAGGTCAGGTACATGGGTGGCCTGCTCGGCCCTTGTGGGCCCTTTCTTCTGAGTTCTGGGATACGTCATCTGCCACGTGTCCTGATCTTGGAGATCGCCAATATTGAGCATCATCAGAATCACAAAGTAGAATCGCAGCTGGAAATCTATTATGATCACATGAATTGAATCTCCTTGAAAAAGACTAACCGAGCAACTATCAAAACACCACAAATTATTAGATGCACACACCAAATAACACAAACACAAGATTTTACCCAGGTTCGGCTCAACTGCACCTAATTCTGCAATCCGACGATGAAGCCTCCACTATCAAAAAAAGATTATACAAGAACTGTCTTCTGCAATCAATGTCCAATACAAAGGATTCTAACCCTCATAAAAAACCTCTCCTCTCTCTCTCTCTCTCCCCCCTCTCTCTCTCTTCATTTTACGGCTGCCTCCTTTTAATTGTAGAGAAATATTGGCAACCTTCTTCTTAAAACCCTAGGCTAATTGGTTTTATATTTATATCCTGTATCAATTTAAAGATAAAACTTATATTTAAACTAGGATTTCAAAGAGATAAGCTTAAATTTTAAAATTACGGATTGGTTTAAATCTTAATCATCGACTTCTGCTCGATCTGGGATTCAACTCTTGGGTCAAATTTTGGCTAATTTAAATCAAAATCAACAATATGTACCCAATCTTTTTGTCTCTCAGTCCAGACATATATGACTCACGTGATAAAATTTTTTCAGAAAGTAATCGGCCCCGTATATAGTGCAGATTTTCACACATGGTAAAATGTTCATTCCTATATGGATTTTTTTTTGAGATAGAGGTAGGTATATTATGCCACACAATACCATTAAAAGTTTTAATGATCATCAATTACAACCCAATACAGTCTATCAAATCTGGTTCATCTGCCGTCATAAAATATAACAGAAGGAATATATGAAATACGTAGCATGGATCACAACATCCCCACGATCACAATCATAGGTAAATAATATGAAGTTGTTTGCATTTCTAGATTTCATTTTTTTCTTTTTTTTGTTCCATAAATACTTAAATATACATTTCCTTAAATCAAGTCAAACTGATTTAAAGAGCAAGAACTTGACTCCATTGACACTACAGGAAAACTATGGTTTATTTCCACCGCTGCTTCTGATGATGCTCGATATCGGTGATCTCCCAGATCATGACACATGGCAGACGACGTGTCTCAGGGCTCACAAGAAAGGACCTACAGTGGCCGACCAGACCACTCCTGTGCCCGTCCTACAAGCAAACGCCGGCTCACCTCCGAGCCCCCAGCACAATTGGCCTTCTCGGCCTCACAGCTTGTCTCCGAGCTATCACAGTCTCGAGCCTTCTCGGCCTCACAGCTTGTCTCCGAGCTATCACAGTCTCGAGCCTTCTCGGCTCTCTCAGCTCGCCTCCGAGCTCGAGCAGAACCATCGGCTCTCCTGCTCGACCGCGAGCTCTCCCGCCGAGGTCATCTTCTTCGGTCTTATCGACCGATCAACGACACCGCTTGCAGGCGTAACTGCCATCCTGTGAATCTCGCCATGCGCGAGATCTCCGCCGGCCACATCCCACGTTCTACGTCGCCACGATCCCCCATTAACGAGCCTGTCTCGCCATTAATGGGAGGTCTCGCTCATCACGGGGGCATGACGTCAGGAGCATAACGACCAGCGTGATTCTCGCGCCTACCCTGCCTGCTGCCACCGCTATATAAACCCCTTCTTCAGACGGTCCAAGTAAGCCATTTTTATTCCACTAAGCCGTTACTCTGCTCGGATCTCTAGTCTAACTTGACCGTCGGAGGGTCCTCGGTGGTACAACTACCCCGGGACTTCCTTGCAGGCAGCTCGGCAACCACAACCTCAAACCCATTGAGATCCACACGCTTCAGGAGCGACAGCCTCCAGATCCAATCTCAGCCACCCATCGCAGCCATCGGCAGATCAACGGAGGGCAACATCTGAAGGAGGCCTACGACCCCCATCAGCTGGCGCCGTCTGTGGGAACACACTCTTGATTCCACAAAAAAAAAGTTCGCTTTCCGATCCCAACCTAATGGCGAGTGATCGCCACGACGATCCAAGCACCAGTCGCCGCCTTCCCCTCAACGGAGGCACAGACGAACCTCCTCCGCCGAATGCCATCAACGCCCTCGCCGGCCGCATAGACCGACTCGCGTCTGTTGTGGAGGCGCTGATCCGTATCCAAACAGCGGGGCAAGATCACCAAGTCGCCGCTCCCCCACCTCGGGACCACGACCCCTACAGGGGGAGAGAAGGCTCCGTCCGCGTCGGCACTGCCGAGCACCGCCTCGCTACCTCCCACGGCCGCGGATCTCCCGGACCTATACGTTCTGAGACCCGCTGGGCACCCCACAGTTCGACACCAAGGTCCGTCGCCAGAGCACCTCGCCCCGAGGTCCTCCGCGCACCTGTCACTCCTGAGGAGATGTCTGTCAGCTCGCCTATTACCAGGCATGACCGACACACTTTCCCTCGACGGGGTCGCACGGATGGGACTCGCCGCGTCGGCTCGAGGGCCACCTCACCGGGAGATCTAAAGAACCTCATTGAGAGGAACTGGAGCCATGACCAGACGCAGGCCTCCTATAGCAGAGGCCTAGGATCAGAATGTGCCGAGTCGTCGGGGTACCGGGCCCAACTCGACGCCCTAGAGAAGAAGATCAAGGGTATGCATCGGGAAGGTCATCGTTCGAGCGACGGGGCTAACTATGCCGCTGACTCGCTCACCAAACCATTCACTGAGGAGCTGCTCGCCGTCCACGTCTCCTCCCGTAACAAGCCCCCAAAGGTCTCCCTCTTTGATCACAAATCTGACCCGAAGGACCACTTGGATGCATTCACCGCGGGAATGATCTTCCAAGACAACTCCAACGCCGCCCAGTGCCGAGCTTTTCCGACCACTCTCATCCGCTCTGGGCGAGACTGGTTCCGAGGATTCGAACCGCGCTCGATCTCAACCTTCGACAAGCTTGCTACACAATTTCTCGGTCACTTCGTCGGGAACAGGAGACAGAAACGCACAGTCAACCCTCTCTTCACGATCAAGAGCAGGGACAAGGAGACGTTCAAAGTATACATCACCCGCTTCTACAACGCCCTTCTCGAGGTCCCAGAACACCGGGACGAGACGGTCATCACAGCTCTGAGGTCTGGTCTTAGGCACAAGGAGTGGTTACGCTCCTTTGCGTTAGCGCAACCTAAGACCATGGCCGAGGTAAAGGCCTGGACCGAACGTGAGGTCCAGCTCGAATCCGAGGTGAACGCAAATCTCCCCCGGGCAGAGCAAACTGACCAAAAGAAGAGGGTAAGAGAAGATAGAAGGGGACCTGAGCGGTAAAAACCTTATCTCCCAAAATTCCAGGAGTACACCCAGCTCAACGTCTCCCAGGCGGTGCTACTAGAGGAGGCAAAGGGCGAGGGGTTCTTCAAGCTTCCCCCGGTCTCGCGAATGGCCTAAAAACGAACCCAGGGCCCCTACTGCGGTTTTTACAGATCGCTGGGCCACTCCACAGAGAGCTGCAAACAACTCTAGGACTATATTGAAGAGCTCATCTGTCCGGGGCACCTCGCAGCGTACCTAAGGGACAAGCGGCAAGCTGACCGCGAGCAGGAGCAGCGTCCCCTTCCCGCCGAGCTGACCATCGGTCAGATCATAGTAGTGTCAGCGGGGGATACGCCTGGTACCCACGAAGCTCGGTATCCTGTGCCGGCATAGATGCCAACAGACATCCGGGGGGCTCAAGCTACACGAATAAGAACATCTACTAGCATGTATTTTCTTTTCAGAGCAATGTATATCTTTCTTGAGATCTTTTGTTTATATAATAAAGGGATCAATAAAGCATTGCAGAAAAGAAAAAGAATCTTATTCATTCAAAAAGGTACTCTGGGCTCTTCAGCCTTACAAAAAGGGTTACAAAAGAGGTGGAACGGGATCGAGGAAGTACTCCTGGTGATACTCAGAGTAGATCTCAGTCAACCGGGCCCTAGCCGCTGCAGCCCGCTCCTGCCGACGCTGCATGCAGACCCGGGACGCCACGGAAGCACCCGACTCACCGCCCGCTGAGCCTTGACCCACGATGTATCTCATCTTGAAACATTCAAGGATTAGAGCAAGGATCGGTTGTGCCTGGCCTTCGAGATGAGGCCGAACAGGAAGATCGAATGCACCTTGTCGAGCGCCTCATCTAGAAGCTCCTCGGTGAAGGGGTTGTCCAGACCCGGGGACCTCCTCCAGATCGCGTACATCAGGAGCTAGAGCAAGGACGACCACCGAGGGAGGAGACGGCCGAAGTGATCCTCGAGGCGCCAAACCACTCCCTGGCACCCCTCCTCGGACAGCGATTAGTCGTACAAGGAGATATCACCAAGGGTGATGATCTCTTCGATCAAATACACGCGCCCAGTCATCTCGAAAGTAAGCGGTGCCAAAGGAACTGCCATCTCCTCCCCTACTTATAGCTTCAAGCAGAATCTTCAAGGACCCAGATTCTCGGGCATGCCAGTGCGAATCTTGGGAATCGCATCAACTACCCCAATGCCACGCCCCCACATGGCGAAACTGGCACGGCATTCCAAAACGCTTCGCGTCCCCTACGCGATCGCGACACGTGTCACTCGCGACTGTCCATCTTCCTAAAGCCCTTACGAAGAGGTGGCCCTGCAGCTACCCTGCTTGGCTATCCCTGGCCGGTAGCTCACCTACCCCACAACACCAGGGATCTAAGCCCTCACTAAGAGGCGACCGAGCATCTTCGCTGCTTGGTTCATCCTTGGCAGGCCTCCCACGGCCCTCCAGTGCCAAGGATCGAAGCTCTCACGAAGAGGCAGCCCAGCAGCTACCCTGATCGGCTATCCCTGGTCAGTAGCTCGCCTACCCTACAACGCCAGGAATCTAAGCCCTCACAAAGAGGCGACCGAGCAGCTTCGCTGCTCGGTTCATCCTTAGCAGGCCTCCCACGGCCTTCCAGCGCCAAGGATCGAAGCCCTCACGAAGAGGCAGCCCAGCAGCTACCCTACTTGGCTATCCCTGGCTGGTAGCTTCCCTACCCCACAACGCCAGGGATCAAAGCCCTCGCCAAGAGGCATCCCTGCAGCTACCCTGCTCGGCTATCCCTGGTTGGTATCTTCTCTGCCCCACAACGCCAGGGATCGAAGCCCTCACCAAGAGGTACCGGGCAGCAACCCTGCTCGGCCATCCTCAAGGACAAAAAGCTATCGCCAAGAGGCACCGGGCAGCAACCCTGCTCGGCCATCCTTAGTAGGCCACTTACGGCCCCTCCCGCGCTAAGGATGAAAAGTCCTCGAAAGAGGCAACCGGGCCCGTCCTTGCTCGGTTATCCCTGGCTGGTAGCTCCCTACCCCAACAAACCAGGGATCAAAGCCCTCGCCAAAAGGCAACTGGGCCCGCCCTTGCTCGGCTATCCCTAGCTGGTAGCTCCCTACCAAACCAGGGATCAAAGCCCTCGCCAAGAGGCATCGGGAAGTAACCCTGCTCGGCCCGTCCTTAAGGATCAAAGCCATCGCCAAGAGGCACCGAGCAGCTACCTTGCTCGGCCCTATCCTTAGTAGGCCACTCACGGCCCCTCCCGCGCTAAGGATCAAATCCCTCTCCAAGAGGCACCGAGCAGTTACCCTGCTCGGCCACATCCTTAGTAGGCCACTCACGGTCCCTCCCTTGCTAAGGATCAAAGACCTTGCCAAGAGGCACCTAGCAGCTATCCTGCTCGGTTCCGTCCTTAGTAGGCCACTCACGGCCCCTCCCACGCTAAGGATCAAAAGCCCTCGAAAGAGGCAACTGGGCTTACCCTTGCTCGGTTATTCTTGGTTGGTGGCTCCCTACCACAATACACCAGGGATCAAAGCCCTCGCCAAGAGGCACCGAGCAGCTACCCTGCTCGATCGATCACCGGCATGCCTCCCCAAGCTTCCCACGCTAAGGAACATGACCTCACCAAGAGGCATCCAGTTCTACGTCTAAGAAATCTCCACCTCGACTTCAGGGCCATGGAGATACCGTCTTCGCACCAATCGTCGCACACTCGGCAAACGAACAGATTCAACTCGATGTGTGATCGCTAGACAAAGAACCGACATAAAACGAAGGCAGTACTGCGCAAATACGTGTTTACCGACAAAGGAAAATACAAGCACAAACACTACTGCAAAAACAAAAAAATTTATTCACAAAGTCAAAAGTCTTTAAAAAGGTATTATGGGCTCCCCGGCCTTATCAAATTACCCGAAGCATTACAAAACGGAAGTTCTGGCCGCAAGCCCGGCCTAGACCTCGCTTCCCTCATCACTGTCGACTGGGGGCACGACCACTGAAAGTGTACCCGAGCTCGAAGCTCACCGTCGGCAAACTTCGGAAGCTGCTCCTTGATGGCATCAAGAGCTTTGTTCCATGCAATGGTGGAGGCCTCGCCGAGGTCGACGTAAAACTGGTCTGACCCCTTGTAATCAGCCACCGTCTTTCTAGCTCGGATCTCGACAAGCTCCACCGCCTGAAACGCCGCCTAGGCATCCCGCCTGCCTGCGTCCCTCTCCCTCTTCATGGCCGCAAAGCGATCGGCCAGTTCCACCAACTTCGCCTCGACGACTCGGTGGGACTCACTCAGGCAGCGATATGACTCCCAGCACTTTGAAACGGCGAGCTCCGCGGATTCTGACCGGGCTCCAAGGACGACCATCCTCTCCCTCTTCAGACGTAGCTCGAGTCGCAGACCCTTACCCTCCGAAGAAGACTCTTCTGCTGAACTCGCAGCATGAGTAGCCCTCTCGGCCTCCATACGATTAACGAGGGCACAGTGCTGTAGGATCTGGCGAAAAACAGCAGAGAGGCTTAGGGACACCCGAACTAAAGAGAGGGCGTTCGAAATAACACATGAGGGAGTACACACCTGAACCGCCTCCTGTACGATAGCCGCCATTTGGGCCCTCAGGGTCCCCCACGGCATCCGGACCCCGGCCGACTCCTCTACACCAGCAAGAAGGCTGGCAGCAACGGAAAGCCCCGATGGGACCACGAAGTGGGTGTCCCCCTCCTGCGCGGGAATCCCCTATGGAATTCCCGACGGCGGCGCGTGAGAGACCGTCTCTTTCGCTTGAGAGAAACCCCATCTTCATCCTCTCCTGCATCCCTCGTCTGGAGCTTGGGAACCCGTGTACGCCATTGGCCACCTCCAGAACAATCGTCAGGAGCTCGCGACGGGGAAGATGGCCCCGCTGTCGGAGGCACATTTGGTGTGGGGCTCGAGTCAGCTGGAGGCACGACCGCACCGCCGGTCCCCCTCCGGGACTGTGCGCCGAAGGCACCAAGAGTCCTGGATCGATCCATTTGTCCCGCTAAAGGGAGAAGATGCTCAACTCAGAAAGAGAATAAGCAGAAGGAAGAAAAAGCAAGCCATTTAACCTGATGGGAAGAAATCCTCGAGAAGAGAAAACACAAAATCCGACCTAAAAGGGGAGAGCGCCGAGCTAACAAGACTCAGAATGAGGAAAATATGAAGAGAGAGATCCTGGATCAGGCCTCCCCTCGATTTATGCTACCGGCATCCTCATCCAACCGCGATGGTCGACTCCCGCTAAAACGGTTCACTGCCCCCAATGGCCACGATCACTCCACCTGTCGCAAGCGCATTGGCAGCATCCCATCGGACGCCAGAAGCCTGCGGCAAGTTCATCAGCTAACCGGCACCCAACACGTGGCCTGTCGCTTCAGCAAAAGGGCACACGATCCGGCGCACCCTCTTTAATGCAGAGATCTCGCCCTGATTCGCTGACATCAACCAAAAAAACAACCGATCGCCCAGTGACACGCCCGACGATATCTTTGAGAAGGTGCTCACCTCGGGTGACCCGGCAAACCACTCTCAACCAGACCCGTCAGCTGGTCGGGATGAGAGTTGGGGGATAATGATGATGCTCGATATCGGTGATCTCCCAGATCATGACACGTGGCAGACGACGTGTCCCAGGGCTCATAAGAAAGGACCTACAGTGGCCGACCGGACCACTCCTGTCCCCGTCCGACAAGCAAACGCCGGCTCACCTCCGAGCCCCCAGCACAATTGGCCTCCTCGACCTTATAGCTCGTCTCCGAGCTATCACAGTCCCAAGCCTCCTCGGCTCTCTCAGCTCGCCTCCGGGCTCGAGCAGAACCAGGATACCTCGGCTCTCCCGCTTGACCGCGAGCTCTCCCGCCGAGGTCATCTTCCTCGGTCTCATCGACCGATCAACGGCACTGCTTGCAGGCGTAACCGCCATCCTGCGAATCTCGCCATGCGCAAGATCTCCGCCGGCCACATCCCACGTTCCACGCCGCCACGATCCCCCATTAACGAGCATGTCTCGCTATTAATGGGAGGTCTTACTCATCACGCGGGCGTGACGTCGGGAGCATAACGGCCGGCGTGATTATCGCGCCTACCCTGCCTACTGCCACCGCTATATAAACCCCTTCTTCAGACGGTCCAAGTAAGCCATTTTTATTCCACTAAGCCATTACTCTGCTTGGATCTAGAGTCTAACTTGACCGTCGAAGGGTCCTCGGTGGTACAACCACTCCGGGACTTTCTTGCAGGTAGCTCGGCAACCACAACCTCAAACCCATTGAGATCCATATGCTTCAGGAGCGACAGCCTCCAGATCCAATCTCAGCCACCCATCGCAGCCATCAGCAGATCAACGGAGGGCAACATCTGAAGGAGGCCTACGACCCCCATCAACTTCTATCCTAAAAAGCCACATATAATATTCGTCGCAATATATGGTGTCGCAATAGTTTATTTCGACGGGAAATAGGGGTCACAATAAAAATCACTTATTTCAACGGTCAAATACTGTCAAAATAAATGTTATTTCGATGGATATACGCTGTCACAATAAACAATATTTTACATATATAAAACGTTTTCTGAATATATTTAAAAAAAATTAAAATCTATTTCAACGGGCCAGGCACGTCAAATATATATAGCTTATTTCGACGGGGCTGACACGTCAAAATAAGTTTAAATTATAAAATAAAAATTAAAACAAAACACAAAATTTTAAATCCAATTACATCCAATCCATTCCATTCAAATATCAATTACATCTAATTCCTTCCATTCAAATATCGATTCCATTCTAATCAAAATATAAATTATCCAAAAAAATAAAATCAAACCAGAAAAGCTAAAATCCAATTACGTCCAATGTATTTCATTCAAATATCGATTCCATTTCATTCAAATATTGATTTCATTCTATTCAAATATAGATTCTAATCCAAAATCCATTCCATACAATTATCAATTCTAATCCAAAATCCCTTCCATTCAAATATAAATTATCCAGATACGATTACAATAGATATTACACGTTCCATTACAATCCTAACATCATAAATTTATAAAAACGGGAAATGAAATCACAAGGGGAGAGAGAGTTGATCACGAAGGAGACGCTCATGGATCTCCGGAGTAAAGCCCCTGCGATTAAAAGTTAAAAATACATGATTTAGTATGGATATTTTATAGTAATTAAGTAAGCGTGCGCGCGCGCTTGTTTGTGTGTGTACCTATGATAGTGTGTGTTTGTATGTGATTTGTGTGCATGTGTGTGTGTATGTGTGTGTATGTGTAATACCCTAGTACAATTATACGACATTAATGTTTACTGCGGAAAACAGAGATGGAACCGTGTAGGTCGTCTTGCCTGAATTTGGGGGCAGATACTATTTGGATTTATCCGTCCACCTCTCTGAAGATGCCAAGCTAATTTATGGCACCGAGTATCGAAGGCTTGGATAGATGCGGCCATTGTAGCAGACTTCGTCAGATTCCCTCTCGTTGTGAGGGGTTGTTGATTGTGGGGACGCTCTACCCTACAGGCGCAAGCCCCTGCAGTTAATTACGTTACCGTGTAGTGATAACCACTTTCTTCTGCTCCAGAAGGTCACTTCATGTCATGTGTGTTTGATTTATTTTTGGCCGCTGTTTCCCCCAATCAGAGCAAAACTCTGTTTTTAAAATTCAAAATTTAAAAGTTGAAGCAACGCTTCAGATCCAGCGCTAGGCGCGCTACACGCCACGTGTCAAACACGGATCCGCTAGCGCCATATGCGCTGCGCTCTACGATGCGCGCCACGTGTCAAAAGTAGGTGCACTAGCGCAAAGTGCGCTGCGCTCTGAGAGGCGCACCACGTGTAAAGCACGGATGCGCCAGCACTGGAATTATGAAATTCCCCAACGTTAGATCAAAAGATCTAATAATAATAATAAATCATTAATTAATCAGAATTAAAAATTCTGTTATGAAAAGATTTTCTCAATCTTGTTAAAAAACAAGAAAATTGTTTTCTGTAAAACAGAAGCCTTAGGATCAAAGATCCAACGGTGGGGATACATTCCCAAATCAATCAGAGAAAGATCTCTTAAAACTGATTTAACAAATCAATTTGCTCTATATAAAGGCCATAAGACTTCAAGTCTGATATAGGGAAACCCCCCTACAAATTTTGAGAAAACTCAAAAAGAAAGAGAGCAAGCTCTTGAAAGAAGATCATTTCTTCAAGGTAAAAAGAATGATTCTTGAACAAAGAGATGAAATCATCTCATTAAAAAAAGAAGAATTATCTTCTTAAAAGATCATAGATCTACAAAGATCAAAGTCTTTCATAAAAAGAGATCAAAAGATCCCATCATAAAAAACAAAAAAAGTATTTACTTTATTCACAGATCATTGATCTGCAAAGGCAGCGCCTTTTTATAAATAAGAACTTTTGTTCTTGAATCTTGAGGCAAAGCCTCCTTTAAACAGAACATAAACTTGTTCTCTGATCATAAATATTGATCAAATGCACTTTGCGCTATTGAAAAGTGCCTTGCACTCATGAACTGCGTTTCTGCGCTCTCTGGACCGGCGCACTGTGCCAAAACGCGCTACGTGTCAACCACGTATGCAATTTGCGCTCTGCGCTTCTGAAATAGCGCACTGCGCTCATCATCTGGCGCAAAGCGCCAAACGCGCCACGTGTCACTCATGTGCGCTACTCATGCAGAAGCGCAATGCGCTCATCATCTGGCGCTCAGCGCCAAGCGCGCCACGTGTCACTTACGTGTGCGATACTCAGCAGAAGCGCAATGCGCTCATAAACTGGCGCTGGCGTTAAGCGCGACACGTGTCCTTTTCGTGTGCGCTACTTGGCAGAAGCACAATGCGCTCTTTAATTGGCGCAAAGTACCTGGCACGCCACGTGGCGCGCTGTCAGAACACATATCATTCTAATGAATGCTATGCATTCAATACAAGACAAAAAATGTCAGGATCTAATGTTCAGCATTATTAAAAGGGCCAAGCCCAAGTAAAGGCTCAATAGCCCAGAACAATAAAATGTTAAACATTTTAATATTATTAGACTTAGCCCAATTCTGGCCATAAGTCCTCAACTCATATTTAATTGAGCACATATGCTCATGAATATTTCAACAGATCTTAGTCCCAAATTAGACTACAGATTTTCCAACCAACTCACACCGGTTCGAGGGTACATCTCTTTACTTCTCTGATATTTGTCGTTGTAATCCTTCAACGTCTTCAGAGAGATGACGGGTCCCAAAAGCCATACATTCCATAGACTACGATGTCTTTAAACCGGACTGTGGGGTCCTTAAACTCATGGACTACGATGTCCCTAACCTGGACTGTGGGGTCCTTAAACTCATGGACTACGATGTCCTTAACCTGGACTGTGGGGTCCTTAAGCTCACGGACTACGATGCCCTTAACCTGGACTGTGGGGTCCCTATAAACCCACGGACTATGATGTCCTTAACCTCGGACTGTGGGGTCCTTAAGCCCATGGACCATAATGTCCTTAAACTAATGCTGGACCACCATGTCTTTAAACTGGCAATTGACCGCAAAGTCCCTAAACTAGAACAATAGAGCCTAAATGCTCTTTTGTTGGATCTAAATGATCCCGTTAAGTAGATCTTAGTCTAAAATTAGACTAACGTATTCTTAACAAATGGTTAAGTTGACCTTAGTTTAAAATTAGACTAACGTGTCCTTAACAAACTGTTAAGTTGATCTTAGTCTAAAATTAGACTAACGTATCCTTAACAAACATTTAAGTTGATCTTAGTCTCAAATGAGACTAACGTATCCTTAAACCCAACCCCCAAACCCAAATCTAAGAAAATACGGATTTGGACTGATCCACACCCTACGGGCGACAACATAAATTAGTCTCCGTATACAATCCACGGGCAACCAAAAACAAAACAAACACACACGACACGAAGAAAACATATGGAGAAGGAGAAAGTGGTTACCGTGATGCGGTAGTGTAATTAACTGCAGGGGCTTGCGCCTGCAGAGAAGAGCGTCCCCACAATCAAAAACCCCTCAAATGAGGAGGAATCTGACGAAGTATGCTACATCGGACGCATCCGTTTAAACTTTCGATATATGGTGTCATAAATCAACTTGGCATCTTCGGAGAGGTGGACGGATAGCACCAATTAGCATCTGCCCTCGGAATTCAGGCCCGGATGTCACAACGTCCCGGTTGCGTCTTTCGGCGGAGAACAGATTCTGGCATGCCCGGTGGGACCTTTTCCTCTTTCCACTCCACACTTCGTGTATCGTGTTCGCGAACGAATCGCGGTTTGCAAATGGTTGCCCTTAGGTTCGAGGTACTGAGATTTGGCGTTTTGCTTGGTGCAGAAAGCGAAGGATCAATGGTGTCCACTTGCGCAAAGTGTTACAACTGCAATTGCAACCCAATGTAACACCCGAGCCCAATGCTACTATTTTCAGTTACTGTTTGAGCATAATGTGGTACTCTTGTTTGTTGCTTACTGTAAAATTTACCCGGCAAAGTCATTTCTACATATAACAAATTTTGGCATCTAAAATAAAATTGAAAATATTCATCTTGGCCTACTTAACACCCCTAGCCTCATGGTAGCGTCCGTGTATTGTGTTCTCGTCCCGTTCCGTGAAACGGGCGAGTTTGGACGGCTACGCGCGCGTACATGTGTCCGTTTTGGGGGTATGCTTTTTAATCTTAAAACACTTAATTTTAAAATTTAGATTCCGCTTAAAATCCTATTATTTCAATTTCAAATTTTTGGACCCGAACCGGGCGCGATTTGGAAATGTTTTATTTGGCGACAAAATCCCAAATTTTAATATTATTAAAACCATCGCATATATTTTTCTAACTAACCTGATATCTTACTGTTCATTACCTATCTTTTAAATCTTTAAATTAACCTATATATATATTCTACTGTTCCTTAAAATATTTTGAATCTTTAATTAATATTTATCCCTAACTAACGATTCCCCTTTAGCCAATCGCGTTCCTTTTAATTCCGTGGGCCCCCACCTGCAGCTCTCTCTCTCTCTCTGTCTCTCTCTCTACTTTTTCTCTCTCTCTCTCATATATTCTCTCGTACTTCTCTTTATCATTCTTTCACTTCTTGCTTCATGTCTCGTTTCTCATTTTTTTTAACTGTTCTTTTGTTGCCGGAATTCCGTCGTGCCGGTGACCCTTCTCGACATTCCAGCGAGGTATCCCGACCCGTGTGGTTCCTTTGTTCGTCGTTTGGGTTCATTCCGTGAACCGTGCGCCCGTCGCGAGTTTTCCCCGCCGACGGTTAACGTTCCGTTTTCCCGATTCGCGACCCATCTAGGCAAGTTAATCTTGCTACATGCTATATAATTCATTTTATACCTATTTAAATAAATACCATACCTATAGTTTAAATCTAGTGCCCCATGTTTAATTTTATAACGTTTCGATGTTCGGTTTGCATCCGTTTATATCATATTAAATCTAGATCATGAAAACTTATCTTGTGATATACTAGATTACATTATACTGCAACCATATCATTTAAAATATATATCGTCATAATATTTATTATTATTATCTTTAATTAGTTTATAATCTTCATTTTATAATGTTATACATTTGAAAATCTTATAGTTTACATATGAAACGTCGTTGAAAAATCGGATATGACAAATCTGAAATTTACCGTACACCTTATCTTATAAAATTCATTATAAATCATAGAAAAATCATTAGTATATGTTCTTTTGTTCGTTACGAAGATAACTCAGAATATTATAACTCTATGAAATATTTACTTGCAAAATAAATTGTTTAAATAACGTAAAATGCAAATGAAAATGTCTCCAAACTGCTGTCCAGGGAAATTCCAGCAGCAAACTTTCAACTTCGAATATTTATAACTTTTTTTAGGGATAAGCTGAGATGCTTATACTTATAAAACTGAAAACCTTATTGAATTATCTTTGTTTTGGTATAAGACACGTCCCTTTTAGAGAACGTTTGTTATTTTTAAGCTATTTTACAAATTAGGGTGACGCTAAATTTCTGAACGGAACTTTCTTGTGCATGGTTAATCAATACCACTTTTATAGTTATTAATTGCTTTGAATATGTTATCCATATTAATATTATTATATCAATATTTATATCACATATTGCTTAGTTGTACATCCCACATTACTATTTTATAGTTTTATAACTTTTCGGATACCCGTTTGCATCCATCGCATTTAAGATACATATAATTGCATCCATAGATCACATTACTACATAATAATGTGATATCAACACTCCATGTTTAATAAATTGCATCCTAATTAATATTGGAACTATAAATGTAACCCTAATCGATAACTGTGCATCCATATCCTTGAAATTATATCTATTTGCATATCATATTACATGTTCCAGTTTATTGTTCTGATAGTACTCATGCTTGTTTATTTATACACATGCTTATGTTAGTTTGATTATGAGCACCCACATGACATCTTGTGCTTCCTGACATGACCTGTTACACTTCCTACTTGACATGACATGGTACCGTACACTCTTGACATGACATGACACCTTTATACATTATCTGGCTTGACCTAATGTACCATGCCTTTACCTGTTACCTGATCTTGTGTCTAATGCCAACAAACATAACATGTAGTCCTCATGGACCGTTCCTGTTGTCTATCCAGACAAACCTGTTTACCTGATCCTGTGTTGGCATTAGTTTCTTGATTACTGGATACCTGACTTTTCATACACATATAACTTGGGGGTATGGGGAAATCAAAGGTGAAATCTGACTTGTAACTCGACAGTTCACTACCTGTTTTGAGTGTACACATTCCTGTTTTGTGCCAAGCGGCATGTCTCGGTTTCAACCGAGAATATTGTGGCCGTGGTCCCGGGTATGTACGGGATACTATCGAGTGTACACATTCCTGTTTTGTGCCCAGCGGCATGTCTCGGCTGCAGCCGAGAATATTGTGGCCGTGGTCCCGGGTATGTACGGGATACTATTGAGTTACATCGATAATTCATCAATTGATTTCAAAGACTTTAGAATAGAAAACCTGATAGAACAGTTTAGTTTACCCACTGCACGCTACCCTGTACTGGTATGATTCATATTATTGTTATTCTTGCTATATTCATGTTTATATTACATTGCCTGCTACACTGTTCATATTATATTACTTGATGACATGACGCGCTGACGTCTGGGTTTTGCATGGCCCAGATTCCGTACCGCTGTTGCAGTCCGAGCAGGAGTACTTCAGCCAGCAGGCTGAGCTGTGAGTTCAGTAGTAGTTAGTTTTATTTCCTGCATTTATTTCCTGATGTGAGCCCGCATTATGGGACACACTTTTCAGTTATTTGTATTGGATCATTTGCTTCCGCATTTATTTATTACTGACTCCTGTTATTCTGGATTATGGACATGTTTTAGATAGTTTTATCTTGTTCTTGATATCTCTACAGCCGTAATGTGACTGTGGATGGATACTTCCTACCCACAGGTAGCATGGTTGGCTATGTCACGTGCCCAATCTAGCGTACTCTGGGAAGCGGGGCGTGACATGGTTCTTTTGGTATCAGAGCCATAGGATCGTCGGGTTGATTCTTTTGTAGTTGGGTATTGTACCCAATACACGAATCAGAATACCCGTGTTTAGGAAACATGTCTTGCCACCTTGACCGTTTTACCATTCTTGAATCACATTCTTCCTGATTATATCTTTTACGATGTGCAAACTTCCTTTGCATATCGATTCGAAAACCTGATTCCTTGTTATCTCTAGGACTTAGGCGACTTGGATGGAGTTATGTAATTGTGGCTATGATACCGCGGCATAGTTACAATGCGGTACTCTATTTAAGTATCTTGGAGTTCTAGCCTTGATCTATATTCAAAATCTATCATCATGCTAATGTTGGGTATTTTGAGTTTAGGAATATGGCCGATAAGAAATTGAAGACATACCAGAGGCGTGTGGACGAAGCCGCCATGCTTGGAGTGATAAGAGGAATGCCGGAGAATCAAAGAAATAGACCGAGCTGATCCAGCAGCAAGCGGACTCATTTCGGGAAGGTTTGCAGATCGTTCAGCAGTCTGTGAACAATGTTGGAGCTAGACCAGTTGACCGAGTAGGGACCGTAGGAGATTCAGGCGGTTGGGTCTGTCTACATTTACTGGTTTAAAGGAGCCGTTGCCAGTGGAGATTGACACAGAGAACTTGCTTTTTGCGGCACAGATTCCAGATGACAAAAAAGTTGTTGTGGTAATGATTCAGCTAGTGGATTACGCCCGAGAATGGTGGCTTGTAGAAGAGAACCGTTTGCCCAAGCCGATCAAGTGGGCGGATTTTTCGAAGAGTTTCGTGGAGAAGTTCTTCCCGCGGACTGCACGGGAGGAAATGGAAGAGAAGTTCATCGGACTAAAGCAGAAGGGAGCACCTGTAGATGTGCATGTAGTAGAATGGACGAGACTCAGTAGTTTCGCTGGACCTTTAGTTGCTAACGATGCAGACAGGGCACGGAGGTTCATGCGCAGACTGGACATGGACATCCAGAGGCAGATTGTCTCCCTGGGTTTGACCATTTTCTCATAAATACTTGCAGCAGCCAAGAGCAGCAGAGTTTATCTGGGATGAAAGGGAGTTTGCAGCAGACAGCAGTTGCGTTAAGGAAGCAGTTCTGTCGGGCCAGTCGAGTTTAGGGCTAGGCCGACAAATAATATTCTTGCATCAATGGAAGTGATGAAAGTGAAGAGCCGGCTGTTGTTCGTGATTTTATGGACGTGTTTGAAGATATATCGGGTTTACCGCCAAAGCGAGACGTGGAGTTCGCAATTAATCTTATTCCTGGTGCAGCGCCAGTATCTAAAGCGTATTATCCAATGGCGCCAGTAGAGTTGGAAGAAGTAAAGAAACAAGTTGCTGAATTGCTTGAAAATGGTTGGATTCGAAACAGTAACTCGCCTTGGGGAGCTCCAGTTCTTCTAGTAAAGAAGAAGGATGGCATAAGAAGGATGTGCATCGACTATCGAGAATTAAACCGGGTGGCTATCAAGAACAAGTACCCGATCCCTCGCATTGGAGAACTTTTTGAGCAGCTTAGTGGCGCGAGGGTACTCTCGAAGTTGGATTTACGATCCGGATATCATCAGGTCCGAGTGAAAACAGAAGATATTTGCAAGACGACGTTCCGAACTCGGTATGGACATTACGAGTACTTAGTGATGCCCTTCGGAGTAACGAATGCGCCGGCAGTATTCATGGACTTGATGAACCGAATCTTTTCACCATTCTTGGATCAGTTCATTGTGGTATTCATTGACGATATTCTGGTTTACTCGAAGAGTTGTGAAGAGCATGCTGAGCATTTGAAGATCGCACTGCAGACGTTGAGACAGGAGAAATTGTATGCGAAGATGAGTAAGTGCTAGTTTTGGCTGGAGGAAGTAAGGTTTTTAGGGCATGTTGTGTCTGGCGATGGCATTGCCGTCGATCCAGAAAAGATTGCAGCAGTTCGAGATTGGCCTATTCCAAAGAATGTTGCTGAGATAAGAAGTTTCCTTGGATTAGCCGGATACTACAGGAGATTTGTGGAGAACTTTGCTCGTCTGGCAGAGCCGTTGGCCAAGGTTACGCGCAAGGAGGTACCTTTTGTATGGGCGGATAAGTGTGCGTTAGCTTTCGAGACGTTGAAGCAGAAGTTGGTAACCGCCCCTATTTTGACCGTGTCAAACAATTCCGAAGGATTGGTGATTCACAGCGACGCATCTGGGAAAGGATTGGGATGTGTTTTGATGCAGCATGGGAAGGTTGTAGCATACGCATCGAGACAGTTGAAGACCCATGAGAAGAATTATCCAACTCATGACTTGGAGCTTGCGGCTGTGAATTTCGCTTTGAAGATTTGGAGACACTACCTTTTGGGCGAAAGAGTCGAAGTTTTTACAGATCATAAGAGCTTGAAGTATGTGTTCACACAGAAGGAACTTAACATGAGGCAGCGTAGATGGTTGGAGCTGATGGTTGACTATGATCTTGATCTTAAGTACCATCCGGGGAAGGTTAATGTTGTGCCAGATGCGCTTAGTCGGTTACCAGTAATTCAGGTGTTAACTACGCAGAAGGAGATCGTCGCAGATTTTCGAAGATTTGACTTGGAGGTTATGCTACCGCGTTCTATGGGACAGTTGTTGCAGCTGCAAGTACATTCGTCTTTGATCGTGAATATTAAAGCAGCTCAATCGCAGGATCCTAGACTGCAAAAGTTTCGAGAGCAGGTTGAAGCCGGGCTACGAACAGATTTATTGATCCACGAAGATGGTTCGTTGAGGTATGGTAGCCGTTTGTGTGTGCCAAAGGGTGATGTTCGTGAAGAGCTTATGAAGGAGGCACACAGCTCAGCTTATTCTGTACATCCAGGAGGCACAAAGATGTACCGAGATATTCGACAGCATTTCTGGTGGGAGGGCATGAAGCGGGAGATTGCTCGCTTTGTGGCAAAGTGCTTGGTGTGTCAGCAAGGTAAGGCTGAACATCAAAGGGTTGCTGGTTTATTGCAACCACTTCCGATTCCTCAGTGGAAGTGGGAACATATAACCATGGATTTCGTGATGGCTTTATCGCGGAGTCCAAAAGGCAACAATGCAGTATGGGTAATTGTTGACCGACTGACCAAGGCAGCTCACTTTATTCCTTTTCGGGTTGGTCAATCAACAGAGACTTTGGCAGAGTGGTACATGCAGGAGATTGTAAGATTGCATGGAGTACCGGTGAGCATCGTGTCCGATCGGGACACTCGGTTCTTATCACACTTCTGGAGGAGTTTACAGGAAAGTTTGGGGACTCGATTGAAGTTTAGCACAGCTTATCATCCTCAAACTGATGGTCAGTCGGAGAGAACGATCCAAACTCTTGAGGATATGTTGAGAGCATGCATGTTGGACTTCAAGGGGTCTTGGGAGGATCATCTACTTTTGGTGGAGTTGTCTTACAACAACAGTTTTCAGGCAACTATTCAGATGGCTCCATTTGAAGCTTTGTATGGTCGTAAATGCCGTTCACCTGTTTGTTGGGACGATGTCGGTGAACGAAAATTATTGGGACCAGATTTGGTTGTGCAGACAGTTGAGAAGGTTAACCCTATCAGAAATCATATGAAGGCAGCACAGGACCGACAGAAGAGTTGGGCAGATACGTCAAGAAGACCTCTAGAGTTCACCGTGGGTGATTTGGTATTCTTGAAGATATCACCGACTAGAGGGGTGATTCGTTTTGGAAGTCGAGGAAAGTTTAGTCCTCGATTCGTTGGACCCTTGAGATCGTGGAGCGTGTTGGTGAGGTAGAGTATCGTTTGACGTTACCGCAGTCCTTGGCAAATGTGCACGATGTGTTTCACGTATCTCAACTCCGTAAGTATGTTCGAGATGAAACACACGTTTTGGATCATTCGGAGCTAACGGTACGAGAAGACTTGACTTTTGAGGAGCGACCGATTGAAATCGTGGATCGAAAGGAAAAGGTTCTTAAGAACAAGGTAATCCCCCTTGTGCTTGTTTCTTGGGGTAATCGCTCGCATGGAGAGTCCACTTGGGAACGAGAAGATGAAATCCGGCAGAAGTTTCATCACCTTTTCTTGTAGTTATCTATCTTTGTATTCTTGGAATTTCGAGGACGAAATTCTTTTTGTAGTTGGGTATAATGTAACACCCGAGCCCAATGCTACTATTTTCAGTTACTGTTTGAGTATAATGTGGTACTCATTTCATTTAACTTGCTTGTTTGTTGCTTACTGTAAAATTTACCCGGCAAAGTCATTTCTACATATAACAAATTTTGGAATCTAAAATAAAATTGAAAATATTCATCTTGGCCTACTTGACACCCCTAGCCTCATGGTAGCATCCGTGCATTGTGTTCTCATCCCGTTCCGTGAAACGGGAGAGTTTGGACGGTTACGCGCGCATACATGTGTCTGTTTTGGGGGTATGCTTTTTAATCTTAAAACACTTAATTTTAAAATTTGGATCCCGCTTAAAATCCTATTATTTCAATTTTAAATTTTTGGACCCGACCCGGGCGCGATTTGGAAATGTTTTATTCGGCGCCAAAATCCCAAATTTTAATATTATTAAAACCATCGCATATATTTTTCTAACTAACCTGATATCTTACTGTTCATTACCTATCTTTTAAATCTTTAAATTAACCTATATATATATTCTACTGTTCCTTAAAATGTTTTGAATCTTTAATTAATATTCATCCCTAACTAACGATTCCCCTTTAGCCAATCGCGTTCCTTTTAATTCCGTGGGCCCCCACCTGCAGCTCTCTCTCTCTCTCTCTGTCTCTCTCTCCACTTTTTCTCTCTCTCTCTCTCATATATTCACTCGTACTTCTCTTTATCATTCTTTCTCTTCTTGCTTCATGTCTCGTTTCTCATTTTTTTTAACTGTTCTTTTGTTGTCGGAATTCCGTCGTGCCGGTGATGCTTCTCGACGTTCCAGCGAGGTATCCCGACCCGTGTGGTTCCTTTGTTCGTCGTTTGGGTTCATTCCGTGAACCGTGCGCCCATCGCGAGTTTTCCCGCCGACGGTTAACGTTCCGTTTTCCCGATTCGCGACCCATCGAGGCAAGTTAATCTTGCTACATGCTATATAATTCATTTTATACCTATTTAAATAAATACCATACCTATAGTTTAAATCTAGTGCCCCATGTTTAATTTTATAACGTTTCGATGTTCGGTTTGCATCCGTTTATATCATATTAAATCTAGATCATGAAAACTTATCTTGTGATATACTAGATTACATTATACTGCAACCATATCATTTAAAATATATATCGTCGTAATATTTATTATTATTATCTTTAATTAGTTTATAATCTTCATTTTATAATGTTATATATTTGAAAATCTTATAGTTTACACATGAAACGTCGTTGAAAAATCGGATATGACAAATCTGAAATTTACTGTACACCTTATCTTATAAAATTCATTATAAATCATAGAAAAATCATTAGTATACGTTCTTTTGTTCGTTACGAAGATAACTCAGAATACTATAACTCTATAAAATATTTACTTGCAAAATAAATTTTTTAAATAACGTAAAATGCAAATGAAAATGTTTCCAAACTGCTGTCCAGGGAAATTCCAGCAGCAAACTTTCAACTTCGAATGTTTATAACTTTTTTTAGGGACAACCTGAGATGCTTATACTTATAAAACTGAAAACCTTATTGAATTATCTTTGTTTTGGTATAAGACACATCCCTTTTAAAGAACGTTTGTTATTTTTAAGCTATTTTACAAATTAGGGTGACGCTGAATTTCTGAACGGAACTTTCTTGTGCATGGTTAATCAATACCACTTTTATAGTTATTAATCATTTTGAATATGCTATCCATATTAATATTATTATATCAATATTTATATCACATATTGCTTAGTTGTACATCCCACATTACTATTTTATAGTTTTATAACTTTTCGGATACCCGTTTGCATCCATCGCATTTAAGATACATATAATTGCATCCATAGATCACATTACTACATAATAATGTGATATCAACACTCCATGTTTAATAAATTGCATCCTAATTAATATTGGAACTATAAATGTAACCCTAATCGATAACTGTGCATCCATATCCTTGAAATTATATCTATTTGCATATCATATTACATGTTCCAGTTTATTGTTCTGATAGTACTCATGCTTGTTTATTTATACACATGCTTATGTTAGTTTGATTATGAGCACCCACATGACATCTTGTGCTTCCGGACATGACCTGTTACACTTCCTACTTGACATAACATGGTACCGTACACTCTTGACATGACAGACACCTTTATACATTACCTGGCTTGACCTGATGTACCATGTCTTTACCTGTTACCTGATCTTGTGTCTAATGCCAACAAACATAACATGTAGTTCTCATGGACCGTTCCTGTTGTCTATCCAGACAAACCTGTTTACCTGATCCTGTGTTGGCATTAGTTTCTTGATTACTGGATACCTGACTTTTCATACACATATAACTTGGGGGTATGGGGAAATCAAAGGTGAAATCTGACTTGTAACTCGACAGTTCACTACCTGTTTTGAGTGTACACATTCCTGTTTTGTGCCTAGCGGCATGTCTCGGTTTCAACCGAGAATATTGTGGCTGTGGTCCCGGGTATGTACGGGATACTATCGAGTGTACACATTCCTGTTTTGTGCCCAGCGGCATGTCTCGGCTGCAGCCGAGAATATTGTGGCCGTGGTCCCGGGTATGTACGGGATACTATTGAGTTACATCGATGATTCATCAATTGATTTCAAAGACTTTAGAATAGAAAACCTGATAGAACAGTTTAGTTTACCCACTGCACGCTACCCTGTACTGGTATGATTCATATTATTGTTATTCTTGCTGTATTCATGTTTATATTACATTGCCTGCTACACTGTTCATATTATATTACTTGATGACATGACGCGCTGACGTCTGGGTTTTGCATGGCCCAGATTCCGTACCGCTGTTGCAGTCCGAGCAGGAGTACTTCAGCCAGCAGGCTGAGCTGTGAGTTCAGTAGTAGTTAGTTTTATTTCCTGCATTTATTTCCTGATGTGAGCCCGCATTATGGGACACACTTTTCAGTTATTTGTATTGGATCATTTGCTTCCGCATTTATTTATTATTGACTCCTGTTATTCTGGATTATGGACATGTTTTAGATAGTTTTATCTTGTTCTTGATATCTCTACAGCCGTAATGTGACTGTGGATGGATACTTCCTACCCACAGGTAGCATGGTTGGCTATGTCACGTGCCCAATCTAGCGTACTCTGGGAAGCGGGACGTGACACCCAAACTCCGCCTCATCTGGAGGTATAGCTTACGGGCCCCAAACGGCTTCCCTATTCACGATGCTAGTGGAACAGGTCACTCATGCCACCACTGGATTGTTTTTTGGGACCATGCTCCCGCCAACGAGTTTCAGCGCTCCTGTACCAACACCAGAAGCTCCCAAGAAGTCGGTCTTTGATCGGCTTGCTACTACCGCGGCCCCTCTTAACGGGTCGTCCAGCTTTAGCGCCTCAGTCTTCGCCAGACTGGGCCAAAGTTCATGTGGGCCCATGATGAAGCCTGCGATTCCAGAAAAGGTTATTCCGAAGAGGATAGCCATCCCAGCTCCCAAAGTCGTCAAGGCGGCTTCTCCTGCCAAAGGGTCGGTCTTCACAAGACTGGCTGTTTCGGCTCCCGCTCCAGTCGAAGTCCTCAAAGTTACTTCCCCCGCCCAGAGGTCTGTATTTGACCGATTAGACACTGCTGCTCGACAGATCTCGGTCTTCAAGAGGCTGGTACCGGCGGCGCCTCACCTGAACAGGGGGCAAGACAAAGCCATCCCCATCACCGCACCAACACCATCGGCTCGACATGCTCGACGTCGTCACTGGCGCCGAGTAAGGAAGGCTGGGGGCAAGTCCCCCTCTGGGCTAACTCCACCAGCCCCAACGATGGAAGTCAATGCTGCTGTTCCAACCAGGAACAGGTTTGAATTGCCGAACAAGGTGCACAGGAACTCCCCTACCGCCGTACTGAGAAGATCTCCTCCACCCGTGGAGAATGTTACAGGAACGAAGCCGGAGTAGCCCCCCTCAGCGGCTCTCTTCCAAAATTTACAAAGTCTGGCGATAGGTTCAGGACTCAGTAATTGATCAAGATTACCCTCGCCGACAGAAAAAGGTGAAGGTTCAGCAGGAAGAGAACCGTCCTGTCAAGCCACAAAGGACGGCAACTACCTGGGTGCTCGCTGCAACGGCCCCCTCAACATCAACTGCTCAAAAGAGAAGAAGGACAGAGAAGGCCCCTATGACTACGGCAGACCACAAAGACGCTGAGCTCAAATGCCCCAAGTCTGGGGGCATAATGGTGCATACTGTTTATATGGCTTCCGGAAAAAAGGAAAGCCGCGCTTCTACGGGTCACCGACCGCTCACCCGATCCGTGGCAAAAGCCCAGGAGCAGTAACAGAAGCTTCAAAAAATGCTAATGCAAATGGCCGCACTCACCGGGCCAAAAGAAAGCCCGGAGGCATCATCAGAACAGCGTCATGAACAAGAAACCGATGCCGACTTCCTTCCCAGAGTCCTCGAAAAGAAGGATAGAGAAGCAGCAGAACAAGTGGCTAATATAAAACGAATGGCGCTTCTCTTCCGAGACATGGTTAGGATGATGTTACAGCCAGAAACTCCAGCTGAAGACCCTCCGATCATCATTGAAGACGACAGAGGGGAGACATCGAACCCTCCTCTGGCTCTTTCAGCAGCCAGAGAGGAAACCATTTCCAAGGCCGCTCTGGATGACTACATTGCTCAGCAAATACGAGCTCACCAGGCGAATGAAGCGGCCTGCCAAGTCGTTAAAACTGGGTGACCATATCCAGGCTGGTATGACCAAATAAAGTATCCGCCGGGATATACGATCCCTAAATTTCATGTATATAAAGGGACGGGAAATCCGCACCAGCATGTCGCCCAGTTCAGGGCTCTATGTGGTAACACCGGAGGCGACGATAAACTGCTACTTCACCAGTTCGTCGGCAGCTTGTCAGAGATGGCATTCGAGTGGTATTCTGAACTTCCAAACGACTCCGTCAAGACTTTCGCAGAAATGGAGCTATTATTCACCCAATGATTCGCGAGTGCTAGTGAACGCACCCCAATAATGGCATTGATCAATGCCAGGGTGAAGCCAGGTGAAACGTGGGTTCAATACGCAATACGATGGCGGAATCTATGGTCGAAATGCGAAAAGCGCATCGAAGAAGCACCGGCGGTGGGCATGTTCATGGGTACTCTTGATCCGCAGGCGACCATCTCCCAATTCGTGATGTTCTTTAAGCCGACCACGTTCCAGGCCTTGATTGACAAGTTGGCCCAAATGGACCAGATGGGTCATAGACCATCTCCTTCAAAGACGGATCCTCGGAATGAAAAGGGGAAAGGAAAAGCAACTTTCGTTGCCACTACTCAACAACAGCCGAGCAACTTAAAGCTGGTTGTTCGCCAAAACAGTGTGCGTCCACACCCATCCCTCGAGAAAAGACTGGGACGTCCTTACTCGTTTCCCCAGGATAAAACGAGGTGACTGTTCGAGCTAGCAGTGCGCAACAGGCTCATAAATTTGCTGGATCCAAAACATCCACTGCAGCCAGGTGATGTCAACAATCCTAATTACTGCCCTTAACACCAAGCAGTAAGCCATCCAATCGTAGATTGCTTCGTCTTCAAAGGCTGGATTGAAGACCAATACCAACAAGGCAAGTTCACATTATCCGAAAACTGGAAGGTGAACCCGCCACAACCTCATGCCCCTAAAAAAGTGAACGTGCCGAGGGCATCGTGCTCATTCATAAGGGAAGCCCTATGGGAAGTTGTTCTTTCGGCAAAAACGAAAAGAATGCTGAAGGATCTCCAAACATGCCCGGCAATCAGGTGGAAAAATCCACTGGAACCCGAGATCGTCGAGGGAATGCTGAAACCGCGCCCAACTACAAAAATTGGTGGTGATAATCAAAGCGCTCGCACCCAGCCGTCAAAATCTTCGAAGAAGAAGAAGAAGACCCAAAAGCCCGTGAAGCTTGATAACAAGCGCACCGACCTGCAAAAATAGATTGACGCTCTGGAAGAATATAACCAGAAGGCGCGGACCCCGGTCACACTCCAAGAATTTCTCAACAATATCCTTGAAACGTCAATAACAACAGGGGTGACTCGTCAAAAGAATCTGAGGACTATGTGACAAGTTGGCACATGATCTCTCATTCGGTATTAACTAATGAAGAAACGCACTCGGCGATAGAAGACATCATAAAAGAGCTGGGGGAAGGATCGAAACCAAAAACTTGGAACCGTCTGACGAGATGATCGACTTGCTACTGAACGAAGCCCGTCAGAAAAGCAAAGCCAATCGAGAGCGTGAACTGGCTATATTCGAAAAAGCCAAACGCCGACGACTGGAGGAAAAGGTCGAGGCACCCCAACTGGAGCAAAGCATCCCTATCACCAGCAAAAGCAAGTTTAAAGTAAGGAAACGATTCGCTAGGGCCCTGGCAATAGGAATGAAGTTGCCCTCTTTCAAAGGAAATTCCCCTGGCGATATACGTCTTGATGAAGCGGACATATATCCTAACTTCTGCCTATACCATCAGAGGATTGCACACCCTACCGAGGAGTGCATAGCCTTTAAAAACTGGTGGCAGGGATATGTTACCCATCGACGACACGTTCAACGAGTGAAGCACAAGGCTTGTCAGGAACAGAAAAGCACGACGGATGAGCGGGAAAGAGCCGCTGGCAACTGTCACATAGATGACACCAAGGGATCGCAAGTTATCACCTTTGGAAGCGACTCTGACGAAGAAATCGCCCTCAGCCCTCTCTTCAAGGAATCCACCTCTGACACAAAACATGCGAAGATTTGCGGCAAAATCTAGCTGCGTAATCGTACGTTGACTTATGACTGAAACGTCGTTAAACTACTACCAACCCGCGGCATCCTCAGGCTGACGTGGTAAAAAAAAGGTACGTCCACAAGCGAGATGGGCATGGATACAACAACAACAACAACAACTGAGCCTTTTATCCCAAGCATATGGGGTAGGCTACATGAACCAACACGAGATGGGCATGGATGAAAACCTGAAAGGGCTCCGTGAGTAAAAATAGCAGGGCTACCAGCGAGTTTTGTGAAAACCCGAAAGGGTGCAATCTCGTTAAAAGACACTTGCAAGGTCCTCTCGACCTTGTGAAGAGAAACCACCTGCGTGAGATCCTTACGACTCATAAGGGAGCAACACACTTAGGGATCCCCACGATCCTTAAGGAGAAAACACACTTACGAGATCCTCACGACTCGTAAGGAGAACCTTCTTATGGGACCCTCACGGCTCATAAGATTCAAAAGTCTTAAACTACAGGGATCTGAACCGGTTCTTAAGCGGCCACCACAACCTTCAATTTTTCCATACAAGCGGCTCAGTGCTGACCCTTGTATACAATTCACGGGCGCGAATAAACATTTCCCTAATAAAGTCCCATCCATGACTAGGGTTATGTTTACATGGTGAACAACCTTCGTAAGTCCTCTCGACTTATAAGGAGAAAACACTCTTGTAAGATCCTTACGACTTATAAGAGAACACACACTTAGGAATCCTCACGATTCCTAAGGAGAAAACGCACCTACGTGA
Source organism: Agapanthus africanus (assembly GCA_030015575.1). Classification (NCBI taxonomy): domain Eukaryota; kingdom Viridiplantae; phylum Streptophyta; class Magnoliopsida; order Asparagales; family Amaryllidaceae; genus Agapanthus; species Agapanthus africanus. Next base: position 871,233,067 of record JASDDO010000022.1, on the reverse strand, counting down.
TCCTCACAACTCGTAGGGAGAAATACCTTCATGAGAACCTTACGGCTCATGAAGTCAAAGCCTTAGTCGACAGGATCCTAACCCTGTTCGCTAAGCCACCTTTGTTCGATATCGACAGAGGCAAATGATGATTCACTCCTGGCAATATCCCAGTTGTAGCAGTGCTGATGCCGAAATCGGTGTCTAATTCCAAGCTTGCAGCAAGAAGCTAGCGAGCCATACATGCATACGAAATAGCCGAAATGATGGGGCAACTTGCAACAAAATCAGCAAGTAAAAATATATGCATGCAAAATAGCTGAAATGATTGGGCAACTTGCAATAAAAAGCAGCAATTAAATAAAATAAATAGCTGAAATGATTGGGCACCGCGAAAAATAGCCGAAATGATTGGGCAATCGCGACTTCGTGATATAAAAAGCTGAAATGATAGAGCATCACGGAAAGAAAAAATATATAAAGTAAAACTTTTTGCCCTACAGGTGAGATTAAATCGATCCCTGTATACAATCCAGGGGCACAAACAAAGAGGGAACCATACCTTCCCCCCAGGCTCCATCCGAAAGAGAGCCAAGTCTCGACAGTTCACAAACAGCCTGGAGATCATCTCAACATTCGTCTCATTACCATAGACGCAATATCAGCAAAGCGGAGTGATGGCAAAATCCCAGCTCTACCTTAGCATTCGTCTCGTTACACCAGACGCAATGTCAACAACGGCGTTCCTTCGCAGTCCAGCAGGATAGAGATGCAACGTCAACGAAAGACCTCATGGTCGAAACAAAGCGGAGTGACTGCAAAATCCCAACTCTATCCCAGCATTCATCTCGTTACACTAGACGCAATGTCAACAACGGCGTTCCTTCACAGCCCAGCAGGAGGCAGATGCAACGTCAACGAAAGACCTCATGGTCGAAACAAAGCGGAGTGACGGGAAAATCACAGCTCTACCGCAGCATTCGTCTCGTTACACCAGACGCAATGTCAACAACGGCGTTCCTTCGCAGTCCAGCAGTATTCAGACGCGCCAAAACAACGAAACAAAGGCTAAATTCCTAGCTTCAGGGTCTTGACGGCAACTCATATAAAACCTGAAAGACTATCGGAGATCATCCCACACCAGCGCGGAGTGGTTACCACCTCGACATTCGTCTCGATATAGCAGACGAGATGTCATCACAGCGTTCTTCCTCCAACAGGATTCGGAGACGCTAAAACAAACGAAGCGAAGGCCAAATTCCTAGCTTCAGGGTCTTGACGGCAACTCATATAAAACCTGAAAGACCATCGGAGATCATCCCATACCAGCACGGAGTGGTCACCACCTCAACATTCATCTCGACACATCAGACGAAATGTCACCACAGCGTTCTTCCTCCAACAGGATTCGGATATGCTAAAGCAAACGAAGCAAAGGCAATATTCCTAGCTTCAGGGTCTTGACGGCAACTCATATAAAACCTGAAAGACTATCGGAGATCATCCCACGCTAGTGCGGAGTGTTCACCACCTCGACGTTCGTCTCGATACAGCAGACGAGATGTCACTACAGCGTTCTTCCTCCAGCAGGATTTAGACGCGACAATCAAACAACGGAGCCACGGCAAAATCCCTAGTTCCAAACCTCGACGGTTCACCAGCAACCTAGAGACAACCGCGACATTCGTATCGATACAGCAGCCGCAATGCCAGCAAACGAAGCGAAGGCCAAATTCCTAGCTTCAGGGTTTTGACGGCAACTCATATAAAACCTGAAAGACTATCGGAGATCATCCCACCCCAGCGCGGAGTGGTTATGACTCATCGGGGCTCTCCAAAATGAGCCTAACCTCAAGTAAAAAGCGGCATGGCAAAATTCCTAACGCTTGCTCTTCCGATGCTTAAACTGCCTAGGAGGATTGCTTGAAGACGTCTTGTCCAGCCCCCGAAGGGATCAGAGACATGACAGTCGCAAGGCTACTCGAACAGCAAGATTGCCTATCAAAGAGTACATCAGCCAACGCGACGGTACGACGGACAAAACCCTAGTACCACAGACCCTAACGGACCTCCGTCGTAAAGAGCATAGGTTAACTGTGACGTTAGGAAATTCCTGTGAGAACTGCTCGATTCGTCTCGACTTGTGAGGAAATTAGTGTTTTTGCGAGAACTTCTCGATTCGTCTCGACTCGTAGGGAAAAGCCTTAGGCAATGGGGATAAGGACCTGTTTCCTAAGCACAGGGGCCTTGCAGGTCAATCTAAAATGGACTCTTGCATATTATTCACGGGCCACACTCTCCAAAGTCGAATCTCGACAAGAAGGGAAATAACCGCTTACGAGTCCTTTCGACTTGTAGGAGGGAAAATTCTCTTGTGAGATCCTTACGACTCTCAAGAGAAAACGCGCTTAGGAATCCTCACGATTCCTAAGGAGAAAATACACCTACGGGATCCTCTCGACTCGTAGGGAGAAAAGTCTTCATGAGACCCTTACGGCTCATGAAGTTAAAAAGTCTTAGGTAGCAGATCTGAACCTGTTTCATAAGCCATCACTACCCCTCAAAGAAGCCAAAACAAGATGCTCACCCTATCATCTGCCGGCAATGTATACTAAGGTGACATGCTGATAACAAAAGAAAGAAGAAAGCAGAGAGATGACACAAGACATTGCGAAAGAAATGTATCTTTTATTCATAAAGTCAAATGGGTACAAAATACATCATATGAAAGAATAAAAGAATGAATACATTTTATTCAAAATTACAAATGGTACAAAAAAAATTTATTGAGAGGGAAGCGCTTTCAATAGTTCGATCAGTCGCTCGCGCACTTCCCTCAGCCCCTCTTCTTGATCAGCCGCCGCGGCCAGCTCCGCTTCAATTCGAGCCCTTTGCTGCAAGCACGATAAAATCTTCTCATCGATTTTCTGTTAGACAGCTTCGCGACTCTGCATAACCCGCTCAATAGAGTTGAGCTTCCGCCTCAATACAAGCCCGTCTGAAATACATTGCTGTAAGGTGTCAAAGACGGCACTCAGTTGCACGGCGTTCGCTTCAACCTAGGCATGCAATTGAACAGATTCAGCGAAAGCCTCCTCGCGTTTCTTCCGCCTCAAGGTCGCTTCTTGTTCAAAATGGCGGAGGAAGGACACACTCTGCTCAACCCATGCAGCCCACTGGGAGTTCAAAACCTGAATCTCAGGAGCAGGACGCATAAGCTCGAGCTCATGCAGGCAGGCCTTAATCTTCCGGCAGTGGTTAACCCAAGACTCGACGATTCCTTCGTTATTGAAGTTTACAAGCGTCGCTAGCATTAGGTTAACCTCCACAGCAAAATCCGTGGCAGATGTAGGAGTCTCCACGTCGAGCTCCTCAATATAGTCGCTCACCATGCGCAGACTATTCGCGGCGCCTTTCGAGGATGGATGTCTGGAAAAGGGTCCGGCCGGCATTATGACGCTAGACTCGAACGGGGCTGGAGTCGATGTGACCGCTGCAAAACAAATCACAATCAGATGACGAATTAAGAAATAAAGGAAAATACACAAAAAATAGAGTCTACTATACCGGCTGCAACAGGGGGCAGAGCTGGGAGTACTGGTGGTGCAACGATAGCCTCGTCCCCGCCTTCGATTTGTAAGGCCACAAGCAATACAAAGAGGGATTAGCAATAATGTGTTTGCCCATTAAAGAAAGGACGTCGTCTAGAAAAGATACTCACCAGCACCACTAGATGAAGCGATCTCCAACGGGAAAGAGAAGTGCGGGTTCAACACCTGATACAAATGATCAAGAAGAACTCCTGCGAGATCACGATGATACATGCTCAGTACACGAAAGATGCTGTCCCTAATTTAAATTTATCATAAACCCATACCTTCCAGCATTTGAGAAGATATAAGAGAAGATGGAGGGGCGGTCACCGTCAAAGCGGTGACTGGTGGCGCTTCCTCGAGTGGTGCAACCTCAACGCCCATCGCAGTTGCATTCAAAACAAAAGTACTGTTAGAAAAGGTAGAGAAGGGATTGCAGAATAAAATAGAAGGCAATAACCTGAAATTTACCTGGTAAGTCACCAGTCGAGACCATGACAAGGGCATCACTAGATGCAGCGACTGCCTCACCCTCCTCCGTATTCCCGAGCACATCATCAGGGATGTCGGCCGGTATAATAACGTCCGGTGGAGAAGCAGTGACCATCGCTACACGCTCCAATGAAACGACAGTGGCTTCGACCACCTGTCCCACAGTCGCTGGGCCGTCCCCAGAAAGATTCATTAGATCCGCAGCCAACGAAGATGTCTCTTCCGGAGGAGCAATCACCTGGAGAGCAAGAATCACCAAGGGAAGCTCCGTCGCAGGAACAACAATGGCGTCAACCCCCTCCGCACTGATTAGTGCCTCATCGGGGTTATCTATGAAGTCTATAGTCAGGGCGCGACTTGGACTCAGCTTCTCTGCCATCGCCGAAGTCCCTGCAAAGTTTGTACGTGGATAAGGATATATATATATATATATATATATATATATATATATATATATATATGTATACAAGCAATACAAAATATTACAAAGAAATACATGAACATACCGATGCGCAAGGGAGCTTCTAGTATGGCTTGTTCAAGCCGACGCTCCTTCTTGAGGAGGTACGCTCGCCGAGGTTCGAGAGTAAAATCGTGGCCACCGGTCCACAATGAAAGTGCATCCTCGGTATCGGCTGAGACGGCCTACTTAAGAGCCCTTTCCCCCATTCCTCCAGAGGGCCCATGAATAGTCGCCGTATCCATGGAGGGTCTTCATAAAAGATGACGGCAGGGTAAGGCCTTTTCGGGATCCTTAATTCTCGGATTCGTCTTGTGAGCGTCTTATAACCTCGGCCAATTGTGCGGCTTCCTCGGCAGATGAACCAGGAAAAAGAAGACCGTCTTCCGGTGGACTAGTAACGGTCTTCTTCCACCGCTTTGGTCTAGAGCTAGTGATTGCAGAAGATCGCTTCTTCCCCCTAGCCGTATGTTTTTTGGGCTGCTTCTCGGTTTTGACAGGGAGAGGAGACTTCTTCAGGACCTTTGCCAAGGAGATATTATCACCAGGGCTGGGTTTTACCTCCGGAACCGTTATGGTATCCATCATCGGTCGTTCAAGCGAAGGCTTTGTTGGTAATGAGGCGCGAAGCCTTTCCTCCTCTTCAAAGGTTTTAAGCGAAGCGACAATATCTTCTTCTGTAGAGGCACCTGTTAAAACAGGAATCGTCAGTCGAAGTATGATAAAAAAAGAAGAGTGAAATAAATAGCGGAGAGATAAGGATAAAGTATACCTGATTGTGCAAGGGCGGCCAATTCCTTTTCGAGGGTGGCCGATTGTTTAGAAGCTTCAATGGCAACCTCTAAATCAGTATCATCGAGCATCCCGAATAAACCCTCGTTAGTCCCATATTCGCTCAAGCCTTCGCTAGACGGAGCAGGGGGCGTCGAGCCTAATATGGTCTCCAAAGAAAGTACTTGCTTCCTTTTCTTCTGAGAACGGGCGCCGGTGGCCGATGACACGAGTTTGCGTTTGGTAGACGCCCTTGGACGACGAGTCCTAATTTCTTTTCCTACGTCCGACTCGGGGGACGCGGCAGCCACCTCTTTTTTAGGCGTGCTGGATGGGGGCAACCCGCGCGTAGGGTTTAGCACGTGTGGAGGCTCAACTACAGTGACCTCTCTCAGGGGAAGATGAACAATGTTCCGTCGCTTTAGAGGAACATTTCTATCACCAGCCGGCACTGCACCCTTGCGATCGAGCAACAATCGCTTCTCTTCCCTGATGACGGCACCCATTGAATGCTGATACCATGCCGCGTACACATTAAGGGCCTTTGGGACGCAGCTTGGTTCGCTGATAAAGAAGTTGGACCTTGTGTTCAAGCGCATGAAATGATGCAGTGCGCTCCACATTCCCTCTTCGGTAGTAGCAGGTTCGACCAAAAAAGCCTCAAGTGGGACGCCCTGATTGTAACCTAATTGTTGGGCAAAGCGATGCGGGTTATACCTCATGAATAAAGCCGAGTCATTCATCTTGAATACAAGAAAGCCCGGCTGGATGGAGTACAGATGAAGAATCTCCCGAGCCTTCAAGACGGAGACCCCATCTTTAAATATGTCCTGTAAGGACAACACCGTCTTCCCCGACTCCTGGCCGACAGTCAAAACTTTATCAGTAAAAGACATGCCAGCCCCAACCGTGCACGGGCGAAGAAGCAAGCCTCTAGCTTCCCGTTGCGTCGGAGTCACGATAGAAGCGCCAACCAGTTGCATGATCTGAGGGAACCTGCACCTGTCATAAAAACTCGTCATCTTGTGGATGCCAAAGATGCTTAGCACGTGTAACTCGAGCCACGACGTGAAATAATGCATTGGGAAATTTACCGACTGCACCCCTGACTCAATGGTATCAGCTGCCAAGCTGAGGCCGTGATACATATGGGCTAACTCAGCAATCCCCATAGCTACTGGTATCCCGGCAACCATTCGATGCACAGAATAGAAGACGGATGACCTCATGCGGCGAGGGTGTATAGGGAGAGCGAACCAACTCAGCCACAATCCAAGGAACCCTAAAAAGAACTTTTCTTCATCAATCCCAGGAGCCGCCAGCTCTGTAAAAGGGATGACCGGGGTATCAGGTAGAAAGAAGCTTTTCTGATCTACCTCCGCCGCCGGCAGATTGCCTAAACCCAAGCCGAAGGGGTCGTCAAGACTGGCAAATTTATCGACTTCTTCCTTCAACATTTCCGGGTGAAGAAAATCAGCAATAAAAGCCGTAAAATTAACTCCACGACCTTCGGATGCGGGAGAGAGGTTTTCATACATATTCAACACCTTTATCAAGCTCGGAAATTGGTGTTGAATACCATTCTCGGGAGTAAGACCCATTACTATGGATTTGGTAGCGAAAACATACTCATCCGGGGGAAGTAATTCCTCATAATGTTCCCCCCTAACGGGTAAACCTGAGACTTATGCAAACTCCTCCAAAGAAATGGAGACTTCTCGATCTGACAAGAGGAAGGTGTGGGTTCGAATGTTCCACTGTTCCAGAAATTCCCTGATCCACTATGTAGGGGGTGTGGAATATTGAAACAAAGAAGCATAAACGGCGGAATACAATCCGAGCTTCATCAACTGTGATTTCCTCGCCGATAAATATACCGGGCCCACTGCAAATACCCGTCTGGGTGACGGGGAGTTAGTCCTACATTGTACTGCTGTCCCCAAGGACACGACTTGCCTTGACATATGCGTCGCCCTAGGATGTCCAAAGCTACCGGCGGCTGCACGGGTATTGCGGCAATAGAAGGCCGGAGGAGACCTTCCGAAGTCCAGTTGACCTCCTCCACAGTGTAATTTATCGGAGGCGCATCTGCATAATCAATCGCTGAAATAGGCTCCGAGGGTGTCACACAGGAAAAGCTCCGCCGATCCATGATAATTTGGTCATACCATTTACCCCATAAATGAAGGCTCTTGTGCTCCGGGTCATGGTCTTTTATCAACACAAAAACCTCACGGTCAACGGGTGCTTCAGGAAATCCGCTTTCTGAGCGAATGAACGGAAAGGAGGTGTCGGAAGACATAATGCCTGCGCGAAAAAGAGTGAATTTTCAGCTACCCATGCTATAAATTAAATTCTATTACAAAGTACTAAGTCCGTACCACACTGCAATGCAGTTAAAAGGGACCAAAGGGGACCCACAAAATCTAGATGACAGTTCATCATTAATAAAACAGCCTCATCATTGGATGAGACTGTCATTAAAAGAGGAAATCCTCAAGAGATTCTCATTAAATGAGAGAAATCCCTCGGGCAGAGGAGTAAAACTCCCATTGAGAGCAGCGCTCTTTACTAAACAGACATCTGTCAAAGTCTAATGATGAAGGAATAAAATTCCTCGAGAAGAGCCTTGCTCTGAGAAGATGATCCATCAAAAATAAAACTTCATTTTTTGATCTTCAAGATCCATGAACAAACTCTTAAGAGTTCTTCTATATGATCTGAAAGGAGCAAAGCTCCATTAATGGATTAAAAAAGTTATAAGTAAAATCCTTTCTGAGAGCAAAGCCCTGTTAATGAAACCCTAAATGGGTTTTTTTAGATCAAAGATCTATGAAGAGCAAGGTTATGTTAATGGGTAAAACCCTAATTTATTAAAAGTTCTTAACTTTACCTAAGTTTTGACAGAGTTTTACTCTTAAAAAAGTTTCAAACAGGAGAGCTATGCTCTGTGGGAGAATGAAATTCTCAGAACTGAAAATTCTTAAGAGGAAGATGAAAATCATCTAAGGGACCAAAGGTCCTATTTATAGGTATTGAAACGCCTCTTCAACTTCTGAGTTGATCCAAGGGCGCAGATGTCGCCACCGTTGCACTCACATGTAGGCCACGTGAGCGCAACGGTGGGGGGGCATTTGTTTCCCCCAATCAGAGCAAAGCTCTGTTTTTAAAATTCAAAATTTAAAAGTTGAAGCAACGCTTCAGATCCAGCGCTAGGCGCGCCGCGCGCCATGTGTCAAACACGGATCCGCTAGCGTCAGATGCGCTGCGCTCTGAGCGGCGCGCCACGTGTCAAACGTAGGTGCGCTAGCGCAAGTGCGCTGCGCTCTGAGCGGCGCACCACGTGCAAAACACGGGTGCGCCAGCGCTGGAATTATGAAATTCCCCACCGTTAGATCAAAAGATCTAATAATAATGATAAATAATTAATTAATCAGAATTAAAAATTCTGTTATGGAAAGATTTTCTCAATCTTGTTAAAAAACAAGAAGATTGTCTTCTGTAAAACAAAAGTTCTAGGATCAAAGATCCAACGGTGGGAAAACATCCCCAAATCAATCAGAGAAAGATCTTAAAAAAGATTTAACAAATTAATTTGCCCTATATAAGGCCCCAAGACTTCAAGTCTGATATAGAGAAACCCCCCTACAAACTTTGAGAAAACTCAAAAAGAAAGAGACCAAGCTCTTGAAAGAAGATCATTTCTTCAAGGTAAAAAGAATGATTCTTGAACAAAGAGATGAAATCATCTCATTAAAAAAATAAGAATTATCTTCTTAAAAGATCATAGATCTACAAAGACCAAAGTCTTTCATAAAAAGAGATCAAAAGATCCCATCATAAAAAAACAAAAGAAGTATTTACTTCATTCACAGATCATTGATTTGCAAAGGCAGCGCCTTTTTATAAATAACAACTTTTGTTCTTGAATCTTGAGGCAAAGCCTCCTTTAAACAGAACATAAACTTGTTCTCTGATCATAAATATTGATCAAATGCATTTTGCGCTATTGAAAAGTGCCTTGCACTCATGAACTGCGTTTCTGCGCTCTCTGGACCGGCGCTCTGCGCCAAAACGCGCTACGTGTCAACCACGTATGCAATTTGCGCTCTGCGCTTCTGAAATAGCGCACTGCGCTCATCATCTGGCGCAAAGCGCTAAACGCGCCACATGTCACTCACGTGTGCGCTACTCATGTAGAAGCGCAATGCGCTCATCATCTGGCGCTCAGCGCCAAGTGCGCCACGTGTCACTTACGTGTGCTCTACTCAGCAAAAGCGCAATGCGCTCATAAACTGGCGCTTAGCGCTAAGCGCGACACGTGTCCTTTTCGTGTGCGCTACTTGGTAAAAGTGCAATGCACTCTTTAATTGGCGCAAAGCGCCTGGCACGCCACGTGGCACGCTGTCAGAACACACATCGTTCTAATGAATGCTATGCATTCAATACAAGACAAAAAATGTAAGGATCTAATACTCAGCATTATTAAAAGGGCCAAGCCCAAGTAAATCCTCAACAGCCCAGAACAATAAAATGTTAAACATTTTAATATTATTGGACTTAGCCCTATTCTGCCCATAAGTCCTCAACTCATATTTAATTGAGCACATCTGCTCATGAATATTTCAACAGATCTTAGTCCCAAATTGGACTACAGATTTTCCAACCAACTCACACCGGTTCGAGGGTACATCTCTTTACTCCTCTGATATTTGTCGTTGTAATCCTTCAACGTCTTCAGAGAGGTGACGGGTCCCGACAACCATATATTCTATAGACTACGATATCTTTAAACCGGACTGTGGGGTCCTTAAACTCATGGACTACGATGTCCCTAACCTGGACTGTGGGGTCCTTAAACTCACGGACTACGATGTCCTTAACCTGGACTGTGGAGTCCTTAAACTCATGGACTACGATGTTCTTAACCTGGACTGTGGGGTCCTTAAGCTCACGGACTACGATGTCCTTAACCTGGACTGTGGGGTCCTTAAGCCCACGGACTACGATGTCCTTAACCTGGACTGTAGGGTCCTTAAGCCCATGGACTACGATGTCCTTAACCTGGACTGTGGGGTCCCTATGAACCCACGGACTATGATGTCCTTAACCTCGGACTGTGGGGTCCTTAAGCCTATAGACCGTAATGTCCTTAAACTAATGCTGGACCACCATGTCCTTAAACTGGCAATTGACCGCAAGTCCCTAAACTAGAACAATAGAGCCCAAATGCTCTTTTGTTGGATCTAAATGATCCGGTTAAGTAGATCTTAGTCTAAAATTAGACTAACGTATCCTTAACAAATGGTTAAGTTGAGCTTAGTTTAAAATTAGACTAACGTGTCCTTAACAAACTGTTAAGTTGATCTTAGTCTAAAATTAGACTAACGTATCCTTAACAAACGTTTAAGTTGATCTTAGTCTCAAATGAGATTAACGTATCCTTAAACCCAACTCTCAAACCCAAATCTAAGAAAATACGGATTTGGACTAATCCACGCCCTACGGGCGACAACATAAATTAGTCTCCGTATACAATCCATGGGCAACCAAAAACAAAACAAACACACACGACACGAAATGACCATATGGAGAAGGAGAAAGTGGTTACCGCGATGCGGTAGCATAATTAACTGCAGGGCTTGCGCCTGCAGGGAAGAGCGTCCCCACAATCAAAACCCCCTCAAATGAGGGAGAATCTGACGAAGTCTGCTACATCGGACGCATCCGTTTAAACCTTCGATACATGGTTTCATAAATCAACTTGGCATCTTCAGAGAGGTGGACGGATACTACCAATTAGCATCTGCCCTCGGAATTCAGGCCCGGACGTCACAACGTCCCGGTCGCGTCTTTCGGTGGAGAACAGTCGCCCGTGGATTGTATTCGGAGACTAATTTATGTTGTCGCTCGTAGGGCGTGAATTAGTCCAAATCCGTATTTTCTTAGATTTAGGTTTGGTTTGATTTAAGGATCGTTAACCTTGTTTGAGATTAAGATCGACTTAAATATTTGTTAAGGTACATTAATCCGATGTTGAACTAAGATCTACTTAACGGGGGATCAGAATCATTTTTGATCCAACGAAAGAGCATTTGGGTTCTATCGTTTTAGTTTAAGAACGTTACAGTCCACAGCTAGTTTAAGGACGTTACGGTCCGTATTGGGATGTGTCCGTCTATTTGAGAGTACACTAAAGGGTTGTTGGTTATCGGGACCTACCACCTCTCCGAAGACGCTGAAGAATTACAACGATATTTATCAGAGGTGTGAGGAGATGCACCCTTGAACCAATGTCCGTTGGAGAATTAATAGTCGTGTTTGGGACTAAGACCAATTTAAAAAAATTGTGAGCGCATGGGCTCGGTTGATTTGAATTATGGACTTTTGGTCAACTTGGACTCAGCTCACTCAGTCTTTGAATAAAGTGTTAAACACTTGTTTGGGCTCGGTCTCTTTTCTGTGCAACAATGCTGAGCATTGATATGGGCTCTGACGCTCACCCTCTTTTTTGTTTTTTTATGGAGTGTTAAACACTCTTTATGGCACCCACATGAGGGATACGTGAGGCGCTTGGCGCTGAGCGCCAACCACTGAGTGCTAGGCACTACTTGTTGAGCAGTGCCCACGTGAGGGGCACGCGGGGCGCTGGGCGTTGGGCGCCAACCACTGAGTGCTAAGCACTCTTTATTAAGCAGCGCCTACATGAGGGGCACGTGAGGTGCTCGGCGCTGTTTCTTTCTTTGTGCGTTTTTATTAAAGAGTTCGATTCTTTGTTCTCCCCTGGATCTTTAATCTTCAAGAACAAATTCATCCCTACGAAAATTAAATTCTTATCTGTGAGAGACTTGTCTCATGGATCTCAGATCCAGGGAAAGAACTATATTCTTTTATGAGGGTTAAACCCTTAGATATGCAGATGAGATGCTCTGATCTCTATTATCTTTATTTACCTTGAAAAAAGTTCTTCTTCCTTCTTCTCTCTTCAAGCTTTCTTTTCGCTTGCTCTCTTTTTTAAACTTGAAGTTTATGGGAGGGGGTTCCTCTGTTTAAGACTTGAAGTCTTGGGGCCTTTATATAGTAGAGGCAAGTTTGTTGATTTAGTTAAAGAAATCTCTCATTGAGAGATCCTTAATTGATTTGGGGATTTTATCCACCGTTGGATCTTTGATCCAAGAACTTCTGTTTTACAGAAGATATTTTTCTTGTTTTTAATAAGATTGGGAAAATATTTTCCATACAGATCTTATTCTGTGGTTTGGTGATTTTTAATCACCATTGGATCTTTAATCCAACGGTGCTCTGTTTTACAGAGCGTAATTTTTCTTGTTTAGAAAGATTAGGGAAAATATTTTCCCCTACAGAGATTATTCTGTAGCTTGGTGATTTTTAATCACCATTGGATCTTTAATCCAACGGTGCTCTATTTTACAGAGCGTAATCTTTCTTATTTAGAAAGATTTGAGGAGTATTTCCTCAATCAGAATTTAATTCTGTGTTTTGATGATTTATCATCTCCGTTGGATCTTTGATTCAACGGCAGAGAATTTTTAGTTCTGACGCCGGCGCCCTCGTGCGGGGCACGTGACGCGCTGCCTCAGAGTTTTTAACTTTCGGCGCTGGCGCCTTCGTGCAATGCACGTGAGGCGCTGTCTCAGAGTTTCTAACTCTCGGCGCTGGCGCCCTCGTGCAAGGCACGTGAGGCGTTGCCTCAGAGTTTCTAACTCTCGGCGATGCCTCTTTACTGAGGTGTCTTTTCACCTTCTTTCTTTGTTTTTCAAATGCTTGGAAATAGTTCCATTATACACAACATTTTCTGTGCATAGAATTAAATGTCTCCCTTCATAATCTGAAGCAATGCCTATCTTCTCTTTCTCTTTCAGAGAATTATTTTAACAGAGAAGAGCTATGGCTTGTAATCGTCCATATGCTCGCCGGCAGTCTTGGAAGGTGCCTATTGAGGAAATTGTTCCTCGTTTTGCTGCCTGTCTGGTGAACCCTACTCTTACGGATGACCAATATGACACGGTGCTGCACGGGCTCTTGACTCGTAGAGGATCTCCTCTCCCCATCGACTCCATTTGGCTCCGGATGGTCTTCTTGTTCGTGATCGATGATATTCCCCCTCATCCGGCGGAGATGACTCCGGCAATGCTCGACGCCGTGGAGGATAAGATCGAGTGATTTCACGAGGCACTTCTGATTACCACAGCTCTGAGGGATCGCTCTGTTCGGCTGCTAAGCCAGATATGGGCTCAGCGGGTCATCATGTCTGCCTTCGCTGATGGATGTGGTGCTGACCGATGGGTAGCTACTCCTCGTGAAGATCGCCGCTTTGACATGGTGGAGAAGGCAGAGAGGGAGTTATAGAATTTTATCCATTGTTTTGTGAACCCATGTACTTTCGATCTCATGTTTGCTGATCTATTTCTTATAGAATAAAATATTCAATTGAATGCTTTCTTTTTATCGTTGACCACCAAGTGCTCCCTTTCTAACACATGTTCTTCCTCTGATGTGTGCGTATATGAATGAGCCCAATTTCACGTAGCTCTTGGCCGAAGATTTTGGCGAGAACAAATACCCCCGCCACTTTGCCCCCGTAAGTATGTATGTGGGTGAAGTAGTGCAGAGTTATGCATGGCCATGGAATTGGGGGCTTAGGAGACAAGTTTAGGGTCCTTGTAGTCTAAGACTTTTTTTTGTTTTCATGAGCCGTAAGGGTCTCAAGAAGGTTATTTCTCCCTACGAGTCAAGAGGATCCCGTAGGTGTATTTTTTCCTTAGGAGACATGAGGACTCCTAAGTGTGTTCCCCCTTGAGAGTCATAAGGATCTCACAAGAGAATTTTCCCCCTTACAAGTCGAGAGGACTTGTAAGTAGTTTTTTCCCTCCTTATCGATATTCAACTTTGGAGAATATGGCCCGTGGATAGTCCATCTTGATCTCTTTGTAGGGCAGTGATGGCTTAGGAAACAGGTTCAGATCTTCCGCTTAAGACTTTTCAACTTTATGAGCCGTGAGGGTCTCAGAAAGACTTTTCTCCCTACTAGTCGAGAGGATTTCGTAGGTGTATTTTCTCCTTAGGAGCCGTGAGGACTTCTAAGTGTGTTTTCTCTTGAGATTCGTAGGGATCTCACAAGAGAATTTTTCCCCTTACCAGTCGAGACGACTCGTAAGTGGTTGTTTCCTTCCTTGTTGATATTCGACTTTGGAGAGTGTGGCCGTGAATAGTATGTAATAGTCCATTTTGGACCGACTTGCAGGGCCCTAGTGCTTAGAAAACAGGTTCTTATCCCTATTGCCTAAAGCTTTTCCCTACAAGTCGAGACGAATCGAGAAGTTCTCGCAAGGACACTAATTTCCTCACGAGTCGAGACGGATTGAGAAGTTCTCGCAAGGGTCTCCTAACGTCACAGTTAACTCCTGCTAATAGAAGTCCGTTAGGGTCTGCGATACTAGGTTTTTTACCCGTCGCACCGTCGTGTCGGCCAATATATTCCTCGATATGCAATCTTGCTGTTCGGGTAGCCCCGCGACTGTCGTGTCTCTGATCCCTTCGGGGGCTGGACAAGACGTCTTCAAGTAATCTTCCAGGTAATATTACCGTTGGAAGAGCATACGTTAGGGATATTCCATGTCGCTTTTTACTTGAGGTTAGGCTCAGTTTGGGAGCCACGATGAATCATGACCACTCCGCGCTGGAGTGGGATGGTCTCCGATAGTCTTTCAAGTCTCATTTGAGTTGCCGTCAAGACCCTGAAGCTAGGGATCTTCCTTTGCTTCATTAGTTGACATTGTGTCTGCAATATTACGACGAATGTCGAGGTTGTCTCTGGTTTATCTGTGAATCGTCGAGATTTGGAACTAGGGGACTTTGCCATGGCTCCGTTTGTTGATGTCGCTCCTGTATCTTGCTGGAGGGAGGAAGAACGCCATTGTTGATCTCTAGGCTGTAGATGTTGTCGTCGAGACTTGGAACTAGGGACTTGGCAATGGCTCCGAGGTAGTCTCTAGGTTGTCTGTGAACCGTCGAGATTTGGAACTAGGGGACTTTGCCGTGGCTCCGATGTAGTCTCTAGGTTGTCTGTGAACCGTCGAGATTTGAAACTAAGGGACTTTGTTGTAGCTCCGAGATAGTCTTTAGGTTGTCTGTGAACCGTCGAGATTTGGAACTGGGGGACTTTGTTGTGGCTCCGAGGTTGTAACAACCCCAATTTTAGTGCACAAAAATTTATTTAAAAGTTAATGTATACTTGGGGTATTTGCATTTCCTGTGAGTACTATAAGTTTTTATTTTGCTTTTTAATAGCAAGAAAGAGCTTGTAGCTCATTGGTAAGACCTTGCACTGCTGAACCAAAGCACCAGAGTTCAAGTCCCATCACCCATATTATTTTTATATTGTTTTCTTTTAAATTTTTAGGATTCCAAGAATATACACGTGCTAAACCCGTAAAACCAAAAGTCATAAATAAAACAAACTGTCCCAAGGGGTAGAAGAATCACCAAAAGACATGTGGACCCCTGACCCGGCCTGACTCGGCCGGATCGGGCCGGCGAGAAGGCTGGATCGGCCGGCGAGGCCAGCCAACTCGGCTCCAAACCCGAGTTGGCCTTCATTATTCGTGTGCCTCTTGGTATCCCCATAACCCCTGTTATGTTTATTTTTACTGCACATAAACAGATCCTAATAAAATCCAATTAAACCAATTTTTTAATACAATTTTCATACCATTTTTCAATGCAACCTTTCACCTACCCTAACCCTAGTTTTACCCTATAAATACCACCCCTAAATACACCCTCCTCACTCACAAATTCTGTCCAAACTCTCAAGAAAACTCTCTAGAATTTTGTGTATAAGTGGAGTTAGCGAATGGCGAAACTCCGGCGAAATTCCGACGATGACCCTAGGAGCTCCCGGCGATGAAATGACGCACCGGCAAATCCTACTTCCTCCTCTCCCTCTTCTCTAACCTAACAACAAGTAAGTACCTCCTCCCCTGTCATGCCCCGCTTTCCAGAGTGCGCTAAGATCGGCACGTGACAGAGCCAACCATACTACCTGTGGCTAGAAAAGATCCTTCCACAGTCACATTACGGTTGTCTAGAGATATCACGAACAGTAGAAATAAAATAAACTATCTAGTACATGTCCATAAGCCAGAATAAATGAGTCATGAAATAAAATAATGTGGAAGCAAAAGATCCAAGTACAATAATAATCTGGAATGTACGTCCCAAAATACGGGCTCACATCAGGAATGAAAATACTGAAAGGAAAACTAAACTAAACTAATAACAGGTCCTCACTGCTCGGCCTGTTGATCAAAATACTCCTGGACAGCCTGCGATAAAGATAAGGGATTTGGGCCATGCAAAACCCAGACGTTAGTGCGTCATAATATCAATAATTCTAAGCAAGCAGGATGTAATGAAATATGCAGGCATGAAGTATGAACAGTAACAAGTCATCAGTAACAAGTAAACAGTAACATGAATATAGATCAATGAACAGGATATAAACAGGTGAAGTGCAGTGAGAAGTCTTGACTGTGCTACAGGGTTATCTACTCTAAAGTTATTCGAAATCAATTAATGTAATCCTCAGCGTAACCCATCGTCTATGCCCCGTTCATTCCCCACGGGACCGCGGTAAAATGATTTAATAGACTGTGAGTCTATGTCCCGTTCATACCCCACGGGACCACGGTAACATGATGTAATAGCTCTTTGAGTTACGTTCAGATACATTCTTGATTTCCCCATACCCCCAAGTTATGTGTTCAAGTCAGGTATTGAATAATCTGGAGTTAATGCCAACACAGGATCAAGCAGGTACAGGTTTGTCTAAATAGACAACATGATATGTCCGTAGGGACAACAGGTCAAGATTGTCGGCATTAGTAACAAGATCAGGTATCAAGTCAAGCAGTGATATATCAGGTCATGACAGGTAGTGCACATATGTCAAGCGGATACTCATAATAAAACTGTAGCAAGTACGGGTGCACAAATAAAAGCATGGATGCACAAATATTCATCAGGGATTACATCATGACTATGTAGGATGCACAATCTCAAGCATGGGGTACTAATGTATTAATAATATGAGTTAATACAATATGAGGTGTAACTAGGTATGCAGAATTAATGGTATGGATACACAAATAAACATAGATGCATAACTAACTATTAGGGATTGCAACTATAGCTCCATTACCAAGTAGGATGCATATTATCTAGCATGGGGTGTCACTATAACAATAATATGAATTAATGTGATCTATAGATGCAGTTATATATATTCTATATGATATGGATGCAAACGGGTATCCAAAACTGTAAAACTTTAATATGGATCTATATTTTGATAAACGGGTAACATTTTATTCACATGGATGTATAATACTATACCTAGCATGTAGCAAAATGATTTAGTATGCGCCTAGATGTGTAAATCATGATATGATGCTTACGAATATCATTTAACCGTAAAATGAAAACTAGTAAATACGGGATGTACAATTTAAACAATATGTAATGTTATATTCAATTGGATGCAGTATATGGTAGTATAGTATGTAACAAGATATGTTTTCATGCCCTAGATCTGAAATGATATATACGGATGTATGCGGATGTCGAATAAATCGATAAAACTGAAAATTGATAATGTGGATTGCAAAATTGATCATTATGAAGTATTATAAAGCAAATGGATATAGAATATAGTAGTATAGCATGTAGCAAGATTAACTTGCCTAGACGGATCATGAAACGGATATGTACGGTACGTCCGACGTCGGCAAAATCCCGCGACTCACGCACAGCACACGGGACGGGTCCAAGCAACGCAAGAGGGTGATCACGCAGGTAAGGTACATCCTCTGTGCCGTATGGATCGTCGGCGTCAAGCCCGGCTCCGGCGAACTATGAAAAGACAGAATTCAAGAAAATAAAGAAAAGAGAAAGAAAATAAAGAAAGAAGGAGGAAGAAGAAGAAGAGAGGGAAGGGTTTGTTGCTTACATGGTTGTGTACAAGGGTCAGGAGAGACAAGAGGGCGACGACGAGATCAACGGCGGCGATGGGGTCGCCGGCGATGACCGGAACAACAAGAAACAAGAAAGAGAAAGAGAAGAGAAAAGAAGAAGAAGAAAATGGTGAGGCTGGTGTTCTGGGGTGTGGGTGCTCTGGAGTTGGCTCGGGGTTCAGGGACAGAGGCGATGGGGTGATGATGGCGATGGATCGTCGACGGCGAGGTGCAAGCGACGGTTTTCCGGTGAGGCAGTGGGGATTCAGATGTGCAGGGAAAACTCTCGGGTGATGGGTTGAGGGTTGTGTCGAAGCTTGGTGCAGGAGAGAGGATGGAGGTGGTGGTGATGGGGAAAGCCGACGGAGAGGTGGTCGGAGTTCCGGCGGCGAGATGTGCTGGGATCGGGTAATGGTCGCAGTGGGTTTAGTGGTCGCAGGAGAGAAGGTGCAGGCTTCGGGGGAAAGAAGAAGCGGAGGTGAAGTCAGAAAGGAGATGAAGTGAAGAGGCGGCTAGGGGTCGCCGGCGGTGGAGCGGGTGTGCAGGCGAGGGAAGGTTATGGGTTTACAGGCGGGGTTCGGGTGAGGGGTTGCAAGTGGAGGTGGTGGTTGTGGTATTTAGAAGAGGTAGGGAGGTGAGAAGACGGAGGGGAGAGGTCAGAGTGGCCGACCGTGAGGGAACGACAACGAAGGTGAGACGAGGGCGAGCGTGGGTTGGGTTCTCAGGAGGCGAAGAAACAATAGAGAAGGAGAAGAGAGAGAGAGAGAGACGTGGGTGAAGTAGGGTTAATAAAAATATATATGTATTAAATAGAGAGAGAGAGAGAGAGAGAGAGAGGAGAGACAGAGAGAGGAGAGAGAGATAGCGAGAGGAGAGATAGTTTTGTTTCTTAGTGGAAGAGAGAGGGAGAGAAAGGCAAGGGAAAAGAAAGAGAGAAACAATGAGAGAGAGAGAGAGCTCGAGAGGTGGGGCCAGGGCAGAGAGAGAGAATGGTTGTTTGTTAGGATAAAAATGATAAAATATTTTCTTTGTTAGTTAGTCAAAAGATTTGAACTGTTAAAGAAATTTTAAACGGTTAAATAAATTTTAAATATTAAATAAATTTGAATTTTGGCGGGATACAAAAATATTCCAAAACACGCCCGGGTCAGGTCTAAAATTCAATTTTAAAATATGAAAAATATATGCGACGTTCAAAATTCAAAATGAATGCCCGGGTAACGAAAATGCATACCCTCAAGAACGGATGCACGTACGTACGCGTAGCCATCCAAACAAGTCCATTTCACTGAACGGGACAAGAACGAGATGCGCGGATGCTACCATGGGGTTAGGGGTATCAAGCAGGCCATGCAATGTATTTTTAAAATATTCTACGTGACTTAAAATGTTATATTGTAAAATGCAATGCCAGATAAAATGCCAGTATGCAGTATTCATGAAGTACACAAGTCTACGTAACAAGTTAGGATAAACCATACACATGAATCAACAGGTTCCATACAAGCGGGTCGGGTCGGATACTAATATAGATGCCAGATATAATATTTGCATCCAAACACAGTAAATTAGGAAAATACCATAATTAAAGAAATAAGCGAACTGGAATTGGTATAAATGAACTAGGGTGTTACATCCCCCTTCTCTATTCCATTCTAAAAATTTGTAAAACTAAAACCCGGCGGAAGCGGAGTTAATCCGACTTCCGATTCGGTTTTCTTTAAAAAGATCAACTTTCCTCAAATACAACCTTACTAAACTCTTAAATCTTGACTATTAATCATTAACAAAACATGTTGAACAAGTTTCATAGCAAAATATTTCTTATTGCAATTTTTATCGTACTTTTTCAGTAAAATACCATGTAGTTTAGTTTCGACTTTAAAACATCATTAATCTTGCTATACCTTTAGATAGATCACGAGGTAATGACCTACCTCCTCACAACACTCATATGCAACATAGAAAGATACCTTTTGGGAGATATAGATTCGGGAAATACCGTTTTACACAAAACTACCTCTAACTTATAATAACCATTTTCACAAGATTATGTATTTTAAACAAATCTTTGCAAAGCGCTGCTACAACCGATTTTAGGGAACCCGTCTAGGATGATGCGGATTATTGCACATCATTGGGCTTAGTAGTGCGAGATTCAGACCTCCGTAAGGACCATTCGGTCTCGAAAGATTTAAAAATACAAATATCTCAAGAAAATGAGATTACTAGAAAAATAATAAATTAAAATTTATTTTATATAAACATATATATACACACACACACACACACACACGTATTATCAAAATATCTATTTTTGATATAATATAAATACTCCAACTTTTCCAAATCAAAAGAATCACTTTACATGAAAATACCATGAAATTCCATACAAGTTCAATACTTTACAACTAAATACTATGTATTATCAAAAATAGGATTATTCACTCAAAATATCACATATATAAAATCTACATCTATGAAAACTCTAAAGACGATAATTAAATACTTGAGGTGTATTTTGTAAATTATACAAAATTATTTTTTACATAAAACCCCCTCAAGTTCTATAAATTACAATAAGGACTGTTTAAGTGGACCAGTCTCTTGAGCCTCAGGGAGCCGAAGCTATGGGTGCTTGCCTATTTAAGGTAGACAACTTAACAAACGGTGTTATCAACACGGTAATCGCCTTTGAAAAAGACACAAATCTTGCCGCCCATATGCAGCAGTTACCGATAACACCAAAAGCTAATTCAGAATTTCAATTTCTTTTCTAATTGTCTGACTCAGACTGAGTCTCATTATAAATAATCTGACTTGAATATGATTTAAGTACAAACTACAATTCAATATGAATCTATGAATCTATATAATCAATCTGTTCAATCTATTAAATCTGTATCGACCGAACCGAACCATGGATATACCTCCATCTACATGATTCTCCAGTTATATCCATTTACTGATATCATGGTTTCAGCAAGTCACCCATCTATACAATCTATAATACAAGACATTAAAATTTAAAATACAATACAAACAATACAATCAAGATATCGTAAGGTTTATAAGGGTTAGATTGGTACGGAAGGTGTTAGAAGTGGCACTGTAGGGTGTTTTTCGTCACCCCATTGAGATGGGAATGCATGCGCGCTTGTCAGGCATATTACCGATTCCCCCTGCCTAGGGTAGACTGGGGTTTATTGATTGTGGAGATCCGAATCTCCGGCAGCCGCAGACTAAGCTGCCGTTAATTACCCTTCGCTTTTGGAGCGAGAGAACCTCCGATTGACGGGTCAAATAGGTCATGCGAACTCAATGTGCAGTGTCGTGTTTTGAAGGGGTTTTGGATATATCAGGGGCCCCGCAGAGTTTTACGGGGGTCCCGCTATCCGGATAGCGGGTTGGGGGTCAAGGGGGCTAGCAGCCTCCTTGCGGGATGCGGGGCAGTGCCCCGTTAGAAAAATTTTCCTTACGGGGGACGTGTTTTTAGTGTGGAGTGTGTGTAAAATGAGGGGGGAAATGGTGTCCAAAGGACGCGTGGGTGCCAGCGCCTCAATGCCTAGTATGCAGGCGCTGGGCACTGGCGCCTCACGTGCTTGGCACGCGGGCGCCGGGCGCGAGCGCCTGCGCCCCACGTGCCTGGCACGCGGGCGCTGTGCGCCAGAGCGCCAGCGCCCCACGTGCCTGGCACATGGGTGCTAGGCGTCAGCAGCAGAAGGGACTCGGTCCTTGCACTGGAGCTGTGCTACTGAAAGGAAATATTTATTATTTTGTATATATATGTATATATATTTTTGAGGAGTTGAACTCCTAAGATATTTTGGAGCCGATGAAAGGGGCTTCTTCCTTGAGCCCTGGATCTTTCCCAAAATAGGATTCTTGGAAGTGGGTCTCCTTCTTCCTCCTCTTTTGGCCGGATTTTGAAGAACAAAAAGTATGAGATTTTAAAAATCTCTCCTTTTTGAGATCTAATGGAAGATCTGAATTCCCCTTTGTGGGTTTTGTGGTGAAAAACTATTTAGTTTTGGAAAAGGAAGAGTAAAACTCTTGATTTAATTCAAAAGAAGAAAAAGGTTTAGAGCCTTGAGGAAGGAGAAGGAAGCACAAAAACCCTAACCTTTTTTAGAGGAATGAAATGTGTATATTTTATTCATCATCATGTTGCCTTATATAGACTTACACATTTACATATAGCCCCTTGGGCTTTACAAAATGGCATTTTGCCCATCCCATTCCTCATGTGCTCATTTCTTTTGCACCTAAGCCATGGGTTTTGCAAATTTATGCCCATTTTGCTTACATTCATGCATAAAAAATTACATTAAATTTATTTATTACATGATTTTTATTTTGGCATGGGGGAGGCTGGCCGCTTCATTTTCGGGCTCGACTCGGGCATGAGCCCATTTGATCTGGGGTTGGGCCCACCTGGCTTGAGGTTGACCTTAACTTTGACTTGGTCAACAGGGGTGCAATTTTTTACCCCAACAAGCACAAGACTGCAAATTTAAGACACCTAATCTGTATTCCATTGCTGTTGTACCGTGGCATAACGGTTCCTTGTACATTCCGTTCACCTTAGTCTCTGGTCTACTGAGACTCCTCTCGTATACACTGGCATTCTTTTGTACCAAGCTACAAACAACAACGTTAACACTAAATACAACCGTAAAAGCTACACTCTCTCTCTGTCTATTCTATTTCTCCCTTATCTTTGGGACTTACCAAGCGATTGTTCGTTGACGACATTCCTTCTCTTTCTTCTTTGGAATGTTGTCAGGTGATTCGGATCTTCAGGAGATCGAGCCCACTAGTGAAGACTTGGATCAGTTAGCCTACGACCCAGAGCTGTAAATTCATTGAACACATTTCATTTCAGTACTTTACTTTTCTGTTATGCCACTGTTTAGGCATTGCTTTCATTCAGATGCATTTACTTTTCCATGTATTGTACAAAAACATATTAATAAATAAAGTTGTTGTTTCATTACATTTGTCTCTTGTGTATATTTCTTTTATTTTGCTTAGATACGCTTAGCGTATTTACTTCTGAGTAAATACGTAGCGGCCTCGTCGCATCCTTTGCCCGTACACCGGGAAGCAGGGCGTGACAGAGGTAGTCTCTAGGTTGTGTGTGAACCGTCGAGATTTGGAACTAGGGGACTTTGCCGTGGCTCCGAGGTAGTCTCTAGGTTGTCTGTGAACCATCGAGATTTGGAACTAGGGGACTTTGCCATGGCTCCGAGGTAGTCTCTAGGTTGTCTATGAACCGTCGAGATTTGGAACTAGGGGACTTCGCCGTGGCTCCGTTTTGCTGACGTCGTATCTATTTCTGGTTGGAACGAGAACGAAAGCCGTTATTGATTTCTAGGCTGTAGGTGTAGCCATTGAGATCTGGCTTCCCTTTGACGAAGTATGGTGGGACGATATAGTTCCCTTTCTGTTTGTGCCCATGGATTATATACATGGGTCAATGCGATCTTACCTGCAGGGCAAAAGTTTCATTTTATTCTATTTCTTTCCGCGATGTTCTATCATTTCAGCTTTTTATATCGCGAAAATCGCAATTGCCCAATCATTTCGGCTATTTTTTCGCGGTGCCCAATCATTTCGGCTATTTTTCTTTTTCTTTACTTGCTGCTTTTTATTACGAGTTGCCCAATCATTTCGGCTATTTTTGTATGCATATGTTTTACTCGCTGATTTTTATTGCAAGTTGCACTATCATTTCGGCTATTTCATATGCATTTTTGGCTCGCTGATTTTTTGCTACGAGTATGGAACTCAAGACCTGATACCAATCTTAGCATCAGTATCGCTGTGACTAGAATATGGCCAGGAGCGAATCATCATTTGCCGTGAAAGGACTTGGAATTTGATACCAATTTAGGCGTCAACATCGCTACTACTGGGACATTGCCAGGAGCGAACATCATTTGCTTTTGTCGATTCGAGCAAAGGTGGCTTAGCAAACTGGGTTAGGATCCTGTCGACTAAGGCTTTTGACTTCATGAGCCATAGGGATCTCATAAATATGTTTCTCCCTACGAGTCGTGAGGATCTCGTAGATGTGTTTTCTCCTTAGGAGTCATGAGGATTCCTAAGTGTATGTTCTCTTATAAGTCGTAAGGATCTTACAAAAGTGTTTCCTCCTTATAAGTTGAGAGGACTTACAAGTGTCGTTCACCATATGAGGACACTCCTCGTCATTGGTGGGACTTGGTGAGGAAACGTTTATTTATGCCCGTGGATTGTATACAAGGATCTATATTGACTGCTTGTAGGGCAACTTGGGGGGTGTGATGGCTTAAGAACAGGTTCAGATCTCTGTAGCTTAAGACTTTTGAATACTATATGCCGTGAGAGTCTCATAGGGGGATTCTCCTTACGAGTCGTGAGGATCTCGTAAGTGTAATTTCTTCTTAGGAATCGTGGGGATCCCTAAATGTGTTGCTCCCTTGTGAGTCGTAAGGATCTCACGCAGGTATTTTTTCCTTACAAGGTCGAGAGGACCTTGCAGATGTCTTTATTTTAACGAAATTGCACCCTTTCAGGTTTTCCGGTAGTCCTGCTGTTTTTACTCACGGCGCCCTTTCGGGTTTTCATCCGAGCCCACTTCGCTTGTGGACGTACCGTTTTTTGTTTTTTGTTTTTTTTGCACGATGAAACCCTCGAGAATAGTTTCGCCGCATGTGACCCATCTGTTTTCCGGTGGGATTTGAGTCGCGGTCCTTACCGCTGGGACTCGTGGATTTGCACTCCACTATCGCCGTGTTTGAGGCGACGTTGTTAGTTTAGGGACATCGCGGTCCGTTGTTAGTTTAGGGACATCTCGTTTCAATGTTGGTTTAAGGACATCTCGGTCCACGGCTGGTTTAAGGACGTTGCGGTCCGTGGTACTTTTGAGGCGAGGTTTCGCTGAATACTACTTATAGAGTTTAGACTCAGGGAGATAGCGAGCGGACACGAGTGTCGTCATCCATCATTAACCTGAGCCGTGACTTGTCAAGCGTAGTATTTCTTAAGGAACCGGCCGTTTATTGGCCTAAAGGGTCTTTCGCCATGCATATCCATGAGCAAGTAGGCCCCGCCTTGGTAGACCTTGTCTATGATATACGGGCCCTCATAGTTCGGCTCGAATTTTCCCCATTTAGCACAATTGGGGATCATAGGTCTTTTTACGACTAGCACGAGTTCGCCTTGGCGGAATGTTCTTGGCTTAGTCAATCTTTCGTATGAGCGCGTCATCATTGCTTTGTAAGCTTCTAAGTTTTGCTACGCCATGAGACGAGTTTCATCAAGGGCGTCTAGCTCCTCAAGCCAAAGATGGGCATTTTCTTCATCCGTCAATTCGTACCGAACCGCCATTCGTAGAGAGGGTAGCTCTATCTCCAAGGGAAGTACCGCTTCCGTGCTGAATACTAACGCAAATGGCGTTGTGTTCGTGGCCGTCTTGAACGTAGTTCGATAAGCCCAGAGAGCTTCATGTAATATCTCGTGCCAGTCCTTTTTATTTCTGGATACTGTTTTTTTTATGATCTTTGTCAAGGTCTTGTTGAAAGCCTCAGCTAGACCGTTAGCTTGGGAATTATAAACTGAAGAATATCTCCAGTCTATTTTATACTGCTGTGCGAAGCGGCTGATCTTATGGCTTCTGTAGGCTGGTCCGTTATCCGAGATGATCCGCCGCGGAGTGCCGAACCGGTAGATGACATGTGTCTTGAAGAAATGGAGGATGTTCTCTGTTTTCACATCCCTTAACGGTATTGCTTCTGCCCATTTAGAGAAGTAATCGGTTGTTGCTAGTATGAACCGATGTCCCTTGGATGATGCTGGCCCGATGGGCCCGATTATATCGGTTCCCCACATTTCGAATGGCCAGCTAGACAATGTCAGGTGTAGCGGATTCGGATGCTGGTAGATGAAGTCCCCGTGAATTTGGCACGAGTGACACTGCTTTGCATATTCGAGGCAGTCCTGAATCATCGTGGGCCAATAGTAACCCATTCTTTTGATCTTCAGTTTCATCTTTGGCCCAGCTTGATGGGAACCGCAGAGTCCGTCATGAGTTTCTTGAACGACCCTTCTTGCTTCTTCTGGTCCTAGGCATCTCAGCCACAGACAATCGAATGATCTCTTATAAAGAGTACCGTTGACGAAGGCAAAAGACAGGGCTTGCTTCATGAGCTGATGTCTTGACGACGCGTCTTCGGGCGTTCGATGGGATTTGAAGTAGTCTATGAAGACTTCTCTCCAATCCTTCGCCCTTTCTTTATCCTCCAATTAGAAGGCTTCTTGTTGGTTGCTTCCTCTCCTTTAGACGACTTCGGAGATATTTCTACTGGCGTGAGAATCCGGCGGCTTTGCACAATGATCCTTACTCATCGAGGTTTTCGTCAGCCAGTTCTTTAGCGAGCTTGGCTAACGCATCCGCCTTACTATTTTCCGCACGTGGTA
This sequence comes from Agapanthus africanus, assembly GCA_030015575.1. Taxonomy (NCBI): domain Eukaryota; kingdom Viridiplantae; phylum Streptophyta; class Magnoliopsida; order Asparagales; family Amaryllidaceae; genus Agapanthus; species Agapanthus africanus. The sequence goes on along the minus strand of JASDDO010000022.1, from coordinate 871,206,275 downwards.
TGCTTTCCAGGGCGTAGGAGGGGATTTGCGTCAACAATTGCTGCACTCTTTAACCATACCCGATCAGTTCTAGCTTGCACGTCTGGTAGTCGCCATTTACCTGGCTAACGACCAGCTGGGAGTCTCCATATATGAGCAGGTTTTCGATCCCCATGTCAATGGAGATCTCGAGACCTACTATCAAAGCTTCATATTCCTCCTCATTGTTTGTTCTCGGCTCTGTTAAAGAAAGGGCAAAACGCATTATCCCTCCTTGTGGAGTCACAAAGATAAGGCCCACCCCGGCTTTAATCATGGGGGTGTTTTGCTTTCGTTTCTTCAAGGAGGACGCTCCATCGAAGTAGAGTTCCCATCAGGTATTATTCCCTTCTTTCTCCCTGTCAATTGCGTCAAACGCGTGTTCGTCCGGCAACTCACAGTTCAAGGGAGATTTGGCAGGTATCGGATGTTCAGCGAGAAAGTAGGCGATGGTATGGCCTTTTATTACCTTGAGGAGTCGATATACTATCGAGAACTCCATCAAGAGGAGGACCCATTTGGCAAGCCTTCCTGTTAGCATGGCTCTTGACATCAAATACTTAAGAGGATCCACCTTTGATATGAGTTGGAACTCATGTTCCAATACATAATGTCGAAGCTTCATTACCGCGAAGATCAGCGCTAGACAATCCTTTTCGATAGGGGAGTAGTTATTTTTTGCCCCTAGGAGAACTCGACTCAAATAGTAGAGAGCCCTCTCCTTCCTCTGGTCGTTCTTTTGTGCCCATAGCGCGCCTAAAGAACCTTCAAGGGCTGTTGTGTACAGGATGAGGGGCTTACCCTTGACCGAAGCGGTCAGTACCGGTGGGTTTTGCAGATATTGCTTGATTTCGTCTAGTGTGTTTTGGCATTTACGATCCCAAACGAACGGGGTCCCTGTTCATACCATAATTTTGCATTATTATATTCCCCATTCTTATGCATTTTACAAATAAACAGATGCTTTTGACCCATGTCTGCTACATAATTGCAGCTTACAGGTTCTAGGAACAAAAACAGTGAAATTGATAAAAAAAAATGATACAAAAGTGAGACTACGATCGATAAATGGTAGGATCTTGATCATGCCACGTTTTGAGGGACAATGAAGATCAATGAACAAATGCACAAAGTACAAAGGCAGCGCAAGGTTCAAGACTTCGACACGAAGCAACGGTAAAAGTCCATTACATTATTCACTAGGAGATCTGGAAGAGAACCAGAAGACATTCTGAAGAACAAACTGAAGAAACAAGAAGACAAAGTCAACCAGAAGCAGCACAATAAAAATCACAACACAAGCTCTCCACTTGGCCGCGGAACCGCGGCCAAACCTGGCCTATGGCCACGGTTCCGCGGCCGTGTATTACCTATAGCGGTGCAGAAAAAATTTGGTAATTGGCGGTGCGTTGACTAGTCTTCCTCGGGGTATTTTTATAAAAGCAGATGGGCGTCGATTGTAACCCTAGGGTTTTCTATGTTCTATAAATAGAGACCCAAAAACTTGTTTTAGGTTATGCCTCTTTTTATTGAATAAAATTCAGAATTCCCTTCAAGTTTTGAGAGCATCAATTTTGTAAGTAGTTTCTTTTATTTTACCCTAGTTCTTAGTTTTTATTTCTGCCCTAGTTTAATTTATTCTCTGCCCTAGTTTAATTTAGATTAGAACATTTTATTAATCTGCCGTAGTTAGATAATTAATCTCTTAAATCGAAACTCATAAAAATCATGTTTTTCATAGATCCCTTAATGAGCGAGTAGTTCCTCGCTTGTTAGGGTTAGGAATAGGGAAGGTTTGAGAGATGCAAATCTCTTACCCCTTTCTTACCCATCACATATTAATAATTAGGACTCCATGCATACATACACATACCGCTCCCTACGGTACCTTACCCACGAGGTAACGGTGATCCCGTAGTATAAAAGACCGGTTGTGCACGTTTTCCATGGAGGTCAGGGTAAGGATTAAGAAAGGACGGACAAGGACCTAGAGGAAGAAACATCGTTTCTTCCCGATCGTCTTAATCTCCTTTATTAATAATTACCATAACACCTAAAGAAGATCTAATTTAGGGCATTGAAAGCGGTGGGAAATCTTTAATTTTCCAAACTTAACCTAAATCTAACCTTAGCAAGATTTCTAAATTCTAGTCTAAATCAACTTAGTTTTAGTGATAAAGATCCAAACACCATTTGGAATTAACTCGTTAGAATAATTAGGAAATACACAACATCCCTGTGGACCGACCCGTATTCACCGGCTAGCTACCAAGCGACGCCGTTCTTGATTGCGGTTATAAATATTTTTTATCTAAAAATCTCTAAAATCAAATGGCGCCATTGCCGGGGATGGCATGTTATTTTCTTTTTGCAATTTCGGGTTAATATAAAATATAAAAATCATAAAAAAAACTGAAAAATTAAAAAATATAAAAATTTATCATCTTTTTATTGTTTGAAGGGTTTTTCGTGTGAATTTTGCAGGATCGACGAACGAGTTCGGATCTGGAAAAATCCAGAGATCAAAACAGAAAACGGCAGATTTGAGCAATAGAGAAAAGTCAAACCGGAGGAGCAAAATTTTTTTTGGGAACCAAGCCACCGCCTCCACCGCGGAACCGCCGCGCGAAGCCCCCTCCGACCGCGGAAACGCCGCGCCTTGGTCGATTCAGCACGTGGAAAAATCTCTGTTTGCTTCCTTTCTCCTTCCTCTGAACCTCAAATATCTCCACTGTAAAATCTCCTGCAGGATTCTTTGCGCTAAAAAATCTCTCCCCCTTCCAATAATTGATCTTGTGCAGGATTCTTTGCGCCGCACTAAAAATAAAATTTTTTTGTTTGCAAGTGATTGTTGCTGCTTTGCATATTTTTAATTGGACTTTAAGGGGCTTGAAACCAATCCAGATTGGGTGGGGATTTCATCACCCTTTCCAGGACCCCAGAAATCACATAAGGCATTTTGCATTGATCATCATTAATTAAAAAAAGATTAGACTCAGCCCTAAGGACTTCGCGCTCAATAGGACAAAGGACTAGTTGTAGGCATCGACCATTGATCCTAACCTGACTTTGTGGTGTCTAGGAAAGTGTGTCTAAGACAAGTGGTTGCTTAATTAGGTCCACTACTTACGTGGTGGAGAGCCTCCCACTTACTTGACACTTACCTGGCCACAATTGGCGGTGAAAAGGCGGTTTGAGGTCCTATTTCTTGTCCTTTGGAACAGTTAGGAGTTGTCTAGCTGACCTAGGTGACCCTAGATCTAGGCCTGATTGTGCATTTATAGTTGATTGAAAGTGTGTCTAGGACTTTTATTGAAAATCTTTTTTTGCAAAAAGCTCCACATAAAAAAAGAGAAAAAGGAAAAAAATTTTAAAAAAACTTGCAACTTGTCGCTAAAATCCGTGCACCCCACTTACACCCACCTTCTTTCCATTGACGTTTTCATACCTCCACATTCTATTTTTCACCTTTTTGACTACACTACCTCTTTAGTGTATATCCGGTTGGACTAAAGACACTAGCGCCCGATTAGTCCGTGTTTCGTTGGTACCGACCGACGAAGCTTTCGACTCCGAAGTCGAAATTCCTTCCACTTCCTCCCCTTCACCTTCAAATTCTTCTTCCGAAAGGATGTCGGGATATAATCCTAACAACACCTTACCCACGGGACTGATTCCACCTCCGTTAGGTGCGAATAACCCGCAACACCCGCCTGTTGAAGCGGCCCAACGAATCGCGCTTCAGGATCTTTTCTACCCAATCCGCACCGCCTTACCTACTTGTCTTTCACTCCCACCGGTAAATGGGGACAATTTTGAGATCAAACCCCACTTCATCAATATGTTGCCAAAATTTCATGGACTGGAATCTGAATATGCCTATATCTTCATAAAAAAATTCCAAAACGTTTGCGCAATATGAAAACAACCCAAATGTCAGATGATGCTATAAGGCTAAGGGTCATTCCTTTCACCTTATGCGACTTAACCGAGAAGTGGTTATACAGCACAGCATCACATTCAATTAAGAATTGGGAAGAGTTTGTTAAAGCTTTTCTTAAAAAGTTTTATCCTCATCACAAGACTGCGAGAATTCGCAATGAGATTATACAATTTTCCCAGCTTCCTTCCGAACCCATTTGGAAGTGTTTTGAAAGATTCAAAGACCTACTTGTTCAATGCCCTCACCATGGGATTGAAAATTTGCAACTTTGCCAAACATTATACGAGGGATTGAACCCAGCAACGAAGCAGTTGCTAGAAACCATTTGTCAAGGCCACTTTCTAACCAAATCTAGTGAGGAAGCGTGACAGTTTCTCGAGGATCTTGCTGAACAAACACTTCAGTGGAAAAGCACCAAGACCACCTCATTTTCTTCTATTGGTCAGTCTAGGGCAGGCATGCATCAGTTAGATATGTCGATTGCTATGAAGGCCGAGATGGCTGCACTTACGAAAAAGCTAGAAGCGATTGAGACCAAAATCTCATCGCCTTCTCCTGCCCCTGCTTTGCCCCCACGGACTGTTTGTGCTTGTTGTTCGGATCCATCACATCTTACCGAAGAGTGTCCTTACAATCCACCTGCTCAAGGACAAGATCACGTCAATGCTGCCTTTCAACAACGACAGAGAAATGATCCATACTCTTCGACTTATAATCCGGGTTGGAGGAGTCACCCAAATTTTGCTTGGAATCAAAATTAGCAATTCCAAGGAAACAACAACTTTCAAAGGCCTCCTCCACAACAACAAGCACCTCCACAAACTCAATACCAGCAACCTTTCCACCCACAACCTTACCCTAACCAAATGAACAATTTTGTGCCCAACAATTCTTACCCTCAAAACAATGTTGTTCAACCAAATAATGATAAGGTTAACTCGCTTGAAAGAAGTTTAGATGCGTTCCTAAAACAATCTACACAATCCACAGCAAGACTGGAGACTTCTATTTAATCTTTGGTGCAAAACAGTGCTTCACACGATCAAAGTATCAAATCTATTGAGGCACAAATTGCACAACTTAATGCTGCGTTGAGCGAGCGAGAAAAGAGAAAGCTTCCATCTCAACCACTGCCAAATCCCAGTCACGCACATGTTGCATATGAACAGCAAAATCATAACGTAAATGTTGTGACCATGTTGAGATCTGGAAAAGTGTTGCACAATAATGTGGGTATTAACAATGATACCCCTGCCGGTGGTTCTTCTTCATCTTCTTCACCTTCTTCTTCTTCTTCTTCTTCGTTAGAGCCTATTCTTCATTCTTCACAAGGCCCTACTTCTTCTAGCTCGAACGGACCCACTTCTCACATCACGAACACATCTACACAGGGATCCATTCCAACTCCACAATCTGATCCACAAAAATTGGACTCAACAAATTTTCAAAATGTTCCTTTTCCAAACCGGTTGAGATCCAATAAACCAACTCCACAAATAGAGAAGATTGTAGAGTTGTTCAAACATGTTAGCATAAATATACCTCTCTTGGATGCAATCCAACAAGTTCCTTCTTACGCGAAAATCTTAAAGGACTTATGCACCAAGAAGAGGAAGTCACAAGTACCAAAAAAGTTTTCGTGGCTAATGTTGTTAGTGATGCTCTTTTCCAATTTTTACCCCAAAAGCACAGGGACCCCGACTGTCCTACTATTTCGAAAACAATTGGGGACAAGAACATCAATAGAGCACTATTAGATCTTGGTGCTAGTGTCAATTTGCTACCCTATTAAGTGTACGAGCAATTAGGCATTGGAGAGCTTAAACCTACTCATTGTACTCTCCAAATGGCCGACCGATCCATCACCCATCCTAGGGGAGAGTTGGAGGATGTGTTAATTAGAGTAGGGGATTTCATTTTCCCCGTTGACTTTATTGTTATGGATACATAACCTGTATCTAACCCCCGGAGTCAAATTCCGGTGATACTTGGTCGACCATTCCTTGCGACTTCTAATGCGGTGATCAATTGTCGTAATGGTTCAATGAGTCTATCTTTTGGCAATATGACAATTGAACTCAACATTTTTAAGTTGGGAAATCAGCCTTCCAAGCCTAATTCTAGCGTACTTGATGTTTGCTCGATCCATGAGATCACGGAGGAGGACTGTGAGTTCGAAAACTTTCTGTTCGATCACAGCAGTGTTAACGCCTCTAGTGCGTTCCTCCTAGAATCCGACACAGCTTTCACGCCGGACAACGATTATGAGTGTTTCATCTTTTTGGACGATTTTGAAGACTTACCACCCGAGTTTGAGTCTTTTGATTTTTCGGATGAGTTAGTTGAACCATCCAACTCGGTTGCGTACACTCGATTTGAACCGTTGATGGAATCTTTCGAGTTTGAAACAGTTTCACCAATGCTACCTTCAATTGTTTCACCTCCTAAACTCGAACTAAATCTTTTGCCGTCGCACCTTAAATATGCTTACCTAGGTGAGAATGAGACCCTTCTCGTTATCATATCGGCCTCTCTAGCTCTCGAGCAAGAGAAGGCCCTTTTAATGGTCTTACAAAATAACCGGCAAGCTTTTGGCTGGTCTATGGCGGACATCAAGGGGATTAGTCCCCTCATAGTTGAACATCATATACACTTGATAGATAATGCCAAGCCAGTGAGGGATCCACAAAGACGCCTCAACCCCATAATGAAGGAGGCTGTCAAGAAGGAGATTATAAAATGTCTTGATAGTGGTATCATTTACCCTATCTCGGATAGCCAGTGGGTTAGCCCCATTCATGTTGTGCCAAAGAAATCGGGCATTACGGTCATAACAAATGAGGCAAATGAGTTAACACCTACTTGCACCCAAACTGGGTGGCGAGTTTGCATCGACTATAGAAAACTCAATGCCGCGACAAGGAAAGACCACTTTCCTTTACCTTTCATTGACCAAATGCTAGAACGATTGGCTGGGCACGAGTTTTACTGCTTTTTGGATGGCTATTCCGGCTATAACCAAGTCCCCATCGCCAAAGAAGATCAAGACAAGACCACATTTACTTGTCCTTTTGGTACTTCCGCCTATCGTCGCATGCCCTTTGGGTTATGCAATGCACTCGCTACATTTCAGCGGTGTATGATGGGGATCTTTTCAGACATGGTTGAAAAGTTTTTGGAGATCTTTATGGATGATTTCTCCATTTTTGGTGACTCCTTCAACGAGTGTTTGCTACACCTTGACGCAGTTCTTACCCGCTGTAGGGATAAGAACCTCACTTTAAATTGGGAGAAGTGCCACTTTATGGTACGCGAAGGTATTGTCTTAGGACATATCATCTCGCAAAATGGCATAGAGGTTGATAAAGCCAAGATTGAGGTTATTTCCAATCTTCCTCCTCCTAAATGCATCAAAGACATCCGAGCTTTCCTTGGCCATGCCGGTTTTTATAGACGGTTCATCAAGGATTTTAGCAAGATTACTAGACCCTTGACTCTCTTATTGGCCAAGGACACAACATTTGATTTTGACTCAACTTGCATGGAAGCGTTCGAGTCATTGAAAAACTCTCTCATTTCTGCACCCATTCTTTCATCTCCAAACTGAACGCATCCATTCGAAATTATGTGCGATGCATCAGATTTCGCCATTGGTGCTATTCTTGGACAACACATTAATAAGACGCCGCACATAATTTATTACGCTAGCCGAACATTAAATGAGGCCCAACAGAACTACACAAAACCAGAAAAGGAGTTTTTAGCAGTTGTGTTTGCACTTGAAAAATTCCGGCCTTATTTAATCGGCTCTTTAGTGATAGTGTACACGGACCATTCAACTCTTCGCCACCTTTTTGCGAAGAAGGATGCTAAATCGAGGCTAATACGTTAGATTCTCTTGCTACTAGAGTTTGACCTTGTCATAAGGGATAAAAGAGGATGTGAAAATGTAATGGCCGATCACCTTTCACGACTTCCTTTTTCGCCTACACTTGAAATTCCAATTAAAGATGTTTTCCCGATGAGCAACTCTTAACAGTGTCGTGCGAACCATGGTTCGCTGATATAGTAAACTACTTGGCCAACGACTTGCTACCTAAAGATTGGTCGAAACAGGATAAACTCCGATTCTTGTCCCAAGTAAAGCATTTTTACTGGGATGAGCCGTATCTTTTTAAATACTGTTCCGACCAAATCATTCGTCGGTGTGTACCTGAAAATGAGTTTAAGAGTGTGCTGTTTTTTTGCCACGATCAAGCGTGTGGTGGGCACTTTGGCCCAAAGAAGACAGCCGAGAAAATCTTGCAGTGTGGTTTCTATTGGCCACGGCTCTTTAAGGATGCATATGAATACTGCAAGACATGCTCCCGGTGCCAAAACTTGGACCGGATATCGCAGAGAAACGAAATGCCGCTCCAACCAATTTTGGTTGTAGATATTTTTGATGTTTGGGGAATAGACTTCATGGGACCATTTCCCAATTCCTTTGGAAATGTGTATATACTTTTGGCTGTTGACTATGTGTCAAAATAGGTCGAGGCTGTGCCTAGCCAAACGAACGATAACAAGGTTGTCGTTCGATTTTTTAAAGAACATATCTTTTCTCGGTTTATGCACCCTCGAGCAATTATAAGTGATAATGGATCTCACTTCTGCAATAGGACTTTTGAGTCCTTAATGCACAAATATTCAATTACTCACAAACTGTCAACGCCATACCATCCCCAAACATGTGGGCAAACCGAGGTTTCGAATCGGCAAATTAAGCAAATCTTGGAGAAAACGGTTTCTAAAAACCGTAAAGATTGGTCACACAAATTGATTGATGCACTATGGGCATTCCGTACTGCATACAAGACCGATCTTGGTATGTCTCCATACCGGCTTGTTTATGGGAAGGCTTGCCACCTCCCAGTTGAGATTGAGCACAAGGTATTTTGGGCGATCAAGGAGTTGAATTTATCAATGGGAGATGCGGACAGCAATCGAAAGCTGCAACTAAATGAACTAGAAGAGCTGCGGGATGAGGCTTATGATAATGCTGTCATTGTTAAAAACCGAACTAAGGTGTTCCATGACAAACACCTTATGCGCAAAACGTTTAAACCTGGTCAACAGGTTTTACTCTATGACACTCGGTTACACTTTCACCCCGGCAAGCTCAGATCTGGGTGGAAAGGGCCGTTTTTAGTACGCATCGTATATCCGCACGGTGCGATAGATCATGAAAATCCGGAGGACGGTACTTTATTTAAAGTAAACGGACATCGATTGAAAACGTTCCTAACCGCGGACCCGTCGGAGGAGCTCCTGTTTTTGCAGGAGCCGATTTACACTGATTGATTTTCCTCCATTTGACCCCCAAATTTTTGATCTTTTTGCCAAAACTTTATTTCAAACAAGTTTGGGGGTGTGTATCATTTGTAAATATATAAATACAAAATAACATAAAAAAATTTATGTTATAAGAAAATAAACAGGGAAGTGCCGGCCATTTTGACCCTCTTGGTGTAGCATGACAGTGAGGACACTGTCGAGTTTAAATTTAGGGGTGTGTTCGGTAAGCTTTCTTCCTTCACATTCATATGTACATTTTTTCTTTTGTAGGGTTCCTAGGCACACCCAAGAGGTCTCACAAGGCATCGAACATGCCAATTTCAAAAATTATAGTGCCGAGAAACCCTAGTGTACGGATCGTTGGCTAGATGTCTAGGCGAAAAAGCAACTAGTTAACTACTTTAACTAAGTGAACGGAAATACAACCTTTGTAGATCCGGTTCTCCACCTCCATAGCTCCGCAACGAAGTATCCTCGCTGTCCATAACAAGTCCCGGGCTCTAGCGTCGGCTTCATCGGAGAATGGACGGGCTAGGTCATCGATGTCCATGCCGAAGATGATCTACGTCGAGGCATCGCTAAATCAAGCTCCGACTTCACCAAGTCAAGAAACTTGTGAAGAAAACACACTCTACTACTTGGCAAGAGGTAGAGGATGAAGAAATAGGAAGTGGGTAGACTTTAGTTTTGGATTTCTCACTAGTTTCCATCAATCACCATTGATGGAGCTTACTTTTCTTCCTTGAAGAAGATGAAGAAGAAGATAATGATCTATTATGATAAGTTAATTAAAAAGAAAAGAAAAAGGAAACTTATCATAATAGTAACCATGATTAGGTGTAGAGAATAGACCATGGTTAATTGCAAGGGTTAGGGTTAAGCATGAGACAAAATGGTCACAAAGTCAAAGCTTCATGAAGCTTCAAAGAAAGAAACAAAATTTGCAACCATTTCATTTCTAATCTTTTCCAAATAAACAAATAAATAAATGATTAAGAAAAAGAAAACCCTAATCATCAATTTAACCATGGTTTAATCTTTACACATAACCAAGTCTACATGTATCATCAAACATGATACAATCATTTGCACAAAAAGTATATCACATATACAACTTGTACAATCAAGTGAGAAAATCCTTTTAAAGTGAACCGATACTAGTTAATGCAAAGTAATATATCATATATATAATTATACATTAAATCATTAAATCAACACTTGATTTAACGATCCGGTCATATCGCATATAACCGACTAGTATCATTAGTAACAACTTATCGAATCAACACTTGATCCGATAACCCGGCTATATCGCATATAATCGATCAATGTCACATCGCGAGAATCGAATACAGTATCACATACTGGTATTATTCTCGGTCCCGCACATATCTCATATGCGCTCCTATTTCGTTTCGCTTGAGCCAGGAAACCTCTGTGTAGGACTCTAAAGACTCGTCAATACGCCGGCAGCAGATGATGATCATATCAAGCATCCACAAGCCGCAAGCGGTCTGCTAAACGTAACGGCCACCCGGGTATTGAGCGATCTGAAGATCGACGAGCAAGCCCGCTCACACTCCAGTGAATCCAACCAGTAATACTACCGTACAGTCCGGTCTGATCGTCTGATATGTCGCATATCTCGCCTAGGGGTGGTAAACGTCAGACCCCAATAGCTCGATAAGTCGTGTCGATATGAGGTCTATAACAATTCGAGAAACTACTGGTAACACTTACCAGCTAATCTCAGCAACTCTGACCAGGGATTTCCTGTTATAGCCAATCGAATACAGCGCAACATCAACCCCCTATACCGGGAGAGACGAATCCCCTCCTATCGCTCATTGCCTCCATGTGACTCGGGACTGTACCCAAAAACCACCGTTTTGCACGCCCTCTTGGACGTGGTAAGATGGAAATCAAAGCACAGTGGGAACCACACAAGACTCTATGACGATCTCGGGTCAACAGACTACTCTGTACCAGTGTCACCAGAGAACTGCCATCTGACGTGAGGTATAATACCATCTGGGAGTTCTCGGCGAGTCCGTCCAGTGTACCCAGTCTCTACTGAGCACCCGTATATCATCTCTGATATCAAACACCGATGGATATGGGATCATCCATCGCCCATCTGTATGGGTCGAGAAGGTATACGCTAGTCTACTCTGGTATATCGATGCCCCGTCTCGATACACCCACGACTAGGGACTTTGAAGGATGTACTTTTGGACTACCATGTCCCCACTAGTATGATCTGCATCACAGTCCAGGTAGTCAAGTACAGATCCTAAGGGCTTTACCAACATGTAACAGAGAGACAATCAGTATACACGTTAAGGTAAAGAGTGACCAGATAGCATACTATCATGTCGAGCAAGAAAGTCTTCCCTATATATGTCCCAGCATCCACTACAATATACATCCAATGTACAGTAATGGCCTCTAGGGCATACATATAACTAACATCTTTTGCATATTTAAATTCTGCATTGCATCCTTATATAAAAATTGAAAATTTTGAAAAAATAAAAATATAAATAGAAAAAGATAAACCCATAAAAACTGAAAATTTAAAAAATTATAAAAATTAAAACATTCAATTTTGGCCTTAATTGACTTGAGTTTGACAAATAGGTTAACTAGCTAGGAACAATTAGATCTTAGACTTAGTAAATTAAAAACCCTAAAAATAACCTTTCTTAAAGTTTAACGGTAGAAAGTATATGTCTTTGTAGTTTATTTAGAAATAGGAAAATTTCGAGTTGACTTCTTGGGCTAAGTTAAAACAAGGGAAAAGTATTGATATCTTTATTAAAGTATAAGTTTGAAAAATAATTCCTAGTTTAAGTCTAAATTCTGAAAATATATACCCCTACAAAATTGCATAAACACGAACCTTAAAACTTGGAATAGTAGGAGAGACCTTGAAATGCTCGTGTCTTAAGTCCTTAGTACGAAGAGAGAGAAAAATACAAGTGTGAATAAAGAAAAAATGAACACTGGTTTTTGTAATTACTTAAGGCTGCAAAATTAGAAAAAATATTTAGCTAGGGTGCTTCATCACCTAGTGCCTTAGACCAACTGGTTTGGGAGTCACTGCTAAAGCCTTAGGTGTTACAAGACTAGGAATTACGTTTTAATGTGCATACATATTTTGTAATCGGTTGTTAGTACCTCAAGAAGTATTAACGATCGCATGAAGGATGTGTGAGCTAAATTCATCTAAAAATTCACCAATTAAGAAGTGCTTTGGACAACGGACAAGAGTATAATTGCTTGATTTGAATTTCCAAGTGTAGGGGTGATATACACACACACGTAGGGGTATGTGATTTGGGTTTAGATAAGAGATAGGAATGAAGAATAGGACTTATATCTTTAATAGAAATGATAAAAATTCCTAAGTTGAGATAGAACCCTAGAAGGAAAACTTAAAAGATGCCAAAAGCTAAGTAAATTCACAAGAATATATATAATCTTAAGTTAAATGATAAGGAAGCGTGAAGAATACGGGTGGATGATTTATGAGTCGAAGATAATAGAATTCCTTGTTGGAAAACCTAATTGGAGAATAAAAGTTAATAGGCCAAATTGATAGGATTTTGGGCGAAGTATCCGCTGAAAACCCTCAGGAGACAACACTCCTCCTACTAGGGACACCTAGAGGTTTAACGGCTTGTTGCACCAGCTCAGTGCAATCGCGTTTCCCTGCGAAAGTGAGGCTGGGTCTTTTTCGAGAATAAAACTAGGTTTGCTCGAGGATGGGCAAAAGATAAGTTTGGGGGTATTTGTTCATACCATAATTTTGTATTATTATATTCCCCATTCTTATGCATTTTACAAATAAGCAGGTGCTTTTGACCCATATCTGCTACATAGTTGTAGGTTACAGGTTCTAGGAACAAAAACAGTGAAATTGATAATAAAAAAATGATACAAAAGTGAGACTACGATCGATAAATGATGGGATCTTGATCATGCCACGTTTTGAGGGACAATGAAGATCAATGAACAAATTCACAAAGCACAAAGGCAGCGCAAGGTTCAAGACTTCAACATGAAGCAATGGTAAAAGTCCACTACATTATTCACTAGGAGATCTCGAAGAGAACCAGAAGACATTCTGAAGAACAAACTGAAGAAACAAGAAGACAAAGTCAACCAGAAGCAGCACACCAAAAATCACAACACAAGCTCTCCACTTGGCCGCGGAACCGCGGCCAAACCTGGCCTATAGCCGCGGTTCCGCAGCCGTGTATTACTCGTAGCGGTGCAGAAAATTTTTGGTAATTGGTGGCGCGTTGATTAGTCTTCCTAGGGGTATTTTTGTAAAAGCAGATGGGCGTCGATTGTAACCCTAGGGTTTTCTATGTTCTATAAATAGAGACCCAAAAACTTGTTTTAGATCATGCCTCTTTTTATTGAATAAAATTCAGAATTCCCTTCAAGTTTTGAGAGCATCAATTTTGTTAGTTTCTTTTATTTTGCCCTAGTTCTTAGTTTTTATTTCTGCCCTAATTTAATTTATTCTCTGCCCTAGTTTAATTTAGATTAGAACTTTTTATTAATCTGCCATAGTTAGATAATTAATCTCTTAAATCGAAACTCATAAAAAACATATTTTTCATAGATCCCTTAATGAGCGAGTAGTTCCTCGCTTGTTAGGGTTAGGAATAGGGAAGGTTTGAGAGATGCAAATCTCTCACCCCTTTCTTACCCATCACATATTAATAATTAGGACTTCATGCATACATACACACACCGCTCCCTACGGCACCCTACCCATGAGGTAACGGTGATCCCGTAGTATAAAAGATCGGTTGTGCACGTTTTCCATGGAGGTTAGGGTAAGGATTAAGAAAGGACGGACAAGGACCTAGAGGATGAAATATCGTTTCTTTCCTGATCGTCCTAATCCCCTTTATTAATAATTACCATAACACCTAAAGAAAATCTTATTTAGGGCATTGAAAGCGGTGGGAAATCTTTAATTTTCCAAACTTAACCTAAACCTAACCCTAGCAAGATTTCTAAATCCTAGTCTAAATCAACTTAGTTTTAGTGATAAAGATCCAAACACCATTTTGAATTAACTCGTTAGAATAATTAGGAAATACACAATATCCCTGTGGACCGACCCGTATTCACCGGCTAGCTACCAAGCGACGCCGTTCTTGATTGTGGTTATAAATATTTTTTATCTAAAAATCTCTAAAATCAGTCCCCTTCTTCATTAGATGACTGTAGGGGCGGCATTTACCGGAGAGGTTAGCTATGAACCGTCGGATATACGCGAGGTTTCCTTGGAGAGACCGCAGTTACTTGAGAGTTCTTAGTGAAGGAATTTCCATAATCGACTTGATCTTTGACGAGTCTATTTCGATGCCCCGGTGTTGTACGATGAATCCTAGGAATTTGTCTAAGGAAACTCCAAACGCGCATTTCAGAGGGTTCATCTTCAGATTATATTTCCGAAGACATTGGAACACTATTTTCAAATGCTCCCAGTGTTCCTCGTATGATTTGCTCTTCACCACGAGGCCATCGGTATAGCATCCAACAATCTCATGTACAAGGTCATCGAAGATCTTTGTAGCATCACTTTGTAACAGAATATGCCCAGCGGAGTCCGGAAAGCAATGTGCTTTTGGTCTTCAGGATGCATCTTGTTTTGGTTGTACCCTGAGGATCCGTCCATGAAGGAGAAGATTCATGGGTGAATGCGTTATCGATCGTCGGCTCGGTAACAGGCACTGGGAAGTCATATTTTGGACAAGCTTTGTTGAGATCCCGAAAATCTACGCAGATGCGTACTGTCCCATTTTTCTTCATTACCGGAACGATATTGGCGATCCAGTCAGGATATTGAACTTCTTGGATGAAGCCGGAGTTGATTAGCATCTTGACTTCGGCATTGATACTCATCTCAAGCTCGAGCCGCATTTCTTGGTACTTGTTTGACTGGCTCGACGTCCGGCGATATCGCCAGTTTATGCACAGCTATCTCTAGATCTAATCCTGGTATATCGGAATAGTTCCATGCGAAACAGTCTTTATACTGCATAAGCACGTCCTTTAACGTGGCTATCTGTTTCTCAGACAGCAGCTCACTGACGAACGTTGGCATTGGGTCGTTTACCGTCCCTAAGTTGATTTTTCTCAGGTTGTCTACTGTGGTGTGTATTCCATCTTCCAGCTCTTTTGGCGCCGGCGGAAATTCTTAGATCACTTTGTCCTCATCTTCATTTGCGAAACAATGGGAGAGGTCATCCATATTCTCATGCTCTCCTTTCTTTGAGAACGTTATCACGTGGCAGGCATGAGTCCGTTTCCAAGACCGATGTTGATCTATTTCTATTTTCGCTTTATAGGTTGTTTTTGGCTCATGCTTTTATGGTGGGGTTACCCTCTAACTATTAGATAGAGCAAACCTGCCTTACTGATACTGATTTTCAACCCAGTTTTTGAAGGTGAAGCAGTCTTCAAGCGGATGTCCTACTACCCGGTGGTAGGAGCAATAATCCGGGTGATAGATCCCGTTTGCTCGTTCGGGATGCCTGGACTCCGGGAGTGACATCATTTGATGTTTCATGACAAGGTCGAAGATTTTCCTTGTCTTGTCTCAAGGGAAAGAGTACTCCCGACCCATCTTCTTCATAAAAGACGAGTTCCAGCCGACTTTTTCTCGCTCGCATGGCTTCTTGGATCCGCTTCGCTGTTTTTGAACATCATTCTCATTCTTCACTTTGTTGTTGCTACTACGTCGGGCTTTTTTCTTGCCATAAGAACGCACAGCGGGCTGAGGGCGATGGGCATCGTCATCCTCCGTAGACTGCTGAGTAAGACGCTGTGTCTTGGCTTTCTCGTAAATGGTCATTTCACGGTTGTGATCATCTCGAACCTTTTGACCCGCTTCCCTTATTAGCTTGTCAATTTGCTCTTCAAATGACAGACTCGATATTCGTATGGCGAAATTTCGCTCTGTTTCAATATCAGCGCTATCTGGAAGGGCATTCTCTTTTCCACCGGAATCATTTATAACATAGCAACCATGGACTCGCTCCCGTTTCTTGGACCAAACGTATCCAATGCCGGTCGTCTTCATTCTCCCGTTGGGCATCTTCCGCTGAGTCCCAGAAACGTTCTAAATCTTGTTATAGAACTGGGCTTGTCGAGCAGTATGTTTGAAGGGTACGCTTTGGGGTCTCAATAGCCTTTTCAGTCCCTCTGCGCAGTATCTGGGCAGATAGATTGGTTGAAGCCTGTCGAGCGCAGGTTCGGCACCGTGCCATACCTCTTTCTCCACTTTAGTCACCGTGGATTAGTAAAAAAGGATCGCCTTCTCACCTCTTTGCTTAGGAAGGAAGTAGAAGGTCTGCAACTCTTTCACGCTGTACGTACCAAGTGCATCAAGTTCGTTGTAATGCCGCTGCGGGACCAGGGTAATTTGTAAACTCTGGTCATCCCCAGCAAAGGTCTGTATTGACGAGCAGACGGAGAACACTGCGTTGGCCTCGTCCTCAGAGTCACTGCCAAAGACCAGCATAGGAGTAGATGGTCCTGGCCTATTGTCTTGGGGTTGTCCCGAGTAGACCATCTCTTCATCTTCTTCGGTATCGCTCCCGAATATCGGGATAATGGCGATGAATTTTTGTTTATTCTCCGATTTGCGACATCCTTCCATGTCTTTGAAGTCTGGTAGGAAGTATTTGGCGTCTTCATATTTGTGAACTTCATTTACGGAGTATGGGTTCAGCTCCTCTGTAACTGTGTACTCGATACCGTCCTTGAAGTACTTCATACACTGATGTTGTGTAGAAGGGATGATGTTGTACTCATGTAACCAAGGCCTGCCGAGCAAAGCGTTGTAGCAAGTCTTGGCGTCAATAACATGGAACTTGATGTTAGTGACGAGCAGCTGTCACGCCCCGCTTCCCGGTGTACGGCGAAGGGGACGCGACGGGCCGCTACGTATTTACTCAGAAGTAAATACGCTAAGCTTAACTAAGCAATATAAAAGAAGTATACACAAAAGACAAATGTAATGAACAACAACTTTATTTATTAACATTCTTTTGTACAATGCATCTGAAAAGTAAATACATGGAATGGAAAGCAATGCCTAAAAAGTGGCATAACAGAAATGGAAAATACAGAATGTAAATGTGTACAAGAATCTAAAGCTCTGGGTCGTAAGCTAGCTGGTCCAAATCCTCGCTGGTGGGCTCAATCTCCGGAAGGTCCGAATCACCTGACAACATTCCAAAGAAGAAAGAGAAGGAATGTCATCAGCGAACAAACGCTCGGTAAGTCCCAAAGATGATGGAGAAATAAAATAGACAGAGAGAGTGTAACTTTTAAAGTTATATTATATTGTTATAATGTTGTATTTAGTGTTAACGCTGTTATTTGTAGCTTGGTATAGAAGAGGACGGAGTATACAAGAGGAGTCTCAGTAGACCAGAGACTAAGGTGGACGGAAAGTACAAGGAACCGTTCAGCCACGGTACAACGGAAATGGAATACATGTTAGGTGTCGTAATGGTTGCAGTCTCGTGCCACTTCTAACACCTTCCGTACCAATCTACCCATTATAAACCCCGCGATATATTGATTGCATTGTATTGTCTTGTAATTGAATTGTATAGATGGAAGACTTGCCAAAACCATGATATCAGTAAATGAATGTAATGGTAGAATTATGTAGATGGATGTATATCCATGATTCGGTTCAGTCAAGTTGTATAGATTGATAGATTGAACAGATTGAATATATGGATTTGTTCCCCTCCGAACGGCGGCCGAGACACGGGGGCGTCTCGCCTGAGGTTCGGGGCAGATGCTAATTGGTGCTATCCGTCTACCTCTCCGAAGATGCCAAGTTGATTTATGGCACCGTGTATCGAAGGTTTAAACGGATGCATCCGATGTAGCAGACTTCGTCAGATTCCCCCTCGTTTGAGGGGTTTTTGATTGTGGGAACGCTCTTCCCTGCAGGCGCAAGCCCCTGCAGTTAATTACGCTACCGCATCACGGTAACAACTTTCTCCTTCTCCAGATGGTCACTTCGTGTCGTGGGTGTTTGTTTTGTTTGTGGTTGCCCGTGGATTGTATACGGAGACCAATTTATGTCGTCGTCCGTAGGACGTGGATTAGTCCAAATCCGTGTTTTCTTAGATTTGGGTTTGGGGTTTTGGTTTGAGGATACGTTAGCCATATTTGAGGCTAAGATCAACTCAAACGTTTGTTAAGGATACGTTAGTCCAGTTTGAGACTAAGATCAACTTAACGGGATCGTTTAGATCCGACAAAAGAGCATTTGGGCTCTAATGTTCCAGTTTAGGGACATAGTGGTCCATTAAATGTATGGCCGTCGGGACCCATCACCTCTCTGACGACGTTGAAGGATTACAACGACAGATGTCAGAGGAGTTCAGAGATGTACCCTTGAGCCAGAGTTGATTAGGGGGTTTGTAGTCCGATTTGGGACTAGAGTCTGTTTGAAAGTTTAAGGATACGTTAGCCATTTTTGAGGCTAAGATCAACTTAAATGGTTGTTAAGGATACGTTAGTCCAGTTTAGGACTAAGATCGACTTAACGGGATCGTTTAGATCCGACAAAAGAGCAATTGGCTCTATTGTTCCAGTTTAGGGACATAGGGGTCCAATGCCAGTTTAGGGACATGGTGGTCCATTACCAGTTTAGGGACGTAGTGGTCCATTTCCAGTTTAGGGACGTAGTGGTCCAATGGTAGTTTAAGGACGCATAAGTCCATGGGTTTAAGGACCCCACAGTCCATATGGGTGTGTTTAAGGACGCATTAGTCCGTTAGTTTAAGGACGCATAAGTCCGCGGGTTTAAGGACCCCACAGTCCGTATCTTGGTTTAAGGACGCATAAGTCCATGAGTTTAAGGACCCCACAGTCCGTGTTGATGTGTGGTTGTCGGGACCCGTCACCTCTCTGAAGACGTTGAAGGATTACAACGACAAATATCAGAGGAGTTCAGAGATGTACCCTTGAACCAATGAGTTGGTTGAAAGAGCAGATGTGCTCAGTTCAAAATGATTTGAGGACTTATGGCCAATTTGGGCTAAGTCCAATTATGTTTGAAATATTGGCTCTCTGCTGGTCCATTGAAGGAGAGGCTTTGCCTCTAAAAACTTAGCCAATTGGGCTAAAGCTAGTGTTAAACACTAAAGGTCAACAGTGTTGAACACTGGGAATAAGATTAACAAGTTAGTGTTAAACACTAAAAGATAATCAGTGTTAAACACTGCAAATAGAGTTTTTCCAATTAGTGTTAAACACTAAGGAGGGAGGGGTCATGTGCGGACACGTGAGAGCGCCCTGATTTCCCTTATTTTATTCTGCAGATAAATGTTTAACACTTTTAATTTCCTGGCCATCACGTGTGGGCACGTGATGGAGGCCCCCGCTCTGGTCTGTTAGAATGCTCATTAGGGGTCACGTGGTAACACGTGAGGGCGCCCTAAATGTGGAGCCAGATCTCCTCTTGATTTATCCTCAAATCTGCGAATAAGTGTCAAACACTTTTATTTTTATTTTAAAGCATCACGTGTTGGCACGTGATAGAGATCTGTGCGCCAATTGTTAAAGCATTTGCTGAGGGGTCACGTGATAACACGTGAGAGCGCCCAAAGCTTTCATTCCCTTTGCTTTTTCTTTCTGCGTTTTGGGAGTCACGTGGGAGCACGTGGGGTGATGCTTCAAAGTTCTTTGCAGGGGATCTTTTCAAGGGTCACGTGGGGGCTCGTGACCCTAGTTCTTTTCATGAACAGAGATCTTTTAAGAATTGAATTCTTTGTAGGGTTAAACCCTAATTATGATTTTGGAGGAATTAAATTCCTATCGTGAAAGAATTAAATTCTTATTTAGGATAAAACCCTGATTTCTTTTCAAAGGAATTAAATTCCCAGATATGTAAAAGAATTAAATTCTTGATTAGGGTTAAACCCTAGTTTTATTTTAGGAGAATTGAACTCTCAAAACTCAATTCCCCTTCTAAGTTTAGGATCTGCATGGCAGGATCTCAACCCGATGAGAATTAAATTCTCATCCTATGGGGAGATGTGCTCTGTACAGATCTTCAACCAGAAGAAGAACTAAGTTCTTTTCTTTAAATAAGAGTTAAACTCTTTTGAGAATTAAATTCTCTTTTGAATCCTCTCTTTTCTTACCTAGGGTTTTTCTTTTGCAGAGAATTAAATTCTTCTTTTTCTGTTTCTTCTTCTCTTGAGAATTAAATTCTCCTCCCTCTGTTTTTCTCTCCAAAAAAGTAGATCCCCCCTCTTCTTTTCTTGGCTCCTATTTATAGGAGAAGGAAAAGAGTTAATTTGTTTAGCAAATCTCTCATTGGAAGATTTGATTTGATTGTTGAGAGATTTGATTTATATTTATCATTAATCTGGGCCTTTAGATCATTCAGTGAATTTTATTCACCGTGGATTTTAAATCCAAAAGATATTCTATTTGTTATCCTGGTGAGATTTTCAGGGAAATCTTTCCTTGTCCAAGGTTTTTCCATAAATTGGTGATTTTTGATCACCCTTAGATTTTTAATCCAACGGTTCCCCATGACCCTTTTCCATTTGGAAAGATTCAGAAACTTTTAGAATCTAATTCTATTAAATTATAATGCTTTTAAAGCCAGTCACGTGCTGGCACGTCACCTTTGGTCACGTGTGAGCACGTGACCCCCAATTGGGTTCCTTTCTCAGCCGCTTATTTATGTTTCAGTTTTAACCATCACGTGTCAACACGTGACCATTGGTCACGTGTAAGCACGTGATACCTCGTTGAGGTATTTTCTGACTTTTAGAATTAAATTCTATTCATTATTTTAGAGGCTTTAAAAGCCCATCACGTGTCTGCACGTGACCCATGGTCACGTGTGAGCACGTGATGCCCCATTGGGGTCTTTTCTGAGTTTTTATTATATTTTTTAACTCCTCCAGCGGGTTTTAAAAGCCCATCACGTGTAGACACGTAATTCCTCATAACTTTTGATCCCGGATGAATTACGAGGCCCATAATATATCAAATCGAAGGGTTTTTCGAGCCGCTTTCATACCATCAGAATTTATCTGTTTCTCATTCAGGAGTTTATCAAAAAACAGCCCGGAAGATACTGGTTCCCATTTTCTTAAGCGTATCGCCGCCATTTGATACCTTGGGCTCTTTCGCGCAGAAATTTTCGGCGGGAACAAATGCCCCCCACTACTTTGCCCACGTAAGTATATACGTGGGTGAAGTAGTGCAAAGTAATGCATAGCGTATGACCAATTTCGGGTTGGTATATTACTTTCAGAATCTTGATCTGAGAAGATAACGAGCGGACACAAGCGTCGTCATTTATCATTGACTCAAATCTTGACTCTTAAGAGATATAGTTCTAAACCCTTAACTCCATGAGCCGCACCCTTTTATCTCTTTATGTCTTACTCTGGTGTGGAGTAGTTTATACGCTTATGAGTAACTTCTCCATTTCAGTGGGATGTAGCTTTGGAAATTGTGGCTCATAAATGGTCCATCTTGACCTCTTTGCAGGGCGGTGATGGCTTAGGAGACAGGGTTAGGATCTGCCACCTAAGACTTTTCAACTTTATGAGCCGTGAGGGTCTTATAAAGACTTTTCTCCCTACGAGTCGAGAGGATCCCGCAGGTGTATTTTCTCCTTAGGGGTCGTGAGGACTCCTAAGTGTGTTTTCTCTTATAAGTCGTAAGGATCTTATGAGAGAATTTTTCCCTCTTACGAGTCGAGAGGACCCGTAAGCGGTTGTTCCCCTCCTTATCGAAATTCGACTTCGGAGAGTGAGACCCATGGATAGTATGCAAGAGACCATTTTGGGCCGACTTGCAGGATCCCAGTGCTTAGGAAACAGGTTTTTTAATCCCTACTGCCTAAGGCTTTATCTCACGAGTCGAGACGAATCGAGAAGTTCTCGCAAAGACATCATTTTCCTTACGAGTCGAAACGAATCGAGCAGATCTCGCAAGAATATCCTAACGTCACAGTTAACCTCTGCTCTTTACGACAGAAGTCCGTTAGGGTCTGTGGTACTTAGGGTTTTGGCCGTTGTACCGTCGCATGAGCTGATGTATTCCTCGATAGGCAATCATGCTGTTCGAGTAGCCCTGCTACTGCCGTGTCTCTGATTCCTTCGGGGGCTGGATAAGACGTCTTCAAGCAATCCTCCTTGGCAGTTTGACCGTCGGAAGAGCAAGCGCTAGGAATTTGCCATGCCGCTTTTTACTTGAGGTTAGGCTTATTTTGGAGAGCCCCGATGAGTTATAACCACTCCGCGCTGGTGTGGGATGATCTCCGATAGTCTTTCAGGCTTTATATGACTTGCCGTTAAGACCCTGAAGCTAGGAATTTGGCCTTTGCTTTGTTTGCTGGCATTGCGTCCTCTGTATCGAGACGAATGTCGTGGTTGTCTCTAGGTTGCTGGTGAACCGTCGAGGTTTGGAACTAGGGATTTTGCCGTTGCTTCTTTTGGTGATGTTGCGTCTGCTGTATCGAGACGAACGTCGAGGTGGTGACCACTCCATGTGGGATGATCTCCGGTGGTCTTTCAGGCTTTATATGACTTGCCGTTAAGACCTTGAAGCTAGGAATTTGGCCTTCGCTTCGTTTGCTGGCATTGCGTCCTCTGTATCGAGACGAATGTCGTGGTTGTCTCTAGGTTGCTGGTGAACCGTCGAGGTTTGGAACTAGGGATTTTGCCGTTGCTCCTTTTGGTGATGTTGCGTCTGCTGTATCGAGACGAACGTCGAGGTGGTGACCACTCCATGTGGGATGATCTCCGGTGGTCTTTCAGGCTTTATATGACTTGCCGTTAAGACCTTGAAGCTAGGAATTTGGCCTTCGCTTCGTTTGCTGGCATTGCGTCCTCTGTATCGAGACGAATGTCGCGGTTGTCTCTAGGTTGCTGGTGAACCGTCGAGGTTTGGAACCAGGGATTTTGCCGTGACTCCTTTCGGTGATGTTGCGTCTGCTGTGTCGAGACGAATGTCGAGGTAGTGATCACTCCATGTTGGTATGAGATGATCTCTGAATGTCTTTCCGGTTTTATATGACTTACCGTCAAGACGTTGAAGCTAGGAATTTGGCCTTCGCTTCGTTTGCTTTGTCGCGTCCGAATCCTGCTGGGGGAAGAACGCTGGGGTGACATTTCATCTGCTGTATCGAGACGATCGTTGAGGTGGTGACCACTCTGTGCTGGTGCGAGATGATCTCCGATTGTCTTTCAGGCTTTATATGACTTGCCGTCAAGACCTTGAAGCTAGGAATTTGGCCTTTTGCTTCATTTGCTTGTGCTGCGTCTGCTGTATCGAGACAAATGTCGCTGTGGTGATCACTCGATGTTGGTGTGAGGACCAGGATCTGCTCTGGACGTTTTCGACGGGGTCGAAGAGTGACGTTATCCGCGTTCCACGTGACCAGGAATTTTGCACTAGATGCTTCACACGGGTTCACTGCCGCATTAGGCGAGGACTAGGCTTCGCTCTGGATGCTTCGCACGGGTTCACTGCCGTGCTCTGCGAGGACCAGGATCCGCTCTGGACGTTTTCCACGGGGTCAAAGAGTGACGTTATCCGCGTTCCACGTGACCAGGAATTTTGCACTAGATGCTTCACACGGGTTCACTGCCGCGTTAGGCGAGGACTAGGCTCCGCTCTGGATGCTTCACATGGGTTCACTGCCATGTTCTGCGAGGACCAGGATCCGCTCTGGACGTTTTCCACGGGGTCAAAGAGTGACGTTATCCGCGTTCCATGTGACCAGGAATTTTGCACTAGATGCTTCACACGGGTTCACTGCCGCGTTAGGCGTGTTGGATATATATGCCCTAGAGGCCTACATTGTATAGGATGCTTGGGATATGTATGTACATGACAGTCTTGCTTGATATGATAGTACGCTATTTGGTTTGACTTTGTCTTAACGTATTATATATTTTACTTGGTATTTATATATATATGTTGATAAAGCCCATAGGGTGTTTGTCTGACTACCGGCGTTGTGATGGCAGTCATACTAGTGGGAGCTGGATAGTCAATAGGCACACCCTTAGATGTCCCTGGTCGCAGGAGTATCGAGATTGGGCATCGATACTCCGGAGTAGACTAGTGTATACATATCTAGACCCTGACGAGGGGCGATGGATTGGTCCCGCAACCATTGGTGGAGTTCACCTAAGATTGTATACAAATGCTCACTGGGTGTGAGTACACCGGACAGGACTCGCCGAGAACTGACTGGATGGTATTATACCTAACGTCAGATAGCAGTTCTCAGGTGACATGTGTGCAGGTAGTCCGTTGACTTAAGGTCATCATTTGTCTCGTATGAGTTCCCACTGTGCTTTGATTGTTACCCTACCACGGCTCAAAGGAGTCGTGCAAACAGGTTTCAGTTGGGCACAGTCCCGAGCCACGTGGAGGCAGTGAGCGACTGTTAGGGATTCGTCTCTCCCGGTATAGGGAGTTGATATCGCACAGTGGTCGTTTGGTCATTACCATAAGTCCCTGGCCAGGGCTGATTGAGAATTACTGATAGGTTGATCAGTAGATTCTCGGATGGTGATGAAGCCATACCGACACGACTTGTATGGTTATTAGGGGTCTGACGTCCACCACCTCCCTAGACCTTACATGCGATACTCTCAGGCGAACAGACCGGACTGCGCGGATATTGTCACAGACAGGCTCAGTAGGATTTCAGATGGGTTACCTCATCAGCTTTCTTATCGACAACTACCTGGGGACCGTTACGTACAGCTAGTGCCGCTTGCGGTCTGTGGTTAAACCCACTGCCAGCGTAGTAGTCGAGTCTTTAGAGTCCCACACAGAGATTCCCAAACCCAGGCGAAAAGATATAGAGGTCGTATGGTTTTACGACAAAGGTTCGGACGCATACGTGTTTGATCGCACGTGCGGCATTCGAACAGTTTTTACTAGCCGGCTTTGGTTTAAGCCAGATTCTAGTATCAGGTTATTGGATTTATACAGTCTAAAGTTTTTCCGTGTTTTCACGGATGAGAGGGGCGTTCTCGTAATTTTCCGAGAAGCTTCTAGAAGGATGTGACATAAAGAGAGAGGTGGCATTTTCATTTAATGTTTAAGTGACTCATTGTGAGTGATTCATCATATCATTTATTGCATCATTAATTGCTTAATGACTCATATGATGAATCACCCACTTGATTAAATGAAACATGATGAATATTCACTTATTATTCATTTATCTTTTATTTCATTATGTTTCATATATATCAAGTGAGAAACATTTATTCATAGAATAATTCATTATCATCTTCTCACTCTCTCTCTTCAAGTTCTCTCTCCTTCACCAAAGCCTAATCCTACCCCTCATGAGTTGAGAACAAGGATTAGGAAAGACTAATTACTCCATAACCTATCTCTACATCATCTTAGCAACTCTATTTAGCAACTAGAGAAACTAAGTAACCTCAAGTTTAGAGGTTATAGCTTGGATTAGGGTTCTCGGGTGGATCATCTATCACGGGAGAAAGCCGAAGAGGACGTGGAGATCCAAAGAGGCCGTAGACAACATCAAGACGAAGGACTAGAACCGTTTGGTATAACTCCTTCGCATAGTAGATTAAAACTCTATAGCTTTCGTTTAAAACTTGTATAGCAAACGATTCGTACGGTTAATCGATGTTTGATCATAGAACTTGATTGTTATTCATATTTCCGCCTCCCCACAAGTATTGGGGTGTTGAACATCGACTTACAGTGGTATCAGAGCCTAGCTAAACAAGTTTTAACTTAATCGCAAATTTGTACGAATTTCGAACGGAAAAACGAAGCCGGAAAACCCTAAAAATAACAAGTTTCTGTCGAATTTAAAATGATGTCCTAAAATTTTTCAGGCAAGTTCAGAAAGCTAGTTATCACACCAGAAGAGCACCCAAGAAATTTGGGGCCATGAATCGGCCAATCGACCGCGCTTCCGCGGCGGATCCCACCGATCCGCCGCGCTTGCGCGGCCGATTCACCGATTCATGATTCCGGTTTTCTTTGGTGGGTTCTCTGGTAAATTTGGGATTTTCTGGAATATTTAATTGTTGCTCAGGTTTCAGTTTAACAGAGCAGATTTTGGAGCAACATTAAAGGTGTTTAATCGATCGAAATTGTACAGTATTTGCATATTGGGTTATATCTGTGATTGTATAATGTGTTCGTAAACCTCCCCTAACTGCTAGTATGTCGGTTGGCAGGGGGTTGCACATTTCTGTAATGATTTTATCTGTTTGTGCATATAAACTGTATTGGACTGTTGTGGTGATTAGCCGGGTTTTGTGATGGGTTATTGTATTAATTCATTTGATATAATTGTAACAAGTTGTAATATTATTTTGCGGGGCACATCCAGGTTGCGGTTGTAGCCACCGTTGTATTATTTCTTTTTACTGTTTTTGCTCCTAGGACAGACCCAAGGTGGGGTGCACAAACTGCCGGGCGGGTAGTTTGCCGCACCCGTAGGGGTCGTGGGTGGGGTAATGGCTATTCATCACAACTGTGTAATCTGTCTTTTCTTGCAGGCTCAAAAGAAATACAGATTGCTTGCAAATCCAATATTGTTTATCTGTGTTCTGGAATGTATATCATTGCGTCAGACGAATGTAAAATATCTATATATATGATAGCTATTTAGACGTCGCTTATGTTTTACACCCGCGCTAGCCCAGCCCCCGCTCTGTCGTTAGTTAAGTAACCTAACGGGTGATGACGGGACCCAGTGGCGAATGCGGATGGCATAAGAGGACGTCATATTTTCGTTGTTATCTGTAATGATAGGTTAAAGATGGGACGCATTATTATTAATGCAAAGAAAATAAAACCTAAACTGAATCGTTGGAACAATTTCTAAAAACCACTCGGTTTTCTTGAAAAAAAACAAATTTTAAATGCGGAGCTTAAACCACTCCTTTTAAAAGCTATCATAGTTCCTTCGATCAAATCAAGTTCATTACGTTAACGGTTTTTTGCCAAAAACCAGCCGTAACCCTCCGTCGTTTCAGATAGACAGCACATCGTATTCATGCTATGCTTGTTGGCCTACGTCAAGGCATAGTGTATGGTAGCAGTGTGTGTGCCTATTTGTTGCATAGATAGATGCATTAGTTTAATACAGACGTACACCTTGTTGGCCTACGTCAAGGGCTTGTACGATGTATTTAAATTGATCAGGACAACGACGGGTAGAACTTGACTTGCGTCTTATGACTTGTTGGCCTACGTCAAGGTCTATAAGAGCTTGGGGTAAAAATCACATCGGGAGTTTCAAACATAAAGGAAACTTGCAGATTTAGCTTACCTTCTGGAGTGTGGTGACTAGAGTGGCTTCCATCTAGGGCATCATACAATGATAGTTGGATCCCGATCCCACTGATGAGTAGGATTACTCTCGGGAATTTCTCTCACTTAACAATCAATGCTATAAACCAAGTAGGTGCCTAGAAAGGTGTTAGAGGGGCTACGCCTCCAGGGAAAAGAGGTTCTTTAATTAAGGAACTTCGCGAAAGCGTTGGAAAACCTCCCTCGAAGTACCAACACCAGCCTGGCTGAAAGGTTAAGCAAGTATTGTGACGTGTGATTAAATCCTGACTAGTTCTTCTTTTAGGTTTTGAAGAAGGATTTGAGGAAACAGTGGGAGCCATCCTGTTTAGATAAATTAATAAACCAATCTAAACTTGCAAGAGCATATGCTGAGTGTTTTCTTTTCTCTCTCTCTGGCAGCTACCATGACTGGACTAAAACTATTACTCGAAAAGAATATACTAACCGGGCAGAACTATAAAGACTGGCTAAGAAACGTCAATATTGCGCTGACTTATGACAAAGTTGCATATGTTACCACCGCTGTTCCTCCCCTTATCCCAGGACCAGATTCCTCAGTTGCGGACAAGGAAGTTCGTAAAACCTGGGATCTAGATTGTGAGAGAGCTAAGTGTATCGTGCTGGCGTCCATGAATAATGAACTCCAGAAGCAGCACGAGAGTATGGATATTGCATCCATATTCCTCCATTGCAAGGAATTGTATGGTGAACACTCCCGTATCGCGAGGTACGAAACCTCAAGGAAACTCTTCCAGATGAGGTTAGCTCCAGGATCGCCTGTTGGAGAGCACGTCCTCAAAATGATCACCCTCATTGAGGAACTCGCAAACCTGGGATGCGTGCTAGAGAGCGATTTGTATATCGACTTGATTTTGCAGTCCCTTCCCCACACCTTCTCTCAGTTCGTGCTGAACTTCAACATGCACGAAATGGAAGCGGATCTTCCAAAGCTCCTCAACATGTTGAGGGTAGCAGAGACCTCCTTGAAAAAGGAGAAGACCCCCGTTCTGTATGTTGGCAAATCATCTTCTTCCAAAACTAAAGCGAAAGCTAAAGGGAAGAAGAAGATGAAAGCCACCAAACCGAAGGGTGGGGTCAAGAAGGTGCAGGGAACGAACAAGGCAGGAAGGGTGAAGGCAGAAAAGAACGAGTGTTTCTATTGTCACAAGCAGGGGCACTGGAAGAAGGATTGTCAGGCCTTCAAAGCCAAGGACATGAAGCAAGTGGTTGCTTCTACTTCAGGTGTGTTCGTAATCGAAAATTGTCTTTCAGTTAACTCTACTTCATGGGTACTTGATACCGGTTCTGGTTCTCACATCTGTAATTCTTTACAGGATCTGAGAAATAGTAGAGTACTGGGGGCAGGTGATATGACTCTCCGGATGGGCAATGGAATGCATGTAGATGCAGTTGCAATAGGGGAATATCACCTAGGGTTGAATAGTGGAAACATTTTGGTATTGTATAACTGTTTTTGTATTCCCAGTATGTTGTGTAATATTATATCAGTATCTTTATTGTCTAATAAAGGATATAATTTTGTGCTTGAAAGAAATGTCATGAACATTCTCCTAAATCAAGAACTGATTGGGTTTGGCACACTGGAAAACGGCATATACATACTTAATCAACCACAAATTTTCAATATTCAAAACACGCGTAAAAGAAAGGCTCCAGATTCGAATCAAGCCTTCCTATGGCATTGTAGACTTGGTCATATAAATGAAACAAGGTTGACTAAGTTACATAAAGATGGATATTTAGATTCGTTTGAATATTCATCATATGCAACTTGTCAATCATGTATCAAAGGAAAGATGACCAAATCTCCGTTCACCG
Source organism: Agapanthus africanus (assembly GCA_030015575.1). Classification (NCBI taxonomy): domain Eukaryota; kingdom Viridiplantae; phylum Streptophyta; class Magnoliopsida; order Asparagales; family Amaryllidaceae; genus Agapanthus; species Agapanthus africanus. The sequence continues at coordinate 871,176,736 of JASDDO010000022.1, read as the reverse complement.
GACACGGAGAAAGAGCCACCGAACTCTTAGGACTAGTACATAGTGATGTATGTGGTCCGATGTCTATACATGCACGAAGTGGTCACTCCTACTTCATCACTTTTACTGATGACTTCTCTAGGTATGGACATGTGTTCTTAATAAAGCATAAATCCGAGGCTTTTGAGAAGTTTAAGGAGTATAAAAATGAAGTAGAGAAACAAACTGGTAAAAGCATCAAGACACTTCGATCTGATCGAGGTGGAGAATACTTAAGTACCAGTTTCCTTGAATACTTGAAAGCAAATGGAATACTCTCTCAGCTTACTCCTCCTTATACACCTCAGCATAATGGTGTATCAGAAAGAAGGAATCGCACGCTATTAGATATGGTGCGATCAATGATGAGTAGTGCTGAGTTGCCACTTTCCTTCTGGGGATTTGCTCTAGAATCAGCCGCATATCTATTAAATAGAGTTCCAACTAAATCTGTACCTACCACTCCATATGAAATGTGGTGTGGGAAGAGACCATATCTCAAGTATATCAAGATATGGGGGTGTCCGGTATATGTCAAAAAGCATAATCCGGACAAGCTCGAGGCACGATCGGTTTTGTGCAAGTTTGTAGGATACCCCAAGCATTTAAGGGGGTACATGGTCTACCACACTGAAGAACAAAAGGTGTTTGTCGCTCGTCACATTGTCTTCTTAGAAAGCGAATTTCTTGCAAAAGAAATTAGTGGGAGCGCGGTAGAACTGGAAGAAATTCCAGAACCTCAAACTGCAACCGAGGACTTAGAAGAATCTCAGATTTCAATAGAACATGACGAACCAACGCCACTCCGCAGATCTAGTAGGCTTTCTCATCCTCCTGAAAGATACTATGGTTTCCTTCTTGATGGGGATCGAGAGGATTGCATCATCGATGATGATGAGCCTACTAGTTTTCAGCAGGCTATCACAAGTAGCGACTCAGTAAAGTGGCTGGATGCCATGAGATCCGAAATGGAATCCATGTATACCAATAAAGTTTGGACTTTAGAAGTTGCTCCTCCTGGGGTAAAACCAGTTGGGAGCAAATGGATCTTCAAAAAGAAGATTGGTACATTTGGACAAGTGGAAACGTACAAAGCTAGACTAGTAGCAAAAGGTTTTCGTCAAAGACCAGGATTGGACTACGATGAAACTTTTTCGCCAGTAGCTATGATTAAATCCATTCGGATCATGCTTGCCATTGCTGCCTTCCATGATTATGAAATCTGGCAAATGGATGTAAAAACAGCTTTTCTAAATGGACATCTAGAAGAGAGTGTTTACATGGACCAACCAGAAGGTTTCATAGACAGTGGGAGCAGCGGAAGAGTGTGCAAATTGCTTAAATCCATTTATGGGTTAAAGCAAGCATCGCGGAGTTGGAACATCTGCTTTGATGAAACAGTCAAGGAATTTGACTTTATCAAAAATGTAGATGAACCATGTGTTTATAAGAAGATTGTAGAAGGAGCAGTAGTCTTTCTCGTTTTGTACGTCGACGACATACTACTGATAGGGAATGATATCCCTATACTACAATCAGTAAAGCTCTTCTTGTCACAGAAATTCTCTATGAAAGACTTGGGAGATGCATCATACATTCTGGGCATTAAGATCTATCGAGATAGATCTAATAGGATATTGGGACTTTCACAGTCCAGGTATATAGACACTATACTAAAGAGATTTAGTATGGAAGATTCAAGCGCGGCAATATGCCCGCTTGTCACGGAATCACCCTCTCCAAAGAGATGTCTCCAAAGACTGATGAAGAGAGGGCTCGCATGAGCATTATACCCTACGCTTCGGCGGTAGGATCAATAATGTATGCGATGTTATGTACCAGACCAGATGTAGCTTACGCACTTAGTGTGGTAAGCAGGTATCAATCGGACCCAGGTGAGAAACATTGGATAGCGGTGAAGAACATTCTCAAGTATCTGAGAAGGACTAAGGAGATGTTCTTGATTTACGGCAATAAGGACCTCCAGGTAGAGGCCTTTACCGACTCCGGCTTCCAAAGTGACAAGGATGATTCTAAATCTATTTCGGGTTTTGTGTTTACCCTCAATGGAGGGGCGGTAAGTTGGAAGAGTTCCAAACAAGATACCGTCGCAGACTCAACTATGGAGGCTGAGTATATAGCTGCTAGTGAAGCCGCAAAAGAGGCTGTCTGGATAAGGAAGTTCATTTCTGAACTTCAGGTAGTGCCGTCCATTGCCAATCCAATACCGTTGTATTGCGATAACAATGGCGCTGTAGCTTTAGCGAAGGAACCAAGGTCCCATCAGAAATCCAGGCATATCTTAAGGCGGTTTCACCTGATCAGGGAGATCGTGGATCGTCGGGAGATCGAGATACGGAGAGTAGATACAAAAGACAACACGGCAGATCCATTCACCAAGGCCATTCCTCAAGTACAGTTCGAGAGGCTTTTTGAGATGTTGGGCATGCGGTACGCAAGCAACTGGATCTGGTAGAGACAGTGGGTACTCATTGCGCCAATTATAGGCCTTAGTGCAAGTGGGAGATTGTTGGATATATATGCCCTAGAGGCCTACATTGTATAGGATGCTTGGGATATGTATGTACATGACAGTCTTGCTTGATATGATAGTACGCTATTTGGTTTGACTTTGTCTTAACGTATTATATATTTTACTTGGTATTTATATATATATGTTGATAAAGCCCATAGGGTGTTTGTCTGACTACCGGCGTTGTGATGGCAGTCATACTAGTGGGAGCTGGATAGTCAATAGGCACACCCTTAGATGTCCCTGGTCGCAGGAGTATCGAGATTGGGCATCGATACTCCGGAGTAGACTAGTGTATACATATCTAGACCCTGACGAGGGGCGATGGATTGGTCCCGCAACCATTGGTGGAGTTCACCTAAGATTGTATACAGATGCTCACTGGGTGTGAGTACACCGGACAGGACTCGCCGAGAACTGACTGGATGGTATTATACCTAACGTCAGATAGCAGTTCTCAGGTGACATGTGTGCAGGTAGTCCGTTGACTTAAGGTCATCATTTGTCTCGTGTGAGTTCCCACTGTGCTTTGATTGTTACCCTACCACGGCTCAAAGGAGTCGTGCAAACAGGTTTCAGTTGGGCACAGTCCCGAGCCACGTGGAGGCAGTGAGCGACTGTTAGGGATTCGTCTCTCCCGGTATAGGGAGTTGATATCGCACAGTGGTCGTTTGGTCATTACCATAAGTCCCTGGCCAGGGCTGATTGAGAATTACTGATAGGTTGATCAGTAGATTCTCGGATGGTGATGAAGCCATACCGACACGACTTGTACGGTTATTAGGGGTCTGACGTCCACCACCTCCCTAGACCTTACATGCGATACTCTCAGGCGAACAGACCGGACTGCGCGGATATTGTCACAGACAGGCTCAGTAGGATTTCAGATGGGTTACCTCATCAGCTTTCTTATCGACAACTACGTGGGGACCGTTACGTACAGCTAGTGCCGCTTGCGGTCTGTGGTTAAACCCACTGCCAGCGTAGTAGTCGAGTCTTTAGAGTCCCACACAGAGATTCCCAAACCCAGGCGAAAAGATATAGAGGTCGTATGGTTTTACGACAAAGGTTCGGACGCATACGTGTTTGATCGCACGTGCGGCATTCGAACAGTTTTTACTAGCCGGCTTTGGTTTAAGCCAGATTCTAGTATCAGGTTATTGGATTTATACAGTCTAAAGTTTTTCCGTGTTTTCACGGATGAGAGGGGCGTTCTCGTAATTTTCCGAGAAGCTTCTAGAAGGATGTGACATAAAGAGAGAGGTGGCATTTTCATTTAATGTTTAAGTGACTCATTGTGAGTGATTCATCATATCATTTATTGCATCATTAATTGCTTAATGACTCATATGATGAATCACCCACTTGATTAAATGAAACATGATGAATATTCACTTATTATTCATTTATCTTTTATTTCATTATGTTTTATATATATCAAGTGAGAAACATTTATTCATAGAATAATTCATTATCATCTTCTCACTCTCTCTCTTCAAGTTCTCTCTCCTTCACCAAAGCCTAATCCTACCCCTCATGAGTTGAGAACAAGGATTAGGAAAGACTAATTACTCCATAACCTATCTCTACATCATCTTAGCAACTCTATTTAGCAACTAGAGAAACTAAGTAACCTCAAGTTTAGAGGTTATAGCTTGGATTAGGGTTCTCGGGTGGATCATCTATCACGGGAGAAAGCCGAAGAGGACGTGGAGATCCAAAGAGGCCGTAGACAACATCAAGACGAAGGACTAGAACCGTTTGGTATAACTCCTTCGCATAGTAGATTAAAACTCTATAGCTTTCGTTTAAAACTTGTATAGCAAACGATTCGTACGGTTAATCGATGTTTGATCATAGAACTTGATTGTTATTCATATTTCCGCCTCCCCACAAGTATTGGGGTGTTGAACATCGACTTACAAGGCGAGGACTAGGCTCCGCTCTGGATGCTTCGCACGGGTTCACTGCCGTGTTCTGTGAGGACCAGGATCCGCTCTGGACGTTTTCCACGGGGTCAAAGAGTGACGTTATCCGCGTTCCACATGACCAGGAATTTTGCTCTAGATGCTTCACACGGGTTCACTGCCGTGTTAGGCGAGGACTAGGCTCCGCTCTGGATGCTTCGCACGGGTTCACTGCCGTGCTCTGCGAAGACCAGGATCCGCTCTGGACGTTTTCCACGGGGTCAAAGAGTGACGTTATCCGCGTTCCGCGTGACCAGGAATTTTGCACTAGATGCTTCACACGGGTTCACTGCCGTGTTAGGCGAGGACTAGGCTCCGCTCTGGATGCTTCGCACGGGTTCACTGCCGTGCTCTGCGAGGACCAGGATCCGCTCTGGACATTTTCCACGGGGTCAAAGAGTGACGTTATCTGCGTTCCACGTGACCAGGAATTTTGCACTAGATGCTTCACACGGGTTCACTGCCGCGTTAGGCGAGGACTAGGCTCCGCTCTGGATGCTTCGCACGGGTTCACTGCCGTGCTCTGCGAGGACCAGGATCCGCTCTGGACATTTTCCACGGGGTCAAAGAGTGACGTTATCCGCGTTCCACGTGACCAGGAATTTTGCACTAGATGCTTCACACGGGTTCACTGCCGCGTTAGGCGAGGACTAGGCTCCGCTCTGGATGCTTCGCACGGGTTCACTGCCGTGCTCTGCGAGGACCAGGATCCGCTCTGGACATTTTCCACGGGGTCAAAGAGTGACGTTATCCGCATTCCACGTGACCAGGAATTTTGCACTAGATGCTTCACACGGGTTCACTGCCGCGTTAGGCGAGGACTAGGCTCCGCTCTGGATGCTTCATACGGGTTCACTGCCGTGTTCTGCGAGGACCAGGATCCGCTCTGGACGTTTTCCATGGGGTCAAAGAGTGACGTTATCCGCGTTCCACATGACCAGGAATTTTGCACTAGATGCTTCACACGGGTTCACTGCCGTGTTAGGCGAGGACTAGGCTCCGCTCTGGATGCTTCGCACGGGTTCACTGCCGTGCTCTGCGAGGACCAGGATCCGCTCTGGACGTTTTCCACGGGGTCAAAGAGCGACGTTATCCGCGTTCCACGTGACCAGGAATTTTGCACTAGATGCTTCACACGGGTTCACTGCCGTGTTAGGCGAGGACTAGGCTCCGCTCTGGATGCTTCGCACGGGTTCACTGCCGTGCTCTGCGAGGACCAGGATCCGCTCTGGACGTTTTCCATGGGGTCAAAGAGCGACGTTATCCGCGTTCCACGTGACCAGGAATTTTGTTGATTATATCCGCATTTCACGGAGTTGGGATTTGACTCTCTGTGGGAGTACATCGTCGAGTCATGGAACTGGGAGTTGCCGCTGTTCCGCTTTGCTTGATGATGTGTCCGCTGTGACGAGACGAGTACTGAGGTGGAGCTGGGATTTTGCCATCACTCCGCTTTGCTGACCATGAGGTCTTTTATTAGCTTTGCATGTACATCCTGCTGGACTGCGAAGGAACGCCGTTGTTAACATTGCGTCTGCTGTAATGAGACGAATGCTAAGGCGGAGTTGGGATTTTGCCATCGCTCCGCTTGATGGTGTAACATCTGTGTACTGCTGGAATGAGGAGGCACACCATTGTTGGTCTCCAGGCTGTAGATGTGGCCATTTGAAATTTGGAACTAAGGACTTTGCCAGGGTTCCGTTTTGTTGCGACTCTGAGGTCGATTGTTGACGTCACGTCTGCATCTGGCTGGAGTGAGGAGAAACGCCGTTGGTGATCTCTAAGTTGTCGATGTTGACGTCGAGACCCTGAAGCTCGGGATCTTCTTTTTGCTTCGTTTGTTGACATTATGTCTGCAATATTGCGATAAATGTCGAGATTGTCTCTAGGTTGTCTATTAACCGTCGAGATTTGGCTCCGCTTTCTGATGGAGCCTGTTGGGAAGGTATAGTTCCCTTTTTATCTGTGCCCCTGGATTGTATACAGGGATCGATGTGATTTCACCTGTAGGGCAAAAAGTTTTATTCTTTCATTTTTTTATTCTTTCCGCGATGCTCTATCATTTCAGCTTTTTATATCGCGAAAATCGCGATTGCCCAATCATTTCGGCTATTTTTCGCGGTGCCCAATCACTTCGGCTATTTGTTTTATTTTTACTCGCTGCTTTTTATTGCGAGTTGCCCAATCATTTCGGCTATTTTGCATGCATATATTTTTTTACTTGCTGATTTTGTTGCAAGTTGCCCCATCATTTCGGCTATGTCATATGCATTCGTGGCCCGCTGATTTTTCTTATCGTGAGTGTGAACCTTAGAATATGATGCCAATCTCGGCATCAGCATCGCTACGACTGGAATATTTCCAGGAGCGAATCATCATTTGCCATGAAAGGACTTGGAATTTGATACCAGTTTAGGCATCAGCATCGCTACAACTGGGATATTGCCAGGAGCGAATCATCATTTGCCTCTGTCGATGTTGAACAAAGGTGGCTTAGTAAACAGGGTTAGGATCCTGTCGACTAAGGCTTTTGACTTCATGAGCCGTAAGGGTCTCACAAAGGTATTTCTCCCTACAAGTCATGAGGATCTTGCAGGTGTATTTTCTCCTTAGGGATCGTGAGGATTCCTAAGTGTATGTTCCTCTGTAAGTCGTAAGGATCCTACAAGAGGGTTTTCTCCTTATGGGTCGAGAGGACCTACAAGGGTTGCTCATCATATGGATATGTCCCTAGTCACGGGTGTGACTTTGCTGGGGAAATGTTTTTTCGCGCCCGTAGATTGTATACAAGGGTCAGTATTGAGCCCTTTGTAGGGCTAAAAGGTTGTGGGGGTTGCTTAAGAACAGGTTCAGGTCTCTGTAACTTAAGGCTTTCAAATCTTATGAGCCGTGAGGGTCCCATAAGAGAGTTCTCCTTACGAGTCGTGAGGATCTCGCAAGTGTAATTTCTCCTTAGGAATCGTGAGGATCCCTAAGTGTGTTGCTTCCTTGTGAGTCGTAAGGATCTCACGCGGGTGGTTTCTCCTTACAAGGTCGAGAGGACCCTATAAGTGTCTTTTAACGAGGTTGCGCCCTTTCGGGTTTTCACAAACACTCGCCGGTAGCCCTGCTGTTTTTACTCACGGAGCCCTTTCGGGTTTTCATCCGTGCCCATTTTGCTTATGGACATACCGTTTTTTTTTTGTTTTTTTTTTGTTTTGTTTTTTTTTTTTAAACGAGGTCGCGCCCTTTCGGGTTTTCACGAACACTCGCTGGTAGCCCTGCTGTTTTTACTCACGGAGCCCTTTCGGGTTTTCATCCGTGCCCATTTTGCTTATGGACATACCGTTTTTTTTTGTTTTTTTTTTAACGAGGTCGCGCCCTTTCGGGTTTTCACGAACACTCGCCGGTAGCCTTGCTGTTTTTACTCACGGAGCCCTTTCGGGTTTTCATCCGTGCCCATTTTGCTTGTGGACGTACCGTTTTTTTTTACCATGTCAGCCTGAAGATGCTGCGGGTTGGGAGTAGTTTAACGACGTTTCGGTCATTCGCAAGTTTTAGGACATTGCGGTCCGTTGTTAGTTTAAGGACGTTTCGGTCCACCGTCGTTGTATTTGAGACGCATCTTTAGTTTACTGACTTTTCGGTCTATGGGGGCTAACTCAAACTTCCCTGAGCATGATGCCCCCGGCATATCCACCTTTTTCGGAGCATGTTGTTGTGGCGGGTTTACTTTCCACTTTTCGGGCAGCGCGAACTTGCCCTGTTGGTATTGGTCTTCAACCCAGTTTTTGAAGACGTAGCAATTTTCGAGTGGGTGACCCATTACTCTGTGGTAGGGACAATAGTTAGGATTGTTAACGTCACCTGGTTGCAATGGACGTTTTGGATCTGGCAGAGTGATGAGCCTGCTGCGCACTGCTAGCTCGAACAATCTCTTTGTTTTATCTTTGGGAAACGAGTAAGGACGTTTCAACTTCTCATTGAGGTATCGCGGGTTGTTGTTTTGACGACAAAACGGTCTCGGGTTACTCGGCTGTTGTTGAGTGTTGGCAACAAAGGCCGTTTTTTCCTTTTCCTTTCTCATTTCGTTTGCTCCGTCGTTTGCGGGTCCGAGATTCTTTCCGGGCAGCGTGAGATTGTACGGCTGAACGTTCTCGCAACTCTCCAATTCTTTTGTTTTAGAAATGAATTCCTTGAAGATAGGGTTGAGGGCGGCTTCTTCGTCAGAATCGCTTCCAAAGGTGAGAACTCGTGATCCCCCGGGCTCGTCCCTATGACAATTGCTGGCAACCCTTTTATGCTCATCCGTCGTATTTTTTCGCTGTCTACGAGCTTCACGCTTTGTCCTGTTGAAGTGTTGCCTGTGAACGACATACCCTTGCCACCAACACTTAAAGGAGTTGCAGTCTTCAGTAGGATGTACGATCTTCTGATGATATAAGCAGAAGTTAGGGTGTACGTCCGTTTCATCAAAATGTATACCACCAGGAGAATTTTTTCTGAAAGAGGGCGGCCTTATCCCCATTGCTATGGCTTTGGCGAATCGTTTCCTTGTCTTGATCCTGCTTTTATTTGCGGCGGATGTACTTTCATCTGGTGAGAGTGTTTCGACCCTTTCATCTAGTCGCCGGTGTTTGGCTTTCTCGAATATGGCCATCTCGCGCTCTCGATCAGCTTTGCTTTTAAGACGGGCTTCATTCAGGAAGGCATCGATCATCTCGTCTGATGGCCACAGAAGTTCGGGTTCAGGCCCCGCCCCTGGTTTCTCGGTGCAAGGAGCCTCTTTATCATCTATCAATGAGTGAGAGATCATGTGACAACTTGCCCCCGGTGTGTTCGTCTTCTTTGGAGTGTGCGGCTGTGGTGGGTTTACCTTCCACTTTTCAGACAGCGCAAACTTGCCTTGTAGGTACTGATCCTCGATCCATCCCTTAAATACGAAGCAATCTTCGATTGGATGGCTTACCGCTTGGTGGTAAGGGCAATAATTGGGATCGTTGACATCGCCTGGTTGCAACGGACGTTTTGGACTCGGCAGATTGATGAGTCTGTTGCGCACTGCCAGCTCGAACAGTTTTCTCGTTTTATCCTGAGGAAATGAGTAAGGACGTCCCAGTCTTTCCTCGAGGGATGGGCGTGGTCGCACATTGTTCTGGCGAACAACCGGCTTTAAGTGGCTCGGCTGTTGTTGAGTATTGGCGACGACGGTTGCTTTCCCTTTGTCCTTTTCATTCCAAGGCTCTGTCTTTGAAGGAGATGGTCTATGACCCATCTGGTCCATTTGGGCCAGCTTGTCAATCAAGGCCTGAAAAGTGGTCGGCTTGAAGAACATCATGAATTGGGATATGGTCGCTTGAGGGTCGAGAGTACCCACGAACATGCCCACGGCAGGAGCTTCTTCTATGCGTTGTTCGCATCTCGACCATAGGTTCCGCCACCGGATTGCATATTGCACCCACGTCTCTCCCGGCTTCACTCTGGCGTTGATCAGTGCCGTGATCGGGGTGCGCTCGCTAGCGCTTATAAATCTCTGTGTAAACAGCAGCTCCATCTCCGCAAATGTTTTAACAGAGTCGTTAGGTAGCTCCAAATACCATTCAAAGGCTGTTTCTGCTAAGCTGCCGACGAATTGACGTAGCAACAATTTGTCATCGCCTCCAGTATTGCCGCATAAGGCCCTGAATTGAGCGACATGCTGATGCGGATTCCCTGTCCCTTTATATACGTGGAATTTAGGGATCGTATATCCTGGCGGGTAACTGATTTGGTCATACCAGCTCGGATACGGTCGTCCGGTTCTAACAATTTGCCCAGCCGCTTCATTTGCCTGATGAACCTGGATCTGCTGAGCTATATATTCGTCTAGGTCAACTTTGGAGATTGCCTCCTCCTTGGCTGTTGATAGAGCCGGCGGAGGATTTGACGTTTCTCCCCTGTCGTCTTCAAGGACGATCGGGGGATCTTCAGCAGGAGGGTCCGGCTGTAACATCATCCCTACCATATCTTGGAAGAGGAGCGCCATCTGTTTTATGTTAGCAGCTTGCTCTGCAGTTTCTTTGTCCTTCTTTTCGAGGACTCTGCGTAAAAAGTCAGCGTCGGTTTCTTGTTCTTGACGCTCATCCGAAGACGTTTCAGAGCTTTCTTTTGGCTCAGTGAGTGCAGCCATTGTAGTCATCATTTCCTGAAGCTTTTGTTGTTGCTCCTGGGCTTTCGTTACGGATCGGGTGAGCGGTCGGTGACCCGTCGATGCACGGCTTTCCTCTTTTCCAGAAGCCATATAAACAGTGTGCACCACCATGCCCCCAGACTTGGGGTGTTTGTGCTCAGCGCGTTTACGGTTCACCATGTTCACAGGGGCTTTTTGCGGACTCCTTTTCTTTTGAGTGGTTGAAGTTGAGGGGGTCGTTGTAGTGGGCGCCCAAGTAGCCGTTGCTTTTTGCGGCTTAACAAGACGGTTTTCTTCCTGCCGGACCTTCAGCTTCTTCTGCTGGCGGGAGAAATTTCGATCAATCACCGAGTCTTGGACTTGGCGCCAGACCTTGTAGATTTTAGAGGACAGCCGCTGAGAGGAATGTTCTGGCTTGGCTTCCGCAACGTTTCCCACCGGAGGAGGGGATCTTTTTAGTACGGTGGTAGGAGAGTTTCTGCGCACCGTATTCAACAATTCAAAGCTGTTCCCGGTTGGAACAGCAGCATCGATCCCCACCGTTGGAGCTGGTGGAGTAAATCCAGAGGGAGAGTTGCCCCCAGCCTTCCTTACTCGGCGCCAGTGGCGACGTCGAGCGTGTCGTGCGGATGGAGTTGTTTCGGCCGTAGGGGCGACTTCGTCATGCCCCCTGCTTTGAGGAGAGACCGTTATTGGTGCTAGCCTGTCGAAGACTGACACCCGTTGAGAAGCAATGTCTAATCTGTCAAAGACAGACCTCTGGGTAGGAGAAGCAGCTTTGAGGACCTCGCCTGGAGCAACAACCGGAATAGCCAGCCTTGTAAAAATTGACTTCTTGGAAGGAGGAGCCTTTCCAATAATTTTGTCCGCTTGAACCGGGATGGCTATCCGCTTTGGGATGGCAGCTTCGGGTATCACGGGCTTATAGACGTTCTGGCCCAGTCTGTTGAAAACTGAGGTATTGAAGTTGGGCGACCCGTTGAGAGGGGCCGCGGCAGTGGTGAGCCGATCAAAGACCGACTTCTTTGGGGCTTCTTGCGATGTCATTGGGGCATTGAAGCTCATCGGTGGGAGTAGGGTCCCGAAGAATAGTCCAGCGGTGGCTTGAGTTACCTGCTCCACAGGCATTTTGAAAAGGGAGGCCGCTTGGGGCCCATAAGTCACTCCTCCAGCAAGGACGGAGCGAGAGTTGCAGTTGCAGGTAGTGCAGTTTGAAGCCATTGATCTTCTGTTTTCTGCACGGAGCAAGACACCAAATCTTAGTACCTCGAATCCACAGGCAACCACAGCAAACCGCGATTCGTTCGCGAACACGACACACGAAGTGTGGAGTGGAAAGAGGAAAAGGTCCCACCGGGCGTGCCAGAATCTGTTCCCCTCCGAACGGCGGCCGAGACACGGGGGCGTCTCGCCTGAGGTTCGGGGCAGATGCTAATTGGTGCTATCCGTCTACCTCTCCGAAGATGCCAAGTTGATTTATGGCACCGTGTATCGAAGGTTTAAACGGATGCGTCCGATGTAGCAGACTTCGTCAGATTCCCCCTCGTTTGAGGGGTTTTTGATTGTGGGAACGCTCTTCCCTGCAGGCGCAAGCCCCTGCAGTTAATTACGCTACCGCATCGCGGTAACAACTTTCTCCTTCTCCAGATGGTCACTTCGTGTCGTGGGTGTTTGTTTTGTTTGTGGTTGCCCGTGGATTGTATACGGAGACCAATTTATGTCGTCGCCCGTAGGACGTGGATTAGTCCAAATCCGTGTTTTCTTAGATTTGGGTTTGGGGTTTTGGTTTGAGGATACGTTAGCCATATTTGAGGCTAAGATCAACTCAAACGTTTGTTAAGGATACGTTAGTCCAGTTTGAGACTAAGATCAACTTAACGGGATCGTTTAGATCCGACAAAAGAGCATTTGGGCTCTAATGTTCCAGTTTAGGGACATAGTGGTCCATTAAATGTATGGCCGTCGGGACCCATCACCTCTCTGACGACGTTGAAGGATTACAACGACAGATGTCAGAGGAGTTCAGAGATGTACCCTTGAGCCAGAGTTGATTAGGGGGTTTGTAGTCCGATTTGGGACTAGAGTCTGTTTGAAAGTTTAAGGATACGTTAGCCATTTTTGAGGCTAAGATCAACTTAAACGGTTGTTAAGGATACATTAGTCCAGTTTGGGACTAAGATCGACTTAACGGGATCGTTTAGATCCGACAAAAGAGCAATTGGCTCTATTGTTCCAGTTTAGGGACGTAGTGGTCCATTTCCAGTTTAGGGACGTAGTGGTCCAATGGTAGTTTAAGGACGCATAAGTCCATGGGTTTAAGGACCCCAAAGTCCATATAGGTGTGTTTAAGGACGCATTAGTCCGTTAGTTTAAGGACGCATAAGTCCGCGGGTTTAAGGACCCCACAGTCCATATCTTGGTTTAAGGACGCATAAGTCCATGAGTTTAAGGACCCCACAGTCCGTGTTGATGTGTGGTTGTCGGGACCCGTCACCTCTCTGAAGACGTTGAAGTATTACAACGACAAATATCAGAGGAGTTCAGAGATGTACCCTTGAACCAATGAGTTGGTTGAAAGAGCAGATGTGCTCAGTTCAAGATGATTTGAGGACTTATGGCCAATTTGGGCTAAGTCCAATTATGTTTGAAATATTGGCTCTCTGCTGGTCCATTGAAGGAGAGGCTTTGCCTCTAGAAACTTAGCCAATTGGGCTAAAGCTAGTGTTAAACACTAAAGGTCAACAGTGTTGAACACTGGGAATAAGATTAACAAGTTAGTGTTAAACACTAAATGATAATCAGTGTTAAACACTGCAAATAGAGTTTTTCCAATTAGTGTTAAACACTAAGGAGGGAGGGGTCACGTGCGGACACGTGAGAGCGCCCTGATTTCCCTTATTTTATTCTGCAGATAAATGTTTAACACTTTTAATTTCCTGGCCATCACGTGTGGGCACGTGATGGAGGCCCCCGCTCTGGTATGTTAGAATGCTCATTAGGGGTCACGTGGTGACACGTGAGGGCGCCCTAAATGTGGACCCAGATCTCCTCTTGATTTATCCTCAAATCTGCGAATAAGTGTCAAACACTTTTATTTTTATTTTAAAGCATCACGTGTTGGCACGTGATAGAAATCTGTGCGCCAATTGTTAAAGCATTTGCTGAGGGGTCACGTGATAACACGTGAGAGCGCCCAAAGCTTTCATTCCCTTTGCTTTTTCTTTCTGCGTTTTGGGAGTCACGTGGGAGCACGTGGGGTGATGCTTCAAAGTTCTTTGCAGGGGATCTTTTCAAGGGTCACGTGGGGGCACGTGACCCTAGTTCTTTTCATGAACAGAGATCTTTTAAGAATTGAATTCTTTGTAGGGTTAAACCCTAATTATGATTTTGGAGGAATTAAATTCCTATCGTGAAAGAATTAAATTCTTATTTAGGATAAAACCCTGATTTCTTTTCAAAGGAATTAAATTCCCAGATATGTAAAAGAATTAAATTCTTGATTAGGGTTAAACCTTAGTTTTGTTTTAGGAGAATTGAACTCTCAAAACTCAATTCCCCTTCTAAGTTTAGGATCTGCATGGCAGGATCTCAACCCGATGAGAATTAAATTCTCATCCTATGGGGAGATGTGCTCTGTACAGATCTTCAACCAGAAGAAGAACTAAGTTCTTTTCTTTAAATAAAAGTTAAACTCTTTTGAGAATTAAATTCTCTTTTGAATCCTCTCTTTTCTTACCTAGGGTTTTTCTTTTGCAGAGAATTAAATTCTTCTTTCTCTGTTTCTTCTTCTCTTGAGAATTAAATTCTCCTCCCTCTGTTTTTCTCTCCAAAAAAGTAGATCCCCCCTCTTCTTTTCTTGGCTCCTATTTATAGGAGAAGGAAAAGAGTTAATTTGTTTAGCAAATCTCTCATTGGAAGATTTGATTTGATTGTTGAGAGATTTGATTTATATTTATCATTAATCTGGGCCTTTAGATCATTCAGTGAATTTTATTCACCGTGGATTTTAAATCCAAAAGATATTCTATTTGTTATCCTGGTGAGATTTTCAGGAAAATCTTTCCTTGTCCAAGATTTTTCCATAAATTGGTGATTTTTGATCACCCTTGGATTTTTAATCCAACGGTTCCCCATGACCCTTTTCCATTTGGAAAGATTCAGAAACTTTTAGAATCTAATTCAATTAAATTATAATGCTTTTAAAGCCAGTTACGTGCTGGCACGTGACCTTTGGTCACGTGTGAGCACGTGACCCCCAATTGGGTTCCTTTCTCAGCCGCTTATTTATGTTTCAGTTTTAACCATCACGTGTCAACACGTGACCATTGGTCACGTGTAAGCACGTGATACCTCGTTGAGGTATTTTCTGACTTTTAGAATTAAATTCTATTCATTATTTTAGAGGCTTTAAAAGCCCATCACGTGTCTGCACGTGAGCACGTGATACCCCATTGGGGTCTTTTCTGAGTTTTTATTATATTTTTTAACTCCTCCAGCGGGTTTTAAAAGCCCATCACGTGTAGACATGTAATTCCTCATAACTTTTGATCCCGGATGAATTACGAGGCCCATAATATATCAAATCGAAGGGTTTTTCGAGCCGCTTTCGATACCATCAGAATTTATCTGTTTCTCATTCAGGAGTTTATCAAAAAACAGCCCGGAAGATACTGGTTCCCATTTTCTTAAGCGTATCGCCGCCATTTGATACCTTGGGCTCTTTCGCGCAGAAATTTTCGGCGGGAACAGGATTCATATTGATTTGTTATATATACTTGAATCTCATTCAAGTCAGATTGATTATATTGAGACTCAGTCTGAGTTAGACAATTAGAAAAGAAATTAAATCCTGAATTAGGTTTTTGGTGTTATCGGTAACCGCTGCACATGGACGGCAGAATTTGTGTCTTTTTCAAAGACGATTACCGTGTTGATAATACCGTTTGTTAAGTTGTCTACCTTAAATAGGCAAGCACCCATATCTCCGGCTCCTTGAGGCTCAAGAGACTGGTCCCGCTTAAACCTATGTTTACTAGGGTTCTTATTGTAATTTAGTATAACTTGAGGGGGTTTTATGTAAAAATAATTTTGAATAATTTTAAAAATACACCTCAAGTATTTAATTATCATTTTTAGAGTTTTTCATAGATGTAGATTTTATATATGTGACATTTCTAGTGAGTAAAACCTAATTTTATAATATATGGTATTTAATTTGTAAAGTATGGAACTTGTATGGAATTGCATTGTATTTTCATGTAAAGTGATTCTTTTTTATTTAGAAAAGTTGGAATATTTATACTATATCAAAAATATATATTTTTATGATACATATATATATTTATAAAAATAATTTAATTTATTATTTTTCTAGAAATCTCATTTTCTTAAGATATTTGTATTTTTAAATCTTTCGAGACCGTATGCTCCTTGCGGAGGTCTGCATCTCGCCCGAGGATGTGCGATAATCCACACCATCCCGAACGGGTTCTCCGAAATGGGTTGTAGCGGCGCTTTGCAAAGATTTGTTTAAAATACATAATCTTGTAGAAAAAGCTTTTTATATAAGTCGGAGGTAGTTTTATGTAAAACCGTATTTTCCCAAATCTATATTTCCCAATATCATCATGCTATATTACATATGAGTGTTGTAGGGAGGTAGGTCATTATCTCGTGAACTATCTAAAGGTATAGCAAGGGTAATGATGTTTTTATGTCGAAGCTAAACTATATGGTATTTTTCTGAAAAAGTGCGATAAAAATTACAATATGAATTCTTTTGTTATGAAACTTGTTCAATATATTTTGTTAATGTTTAATGGTCATAATGTGCAAGTTTGGTATTGTTGTATTTAAGAAAATTGGAACTTTTTAAAGAAAAACCGAATCGGAGGTCGGATTAACTCCGCTTCCGTCGGGTTTTAGAATTACGAGATTTCAGAATAGAAAAGAGAAGAGGAAGGAGGGACTTACTAGATTTTAGATTATAGAAGAGGAAAAGGGAGTGGTAGGAGGTGCCGGTGCGTCGTTTCGTCGCCGGGAGCTCCTAGGATCGTCGTCGGAAGTTCGTCGGAGCTTCGCCCTTCGCTAACTCCAATTGTACACAAAAGTTCTTGAGATTTTTCTTGAGATTTTGGGCAGAGATTATGAGTGGGGTGTGTGAGATGGAGTGGTATTTATAGGAAAATATTAGGCTTAGGGTTTGATAGAAAATGCATTAAAAATTATGCATTAAAATAGTTTTAATTAGGTTTTTAATCCTCTGGAATAATGCAGGGTATTTAAATAGAACAGGGGTTATAAGGAGACCAAAAGACACAGGAGTCAAGAAAAAAATCGGCGATCCAACTCACCCGAACCGGCGCCGCCGGCCGATCCGGCCGAGTCGCCGGCCCGAGTCGGGTCGGGACTCGCCGCCGCGTGTCCCCCGTCGATAGGTCTACCTCCTGAGCTCGTTTGTTTTATATGTGACTTTTGGTTTTTACGAGTTATGCACGTGTAGAATCTTGGGCTTCTAAAAATTTAAAAGAAAACTAAATAAAAAATAATGCGGCTAATGGGATTTGAATTCTGGTGTTTTGGTTCAGCAGTGCAAGGTATTACCAATGAACTACAAGCTCCTTCTTGTTATTAAAAAGCAAAACAAATACTTATAGTACTTACAGGAAATGCAAATATCCCAAGTATACATTAACTTTAAATCTATTTTATGTACACAAGAATTGGAGTTGTTACAGCAACCCAAAGCGTAATGTCAGTATTACAGACCCGAGCGTTTATGATGATTGGGAGTCAAAACCGGAGATAGTAATTTTATTCCGAGCCAAGTGCTGAACGTTCATGCAAATCTCCTTCAACACTCTTATACTGAGAAGGTTGACGGAGCACCCGTTGTCAACTAGGATCTTCCCTATCTTGATGTCGTGGCAATACCCAGTTACATACAGCGGACGATTGTGCTCGCATGTTCCGAGAAGGAGGTCTTCATCGCTGAAGGTGATATCAGCTGTGTGGACTTCTTCCAGCTCGTCCTTCATCTTTTCTTCCGCCAGGAAGGCTTGAAACTGGTCGAGCTCTTGTAACGCCTTGATCTGGGAATCTCGTGCCTCTTTAGACAGGAGAAGGACATCCAAGGTGTCGCGCCCCGCTTCCCGGTGTACGGCGAAGGGGACGGGACTGGTCCGCTACGTATTTACTCTGAAGTATATACGCTAAGCGTAGCTAAGCAATATAAAGTAATCACAAGAGACAAAAGATATAGAAATAACAGCAACTTTTATTAATAACATTCTTTATACAATGCATGGAAAGAAAATACATCTGAAATGAAAAGCAATGCCTAAACAGTGGCATAACAGAAAATGAAAATCCTGGGAAGAACAAGGTACAATATCTAGAGCTCTATGTCTTCGGGGAACTGTTCCAAATCTTCACCGGTGGGCTCGATCTCAGCTTGGTCCAACGCACCTGATGACATTCAAAGAAGAAAGAAATAGAATGTCGTCAGCGAACAGGTCGCTCAGTAAGTCCCAAAGGTAAGAGGGAGAAATAGACAAGAGTGGGAGAGAGAGAGAGAGCTTTTAATATTGTATTGTATTGTTGTAATGTTGTAATGTTATATTAACGATGTTGTTTGTAGCTTGGTACAGAAGAATGCCAGTGTATACGAGAGGGGTCTCTATATGCTAGAGACCAGGGCAAACGGAAATAGAGTACAAGGCTCCGTTATACAACCCGGAACAACGGCAACTGGATTCAGGTTAGGTGTCTTAAATCTGACCGTCTCGTGCCACCTTTAACACCTTCCGTACCAATCTACCCCTTAAACCCCGCGATGTCTTGTTTGTATTGTTATGTTGTAAAATTGTATTGATTGCATGATTGAGTGACTGACTGACTGAAACCATGATATCAGGAAATGGTTATAACCGTAGAGTCATGTAAATGGAATGCTGGGAAACATGTAAAAGGAATATATCCATGGTTCGGTTCAGTCAAGTTGTATAGATTATTAACTGGATTCTGGGATTCATGTATTCATATTGAGTTGGAATATAAAAGAATATAGATTGACTTGAATCATATTCAAGTCAGAAATAGTCAGACTCAAACCCGAGTCAGACTAAAAGAAAGGTAATTTGAAATTCTATAATTTGTTAGGGTCCTTATTGTAAATTATAAAACTTGAGGGGGTTTTATGTAAAAAGTACTATTGTATAGTTTTCAAAATACACCTCAAGTATTTAATATTTGTCTTTATAGTTATAATGAGTGTGAATTTTATTTGTGTTATTCTAGTGAATATATCCTAATAAAAGTATTAATTGATTTATTTGAAACTCATGGTATTTTAATGTAACTTTTAATCTTGTAAATTTAGAAAAAGATGGAAACTTCATCTTATGATAAAATAGGTGTTTGAATGATAATTAAATATATATATTAATACAAGAATAATTTTAAATAATATTTTATTTTCAAAAATCTCATTTTCCTTAAATATCGTATTTTAAACATTTCGAGACCGAATGCTCCTTGCGGAGGTCTGAATCTCGCACTACTAGTCTGCGGGTGCATGATGAACCGTACTATCCCTAACAGATTTCCTAAAAATGGGTTGTAGCGGCGCTTTGCTTAGGTTTAACAAATACTTTTCATTTGGGAAAACGGTTTTATAAATATAAGGTATTTATTTGCAAAAAGTATAGTTTTCCGTATTTTAGTTGTTAGGGTTTCCTAAGCCAACTAGCCTACTTCTAAGGTCTAAACGATGAGTCATTAGAAGGCTCAAATCGCCTCTTCACCGTCAATTGCGGCCAGGTAAGTGCCAGGTACGTGGGAAGGAACCACAGTCGTGGGCCTAATTAAAAACCACTAGCCTTAGACACACTTGCCTAGACACCACAAGACAGTTTAGATAAACGATCGATATCCATGATCTATCGTGCTTTCATTTTATTTAAAATTTTATACAACTTAAAGCTTTCAATAAAGGTTATAAAGATTAGGGTATTTTAGTGAAAAGTCCTGTAATTTCGTATTCTGTATTTTTGATATTTATCAATTAGGGTTATATTGAGTGTGTGTAGGGGTAGGTCATTACCCCGTGACTTATATTAAGTTTTGGTGAAGTTTAAAGGTAAAACATGCTATGTTAAACTTAAAGGTATTATAGCGCAAGAATACGGTATTCGAAAACGTTATCATTTTATGTGTGAAATTTCATTCAAAATGGGTTCTACAAGTTTAGTGATCAAGATAAACCTATTTAGGAGTGAGGGAAATAATTAAACGAAGAAAAATGAACTTCATGGTATTTTTATGAAAAAAGTACGGTTTTGCAAAGAACTTATCATTTCATGTGAAAAAATTTGATCGAATTGGTTTATGGGTGATTAATAGTCAACATGAATATGGGTAGATAGTATGTATTAGGTGACAAGTGGAAATTTATAGAAAAACCGAATCGGAAATCGGTTTGTCCGATTTCCGTCGGGTTCCAAAAAGTCGTATTTTTATACTTATAGAAAAGAGAGAGAGAGAGGGGTTGGGGCTTACGGTTTGGACAAGCTAAGGAAGCTAAGGGATGTGGTGGTTGTCGATTCGTCGAAAATGTCGCGAAGGTTCTGATCCGGTCGCCGGAATCCGTCGTCGGTTTCGGCAGCGCTTCGCTTCTCGCTCTTCGTACCGAGTTCTCGAGAATTTGGGAGAGTGGACTTAGAGTTGTGAGGTGAAATGGTAGAGGGTAGGGGTCTTTATATAGGGCTAGGCTAGGGTTAGGGTTTGGATTAAAAAATATTTTTAAAAAATGTAAAAATCATTAAAAATTCATTAAACCTAGGAGTAAAAGGGATTTATTGGCCAAATTAAAACCGATCTAGGTATAATAAGTGTACAAGAGGGTTGACCAAGTCAAGAGCCAACTTTTCTCAGTTGGTGACTCGGCCGTCCGGCCAAGTCCGGCCGGCGGCGCCGGACCGAGTCGGCCGAGTCGCCGGCCGGCGGCGCCGAGTCGGGGGTCCATTGGCCGGGGATTTTTCGGGGGTACAATTTGGTATATTTACTTTTTCAAGTCCAGTACATATTTAGGGAGTTATGGCCTTTTTACCGTTGACTTCCAAAAAAAAATTAAAACAAAATAAAACAAAAATAATGTGGGGCATGGAATTTGAACTCTAGTGGCTTGGTTCAGCAGTGCAAGGTATTACCAATGAGCTGCAAGCTCTTTCTTGTAATTATTGTGGTTTTTAATTACTTAAACTGATAGCAGCAAGAATAAATACTCCTAGTATATATTAAATTTAAAGTAATTTCTTGTACACTAAAAATGGAGTTATTTCATTCTTGTAGCTTGTAATTAAAAACAAAAATAATTACCTAAATCTTGTGCTCAGGCTAAAATACCCCTTTGTGGATTTTAAAAAATATTTTGAAAAAAATTTGTATAGGAAAAAGTGTATAAGAAAATTAGGGTTGTTACATTCTATCCTCCTTATAAAAATTTTGTCCTCAAAATTTGTAAAAGGAAAGTGTAATAGTGCAAAAAAGTTTGGCGAATAAAAGTGATACGATGGTGAAAAAAAGGCTTACCGGTGTTACCTTGACCTACAGTCTCGGTTTCTACGGCTTCCAATGTGAAGATCTGTCGCCGTGGTACATTCCTTCTAGCTGGAGGCACATTCCGCCTTTGAGGCCTATTTCTCTGCCCTCTAGGCATGTTCCTCATTGCCTGTTGGAATTGGCGAGTAGGCTGTGCAGGTGGTGGAGCAGGTAGTGCAGGACGAGTTGCAGGAACCTGGATGGTTGGCCGCTGCGGTTGGTTGGTGTGTGCGTGAGATGGGTTGCTGTTGTAAGGACAATTCCCAATTCCATGGTTGGATGCGTCACAAATTAGACACAGGCCTTTTGCGCGCCTACAGTCCTTCTACAAATGTCCATTTCTATGGCAGTAATGGCAAATTTCTTCAGTCCTCCTGGGTTTAAACAATGGCCTGGAAGAGGCTCCACCTGCCATCTGGTTGGCAGGGTGCTTGACTCCTGCAAACTGAGGTCTGCCCCTCTCTTTTATTACTGCCTCATAACTGCGGGCAGCATCTAGAGCTTCCTCATGAGTCAAGAACTTTCCTGTGGCTAGAGCAGCCTTAATCTCGGTGTCCAAACCTTGTTGAAAGCGACGGGCTCTGATGTCGTCCGTCGGTATCAAGTGTGCCGCGAATCGGCTCAACATGGTGAATTCAGCGTCGTATTCATCTACCGATTTGTCCCACATTGATCCTTGCTGTAGATGAATAAACCGCTGCTCCATGGCGAACCTGGCAGTCACAGGGAAATATTTCGCGTCGAACTTCTCGCGAAATGTCTTCCATTCAATCGACTGTACCAGACGGGTTTCTTCCGCCTTCCACCAATTGCGAGCATTATCCGTGAGCTGTAGTTTTGCTACACGGACCCAAGCGTTGTCTGGCACTTGAGCTGCTGCCAGATCGTCTTCGATGCTTTGTGCCCATTCTTCTGCTTCGAGAGGGCTTCCTTTACCCGAGAATTGCTTTGGGTGCAAAGCTCTGAATTGCTTTATTCCCGGTGCATCTGTCTCAGGACGACTCAGAAGTTGTTGCGGTCCCTCGAGAAGACTACGGATCGCATCGAATAGCATTGTTTGCTCAGTGGGTGGTGCCGAAACAACTGGTATGAGAGGTAGTGCTGGAGGGGTGTTGTTAACATTGGTGCTGGTGTTGTTCGGGGAATCCATAACCCTGAAGAAAAATTTGGATTAGGACAGATTCAAATACATGAAATGATAAGATTCAAGGAATAGAGATTTGCAAGATTCAATGAACATGAATTGTAAAGAATGTCTTAGTTGCTGCTTCTTGTGTTATATTGCTTAGGTTGTTCACGCAGACCAGAACTGCATGACAGGGATTCATACAGCTCTGACCTGCATGGGCCACCAACAAAACCTGTCGCGCCCCGCTTCCCGGTGTACGGTGAAGGGGACTGGACTGGTCCGCTACGTATTTACTCTGAAGTATATACGCTAAGCGTAGCTAAGCAATATAAAGTAATCACAAGAGACAAAAGATATAGAAATAACAGCAACTTTTATTAATAACATTCTTTATACAATGCATGGAAAGAAAATACATCTGAAATGAAAAGCAATGCCTAAACAGTGGCATAACAGAAAATGAAAATCCTGGGAAGAACAAGGTACAATATCTAGAGCTCTGTGTCTTCGGGAAACTGTTCCAAATCTTCACCGGTGGGCTCGATCTCAGCTTGGTCCAACGCACCTGACGACATTCAAAGAAGAAAGAAATAGAATGTCGTCAGCGAACATGTCGCTCGGTAAGTCCCAAAGGTAAGAGGGAGAAATAGACAAGAGTAGGAGAGAGAGAGAGCTTTTAATATTGTATTGTATTGTTGTAATATTGTAATGTTATATTAACGATATTGTTTGTAACTTGGTACAGAAGAATGCCAGTGTATACGAGAGGGGTCTCTATATGCTAGAGACCAGGGCAAACGGAAATAGAGTACAAGCCTCCGTTATACAACCCGGAACAACGGCAACTGGATTCAGGTTAGGTGTCTTAAATCTGACCGTCTCGTGCCACCTTTAACACCTTCCGTACCAATCTACCCCTTAAACCCCGCGATGTCTTGTTTGTATTGTTATGTTGTAAAATTGTATTTATTGCATGATTGATTGACTGACTGACCGAAACCATGATATCAGGAAACGGTTATAACCGTAGAGTCATGTAAATGGAATGCTGGGAAACATGTAAAAAGAATATATCCATGGTTCGGTTCAGTCAAGTTGTATAGATTATTAACTGGATTCTGGGATTTATGTATTCATATTGAGTTGGAATATAAAAGAATATAGATTGACTTGAATCATATTCAAGTCAGAAATAGTCAGACTCAAACCCGAGTCAGACTAAAAGAAAGGTAATTTGAAGTTCTATAATTTGTTAGGGTCCTTATTGTAAATTATAAAACTTGAGGGGGTTTTATGTAAAAAGTACTATTGTATAGTTTTCAAAATACACCTCAAGTATTTAATATTTGTCTTTATAGTTACAATGAGTGTGAATTTTATTTGTGTTATTCTAGTGAATATATCCTAATAAAAGTATTAATTGATTTATTTGAAACTCATGGTATTTTAATGTAACTTTTAATCTTGTAATTTTAGAAAAAGATGGAAACTTCATCTTATGATAAAATAGGTGTTTGAATGATAATTAAATATATATATTAATACAAGAATAATTTTAAATAATATTTTATTTTCAAAAATCTCATTTTCCTTAAATATCGTATTTTAAACCTTTCGAGACCGAATGCTCCTTGCGGAGGTCTGAATCTCGCACTACTAGTCTGCGGGTGCACGATGAACCGTACTATCCCTAACAGGTTCCCCAAAAGTGGGTTGTAGCGGTGCTTTGCTTAGGTTTAACAAATACTTTTCATTTGGGAAAACGGTTTTATAAATATAAGGTATTTATTTGCAAAAAGTATAGTTTTCCGTATTTTAGTTATTAGGGTTTCCTAAGCCAACTAGCCTACTTCTAAGGTCTAAACGATGAGTCATTAGAAGCCTCAAATCGCCTCTTCACAGTCAATTGCGGCCAGGTAAGTGCCAGGTAAGTGGAAAGGAACCACAGTCGTGGGCCTAATTAAAAACCACTAGCCTTAGACACACTTGCCTAGGCACCACAAGAAAGTTCAGATAAACGATCGATGTCCATGACCTATCGTGCTTTCATTTTATTTAAAATTTTATACAACTTAAAGCTTTCAATAAAGGTTATAAAGATTAGGGTATTTTAGTGAAAAGTCCTGTAATTTCGTATTCTGTAGTTTTGATATTTATCAATTAGGGTTATATTGAGTGTGTGTAGGGGTAGGTCATTACCCCGTGACTTATATTAAGTTTTGGTGAAGTTTAAAGGTAAAACATGCTATGTTAAACTTAAAGGTATTATAGCGCACGAATACGGTATTCGAAAACGTTATCATTTTATGTGTGAAATTTCATTCAAAATGGGTTCTACAAGTTTAGTGATCAAGATAAACCTATTTAGGAGTGAGGGAAATAATTAAACTAAGAAAAATGAACTTCATGGTATTTTTATGAAAAGAGTACGGTTTTGCAAAGAACTTATCATTTCATGTGAAAAAGTTTGATCAAATTGGTTTATGGGTGATTAATAGTCAACATGAATATGGGTAGATAGTATGTATTAGGTGACAAGTGGAAATTTATAGAAAAACCGAATCGGAAATCGGTTTGTCCGATTTCCGTCGGGTTCCAAAAAGTCGTATTTTTATACTTATAGAAAAGAGAGATAGAGGGGTTGGGACTTACGGTTTGGACAAGCTAAGGAAGCTAAGGGATGTGGTGGTTGTCGATTCGTCGAAAACGTCGCAAAGGTTCTGATCCGGTCGCCGGAATCCGTCGTCGGTTTCGGCAGCGCTTCGCTTCTCGCTCTTCGTACCGAGTTCTCGAGAATTTAGGAGAGTGGACTTAGAGTTGTGAGGTGAAATGGTAGAGGGTAGGGGCCTTTATATAGGGCTAAGCTAGGGTTAGGGTTTGGATTAAAAAATATTTAAAAAAAATGTAAAAATCATTAAAAATTCATTAAACCTAGGAGTAAAAGGGATTTATTGGCCAAATTAAAACCGATCCAGGTATAATAAGTGTGCAAGAGGGTTGACCAAGTCAAGAGCCAACTTTTTTCAGTTGGTGACTCGGCCGTCCGGCCAAGTCCTGCCGGCGGCGCTGGACCGAGTCGGCCGAGTCGCCGGCCGGCGGCGCCGAATCGGGCCGAGTCGGGGGTCCATTGGCTGGGGATTTTTCGGGGGTACAATTTGGTATATTTACTTTTTCAAGTCCAGTACATATTTTGGGAGTTATGGCCTTTTTACCGTTGACTTCCAAAAAAAAAAATAGAACAAAATAAATACAAAAATAATGTGGGGCATGGGATTTGAACTCTAGTGGCTTGGTTCAGCAGTGCAAAGTATTACCAATGAGCTGCAAGCTCTTTCTTGTAATTATTGTGGTTTTTAATTACTTAAACTGATAGCAGCAAGAATAAATACCCCTAGTATACATTAAATTTAAAGTAATTTCTTGTACACTAAAAATGGAGTTATTTCATTCTTGTAGCTTGTAATTAAAAACAAAAATAATTACCTAAATCTTGTGCTCAGGCTAAAATACCCCTTTGTGGATTTTAAAAAATATTTTGAAAAAAATTTGTATAGGAAAAAGTGTATAAGAAAATTAGGGTTGTTACACAAGGTACTTAATTGTGAGAGTATCTTTCTCATATACGCCAGGACATTGTAAACCACCTTGTTCTTCTTGAGCGGGTCCTTAGCTGTGAGCTCTTCGACAACTCTATCATCGAGAGCAATCTACTCAGGGACTTTTTCCTTTCCTTTGTCCCTTTTGCCCGAACCTTTGTTTGAAAGTCTGTAACAATCGAGCCCAATGCTACTAGTTTTTGTTACCGTATGAATGGTGTATGGTATTATTTCATTGATCCTACTTGCCTGTTGTTAGTTATAAATTTTACCCGACAATTCATTTCTGCATATAACAATTTAAGGCATCTAAAATAAAATTAAAAATATTTGTCATAGCATGCTCGACACCCCTAACCCTATTGTAGCGTCCTTTCATCGTGTTCTCGTCCCGTTCAGTGAAACGGGCGAGTTTGGACAGCTACGCGCACGTACGTGTGTCCGTTTTGGGGGTATGCTTTTTGATTGTAAAATACTTCATTTTAAATTTTGGATCCCGCCTAAAATTTTCTTATTTCAATTTCAAATTTTTGGACCCGACCCGGACGCAATTTGGAAATATTTTGCATTTGCGCCAAATCCTAATTTCTAGTATTTTATACCGTCGAAAATAATTTTTTTTTAAATCCCCAGAATATTTTTTTCAGTTCCTTTAAATCTTTCACAAAATTTTTCTCCCAGCCAATCCCCTTCATTATTTAACCCCCGTGGGCCCCACCATTTCCCGTTCTCTCTCTCTCTCTATCTCTCTTCTCTCTCTCTCTCTCTCTCCCTCTCTCCCTCCTCTATATATATTTCTCCTCCTCCATTTTTCTTTTCTCAAAACGCAGAACCCACCGTCGCGAGCCTTAGCCGCCTTGTTCTCCCTCACCTTCGCTCCAACGCCGACGCCACCATCACCGGCCTCCTCGCCTCCTCACCCTCGTCAGCTCCACTGCATCTCCTTCCTCCTTCCTCCTCTCCCTGAGGACCCTGCAAGAGCACCGCGCACCCCTGCACGCTGCAGCATGTCGAGTGATCGCCTCCGGCGATCTTCATCCGATCCCTGGTCTCGCGAACACCCTCCTCGGTGAGCGCAACATTCTTCTCCTCTTCTCCTTTCTTCTTCTTTCTTCTCTATTCATGTTTTCTTGATCTGTAGATTTTGTCGCCGTCATCGTAGGCTGACCGCCGGAGCTCCATCGACGGGATCGACGACCACAACCTTCCCACAGATCCTCGTGAGCACCCCCTTCTCTATCCTCCTTCCCTTCTTCTTTATTTTTTCTTTTCTTTTCTTGTTGTCATTTTTGATTGTTCACTGTTTTGTGTCTCGCCGGAATCCGGTGATGCCCACGACGTGTCTCGATGATCCAGCGAGATACCCTGACCTGTGTAGTTCCACTGTTCGTCGTTTGGGTTCATTCCGTGAACCGTGCGCCCGTCGCGAGATTTCCCCGCCGACGTTTAACGTCCCGTTTTCCCGATTCGCGACCCGTCGAGGCAAGTACCCCTTGCTACATGCTAAATAATATTTACATATACATTGATAACACCTTAAACCTGCAGTTTAACTTTGGTACTATAATTTCCCATTTTCTTGTTCAATGTCGTGTTATATCATTTTATCTTCCAAACTTGAAACCTACCGTTTGCAATTACTGTATTAAACCTAATAACCACATTTACATGTTTTAATCACACTTTCACTATTGACGTAGCTTATGGCTCTTTCTCTATAGTTTTACTTCATTCGGACACTCGTGTACATTTAACCTGTATTAGCTGTGATTTCATCCATTGAACCTATATATATATATATATATATCATTGCATCCATAAAATTATTAAACTTGTTAACATGATTTAACGGCCATAACTGTCATATTGTATTCTTATAACGTTGAAATCACCTCTGAAACACAACTGATAACTGTGCTGCTAATTAATTGAAGCTTCTTTATTGTTTAATTCGTTGCTTAGATTTATGTTGTTGATAACCATGCTTGATTATGTAACTGAGTATGAGCACACCCATGATATCGTGTACATCTTGACCTGACTTGCTACATACATATTGATTGACCCGACATGGTACCGTATACTGCTTGACTTGACCTGATGTACCATGACTTGACCCGTTACCTGATCTTGTGTCTAATGCCAACAAACCTGACATGTAGTCCTCATGGACCGTTCCTGTTGTCTATCCAGACAAACCTGATTACCTGATCCTGTGTTGGCATTAGTTCTTGATTACTGAATACTTGACTTGACATACACATATAACCAGGGGGTATGGGGAAATCATAGGTGAAACCTGACTTGTAACTCAACAGTTCACTACCTGTTCTGATCAGTTTAGAGGCTAGGCCAGCCTTGGGATGATGCTGCTGACATCATTCATCTGTACATATTCATGTTTAGTGCCTAGCGGCATGTCTCGGTTTCAGCCCGAGAATCTGGGCCGTGGTCCCGGGTATGCACGGGATACTATTGAGTTACATCGATAATTCACTAATTTGATTTCAAAGACTTTAGAACAGAAAACCTGATAGAACAGCCTAGTTTACCCACTGCACACTACCCTGCACTGCTCTGATTTATATTATTGTTACCCTTGCTTTATTCATGTTTATATTTGCATTGCCTGTTACCCTGTTTATATGTTATGACTTGATGACATGACGCGCTGACGTCTGGGTTTTGCATGGCCCAGATTCTGTACCACTGTTGCAGTCCGAGCAGGAGTACTTCAGCCAACAGGCTGAGCTGTGAGTGTCAACAGTAGTTAGTTTTCCTTCCTGCATTTTATTCCTGATGTGAGCCCGCCCGGGACATACATTCCAGTTATTTTTTATTGGATCTTTCGCTTCCGCATTTTATTATTCTTGACTCATGTTATCTTGGATTATGGACATGTTTTAGATAGTTTTATTTTGTTCTTGATATCTCTACAGCTGTAATGTGACTGTGGATGGATACTTCCTACCCACAGGTAGCATGGTTGGCTATGTCACGTGCCCATTTTAGCGTACTCTGGGAAGCGGGGCGTGGCATGGTTCTTTTGGTGTCAGAGCCATAGGTTAGTCGGGTTGATTCTTTTTGTAGTTGGGTATTGTACCCTATACACGAATCAGAATACCCGTGTTTAGGAAACATGTCCTACCACCTTGCCGTTTTACCATTCTTGAATCACATTCTTCCTAATTATATCTTTTACGAGATGCAAACTTCCTTTGCATGTCGACTCGAAAACCTGATTCCTTGTCATCTCTAGGACTTAGGCGACTTGGGTGGAGTTATGTAATTGTGGCTATGATACTGCGGCATAGTTACAATGCGGCACTCTATTTAAGTAACTTGGAGTTCTAGCCTTGATCTATATTTTGAATCTATTATCATGCTAATGTTGGGTGTTTTGATTTCAGGAATATGGCAGATAAGAATTTGAAGACATACCAAAGGCGTGTGGACGAAGCCGCCATGCTTGGAGTGATAAGGGGAATGCTGGAGAATCAAAAGAGACAGACCGAGCTGATCCAGCAGCAAGCGGAATCGTTTTAGGAAGGTTTGCAGATCGTTCAGCAGTCTGTGAACAATGTTGAGCTAAACCAGTTGACCGAGTAGGGACCGTGGCAGATTTCAGGCGTTTGGGTCCGTCTGCATTTACTGGTTTGGAGGAGCCGTTGCCAGCGGAGCAGTGGCTAGTTGACACAGAGAATTTGCTTATTGCGGCACAGATTCCAGATGAGAAAAGAGTTGATGTGGTACGCATTCAGTTAGTGGACTACGCCCGAGAATGGTGGCTTGTGGAGGAGAACCGCTTGCCCAAGCCGATCAAGTAGGCGGATTTTTCAAAGAGTTTCCTAGAGAAGTTCTTCCCGCGGACCGCACGGGAGGAAATGAAAAATAAGTTCATTGGGCTAAAGCAGAATGGAGCAACCGTAGATGTGCATGCAGCAGAATGGACAAGACTCAGTAGATTCGCTGGACCTTTAGTTGCCAACGATGCAGACAGGGCACGGAGGTTCATGCGCAGCTTGGATGTGGACATCCAGAGGCAGATTGTCTCCCTGGGTTTGACCACTTTCTCATAAGTACTTGCGGCAGCCCAAGAGCAGTAGAGTCTATCTGGGATGAAGGGGAGTTTGTAGCAGACAGCAGTTGCGGTAAGGAAGCCAGCATTTGTACCAAACCGAGCTCATGGTCACAGAGGTATTCCAGTGGACCGTCGAGGCGTAGCACCCATGAAGAAGCCTTTTGTCATCGATCGAAGAAAGAGCATGACTTGTAACTACTGCAATTTACTTGGCCACGTGCAAAAGGATTGTCGAAGGAGGCTGGGACTCTGTTTAGTTTGTGGAGTGGCAGATCACGCTGTCAGCGCTTGTCCGTCGAAGCTTCGTATGAGGGATGATATTCAGAAGCCCCTGCAGAGACCGTTCCAGGGACAGAAACACCTGACTGAAGGACCTAATCAGGCTCGAGCTTTTACCTTGACAGCTGAAGAAGCTAAGGCGTCAGGAGAAGTTATTTCAGGTATTCTACTCGTTCATGATTTTCCCGCATTAGCGTTATTTGATTCTGGTGCATCCCATTGTTTTATGTCATCCAAGTTTATAACTACACACTCGATTACCTGCACGACCCTGTCTAGTTTCTGGGACATACACACTGGGAATGGGAAAATCATAGCTAGTAGGGAATGTAAAGATTGTACAGTTGTTGTGTGCGGACGGGAGCTTTTTGCAGATTTCTTGGTGATTGATACGGGCAGCTACGAAGTCATCTTGGGAATGGATTTTCTTGGCACTTTCCACGCTCACATTGATTGTAGGGCAAGGAAAGTAATTTTCCAGATTCCCGGACATCCCGAGTTTAGCTTCACTGGAGGAAGCAGTTCTGTCGGGCCAGTCGAGTTTAGGGCTAGGTCGACAAACAATATTCTTGCATCAATAGAAGTTGATAAAAGTGAGGAGCCAGCTGTCGTTCGTGATTTTATGGACGTGTTTGAAGATATATCGGGTTTACCGCCGAAGCGAGACATGAAGTTCGCAATTGATCTTATTCCTGGTGCAGCGCCAGTATCCAAAGCGTATTATCCAATGGCACCAGTGGAGTTGGAAGAAGTCAAGAAACAGGTTGCCGAATTGCTTGAAAGGGTTGGATTCGAAAAAGTAACTTGCCTTGGGGAGCTCCAGTTCTTCTAGTAAAGAAGAAAGATGGCACAACAAGGATGTGCATCGACTATCGAGAATTAAATCAGGTGACTATTAAGAACAAGTACCCGATCTCTCGCATTAGAGAACTTTTTGAGCAGCTTAGTGGCGCGAGGGTATTCTCGAAGCTGGATTTGCGATCCGGATATCATCAGGTCCGAGTAAAAGCAGAAGATATTTGCAAGACGGCGTTCCGAACTCGGTATGGACATTACGAGTACTTAGTAATGCCTTTCGGAGTAACGAATGCACTGGCAATATTCATGGACTTGATGAACCGAATCTTTTCACCATTCTTGGACCAGTTTATTGTGGTATTCATTGACGATATTCTGGTTTACTCGAAGAGTTTTGAAGAGCATGCAGAACATTTGAAGATCGCTCTGCAGACGTTGAGACAGGAGAAGTTATATGCGAAGATGAGTAAGTGCGAGTTTTGGCTGGAGGAAGTAAAGTTTTGGGGGCATGTTGTGTCTGGCGATGGAATCGCCGTCGATCCCGAGAAGATTGCAGCAGTTCGTGATTGGCCAATTCCAAAGAATGTTGCGGAGATAAGAAGTTTTCTTGGACTCACCGGGTATTACAGAAGATTTGTGGAGAACTTTGCTCGTCTGGCGGAGCCGTTAACCAAGCTTACGCGCAAGGAGGTACCTTTTGTATGGACGGATAAATGTGCGTTAGCTTTTGAGACGTTGAAGCAGAAGTTGATAACCGCCCCTATTCTGACCGTGCCAAACAATTCCGGAGGATTGTGATTCACAGCGACGCATCTGGGAAAGGATTGGGATGTGTTTTGATGCAGCATGGGAAGGTTGTAGCGTACGCATCAAGACAGTTGAAGACCCATGAGAAGAATTACCCAACTCATGACTTGGAGCTTGTGGCCGTGATTTTCGCGTTGAAGATTTGGAGACATTACCTTTTGGGTGAAAGGGTCGATGTTTTTACTGATCATAAGAGCTTGAAGTATGTGTTCAAGCAAAAGGAGCTTAATATGAGGCAACGTAGATGGTTGGAGCTGATGGCTGATTACGATCTTGATCTTAAGTACCATCCGGGGAAGGTTAATGTCGTGCCGGATGCGCTCAGTCGGTTACCAGCAATTCAGATGTTGACTATGCAGAAGGAGCTCGTTGAAAATTTTTCGAAGATTTGACTTGGAGGTTGTGCTACCGCATTCTTCGGGACAATTGATGCAGCTGCAAGTACATTCTTCATTGATCGAGAGTATTAAAGCAGCGCAATCGCAGGATCCTAGACTGCAAAAGTTTCGAGAACAGGTTGAAGCCGGACTATGAACAGATTTATTGATCCACGAAGATGGTTCGTTGAGGTATGGTAGCCGTTTGTGTGTGCCAAAGGGAGATATTCATGAAGAGCTTATGAAAGAAGCACACAGTTCAGCTTATTCTGTACATCCAGGAGGCACAAAGATGTACCGAGATATTCGACAGCATTTCTGGTGGGAAGGCATGAAACGGGAGATTGCTCGCTTTGTGGCAAAGTGCTTGGTGTGTCAGCAAGTTAAGGCTGAACATCAAAGGGTTGCTGGTTTATTGCAACCACTTTCGATTCCTCAGTGGAAGTGGGAACATATAACCATGGATTTCGTGACGGCTTTACCGCGGATTCCAAAAGGAAACAATGCGGTATGGGTGATTGTTGATCGATTGACCAAGGCTGCTCACTTTATCCCTTTTCGGGTTGGTCAATCAACAGAGACTTTGGCGGAGCGATACATGCAGGAGATTGTAAGATTGCATGGAGTACCGGTGAGCATCGTGTTCGATCGGGACACTCGGTTCTTATCACACTTTTGGCGGAGTTTAAAGGAAAGTTTGGGGACTCGATTGAAGTTGAGCACAGCTTATCATCCTCAAACTGATGGTCAGTCGGAGAGAACGATCCAAACTCTTGAAGATATGTTGAGAGCGTGCATGTTGGACTTCAAGGGTTCATGGGAGGATCATCTACATTTGGTGGAGTTTTCTTACAACAACAGTTTCCAGGCAACTATCCAGATGGCTCCATTTGAAGCTTTGTATGGTCGTAAATGCCGTTCACCTGTTTGTTGGGACGATGTCGGTGAACGAAGATTGTTGGGACCAGATTTGGTTGTGCAGACAGTAGAGAAAGTTAATACTATCAGGAATCATATGAAAGCAGCTCAAGACTGACAGAAGAGTTGGGCGGATACGTCGAGAAGACCTCTAGAGTTCGCCGTTGGTGATTTGGTATTCTTAAAGATATCACCGACTAGAGGGGTGATTCGCTTTGGAAGTCGAGGGAAGCTCAGTCCCCGATTTGTTGGACCCTTTGAGATCTTGGAGCGTGTTGGTGAGATAGCGTATCGTTTGGCGTTACCGCAGTCCTTGGCGAATGTGCACGATGTGTTTCACGTATCTCAACTCCGTAAGTATGTTCGTGATGAAACGCATGTATTGGATCATTCGGAGCTGGCGGTACGAGAAGACTTGACTTTTGAGGAGCGACCGGCTGAAATTGTGGATCGAAGGGAAAAGGTTCTTAAGAACAAGGTTATCCTCTTGTACTTGTTTCTTGGGGTAATCGCTCGCATGGAGAGTCCACTTGGGAACGAGAAGATGAAATCCGGCAGAAGTTTCCTCATCTTTTCTTGTAGTTATTTGTCGTCTATCTTTGTATTCTTGGAATTTCGAGGACGAAATTCTTTTTGTAGTTGGGTATAATGTAACAACCGAGCCCAATACAACTAGTTTCTGTTACTGTATGAATGGTGTATGGTATTATTTCATTGATCCTACTTGCCTGTTGTTAGTTATAAATTTTACCCGACAATTCATTTCTGCATATAACAATTTAAGGCATCTAAAATAAAACTAAAAATATTTGTCATGGCATGCTCGACACCCCTAACCCTGTTGTAGCGTCCTTGCATCGTGTTCTCATCCCGTTCAGTGAAACGGGCGAGTTTGGACGGCTACGCGCACGTACGTGTGTCCGTTTTGGGGGTATGCTTTTTGATTGTAAAATACTTCATTTTAAATTTTGGATCCCGCCTAAAATTTTCTTATTTCAATTTCAAATTTTTGGACCCGACCCGGGCGCAATTTGGAAATATTTTGCATTTGCGCCAAATCCTAATTTATAGTATTTTATACCGTCGAATATAAATTTTTTTTAAATCCCCAGAATATTTTTTTCAGTTCCCTTAAATCTTTCACAAAATTTTTCTCCCAGCCAATCCCCTTCATTCTTTAACCCCCGTGGGCCCCACCATTTCCCGTTCTCTCTCTCTCTCTCTCTCTCCCCCCCTCCTCTATATATATTTCTCCTCCTCCATTTTTCTTTTCTCAAAACGCAGAACCCACCGTCGCGAGCCCTAGCCACCTCGTTCTCCCTCACCTTCGCCCCAACGCCGACGCCACCATCACCGGCCTCCTCGCCCTCGTCAGCTCCACTGCATCTCCTTCCTCCTTCCTCCTCTCCCCGAGGACCCTGCACGAGCACCGCGCACCCCTGCACGCTGTAGCACGTCGAGTGATCGCCGCCGGCGATCTTCATCCGATCCCTAGTCTCGCGAACACCCTCCTCGGTGAGTGTAACATTCTTCTCCTCTTCTCCTTTCTTCTTCTTTCTTCTCTGTTCATGTTTTCTTGATATGTAGATTTTGTCGCCGTCGTCGTAGGCTGACTGCCGGAGCTCCGTCGACGGGATTGACGACCACAACCTTCCCACAAATCCTCGTGAGCACCCCCTTCTCTATCCTCCTTCCCTTCTTCTTTATTTTTTCTTTTCTTTTCTTGTTTTCATTTTTGATTGTTCACTGTTTTGTGTCTCGCCGGAATCCGGTGATGCCCACGACGTGTCTCGACGATCCAGCGAGATACCCTGACCTGTGTAGTTCCACTGTTCGTCGTTTGGGTTCATTCCGTGAACCGTGCGCCCGTCGCGAGATTTCCCCGCCGACGTTTAACGTTCCGTTTTCCCGATTCGCGACCCGTCGAGGCAAGTACCCCTTGCTACATGCTAAATAATATTTACATATACATTGATAACACCCTAAACCTGCAGTTTAACTTTGGTACTATAATTTCCCATTTTCGTGTTCAATGTCGTGTTATATCATTTTATCTTCCAAACTTGAAACCTACCGTTTGCAATTACTGTATTAAACCTAATAACCACATTTACATGTTTTAATCACACTTTCACTATTGACGTAGCTTATGGCACTTTCTCTATAGTTTTACTTCATTCGGACACTCGTGTACATTTAACCTGTATTAGCTGTGATTTCATCCATTGAACCTATATATATATATATATATATATATATATATCCATAAAATTCTTAAACTTGTTAACATGATTTAACGGCCATAACAGTCATATTGTATTCTTATAACGTTGAAATCACCTCTGAAACACAACTGATAACTGTGCTGCTAATTAATTGAAGCTTCTTTATTGTTTAATTCGTTGCTTAGATTTATGTTGTTGATAACCATGCTTGATTATGTAACTGAGTATGAGCACACCCATGATATCGTTTACATCTTGACCTGACTTGCTACATACATATTGATTGACCCGACATGGTACCGTATATTGCTTGACTTGACCTGATGTACCATGACTTAACCCGTTACCTGATCTTGTGTCTAATGCCAACAAACCTGACATGTAGTCCTCATGGACCATTCCTGTTGTCTATCCAGACAAACCTGCTTACCTGATCCTGTGTTGGCATTAGTTCTTGATTACTGAATACTTGACTTGACATACACATATAACCAGGGGGTATGGGGAAATCAAAGGTGAAACCTGACTTGTAACTCAACAGTTCACTACTTGTTCTGATCAGTTTAGAGGCTAGGCCAGCCTTGAGATGCTGCTGCTGACATCATTCATCTGTACATATTCATGTTTAGTGCCTAGCGGCATGTCTCGGTTTCAGCCCGAGAATCTGGGCCATGGTCCCGGGTATGCACGAGATACTATTGAGTTACATCGATGATTCACCAATTTGATTTCAAAGACTTTAGAACAGAAAACCTGATAGAACAGCCTAGTTTACCCACTGCACACTACCCTGCATTGCCCTGATTTATATTATTGTTACCCTTGCTTTATTCATGTTTATATTTGCATTGCCTGTTACCCTGTTTATATGTTATGACTTGATGACATGACGCGCTGACGTCTGGGTTTTGCATGGCCCAGATTTTGTACCACTGTTGCAGTCCGAGCAGGAGTACTTCAGCCAACAGGCTGAGCTGTGAGTGTCAACAGTAGTTGGTTTTCCTTCCTGCATTTTATTTCTGATGTGAGCCCGCATTATGGGACATACATTCCAGTTATTTTGTATTGGATCTTTCGCTTCCGCATTTTATTATTCTTGACTCATGTTATCTTGGATTATGGACATGTTTTAGATAGTTTTATTTTGTTCTTGATATCTCTACAGCCGTAATGTGACTGTGGATGGATACTTCCTACCCACAGGTAGCATGGTTGGCTATGTCACGTGCCCATTTTAGCATACTCTGGGAAGCGGTGCGTGACAAGGTCCGAAATTCTTTTCAGGCAACGTACGGTTACGCAGCTGAATGTTCTCACAGTTCTTCATCTCCTCTTCTTTTTCAGAGGTGGATTCCTTAAAGATAGGGTCGAGGGCTATTTCTTCATCAGAATCGCTCCCGAAGGTAAGAACTTGAGGTTTTGCTCTTGTCGGGATGGCGTCAACCATATGACAGTTACTGGCTGTTCCTTCACGCTCGTCTGTCGCGCTTCTCTGTTCCCGATGGGCTTTGCGCTTCATTCGCTTAAATTGTTGTTGATGGGCAATGTATCCTTGCCTCTA
Source organism: Agapanthus africanus (assembly GCA_030015575.1). Classification (NCBI taxonomy): domain Eukaryota; kingdom Viridiplantae; phylum Streptophyta; class Magnoliopsida; order Asparagales; family Amaryllidaceae; genus Agapanthus; species Agapanthus africanus. Next base: position 871,139,700 of record JASDDO010000022.1, on the reverse strand, counting down.
CCTCTTGAATGCATTACACTTTTCGGTAGGGTGCGTGACCTTCCGGTGGTATAAGCAGTAGTTCGGATGTACATCCGTTCGTCGAGACACATACTCTCGAAAGTATTTTTTTTGAAAGGTGGCAGCTTCATTCCCATTGATAGAGCTTTGGCGAACTGCTTCCTTATCTTGATTCTGCTCTTGCTGGTGGAAAGGGAACTTTGATCCGGTTGGGGTACTTTATGGCTTCTCATCACCGGAGCTTTTTCAGCCTGATACCGGCGCTTGGACTTTTCGTAAATGGCCGCTTCATGTTCTCGATCAGCTTTGCTCTTTTGAAGAGCTTCGTTCAGCAGCTTATCGATGAGGTCAACTGACGGTTCCATGGATTCCGGCTCCGGCTCTGGATCTGCCCCCGGTTTCTCTATGTCAGGAGCTTCTTTGCTACTTATCGACGAGTGAGAGATCATGTGGCAACTCGCTACATGATTCTCGGGTTTTTCCGAAGAATCGTCTCCTTCATCAATATCACTGTTTCCATTCTCAAGAACATGCTTGAAGAATTCTTCCAATGTGACATAGGTCCGCGCTTTTTGGTTTTATTCCTCCAGTGCGTCGATGTACTTTTGCAGACTCGTACGATTACCGTTGAGCTGCACGGGCTTCTTGGCCTTCTTCTTTTTCTTTAAAGATTTCGGAGGCTTGGCTTGGAGGCTTTGCCCATCGTTACCAACTTTCAGCGTTGGGCGCAGTTTCAGCATTCCGTCATTAATCTCAGGCTCCAGCGGGCTCTTCCACCTAATCGCCGGACATGCTTGAAGATCCTTCAACATTCTTTTAGTTTTAGCTGAAAAGACCACTTCCCACGGAGCTTCTTCTACAAATGAGCATGATGCCCCCGGCGTATCCACCTTTTTAGGAGCGTGTTGCTGCGGCGGGTTTACCTTCCAGTTTTCAGACAGTGCGAACTTACCCTGTTGGTACTGGTTTTCGACCCAGTTTTTAAAGATGTAGCAATTTTTGATTGGGTGGCCTCCTATTCGGTGGTATGAGCAGTAATTGTGATTGTTAATGTCACCTGATTGCAGTGGACGTCTTGGATCCGGCAGAGTGATGAGCCTGTTGCACACCGCTAGTTCGAATAGTCCCCTTGTTTTATCCCGGGGAAACGAGCAAGGACATCTCAACTTCTCTTCGAGGGTTCGCAGTCTGCTATTTTGGTGAATAACCAGTTTCAAGTCACTTGGTTGTTGTTGAGCATTGGCGACTGTTCTCCGCCGAAAAGACGCGACCGGGACGTTAGGACGTCCGGCCTGAATTTTGGGGGGCAGATGCTATTTGGTTTTATCCATCCATCTCTCCGAAGATACCAAGTTGATTTATGGCACCGTATATCGAAGGTTTAGACGGATGCGGCCGTTGTAGCAGATTTCGTCAGATTCCCCCTCGTTTGAAGGATTTTTGATTGTGGGAACGCTCTTCCCTGTAGGCGCAAACCCCTACAGTTAATTACGCTACCGCATCGCGGTAACCACTTTCTCCTTCTCCAGATGGTCACTTCGTGTCGTGTATGTTTGTTTTATTTTTTGGTTGCCCGTGGATTGTATACGGAGACTAATTTATGTTGTCGCCCGTAGGGCGTGGATTAGTCCAAATCCATATTTTCTTAGATTTGGGTTTTGATTTGGGTTTAAGGATCGTTAATCTCATTTGAGACTAAGATCAACTTAGACGTTTGTTAAGAATACGTTAGTCTAATTTTAGACTAAGATCTACTTAACAGGATCATTTAGATCCAACAAAAGAGCATTTGGGCTCTATTGTTTTAGTTTAGCGACTTTGTGGTCCATTAGTTTAAGGACATCATAGTCTATGGAGTTTAAGGACATCATAGTCCAGAGTTTAAAGACGTCATAGACTGTAAAGTTTAAAGACGTCATAGTCTATGAGTTTAAGGACCCCACAGTCCATGGAATGTCTGGTTATCGAGACCCATCACCTCTCTGAAGACGTTGAAAGATTACAACGATAAATATCAGAGGAATGAAAAGATGTACCATTGAACCAATATTGGTTGGGAGATCTCTAGTCCAATTTGGGACTAAGATCAAAGATTTATGAGCACGTGGGCTCAATTAATTTGAATGAGGGGGGTCTGTGGCCAACTTGGGCTCAGCCCATTCAATTAACATGTTGGACATTTAATTAAGCTCAGTCCATTTATTTAATAATGCTGAGCATTGATCCTGACAACTTTTGTTTTTTATTGAATGCTGAGCACTCATTATGGCTCTGGTCTTTACCATTAAAGAACAATTTATGTTCTCTCAGCGCACACGTGAGGAGCACGTAGCGCGCTTGGCGCTGAGCGCCAGTTTATGAGCGCATTGCGTTTTTGATGAAGTTTGGAGCGCTGAAGCGCTTCTTTTGTTTGGAGCCCTAGGGCTCTTTTTTAGGCAGCTTTGCGCCTTGAGAATTAAATTCTGTTTCTTATAAGAGACTTTGTCTTATGGATCCAAGAACAAAGTTCTTATTTTTTTATAGGAGATATTTCAATCTCTTATGTTTTTGGTGAAAGACTCTGCCTTTATGGATCTATAATCCTAAGAGAATTGAATTATTCTCCCCCCCTTTTATAATGAGATATTATAATCTCTGAAAAACAATTTGTCTTCTAGATCTATGATCTGAAGAAGATTAAGTTCTTCCCCTTATTTTTTATGATGGGATACTTTGATCTCTGTTGTGAAGCTTATAGATCTATGATCTTAGAAAAAGAAGTAAATTCTTCTTTTTATATGAGATAATTTCATCTCTCTGTTTTTTTTACCTTGAAGAAAATTTTCTTCTTCTGAGAGCTTACCCTTTGTCTTTGAAATTTCTCAAAATTTATGGGGGGTTTCTCTATATAAGACTTGAAGTCTTGGGGCCTTTATATAGGGCGAGCTGATTTGTTGAATCAGTTAGAGAGATCTTTTCTCTAATTGATTTGGGGATGTTTCCCCCGTTGGATTTTTGATCCAAGGGCTTCTGATTTACAGAAGGCAATTTTCTTGTTTTTAACAAGATTGGGAAATCTTTTCCCATACAGAATTCATTCTGTAATTTGGTGATTTTAATCACCATTGGATCATTGATCCAACGGTGCTCTGATTTACAGAGCACAATCTTTCCTATTTGGAAAGATTCTGAGGAATGTTTCCTTAGCAGAATTTTAATCTGGTAACTTGATGATTTATCATCTTCGTTGGATTTTTGACCCAACGGTAGGGAACATTTAGTTCTAGCGCTAGCGCACTCGTGCTCTGCACGTGAGCGCTGCTTCAGAGCGCTTGCGCTCTTAGCGCTAGCGAACTCGTGCTCTGCACGTCAGCGCTGCTTCAGAGCGCTGGCGCTGCTTCATAGCGCTGGCGCTCTTAGCATGAGCGCACCCGTGCTCTGCACATGTGCGCTGCTTCAGAGCGCTGGCGCTCTTAGCGCCAGCGCACCCATGCTTTGCACGTGAGCGCTGCTTTCTGGCACTTTTATGAAGCGCTGCTTCATTTCAAATTTTGAAAATTTAAACAGAGCTTTGCTCTGATTTGGGGAAACAAATGCCCCCCCACCGTTGCGCTCACGTGTCCTGCACGTGAGTGCAGTGATGGCAGCATCTCTGCCATTGGATCAACTCGGAAGTTGAAACGGCTCTCTAGGCCTATAAATATGACCCTTGGCCCTTTGAGATGATCTCTATTCATCTTCTTACTTTTTTTTTTGAGAATTATTTCTCCTTCAGAGCATAGCTCTTCTTCTTAAGAATTTTCTTAGGGACAGAACTCTGTCAAAAATTTAGGTAAAGATTAAATATTTCTAGGGTTTCACCCATTAACAGAGCTTTGCTCTTTTCAGACCATATAGATTTTTAGGGTTTCTCAATAGAGCTTTGCTCTTCATAGCTCTAAAGAGATCTTTCTTAGGATTTCTTAACCCATTAACAGAGCTTTGCTCTTTTCAAATCATATAGATTTGTTTAATCTTTCATGAAAACTCTTAGAGTTTTGTTCATAAATCTTGAAGATCTCAGAATTTTTGATTCATTAAAAAACTTTGCTTTAAGTTTTCTGATGGGTTATTTCATCATTTTACAGAGCATGGCTCTTCAAGATTTTTCTTGAGGAATTTTATTTCTTTCATCGTCAGAGCTGACAGATGTCACTCTGTTGTAGAGCGCTGCTCTTAATGAGAGATTTATTCCTTGGCCCGAGGGGCCCTCATTAAATGAGAATCCTTTGAGGATTTTCTCATTTAATGACAGTCTCATCAAATGATGAGACTGTTTTATTAATGATGAGTTATCATTTAGATTATGTGGGTCCCCTTTGGTCCATTTTTACTGCATTGCAGTCCGCTACGAATTTAAAGTACCTAGTGATAGAATCTTAAACTGTAGCATTGACGGTGAAAATTTTATTCTTTTCCGCGCAGGTACTATGTCTTTCAACACTTCTTTTCCGTTCGTTCGTTCGGAAGGCAGATTCCCCGAAGCGCCTGTGGATAGGGAAGTCTTCGCGCTGATAAAAGATCACGACCCAGAGCACAAGAATCTTCATCTATGGGGAACATGGTACAATCAAATTATCAGGGGCCGACGGAGCTTTTCTTGCGCCATACCCTCGGATCCCATTTCAACGATCTTTTACGCCGACCCACCCCTAGTGAACTACACTGAGGAGGAGGTCAATTGGACTTCAGATGGTCTCCTTCAGCCTTCTTTGGCTGCGATACCTGTACAGCCTCCAATGGCGTTGGATATCTTGGGGAGACGTATGTGTCAAGGTGAGTCGCGCCCTTGGGGACAACCTTATAACATAGGATTAACTGCCCGTCATCCAGCCGGATATTTGCAGTGGGCCCGGTACATTTTTTCCGCCAAGAGGTTGCAGCTGCTGAGGCTCGGGTTGTATCCCGCGATCTACGTTTCTCTCTTTCAGTACTCCACGCCTCCTACCTGGTGGGTAAAAGCTTTCTTGGAACAATGGAATGTTCCAACCCACACCTTCCTTTTGTTGGATCGGGAAGTCTCAATCTCTCTAGAGGAGTTCGCGGAGATCTCTGGCTTGCCTGTCAGAGGGGAGCATTATGAGGAACAACTTCCTCATGATGAGTATGTCTTCGCTGCCAGGTCGGTGATAATGGGCCTTACCCCAGAAAATGCCATTCAATATCAATCCCCAAGTTTGATTAAGGTGTTGAATATCTACGAGGGCTTATTTCTTGAATCCGGGAGCCGTGGGGTTAATTTCACAGACTTCATCGCTCGTTTTCTCCGCCCGGAAGTCCTGTTGAAGGAAGCCACGAAATTTGCCAAACTCGACGATCCTTTTGGCTTAGGCTTGGGCAACCTGCCGACGGCGGAGGCGGATCAGAAGAGTTTCTTTCTCCCCGACACCCCGGTCATCTCTTTTGCAGAGCTTGCAGCTCCTGGGATTTACGAAGAAGCGTTCTTTTTGGGGTTTCTCGGGCTATGGCTAAGCTGGTTTGCGCTTCCGATGCACCCTTGCCGTATGAGGCCGTCCGTTTTCTACCCGGCTCACCGAATGGTTATTGGGGTGAAAGTGGCCGTCGGAGTCGCTGGGATAGCCCATTTGTATCACGGCCTCAGCCTAGGGGCCGATACTACCCAACCAGGGGTGCAGACCTTAAACTTCTCGATACATTATTTCACCTCGTGGCTCGAGTTGCATGTGCTTGGTGCCTTTGGAGTTCACAAAAGGCCCCATTTTATGAAAGATATAACTTTCCTCGACTGCTGCGGCTAGTTGACGCTTCCATTTTGGAACTGACTCCGTGAGAGGCTTGGAGCTTACTCCTTCGCCTGCGTACCGTCGGGGATGGCATGACCTTTATTGATAAGGTCTTAAATATCGGTAAAGAATCCGACAAGACACTGCAGCCGCTGCGAGACACCTTTAAAGACGGCGCCTCTACCTTGAAAGCTCGGGAGATTCTTTATCTATATTCAATCAGGCCGGGCTTTCTGGTGTTTAGGCAGAATGATGCGGCGTTGTTTATGAGATACAACCCACATCGTTTTGCCCAACAATCTGGCTATAATCAGGGTATTCCGCTCGAGGCCTTTTTAGTTGAGCCGATTGCCACAGAAGAAGGCATTCGCAACGCGCTACACCATTTCATGAGGCTCAACACTGGGTCTAACTTCTTTATCAGTGAGCCAGGCTGCATCCCGAAGGTGTTGAATGTGTACGCGGCGTGGTACCAGCACGCGATGGGTGCCGTCATCAGGGAGGAAAAGAAGTTGTTGCTTGATCGTAAAGGTGCAGCCCCTGCTGGTAATCCAGCTATTTCTTTGAAGAACACACCGTCGTTCGTCCTCCTTTGAGAGGGGTTGGTGTGATTGTGGTACCACGTGAGATGCCCGAGCTGCCACTACCCCGTGCTCCCGTCGAAGTGGCAGCTGTAGCATCTCCTGAGTCCGGTTTGGGTGCGAAGATCGGGACTCGCCGCCCGAAGTTGCCTGCTAAACGCAAGCTTGTGTTACCGGCGGCTGGTACTCGCTCGCAGAAGAAGAAGAAGTTGATTCTTTCTGCAGATGTCGTATTCGGCCAGGAGCCTCATGCTCCTTATAGTGAAGGCTTAAGCGAATACGGGACCAACGAAGGTTTATTCATGGCGCCAGATGATACTGATCTGGAGGCTGCAATCGCAGCTTCCGAGCGACTAGCTAGCCATAAAGCAGGACTGATCACCCTTGCACAGTCAGGTAGACTTCAGTCGTATCTTTTCGCTGTTACGTTTTTATTATCATGCTTTGACTGACACTTCTGCTTCAACAGGTATTTCCGCTGAAGAGGCCCTCGCAGCTTCCCTCAAGACTTTTGAAGAGGAAGAGAGGCTTCGTGCTTCATTGGGCCTTGGTATATTTCGGCTTATTGTGTTTTCATTCCCCTTTTTATAGGTAATCCGACCCTTCTTTTTCATCTTGTTGCAGGGACTACCTCGACTCCAGTTATCCTAAGTGCAGTGCCGATCCTGCAAGGTGGTGCTGTAACGCTTCCAGGGCCAGCTGCCGAAGTCCCAGCTCCCTCGATATCGCCGAAAGAAGCTTCGCTTACACAGCCGATGATGGACGCCGTAGAGGTTCCAGAGGCAGAACTTGGTTCGGACGATGACGTCTCCTTGGTGGAGGCCTTGAGAAGGTCAGCTCTGGCGGCCCAGGCTGAAAGGAAGCGCAAGGGGCGTGCAACGAAAGACCGTCTTGGCTGTTGGTGCAGGCTCGAGCACCGCTTCCCTTGTCCCTGCTTCTTCAGAGGGTGCTCCGGTCGCCCTATCTACCGCTCATAGACAGGCGGTACGCACGGCTCGGGAAGCAATTGAAAAGCCGTCCTAAGGTAACGTAACACTGGGTCCTTTTATTAGAATATGATCTTCAGATTCTTATATGTTATACCCTGCAGGGCCAAGTCCGGGTGAGGAGGTGGCAGGCGAGATGACGGGAACTACCGAGCCCGAAGCGGCTACTCTTTCTCAGGAGTCTGGGACTGCTCCAATTGCCGCTATTCAACCTGTGGTTCCCTGCCATCGCCTGGCATTGCGAGTGTCACGATGGCTCTCGTGGAGTCAGGGGACGAAGCCACGGGCGGCGAAACCATTCCCCCGAATGAGATCCAAGAAGTCATGATGCTTGGCGATGCTTCCGTCACCGTTTTGGTTGATGACCTGTCTGGTAGGTCTTGGGTCGCTGCATTCTTTTTGTTTTGCAATCCTTTCTGATGACATTTTGTTCTTTTCGAATGTAGGTGTGGTGAGCGCTGAGGTTGCGACACCTGAAGAAGCACCACCAGCTGCCGCTCTGACGGTCGCTGCCCCTTCATCTCCTTTTATATCCTCTCAAATGCTGGAAGGTATGGGTTTACGATTAATTTAAATCGGGGACAACATCTTTCATGTACCGACCATGTATCATCGTAACCTTGCAGGAGTTCTCTTCGATCATCTGTATCAGGTGTAGAACCCGCACTTCTCTTTCTAGTCGGAAGTTAGTCTGCCTGCTGGTGCCGGTGAGTATCTTTTCTAACCGATGTCTTTTCTTTTCTTAAATGGGTGACCCTACCATTGTTAACTTTTAAATTGATTGCAGCACTACAAATTGAAGGAGGGGATGAAGGAATCGCCGCGCTACCAGTACTCCCAACTCTGCCTCCTGTCGCAGCAGGTATAGTAAACTTCATCGCTCGTGAAGTTTCTTTATTTCGCGAGTCAGCTTTTAACCGTAATTCATCTTGCAGCAATCGCACCAGCTCCTGCTCTCTTCGAGTCTCGCATCCTAATGCCGGCAGGGCCCTTTTCTAGACGTCCATCTTCTAAAGGCGCTATGACCAGCCTGCTTATGCTGAGCGAATACATCGAGGAGCTTGACGCGGAGGCACCTACATTCACTGCAGATTTTGCTGCCGAGGTTAATCCGATACTGGCGATGCTTGTGAACTTCCATAACGAAGGCGTCGTCGAGTCTTGGGTTAATCACTGCAGGAAGATTGAGGCATGCCTGCATGAGCTTGAGCTAAGGCTTCCCTCTCAGGAAGCGTTGGCTTTGAACTCCCAGCGGGCTGCATGGGTTGAGTAGAGCGTTCTCTTCCTCCGCCATTTCGAACAAGAGGCGACCTTAAGGCGGAAGGAACGTGAGGAGACTTTGGGCGAATCCGCTCGGTTACGCACCCAGGTTGACGCGAATGCTGCACAGTTGAAAGCTATCTTTGAGGGCCTCCTGCGATGTATTTCTGACGGGCTAACTCTGAGGCAGAAGCTTGACCTCACTGAGCGGGATGCGCCGAGTCGTGAGGCAGCCCAACGGGAAATCGATGAAAAGGTTTCATCCTGTTTGCAGCAACGGGCCCGAGTCGAAGCTGAGCTTGCCACGACGGCTGCTCATGAAAAGGAGCCGAGAGAAGTGCGCAAGCAACTGGTTGATTTATTGAAAACGCCTCATTCTCAGTAGTTGCTCTTGTATCGATTGTACATTTGTAACTTTTGAATAACATGTATCCATTTCTTTATTCTTTTATATGATTTATCTTGCACTTGATTGGATTCATGAATAAAAGATACACATTTTTATCTCCCACTGTTGTTTTCTTCTCTTTGCTTGGTTGTCGCCATGTGATTTTAGCAAGTGTGGCCCGTAGATAGTAGGTAGCTGTCCATCTTGGACTCTTTGTAGGGTAGCGATGGCTTAGGAAACAGGTTTAGGTCTGCTGCCTAAAACTTTTCAATTTTATGAGTCGTGAGGGTCTCATAACGATTTTTTTCCCTACAAGTCGAGAGGATCTTGTAAGTGTATTTTCTCTTTAGGAATCGTGAGGATTCCTAAGTGTGTTTCTCTCTTGAGAGTCATAAGGATCTCCCAAGAGAATTTTCCCCCTTACAAGTCGAGAGGGCTCGTAAGTGGTTGTTTCCCTCCTTGGCGAGATTCGACTTTGGAGAGTGTGGTCCGTGAATAGTATGCAAAAGTCCATTTTGGACCGACTTGCAGGGCCCCAGTGCTTAGGAAACAGGTCCTTATCCCCATTGCCTAAGGCTTTTCCCTATGAGTCGAGAAGTTCTCGCAAGGATGTCCTAATGTCACAGTTAACCTCTGCTCTTTACGACAGAGGTCCGTTAGGGTCTGTGGTACTAGGGTTTTTTGTCCGTCGTACCGTCGCATCGGCTGATATATTCCTCGATAGGCAATCTTGCTGTTCGAGTAGCCTCGCAACTGTCGTGTCTCTGATCCCTTCAGGGGCTGGACAAAACGTCTTCAAGCAATCTTCTTAGGCGATTTGACCGTCAGAAGAGCAAGCGTTAGGAATTTTGCCATGCCGCTTTTTACTTGAGGTTAGGCTCAGTTTGGGGAGCCCCGATGGGTCATAACCACTCCGCGCTGGTGTGGGGATGATCTTCGATAGTCTTTCAGGTTTTATATGGGTTACCGTCAAGACCCTGAAGCTAGGAATATCGCCTTCGCTTCGTTTGCTGGCATTGCGTCTGCTGTATCGATACGAATATCGCGGTTGTCTCTACGTTGTTGGTGAACCGTTGAGGCTTAGAACTAGGGATTTTTCCATGGCTCCGTTGTTTTGTATCGCGTCTGCATCCTGCTGGGGGGAAGAATGCTAGGGTGACATCGCGTCTGCTATATCGAGACGAACGTCGAGATAGTCTCTAGGTTGTTTATGAACCGTCGAGACCTGGAACTAGGGACTTTGCCATGGCTCCATTGTTTGTGTCGCGTCTGCATCCTGCTGGGGGGAAGAACGCTGGGGTAACATCACGTCTGCTGTATCTAGACGAACGTCGAGGTAGTCTCTAGGTTGTTTGTGAACCGTCGGGACCTGCAACTAGGGACTTTGCTATGGCTCCATTGTTTGTGTCGCGTCTGCATCCTGCTGGGGGCAGAACGCTGGGGTGACATCGCGTCTGCTGTATCGAGACGAACGTCGAGGTGGTCTCTAGGTTGTTTGTGAACCGTCGAGATTTGGAGCTAGGGGTATGCCGTGGCTCCTCTTTGCTAACGTTGCATCTGCTTCTGGTTGGAACGAGAAGGAACGCCGTTGTTGATCTCTTGAGATGCAAATGTTGCCATCAAGACTTGGCTCTCTTTCTGATGGAGCCTGGTGGGATGATATGATTCCCTCTTTGTTTATACCCCTGGATTGTATACAGGGATCGATGTAATCTCATCTGTAGGGAAAAAATTCCATTTCTTTTTTTATTTCTTTCCGCGATCCTCTATCATTTCAGCTTTTTAGATCGCGAAAGTCACGATTGCCCAATCATTTCGACTATTTTTCCTGGTGCCCAATCATTTTGGCTATTTCATATGCATTTTTGGCTCGCTGATTTTTCTCGTGAGTGTGGAGCTTGGAACCTGGTTCCAATATCAGCATCAGCATCGCTACGACTGGAACATTGCCAAGAGCGAATCATCATTTGCCGTGAAAGGACTTAGAATTTGATTTTGATTCAGGCATCAGCATCGCTAATACTGGGACATTGCCAGGAGCGAATCATCATATGCCTTTATCGATTTGAACAAGAGTGGCTTAGCGAATAGGGTTAAGATCTTGTCAACTAAGACTTTTAACTTTATGAGCCGTAAGGGTCTCATAAAGGTGTTTCACCCTACGAGTCGTGAGGATCTCGTAAGTGCACTTTCTCCTTAAAAATCGTGAGGATTCTTAAGTGTATGTTCTCTTATAAGTCGTAAGGATCTTACAAGAGTTTCTTCTCCTTATAAGTCGAGAGGACTTACAAGGGTTGTTCACTGTATGAGCATATCCCCAGTCGCTGGTGGGACTCTGTTAGGGAAATGTTTATTCGTGCCTGTGGATTATATACAAGGGTCAATATTGAAACGCTTGTAGGGCAGTCTATGGGTTGTGATGGCTTAAGAACAGTTTCAGATCCCTGTAACTTGAGGCTTTTGAATTCTATGAGCCGTGAGGGTCTCAAAGGAGAATTCTTCTTACGAGTCGTGAGGATCTCGTAAGTGTGTTTTCTCGTTAGGAATCGTGGGGATTCCTAAGTGTGTTGCTCCCTTATGAGTCGTAAGGATCTCACGCAGGTATTTTTCCTTACAAGGTCGAGAGGACTTTATAAATGTCTTTTAACGAGATTGCGCCCTTTCGGGTTTTCACAAACTCGCCGGTAGCCCTGCTGTTTTCACTCACGGAGCCCTTTCGGGTTTTCATCCGTGCCCATCTTCTTATGGATGTACCCTTTTTTTTGCGTCAGCCTTGGGATGCTGCAGTCTGTAGTAGTTTATCGACGTCTTGGTCAATTGTTAGTTTTGGGACATCTCGGTCCGTAGTAGTTTATCGACGTCTCAGTCAATTGTTAGTTTAGGGATGTTTCGTCCCATTGTTAGTTTTGGTACATCTCGATCCGTCACACGGATACTACTTATAGAGTTTGGGCTTGGGAAGATAGCGTGCGGATATAGGCGTCGTCATCTATCATCAACCTAGGCCGTAACTCGTCAGGCGTTGTATTTTTTCAGGAACCGGCCGTTTATTGGCCTGAAAGGTCCTCGCCATGCATATCCATGAGCAGGTAAGCCCCACCTTGGTAGACTTTGTCTATAATGTACGAGCCTTCATAGTTCGGCTCGAATTTCCCCCATTTAGCACGATTAGGGATCATAGGTCTTTTTACGACTAGCACGAGTTCGCCTTGGCGGAATGTTCTCGGCCTAGTCAGCCTTTCATACGAGCTCGTCATCCTTGCTTTGTAAGCCTCCAGGTTTTATTGCGCCATGAGCCGGGTTTCGTCGAGGGCGTCGAGCTCCTCAAGCCGAAGATGGGCATTGTTTTTTTCCGTTAGTTCATGATGGATCGCTACTCGTAGAGAGGGTAACTCTATCTCTAAGGGGAGTACTGCTTCAGTGCCGAATATCAATGTATACGGCGTTCTGTTTGTGTCCGTTTTGAACGCAGTTCGATACGCTCAGAAAGGTTCATGCAATCTCTCGTGCCAGTCCTTCTTATTTTTAGACACCGTTTTTTTCACGATCTTCGTCAAGGTCTTGTTGAAAGCCTCAGCCAGACCATTAGCTCGGGGATTGTAGACCGAAGAGTATCTCCAGTCTATATTATGTTGCTGTGCGAAGCGGCTGATTTTATGGCTTCTGTAGGCCGGTCCGTTATCGAAGATAATCCGTCGCGAAGTGCCGTACCGATAGATGACGTGTGTCTTGAAGAAATGGAGGATATTCTCCATTTTCACTTCTCTTAGTGGTACTGCTTCTGCTTACTTGGAGAAATAATCCGTTGTTGCCAGTATGAATCGATGGCCTCTGGACGATGCTGGTTCAATGGGCCCGATTATGTCAGTTCCCCACATTTCGAATGGCCAGCTAGCCACCGTTGGATGTAACGGATTTGGATGCTGGTGGATAAAGTCCCCGTGAATCTGGCATGAGTGGCACTGCTTCGCGTATTCGAGATAGTCTTGGATCATTGTGGGCCAATAGTAGCCCATCCTTTTGATCTTCAATTTCATCTTTGGCCCGGCTTGGTGAGAACTGCAGAGTCCGTCATGAATTTCTTGGACGACTCTCTTTGCTTCTTCAGGTCACAGGCATCTTAGCCATAAAGAGTAGAACGATCTCTTGTACAGAGTATCATTGACGAAGGCGAAAGACATGGCTTGTTTCATGAGTTGATGTCTTGAGGACGCATCTTCAGGTGGTCGACGGAATTTGAAATAGTCTATAAAGGCTTCTCTCCAATCCTTAGCTTTTCCTGGTCTTTTGTTTGTAGGGCCATGTGCTTGGTCACTGCCCTTTCTTCAAACGACTCCGGAGATATTTTGGCCGGTGCAAAAACCCGACGGCTTTGTACCACGATCCTTACGTCATCGAGGTTTTCGTCAGCCAGTTCTTTAGCGAGTTTAGCTAACGCGTCCGCTTTGCTATTCTCCGCTCGCGGTATGCTTTCCAGGGCGTAGGAAGGGATTCGGGTCAGCAGTTGTTGCACTCTCTCACTATACTTTACCAACTCTGGTTTGCATGTTTGATAGTCGCCATTTACTTGACTAACGACCAGTTGGGAATCTCCGCATATGAGGAGGTTTTCAATTACCATGTCGACAGCGATCTCAAGACCTACTATCAGAGCTTCATATTCTGCTTCATTGTTTGTCCTCGGCTCTGTCAAGGAAAAAGCAAAACGCATTATCCCTCCTTGTGGAGTCACGAAGATGAGGCCCACCCTAGATTTGATTATAGGGGTGTTGTGCTTTCGCTTCTTCATGGAAGATGCCCCGTCAAAGTAGAGTTCCCACTGGGTGTTACTCTCTCCTTTCTGCCCATCGATCGTGTCAAACGCGTGCTCGTCTGGCAATTCGCAGTTCAAGGGAGAATCGGCAGGTAATCGGATGCTCAGGGAGGAAGTCGGCGATGGCCTGGCCTTTCACTGCCTTGAGCGGACGATAAGTTATCAAGAACTCCATCAAGAGCAGGGCCTATTTAGCGAGTCGTCCTGTTAGTATGGCTCTTGACATCAAATATTTGAGAGGATCCACTTTTGATATGAGATGGACCTCATGCGCCAAAGCATAGTGCCTGAGCTTCGTTATCGCGAAGATCAACGCCAGGCAGTGTTTTTCAATGGGAGAGTAATTGTTTTCTTTCCCCAGGAGCACTCGACTCAAATAGTAGAGGGCTCTCTCCTTCCCTTGGTCGTTCTCCTGTGCCCATAGCGCGTCTAATGAACCCTCAAGGGAGGCTGTGTACAGAATGAGGGGCTTTCCTTTGACCGGAGCGGTCAGTACTGGCGGATTCTGCAGGTATTTCTTGATTTTGTCCAGTGCATTTTGGCATTTGCAATCCCAGACGAAAGGGGTCCCCTTCTTTATCAAGTGACTGTAGGGACGGTATTAGTCGGAAAGATTGGTTATGAACTGCCGAATATACGCGAGCTTCCCTTAGAGAGACCGCAGTTGCTTAAGAGTTCTTGGCGGAGGCATTTCCATGATCATCTTGATCTTTGATGGTCTACTTCGATGCCCCGGTGTCGTACGATGAATCCTAGGAATTTTCCTGAGGAAACTCTGAATGCGCATTTGAGAGGGTTCATCTTCAAGTTGTATTTCTGAAGACGTTGGAACACTATTTTTAGATGCTCCCAATGCTCTTCGTGCGATTTGATTTTCACCACAAGGTCGTCGATATAGCATTCGACGACTTCATGTATGAGGTCATCGAAAATCTTCGTCATGGCCCTCTGATAAGTAGCACCGGCGTTCTTCAGACCAAAAGGCATTACTTTGTAGTAGAATATGCCCAGAGGAGTCCGAAAAGCGGTATGCTTCTGGTCTTCAGGATGCATCTTTATTTGATTATACCCCGATGAGCCATCCATGAAGGAGAAGAGTTCATGAGTGGACGTGTTGTCTATCATCAGCTCAGTGACCGGTACAGGAAAGTCATCCTTTGGGCAGGCTTTGTTGAGGTCCCGAAAGTCTACGCTGATGCATACTGACCCATTTTTCTTCATCACTGGGATGATGTTGGCGATCCAGTCAGGATACTGAATCTCTTGGATGAAGCCGAAGTCGATTAGCTTCTTGACCTCAGCATTGATGCTCATTTCAAGTTCAAGCCGCATTCTTCTTGGCGCTTGTTTGATTGGCTTGATGTCTGGAGAAATCGCCAATTTGTGGACGACTATTTCTGGATCTAATCCTGGCATCTCGGAATAGTTCCATGCAAAGCAGTCTTTATACTACATGAGCACGTCTTTGAGCATAGCCACATTTTCTTCAGACAACAACTCACTGACGAACGTCGGCCGTGGGTCGTTTGCTGTTCCCAAGTCGATTTTTCTGAGGTTATCCGCAGTAGTGTGTATCCCATCTTCCAGCTCTTTTGGCGCCAGTAGAAGTTCTGAGATTAACTCATCTTCATCCTCATTTTCGAAGCACCGGGAGAGGTCATCCATATCCTCACGTACTCCTTCTCTTGTCAGGGTTATTACGTGACAGGTGCGAGATCGCTTCCAAGACCGATGTTGATCCGGCTCTACTCTCGCTGCATACGTGGCTTTCGGTTCATACTTCTGTGGCGGGGTTACCCTCCAATTGCTAGATAAAGCGAACCTGCCTTGCTGATACTGGTCTTCTACCTAGTCTTTGAATGTGAAGCAGTCTTCGAGAGGATGTCCTATCGCTCGGTGATAGGAGCAATAGTCTGGGTGAGAGACCTCGCCTGCTTGCTCGGGGTGCTTGGACTCCGAGAGTGTCATCGTCTGATGTTTTATGACAAGATCGAATATCTTCCTTGTCTTGTCTTGGGAAAAATAATATGCTCGAACCATCTTCTTTATAAGAGACGGATGCCGGCTGCTTAGTTTTCGATCGCGTGACTTCTTGGACCCACTTTGCTGCTGTCGAAAGTTTTTTCTGTTCTTCAGTTTATTTTTGCCTTCGCGTCGAGTCTTCTTTGTGACGAGCTGGCGACGAAGGGCATCATCATTTTTCATAGCTTGCTTAAGAAGGCGCTGCGTTCTGGCTTTCTCATAGATGGCCATTTCGCGGCTATGATCATCCCGGGCCTTTTGACCCGCTTCCCTTATTAGCTTATCCATCTGTTCTTTGAACGATAGACTTGGCACTTTCATGGCGAGACTTCGTTTTGGTTCAGGGTTAGCGTCTTCTAACAGAGCATCTCCTTCTTCATCAAAGTCATGTATAACGTAGTAATCATGGAATCGCTCTCGTATCTTGGATTGAACATATCCAAGCCCGATCATTTCCATTCTCCCATTAGGCAACTTTCGCTGAGTCCCGGGGACGTTCCAGATTTTATTGTAAAACTGAGCTTGTCGAGCAGTCTGCTTCAAGGGTATGTCTTAGCGCCTCAATAGGCTTTTTAATCCTTCTGTGTAATATCTGGGCAGACGGATGGGTTGGAGCCTGTCAAGCGTGGAATCGACACCATGCCAGATTTCTTTCTCCACTTTAGTTTCAGCGGACCGATAAAAAAGGATCGCCTTTTCATCTTTTCGTCTGGGAGGGACGTAGAACGTCTACAGTTCTTGCACACTGTAGGTATCAAGTGCGTCGAGCTCTTTGTAATGCTCTTGCGGAACTATGGCGATCTACAAACTTTGATCATCTCCAGTGAAGGCTTGCACTGATGGACGAGCCGAGAATACTGCATTGACCTCATCTTCAGAGTCGCTGCCGAAGACCAGAATAGGGGTGGATAGCCTCGGCTTGATGCATTGGGGTGGCTCTGAATAGACTATCTCTTCCTCCTCTTCGGTATCGCTTCCAAAGACCGGGATAGTGGTGATAGCTTTCTGCTTATTCTCCGGCTTATGGCACCTTTCCGTGTCTTCAAAGTCTGGCAAGAAGTATTTTGCATCCTCGTATTTGCGGACTTCATTCACGGAGAATGGGTTCAGCTCCCCTGTCACAGTATACTCGAGAACATCCTTGAGATACTTCATACACTAATGTTGTGTAGAAGGGATGATGATGTACTCATGTAACCAAGGCCTGCCGAACAAAGCGTTGTAGCAAGTCTTGGCGTCAATGACATGAAACTCGATGTCAGTGACGAGCAGCCTAAAGCGTAACGTCAGAATTAAGACCCGAGCGTCCGTGATGACTGGGAATCGAATCCGGAGATAGTGATTTTATCCCGAGCGAGGTGTTGAATGCTCATGCACATCTCCTTCAACACCCTTACATTGAGAAGGTTGACGTAGGACCCATTGTCGACCAGGATTTTGCCTATCTTGATGTTATGACAGTATCCGGTGACATACAAGGGATGGTTATGCTCGCATGTCCCGAGAAGGAGATCTTCGTCGCTGAAGGTGATGTCGGCTGTGTGAACTTCTTCCAGCTCGTCTTTCATCTTTTCTTCGGTAAGGAAAGCTTGAAACTGGTCAGGTTCTTGTAGTGCCTTGATCAGAGAATCTCTCGCCTTTTTATATAGCAGGAGAGCTTCAAGAATGCTTAGCTGCGAGGGTATTTTCCTCAGGTGTGCCAGAACGTTGTAATCCACCTTGTTTTTCTTGGGCGGGCCCTTGGCTTCCAGCTCTTCAACGATTCGGTCATCGAGGGCAATATCTTCAGGGACTTTTTCCTTCCCTTTATCTTTTTTACTCGACCCCTTGTTTATGGGCGCAAGATTCTTTTCGGGTAGCGTGCGATTACGCAGCTGAATGTTCTCGCAGGTCTTCATCTCTTCTACTTCAGAGATGGATTCCTTGAAGAGAGGACTGAGAGCTATTTCTTCATCCGAATCGCCCCCGAAGGTGATAACTTGCGATCCCTTGCTATCAACCATGTGACAGCTGCCGGCAGTTCTTTTGCGCTCATCTGTCGCGCTCTTCTGCTCTCGATGCGTCTTGCGCTTCATTCGCTTGAAATGCTGCCGGTGGGCAACATATTCTTGCCACCAGTTTTTAAAGGCGTTGCACTCTTCAGTAGGGTGTGTAGTCCTCCGATGGTACAAGTAGTAGTTTAGATGTGCGTCTGTTTCGTCGGGATGTATCACACCAGAAATGTTTCCTTCGGAAGGTGGCAGTTTCATCCCCATCGACATGGCTTTGGCGAATCGTTTCCTTGTATTGAACCTGCTTTTGTTGGCGGTGGATGTGGTTTGATCTGGTGGGAGTGTTTTTACCCTTTCATCCAGTCGCCGGCGTTTGTCTTTTTCGAATATGGCCAGTTTGCGCTCTCGATCAGCTTTGCTTTTCTAACGGGCCTCATTCAGGAATACGTCAATCATCTCGTCTGACGGTCCTAGGAGTTCAGGTTCGGGATCTGCCCCCAGTGTCTCTGCATCCGGAGCTTCTTCACCATTTATTAACAAGTGAGAGATCACGTGGCAGCTTGCCACATAATCCTCAGATTCATCTGATAAGTATTTTCCCTCATCTTCATCGCCATCTCCATTTTCAAGGATATGGTTGAGGAATTCTTGGAGTGTGACTGGAGTTCGCGCCTTCTGGTTATATTCTTCCAGTGCGTCAATATGTTTTTGCAGGTCCGTACGCTTGTCATTAGGCTTCACGGGCTTTTTGGTCTTCTTCTTCTTCTTTGAAGACTTTGACGGCTAGGCATGGGCGTTTTGACTATCATCACCGACATTCAGCGTTGGGCGCGGCTTCAGCATCCCCTCAATAATCTCAGGTTCCAACGGACTTTTCCACCTGATCGCTGGGCATGCATGGAGATCCTTCAGCATTCTTTTCGTTTTGGCTGAAAGAGCGACCTCCCATAGAGCTTCTTCGATAAAAGAGCACGATGCCCCCGATGTGTTCCCCTTTTAAGAGCGTGCGGCTGAGGCGGGCTTACTTTCCAATTCTCGAACAGTGCAAATTTGCCTTGTTGGTATTGGTCCTCAATCCAGCCTTTGAAGACGAAGCAAATCGGATGTCCTACTGCTTGGTGGTAGGGGCAGTAATTAGGATTGTTGGCCTCCCCGGGTTGCAATGGGCGTTTCGGATCCGGCAAGGTGATGAGCCTGTTGCGTACTGCCAGCTCGAATAGTCTCCTCGTTTTATCCCAGGGAAACGAATAAGGACATCCCAGTCTCTCCTCGAGGGATTGGCGTGAACGCACGTTGCTTTGGCGAACAACCGGGTTTAATTTTCTCGGTTGTTGTTAAGTATTGACGACAAAGGTCGCTTTCCCTTTACCCTTTTCGTTCCACGGTTCTGTCTTTGAAAAGGAAGGCTTATGACCCATCTGGTCCATTTGGGCCAGTTTATCAATCAGGGTCTGAAAGGTAGTCGGGTTGAAAAACATCATGAACTGGGATATGGTCGCCTGCGGATCGAGAGTACCTACGAACATGCATACTGCTGGTGCTTCTTCGATACGCTGCTCACACTTCGACCATAGATTTCACCATCGTATCGCATACTGGACGCATGTCTCGCCCGGCTTCACTCTGGCATTAATTAATGCTGTGATTGGGGTGCGTTCGCTAGCGCTCGCGAAACGTTGGGTGAACAGCAATTCCATCTCCGTAAAAGTTTTGACGGAGTCATTGGGCAGCTCTGAATACCACTCAAAGGCCGTTTCCGCCAAGCTGCCGACGAACTGACGAAGTAACAATTTGTCGTCACCTCCGGTATTGCCGCAGAGAAACCTGAACTGAGTGACATGTAGATGGGGATTGCCTGTCCCCTTGTATATGTGAAACTTAGGAATCGTGTATCCTGGCAGATACTTGATCTGATCGTACCATCCTGGATATGGTCGCCCAGTTCTGATGACTTGGACGTTTGCTTCATTCGCTTGATGAGCTCGTATTTGTTGAGCTATATAATCATCGAGCATGACTTTGTATATGGTCTCCTCCTTAGCTGCTGACAGAGCCGGCAGAGAATTTGATGTCTCTCCTCTATCATCTTTAATTATCACTGGAGGATCTTCGGCTGGAGGGTCCGGCTGGATCATCATGCCCACTATATCTTAGAATAGGAGGGCCATTTGTTTTATGTTGGCCGCTTGTTCCGCAGCCTCTTTGTCCTTCTTCTCAAGCATTCTCCGAAGGAATTCAGCATCTGTTTCCTGCTCACGACGCTGCTCCGATGATGTCTCCAGGCTTGCTTTTGGTCCCGTGAGTGCGGCCATGGCTGTTAGCATCTCTTGGAGCTTTTGTTGTTGTTCCTGAGCCTTAGTCACTGATCGCGTAAGCGGTCGATGACCTGTGGAGATATGGCTATCCTCTTTTCCGGATGCCATATAGACGGTATGCACCACCATACCCCCAGACTTAGGGCATTTAGGCTCAGTGCCCTTGACATTTGTCGTAGACACGGGGATCTTTTCTGGCCTTCTCTTTTTGTGGACCGGTGACGTTGAGGGGGGCGTTGCAGCGGGCACCCAGGTAGATGACACCTTCTGTGGTACGACAGAGTGGTCCTTCTTTTGCCGAACCTTTATCTTCTTCGGTCGGCGGGAGTAATCTTGATCAATCACCGAGTCTTGGACTTGACGCCAGACCTTGTAAATTTTAGAGGACAGCCGCTGAGGGGGTTGCTCCAGCTTCACCTTTGTAACGTTCTCTATAGGTGGAGGAGATCTTTTCAGCACAACAGTCGGAGAGTTCTTGCGGACCCTCCTGAGTGGTTCAAAGTTGTTCTCAGTCGGAGCAGCAGCATCAACTTCCACAGTTGGAGCTGGCGGAGTCAGTCCAGAGGGTGAACTGCCCCCATCTTTCCTCACTCGGCGCCAGTGGCGACGTCGAGTATGTCGTGCGGCCGGGATCACCTCCGCTGTTGTATGAGCTTCTTCATGCCCCTTGCTTTGAGGAGAGACTGTTATTGGTGCTAGCCTGTCGAAGACTGACGTCCGTTGAGAGGGGATAGTCAACCTGTCGAAAGCCGACCTTCGAGTAGGGAGAGCTGCTTGGACGACCTCAACTGTAGCAGGAGTTGGAGTATCCTTCTCTGGTATTGCGAGTCTCTTCATGGGCCCACTTGAGTTTTGGCCCAGTCTGATGAAAACTGAGGCACTGGACTTGGGCGACCCGTTGAGAGGGGCCGCGGTAGTTGTAAGTTGATCAAAGACCGACTTCTTTGGAGCTTCGTGCGACGGCATTTGAACGTTGAAGCTCGTTGGCGGGATCATGGTCCCGAAGAATAGCCCAGTGGTGACTTAGGTCACTTGTTCCACCAGCATTATGAAAAAGGAGGCCGCTTGGGGCCCGTAGGTTACTCCTCCAGATGAGGCGGAACGGGAATTGTTGTTGCAGCTGGAACAGTTAGAGGCCATTGATGTTCTTTTTCTGCATGGGAGCGAAACCAAATCTTAGTACCTCAAACCCAAGGGCAACCATATCAAATCACGTTTCGTTCGCGAACACGACACACGAAGTGTGGAGTGGAAAGAGGAAAAGGTCCCACCGAGCGTGCCAGAATCTATTCTCCGCCGAAAAGACACGACCAGGACGTTGGGACGTCCGGCCTGAATTTTGGGGGCAGATGCTATTCGGTTTTATCCGTCCACCTCTCCAAAGATGCCAAGTTGATTTATGTCACCATGTATCGAAGGTTTAGACGGATGTGGCCGTTGTAGCAGACTTCGTCAGATTCCCCCTCGTTTGAGGGGTTTTTGATTGTGGGGACGCTCTTCCCTGCAGGCGCAAGCCCCTGCAGTTAATTATGCTACCGCATCGCGGTAACCACTTTCTCCTTCTCCAGATGGTCACTTCGTGTCGTGTATGTTTGTTTTATTTTTTGGTTGCCCGAGGATTGTATACGAAGACTAATTTATGTTGTCGCCCGTAGGGCGTGGATTAGTCAAAATCCGTATTTTCTTAGATTTGGGTTTTGGTTTGGGTTTAAGGATCGTCAATCTCATTTGAGACTAAGATCAACTTAAACGTTTGTTAAGGATAAGTCTAATTTTAGACTAAGATCTACTTAACAGTTTGTTAAGAATACGTTAGTCTAATTTTAGACTAAGATCTACTTAACAGGATCATTAAGATCCAACAAAGGAGCATTTGGGCTCTATTGTTTCAGTTTAAGGACTTTGCGGTCTATAAGTTTAAGGACATCATAGTCCATGGAGTTTAAGGACATCATAGTCCAGAGTTTAAAGACGTCATAGTCTGTAAAGTTTAAAGACATCATAGTCTATGAGTTTAAGGACCCCACAGTCCATGGAATGTCTGGTTATCGGGACCCGTCACTTCTCTGAAGACGTTGAAGGATTACAACGACAAATATCAGAGGAATGAAGAGATATACCCTTGAACCAATATTGGTTGGGAGATCTGTAGTCCAATTTGGGACTAAGATCAAAGATTTATGAGCATGTCGGCTCAATTAATTTGAATGAGGGGGGTCTGTGGCCAACTTGGGCTCGGCCCATTCAATTAAAATGTTGGACATTTAATTAGGCTCGGTCCTTTTTTTATTTAACAATGCTGAGCATTGATCATAACAACTTTTGTCTTTTATTGAATGCTGAGCACTCATTATGGCTCTGGTCTTTACCATTAAAGAACAATTTATGTTCTCTCAGCACATACGTGAGGAGCACGTGGCGCGCTTGCGCCAATCAATGAGCGTATAGCGCTTCTGGTGAAGTAGCGCACACGTGAGGAGCACGTGGTGTGCTTGGCACTGAGCGCCAGTTAATGAGCGCATTGCACTTCTGATGAAGTTTGGAGCGCTGAAGCGCTTCTTTTGTTTGGAGCGCTAAGGCTCTTTTTTAAGCAGCTTTGTGCCCTGAGAATTAAATTCTGTTTCTTATAAGAAACTTTGTCTTATGGATCTAAGAACAAAGTTCTTATTTTTTTATAAGAGATGTTTCAATCTCTTATGTTTTTGGTGAAAAACTCTGCTTTTATGGATCTATGATCCTAAGAGAATTGAATTATTCTCCCCCCTTTTATAATGAGATATTATAATCTCTGAAAGACAATTTGTCTTATAGATCTATGATCTGAAGAAGATTAAGTTCCTCCCCTTATTTTTTATGATGAGATACTTTGATCTCTGTTGTGAAGGACCTTGGTCTTATAGATTTATGATCTTAGAAAAAGAAGTAAATTCTTCTTTTTATATGAGATAATTTCATCTCTCTGTTTTTTTTACCTTGAAGAAAATTTTCTTCTTCTGAGAGCTTGCTCTTTGTCTTTGAAATTTCTCAAAGTTTATAGGGGGTTCCTCTATATGAGACTTGAAGTCTTGGGGCCTTTATATAGGGCGAGCTAATTTGTTGAATCAGTTAGAGAGATCTTTTCTCTAATTGATTTGGGGATGTTCCCCCGTTGGATCTTTGATCCAAGGGCTTCTGATTTACAAAAGGCAGTCTTCTTGTTTTTAACAAGATTGGGAAATCTTTTCCCATACAGAATTCATTCTGTAATTTGGTGATTTTAATCACCATTGGATTATTGATCCAATAGTGCTCTGATTTACAGAGCACAATCTTTCCTGTTTGGAAAGATTCTGAGGAATATTTCCTTAGCAGAATTTTAATCTGGTAACTTGATGATTTATCATCTTCGTCGGATTTTTGACCCAACGGTAGGGAAAATTTAGTTCTAGCGCTCGCGTGAGCGCTGCTTCAGAGTGCTTGCGCTCTTAGCGCTAGCGCACTCGTGCTCTGCACGTGAGCGCTGCTTCAGAGTGCTTGCGCTCTTAGCGCTAGCGCACTCGTGCTCTGCACGTGAGCGCTGCTTCAGAGCACTGGCGCTGCTTCAGAGTGCTGGCGCTCTTAGCGCTAGCGCACCCATGCTTTGCACGTGAGCGCTGCTTCAGAGCGCAGGCGCTGCTTCATAGCGCTGGCGCTCTTAGCGCGAGCGCACCCGTGCTTTGCACGTGACCGTTGCTTGCTAGTGCTTTTATGAAGCGCTGCTTCATTTCAAATTTTGAAAATTTAAACAGAGCTTTGCTCTGATTTGGGGAAACAGCAACGAAGGTCGCTTTCCCTTTGCCCTTTTCTTTCCGAAGATCTGTCTTTGAAGAGGACGGCCTATGGCCCATCTGGTCCATTTGGGCCAGTTTATCAATCAAGGCCTGAAAGGTGGTCGGCTTGAAGAACATTATAAACTGGGATATAATTGCCTAAGGATTAAGAGTCCCTACGAACATGCCCACAGCAAGAGC
The DNA here is from genome assembly GCA_030015575.1 of Agapanthus africanus. NCBI lineage: Eukaryota > Viridiplantae > Streptophyta > Magnoliopsida > Asparagales > Amaryllidaceae > Agapanthus > Agapanthus africanus. The sequence continues at coordinate 871,115,593 of JASDDO010000022.1, read as the reverse complement.
TTCTTCTTTGCCCTGTTCACATTTTAACCATAGGTTACGCCACCGTATTGCGTATTGAACCCAGGTCTCTCCCGATTTCACTCTGGTGTTGATTAATGCCGTGATTGGGGTGCGTTCGCTTGCGCTTGCGAACCGCTGTGTGAACAGTAGTTCCATCTCCGTAAATGTCTTGACATAGTCATTTGGGAGCTCGGAGTACCATTCAAATGCCGTCTCCGACAAGCTGCCAACAAACTGGCGAAGCAACAGTTTATCATCGCCCCAAGTATTACCGCACAGAGCTCTGAATTGAGCAACGTGCTAATGCGGATTGCCCGTCCCCTTATACACATGGAATTTAGGGATCGTATATCCTGGCGGGTACTTAATTTGGTCGTGCCAGCCTGGGTAAGGTCGCCCAGTTCTAACGACTTGGCCAGCAGCTTCGTTCACTTAATGAGTTTGTATTTGTTGAACTATGTAGTCATCAAGGGTAGATTTGGAGATCGTCTCCTCCCTGGCTGTTGATAAAGCCGGAGGAGGGTTTGATGTCTCCCCTTTATCATCTTCAATGATTATTTGAGGGTCTTGAAAGAGAAGCGCCATCTGTTTTATATTAGCTGCTTGTTCCGTGGCCTCTTTATCTTTCTTTTCGAGCACCCTCCGTAGGAATTTGGTGTCGGTCTCCTGCTCCTGGCGTTGTTCCGACGATACTTCCAGGCTTTCTTTCTGCCCAGTAAGTGCGGACATCCTTGTCAACATCTCCTGGAGCTTTTGTTGTTGCTCCTGAGCTTTCGTCATAGACCGTGTGAGTGGTCAATGACTCATGGAAGCACGACTATTCTCTTTTTCCGGATGCCATATAGACGGTATGCACAACCATGCCGCCAGACTTGGGGCGTTTGGGTCCACTGCCTTTGAAATTTTCCGCGGGCAGGAGGATCTTCTCCGGCCTTCTCCTCTTATAGGAAGTCAAAGTTGAAGGGGTGTTCATACCATAATATTGCATTATTATATTCCCCATTCTTATTCTTTCTACAAATTAACAGGTGCTTTTGAACCATGTCTGCTACTTAGTTACAGGTTACAGGTTCTTGGAAATAAAATAGTAAAAAAGATAAAAGACGATGCAAAAGTGAGATTTTGACCAACAAACAGAAGAATCTTGATTAAGCCTACATAAAGAACAGTTCACAAAGAATAAGGCAACGTAAGGTCCAAGATTACAAAGCGAACGGTTAAAAGTCCACTGCAATTGTTCATTGGGAGATCTGGAAGTAACAGAGAAGCCCAATTGAGAAAAGTACTAAAGAAATAAAAAGCCCAAGAATCCCAGAAGCAGCCCACAGAGTTTCAACAAGTGATCCTTTCATTGGGCCGCGGAACCGCGGCCCAACCCCTGCTGCGTCCGCGGTTCCGCGGCCATCCAGAGCCCAAAGATGAAGATTTTTTTACCATAATGCGTTGCGGCTTTGACAGGTCAACCTAGGGGTATTTTGGTAAATGCAGACGTGCGGCAATTGTAAACCTAGGGTTTTCTATGTCCTATAAATAGAGACCCAATTCATTGTATTTGTTCATGCCTCCTTTCATTAATAAAATTCAGATTTCTTTTGGAGAGCATCGATGCCTCTTTTCATATCATCTATTCAGATCTGACAACCCTGTGTAAATGTTTGGAGAGAGCCATTTGTAAGTAGTTTTATTTAATTGCTCTAGTTTAGATTTAATTCCTTACCCTAGATAAATGTTCTTCAATTCCTTAATGAGTGAGTAGTCTCCTCGCTTGTTAGGGTTAGCTTTGGAGAAGGCTTTTTGAGAGATGAGATCTCTCATCCCTTTCTTGCCCATCATACTTTTTCATAGGACTGCATGCATACATGCGCACACCGCTCCCTACGGCACCCTATCCCATAAGGTAGCAGTGATACCGTAGTATAAAGGCCCGGTTGTGCGTGTTTTCCATGGAGGTTAGAGTAAGGATCGATAAAGGAAGGACAAGAACCTAGAGGAAGAAACATCTTCCCGAATGGATATAATCCCCTTTATTGATAATTACCATAACTCCTCTTAGATCCTAATTTGGGTATAGAAAGCGTTGAGATTTATTTACATTTCCAAACCTATCCTAAACCTAACCCTAGCAAGATTTAGATCTAGATAATCTTAGTATAGGTAGATTTATTTTTTAGATTTAATAAATCAATCCGAACACCCATCGGAATTAACTCGTTTGAGCGATTAGGAAATTCACAACATCCCTGTGGACCGACTTGTACTCACCGGCTAGCTACCAAGCGACACCGTTCTTGATTGCGGTAATATATTTTAGATCTATAAAATCTCTCTAAATCAAATGGCGCCATTGCCGAGATGGCGTAATATTTCCTTTTTGTAATTTCGGGTTAATATAAAATAAAAAAAAATCATAAAAATCTAAAAAATCAAAAATATAAAATATATCATCTGTTATTTTTTGGAAAGGGTATTTTTTTTGTGAATCTTTGCATGATCGACAGATCTGAAAAAATCCAGAGTGCGAAACAGAAAAAGGTAGATCAGAACGGAAGGGAATTGGACCAACAGAACACCAGAATTTTTTCAGAGACCTGAAGCCTCAACGCCGCCGCCTTTCCGCCGCGCAAGCCGCCTCCTGCCGCTAATCCGCGGTCCTTCTGGCTCTTCAACGCACGAAAATTGCTCTATTTGTTTCCTTTTTCCCCCCTCTGCAACCTAAAATATATCTTTTGTCAAATCTCCTGCAAAATTCTTTGCGCTTTAAAAATCTTCCCCCTTCCAAATAACAAATCTTGTGCAGGATTCTTTGCGCGCGTTTAAAATAAAAACTGATTGCAAGAAATCTTTTCTGTTTTGCATATATTTTCTCAAATTGCAATAAAAAAATCTTTGATTGCAAGTGATTTACTGTTTTGCATATTTTTAATCGGATTTTAAGGGGCTTTTGACCAATTTAGATTGGGTGGGGATTTCAACACCCTTCCCAGGACCCCAGAAATCACATAAGGCATTTGCATTGACCATTCTTAATTAAAAAATACTAGACTCGGCCCTAAAGACTTCGAGCTCAATAAGACAGATGACTAGTTATAGGCATCGACCGTTTATCCTAACCTGACTTTGCGGTGTCTAGGCAAGTGTGTCTAAGGCAAGTGGTTACTTAATTAGGACCGCTACTTGTAGCGGGGAGCCTCCCACTTACCTGGCACTTACCTGGCCGCAATTGGCGGTGAAGAGGCAGTTTGAGGTCCTATTTCTAGCCCTTTGGAACAGTTAGGAGCTGTTTAGCTGACCTAGGTGACCCTAGATCTAGGCCTGATTGTGCATTTGTGGTTGATCGCATTTGTGTCAAAGTCTCTTTTCAAAAATCTTTTTGCAAAATTTCCAAATATAGAGAAAAAGGAAAAAGGAAAAAAAAAATTTAACAAAACTTGCAAAGTTTGCCGCTAAGAAATCCTTGCACCACCTACCTTCTTTCTCTTCTCTTTCTTCTATCATGGGTACCCCACATCATAAATCTCTTGTCGAACTTTGGTATCCCGAACCTAACTTTGCCTCGTACGTCAATTGTTTCGGTCGATTTAAGGAAGATCCATCCATGCCCAAAATTTCTTTGAAAGATCAAATAGAAGCGTCTAGGAGAAACAGTTCGACGTTGCAACCCACTTTGTGTCAACCTTCACCACCGTACGTTGATACTACTTTTTCGAGTCCTGTTGTAACTCCTAAACCGATGTCTATTGCTGAGCATATTGCACAATCTCGTAGCCGATCTTTCACTCCTCTCCACACATCTAGTTATGGGGATCAACAAGTCCATTCACCTTTTTATCCACATATTGATTCTACTCCTGTCCAACCATCCACTTCCTACCAGTCCTACCCGACTTTCCCACCATCACTAGACATTGCTTCTACACAGCCTTTTGGGAGTTTCACGTATCCAAACAATTTTGAATCTTTTACCGAAACCCCTTCACAACCCATGTCTAGTTTGGAACAGTCGTTGGAAGCTTATATTTCAGCAACAAACATAATGATTAGGAATGTGGATGCGTCCATGACCGCCCTTCTGCAACCTAGTGAAACGGCAGCTAGTTTCCAACTAGCTCCAAATTTTCCAATGTATGATGGGGCGTTTGGACAGAGTGCGAATTTGAGAGGATTTCCAAATCAAACCTACCCATACCCAATTGAAGCCCACAACTCCGGTTTTCCATCGATTGTCCCAAATGATTCACAAGTTAAAAATAAAATATCTAACGAGTTGTGTGACTTTGTAGTGCTTGATTTGCCTGATTGTGAGGAATCCCTTTCGAGTGAAACCACACTTAATCCTTTTGACCTTTACACCCCCACTTTAGAACCTGAATTGATAAATATCCATGCTTGTGATGAGGTGTCGGAAAAAATTGATTTTCACTTGATTGAGGATATAGACTCCGGGAATATTTTGGATGATGAACCCGTAGATTTGATTGAACTCTTATGTCAAATTCATCATCCCGAGTCATTAAATGTTTCTCCCGAACTTCATATGCGTCTTGATTTTGATGATAATGGCATAGATAGGCTAAATTTTGAGGAGAATTATGAGAATAATATTGAGGAGAGTATTCAGAATAATATTGAGGTTGAACCATTTTTGTTTGATGTGTCTGATTTTCCAATTCATCCTCCTGAACCTTTAACTGTTATATCACCCTCCCTCCTTTCCATTGTTCCGACCACGGAAAAGATCACACTTGACAACTGTGAGCTTGAAAAATTTCCCTTTGAATCTGACACAGTTCTCACAGCCGATAACACTTACGAGTGTTTCACTTTTTCGGACGATATTGAAGACTCACCGCCCGAGTTTGAGTCCTTTGAAATTTCAGATGAGTTAGTTGAACCATCAGACTCGGTTGCTTACAGTCGTTTCGAACCATTGATGGAATCTTTCAAGTTCGAGACAGTTTACTACGGTGAGAATGTGATGTTAGTTATATGTATGCTCTAGAGGCCATTACTGTACATACGATGTATATTGGAATGGATGCTTGGACATATATAGGGAGGACTTTCTTGCTCGACATGATAGTATGCTATCTGGTTGTACTTTATCTTAACATGTACTCTGATTGTCTCTATATTACATGTTGATAAAGCCCTTAGGATGTGTACTCGACTACTGGGACTATGATGAGATCATACTAGTGGGGCCACGGTAGTCGACGAGTACATCCTATAACTGTTCCTAGTCGAGGGTATATCGAGACAGGGCATCGATGCACCAGAGTAGACTAGCGTATACGCATCTTGACCCATATGATGGGCGATGGATGATCCCATATCCATCGGTGTTTGACATCAAGGATGGTGTACGAGTGCTCAGTGGAGACTGGGTACACTGTACGGACTCGCCGAGAACTCCCAGATGGTATTATACCTCACGTCAGATGGCAGTTTTCCGGTAACACTGGTACAGAGTAGTCTGTTGACCCAAGATCGTCATAGAGTCTTGTGTGATTCCCACTGTGCTTTGATTTCCATCATACCACGTCCAAGAGGGCATGCAAAAAGGTGGCTTTTGGGTACAGTCCCGAATCACATGGAGGAAATGAGCGATAGGAGGGGATTCGTCTCTCCCAGTATAGGGAGTTGATGTTGCGCTGTGTTCGATTGGCGATAACCGGAAATCCCTGGCCAGGGTTGCTGAGATTTACTGGTAAGTGTTATCAGTAGTTTCTCGAACTGTTATAGACCTCATATCGACATGACTTATCGAGCTACCGGGGTCTGACGTTTACCACCCCTAGGCGAGATATACGACATATCAGACGACGAGACCGGACTGTACGGGAGTGTTACTGTTTGGATTCACAGGAGAATGTACAGGCTTGCTTGTTGATCTTCTGAATGCTCAATACCTGGGTGGCTGTTACGTTTAGCTGACCGCTTGCAGCTTGTGGGTGTTTGATATGATCATCACCTACTGCCGGCGTATTGACGATTCTTTAGAGTCCTACACAGAGGTTTCTTGGCTCAGGCGAAATGGAGTAGGGGCACATATGTGATATGTGCGGGACCGAGGATAATGCGATATGAGATACCGTATTCTATTCTCGCGATATATGATATCAGCCGGGTCATCGGATCAAGTGTTGATTCGATGAATCGGTACGGATAAATATTAGTCGGTTATATGCGATATAACCGGATTGTCGGATCAAGTGTTGATTCGATAATTTAATGTATAATAATATATATAATATATTAAATTACATTAACTAAAGCTCACTAAAAGATTCTTTTTCTCACTCGGGTAATACATTGATATATATGCGATATATGTTAATTGTATTATTTTATTTTGTTACAATAAATATTATATATGTGATATATAATATTGTAATATGATATGATAACTAATGCAACATGTTTAGTAGAGTTTAAACATGATTAGGGTTTGGATTAGGGTTAAGACTTCTGGTTGATTCTAGAAGCTTTTCTTTTGTTTTGTGAAAGATATTTTGTTATGACTTATGCTTTAACCCAAGCCAAACCCTAACCCTAGTTAATTCTCTACATGGGTTTAGTTGACCATGGTTGCATTAATCATCATATTTATCTCCTTTCATTATTCATCACAAAAGGATTCTATGATATTCATCTTCTTCTTCCTTCTTAGTTCCTTAATGGAAAAAGCTTACTAGCTTTTTCAAGTGATGAAAATATGTGAGAAAAAGATTATAAATGAGAGCAAAAATCCTACTTCATCATTCTCATCTATTCTTGCCCTTTAGATGAGAGTGTTCACTTCATTTAGTAAGTGTTAGCTTGTGTTAATGAAACTTCAAGGTAGATCATCTATGTTATCGAAGATCGGAAACAAGATTGCATCATTCTCTTCGTGAAGCCTCTCAAGAGTCCAGAACACGATGATCGCAGTGAAGGGACCTCAACACGGAGCTTAAGAAGTGAAGGACCGGATCTACAAAGGTTGTAATCCCTCTCACTTAGAGTTAAAGAGTTTAACATGCTTGTTTTCGCCTAAACCTTAGTTTAAAGATCTGGCTTCGGGTTGTTCGGCACGGCTAAAATTTTAATCGGGCATGGTTGATGCCTCATAGACCCTTGTGCGCGTGCCTAGTAACCCTACAGTGGTATCAGAGCCAAGCTAGAGTTTTAGGCAAAATCTAGACGAAATTTAAAGTCCGATCGAACTCCGAATACCCGATATTAACCCCTCTCTGTACATTTTCTAAAAATGTGATTTTTTCAAAATTAAAAATGCTCAGAAAAACAAGCAGGAAAAACTAAGAATTACTGTGAAGTACGGTCCACTGAGTCAACTATTTAACCGCGGAACCGCGGCCAAACCAAGGGTTTGGCGGCGGTTCCGCGGCCAAAATTATGACTTAGTCCCTGTAATTTCTTGTATTTATTCTTAGGTCCTTTCTTGGCAATTTTTTCTGGGAATTTTTTAATTACACTCAAGTGTTGAGTTTTTCTAGGGTTGTATTGGAGACTCGTTGATTTGATCGGATAATTTAAATTTGTTTAGTTTGTCCGGGTAATTTTTAGAAACTGTTAAAAAGTTCGAACGGATATCAATAACTCACTTTTTCCCCTGTCGGAAAATTTTTCAAAAGTTGGATTTTTTCTCGAGTTTAAGAACGTTCTAAGTCGTGCAAGTAACGCGGTGGACCCTCTAGCAGACAACAAACCTTAACTCGATTATGTGACCGTCTTGAACTGCCTCTAAACCTTAGGGTTTGCGGCAGTACGGCGTGCCACATGTGAGGCGTTGGCTTGACCCTTCTACGGCTGGACCATTGGTACTGTGGCATGTGATGGATGTTTTTAAACTGATTTCAAGTGTTGAGATATATTGGAAAAATCTTGGGTGTTTGATTATTCGATCGGAAAGTTAACATTGTCTATTTATCTGGAATGTGATACAATATTTGGAATCCACAGGTAGTTATGAGATAACTAATTTGAATGTTATAAATCTAGCAGTTTAGTCTCAGATGATCGGTTGCCACGGAATTTTGATGTGATCAAAACTCCATCGCAATCACGTAGCTTACGCGGATACTCGCCGGGTAAACTTAACAGACAGCCACGCCCCATAGCCCCGACCAAGTGACTGTAGGAGAACCCCGTCGCCAAAAGTATCCGTTTGGGTGCTCGCGGCAGCGGTGTTCCGCCTTAGTGCACTTCGTCGATGGCATCCGGGGGTGCGGCCGTTTACTAAAGTTTGTGACGAGCATTCAATCAGGATGTCGGGAATCTTGTTGAATTGCCCGACTAGATATAGAAAAGAGTTTTCGATAATGAGACTAAAATGCGGGGTTTATAATTGTTAGGCATGCGATGTCTAAGGAATTCATTTGGTTAGGCATGCGATGTCTAAGGAGGTTGCGGATTCCAACTGTTGTAGTTTTACACTTTCTTTTCTGCGACCGTAAGCATAGTATGTGGTGTATCGCCGGCTTCGTTGCTATACATCAACGACAATCGGGATACGCATACTTGCTTACGTTGATGATATGAGATATTATGTGTTGATGTGATATGTTATATTGGATCGTCGCGTTTGAATAACCGGGGGTTTTATGTGAGATGAGAGTTTTTCTTTTTCATTCATGTAAAATTCATTTGTATGTAATATTCTTTTATTGGGCCACTTCCGGGGTGAGGATGATGTCACCATTGTATATTATTTACTTTTCCGCATTAGGTAGACCCAAGGCGGGGAGCACAAGTAACCAGGTTCTAGGGTCCAGTGGGAGACCATCTCGAGGAGTCGAGACCGGGTCTCCTAATCCTAGAATTGGCAGTGTTACTTGCCGCGCTCGTAGGGGTCTAGGGATGTGGGTTTGGCTATTCATCGCGACCGTGGAATCCGTGTTTTATACAGGCTCGTATTGAAAACACGGACGTCCTAGTATATCCAATATTTCATATATGTTCTTCTGCTGCAATGTTCTGTGATGAGATCATATTACTGCCTGAGACGAATGTTTATATTATATATATGAGATATATGTTATATTGCAGATTTCATTTCAAATGAAATGCTTGTGAAGCATAATAAAATAGGACTTCATTAATGAGATTAATGAAATAAAAGAAGCCTAAAGATATTGTAGAAACTTGTTTAAAAACTGGTAGCTCTAGTTCTTGCTTTGCATAGCGGTGTTCCTTATAGAACATCCAGCACCTTATTCGATAAGGAAAGAGCCGAGATTCCTTCACCGGGAGTGACCTCTTTAGTGAAACTAGCAGATGCTACAAACTCGGTCTGTCTTTTGATTGCTTCTATAGTTCTTGCTTTGTACAGCGGTATATATGATATATCCTGTACCTTATTCGATGAGGAAAGGGCCGACGATCCCTTCACCGGGAGTGACCCCTTTAGCAAAACTAGAAAAGCCTAAAAAACACTCCATTTAAAATCACGCGATTCTACAACGATATCAAGTTCATTACGCAAAGGGTTTTCTTAAAAACTTGTCGTAGCCCTCCGTCATTTCAGATAAGTAATAGTTAGTATTCGTGCTGCGTTTGTTGACCTCTGTCAAGGCGTAATGCGCGGTAGCTGATTAGTGGTTATCTATATAAGCATATGATGTGATTGATTTAGGGCAATCGTGCGACCTTGTTGACCTCTGTCAAGGGTCATGCGGGTGGGTTTACTTCAATCAGGAAATGACGGGTTGAACTTGACTAGCAGCCTATGGTTTGTTGACCTCTATCAAGGTCATAGGACGCTAGGGGTAAAATATTATTGGGAATTTCAAGTGTTGAAATTTGCAATGAGATTGCATACCTTCTATGAGATAGTTGGATCCCGATACCCGCTGCGAGTAAGAGTTACTCCTGGAAGAGTTTTACACATTACAATTAGCCGATCAAGTAGGTGTCTAGAAAGGTGTTAACAGGGTTACGCCTCTGGGAAAACGAGGTTTACTTTAATTAGGTTCGTGCGAAAGCACGGAGGACCTCCTTCAAAGTACCGACACTGGCCTGGCTGAAAGATTGGAGAACTTATAGCGTGTAATTAATCCCGGCCAGTCTTTCCTTTTAGGGTTTGAAGGAAGATTTGATTAAAACAGTGGGAGACATCCTGATTAGATATATTAGATAACCAATCTAATCTTGCAAGAGCATACGCTAAGTGTTTTCTTCTCTCTCTCTCCAGGTAGTGATCATATCATGCCTTAATCAAGATAATAATACGGATATTTTGACCGAACCCGCTTGTTATACTGAGCTGGGGAACGTTGGTCCCGCTCCAACTTATAATTTTTATAGGACAGAGCAAGAAATTGGGGATTACCTGAATTCCCGTGCTGCCCAAACGAAGAAAGTGCATGCTGATGTATCTTCTTCGGGTGTGTTCATTACAGAGAACTGTTTCTCAGTATCCTTTACGTCCTGGGTATGAGATACCGGATCAGGATCCCGCATATGTAATATGTTACATGGGCTACAGAAAGGTAGAGAACTGAGAACGGGTGATAAGTTTCATGAGACAGAAAACGGTGCAAGTGTTGCAGCCAAATCTGTTGGTCACTATCACCCTGTATTACTAGAATACATTGATTCTGAACGAATGTTATTAGATACCGAACCTGATATACAACATCATATCAATCTCTTTATTAGTAAAGAAAGGATATAATTTTGTATTGTTGGATAATATTTTGAACATTTCCTATATCAAGAGTTAATCGGTTCAGGCACGTTATCTAAAAGTATTGACGTTCTAAATCAAACTACAGTTCTTAGTATACAGAACACACACAAGAGGAAGAGTTCAGAAATGAACGAATCCTTCTTGAGGTATTGTAGACTAGGTCATATCAATGCGACCCGACTAGCTGAAGTTACATAAAGATGCATATTTAAATTAGTTTGAATTTACATCTTGTGAAACTTGCCGGTCATGTCACAAAGATAAGATGACCATGGCTCTGTTTATTGGTAACAGAGAAAGAGTTAGTGAACTCTTGGGATGATACATGCTGATGTATGAAGGTCCCCTGTCTACACATGCCAAGAACGGTTCTTTGTACTTTATTATATTTTCTGATGATCTCTCAAGATTCAGACATATGTTCCTGTTGAAATACAAGTCCGAAGCTTTTGAGATATTCACAGAATATAAGTTAGAAGTAGAGAACCAAAAATACGGGTATAAGTATTATGTCCTTTGATGAGATCAAGGAGGAGAATACTTGAGCACGGAATTCCTGGACTATTCTAAAGGAGAATGAGATTCTCTCTCAGCATTACTCCTCCGTATACACCACAGCACATCAATGTATCGGGGCGGAGCTATCACACCCTATGTGATATGGTGTGCTCTATGATGAGTACTAATGAGTTTCCTATTTCCTTTTGGGAGTTATGCACTTGAGAAGCTGCATACCTATTGAATAGGGTTCAAATCAAATCAGTTGCCTACCACTTCATATATGATATTGAAAGGGAAGAGCCCATATCATAAGTTTGTTAAGATTTGGGGTTGTCCGGCCTATGTCTAAAAGCAAAATCCGGATAAGCTCGAGGCAAGGTCTGTTATGTAGAACTGGAAAGGTTTCAGCTATACAAACTGCAGCAGATGGTTTGATAGAACCAAAGGATTCAATAGTAACCAACGAACCTCAGCCTCTCCGCCGATCTAGTTAGGTTCCTCACCCACCTGAGAGATACTTCGGTTTCTCTATGACAGTGGGAGCGAGGAATGCATCATGAGATGATGACCCAACTATTTTCGAGCTGGCCATCAGGAGTGGGACTCTGTAAGAATGGCTGGATGCTTATCGATCTGAGATGGAATCCTTATACACCAACAAAGTATGGACTTTGGTTGCTTTATCTGAAGGGTTAAATCCCCATCAGGAGCAAGTATATCTTGAGAAGATTACTAGGTGTACATGGAAAAGTTGAGACTTTCAAAGCTATGCTTAAGTCCATCCAGATCCTACTTGCCACAGCTACATACCATGACTACGATATCTGGTGGTTGGGTGTCATGACTGCTTTTCTAAATAATGCTTTAGAAGAGAACGTTTATAAGTACACAGCCAGAGGGCTTCGTAAACAATGGGAGCAGCGGAAACGTGTACAAGATGTTTTATATAATAAAACAGGCATCGCGGAGTTGGAACATCTGTTTTGATGTGGTAGTCAAAGAGTTTGACTTCATTAAAATGGTAGATGAACCTTGTATATACAAAAAGGTAGTAGGGAGTATGGTGGTGATCCTCATAGAGTACGTGGATGATATATTCTTGATAGGGAAGGAGTTTCCTATGCTACGCTCGGTCAATCTCCGCTTATCACAAGGATTCTCCATATAGGATCAAAGTGATACCTCCTAAATCCTGTGTTTTTAGATCTATGAGATAGATCTAATTGGATGTTAGGATTCTCACTATTTGTAGTGAGATAGTATCAATCGATCCTGGGGAGAATCACTGGAAAGGTTCCAGGGTGATAAGAACGACTGAATGTCAGTCGCAGGCATTGTCTTTACCCTCAGTGGAGGGACGGTATGTTGGAAGAGTTCCAAGCTAGATACCGTGACTTACTAGACGATTAAAGGTAAGATACATCGTTACCAAGGATGCTACCAAAGAGGCAGTCTGGATATATATAAGTTCATGAGATGAACTTCGTTCCTACCATTGTATGACAATGGAGTTGTGGCTTTAGCCAAGAAACTACCGTCCCATCAGAAATCCAGATATAATTCTTAGGCAGTATCACCTGATCATGGAGATGGTTGATCTCCAGGGAGATCGAGATTAGGAGAGTAGACACAGAGGACAATAGCGCGGATCCACTCACAAAGGCCTTTTTCCCAGTAGAGACTTTTATGGGATGGTTGAGTATGAGATACTTCAACCACAGCTAATTGTTGGGTATATGATACCACAACAGATGGCCCTAGTGCAAGTGGGAGATTGTTAGTTATATGTATGCCCTAGAGGCCATTACTGTACATACGATGTATATTGTAATGGATGCTTGGACATATATAGGGAGGACTTTCTTGCTCGACATGATAGTATGCTATCTGGTTGTACTTTATCTTAACATGTACTCTGATTGTCTCTATATTACATGTTGGTAAAGCCCTTAGGATGTGTACTCGACTACTAGGACTATGATGAGATCATACTAGTGGAGCCACGGTAGTCGACGGGTATATCCTATAACTGTTCCTAGTCGAGGGTATATCAAGACAGGGCATCGATGCATCAGAGTAGACTAGCGTATACGCATCTTGACTCATATGATGGGCGATGGATGATCCCATATCCATCGGTGTTTGACATCAAGGATGGTGTACGAGTGCTCAGTAGAGACTGGGTACACTGGACGGACTGCCGAGAACTTCCAGATGGTATTATACCTCACGTCAGATGGCAGTTCTCCGGTGACACTGGTACAGAGTAGTCTGTTGACCCGAGATCGTCATAGAGTCTTGTGTGATTCCCACTGTGCTTTGATTTCCATCATACCACGTCTAAGAGGGCGTGCAAAAAGGTGGCTTTTGGGTACAGTCCCGAATCACATGGAGGAAATGAGCGATAGGAGGGGATTCGTCTCTCCCAGTATAGGGAGTTGATGTTGCGCTGTGTTCGATTGGCTATAACCGGAAATCCCTGGCCAGGGTTGCTGAGATTTACTGGTAAGTGTTATCAGTAGTTTCTCGAACTGTTATAGGCCTCATATCGACATGACTTATCGAGCTACCGGGGTCTGACGTATACCACCCCTAGGCGAGATATACGACATATCAGACGACGAGACCGGACTGTACGGGAGTGTTACTGTTTGGATTCACAGGAGAATGTACAGGCTTGCTTGTTGATCTTCTGAGCGCTCAATACCTGGGTGGCTGTTACGTTTAGCTGACCGCTTGCAGCTTGTGGGTGTTTGATATGATCATCACCTACTGCCGACGTATTGACGATTCTTTAGAGTCCTACACAGAGGTTTCTTGGCTCAGGCGAAACGGAGTAGGGGCATATATGTGATATATGCGGGACCGAGGATAATGCGATATGAGATACCGTATTCTATTCTCGCGATATATGATATCAGCCGGGTCATCGGATCAAGTGTTGATTCGATGAATCGGTACGGATAAATATTAGTCGGTTATATACGATATAGCCGGATTGTCGGATCAAGTGTTGATTCGATAATTTAATGTATAATAATTGTCACGCCCCGCTTCCCAGTGTACGGCGAAGTGGACGCGACAAGGTCCGCTACGTATGTACTCAGAAATACATACGCTAAGCGTAGCTAACCAATATAAAATAAATCACAAAAGACGAAAGATATAGAAATAACAGCAACTTTTATTAATAACATTCTTTGTACAATACATGAAAGGAAAATACATCTGAAATGAAAAGCAATGCCTAAACAGTGGCATAACAGAAAATGAAAATACTGGAAAGAACAAAGTACAATATCTAAAGCTCGGGATCTTCTTGGAACTGCTCCAAATCTTCACCGGTGAGCTCGATCTCAGCTTGGTCCAACGCACCTGACGACATTCAAGAAGAAAGGAATAGAATGTCGTCAGCGAACAGGTCGCTCGGTAAGTCCCAAAGATAAGGAGGAATTAGAAAGACAATGTAAAAGTATTTTCTAAAGTATTATATTGTTGAATATTATGGAACATTGTTTAACGTTGTTGTTTGTAGCTTGGTACAGAAGGATGCCAGTGTATACGAGGGGGATCTCTATATGCTAGAGATCAGAGCAAAAGGAAAGTACAAGGAACCGTTATGCCACGGTACAACAGCAATATGATTCAGGTTAGGTGTCTTAATCTGACCACCTCGTGCCACCTTTAACACCTTCCGTACCAATCTACCCCTTAAACCCCGTAGTGTTTTAACAGTATTATAGTATTGGAATATGTAAGTTGGGTAACTGACCAAAACCATGATATCAGTAACATGTTGTAACTGTATAATCAGGTAAATGGAATATCAGGATAATGGATGAATATCCATGGTTTGATTCAGTCAAAATGAATATATTGTTAACCGGATTCAGGGATTCATGTATTCAAATTGTGTTGGAGTATAAGAGAATATAGACTGACTTGAATCATATTCAAGTCAGAAATAGTCAAACTCTAACCCGAGTCAGACTAAAAGAAAGATAATTTGAAGTTCAATATTAGTTAGGGGCCTTATTGTAATTTGTAAAACTTGAGGGGGTTTTATGTAAAAAGTACTTTTGTATAGTTTTCAAAATACACCTCAAGTATTTATTATTCGTCTTTATAGTTATAATGAGTGTAAATTTTATTTGTGTTATTCTAGTGAATATATCCTAATAAAAGTATTAATTGTTTTATTTGAAATTCATGGTATTTTAATGTAACTTTTAATCTTTTAATTTTAGAAAAAGTGGAAACTTTATCTTATGATAAAATAGGTGTTTAAATGATAATTATATACATATAAACACATGAATAATTTTTTAAATGAATATTTTATTTTCAAAAATCTCATTTTTCTTAAATGTCGTATTTTAAACCTTTTGAGACCGAATGCTCCTTGCGGAGGTCTGAATCTCGCACTACTAGCCTGCGGGTGCACGATGAACCGTACTATCTCTAACAGGTTCCCCAAAGATGGGTTGTAGCGGCACTTTGCTTAGGTTTTATAAATACTTTTCATTTAGGAAAACGGCTTTATAAATATAGGGTATTTATTTGCAAAAGAGTATCGTTTTCCGTATTTTAGTTGTTAGGGTTTTCTAAGCCAACTACCTTATTTCTAAGGTCTAAACGACAAGTCATTAGAAGCCTCAAATCGCCTCTTCACCGCCAATTATGGCCAGGTAAGTACAAGTGAGGAGGGAGGGATCCGCTCACGAATCGTGAGACGGGCCTTTTAAAGTTACCCAAGCTCACTTGCCTAGCATAAACACCACAAAGTCAGTTTAGATAAACGATCGATGTCCATGACAAATCGTATTTTCATTTTATTTAAAATTTTATACAACCTAAAGCTTTCAAGAAAAGATTATA
This sequence comes from Agapanthus africanus, assembly GCA_030015575.1. NCBI lineage: Eukaryota > Viridiplantae > Streptophyta > Magnoliopsida > Asparagales > Amaryllidaceae > Agapanthus > Agapanthus africanus. The sequence continues at coordinate 871,099,524 of JASDDO010000022.1, read as the reverse complement.
AAGAATATGGTATTTTAGTGAAAAGTCCTGTATTTTCGTATTCTATATTTTGACATATATCAATTAGGGTTATATTTGTGTGTGTGTAGAGGTAGGTCATTATCTCGTGACTTATTTTAAGTTTTGATGAAGTTTAGAGGTTAAACATGATATGTTAAACTTGAAGGTATTAAAGCGCAAGAATATGGTATTCGAAAACGTTATCATTTCATATGTGAAAACTCATTCAAATTGGTTTCTACAAGTTTAGTGATCAAGATAAACCTATTTAGGAGTGAGGGAATTAATTAAACTAAGAAAAATGAACTTCATGGTATTTTTATAAAAAGAATACGGTTTTGCAAAGAAACTATCATTTCAAGTGAGAAAGTTTGTTTAAATTGGTTTATGGGTGATTAATAGTCAACATGAATATAGGTAGGTGTTATGTATTAGGTGACAAGTGGAAATTTATAGAAAAACCGAATCGGAAATCGGTTTGTCCGATTTCCGTCGGGTTCCAAAAAGTCGTATTTTTACATTAAGGAAAAGAGAGATAGAAGAGATGGGACTTACGGGTTTGGACAAGCTAAGGGGGCTAAAGAAGGTGGTGATTGTCGATGCGTCGAAAACGTCACGAAGGTTCTGATCCAGTCGCCGGAATCCGTCGTCGGTTTCGGCAGCGCTTCGCTTCTCGCTCTTTGCACCGAGTTCTCGAGAATTTGGGAGAGTGGACTTAGAGTGGTGAGGTGAAATGGTAGAGGATAGGGGTCTTTATATAGGGCTAGGCTAGGGTTAGGGTTTGGATTAAAAAATATTTTTAAAAAATGTAAAAATCATTAAAAATTCATTAAATTTGGACTTAAAAGAGGTTTAATGGAAATTGTGTAACAGTACTGGAAAAATAGACTATGCAGGAGAATTGACCAAGTCAACACGAAACTTTTTCGTGTTAACGACTCGGCCGACCGGCCGAGTCCGGCCAGCGGCGCCGGCCGATTCGGCCGAGTCGTCGGCCGACTCGGCCGAGTCAGGGCCGAGTCGGGTGCCGACGGGTGGGGAATAGTTTGGGGGAGGTTTTGGTATACTTTATTTTTTTATAATTTGTAATAAATTGTGAGTTATGGCTATTTGACCGTTTGACTTCCCAAAAATTTTAAAACAAAAAGATATAAAAATTATGTGGGGCATGGGATTCGAACTCTGGTGGCTTGGTTCAGCAGTGCAAGGTATTACCAATGAGCTACAAGCTCCTTCTTGTAATTATTGTAAGAAAAAAGATACTTAAATTGTTTCCAGCAACATCAATACTCCAAGTATACACTATATTTAAAGCAAATTTTTGGTATACAAAATTGGAGTTGTTACAATAATATATATGATATATTAAATTACATTAACTAATATTAGCTCACTAAAAGATTCTTTTTCTCACTCGGGTAATACATTGATATATATGTGATATATGTTAATTGTATTATTTTATTTTGTTACAATAAATATTATATATGTGATATATAATATTGTAACATGATATGATAACTAATGCAACATGTTTAGTAGAGTTTAAACATGATTAGGGTTTGGATTAGGATTAAGACTTCTAGTTGATTCTAGAAGCTTTTCTTTTATTTTGTGAAAGATATTTTGTTATGACTCATGCTTTAACCCAAGCCAAACCCTAACCCTAGTTAATTCTCTACATGGGTTTAGTTGACCATGGTTGCATTAATCATCATATTTATCTCCTTTCATTATTCATCACAAAAGGATTCTATGATATTCATCTTCTTCTTCCTTCTTAGTTCCTTCATGGAAAAAGCTTACTAGCTTTTTCAAGTGATGAAAATATATGAGAAAAAGATTATAAATGAGAGCAAAAATCCTACTTCATCATTCTCATCTATTCTTGCCCTTTAGATGAGAGTGTTCACTTCATTTAGTAAGTGTTAGCTTGTGTTAATGAAACTTCAAGGTAGATCATCTATGTTATCGAAGATCGGAAGCAAGGTTGCATCATTCTCTTCGTGAAGCCTCTTGAGAGTCCAGAACACGATGATCGCAGCGAAGGGACCACAACACAGAGCTTAAGAAGTGAAGGACCGGATCTACAAAGGTTGTAATCCCTCTCACTTAGTGTTAAAGAGTTTAACATGCTTGTTTTCGCCTAAACCCTAATTTAAAGATCCGGCTTCGGGTTGTTCGGCACGGCTAAAATTTTAATCGGGTATGGTTGATGCCTCGTAGACCCTTGTGCGCGTGCCTAGCAACCCTACATGTTCACTCCCTTTCGTCCTTCCTATCGTTCCGACCGTACAAGAGACCGTTACGCTTTCATCTCCAATACCAAGTTCGGCGTACCCATGCTTTCTTGCGAATCTTGAGGGATTTGACCCCATTTCTCGACGGGTTGATAGATTAGCACAATCGCTTTTAACACATCGGTCATCACAAATTGCGCTAATTTATTCACTCGATTGATCGCACGCCAAAAGCGTGTCGGATGTTCAAAATTCTAAAGTTAAACCGCGATCAGGACGGTGTCGCTATGCAGCTAGCCGGTTTGAGCACGGGTCGATCCACAGGGAGATGGTTGTATGTCCGTTCTTGTTTTAAACGAGTCAATAAAGAATGAGTATATGTTTGTTCAAGTCTAACCTATGTGTTTTATTTGCAAGTATAAAGTTGTTAAGAAAAAGATACGAGATTGTAAACTAAAGAAATCCGTACTCAAAACCTTTGAGCCGAGTTTTGACCAATTGAAGCTAGAGCAATCGGCAACAACGTGGATTAGGGGATTTAAGCGCGGTATTTGTGGAATACGGCTTATTTACCCTTGTCCTTCCATTCTTGTCTCTTGCTTTCGCCTCCGGCCAAACCGAACGCAATCGGTCGCGGTTAGGAATCACCGTTACCTTGTTAGGGTAGGGTGCCTAACGGAGCGCTTGCGTATCGTTTGGGCGGAGTTCAATGGAAAATAACGGGAAATGGAAATGAGCAAAGAAACGTTAACTTACAATATCGTATTGATTCTTAACAACGACAATAATTACAACCATTCACAAAAAGAACCAAAAAGAGAGAACAAAAAGAACAAAGAAAAGAAAAGATTACAAGAAAGTAAGGGCATGGAATTTAAATTGCAAATAAGTAAAGCAAGGTAATAAAAAGCAAGTAATAAATAAGCAATAAAAAGAAAACTAGAAACTAGAACTCAAGACAAGCATGGGATCAATAGCCAACCCTTAAACTTGCAAGCTCAATCAAGAGGTTGCAAGATCAAGAGAAGGGTAGAGAACGCATGTGAAATGAAGCACTAATTCCATAAGAAAATACAACCCTTGAGATCAATAACTAACCCTTAACCTTTCAAGCTCAATGAAGAGGTTGAAAGATCAAGATGAAGCAAAAATCTCAAATGGAAGCTAAACAAATAAGAATGATACAAAAACCCTCATCTTCATTCACATCCACTCAATGCTCTCACTACATTTCCATGGAGGAAAAATGAAGAAGAACTAAAACTACACTAAAGTGGCAAAAAGAGGAACAAAGAATTGACATCTTGGCTTGGCTCAGATCTGGGGTATTTATAGGAAGGGAACTGGAAACCTAGGGCAAGAATCTGCCCCTACAAGAAAAGACCAACATGCCCCTGAAAAACGACAACGAGAGGAGACTAAATGGCCACGGTTCCGCGGCCTAAGCACGCTAATGCCGCAGAACCGCGGCGCTTTAGAGGAGTTAGGTCATAGGATTTTGTGGGGTTCCCTGGTTTGATGTCTTCTTCAGTGTGGTATATGACTTTTCTCAGAAACTCTTCACAATTCTTCCAGAATTTCAGTAGATCAAAAGGTGATGTGATGTGGATCTTTTGCCATGATTTCTTCGAGCTCCGCGTAGATTTCTTGGATCTTGTGTTGACATTGAGCTTTGTGCATGACATGACAATAGATTTGCTATTTTGTCCCTTAAACTGGTATGTGGCAACACACGGATAGAGAGCGGAGACCCGTGCTTTATCTGTTGTTGGCAGTAATCCGGAATTTGTCGTACTTTTCCATGGATTTCACTGTTTAGAGTTGAGAACCAGTATTCTGCAAATATGTAGCAAACACTGATCAAAAGCACCTGCCTATAAATAAACGAGCGTAAGAATGGGCGGTATAAAATGCAATATTCTGGTATGAACAAATACCCCCAAACTTAACTTTTGCTCGTCCCGAGCAAAACCAATTATTCACAAAAAAGTCCTAACCGCTCTTTCGCAGGGAACGCGATTGCACTGAGCATGTGCAACAAGCCGTTAAACCTCTAGGTGTCCCTAGTAGGAGGAGTGTTGTCTCCTGAGGGTTTTCAGCGGATTACACCCACAAAATCCCGTCAAGCTAGTGTTATAAGTAAACATCGATTCTACTCCTACAATTTAGTATTTACGTTAGAAATTCTATCATCCTAAATTAGAAATATCCAACCCTTATGTTTCACACCTCCTATCTGTTTAACTTTAAATCCTGTACGTTCAAAAAAGTTTAGAAAGATGTTGGTTCTCCTGAGTTTTCCTTCTAAAGTGCGGCCTCAAATCAGGGATTTTTATCAACTTTACAGAAAACACAAGTCTTATTCTTTATTTATATCTCTTATCCAAATATCAATTGTATACCCCTACGTGTGCGTATATTTGCACCCCTACACTCAAGAATTCAATTCAAGCTATAATACCCTTGCCCTAATACCTAATACTTCTTCTTTTCATTTAATGATGGACGGTGTTGCTCACACACCTTTCATGCGACTATTAATGCTTCTTGAGGCACTAACGCCCGATTACTGAATGTGTGAGCTTAAAACGTAAATAGCAGTTTCCAGGTCTTGACTTTATTCTATTTTTCTTTTTATTTTTCTTTTTATTTTTCTTTTTCAAGACCGGATATATTTTTCAACATGCTCTTTTGGTGTTTAGCTTTAAATACCGTTTTTTCTTTCATACTAGGCTTTCAGGCAAGAGTATTTCAAGGTATCCTCTACTATCCCAAGTTTCAAGGTGCGTGTAAGTGCAGTTTATAGGGTATATACTTTCTAAATTTGAACTCGAGAAAAGAAACTATTTTTCAGACTTATCTTTCAGTAAAGCATCAATACTTTCCCTTCATCTTGACTTAACTCAAGAACTGAACGCAAGATTACCTATTTCTCAAAAAAAAACTGTAAGGACGTATACTTACCAAAGTTAGACAAAATGAGGGTTATTTTTAGGGTTTTCAATCCCTAAGCCTAGAATTTCGTTATTTCTATCATATCAACTAAACTTTCGGAATAAAGATCTAAGTTTCCCTATTAGCTAACTTGACGACAAAGTTTTTATATTTTTTTTGGAAAATTTTCAATTTTTGTGGGTTTTTAATAAGGTATGCGAATGCAAAATATACAAATGAATGCGAAGGAAGAAAGCTTACCGAGCACACCCCCAAACTTAAACTTGACAGTGCCCTCACTGTCAAGCTACACCAAGAGGGTCAAAATTTTCGGCGCTCCCTAGAAACAAATTATATACAACAAAGAAAACAAAAAATATATACAAAAAGGATCCCCCCAAACTTAAGTAAAACAGTGTTTCCACTGTTAAGCGTTGAAGTTCAGGATCGAGGGGGGAAAGAATAGTATCAATCTATACAAGGCCTTACACAGGCCAAAAGTTAACACCAACCATTCAAAAATTCTATCTCTGTAATATGCGGGTTGGTGAAAGAAGGTGTAGAGAAAAGAGATGGAGAATACGCGAGACCGTATGGAGAGAGAAGCGGGATACGGTCTCGGTATATGAGAAGAAGAATGGCGGAAGGGAGAAAGAAGTGGAATACAAACTTGAGGGTGGAAATGGAGTGAATAGATTAGCACAATTTGTGATGACTGATGTGTAAGAAGCGTTTGTGCTAATCTATTAACCCATCGAGAAATGGGGTCAAATCCCTCAAGATTCGTGAGAAACCATGGGTACGCCGAACTTGGTAAACCAGACATATGAAATGAAAGTGAGACGGGTTCTTGCAAGGTCGGAACGATGGAAAGGATGGAAGGAAGTGATCGAGGAAGGGTATCTGTTAAAGGTTCGGGAGGGTATACACAATCAATGAAAGTGACAGGATGAATTGGAAAATCCGACTCATCATCTAGAACTGTTTCATCCTCAAAAATATTCTCAAAATTCTCCTCAAAGTTAAGCTCATACATATTTCATCAATATCCAGACGCATATTGGGTTCGGGAAAAACACTTAATGATTCGGGATGATGAATTGGAGAGGAAAACTCAGCCAAATCTGCGGGTTCATCATCCAAAATATTCCCAACGTCAATATCCTCAATCAAGTGAAAATCTATATTCTCAGACACCTCAACAAAAGCATGGATATCAATCAATTCAGGTTCTAGAGTGGAGGTGTAGAGGTCAAAAGGATTGGGTGTGGTTTCACTTGGCAAGGTCCCTTCACAATCGGGTGAATCAAACACTACAAAGTCGCACAACTCATTAATCATTCTAGCTTCAATCGGTGAATCGTTGGGAACACTAGATAGACATTCAAAACTGGAGTTGTGGGATTCAAGTTGAAATGGGTAGGCTTGATTCGGAAGGGGGTACAGCTCACTCTCACCACTCAAATTCACAGCCTGTCCTACCGCCTCTTCATACATTGGAAAATTTGGAGCTAGTTGAAAACTAGCTACCGGGTCACTAGGTTGTATGAGGGCGGCCATGGACGCATTCAAATCCATCATCTGTTTATTACGACGCTACCCTAAAGTCTTCCAAAGACTGTTCCAGACTAGACATGGGTTGTGAAGGGGTTTCAGTAAAAGAGTCAAAGTTGTTTTGGTACTGGAAACTCCCAAATGATGGTTCAGAAACAATGTCTAGGGAAGGCGCAAAAGTCGGGTAGGACTGGTAGGAATTGAATGGCAGGACAGGAACAGGATCAACATTTGGATAAGAAGGTGAATGGAATTGTTGATCCCAGGAATCTGTAGTGGTGAAAGGAGTGAAAGATCGGCTACAGGATTGTGCAATATGTTCAGCGATGGACAAAGGATGACTTGCAAAAGTGGTATCAACATAAGAGGGTGGGGGAGGTTGAAAAGGTTGATACAAAGTGGATTGCGAAGGGCAAGTATTTGTCCTAGACGCGTCTATCCGATCTTTCAAAGAGATTTTGGGCATGGAGAGATCGTTCGACGTTCGGCCAAAGCAAGAACCGTAAGAAGTAATGTCTGGTTGTGGGTACCAAAGTTCGGCAAGAGTTTTGCGAGGTGGGGTACCCATGATATGAAGAGAGAAAGAAAGAAAGGCAGAGAAAAGGAGGGGAAAAAAATGTGATTCTTTTTTTTTTAATTTTTTTTTTAGATATTAACAAAAGAATGAAATATACACACAAAAAAGAATATGGACAAAAACAATCACGACACAAAAATACCACACACCTAATCGTTCTAGGGTTCACCTAGGTCAACTAGACCTGCTCCAGAACTTGATTGTCGAAGTAAAACTGTGTCGAGAAACGGGCTTAAGATACACTGATCACGAGGCCAGGTAAGTGCAGAGATAAGGGGAGGTTTTCTAACGCTTTCGCGAAGTTCCTTAATTAAATAACCCTTTCTCTTTTGGCGGTTTCGCCGTTAACACTTTCCTAGACACCCCGTAAATAATGTACCGTTAAGCGAGGTTCTAAACACAGTTAACTTCTCCTAGTGAGCGCGAAGTCCTTAAGGCTTAAAATCTAGTTTCTTTTAAATTTTGTGCGGGTAAGCGTTATGCTCAAGTTCGTGATTTGTGGGCCACGGAAAAGGTGATGAAATCCTTTACCGTATGTTGTGGGGTTCGCTTGCCCTTAAATCCGTATTAATGTATGCAATGCGCAATTCAATAAAAATTCTATAAAGAATCAAACAATTGTTTTTTAGTTTAAGCACGGCACAGCAACAAATACGGGTTAGTCAATTTTTAGCATTTGCTAGCGAACTTGCAAAGAATCCTGCAAAGAATAGTATATTGGATGCGTCGGATTTGAGAAGAAGGTGTTAGTAAAGTACGTACCGTTAAGTTTTTGGGTTAGGAAACCCCCGTTGAATCAAATCCGGTAAGCTTGAAAAGTTCGCTTGCGCGGGTCAAACTACCGGATCTTTGGCACTGTACTTTGCAATCACCTTAGCCTTGAATGAACACTTTGCTCCCCACAATCGCAGTTTGCAAATCTGCAAAAATCTGCACTCTTGCCCACAAAAATGATCAAAAATAACAAAAAGATTTTTTTATTTTTTTATTTTTTTATTTTTATAAATATATACAAAAAGAATATTAACCCAACGGCGCCATTTGATCGCACGCCAAAAGCGTGTCGGATGTTCAAAATTCTAAAGTTAAACCGCGATCAGGACGGTGTCGCTATGCAGCTAGCCGGTTTGAGCACGGGTCGATCCACAGGGAGATGGTTGTATGTCCGTTCTTATTTTAGACGAGTCAATAAAGAATGAGTATATGTTTGTTCAAGTCTAACCTATGTGTTTTATTTGCAAGTATAAAGTTGTTAAGAAAAAGATACGAGATTGTAAGCTAAAGAAATCCGTACTCAAAACCTTTGAGCCGAGTTTTGACCAATTGAAGCTAGAGCAATCGGCAACAACGTGGATTAGGGGATTTAAGCGCGGTATTCGTGGAATACGGCTTATTTACCCTTGTCCTTTCGTTCTTATCTCTTGCTTTCGCCTCCGGCCAAACCGAACGCAATCGGTCGCGGTTAAGAATCACCGTTACCTTGTTAGGGTAGGGTGCCTAACGGAGCGCTTGCGTATCGTTTGGGCGGAGTTCAATGGAAAATAACGGGAAAAGGAAATGAGCAAAGAAACATTAACTTACAATATCGTATTGATTCTTAACAACGACAATAATTACAACCATTCACAAAAAGAACCAAAAAGAGAGAACAAAAAGAACAAAGAAAAAAAAAGATTACAAGTAAGTAAGGCCATGGAATTTAAATTGCAAATAAGTAAAGCAAGGTAATAAAAAGCAAGTAATAAATAAGCAATAAAAAGAAAACTAGAAACTAGAACTCAAGACAAGCATGGGATCAATAGCCAACCCTTAAACTTGCAAGCTCAATCAAGAGGTTGCAAGATCAAGAGAAGGGTAGAGAACGCATGTGAAATGAAGCACTAATTCCATAAGAAAATACAACCCTTGAGATCAATAACTAACCCTTAACCTTTCAAGCTCAATGAAGAGGTTGAAAGATCAAGAGGAAGCAAAAATCTCAAATGGAAGCTAAACAAATAAGAATGATACAAAAACCCTCATCTTCATTCACATCCACTCAATGCTCTCACTACATTTCCATGGAGGAAAAATGAAGAAGAAGAAGAAGAAGAACTAAAACTACACTAAAGTTGCAAAAAGAGGAACAAAGAATTGACACCTTGGCTTGGCTCAGATCTGGAGTATTTATAGGAAGGGAACTGGAAACCTAGGGCAAGAATCTGCCCCTACAAGAAAAGACCAACATGCCCCTGAAAAACGACAACGATAGGAGACTAAATGGCCGCGGTTCCGCATCCTAAGCACGCTAATGCTGCGGAACCACGGCGCTTTAGAGGAGTTAGGTCATAGGATTTTGTGGGGTTCCCTGGTTTGATGTCTTCTTCAGTGTGGTATATGACTTTTCTCAGAAACTCTTCACAATTCTTCCAGAATTTCAGTAGATCAAAAGGTGATGTGATGTGGATCTTTTGCCATGATTTCCTCGAGCTCCGCGTAGATTTCTTAGATCTTGTGTTGACATTGAGATTTGTGCATGACATGACAATCGATTTGCCATTTTGTCCCTTAAACTGGTATGTGGCAACACACGGATAGAGAGCGGAGACCCGTGCTTTATCTGTTGTTGGCAGTAATCCGGAATTTGTCGTACTTTTCCATGGATTTCACTGTTTAGAGTTGAGAACCAGTATTCTGCAAATATGTAGCAAACACTGATCAAAAGCACCTGCCTATAAATAAACGAGCGTAAGAATGGGCGGTATAAAATGCAATATTCTGGTATGAATATCGATTCACACCCTCAAGATCGTACTCCACTTCTTTCTCTTTTCCGTTATTCTTCTCCTCCACCGAGACCATATTCCACTCTTCTTCCCATACGGTCTCGTGTACTTCTCATTTCTCTTCTTTCCACTCCCTCCTTTCACAAACTCTACCATTATCACGATAAGATTTTTGAATTGTTGGTGCTAACCTTTGGCTTATGTAGGCCTTGTTTAGTTTGGGGAGGACCTTGTTGTATATATGTATAGATATATATTTTTTGTTTTCTTTTTCTATAAAAAATTAAAAAAATTCAAAACAATAAAAAATATAAAAAATTTTATAAATAAATAAACAGGGGAGTGCCGACATTTTGACCCTCTTGGTATAGCATGACAGTGAGAACACTGTCAAGTTTAAGTTTGGGGGTATGCTCGGTAAGCCTTCTTTCTTCGCATTCATATGTACATATTTTTGCATTTGCATACTTATTTTAAAACCCATAAAAAAATTGAAAATTTTCAAAAATTATAAAAATTAATGTATTCAATTTTGGCCTAATTGACTTGAGTTTGACAAATAGGTTAACTGGTTAGGAACAACTAGATCTTAGACTTAGTAAATTAAAAACCCTAAAAATAACCTTTCTTAAAGTTTAACGGTAGAAAGTATATGTCTTTATAGTTTATTTAGAAATAGGCAAATTTTGAGTTCACTTCTTAGGCTAAGTCAAAACAAAGGAAAAGTATGGATATTTTTATTAAAGTATGAGTTTGAAAAATAGTTCCTAGCTTAAGTCTAAATTCTGAAAATGTATACCCTACAATTTGCACAATCACGCACCTTGAAATTTGAAATAGTAGAGGAGACCTTGAAATGCTCTTGTCTAAGTCCTTAGTATAAAGAAAATAAAAGAAAAAAGTGAATAAAAAAAAAATGAACACTGGTTTTTGTGATTACTTAAGGCTGCATTAATGAAAAAAAATATTTAGCGAGGGTGCTTCATCACCTAGTGCCTTAGACCAACTGGTTTGGGAGTCACTGCTAAAAAGTCTTGGGTGTTGCAAGACTAGGAATTACGCTTTAAAGTGCTAACGCATTTTGTAATCGGTCGTTGGTACCTCAAGAAATATTAACGGTCGCATGAAGGATGTGTAAGCAAAATTCATTTAAAAATTCACCAGTTAAGAAGTGCTTTGGACAACGGACAAGAGTATGATTGCTTGATTTGAATTTCCAAGTGTAGGGGTGATATATACACACACGTAGGGGTATATGATTGGGATTTAGATAAAAGAGAGGAATGAAGAATAGAACTTGTATCTTTAATAGAGTTGATAAAAATTCCTAAGTGGAGATGGAACCCTAGAAGGAAAACTTAAGAGATGCCAAAAGCTAAGTAAATTCACAAGGATATATGTAATCTTAAGTTAAATGATGAGAAAGTGTAAAGAATATGGATGGATAGTTTACGAGTCGACGATAATAGGATTCCTTGTTAGAAAACATAATTGGAGAATTAAAGTTAATGGGACGAATTGATTGGATTTTGTGGGTAGTATCCGCTGAAAACCCTCAGGAGACAACACTCCTTCTACTAGGGACACCTAGAGGTTTAACAGCTTGTTGCATGAGCTCAGTGCAATCGCGTTTCCCTGCGAAAGTGAGGTTGGGTTTTTGTCAAGAATAAAACTAGGTTTACTCGAGGACGAGCAAAAGATAAGTTTGGGGGTATTTGTTCATACCATAATATTGCATTATTATTATATTCCCTATTCATATTCTTTTTACAAATAAACAGGTGCTTTTGACCCATGTCTGCTACTTAGTTACAGGTTACAGGTTCTTGGAGCTAAAACAGTGAAAAAGATAAAAGACGATGCAAAAGTGAGACTTTAACCAACAAACAGAAGAATCTTGATCAAGCCTACAAAAAGAACAGTTCACAAAGAACAAGGCAACGCAAGGTCCAAGATTACAAAGCGAACGGTTAAAAGTCCACTGCAATTGTTCACTGGGAGATCTTGAAGAAACAGAGAAGCCCAATTGAGAAAAGTACTAAAGAAATAAAAAGCCCAAGAATCTCAGAAGCAGCCCACAGAGTTTCAACAAGTGATCCTTCCATTGCGCCGCGGAACCGCGGCCCAACCCCTGCTGCAGCCGCGGTTCCGCAGCCATCCAGAGCCCAAAGATGAAGATTTTTTTACCATAATGCGTTGCGGCTTTGACAGGTCAACCTAGGGGTATTTTGGTAAATGCAGACGTGCGGCAATTGTAAACCTAGGGTTTTCTATGTCCTATAAATAGAGACTCAATTCATTGTATTTGTTCATGCCTCCTTTCATTAATAAAATTCAGATTTCTTTTGGAGAGCATCGATGCCTCTTTTCATATCATCTATTCAGATCTGACAACCCTGTGTAAATGTTTGGAGAGAGCCATCTGTAAGTAGTTTTATTTAATTTCTCTAGTTTAGATTTAATTCCTTGCCCTAGATAAATGTTCTTCAATTCCCTAATGAGCGAGTAGTCTTCTCGCTTGTTAGGGTTAGCTTTGGGGAAGGCTTTTTGAGAGATGAGATCTCTCATGCCTTTCTTGCCCATCATACTTTTTCATAGGACTCCATGCATACATGCGCACACCGCTCCCTACGGCACCCTATCCCACGAGGTAGCAGTAATACCGTAGTATAAAGGCCCGGTTGCGCGTGTTTTCCATGGAGGTTAGGGTAAGGATCGATAAAGGAAGGACAAGAACCTAGAGGAAGAAATATCTTCCCGAATGGATCTAATCCCCTTTATTGATAATTACCATAACCCCTCTTAGATCCTTATTTGGGTATAGAAAGCGTTGAGATTTATTTATATTTCCAAACCTACCCTAAACCTAACCCTAGCAAGATTTATATCTAGATAATCTTAGTATAGGTAGATTTAGTTTTTAGATTTAATAAATCAATCCGAACACCCATCGCAATTAACTCGTTTGAGCGATTAGGAAATTCACAACATCCTTGTGGACCGACCCGTACTCACCGGCTAGCTACCAAGCGACGCCGTTCTTGATTGCGGTAATATATTTTTGATCTATAAAATCTCTCTAAATCAGGGGGCCATTGCAACAGGCACCCATGTAGACGATACCTTTCGTGGTATGGCACAGGGATGGTCCTCCTTTTGCCGAGCCTTCGTCTTCTTCAGCCGGCGAGAGTAATCTTTGTCAACTACAGAGTATTGGACTTTCCGCCAAACTCTGTGGATCTTGAAAAACAACCGCTGAGGAGGCTGTTCCGGCTACACCTGTGTTGTGTTTTCAATCGGCGGAGGAGACTTCTTCAGTATGACGGTTGGAATTGGAGAGTTCTTGCGCACCCTCCTGAGCAACTCGAAACTGTTCCCGGTTGGAACCGCAGCGTCAATTTCCACCGTTGGAGCTGGTGGAATACGTCCAGAGGGGGAACTGCCCCCAGCTTTCCTCACTCGGTGCCAGTGACGACGTCGAGCATGTCTTGTAAATGAGATCACCTCAGTTGTAGAAGCGACCTTATCTGCCCTTTGCTTTGATGAGAGGCTACTTTTGGTGCCAACCTGTCGAAGACTGACATCCGTTGAGAGGGAACGTCTAACCTGTCGAAGACTGACTTTCTAATAGGGGAAGAACTTGTAACGACCTCACCCGTAGCAAGAGTTGGAACGGCCAGTCTTGCGAAGACTGATCTCTTAGCGGGAGAAGCCCGTTTGATGACTTCGTTTACCAGAGCTGGAATGGCTATCCGCTACGGGATAACCCCTTCAGGAATTGCGGGTCTCTTCACGGGCCCACTGGAGCTTTGGCCCGGTCTGTTAAAGACTAAGGCGTTGAAATTGGACGACCCGTTGAGAGGGGCCATAGTAGTTGCAAGTCGATCGAAGACCGACTTCTTCAGAACTTCTTGTGACGACACCGAAACGCTGAAGCTTGTTGGCGGGATCATGGCCCTAAAGAACAATCCAGTGGTGGCCCGAGTCACCTGTTCCACCGGCATCGCAAAGATGGAGGCCGCTTGGGGCCCATAAGTTATTCCTCCTGCAAGGAAGAAGTGGGAGTTGTTGCAATTGGTGCAGTTGAAAGCCATCAATGTCATCTTCTCTTCTGCATGGAGTAAGACACCAAATCTTAGTATCTCAAATCCAAGGGCAACCATATCAAACCGCAATTCGTTCGCGAACACGACACACGAAGTGTGAAGTGAAAAGATAAAAGGTCCCACCGGACATGTGTTCATAACATAATATTGCATTTTGTATTCCCCATTCTTATGCATTTAAGAATAAAAACAGGTGCTTTTGACGCATGTCTGCTACATAGTACAGGTTACAGGTTTTTGGAGCAAAAACGGTGAAAAAGACAAAAGACGACAGAAAAAGGGACTTTTGACCAACAAATAGAAGGATCCTAGTCAAGCCTAGACGAAGAACAGTTCACAATCAATAAGGCAGTGCAAGGTCCAAAATGTCAAGGCAAACGGTTAAAAGACCGCTATAAATTGTTCACTGAAGATCTGGAACCAATGAAGAAGCCCAACAGAGAAATGAACTAAAGAAATAACCAGACAAAAGAACCATGATGCAGCCCAGAAAAAATGATGAGCTGAACTCACCAACGGGCCGCGGAACCGCGGCCCAAGCGCGCCCATGCCGCGGATCCGCGGCCGTCCTATGCCCGTGCTTCGAGAAAATTTTACCAAAATTCTGTGGCGGCTCTGAAAAGATTTTCTAGGGGTATATTTATAATTTTAGACATGCGAATCAACTGTAGCCCTAGAGTTTCTATGTCCTATAAATAGAACCCAAACCCTTGTATTTTCTTATGCCTCTTCTCATGAATAAAATTCTGTTTTCTTGAAGTTAGAGTGCATCAAAAGTAAGTAGGTTATTTTCCTTGCAGTAGTTGTAGTTTTTCATATCTGCTATAGGTAAATTATTTTCTCGCCTTAGTTTAAATTAGTTTAGCTTTTATTAACTTGCAATCGATGTTTTCTCTCTTTAATAAAATCATGTCTTTCTTCATCCCCTCAATGAGCGAATAGTTTCCTCGCTTGTTAGGGTTAGGAATAGGGAAGGATTTGAGAGATGAAGATCTCTCATCTCTTTTCGTTGCCAAACTTTTATGAACATTAGAACTCCATGCATACCTTCTTATTCCGCTCCCTACGGCACTTCTACCCTCGAGGTAGCGGTGATTCCGTAGTCTAAAGGCCCGGATTTTAAGGTTTTCCATGGAGGTTAGGGTAAAGATTAATAAAGGAAGGACAAGGATCTAGAGGAAGAATCAATCATCCCAATCATCCTAATCCCCTTTATAAATATTTACCATAACACTAATATGATAGATTTAATTAATGGCAATGGAAAGAGATGTAGATCTTTGTTTACCAAATTTTCCCTAAACCTAATCCTAGCAAGTTTCTAATCCTAGTATCATACAACTTCAATTTTTAGGTTTAATTATAAATCCAAACACCATTTGGAATTAACTCGTAAGAACTTAAAGGAGATTTACACATCCCTGTGGACCGACCCGTATTCACCGGCTAGCTTCATGCAACGCCGTTCTTGATTGCGGTAAATATTTTTGATCGACAAAACCTCTCTCAATCAAATGGCGCCGTTGCCGGGGAGGACGTAAAATTTTCTTTTTGTAATTTCGGGTTAATATAAAATCTAAAAAATCTGAAAAATCTGAAAAACCAAAAATAATAAAAATAAAAAAAAATTCTATCATCTTTTATTGTTTGAAGGATTTTCTTTATGGATCTTTGCAGGATTGACGGATCTGAAACAATACAAAAGGAGAATCAGGAAAGGGTACATCAGAACAGAGGTAGATTGCTACAGAAGAGCCGTACAAATTTTTTCAGAGCACGATCTCTCCTTCTCACCGCGGAACCGCGGCCTAGGGGTGGTATATGCGGCGGAACCGCGGCCCTCTGGAGCCCTCTCTGTGAAGAAATTGCACTGTTTGTTTTCTTCCCTTCTCCTCTACAAATCCCCATATATCTTTTGCCAAATCTTCTGCAGGATTCTTTGCGCTAAAAATCTTCTTCCCCCTTCCAATAATTGATTTTCTGCAGGATTCTTTGCGCCGCGCTAAATAGCAAATTGATTGCAAGTGATTTACTGCTTTGCATACTTTAATCTGACTTTAAGGGGCTATTGACCAATTCAGATTGGGTGGGGATTTCATCACCCTTCCCAGGATCCCAGAAATCACTTAAAGCATTTGCATTGACCACTTTTAATTTTTAAAAAATATTAGACTCAGCCCTAAGGACCTCGAGCTCAATAGGACAGAGGACTGGTATAGGCATCGGCCGTTTATCCTAACCGACATTGCGGTGTCTAGGCTAGTGGTTTTTAATTAGGCCCACTGTCGTGGTGGTTCCTTCCCACTTACCTGGCCGTACTTGTCCGTGAAGAGGCGGTTTGAGGTCCTATCTCTAGCCCTTTGGAACAGTTAGGAGCTGTCTAGCTGACCTAGGTGACCCTAGACTTAGGCCTGATTGTGCATATGTGGTTAATTGCATTTGTGTCACTAGTCTCTTTTCAAAATCTTTTTGCAAAAGCTCACTTAAAAAGAAAAAGGAAAATCTTTTCAAAACTTACAACTTGTCGCTAAAGAATCTTTGCACTCACTTACACCACTTCTTCTCATTGACGTTTTCTTACCTTCACATTCTATCCTTCATCTTTCGACTACACTAACCCTTTTAGTGTATGTCCGGTTGGACTAGGGACCCTAGCGCCCGATTAGTCCGTGTTTCGTTGGTACCGACCGACGAACCTTTCGACTCCGAAGTCGAAATCTTGTCCACTTCTTCACTTTCACCATCACATTCTTCCGAAGGTATGTCGGGATACGATCCTAACAACACCTTACCGACGGGAATGATTCCACCTCAGTTAGGTGCGAATAACCCAAATCACCCACCTGTCGAAGCGCCCGCACGAGTCGCGCTCCAGGATCTTTTCTACCCCATTCGCACCGCCCTTCCTACTTGTCTTTCCCTCCCACCGGCTAATGGGGACAATTTTGAGATCAAACCCCACTTCATCAATATGCTGCCTAAGTTTCATGATTTGGAATCCGAAGATGCATATATCTTTATCAACTTCCAAAACGTTTGCGCCATGATGAAAACTACTCAATTAAGTGATGACGCTATAAGGCTAAGGGTCATTCCTTTCACCTTATGTGACCTAGCCGAGAAGTGGCTATACAGCACCGCATCACACTCAATTAGAAATTGGGACGAGTTTGTGAAAGCTTTTCTTAAAAAGTTCTATCCTCATCACAAAACTGCTAAAATCCGTAATGAGATTATACAATTTTCACAGCTTCCTGCCGAACCATTTTGGAAATGTTTTGAAAGATTCAAAGACCTACTCGTTCAATGCCCTCACCATGGGATCGAAAGATGGCAACTTTGCCAAACATTATACGAGGGATTGAACCCGGCAACGAAGCAGTTGCTAGAAACCATTAGTCAAGGTCACTTTCTGTCCAAATCTAGTGAGGAAGCGTGGCAGTTTCTTGAGGATCTTAGTGAACAAACAATTCAGTGGGAGAGCACCAAAACCACATCATCATCTTCTCCTATTGGTCAACCTAGGGCAGGCATACATCAAATAGAGATGTCAATTGCTATGAAGGCCGAGATGGCCGCTCTTACGAAAAAGCTAGAAGCACTTGAGACCAAAATCTCAACACCTTCTCCTGCCCCTGTTGTGCCTCCACGAACTGTTTGTGCTTGTTGTTCGGATCCATCATATCTCACCGAAGAGTGTCCTTACACTGCATCTACTCAAGGACAAGATCAAGTCAATACTGCCTTTCAGCAACGACAAAGAAATGATCCATACTCTTCGATATACAATCCGGGTTGGAAGAGCCACCCTAATTTCTCTTGGAACCAAAATCAACAATCCCAAGGAAACAACAATTTTCAAAGAGCTCCTCCTCCTCAACAATAAGCACCTCCACAAACTCAATTTCAGCAACCTCTCCAACAGCAGCCTTACCCTAATCAGATGAACAATTTTGTGCCCAACAATTTTGTTCCCCCTCAAAATGCTGTTAGCTCGCTCGAAAGAAGTCTAGAAGCATTCCTAAAGCAATCTGCACAGTCCACAGCTAGGATAGAGACTTCTGTCCAATCTTTGGTGCAAAACAGTGCCTCACACGATCAAAGCATCAAAGCTATTGGGGCACAAATTGCACAACTCAACGCAGCATTGAAAGAGCGAGAGAAAGGAAAGCTTCCGTCTCAACCACTCCCAAATCCTGGTCACGTACATGTTGCACATGAACAGCAGAATCATAACGTGAATGCCGTGACTACGTTGAGATCCGGAGAAGTGCTGCAAAACAATGTGGGTATTCACCATGACACCTCTGCCGGTGGTTCTTCATCTTCCTCTTCTTCTTCGTTAGAGCCTATTCTCCATCCTTCACATGGCTCTACTTCTTCTAGCTCGAACGGACCCTCTTCTCACAACACGAACACATCTACACGGGGTTCCGTTCCAACTCAACAATCTGATCCGCAAAAATTGGACTCAACAACTTTTCAAAATGTTCCTTTTCCAAATCGGTTGAGATCCAATAAACCAACTCCACAGATGGAGAAGATTGTAGAGTTGTTCAAACAGGTTAGCATAAATATCCCTCTTTTGGATGCAATCCAACAAGTTCCTTCATATGCAAAAATCTTAAAGGACTTATGCACCAAAAAGAGGAAGTCATAAGTACCGAAGAAAGTTTTCGTGGCTAGTGCTGTTAGTGATGCTCTTGTCAATTCTTTACCCCCAAAGCACAAGGACCCCGGTTGTCCTACTATTTCGATCACAATTGGGAACAAGACCATCAATAGAGCACTATTAGATCTTGGTGCTAGTGTCAATTTGCTACCTTATTCGGTGTACGAACAATTAGGCGTTGGAGAGCTTAAGCCCACTCATTGTACTCTCCAAATGGCCGACCGATCAATCACCCATCCTAGGGGAGAATTGGAGGATGTGTTAATTAGAGTAGGGGATTTCATTTTCCCCGTGGACTTTATTGTTATGGATACACAGCCTGTCGCTAATCCCCGTAATCAAATTCCGGTGATACTTGGTCGACCATTCCTCGCGACTTCTAACGCGGTAATCAACTGTCGTAATGGTTCAATGAATCTATCTTTTGGCAAGATGACAGTTGAACTTAACATTTTCAAGTTAGGAAGTCAGCCTTGCGAGCCTAATTCTAGCGTACTTGATGTGTGCTCGATCGATGAGATCGCGGAGGAGGATTGTGAGTTCGAAAATTTTATGTTTGATCACAGTAATATAGACGCCACTAGTGCGTTCCTCCTAGAATCCGACGCAGCTTTCACGACGGACAAAGATTATGAGTGTTTCACCTTTATTGATGATCTTGAAGACTCTCCACCCGAGTTTGAGTCTTTTGCTTTTTCGGATGAGTTAGTTGAACCATCCGACTCTGTAGCATACACTCAATTTGAACCTTTGATGGAATCCTTCGAGTTTGAAACAGTTACTCCATTGTTACCATCTATTGTTTCACCACCGAAACTCGAGCTAAAGCTTTTGCCATCGCACCTAAAATATGCTTATCTAGGTGAAAATGAGACCTTACCAGTTATCATATCGGCCTCTCTAGCTCTTGAGCAAGAGAAGGCTCTTTTAACGGTCTTATACGATAATCGGCAAGCTTTCGACTGGTCTATGGCGGACATCAAGAGGATTAGTCCCCTCATAGTCGAACATCATATACACTTAATGGATGATGCCAAGCCGGCAAGGGATCCTCAAAGAGGCCTCAACCCCATCATGAAAGAGGCGGTCAAGAAGGAGATTGTTAAGTGTCTTGATAGCGGTATTATTTACCTTATCTCGGATAGCCAATGGGTTAGCCCCATTCATGTCGTGCCAAAGAAATCAGGCATCACGGTCATCACCAATGAGGCAAATGAGTTAATTCTCACTCGCACCCAAACTGGGTGGCGAGTTTGCATCGACTACCGAAAACTCAATGCCGCGACAAGGAAGGACCACTTTCCTTTACCATTCATTGACCAAATGCTAGAACGATTGGCTGGACACGAATTCTACTGCTTTTTAGATGGCTATTCCGGTTATAATCAAGTCCCCATAGCCAAAGAGGATCAAGACAAGACTGCATTTACTTGTCCCTTTGGGACTTTTGCTTATCGTCGCATGCCCTTTGGGTTATGCAATGCACCCGCTACATTTCAGCGGTGTATGATTGGGATCTTTTCGGACATGGTGGAGAAGTTTTTGGAAATCTTTATGGATGATTTCTCCATTTTTGGTGACTCCTTCGATGAGTGTTTGCGACATCTTGACGCAGTTCTCACCCGCTGTAGGGAAAAGAACCTGACTTTGAATTGGGAGAAGTGCCACTTTATGGTACGAGAAGGCATTGTCTTAGGACATGTCATCTCGCAAAACGGCATAGAGGTTGATAAAGCTAAAATCGAAGTCATTTCTAATCTTCCTCCTCCGAAATGCGTCAAAGATATCCGAGCTTTCCTTGGCCATGCCGGTTTTTATAGACGGTTCATCAAGGACTTTAGCAAGATTGCTAGACCCTTGACTCTCTTGTTGGCCAAGGACACTACTTTTGTTTTCGACTCAACTTGCATGGAAGCGTTCGAGTCTTTGAAACACTCACTCATTTCTGCGCCCATCCTTTCATCTCCAGACTGGACGCACCCTTTTGAAATTATGTGTGACGCATCAGATTTCGCCATTGGTGCTGTTCTTGGACAGCACATTAATAAGATGCCGCATGTAATTTACTACGCTAGCTGAACATTAAATGAGACCCAATTAAACTACACAACAACAGAAAAAGAGTTTTTAGTTGTTGTGTTTGCACTTGAAAAATTTCGGCCTTATTTAATCGGCTCTCCAGTTATAGTGTACACGGATCACTCAGCTCTTCGCCACCTTTTTGCGAAGAAGGATGCTAAGTCTAGGCTAATGCGTTGGATCCTTTTGCTGCAAGAATTTGACCTTGTTATAAGGGACAAAAAGGGATGTGAAAACGTAGTGGCCGATCACCTTTCACGACTTCCTTCTTTGCCTATACTTGAACTGCCTATCACTGATGCTTTTCCCGATGAGCAACTCTTGACAGTTTCTTGCGAACCATGGTTCGCCGATATTGTAAACTACTTAGCCACCGGCTTGATACCTAAATATTGGTCGAAACAAGAAAAACTATGATTTTTTTCCCAAGTAAAGCATTTTTACTGGGATGAACCTTATCTTTTTAAATATTGTTCCGACCAAATCATTCGTCGGTGTGTGCCAGAAAATGAGGTCAAGAGTGTGCTGTCTTTTTGCCACGATCAAGCATGTGGCGGGCACTTTGGCCCAAAGAAGACAGCCGAGAAGGTTTTACAGTGTGGTTTCTATTGGCCACGACTCTTCAAAGATGCATTCGAATACTGCAAAACTTGCTCCCGGTGCCAACACTTGGGCTGGATATCGCGGAGAAACGAAATGCCGCTCCAACCAATTTTGGTTGTAGACATTTTTGATGTTTGGGGTATAGACTTCATGGGACCATTTCCTAACTCTTTTGGAAATGTGTATATTCTTTTGGCTGTTGACTATGTTTCAAAGTGGGTCGAGGCTATACCAAGTCGAACGAATGACAACAAGGTTGTCGTTCGATTTCTAAAAGAACACATCTTTTCTCGATTTGGGCACCCTCGTGCGATAATAAGTGATAATGGTTCTCACTTTTGCAATAGGACTTTTGAGTCCTTAATGCGCAAATACTCTATCGCCCATAAGCTGTCAACGCCATACCATCCCCAAACATGTGGGCAAGCCGAGATCTCGAATCGACAAATTAAGCAAATCTTGGAGAAAACGGTTTCTAAAAACCGTAAAGATTGGTCACTAAAATTGATCGATGCACTATGGGCTTTCCGTACTGCGTACAAGACCGATCTTGCTATGTCTCCATACCGGCTTGTTTACGGGAAGGCTTGCCACCTTCCAGTAGAAATTGAGCACAAGGCATTTTGGGCCATGAAGGAGCTGAATCTATCTTTAGGAGATGCGGACAACAACCGAAAGCTACAGTTAAATGAACTAGAAGAGCTGCGGGATGAGGCATATGATAATGCCGTGATTGCTAAGAACCGAGTTAAGGTATTTCATGATAAAAACCTTCTGCGAAAGACATTTAAACCAGGTCAACAGGTTTTATTATATGATACTCGGTTACATTTACATCCCGGCAAGCTCCGTTCTAGGTGGAGAGGACCCTTTGTAGCCCGCACCGTTTATCCGCACGGTGCGGTTGATCTTGAGAACCCTGAAGACGGTATCTTATTCAAGGTGAATGGGCATCGACTAAAACCGTTCTTCATAGCGGATCCTTCGGAGGAGCTCCTGCTTTTGCAGGAGCCGATCTACACTGAGTGATATTCCTCCACTTTTGCCCCCAAAATTCGTTTCCTGAAGACACTATTTCAAATAAGTTTTGGGGTGTGTATATTATTTGTATATATATTTCCAAAATACCATAAAAAATAAAAAATAAAAAAAATTTATAAAAAAATAATAATTTTTTGACCTAATTGCAAATCTGCATATTAAGAGCTGATTTTACAAATAAAACCGTTGTTTTAGAGGGTGTTTTATGTAAATCACCCTCCCATCCTCTATTTAAAGGAACCCGAGCCCTCTGTGTGTTTACCCTAAAAAAATTTTCATCTCATAAAACCCTAGCCGCCGCCCCTTACCCTCTACAGAAAAATTTCGCCGCAACTCCACCAGAGCGCCGCGCTTCCGCCGCCTCTGCCGCCTCCCGCCGTGCAACCGCCGCCGTGTAGTGTCTTCACCCCCTGAAATTTTCAGGGGAGGTAAATCTGATCCTTTGCTCTCTGTTCCTGCATATACTTTTTCTCTGAAACATCCAAATGGCACATAAAATGCAGTATGAAAGGGATTTTTCCCCTGTTTTCGCACACGAGATTTACGGTACATACTTCCCACACGAAATCGCACAAAGGGGATGGAATTTCCTCCTCTATAATCATACATCTGCGTTTGCTCTACCTAACCTAGTTGCCCTATTTTACGAATCCATGGAAGATAATAGCCTTGACAACTTAGGGTACATTAAACTGAATTGGGGAAATCGGGAAATTCACGTCGATAGGGACATGATACACGAGGTTACACTCATACCACGTGTACCTGCACATGAACACCCACTGCGCTTTGAAGATTATATGCCATTAATGGGTAATGACTGTGCACGAGAACCGCGTAAGGGCATCCAAGCACGGACCCTTTTTGCAAACGTTTTAACTGTGTGCCGGTGGGCACAAAACAATATTTTTGGAAGTTCTCACAACACGACCTTTTTCACCCCTTCGTTACATGTCGTCCACACTCTAATGACGAAAAATCCTAGGTTCGACATGTGCACGGTTTTGCTCCAATCCATAGGTACGGGGAAACGAGGGAGTGTATATCCATGTCCCATGCTCGTTACCCAACTCTGCCGTTATTTCCTCCCAGCCGAGGAATTTGACTCATTTATGATAGACGGTGTCCCGGTTCGACCACTTTTAGAGGGCGTCTCGTCGTCCTACTTTAGACTCACGGATATTTGAACACGAACAGAACTGGCAGAAAATGTACCTGCACACACCCCTAGCTCGAGCTCGACTTCGAGCGGGGAAGAACTAACTCCCCAGGAGCATGCGCGGTTGATGCGAAGAACGGTGAGAAGAATAGACTCTTTGAGGGATGAGTTTCGGGCAACTGCACGAGAGCACGACCGTCGGTTGACGGAAATTGAGAGGGGTATTCAAACTCTTTTGGCTAGAGGGGAAAGATCACGTTCACGCTCACGAGCGCGACGTGGGACTAGGCAGTGAGGGCACTGCTTTGCTCAAGTTTGGGGGAGAGGGTAGTGTATATAGTTATCTTTTGCATTGCATACTGTATATATTTTTCCTTTTCCTTTTGCATATTTATTTTCTGCATTGCATCTTTATATAAAAAAAAATCATAAAAATTTGAAAATTTGAAACATAAAAAAAAATTAGAAAACAGAAAAACCCATAAAAATTGAAAAATTATAAAATTATAAAAATTAATGTATTCAATTCTGGTTAATTAACTTGAGTTTGATAAATAGGTTAACTGGCTAGGAAAAACTAAATCTTAGACTTAGCAAATTAAAAACCCTAAAAATAACCTTTCTTAGAGTTTAACGGTAGAAAGTATATGTCTTTGTAGATTATTTAGAAATAGGCAAATTTTGGGTTCACTTCTTGGGCTAAGTCGAAACGAAGGAAAAGTATTAAAACTTTTATTAGAGTATAAGTTTGAAAACTAGTTCCTAGCTTAAGTCTAGATTCTGAAAACATGTACCCCACAAATGCACAAACACGCACCTTGAAACTTGGATTAGTAGAAGAGACCTTGAAATACTCTTGTCTAAAGTCCTTAGCACAATGAAAATAAAAAAGAAAATAAAAGTGAATAAAGAAAAAAAAATGGACACTGGTTTTTGTGATTACTTAAGGCTGTAAAAATAGAAAAATATTTAGCGAGGGTGCTTCATCACCTATTGCCTTAGACCAACTGGTTTGGGAGCCACTGCTAAAAGCCTTGGGTGTTGCAAAACTAGGAAGTACGCTTTAAAACGCTAACGCATCTTGTAATCGGTTGTTGATACCTCAAGAAATATTAACAGTCGTATGAAGGATGTGAAAGCGAAAATTCACCAATTAATAAGTGCTTTGGACAATGGACGAGAGTACGATTGCTTGATTTGAATTTCCAAGTGTAGGGGTGATTTATACACACACGTGGGGATATGTGATTAGAGTTTAGATAAGAGAAAGGAATGAAGAATAGAACTTGTATTTTTAATAGAGTTGATAGAAATTTCTAAGTGGAGATGGAAGCCTAGAAGGAAAACTTAAGAAATGCCGAAAGCTGAGTAATTCTATAGAACATATATAATCTTAAGTTAAATAATGAGGAAGTGTGAAGAATGTGGGTGGATAATTTGCGGGTCGACGATAATAGATTTCCTTGTTAGAAAACCTAGTTAGAAAACAAAAAGTCAAAAAGCCAAATTGATAGAATTTTGTGGGTGTAATCCGCTGAAAACCCTCAGGAGACAATACTCCTCCTACTAGGGACACCTAGAGGTTTAACGGCTTGTTGCACGAGCTCGGTGCAATCGCGTTTCCCTGCGAAAGTGCGGCTAGGTTAGATTTTTATTGAGAATAAATAAAATAATAAGTTTGCTCGAGGGCGAGCAAAAGATAAGTTTGGGGGTATTTGTTCATAACATAATATTGCATTTTGTATTCCCCATTCTTATGCATTTAAGAATAAAAACAGGTGCTTTTGACGCATGTCTGCTACATAGTACAGGTTACAGGTTTTTGGAGCAAAAACGGTGAAAAAGACAAAAGACGACAGAAAAAGGGACTTTTGACCAACAAATAGAAGGATCCTAGTCAAGCCTAAACGAAGAACAGTTCACAATCAATAAGGCAGTGCAAGGTCCAAAATGTCAAGGCAAACGGTTAAAAGACCGCTATAAATTGTTCACTGAAGATCTGGAACCAATGAAGAAGCCCAACAGAGAAATGAACTAAAGAAATAACCAGACAAAAGAACCATGATGCAGCCCAGAAAAAATGATGAGCTGAACTCACCAACGGGCCGCGGAACCGCGGCCCAAGCGCGCCCATGCCGCGGATCCGCGGCCGTCCTATGCCCGTGCTTCGAGAAAATTTTACCAAAATTCTGTGGCGGCTCTGAAAAGATTTTCTAGGGGTATATTTGTAATTTTAGACATGCGAATCAACTGTAGCCCTAGGGTTTCTATGTCCTATAAATAGAACCCAAACCCTTGTATTTTCTTATGCCTCTTCTCATGAATAAAATTCTGCTTTCTTGAAGTTAGAGTGCATCAAAAGTAAGTAGGTTATTTTCCTTGCAGTAGTTGTAGTTTTTCATATCTGCTATAGGTAAATTATTTTCTCGCCTTAGTTTAAATTAGTTTAGCTTTTATTAACTTGCAATCGATGTTTTCTCTCTTTAATAAAATCATGTCTTTCTTCATCCCCTCAATGAGCGAGTAGTTTCCTCGCTTGTTAGGGTTAGGAATAGGGAAGGATTTGAGAGATGAAGATCTCTCATCTCTTTTCGTTGCCAAACTTTTATGAACATTAGAACTCCATGCATACCTTCTTATTCCGCTCCCTACGGCACTTCTACCCTCGAGGTAGCGGTGATTCCGTAGTCTAAAGGCCCGGATTTTAAGGTTTTCCATGGAGGTTAGGGTAAAGATTAATAAAGGAAGGACAAGGATCTAGAGGAAGAATCAATCAACCCAATCATCCTAATCCCCTTTATAAATATTTACCATAACACTAATATGATAGATTTAATTAATGGCAATGGAAAGAGATGTAGATCTTTGTTTACCAAATTTTCCCTAAACCTAATCCTAGCAAGTTTTTAATCCTAGTATCATACAACTTCAATTTTTAGGTTTAATTATAAATCCAAACACCATTTGGAATTAACTCGTAAGAACTTAAAGGAGATTTATACATCCCTGTGGACCGACCCGTATTCACCGGCTAGCTTCATGCGACGCCGTTCTTGATTGCGGTAAATATTTTTGATCGACAAAACCTCTCTTAATCAACATGCCAGAATCTGTTTACCGCCGAAAATAGAGACGGAACCGCGTAGGTCGTCTTGCCTAAATTTAGGGGCAGATACTATTTGGATTTATCCGTCCACCTCTCCGAAGATACCAAGCTAATTTATGGCACTATGTATCGAAGGTTTGGATAGATTTGGCCGTTGTAGCAGACTTCGTCAGATTCTCCCTCGTTGTGAGGGGTTTTTGATTGTGGGGACGCTCTTCCCTGCAGGCGCAAGCCCCTGCAGTTAATTACGTTACCGCGTAGCGATAACCAATTTCTCCTGCTCCAGAAGGTCACTTCATGTCATGTGTGTTTGTTTTATTTTTGGTCGCCCGTGGATTGTATATGGAGACTAATTTGTGTTGTCGTCCGTAGAGCGTGGATTAGTCCAAATTCGTATTTTCTTAGATTTGGGTTTGGTTTGATTTAAGGATCGTTAACCTTGTTTGAGATTATGATCGACTTAAATATTTGTTAAGGATACGTTAATCCGATATTGGACTAATATCTACTTAACGGGGGTTCAGGATCATTTTTGATCCAATGAAAGAGCATTTGGGTTCTATCGTTTTAATATAAGGACGTTACGGTCCACAGCTAGTTTAAGAACGTTACGGTCTGTATTGGGATGTGTCCGTCCATTTGAGAGTACACTAAATGGTTGTTGGTTATCGGGACCCACCATCTCTCTGAAGACGCTGAAGAATTACAACGACATTTATCAGAGGTGTGAGGAGATATACCCATGAACCAATGTCCGTTGGAGAATCAATAGTCATGTTTGGGACTAAGACCAATTTTAAAAAAAATTGAGCGCATGGGCTCGGTTGATCTAAATTAGGGACTTTTTGTCAACTTGGACTCAGCCCACTCAATCTTTGAATAAAGTATTAAACATTTGTTTGGGCTCGATCCCTTTTCTGTGCAACAATGTTGAGCATTGATATTGGCTCTGACGCTCACCCTCTTTTTTGTTTTTTATGGAGTGTTATACACTCTTTATGGCGCCCACGTGAGGGACACGTGAGGCGCTTGGCGCTGAACGCCAACCACTGAGTGCTAGGCACTACTTGTTGAGCAGCGCCCACGTGAGGGGCATGTGGGGCGCTTGGCGTTGGGCGCCAACCACTGAGTGCTAAGCACTCTTTATTAAGCAGCGCCCACGTGAGGCGCTCGATGCTGTTTCTTTCTTTGTGTGTTTTTCTTAAAGAGTTCGATTCTTTGTTTTCCCCTGGATCTTTAATCCTCAAGAGCAAATTCTTCCCTACGAGAATTAAATTTTCATTTGTGGGAGACTTGTCTCATGGATCTCAGATCCAGGGAAAGAACTATGTTTTTTTATGAGGGTTAAACCCTTAATATGCAGATGAGAAGCTCTGATCTCTATTATCTTTACCTTGTAGAAAGTTCTTCTTCCTTCTTCTCTCTTCAAGCTTTCTTTTCACTTGCTCTCTTTTTTAAACTTGAAGTTTAGGGGGGGCGTTCCTCTGTTTAAGACTTGAAGTCTTGGGGCTTTTATATAGTGGAGGCAAGTTTGTTGATTTAGTTAAAGAAATCTCTCATTGAAAGATCCTTAATTGATTTGGGGATTTTATCCACCGTTGGATCTTTGATCCAAGGACTTCTGTTTTACAGAAAATATTTTTCTTGTTTTTAAAAAGATTGGGAAAATATTTTCCATACAGAGCTTATTCTGTAGCTTGGTAATTTTTAATCACCATTGGATCTTTAATCCAACGGTGCTCTATTTTACAGAGCGTAATCTTTTTTGTTTAGAATGATTGGGGAAAATATTTTCCCCTACAGAGCTTATTCTGTAGCTTGGTGATTTTTAATCACCACTGGAAGTGCTCTATTTTACAGAGCGTAATCTTTCTTGTTTAGAAAGATTTGAGGAGTATTTTCTCAATCAGAATTTAATTCTGTGTTTTGATGATTTATCATCTCCGTTGGATCTTTGATCCAACAACAGAGAACTATTAGTTCTGGCTCCGACGCCCTCGTGCGGGGCACATGAGGCGCTGCCTCAGAGTTTTTAACTCCCGGCGCTGGCGCCCTCGTGCAAGGCACGTGAGGCGCTGGCGCCCTCGTGCAAGGCACGTGAGGCGCTTCCTCAGAGTTTCTAACTCTCGGCACTGGCGTCCTCGTGCAAGTCACGTGAGGCGCTGCCTCTTTACTGAAGGAGTCCTTTCGCCTTCTTTCTTTGCTTTTCAAATGCTTGAAAATAGTTCCATCACGCGCAACATTTTTTGTGCCTAGATTTAAATGTCTCCCTTCATAATCTGAAGCAATGCCTGCCTCTCTTCTCTTTCTCTTTCTCTTTTAGAGAATTATTTTAACAGAGAAGAGCTATGGCTTGTAATCGTTCATATACTCACCGGCAGTCATGGGAGGTGCCTATTGAGAAAATTGTTTCTCGTTTTGCTACCCGTCTGGTGAACCCTACTCTTACGGATGACCAATGCGACTCGGTGCTGTACGAGCTCTTGACTCGTAGAGGATCTCCTCTTCCCATCGGCTCCATTTGGCTCCGGATGGTCTTTTTGTCCGTGATCGATGATATTCCCCCTCATCCGGCGGATATGACTCCGGCAATGCTCGACGCCGCGGAGGACAAGATCGAGTGCTTTCACAAGGCATTTTTGATTACCACAGCTCTGAGGGATCGCTCTGTTCGGCTGCTAAGCAAGATATGGGCTCAGCGGGTCGAAGGATCTGCCTTCGCTGATGGGTGCGGTGCTAACCGATGGGTAGCCACTTCTCGTGAAGATCGCCGCTTTGACATGGTGGAGAAGATAGAGAGGGAGTTACAGAATTTTATCCATAGTTTTGTGAACCCCTGTACTTTCGATCCCATGTTTGGTGATCTATTTCTTGTAGAATAAAATATTCAATTAAATACTTTATTTTTGTCGTTGACTACCAAGTGCTCCCTTTCTATCACCTGTTCTTCCTCTGATATGTGCGTATATGAATGAGCCCGATTTCATGTAGCTCTTGGCCGAAAATTTTGGCGAGAACAATTAATTGGTATCTTAACACTTTCTTTATATTTCTTCTATTTTATCCTTTTGGGTTGTAAGTAATTTGAATAATAGTAGTAGTTATTCGACCCGACCCGCATGTGTGAAATCCAGTATGGTGCTAGATTATATCTGATATTTATCAGTAAACTGGATTTATATGAATCTAGTTATATATATATATATATATATATATATATAATATTTTTTAGTAGCCACAAATTAAGGATAAGTTATATTTTGCTAACTGCCATCACATGGTTAATCTTCTCATGTCTTATTTTTTGCTTTTATCTATTACGTTTAAATTTTAAGATATCTAATACCAAATATTTGTTAAATCTAGATATACATTTAAAATCCTTTTTAATCTTATGTTAGGGAATACAATTTATTTGAATTATATTCTTACATTATGGTTTAAAAGTTTACGTATGTGAATTATTTTCCAAAACATATATTTGATGAGATTTTGGAGGAGATTGGTTGTAATTTGATATTATCTATATACCTTAAAACCTATAATATAATATATATATAACCTAATAACCATTACACACACACACACACACACACACACACACATATATATAATTTATACATATTAAAATAAGATAAACCTCTCTCTATCTCTCTATCTGTTCTTTCTTTCTCTCTCTCTCTTTTTCTTTTTTCCAACTCCCTTCGCAGTCAAACCGAAACTCTCGACTCACTTCAACCCCGACTTGACCGACGTTACTGCTGTTTTGCCGCCACATTACATCCATCGTCGTCGAGATCATCGGATTTGTCTCGAGCAAGTTCCGATCGTATTATGCACCGTCGTGATATCGTTTCGTTCGTGTTCATAACCGAGATAAGTATTTCTAAATACTTGTTGTGTACTAGTTACGGCCGGATCATATATGGTGTAACAATATTATTATTGGTTTCGTAATATTATTATTTTCTATTTGATAGATTGGTATTTTTACAAAATAGATCGACATGGGTTTAATACAAATATGGTTAAATTAATATTTACTATTATGATTGATAGTTTGGTTGATATATGTATGCATATTGATTATATTTTTAATTAGTGGTTGTTTAACTATACTACAGTTTCTTCACAACAATTGTTATATTAGAATAATATATAATT
The DNA here is from genome assembly GCA_030015575.1 of Agapanthus africanus. Taxonomy (NCBI): domain Eukaryota; kingdom Viridiplantae; phylum Streptophyta; class Magnoliopsida; order Asparagales; family Amaryllidaceae; genus Agapanthus; species Agapanthus africanus. Next base: position 871,068,524 of record JASDDO010000022.1, on the reverse strand, counting down.
GTTTGATTATCACTTGTCGTTATATAGTCAACAATATACTTTATCAACAAATAATTGTTTAGTAAAGATATTATAATGCTATGAAAAATATAGTTTAAAAATATTATAATTTACACATGAAACGTCGTTGCCAAGCGGATACGACAAATCTGAAATTTACTGTATATTTTACCTTATAAAATTTATTATAAATCCTAGAAAAATTATTATCACATGTTTTTTAGTTCGTTACGAAACTAACTCAGAATAATATAACTCTGTGAAATATTTACTTACAAAATAAATTGTTTAAATAACATAAACTGTAAATGAAAATACCTCAGAACTACTGTCCAGGGAAATTCCAGCAGCAAACTTTTAATTTCGAACGTTCATAACTTTTTGTAGGAATGATCTCAAATATTTTAACTTATAAAAATGAAAATCTTATTGAATTAGCTTTATTTTGGTATATGATACATCACTTTTGGAGTACGTTTATTATTTTTAAGTTATTTTACAAATTAGGGTGACGCTGAATTTCTGAACGGAACTTTCTTATGCATGGTTAATCAACACCACTTTTATAGTTATTAATCAGATTGAATATGTTATCACTGTTAATGCTTTTATCATGGTCTTGTATATAATATGATTATGTTATCCTTGACATGCTTGTAACCTGGCAGACTGTACTATTTTTGTTATCATGTTAATATCTGTTGCCTGTAATATTTACCGATGCCAACAATATTGACATGTTATCCTGATTGACCTGACTTGTTGTCTTACTAGACAAGACATGCTCACGATTATTCTTGTGTTGGTATTATATAAACATTCTAGTGATACCTGATTTGAACACGAAACCTAGGAGAAAAAGGGAAATCAATAATGAAACACGACTTGTAACTCAACAGTTCACTACTTTCCAGAGGCTGATCAGTCGATACAGGCTTCGGGCCCCGGAATGATGATGCTGACATCATTCGTCTATACATGATATTATTTTTACTGTCTAGCGGTACGTTTCGGATTCAGCCCCGAGAGTCATGACCGTAGTCTCGGGCATGCACGGAATACCATTGAGTTACATTGAGAATTCAATTAATTGATTTCAAATACCGTTAAGATAGATAATCTAGAAACACAGAATTTAGGATACACGTGAGATATTTATAGCCTGCCGATATATCACCTATGAGTGCTTGTTTATAATTATACTTCATTTTTGCACATAACACCGTATCGTATATTGCTCAGTTTATTATTATGATATTTATGACGCACCGACATTTTGGTTTTGTGTGACCTAGATACTTGACTTAGCACATGAGTATTTCGACAGGATCACCGATTAGTAAGAACCATCTCACTGATATAGCTCTTACTGATGGTTAGTTATTTCTTGAATCTTTATTACTTTCTCTACTATTTTCTGTTGTCGTTTATGGCTATTTGGACATATTTAGAGATAGACAGTTATATTATTTTTCTTGATTACTGATAGACAGCCGTAATATGATTATATGAGAATATTTTCTTACCATAGGTAGCATGGTTGGTTTTGTTACGTCCCGAAATTTTCGTGTTTTGGGAAGCGGGACGTGATAGTATGTAATGTGCTATTGTGTATGCGCGCATGGCGTGTACTTATGTATGCTTGTGCATGTGTATGTGTATGTATGGTTGTGTGTGTATGTGATATGTGCGTGTTAGGATCTTCACAACTTTATGTTCGGTCTATGATGTAGCCGAATGTGTTTGGAGGAGAGAATGGATAGAGAATGGAGAAAGTATCAATAAACTATTCTTATATTTTCCTTGCTATTAAAAACTTTACAAAACATCTCCTTATATAGGAGTTTACATGGCCCTTCATTATGACTCTTCATAATACCAATTGATTACAATAACCGTTACATAACCTTTCATTAAACCTATTCATGAATTGGTATCCCTTCCTTTTATAACCGATGTCTCTTCAATTCTTTGTAACCTAAAACAAGTTTAATTTCTAACATGCTCCCTTAAACTTGTTTTACCATGCCGATCTTTCCTCGCAATTTTGCGAACACTTCAAATTTTAGGGGCTTTGTAAAAATGTCGGCCAGTTGATCTTGTGATTTGACATGAACGAGTTCGACCTCTTTCTTCCTCACATGTTTTCTGATAGAGTGATACCGAGTATCAATGTGCTTGCTTCGTTCATGAAACACTGGATTCTTCGCCAGTGCTATAGCAGATTGGTTGTCCACATACATCTTCGTAGGTCCTTCCTGTTCAATCTTTAGATCTTTCAGCAGATTTCTTAGCCATATAGCATGGCAAACTCCAGCCGATATAGCAACGTATTCGGCTTCACAAGTTGATAGTGTCACTATCGGTTGCTTCTTGGAACACCAAGTAAATGCTGATTCACCGATGAAGAAAATGTACCCTGTCGTACTTTTCCGGTCATCTATATCTCCTCCCCAATCGCTATCGGTATATGCATATAATTCAAAATTGTTAGATTTCGAATAGAACAAACCGAAATTTGGTGTACCTTTGATATATCTCAATATCCTTTTCGCTGCTGATAAATGTGTCAATTTCGGTTCTTCCATGTATCGGCTGATCAAGCCGACTCCATATAGAATATCCGGTCTTGTGCATGTAAGATACCGAAGACTGCCTACCAAGCTTTTAAAATGCGTCGAGTCCACATTGCTCCCTTCATCGAACTTTGATAATTTTGTTCCGCAGTCTACTGGGGTATTGACCGAATTGCTTTGCTCCATATTGAACTTTCTCAAAATCGACCGAGCATATCCTTCTTGGGATAAGAAAATCCCATTCGGTCTTTGCTTTACCTCTATTCCCAAATAATATGCCATCTGACCGATGTCGGTCATTTCAAATTCTTTGACCATCGAGCTTTTGAAGTCATCGAACATATGTGGATTGTTTCCTGTGAAGATGAGATCATCCACATATAAACATACTATAAAAATATCACCTTTTTCGGACTTCTTTATGTATAATGCATGCTCATAAGGACACTTCATGAAACCGTGTGCTTGGAAGTATATGTCGATTCGACTATTCCATGCTCTCGGTGCCTGCTTCAGGCCATATAAAGCCTTCTTTAGCTTCAATACTTTCGACTCATGTCCTTTCTTCTCATAACCGAGTGGTTGCTCGATGTAGACTTCTTCTTCAAGATATCCATTGAGGAATGCCGATTTAACATCCAATTGATATATCTTCCAACTGAATTGAGCCGCCATAGCAATGATCAGTCGAATTGTCTCGAGTCGCGCTACTGGTGAGAAAACTTCATCATAATCAATGCCAGCTTGTTGTTTGTAGCCTTTGACCACTAACCTTGCCTTGTATCGCTCGATTTCTCCCTTACCGTTCTTTTTCTCCTTGTACACCCATTTCACTCCTATGGGTTTCTTGCCTTTGGGAAGTTCGGTGATCTCCCAAGTTCCATTTCTCTCAATAGCACTGATTTCTTCGTCCATTGCTTCTTTCCACCTTCGGTCTTTGACCGCTTCTTCAAAATTCATTGGCTCGCATTCGGCAAACAAACAAAATAATGTTAGATTATTTTGCATTTCGGTTACCTCATATAACTCGGTCATAGTCCTCGTCCTTGGATTTCTTGGTGGAGTTGAACTTGACGATGCTTCGGTTTGTGGAGAACCGACTTGAGGCGAATTGAACGAGGTGTTGTTGCAGGCGATGGAACATCAACTTCGACTTCATTTCTTTTCTTTTCTTCTTGACCGAGTACTTCATTCGGTCTGCTGCTTTCGGCTTCATCGCTCCAACTCCATGAGCTTTCTTCATCAAATTCGACATCTCGGCTAACAATGACCTTCTTATTGACTGGATCAAACAGCTTGTAGCCTTTGGTTCTTAGATCATAACCGATAAAAATCAACCGAGAACTTCGGTCATCAAGTTTTACTCTCTTTTGTTCGGGGACATGAGCATATGCTATGCTCCCGAAAATTTTAAAGTGACTTACATTCGGCTTATAACCATGCCACATCTCCTGCGGTGTTACATTTTGTAGACTCTGGGTTGGGCATCGGTTTAGAATGTACACAGCACATGCAACCGATTCTGCCCAAAATTCCTTCGGCATATTTTTACTACTCAACATACATCTCACCATGTCTAATATGGTTCTATTTTTTCGTTCGGCCACTCCATTTTGTTGTGGTGAATAGGAGGCCGTTAAGAAATGCCGAATCCCATTTTCTTTGCAAAAATTTTCAAACTCATTTGAAGTGAATTCTCCACCTCGGTCTGACCTGACCGATTTCAAATAAAACCCACTTTCTTTTTCCACATTCATTTTGAATCTTTTAAAATTTTTAAAAACTTCCGGTTTATTTTTTAGAAAATATACCCATGTTTTCCTTGTGAAATCATCAATAAATGTTAGAATGTACCTTTTTCCACCAAATGAATTTGGAGTAATTGGTCCACATACATCGGTGTGGACAAGTTGTAATGGCTCCTAGGCTTTAAACTCGGCTTCTTTTGGAAAACTTGCTCGGTGATGTTTACCAAGTAAACACCCTTCACATAACTCTTTCGGTTCATTCATAATCGGCAAACCTTTGACCATGTTCTTCCTCGCCAACAAGTTTAGTCCGCCGAAATTGAGATGTCCATACCTCATATGCCATAACCGAGCCGAATCTTTTACCGATGATTTTAGACACTTTGCTTCACCATATTTGATATCCAATAGAAATAGCCGATTCTTCGTCATCTGCACTCTTGCTATCAACTTCATTCGGTTATCTCTTAAGAAAAGAGTTCGATCCTTTAAATGAATATCGAAATTCTTTTCTAAGAGTTGTCCCAAACTCAAGATGTTGTTTTTCATATTCGGCACATAATACACATTTTCGATATATTTTTGTGATCCATCTTTCAGTCGAATTAAAATTTTACCTTTGCCTTTTACTGGTACCTTCGAACAGTCACCGAATGTGACTTGGCCACTCACCGATTCGTCCAAGTCTACGAACATGTTTCGCTTGCCACACATATGATTACTTGCACCAGTATCGAGATACCAAGTGTCGGCACTTTCTTCGTCACCTTTAAAAGCCAGCAGAAGTACATCGTCATTGTAATCTTCTTTCTCCATAAAGTTTGATTTTTCCTCGACTGTTTTTCCCCAACAGTCTGCTGCGTAGTGACCGAATTTCTTGCAATTATAGCATTGAACATTCGGCCTCTTCCACCAGTCGATCGTCCTCGGCCTCCCTCTTCCATCAGTCGATCGTCCTCGGCCTCGGCCGAAATTTTGGCTTTGGCTTCTATCGTCATTGTTTTGACCTCCTCGACCACCTTGTCCTCGACCGAATTGACCTCGGCCACGGCCTCTTCCTCGGCCGCGTGTATTTCCTCGATTTCGGTCATTTTGAACATTTTCAACCGAATCACCTTTCAAATTAACTTGTGTTTGTAGTAATTTTTCAATCGGTTCTTGCTTTTTCACGAACCGTTCTTCATGGGCTTTTAGTGAACCCATCAACTCATCTATCGTCATTTCTTCAAGATTCTTTGACTCTTCAATTGAACACACAATGAAGTCAAACTTCGGTGGTAGTGACCGAAGAATTTTCTCTATCACCCTTACATCCTCCATTTTTTCTCCGTTCCTCTTCATTTGGTTGACCACCGTAAGCACTCGGGCATTATAGTCAATCACCGATTCATTCTCCTCCATTTTTAACAATTCAAACTCCCTCCTTAGTGATTGTAAGCGTACCTTTTTAACCTTCTCGACTCCTTGGAAGGTTTTCTCAAGTATCTCCCACTGTTGCTTTGCATTAGTGGCAGCCGAAATCTTCTCGAAAGTCGAATCATCGACACCTTGCTCGATAAAGTATCTTGCGGTACAATATTTCTCGAATAATTTTTCGTGGGTCGTTCTCTGAGCTGCCGTCAGTGCAGCTTCATCTTGAGGCCGATCATAGCCTCGGACCACCACATCCCAAGCGCCTACTGCTCCCAAAACAGCCTTCATTTTGATGCTCCAATTTTCATAGTTATCTTTGGTGAGGCGTGGGGCGTTGTACGAGAGTGTTGTCTTCGACATTTTCTTCGAACCTTGCTCTGATACCACTTTGTTAGGATCTTCACAACTTTATGTTCGGTCTACGATGTAGCCGAATGTGTTTGGAGGAGAGAATGGATAGAGAATGGAGAAAGTATCAATAAACTATTCTTATATTTTCCTTGCTATTAAAAACTTTACAAAACATCTCCTTATATAGGAGTTTACATGGCCCTTCATTATGACTCTTCATAATACCAATTGATTACAATAACCGTTACATAACCTTTCATTAAACCTATTCATGAATTGGTATCCCTTCCTTTTATAACCGATGTCTCTTCAATTCTTTGTAACCTAAAACAAGTTTAATTTCTAACAGTGCGTATGTGTGTGTATGCGTGTGTGATATGTGTGTGTGTGTATGCGTACGCACGTGTATGCTTGAGTGTGCAAGGGTTATCAAACTTACCGGAGGTACTGGCATTCTATCTTGGACGTACATGGCGATAAGCTGGAGCATCTTCTGGCGAGTCTTGCCAGCAAATAGATCGGCGGCAAGAGCAGGAGCGGGAGTTGGCGCTTGGGTCAATCGGCGTGAAGAACCGCTGTATTTCGACGTTCGATCTTGGGGAGATCCATGAAACACAGGGGTCCTAATCTTAGGGATGGTCTGTCGCGACGTCTCCGATGCCGAGTCGTCTGCCGGTTGAAACCTAGAAGATGGATGCCTGGTCGGCTGGTATGGAGTGATATATCGACGCAGAGAGATTTTGAAGTACATGCACTGTACTCTTCCGTGACGATTCAGACTATACGCTGTGAAAGCCGTATCTACGATGAATGTTCTCTGCGTGTCATCAACTGGGTGTCCCTGTCCCGTCTCCATCGTCTGGATCAACCGATCTCTCTCAGCCGTCATCGCCGCCTGTTTGTAAAAGAAATGTATTACTATCGTTCTAAAATCTACACGATAATTATTCTGAAAAAATTAAGAAGTACGACATAAGTGGATTCTTACATATATATATCTCATGTGTCTCAATCGATGCAAGCGCATCAACGTCTCGTACAAATTGAGCCCGGTAGATTTCGATCCAATCAAGAGGCTCTCCACCATAGTTTTCTTACTGCAGATTATATTTAGAAAGTTCACATGTAAATTTTAATGATATTTTTTAAGTATTAATATCAAATACGATAGTTATGTGTTCGACGGAAATCTGCTGGGAACTCTTGCTCCATCCTCTATAAATATCGTGCAGCAGAGTGCGAGATGCTTTGCCTCGCTCGTTCTTCTCCTGCAGTTACATCTCGTGCAGCTGAGTGCGAGACGCTTCGCCTCCCATGAGCTTCCGAGTTTAGTAGCCTATGCTAGATTAATACTTAAACCTGTTGACTGGTAGGTTAAGTACATGGTCTCCTATTGGAGGCTAGGTAAGCTTGGTAGGTAAAGTATTACTTGTATGTATGATAACAAGGTGCATCATCAAATTTAGTTTCAACCATAAGTAGAAATGGCCGAAAAGTATAGAGATGACTAAATACTTCATCTAGGGTGTTTAAGTACAGAGATGACTAAATACTTCATCTAGGGTGTTTGGTTGCAGTTCACCATTTAGTGTATTTGGAACTACATATATAGAAATCCAACTAGTGCAATTGAAACTATATTCATTTGTTGGTTTAAATGAATTCCAACAATATGTACCACAAAATATAGATTTAGTTAGATGTAGTTGCAAAGCCGTTAACTAAATATCTTTATGTTTTTTCATCAAAATATCGTAGCTAGAAAATAGCTTAACTTCAGCAAATTTCCAACTACAGTAAACTTACTCAAATTATTATTCCAACTACATGTTTAGCAGATCAGTTTTGTAAATAGAAAAGCTCATTTTTAGGATTTGATATAGTTGGAAGTATATGGATCTCCAACTGCATGCAACCAAATGAACATGTAATACTCCTGCAAAGATACGAGGATAAAAAATAAAGAAAAAGCTAGGATTTTATACAATGTAGCCTAAAACTGGAAATACCATTTAAGAATATCTCGACCAATATATACAAAACCTGATCCCTACTCAACCAAAACAAACCTTAATCCTGACCCTAAATCCCCGACTTAGGCGACATCACCCAATGTTGCCCATGCGGCATCACATCAAGCCCATTCACCTTCGCAAACAAGTTCACCGTGAAATAATTAATCGTGCCCGAACAACACGTCATCGGGCCTCAGCACCGCATACGCCATGTTAATATCCACCCATGCCGAGTGAAAGTCATGTACGACATCGACCTCAATAAGATCCCCATAGATGCCCCACTCGCAAAGCGCCGCCAGGCCTGACTACATCGAGAATGGCACCAGCATGGTATTTTCCGATGAGCCGGATTCGACTATGTTGAGCATGAACTGTTGTAAGAGTAAAGAATCTCCATTGTTATGGGAAGGTATAGACCTGTAGATTGATGAGATGAACTATAAGATGCTAGAATCTTAGCACATGCAATGCACACCTGCAAGCTAATGAGTTATATTTCCCATTTGAGCTAAACAAGTGAAGAATATATAGTTGGATAGTAGAGAAAAGGGTTGCTGCACAACTCTTATCTTGCGCAAGAACTGCGCAACACCCTAACAGCGGCGGATCCCATACTTAAGTGTGTGTGGTCCACACACTTCAATTATGTGAGTGTTGCGTAGTCGTTGCTTAAGGAAGCTTTGCATATCCTATCCTTTAAATAGCATTGTAGTTTATTCGTGTGTGCACGGAGAAAGATATAGGATTTTAAAAATTATATTACCACATGTGCATGCAGAGAATGATGGAATCTTAATCTTTTGGGGAAAATGGTTATATCGTGTCCAAGGAAAAAAAAGACGAGGTCCTTATGGTGTAGGAAGTTGAGTCAAAGTCCTTAATACATTTTTCACATTTCTGAAGGTCCGTGATCTTTGACGATTTATTAAATATTCATAATATCATTCTCTGTTAACCACTGCACATCACGCATGTCAACAACTATGAGTATGTGTGGGTAGCAGTTAATAGCTATATGTAGTATGTGTGGGTAGTTAACAGCTATGAGTAGCAGTTAATTAATAGCTATATGTAGTAGTTAACGGGCTATGATAGGATTCTTTTTCTTTTTCTTTTGGAATCAATACACTTCAGGATCAAAATTGCGACCTCTCATATTGGAGAGGAAATGGGTACCAACTGAGCAATTGGTACATGCTATGGTAGCAGCTAACATCTATGTGTAGTAGTTTGAAAATGACCGGTTGACTCTTCGATCAGATGACCTCACATGCACATGTGAGCATGGAGCATGGGTAGATAAAACATAATGGATTTTTAATAAATCTGTTTAGAAAATAGGTTAAGGAACTGAACATGAAAAATTATATATAAATTATGTATTAGTAAATTTTGCTCAACTTTTTAAATCTTAGAGAGGTAAGCGGTAAGCCTACCATCTTTTGGTCTTATATTTATGTCTTAAAAAATTTGATAGGTTTTGAATAAAATTTCCAGGCATCATTAAAATCATTTGACAATTATATTTATATCTTTACCATATAAAAGACTTCTTTATTAATTAATCACTCATGCAGTAACACCTAGCTACAGACACGGCTAGTTAGAAGATATTATATATGTGATACATTTTCTTTAAGAAAAGAAAATCTTATATCTGCAGAAAAAATAACATCAGTTGGAATATATTACCGGCGCGGCAGTTTTGACTGAAACCAGGCCAACCTCGAAAATCGTCAAGGCAAAGAATAAGAGTCGACGGAAGTGAGAGATTACGCGACAGACGACGTCATATGTATAGCAGAAACGACCCGAGCTTGATAACGGCCAGGGGACGGTCCGACTCGATGAGGTCGGCAAACACCTGGCCGCGGGGGCCCCAGCCAACAGGGCGGCCCCCACGCAAGAGGAGAGATGAGGTATGATGAGAAGGAAAGTTTGTGGAGGGGTTGGTGTTGTTGTACATGTTTTTGATGATCAAATCTTTGACTTGGTGGTGGCGGACCGGAAACGCAGGAGATAGTGCAGCGGCGGCAACGACGTCGACAGATCTTGAACGGATTTTCGTGGCGTTGGTAATGGTTTTGGTGAGGAAACAGAAGAGCATGCCGATACCGATGCCTACGACCAAGCTGAGGACAGAGAAGATGGCGACGATGGAGAGCAGTACTCTTGGAGATGCGCTCCTTTCATTTTTTGAGCTGAGGAGTGATTTGATTTGATTTTTTTCTTTGTTTTTGCTTTTTTTAAGTGTTTTAATGTGTTGAGAGAGATGCAGGAAGTTATGTAATCTTTATTTGTTGCATGAAAATTAACTTTGTTTAATGTCGATATGATTTTATTGTTACCAGAATTTATCTGTTTTCTTATCTTTCGATCCAAAATATGTCCTAACGAGTTTTGATAAGATGTTTTATAAAAGTTTTATTAGGTTTAGTGTTTGATTAGTAGGATTTTATTATTAAGTTTTACTGCAATTATTGAAGAATACAAACAGCGTGCGTGTGTGTGCATATATAATGATTTTTGAAGTTTAAGTAATGACATTGAGCCACCCATATAAAGAACATGGCCGCAAATTTTACATCGGCTCACTCCAAAATAATTTACACTGATTCATGTTAATACAAGAAAATTGTTTTATACTGTTCTTCATACTGCACAACACGACAACTTAAACAAATGATTAAAATATAACACACTATTCTAATTCACACTTCTCAAAACAAATTGCTGAACAAAAGATCCGAGGAAGAAAATCCAGTTTTGCTTCTGACAATGATATATATCTTGCTCCGAAGCAGTTGACGCCACATTGTCCAATCACCGCAGCCTTCTGGCTCGGAGAAGTGAACGGATCGATTCGGACCCACAGCAAAGAAAAGATCGATGCAAGCAGAATCGACCACACAATAACGATTGTCGGAGTCCTGTTCTGTCGCCCGAGCAAACCCTTAAGGAATGGATACAGATGAACAATCACCCAAATCGAGAAGAACAATTTCCCAAATAGTGGCCCCCATGACTGATACCCGCTATTAATGGCATAAGAAACTCCGGCGACAATCCCAACCATATTAACAACTAGAACAGTAGTTGGGGGTATTAGAAGGGTAGTCCATTTGAAGACATATAATTCTGCAAAATCCCCATCCTCGTCTGAGGCTTTGGAAGTGACCGTGAAATTTGTGTCAATGCCAGCGAGGACTTTGAGGAGGCCTTGGAAGACGGCGAAGAGATGGGCGGAGGTGCCACCGATGACCCAGAACTGTTCGTTCCTCCACCAATCTTCGATCCCGACGCCGCTCCATCGGAGCTCGAGGATGCCCGTGGCGAAGATGGAGATGAAGAGCAAGATGAACCACATGCCGGCGTAGTTGCTTATCTGCATATACGTGTTTTTTTTCATGGTAAATGTCTTGAAATTTTAAGATTGTTTGGGGAGAAGGCATTTATGCTGAGATTAGATGAATACGTCGATGAGGAAATATGACGTATTACAAAAATCATGTAAATGTGAATATTTACGGTCAAATAACCGTAAACTACCCTTGAATATAGCTGTATTACAGTAAACTCCCTTAAGCTTCGGTTTTAAAAGTTTTTTCACTAAAACTCCACCAATTGTAGCTTTTTAAGGGAGATTGCATAAAAACAACTTTAAGGTTGTTAAGTTTGAAAAAAAGCAAGAGTTAAATTAGAGTAATTCACAGTTATTTTCTTTAGTGGGGGCCTCAATTGCATGTGTATCTAAGCAATAAAATACTCACTTCAATAGACACGCCAACGGGAGATTGCGCTTTAGCAAAGCATGTAAAATAAAAAGGGCACTCTTTTCATATAAAAGCATGCCTCAAAATTTTGGAAAAGTAATATTTTCGGGCAAATGTGTGGTGCTGTGCACATATGAAAGTTAAAATCAGTTAGCGAGAAAGCTATCACCCCCTTGCACTCGCTTAATTGGACATGTTCCTGAAAAAAATTGGTGCCGAGATGAGATGAAGATAGCATCATAGCAGATTATATGGTCAAAACCTACATCCTTGTTCAAGGCAACCTGTAATTGTCCAAATGCCCCTCTTGATGGAGAAAGGATGAGTTGTAATTTGGTTCCCATACATAAAGGCCAAGTCATGCAGATATTCTTTCTGCGTTAACATCCATCCTAATAATACTAGCCGATGGGTACAGTGGTCAATATATTAATGTTCTAGTTGAATATGAATCGGTGGCAGATAGAGCTACGTCTTAAAGTTTGTGTTGCGATAAACAGAAAAACGTATCTCAAACTCAAAGAAATTGTGTGCATGATCATCGTGAATGGGTATTTCTTTTCTGACAGGAATGTGACTGACCTCTGGTATAATGAATTTTCCAGTGAGGAGACAAATAGCCGGAAGCACACAATAGGCAATCAGCGGGAGCGATGTAAGAGGATAAACAATGGTGTTGATATATGCTAGCCTCTCCAGAAGCTTCAGTCTCCCACTGTAACCATACCAAATAGGACAATGCCTGCTGAGCAAAATCTCTATAGATCCCAAAGCCCACCGAAGCACTTGATTTAGACGATCAGAAAGATTGATAGGAGCTGAACCCTTGAATGCAGCACGAGGAGGCATGCAATAAATCGATATCCACCCCCGAGCATGCATTTTAAATCCAGTCAAAATATCCTCGGTAACCGATCCATAAATCCATCCAATCTGGAAATATAGTGCACAAACTTAATAAAGTTTCATATTGTGAATAAATAAATTGCCTCGATATAATTTGTTAATCTACACCCTAACACCATAAGGTATTGCAAAAACTGTTTTTTGGTATGGTATTAAAGCATCAGGTTTCTAGAGGTCGTCGGTTCAGATCTCATAATTGGCAATTAAAAAATAAATTAACCTCACTTATTCTGCCTTTCTAAGCGTTTGATATTTCCGCCTGAGGTTTTTTCCATGTGGCGCTAAGGCCCACATAAGAGGGGACGTTAATCCACAACACAACAACGCGGGCGTCATCGTTTTCGACACACTGAAACTAGATTTTGAGATATATTATCTAACCTCTTTCCCCCATTCAGATTTATCCTCGTAGCCACAGCTAATAACATGGATAGCTTCTTTTAGAAGTGAAGCTGGATTGGTAGATGGTGGTATGCCCCCTTGCTCCATGAAGGTAGCTGCAATGAATATTGGTGACTGGCCAAAGCGCTTCTCTAACCTCTTCTGAGACATTAGCAGTGTTCTCTCATCTTCATAACCTGAAAGTTGCATATACACAATTAAATGGTTAGGGGGTTGGATCTTATAGAGAAGATTTCAAGATTATTGAATCATTGGCATATATTGAAAAAGAAAAAATACTAAAAACACAATGCAGCTGCAAATCATGATGCACAAACTAACACAATAAACGAGAGAAACCTACATTTTAAAAAGGTTTTTTAAGGAAATGATTAGGGTCAATAAGATCCTAGCATAATAAAACGTTTCTAGAAAAAAAAATAATGATGATGATGTGGGCTTTGATAATGAGACAAGTGTGGACATATGTGAATATGTGCATGATCAAAACAAACATGCATGCAAGCAAAAATAGATGTGCATAAAGCCATAAACATTTGTTTTGCCATGGCATGTCGGAACAAAATTGTTTTGTAGCTTAATAAAGTTTTATGCATGCTTGTTAGTTTGTATGTAGGGATTTTTGTGTATACACCATGCAGGAGCAAAAGAATTTAAGCAAATCTTTAGCATGAATAATGTTTAAGCAAGAATTCACAAAAAAATAATAAATACATAAATTGAAGAGTTTATGCAACAATAATCCTTGCCGTCTACACCCTCTTCAATGTCCTCCATGTTGAAAATGGGAGCTGTGGATTCAGTTCTCCTGACAGCACGCTTTTTATCAATGTAATCTTTGTTCTTATTCTTTCCTTTCTTTCTTGAGCCACAGCAGCTCTTAAAAATTATATTAGGCTCCAAGTCAGCTTCTGTCAAGACCGGATCATAACCATATAAGGCCTGCCGGTTGAAACAACATCCAGTTCCCACATAAAGAGGGCCCTGGATCCCATCTAAGCCTTTCAAGTTGATCTGCAAAATATAATATTGACAAGATAACATTAAAGTTCAATGTATAATACAAAATAATATAGTATATAGGCGAATACTTGCATCGAAAAAGACAATGTTGCGATTGGCATATCGATCGTGCAAGTCAATGCCGTCAAATCTTTGAGGAAACTGTATGTAACAAGTCTTCTTTCCATAAGCAGGATCCATCATGAAACACATTGCTTCTCGAAGAGCTTTGCTGTTATTGAAGTAATGATCACAGTCCACATTCAGAAGATACGCTCCGTTGGTTAGGACAGCAGATACCCGAACCTGATAAATACGAGACAAGCAATATTTCAGATACAGCAAACTAGAGCGTGTCTACTTGTTTATGAGTGCGTACGCAAAGAATTTATTTCCAATATATAGGACATGAGCCCATGAGGAACAGAAAAGGAAGGTACAAACCAAAGCATTCATTGCACCAGCTTTTTTGTGATGTTGGAAGCCAGGTCTCTTTTCACAAGAAACAAAAACAAGGCGAGGCAGCTCATTACCATCGGTGTCAAGCCCTCCGCTGTGCCCTAAAAAGACCTGTATTTCCCAAAAAACAAGATGATGAAATTTGAAGAAAAAATAAAGAATGTGAAATTAAAATGAAATAATATAAGATTTATGGCAAGGGTGAGAGCACCTGAATCATGCCTGGGTGATCTCTCGGATTATTTCCAGGCCAGGGAGTGCCATCTTGCATTGTCCAACCTTCCTCTGGGGTTTTTTGTGCTTTGGCAACAAGAGCATTTATTCGTACTTTGAACTCTTCCTACTCCCTCTGCAAAATTTGTTTAAAATAAGTTCATAAAAAAATTTAAAAAAACATCAGATGGTTGACTTGTAGCAAATACACATGAGCCCACACACCTTCATTGCACGGCGTTCTTTAACAAAAGAAGGTTGGATTTTGTCCTTCAAGTAATCTATCTTTTGAGCAAAGTAAAACTCTGGAGCCCTGGGTTCAATGTTGTGCTTCTTGCAGAAGGGAACCCACTTCCTTGCAAATTCTGAAGTTTCTGATAGGGCTTCAAATGTCAACATCGCTGATCCGTCATCAGAAACATAGCACGAAACTTTGTCAACTGGGTAGTCCACCGCAAGAATTGACAACACAGTATTGGCCGTAACAAGAGGAGGTTCTTTCAGAGGATCCACAGTACTGACAAAGATATCAATCGGAGCCAACTGTGAAGGCTCCCCTTCCCTATCGAATCTGTCGAGTAATATATATCAAATTGTTAATTAGATTAATTATGGATGATTTATAGCTTTAAAGTCAAGGAAAGGGATAAGCTTAATGACGATGTCACTAACCTAAATGCGAGCCTGTCAAGATATGTTTCTCGGTTTACTGGGTACCACTTTGGGAATTGATCTAGAAGCCAAGACAAAGCAAACCAAACCTCGCAAATAACAGATGTTAACCACAATGGGTAAGCATCAGGCACGGGATGAGTTATACGTTACTGGAAGAAGAAACACAAGATGATTGGACGCAGTATGATCACTATGCGGTAAAGATTTAGTTGATTAGAAGGAATCCACATTGTGCGGCTCATAGGTAAGCGAGTATCATCAGCCCTGTTCGCAGGAGAAAAAAATAAGTATGAGCTATATAAAATTATGGAGGCATCAAAATTCTAGAAATTTAAACTGAAGATGTCACACCAGTGTTCGAAGAATACAAGAACTTGCCCAATTTGAAATAGTATAAATAGTCAAACAATATGCTCTAAAGATTAGTATTAGGTATGCTGATACTCCCTTGTCTCCCCTATAAGGAAAATGAGAGTCATCTTCCAACATAAGCAATATGTTTGTGTGGTTGTCTGCAATGTGAAGACACTGAAGAAGACCTTCATATGCATGTGAGAGGATCCAGCTTTCAAATTTACCGTACCTTTAAACCCTATTAAACAAATATGCATCCAAAATGGGGCTTATATAGCACTGAAGGATATAATAGCATAAGAATACAGTAGCATTATTTCATGCTTATGAGTATTTGCCTTTAGGTCAAATATTTCTGTTAAACCAAATGCATCTGTCTCCTACATATTTCAAATCCATGAGCAATGTTCTAAATAGCGGATATCGGTATCGTATTGATCTGTCTCCTACATATTTCAAATCCATGAGCAATGTTCTAAATAGCGGATATCGGTATCGTATTGGTCAAATATATATATATATATATATATATATATATATATATATATATATATATATATATATATATATATATATATATTGGGTATCATATATTGGGAGATATTTTCTAAAAACCGGACTGTATTTTTTTTGTATTTTAAAATCATAAATGTAACTCAATATAAATGGTTGGCTTTCTTAAATGAGTTTTGGCTTAATAGCTTGATGGTAAAGCGGTCATATTAAACGACTGGTCTTAGGTTCTTATATGGGGTTTCCCCTTCACTCTCGTCTTCGAAAGTTAACTCTCTTTCTCTGGATAGCAAATCTCTCAGAAAATTATAGCTGAATATCTTAGAAATTCAGGTTGAATTTTGAGCAATCAAGACATATTACTGAAAAATTCGCCATCAGAGAGAGGCCTTTGAAGATGCGAGAGGAAAACTTCAGACTTCGTCCAACTTCAGCGAGTTTCAAAGACAGTGCTTCGCAGTTGGAAAACGCAGATTTAGGCTTTTTATGAAGAATCTTTTTGGATACAGAGATAAGAAAAGTTTTAATCTAGGCTTTATTACAGGTTTTTTTTACTTTAATTAGTGCATGTTCCAATATTACCTGAAAGCCCAAATAAAGTTTTGAGGAAAAAAATCATGAAATTTTAACCGATATTTAACAACAGATATACCGACAAATATTAAGATATACCGGCCGATATTCTTCTAAAACTACAAAAAGATTTTAAATCAATAAATTGTATCGTTCATTTCTAATATATCGGCTGATATCCAATTCATATCGGCAATATTTAGAACATTAAAATAATAACTTGAGCTGCTCGTGTTGATAAGGAGGGGAAACCATTTTCACAAAAGACAAAATGAAAAAGAAGGGGGAATGTGTGAGAAGAACCTAAGTACATTGCTCATGTCTGGACAAGCTTAGTCCTATAAGATTATTTGACTGAAGGCATACTTATATAATTCACATAATGTTTAATACGGCTAAACTCTTCTAGACCTTGCAACAAAGGGTTATTATGTTTGTTATACCGTATATTAGAATCGACAAGATTATATCCATAATATTGAACTATTAAAGATGATTCACGGACGGCCATTAGCTTAAAGCACAAGAAACTGAGAAAGGGTGGCAGGTCAAGCAAGGTTATAGGCCCAAGAAAACAGAAAACAATAGCATCTAAATGGAAACAAAGAAAGTATGTATCTGAAGGGGGGGGGGGGGGGATTGGACACAAGAAACTAAAGCTATCAGGGTTTGGACATACATTTGCAAATCATCACCATTTGAACCGGTTCCTTCAATGTCTCCTTTTCCGTCAGGGTATTTATTGGTCATTTGCACTATATTTTTCTCCTGTTTGAACTTCCAGCCTTCAACTCTGTCCTTCCAGTCCACACTTCCAAGCCCATATGAGTTCAAGTCCTTTGAAGGGTCCACGGTTCTCACAGGAACTGCAACCATATGATAATGCCCAAAACAAATTAAGGTAAATTCTTATGGATTGATATCCAGCATATATAATGTTGAAGGCGACAGGAATTCAGGTCACCTGGCAGGCTAGGATCAACACTCGAAATTAAGTGAGTGCGTTTTTCCCCATATCCCAATGGACCAGATGATCTGATAGACTGATGATCCGGTGATGCATCAGGTATTTCACCAGAAACCTGAAAATATTGAATTTATGGATGCAAAAAGTTCCCAATGAAATTACATGATATCTTGGAGTGTAAACAAATGTTGTTATGTTCTTATAGGTTATGGGGGCCATCATTAATGAGGTGAAACAAAGATGCTCTTCCCTTCTTCAATAAGAACTATGCCCAAACATTAAATTAGAACTATTTTTAAGAAAATAATAAATAGGTTCTTCCCAAGTAAGACTAGCTTCTTTTTCTAATTTTTCAACTGCATGTTATTTTAATTATCCACAGCAGTTTATGTCTTACAAATCCAATGTAAATTTATGTGTGCATACCAATGTAAATTTATGTGTGCATATGTAATATATTACAATTAGCATATGGTGCCCAAGAGAATAAAAAAACGCGGTATATGGATATTGGAAATATATGAACTTCTAGTTATCACAATATTGAAACTGGATGTGTTGGGAGTTCTGAATAATTAAATAAAGTTCAAACATTGCCATAATTACCTGCTGCCCACTGGTTCTGCGGGGGATGCGGTGCGGCGAGTCGTGTCGAGATGATGAAGATAAATCAATATCCTCTTCTAGACCTTGCTGCCAATGCCTTGCCTTGCCATTGCCTTGAGTATAATTGAACTCATAGCCCAGGTCATCAACTCCGTCCTCTTCATCATCTCCTGGAACTCGCAGGCTGCCTGAAGTTCCATGCATGATACAAATTGTAAGATAGTTCTCATATCGTAAATCTTAACATATTAATTTGTGGGAAAATAGCGTCCAAGCATGCACATAAATAGTAATTCAAATGCTAGCATCCAGATTGTTAGAAATAAGATTTGGAATACTAGTCATTCCTTTTAGCTGGCCAAATGATTTGAAATATTTAAAGCAATAATTAATCATGTGGTGCTTTAAAAAAACCATGAATTAAAAAATAAAAATAAAAATTCTAATGAAACTTATTGATGTTTATTAAATTCCAAATAATGTAACTCATTCATGTAACCTTGTATTTTGTAACGAAGATGTTGCTTGGTGTCTTAAATACGGTTTATGCAGTAACATAAACAAATACTGGTATTTTCTGCTACTAATACATTCTGGCGCTTGTTCTCATTTATTTAAAATATATATTAAAAAAGGACTCTACCATCTTGGTTCTTATTTATAATTAATTATTTTCACTCCATAACAAGGTAATAGAAATTTGATGAGTATGCTAAATTTCCTTGTATACTGAATTGTACACCTCGAACCAATTTTTCCCCTTCAGGAAACCTCATATCAAGCAAACCTTAGACCATCTGCTTAAGATCTCCGAGTAACATAATGTGCCAACTAAATTTGGCATGTATTTTTTATATCGATTGATCAATTACTCTACCCCAACATGGTAAGTTCAGAAAAAGCAGCCGCTACAAAGATAAGCTGACCTTTTTGTCTTTTGTACCTAGTCTTGCATTGAGGGCATGACTGATTCCCATCTTTCCTCTCGTACTCATAGCAAGGCCGGCAAACCGGAAAGGCGCACTCATTGCAAGCAACAAAAACCTCTCCTGTCACCGTAAGCCCAACTGTCTCGCCGCAGATCTGGCACACTTGGCCGTTCATATTGTTCAGGGGCCTAGGCTGCATTATTGATCGATATAGAGCAACACAAATCAATTTGTTAAAAGATGATAGTACTTAACGGGGGAAAATAAGACAGCTATAAGAGAAGAATTTAAAGTTAGGACTAGAAGCCATTTATAGCTGTAAGAAAACATATAATGGAGAAAATAACAACCATAAAGATAAAACAAGAGAAGAAAAAGACAATTAAAGTGCTATACCCAAAGTTAGCATGTTGGTCTTTACCATGCACACTATTTAGATATGGAATATGCAGACAAGGAAGGAACCCCAAGTTTTCCCAGATCTACTAAACTGATGTTGACAAGGTATAACTGTATTAATATATAGTATAAGATTTACACGACTGCATTCATGTAGCTCTGTGGATTAGTGGTAGACTAGAAGCATATAAAACTAATGCAATCTTTTGACCTTTTCTTGAAAATCTAAGTGTACACATTCGAATTTGCCAAACAAATTACCGAAGAACGGAAATCTTCAATCCAGCAAAACACTAAACTTGAGCTAATTCAAGCTGCGATTTAAAAGATGACCTCACATATCAACCACTCTTATCGATATCTATTGCTTAATTGCGTTACAGAACATAAACATCAGGTGAAACCCGACCGATAACCGAGTTCATCCACAGATCTAAGCATCCAAATAACAAATTTATAATAATATCAGAAGAAAGGAACCCATAATCTATTCCCACTACCCAATTGCATTTGGAAACACAAAGTAAATACTAAAAACACTGAATAAATACAGCATTCAACTACAATACACTCAATTTACCCAGTTTTCTGATCTTGAAAATCTCAAGTCAACCCCCACTCAGATTGAATCCATCCACAGATCCGTTACTCAAATTCTTCTTAAATCATCCGAACCCCAAGTCGAATTGAGTCCAATCACAGATCCAAACATCAAAATCAGCATACATACCGCCAAAAGATCCAACCTTTTCATCAAAAACAAACAAATACACAAAAAGGAAACAGGCTCAGATCACTAAAAATAGAAAAGAAATCCGAGAAAAGAAAAAATTACCCCAGTTTCTCCTTCGTGGCGAATCATGACGAACTCGCTCCTCTTGTGAGATCCCGCCACCATTCCCGCCTTCGCCTCCATTGAGCTCTGATCAATGCAGTAGATCTCTTCTTCTATCTCTCACTGTCTCATTCTAGAGAGAGAAAGACAGAGAGAGGAAATCTAGAGAGAGAGAGCTTTTCGTGTTCAATAAATCGCCTCTCTTCTCTCATTCTATCTCCCCATTTCTTCTTCTTAATTACTCACAGAATTGTCCGTAAAAATAATAACCGGATCCACTGGTGATCCGGAATCTCGAACAGGGGTTTATTCGTGGTGCACCGCATGTCATGTGAGTCCACATTTTTATTTTGCCGGACGGATACCGCCGGAATAGTGAATAATTTTTCCGAACTTTGATGATTTTAGGGACCGTTTGTTTCATGGAATCAGGCGTTTGGTGGGATTTTGTTCCTTCCAATGTAAAGTTTATGTTTGTTTTCTTGATTTAAAAACACTGGTTAAGTGCATTTTACATATCATCTTTTGGGTTTCTTTTGCAAGAATTAAAGTCATGATTTTTTGGGTTCTTGACTCTTATCATATCATCATAACTTTTTGGTTATGGACTCTGATCATAGTCATAAATTCGTCGTTCGGGTATAATTCGGCGAGATCCAAAATTCGGATTCGGAGAACTATTCGGAAAAAATCAGCAGGTATTCGGAAAAAATTCAGTAAGTGTTCGGGAAATGTTCGGGAAGGATTTCGAGTCAAAAATTAATATATGAGACGCTAGGTTTTGATTTTATGAATTTTTTGCTGTTTTTTGAATTATTCGCTGTTTTTTCACATAATTCGGGAATAATTCGTGAATTATTCACGAATTATTCGGCCCGCCGATTAATTCGGCGATTAAGTCGTCTGATCAAAAATTCGTGAATTATGCACGAATTCGGCGAATCATTCGTGAATTATATGACTATGAGTATGATCACCGCCATTTTTCTCTCTCTTCTATTAATTTTGTTTATTGAAATAAACTTTAGACCGTAAGTTCATCCATAGAGCTATTGGATGCTAGAACTTTTACACAAAAGCAAAACAAACAAAAAGGTTGAATTCTACTTGACTTTCAAGTTGGTTTTTGAAGGCAAAATTTAAGCAAACAAACACAAAACTTAAAACCAAAAAAGCTGACATTTTCTTGACTTATGACAATTTTTAGACATTCTTTTGAGATTCAGGGTGGTTGCTTTGATTTAGCCACTGCTATTGCATCCAACGACCGGAAATGGGTAAAACAGGGAATCCATAGTTTGTGTGGGTTTTTTTTATGAAAGATATATGATCAGGATGCAAAGATAGCACCAAAATAGCACCAAAATAGCAGCCATCTCAAATTCCATTTTTTGGGGACTTAAGGAATTAAAAAGGCCTTTAGTAGATACATATCTAAAATTCATTTTCTGCCAAATGATTACCCAAAGTTTTATCACTTTGACCACTAATACCCTTAACGATAATAGTGTAGATATATATATTTGCCCTTTCGCGTCTCCTGAACCAGAGAAAATAATGACCCAAAATCTACCTATCTTTCTCACTTTTTAAGAAAATAAAAAGGCAAATAGTGGAACTTACATATAGGCCCCAAATATCTTACTATTTATACATTTTTTGTAATTTTCTTATTTCTATTTTATTTTAACCACTAATTATTAAAATTAAGATATTATAAATGTAAATACGCAACCAATACATGATAACGAAAAGAAAATAATAAAAATTATAGTGTGAGTAAATAGACATAGTTTAATTACTATTAAAAGAAATAATAAAATGAACATTTGCATACGTCAGCAACAAATTAAATGGAAAAAAATGTACTGTTCATGGCTTAGCTCAGTTAGTACCGATTTCCTCTCAAATACGAGAAGTTGCAGATTCGATCTCCGAAGGAAGCTGATTTCAAAAAAATAAATTAAATTAAATGAAAATATAATCAATCAAATTAGAATCTTCAGATAAAAAGAATATTGGCAAACCGAAAACATCAATCAAATTAGAATTATTAAAACGTTCTGAGTTTAGTGGTATATCACATGACTCTCGTACAAAATGAGACAAGACGATCTCCCTATATTTACAGTGTATATCGCACTGCTACAAAAACCACCCTAAGTTCATTAATTCTTTCCGGACTAGAATTTTCAAGTCAGAGAGAAAAACTACTTTTATCGTGAAAAAATTAAACAATAAAGGATATATTGAAATTATTTGGTTTACTGCGACTTTTTCTTCCTTTTCTCTTCTATACTAAGTCCTCCCTCTCTTACCTCTGCTATACTAATGGCAAAGCAAGATGTAAGAAGCACTTGAAAAGACAACCATCTAATTTGCAGTCATCTAAACAAGTGTCAACTTATCATGACATGTATGCAATACATGTAGGTATAAAGTTAACAACATAGAGAGCGAAATTTGAGAAATAACTTAAATACTTTAAGATAAGATAATAAAGATTTTAAGAAACTTTGAATTAAGATAACAAAAAATATTAAAAACTGATTTTTAAAGATTTGATAAAACTCCAAATCAATAAAAAATTATAAGATCCGGCAAAAAAAATTAATAAATTTTATCTAAGATTATAGTTCATTTAGAAACTTTTAGTGTGGATGACGAAAATATCCAAATCAAACCTTTAATATCACACATGCAAAATACTAATTTTTATTTTTAGAATCTAACTTTGTTCTCGTCATTTTCTTTTTCATGCATTTTGTTTCAAATCTGTTACCGGTTGATGAAAAATTTAGGTTATAAAAAATTAGATAAGAAATGATAATCTAATTTCATAAAAAGAAAAATGTAATTGACAGATCAAATTAATACAACTAAAAATGAAAATATAAAAAAACACAAGTAAAATTAAAGAAAGAGTATAATTTCAACATAAGAGGATATAAACTGTGGAATGAATAAAAAACAATGTATCAAGGAAGAAGAAAAATAAATAATGAAAGGAAGGGAAATGATTTTCAAAAGTAAAAATGAAATAAGCCTTGTCTGAATACAAAGATATATATCTAGGGTTATTTGGTCATTACACTGGATTCATGTTGAGTTTAGTAGCCGCACGTACTAAAAAACCATTTGCGGGCATAGTGAAAGTCATTAAAACGTAAAAGGTTACGTGATAATACAGGGTTCAGTGAAATTTAGCCTTGTAAAAAAGAAACTTGGACATTCTCTTAGTCACAAGGTTCAGTAAACATCGATATAGTAAATTGGATTTAATAGAGAATTTAAAGAACATACTTTTTACATTAAACATCGAATTCAGGAAGCCACAGTTCTGATACAATAATACATGTTAAAATTTCATACCAACATAGCAAATCTCCACACAAATACCCGGGTTAATTTCGAAACCTAACAAATACACATTGCAGACAATAACAGCATTAGAATACAAATTTCTCCAAGCACATCACATTTCATCGAAAAATAGAAGTACATCTTGCTTTTTTGTTTTCTAAGTTCAAGCTAATCAACTTAGTCGGTAAGCCAGCTGCATTAGAATGAGTTGATGACTTAATGTGTTAGCTGTTGCATATTGATGCCTTTTTCCAAGACTGCGATATAATAGAAGAAACAAAGACAGCAAATGCTATATTTTCACTTCATGTCTTCACAACTGTAATCGAAAAACTCCACATAATGTAAATAGAAAGTTTTCAATTGAAAATTGTTTACCAATATCGAGTTATTCGACATCGTCAATTAACTCTCCAATAATTGTAACAAAAAGGAGAAATGTAAAAAAGAACAAGTCATTTTCACTCATGTGCCCTTTAATGTTGAGGATGATCCCATACGACACCTGTAATTGCAATAAAAATTACAGAAATACCATCAGCTCATAACCAACATGCTTGCGCTAGAATAGCTCACTTATAAATATAACTGGAAAAAGGCTTGATTGTTTAACTAGTTAATAAAATTGTAATGATATACCAATAAATCAACAGTGAAACAAGGACAATCTAACTGGGTTCAAAGACCAAGTACATATCAACCGTGTATGCGTCATGGGTCATGATTGGTAGTTTGCTACACAAGTAACAAATGATAAATATAACTATATAAGTAATAATTAACAAATTAGAAGGCAAAGCCTAGTAGTTAAATGGATGAGCAATACATTTCTTACTAGCCTTCATAGTACCCTTCGATAATTTGTCATGTGTCTGGCCCAATTGTCTATTGGAAGAAATGCGAGCAAGAAAAGTTTCTAGATCAAGATGCTCTTCTAAGCGTCCATCTATTTATTTATTTTTGTAAATTTCAAACAGCCCTCGTATTGTGGCTTAAAACGAATAAAATCTATTTGTATTTGCCTCAGTAGGAAATTGTTGACTAAATTACAGGTATTTTAACGGATACCTGACTCTCTGTGTCAGTAGAAAGCAGTCATCTGAATGCCGAAATCGCCTCGGTAGGAAATTGTTGGCTAGATTACCTTATCATTTTAAGGATATAACTAAATAAATGATGCAAACTAATTCAGCCTATAAATATTATAATCGATAAAGGTTGACAGCTAACCTAATTAAAAATACTAGTTATGCAATCTCTGATTCCCTCTTCATATATCGAATAACAGTTATGTGAGATCTAATTTTTGCTAATGAACAATGATGGATCATGATTAACCCAAGTTTGGGCTGAATCCAAATTAGAATCAAACCTTTATTTCCTCACCCACAATCGCTCCCATCATCTAAAGTAAACAATAAACCCTAACACTTCAACCATCCATTAATTCGCCAAATCTCAAATCTGCAATAACCCATTTCTATTGTCATCTCCTCATAAACCTAAGATTAAATAGCCATTCGAAGGTGTCAGTGTCACTACTAGACATAAACTAGAAAAGTTAGACACAACTAAAAAGGAGGATTAAGATAACCATGAGCACAGTCCTAAGTGAAGATTCAAGTATGGTGGCATAAATGGTCTGTATTTTCTGAGCAATTCAGAAGATATATTGTCTAAAGGTCACAGTTAGTTCAAATTAAACAACAATAACAACAAAACAAACCCTATGCCTAAAACTTTTGAAAGCGGCGTAAATCAGACAATATGAGTGTGTGCGTGTGTGAATTTATGAACTAACATGATAATGTGTACCAAGGTCATAATATATACTTACTATCTCCTGGAAACAACACCAGCTCCTGCAGACCTGGAAAAGAAAGAGTAATAAATTAGTTGATTAATAAGGTGAAAAATAGTTTGCTTGTGCTTGTCACGATGGCTAGCTGGTAAAGAAATGGTTAACAACACTAACCGGTCCTGTAGTTTATCTTATATAGCACTTTGAAACCCACCCACCACCCAAAAAAGTGATTTATTAGCACCAAAACCCCTCTGTTTATTAACCAAAACCCTCAAATTCTACTCTAAAACAATTCAAACAAGTTGTAGTGTTAAATTAGAGTTGAATTTGAGTGTTTTAAAGAGTTTTGGTTGATGAGAAGTGGGGGTTTGTGCAAATAAATCACTCGAGGGAAAACCTTACTAGACTGGTGTTTTGCACGATTAACCCTTAAGGAATTTGGTACCTTGCTTGTTTCCCTCCAGATTTGAACCTCCCATTACTTGATCCCTTGTTTCCCTTGTTGGCACCATTCACGGCCACATTTTGTACAGATGGAAGAGCAGGTCTAACTTCTGGTGCTAAGCCATTAGCCGCCTGCAGGTTTTTCGATTTAACTGAAATGTTCGTATCAGATAGCCCTTTAGCAATGTTAAAGCTAGCACCATTTGGCTGTTGAGTGTGTTTTAAATACTGTGGGTGATGGCTTTGTGCAACAGGAGTTAGAGCAACAGAGGGGAAGAATGAGGAATGAGGAACAGATGCTGCTGCAGCAGCCACGACTTTGGCGAAAGCTGTAGTTGCTGATATAATCTCCTGAGCGCCTTCACGCAATTGTATGAAATCCCCTTCAATTATGAATAACTGGAAATGCATGGTCGAAAAACGGTTCAAATAAATAACAGGATTTTGTTATATATATTACCCCTAAAATATTGCCATTTCCATATATCACCAAATAAACTTCATATTTTCATATATCAGACTTAAAATCTATATCAATTATTCAAAATTCTCAATCTGGATTTACAAACCAACAACATTTGAGAATATTCTATAATAATTGCATTATACCTATTAAGAATTGCACGGGGTATGACAAATGATCATTTTTTCCTTCTTTTGGATGGTCAAACAGACTTCAATACATTATAACTATATCTCTTAGAAGAAATGGAGAACAGCATTACAGCTAGGGTTCTCCGTTTCCAAAAGGCGGTTCATATTTGAATAATTAAACTAACCTTGGTTAGTTTAGTCATGACATGATATTAAATTGATAACATGTGAATGGTAACATACTAACATATGGCTATTGAAAATAGCAAATCTGAAGGTGATACATAAAATATCAAGTTTTGGGGTTGCTATATGAAAATAGCTATGTTATATATATATATATATATATGAAAACCCCATAAATAAATGGTTTGTTCAGGAAGATTTAAAAACCTACTTCAGGGTGATGAGCCACAAAATCATCAAGCTTCCCATACTGTTTCTTGTAATCATGCCAGTGAAGAGGTGCAAGCATTTTAGCAAGCCTGTTTGGTAGCTGAATGTACAGAGAGATTATAAAATTCAGTTGGTATACCTCGATAAGAAGAAATGGTCACCCCTCGTGCTAAACTCTTGGTGTAAATTTTTAACCGACTTACAGTGGTACTGATCCTGATTTGGCCATCAGCTCCAGCTGGAATAGCACGAACAATGCAAGCCAAAAGTGATCTTTCATCTAAAAGAGTAGATATGGTTGGCATTGATGCCTGTACTGAGGCCGATTCAGGAAATATAGACAATCTTTCAATGCTGTCTGTAACATTATTGGAATCAATTGAGTGGTTTGGAGCAGCAGATATATTAGCAAAGGAAGCTGACCGCAGTTGTGTTTCTGCTAAAAGTTTCTCTTGTGATTGGTTGATAGCAGAGACTGTACTCTGATCCTGCACCTGCAAGGTTGAAAGCGATACGGATGCAAGCCAATACTTCAGATCTCAACGCAGTTTTAGGAAACTTAAACAAACCTTCACAAAAATGAGATATTCTTCAATTAAACACAAAACAGCTAGTTGACTGGTTGATTCTTCTATGGATAACAATAACCAACCTTCTATCCAAACTTTTCATGTCAGCAACATATACATGAACCTCTTTCAGGACCATATTCTCGATTTAACAACAATTCTATCCTTTTAACTGCCTCCATCTATGTTAGTTTTGAGCCTACCTCTAGCAATCAAAATGTTATCGCTCTTCCTAGTTGGCGCACTTGGGGAATTCCCAAACCATCTAAATAGTTTATACTCAGTTTGCCTCTGCGGGAGCTACCATTAACTTCTTAGAGACTCTCATTTACAAATCCACAATCCTCGATCAACAACTATGTATTTTACCTATACGTAACCACACTTCTACATCAGAAAAGCAAATAAATTTGTTGTTTCTTACACTATGGAGAAAGTAGTAAGAATAATAAATCAAACAATAAACCATACCGTAATCTCATTTTCCTGTTCTGCTGAGGTAAATAGCAGTGTCGGATGAGATGGTGCAATTGATGCTTTTTGTGACTCCTGAGACGCTTGATACTGCTTATTGTTTGACTCGAGCACCTGAAATTAAAAAGCTCATAAACATGAAAAGTTTAGTACAGAAATATCGGTAAAGATTAAGTTAAAAACAACAACAACATGCTCTTGTTTACCCCCTTTACTTCATTGCTTGATCCATTGATTGCCGCAGAAGATGTCTGCTGCTGGTTGTGGTCAATATGAACGTTTGGATTATCTGAATGGGGTACCTGTCTCTCAGCAGGATATTCATAAACATAACAAGTCTCTGAGCTTGAGAGGTTCTGCACCATTAAAGATGGCTGATAGTTATTCTGAACTGGATTCTGTGAGGCGTCTGTTACTTCCTACAGGTAAACAACAGTTCATGTTTATCTTCAAAGAATAATTGTTACTCCATCTAAGGGCCTGTTTGGGTTTGGAATGAAGTCAGGATAACCGAAATTTGTAGAGTTATCTAAATTTCAGTCTAATGTCCCAACTATGCACCGTTTGGCTTTCATTTTCAAGTTTAGTTAAATCAAGTTATTTTAGCTTCAAAATTGATATGACCGGAGTTATCTAATATCCAATCCAACCTCTTATTTCTAAACTCCAAAAAATGAGAAGAAAGCACTCATTCTTGAGGTTAGATAACACCAAAACAACTCTTTAGGGGTTTAGATTATTACTCCAGAGCCAAACAACGCATTAAAGTTAATTTAAATGGAGGTAGGGTCTTGCAAACTAGAGTTTGCATAACCTATACACCACTTAAAATTAAATTCCGGTTATCCAAACAACGTCCAAAAAGGCCTTCAGCCATGATGGCTTCATAACATAAAACTCTAGTGTTACCTGCTGCCAATGTTGATGAGGTGGAAGTGTAAATGTAGGCTCAAAACGTCCAACAAGAGGCTGAGGAATATGTGAATTGGATGATGATACAGATTGTGGAGCGGCCTGAGGATGCATACCAAATGGATGCATTGCCGTTATCTGGTTGGGAGGAATAAACACACCCATTCCAAATATGGGAGATGTAACAACTGTGACGCCGGCAGCTTGTTCGTTCTAAAACAGAATGAACCAACACAAATTTAAGGTCTTAAACGTCGGTTGTAGTATGTAATGCTATATAAGCACTGAGATTGGCAGAAAATGCAAGATGAATGCAACAGAGAGAATGGAGACAGTACACCCATCTTTATAGCACAAATTTATTTAAAGCTCCCAAATGTGTCATGCACGTGTCAAACACCGATACTACATAGCCATGGCCAGGACACCATGTAGGAATCAACATAATCATGCCAAAGATAACGCTTGTATTTTTCAGGATTTTGATGCAGGATGAACATGATTCAAATTAGATCCAAGAGATTGTAAATGGTGTCAAATGTAACTACTTACTAAGTATTTACATAAGTTGCATGGAACTCCAGACTTCATCATTGCCTCTATATCATTCTATATATTCCTATTCTGTGGTCATTATCAAATTATACTATACTAGTTGTTTACACATCAAGTAACCATGTAGTTCCGATCAATCGATTTGGTTCAATTTTAAAATGTTTCATGAATCATAATTATATGTTCTAAATTTGTTTAGTTACTTGACTCGACACGAAGTTGTTCGATAGCAAACCCACTCTCATTTTTAAAAAAGGGAAATTTTTACCCACGTCTCACATCGTCCAGCAATTTCTCCATTCCTTAGAAGTTGGAACCGCTATATGTGAACAATAAAATGATACGGATGTCTCTTAACCAATGAGCGTGCGTTCAAGTATATCCACGTACACGTCGCCATGCCACACATTTTTACAAATTTGTTGTGTTTCGGTCCATGTCTGTGTCGTATTCCATGTCTAGACAATCTTGAAAGATTTGACAAAGTTCTACAACCACCAATTTACCCGCATCCCTCGATTACAACAAAATTCCTTGCAAAGCAAATCATGGACAATAGAGACTTGCTGTCATCCTAAAAGACCAATTGGCATCCTCCAAGTCTCTAGAAAGAAAAGGTTATAAGAGTAAAGATGGTAGATAGAAAGCACATGCAAAGACACAAATCAGATATGGGTCACCAACACAACACTATATTAGCATGTCGCCGTCATGCCAATTCTTTAAATAGCCAATTCTTTAAAGGACAAAGAAGGAACAGGGACACATAAGCATGCATGCTAATTTATCTTATGATAATGTTAAGAATATATAATAAATTAATAATAAAAATAATATAGAGCACACAAACACAATCATGTAGACATGGGCTAGCATGCATGCTAATTTATCCTATGATAATGTTAAGAATATATAATAAATTAATAATAAAAATAATATAGAGCACACAAACACAATCATGTAGACATGGGCTCGCATGCAAATGCACTACATATGATGTTTTTGAATGCACTAAATTTAACCTATAATCAATTTTATAGAATTGTATAAGGAATATCTCCTGAGTAGTCAACCTTTTATGAACTACCTAATTTATTTTCCTTCTTAAAGCACATGATATGCCAAAATTGTTGAACTTTTACACAAGACCCTATGTTGGCATTCTTTTCCCATCAAATATGATCTTGATATATAAATGGAAGTAAATGCGTATCTAGATGTAATGTCTGGAAGTTTACAAAATCTGAACAAGCGTTTATAAGTGTGTGAAATAATAAATTAGATTATTGGTGACGTATTTGAGAATAGGCTAACACAGTGCCCATGGAATGTTCGAGTGTTGATGTCTGGAATAATATTCTCCGTGAGCCCTTTCTTTTTTATTTTCTTTGCAAGATCTCTATCCAAGCATTTTCATCTCTGTTAGTCTTTATATATCCTATTCAGTTATTGTTTGACATCTCATCATGACTAGCCTGGTGTAACTAAAACCCATGTCTATGTCAGTTTAATCAGGCCCTAGAATAATGTCCAAGCTTTTCAAAAGCCGAAAGCGCACGCAATATATTTGCATCCCATATTTGTGCATCATGAAGTCTATATTTTTCAACTGACTCAAAGTAAAAACTAATCGCCTAAATCTTGCTTGGATTAAATTAAGAAAAATAATGCATTCTTGTCTATTTTTCCATATCCTTCTGAACCCATCAAAAATGGGAAAGGTGTAAAGATTGCTTCTAGAAAATCAAAAGGAAAATAAGTAACCCAAAGCTAATAAAATTTTTCAAATTTTTTATTAAATTTGTCACCTCTGAGGATACAATGGGAGATGAGGCAAAAGGATGACCATCAAGATTTCCATTAGACATCATGAAGTCAATAATTTTCAACTGACTCAACTAAGTAAAAGTGAAAATGCCTTAATCTTGCTGAATTAAATTAAGAAAAAAAAATACATTCTTGTCTATTTTCCCATATCCATCTGAACCCATAAAAAATGGGAAAGGTAAACAGATTGCTTCTAAAAAAATCAGAAGGAAAATAAGTAACATCCTAAAGCTAATGAAAATTTTCAAAATTTTTATTAAATTTTTCACCTCTGAGGATACACTGGAAGATGAGGCATAAGGATGACCATCAAGATTTCCATTAGACATGAAGCTGAGGCAACCATTCTCTGCACCAACATCCTTCGCATTGATTTGGCTTCCCTTGTTTCCAACGTTTGAAGTCGAATCTCCAGAGTTTTGAGATGAAACTTTTGCACCCTCTTTATATGTTCCATTTCGTTCCCTTGCTTCGGCTAACTCTAGCTGAAGCTGTTGTATTACTTGCAGATGATGACGATCTACTTCCGCAAACTAAACATCACAACAAATCATATACTAAATCAAATACAGATGCTTATTATAGCTCAATATACTCATATAAACATAACAAAGAAAAGAAGAAAGAATGATGTTGGTAGAATCAAGCAACCTGTTGGTGAATACCAATCCAACATTGGTTGAACTGTTCAGTACGTTCTTGTAGCTCGGCTTGCAGGGAAGTTGATTGCAAGACCTCCATTTGCTGAGCACGAGCAATCCAAGCTTGTGCCTCCCTCAATTGTTCATCTTTCAAAAGGATGGTTTCCTGTGCAACTCTATGCTGAAAGACAGAAAATTATTAGGGATGTCATCTCCTGTGTTGTTCAATTCATTAGTTAGCAATAGGACCTAATAATCATGATGGAATTTGGCAGGACAGATCAATCAAAAAGCAAAAAAAGGCAGAAATGCACAAACGTCAGAGCCAAGAAAATCAACATATAGATGATAAGCAACAAGTTGGAAAAAACTCGCCAGCAATGTTCAATAGCAAACTATCCTGAATTCCTATTATAATCAGTCCCGACTTTTTTCAGGCTTTAGTAAAATATCACAAACTAAAAAAAATTAACAAAATAAAACAAACTGCACATCAATATAAACTCCAATGGCCATTAACTCTCAGGTAACAATAATAAAAAGCTAATACAGTTAGAGTAACTTATTTCATTGATTTCAATACTAATTTTTTCCTTCAAAAAACTAAGCTCCATTGTGGTCCAATGCAGGTTAACACATGATCAATTGTTCACTTGGAAGTGATACTGAAGATCAACTTTACATTTTTTTAAAGGTAAGCGAGGTGTGAGACAATTAGGGAATAAGGTCCTATGTAGGTGTGCGACTTAAATATTTTTTTGGGTTTCTATCTGTTTAATGCATGCATTGTTTAATGCATGCATGCATTAAGCAGATAGAAACCCAAAAAAATATTTAAGTCGCGCACCTATCATTTTGATAGAGGCTTCAACCAATCAGATTTACGGAAGTACAAAGCATTAACATGCAGTGTACTAACTAAATTTTAATGATCTTCAAAACAACAAGATAAAACATGTATGTGCCTTACGGCGGGAGCGCTGAGTGTAGGGTAGAGTGGGGAGGCTTGGGTGAAGCTAAGGTGGGGGTTGAGGGTTCACCTGTTCCTCCAACACGAGAAACTGGGTTTCTTTCTCTTGAATATGTTCTTGGAGATCATGGATTTGTTTCAAACGTTGGGCTCTTTCTGCTTCTGAGTTATCGCGTTCTCTTCTGCAACAAAAGAAATCTTAGGCGTGTCAAATCACATTAGAAGGGATTGCCATAACAAACCTCAACATAGTGTAATCTATGCATGTTATCAAAAGCTAGAAATTAATAGCAAACACAAACAACCTCAGTCAGCATGCAACTAACTTATTATCTTCTTACACTCATGTGTTCTCTTTCATTAATCAGGCTCTTTAAAAGTAAAGTCTACTGATTTTCCGTCCAGTTCTATAACATTGGCCCATATATTTCTGAAAAATAAAATGAGACCTACACAAGCTAAAAGCATTAAATTTATATCAAATAAACTGTCCTTGATTTTGGGACAAAGTTAAGAAAATGCTTTGTGATGGAAAATGGCTCATTTTCTCCCCTTTTGGATGCAATTAACATGGTTAGATATTTTTCACCGCATCCATACATTGTGTGCAACCAATAGGTAACAACTAACAACCTTCATAATTTGAAATTCAAATGCCAAGCCAAAACACCGGCTACATTATTTTGTCCAACCTGATATATGGGGTGTTTCAAGTGCTACATCCTATGAATCAGTAATCTATGGGGGAGAATACGACCAGGTACATACTAAAATAAACCGTGTTTTTGTGTTCTTTTTTATGTATTTATTGTTCTTGCTTTTCAATGTGAAAACACAATAACATAGCAATTGTTAGTATATTGATTCTTGTTAATGGAAAGTATATATTAATTTGTATTCATTATCCAGTAACAAGAACATGAACATATATTTTAAAATAGTTATGGAAGGCAGATTTTGTAATCCAGTGTATTATCACACCATCACATAGTACCATTGTTGCACTAGCTATTATACAATATCCCATTTGAAAAGAAACTACATTGATCAAACAAATGTGCCAAGGTTTATAATTGTCTTTGTTATTATCTCAATAGTTGTAATTACTATTTAAGAAACTTAGTTTTTTTTATAATAATAAGGGGGGGAAAGCTTGTTGTTGTCGCATTTGTCGTCATCATGTGTATATGTACCTGTAGACACCCCCAACGAAGCCATTTGTGAATTTACCGTTTTAATAAGTGTTTGTTGTACATGGAAACGACTTAATTATATAGTTCAAAACCCGCTCAAAATGACCAGAATACCCTTTTCAAGAACGCTCAAAAATTCATATCTCGTGAAATCTTCGAAGACCTGTCATGAAACTTTTTGTAGAGATTCATCATGATTTATCAAAGAAAAAGGTTTTAATTGACATGTTGATGTCACTAAGATTAACATTAAACCCCCTCAAACTTTCAAAAATTGCCCAAAAATCACTCGTCTGATCGATGAGCATTTTCATGATATAAATCATATTTGATCATATGCCATATCAGTTGGAATCTTTTCAAATGGGCAATTTCACCCAAAACCCGTTAATTTCCTTAATTGCGCTCTAGTCGTCGTTAACGGTTTCGATTTTTTATCTCACAATCCGTTGATCTAAATGATACCAAACTTTTTCAAAACATTTTGGTATTTCTTTATAAGCACACCATAAAAATTTCATCAAACAATCGACAACGTTTAGCTGATAAGATGAAGCCCGCCGATTATTTTATTATTAAAATGATATGGTGGGCCCACATTGGTAAAATTGCTAACTATTTTTATGAGCCCTCATATTTTACTGAGATGATCCTTCATGCAAAATTTCATGTCAATTAGACATTGTTTGATGGGTGTTTATACCGTGCCACATCCCGTACTGCATTTTGTCGAGCACCCATCAAGCACTTTTGAAAATGGGTCAAAAATTGCTGAAAAATTCTCTGAACTCATCTTTCGTCATTTCAAGAGAGCCCACAAAATTTAAGGTCACTTGAGCGCTGTTTCTTATATGTTTGAACAAGTGTGATTAAGAGATTGTTAATCTAATCAATTAATCAAACAAATGGATATGATTAATTAATGACTGCTTGACTTTGTTTAATCTACAGTATAGGTTGCTCTCTCAACTGAATCATTTAATTAAGTTGCACCCTATGAACATCACAACATGGAATCCTATTTAATTAAACATATATTCACCCAAATTTCACTCATTTTTGTTTTATTATAGATTACTTGATGCTCAAGTATTTCATTATAAAATAAACTGAGATAAAAATTAGGATTGATTGTCTTTGCATCATCTCAACCATTCAATCCATTTACATCAATCAAAACCCTAATCATTTACTCTTGCAATAAATAAGCCTTCTCTCATGAGAGAGGATACTCTACTTTATCTTTTTTTATCCTCAAAAACTCAAAGCTCACTCTCTCCTTCTCCTGTAATAAGCCATTAGTTAGGCTTGAAAAATCCAAAAATCCAAAAAATTCCCAAAATTATGGGCTAAAGAAAGAAAAACACGATTTTACCCTCTCAGAATTAGAATATACGAGTGAATGCCCTATTTTTCTATTTTTAGATTGTGTAGCTTCAATTCAATCCTTCAAACAGGAACGACCTTGAAAAATTAGGAATCCAAGATCCCCACTTTTCATTTTCCTTTCTTTTCATGCAATTTTAGTATAATTTCTTTGTTCATGCAAATAGGATAGCCTTTCTTTATGGTTTTTTCTTGATTCTCTTGTTTTACCCTTGAGATTGTGATCTATTTGATAAAGAGAAGAGGATTTTATCCTAGGCCACTTTTTATAGATCAAAATCTTTTTTTAAAAAAACCAGAAAATTTGTATAGTATCTTGATTTTACTCTCATTTTATTTATTTGTTTGTGGGTTTTTATTGAGAATGCCAAGATGACATGATCGCATCTAAGGATCCTTAATTACAAAGCCTTTTCAATTCAAATCAAAAAGCAAAGATAAATCGAAAAAAGTGCATTGAGAAAAAAACCGATACGTGGTTTTTTCATAAGTTTGTCTTGTTTCGTCCATAGCTCCCTCTACATTACTCTAAAGTCAGTGAAGTTTGTTTTGTTAGAAAGTAGATTCAATAAGCTTTCCAACGGTATAAATTTCATCAAATTTGAAGGTATGGATTGAGAGAAACGGACGTTTCAATCCAACGGATTGAGTCGACCAATCTGCACAGTCCAAGCTGTTTTTTGTATTAGGTACATGAGCAGGTTTTACGATCTCATCAGTGTATTCTAGATATCAAAACAGCCCCAATTGCCGAGTATCGGTATCGGTTCCCGATTCCATCGGATTTGGTTTCCTTTGGTCTCCACCTTTATTTCTATGCTTCTAACATCTTCATTCATGCATTCCTACATGTTGTGAACGTGTTTTAGTTCCAAAAACATTTTCAATTCTTTCAAAATAAAACAACTTCGAGTTGCTTTTTATGCCCGATTAGGTTATCTCCTTGGGT
The DNA here is from genome assembly GCA_030015575.1 of Agapanthus africanus. Lineage (NCBI taxonomy): Eukaryota > Viridiplantae > Streptophyta > Magnoliopsida > Asparagales > Amaryllidaceae > Agapanthus > Agapanthus africanus. The sequence continues at coordinate 871,031,735 of JASDDO010000022.1, read as the reverse complement.
AGCCGTTTCACGTCGGGTTTCCACAGAGATATCGCAATTCCTCACCCTGACTCTTCTCTGGTCTTCCTCCCTCGTTACTTGCTTTCCCTTATTAATTTCCTTTTCCTACATTTTTTCTATATAACGTAGGTAGCGACTCCGAACTAGACTAACACATGTTTGTTTGTGGCTTTCGATCGTCTAACTAGACTAACACAATTTCTTAGCGGATTGAAACGCCTGTATCTCTTAATCTAGAGCTCCAAATTTGATGCAATTTGTACCATTGGAAACCTTATTAAGTTTACTTTCCAACAAAACAACCGTCGCCAACTTTGGAATTTTGTAAAGATGATCCTATACCATTCACATTTTCAATAAAAATCCATAAAGGAATAAAATGAGAAGAATCCAAATACTACACAATTTTTCTAAATATTTTGGTTTTGTGAGATTTTGATCTATGAAGAGCATCCATGGATAAAATCATTCTCTTTATCAAATATATCACAATCTCAAAAGTAAATCAAGAAAATCTAAAAAAGAGTCTACTGTACTTGCATAAACAAAGAAATTATACTAAGGTCGCATGAAAAGAAAGGATCGTGGATCCCTAAACTTTCAAGGTGGTTGTTTTAAAAGTTGAAATTGAAGCTAGACAATTTAGAACTAGAAAAATAAGGTCTTCACTCGTAAATCCTAATCCTAAAACTAAAAGAGAAAACCCGGGTTTTTCTTTCTCTAGCTCATGATTTTTGGAAAATTTTGGAGGATTTTGGGATTTTTCTAAGCTAACTAATGGCTTATTACAACTTATTACAACTTATAAGAGAAGAATGAGAGAATAAGGCTTGAATCTTATGGATGAAGAAAAGAATCAAGGAGAGTCTTTCTCTCCTCTCTAAAGAAGTTTTATTTATAGAAATAATAAGTGGTTAGAATTGTGATTGATGTAAATAGTTTAAATGGTTAAGATGATGTACAGATAATTTATCTTAATTTTTACCTCGGTTTATTTTATAATGAAACGTTTGAGTATCATGTAATCCATAATAAAACAAAATGAATGAAATTTAGGTATGATTTGGATGATTGCATATTTAATTGAGTAGGATTCCATGGTGTGGTGTTCATAAGGTGCAATTTAATTAAATGGTAAAGTAGAGAGAGTATCATATGCTGTAGATTTGACAAAAGCAAGCAGTCGTTAATAAATGCAAACCAACTATTTGATTAATTGACTGGCTTAACGACCTCTTAATCACACTTGTTCAAATCTATTGGAAACGACACACAAATGACCTCAAATTTTGCAGGCTCTCTTAAAATGGTGAAAGATTAATTTTTAGAATTTTCGGTAATTTTAAACCCATTTCCAAAAGGGCCCAATGGAGGTGCTTAACGAAATGCGACATGGGATGTGATACGGGCGAAGCACCCATCAAATGATGCCCAATTGATGTGAAATTTTTAATGAAAGATCTTAGTAAAATAAAAGGGTCTGTTAAGAAAACTTGGCGATTTTACCAGCGTAGACCAACCGTATCATTTTAATAATAAAATAATTGGTGAGCTTTAGCTCATTGGGTAAACATTGTCGATTTTTGTTGAAATTTTTATAAATTACCAAAACAATTTGAAAAGTTTGGCATTGTTTGGATCAATGGATTATGGGATAAAAAATGGTAATCGTTAATGACAATTGGCGTGCGATAAAGTAAAATTAACGGGTTTCAGATGAAATTACCCATTTGAAAAGACTCCAACTGATATAGCATGATCAAATAGAATGATTATATCATGGAAAATGCTTATCGATTAGATGAAAGTGATTTTTGGGCATTTTTTTAAAGATCGAGGGGGTTTAATGCAAATATTAGTTAAATCGACATGTCAATTAAAAATTTTTGCTTCGATAATTCACGATAAATCATGAAGAACCTCTACAAAAAATTTCATGACAACCCTTCGAAGATTTCACCGGATATGAATTTTGAACATTCTCAAAAAGGGTATTTTGGTCGTTTTGAACGAATTTTGAACCATATAATTAAGTCATTTGATGTACACTAAATGCTTATTTTTATGCAAAAATGACATGAATGGTATGATACAGATGCAATGATATGATGAACATGCAATGTAATGATGCACAAATGATGCTGGGGTTAAGACGGTAGATTCACAAATGGCTACTTCGCTGGGGAGTCTACAGTAGCTACATAATGTACATCAATCAAATGATGGAAAAGATGCTTAATGCATGAATTTGTAATAGGTGGATGGTTCTCTAACTTCAGATTTATGGTTATTGGTAAGCAACATTCATGTCCATATCTTTGCGGGCAATGAATAAAAGTCAAGTCCAAATGTTAGATTTTAGGTTTACATCCGATCATTATTTTTTCAAAAAATTAAAGCGGATTTTGTACACCATGTAGTCATATTTTAATAGATGAATGCTTGATTTCAGTGGTGAATCTAATTAATTCAAATCTACATTTAATAAAATCATCAAATGGCTTCTGCAGAGACAAACAAAGAGGATTAAAAGTCCACCATATATATAAGCTGTTTTCTACACTTCAGTCAGATGTGAAATGCAACATCATAGCTGGACACCGATCACATTGTTTGATGCACTAAGAGTCTAGTTGAAACATGTAAGACTTTATTTAAAACTCGTAATTGGTTACTGAGTAAGGGTCTGATGGATTCAACACTTGGTATAATTTATGAGACAATGATAACTGAGGACATAAAACAGAATAGGTTGACTAAGATAGAAATGTCTCAACTGCAATTGTCAGGATTCAAGACGAAAGGACATGTCAATCAAAATAAGTAAAGCAAGTAGTCACTATGGACGTGATTCCAAACTAACATTTGAAATAATATTTGCTTGATGTCATAAAAAACACAAGAAAGCCCACTATGTAGGCAGTGAGGATCATCTATACACCCTATACAAACAGAAAATGCTTAAAAGTAACTAACATAGTGTAGAGAACAGTACTACTTGAGATGCATCAAGCAAATAATTTGGCAAGAACCATTCCGTATGGTACATAAAAGAAAACAAAGATCGAAGAATATTGAAACGCAATGAACCCCACCCATCAACCTACATACCTAAAGGTGGCTAACTCATTATTTTGTTCCCTAAGAAGGTCATCTTTCGCCCAAGCCTACACAAGAAATATAACTCTTTAGTATTATCAATCTTGCTCTCTTACAAATACAATAAAAAAGAAATAAACAGACCACTTCATTGTCAAGTTTGATAGCACAAAGCTCCCTATCCTTCTCTTGCAGTTTCATGTCCAACTCATGTACATGCTGTGCTTTTTCCTCTAGCTGCTCCTGCACGACCAAGACAGGAAATGGACAGGGTGAGAAAGACAAAGATTATGAAAGGTGGAAATGGAAGAGCCTATGGTATATTTTTGCAATGACAAGTATGCATAAGCATAATGGCACACATAGTTAATGCAATAGAGTTTTAACAAACATTGTCAATTGCACAAAGAAGAAAGTATAAGGATCATATGGTATGTTTTCTAACTCCAAACAGAAAAGTTGGAGGAGGTATATGAAATAAGATACAATAATTGAAGAAATATGTAAGTCAATACCCTCATGTACATATCTGAGTCTTCAATGACGAGAAGAATGGATATTAGACAAGTAAAACAACTCAAAGAATCAAAGAAGATGGCACCATATGATCCATTGATTCAATATCACTTCAACCAGCAAATAAAATTGCAAACTGCTGGTCCATTCTTAAAGAACAAACACAGTATCCACGGACCACGATGCCAGGCTTGAAAATGATGGCATCAAAGTCAAACAAGATGAATGTAAATTAGAATCATATCAAGAAAACTGAAGATATGTAAAGGCTCAGAATAGGGGGGGATTATGTACACCGATCTTATAGTCTGTATGGAACGTATAGTCTGCATTTGTATCCTTGAAGCAATCACATAGGCCAGACACCATTGAAGATTTTTCCATATAAAACAACTTTCAAAATAACATAGAGCAAAGGCACTTTGGTAATAGAAGCATATGTGCTAAGACTTGAATTATTCATATATATCGACCATAATATACTAAAATTATTAGATGATTACAGTGATCAGATAACAAGCAATTGCACATCCGCAAAAACCCCTGTTTGGAAATGGAGTTGAGTTTAGATAATAGGAGTTTCATAAATTTATCTAAACTTAACTCCAAAATCCTAACTATGCCATGTTTAGCTCTCGTTTTGGAGTTTAGAAAACTCCGGTTATCTAACTACAAAATTGAGGTATCCGGAGTTCTCTAAACTCCAATCCAACTAGAGTTTTCTAAACTCCAAAAGAATGAGAGAAAAACACCCATTTTGGAGTTTAGAAAACAAAACTTTGGAGTTTAGATAACTCCATTGCCAAACACCTCATTAAAGTTAAAATTTAAAGTGGAGGTAGGACCTTGCAAACCCCTCTGCCTCCACTTAAAAATAAACTCCGGCTATCCTAACTCTATACCGAAAAAGGGCTAAAACTCCATTTCTATTAGTTATTTTCATCATAACACTCAAACATTAGAAGATAGTCTACGAAAACAGCAGTGTACCACCACCCTTGCACACACCAGCACAATGTGCATCACCAAAATCTCACACTAACCAACATTGCATGTAAACAAAAAAATTCAACATAAATCATCGGCTAAAAAAAAACCTTGAGTTTGCAAGCCGCATCCGCATGCTCTTCAAGCTTCAGCTGCAAGCTACTCTGCACCTCCGAGATCTCCGACCTCGCAATGGCCTGCGCCATCAGCTCAATCTCCACATTCTGCAGCTCCTTCCTCTGCTTCGAGATCTCCTCGAGCCTCCCCTGAAGTAACTCGTCCTGAACCTTGGTACAAAGAAATCTAGGGTTTACAACTGGGGAATGTAACAAGAGCAGAGAATCCCCTATATGACCTTTACCTCTTTTGCGACGACGCGCCATTCTTTTCTCGGAGGGTGAGAGGAGGAGGAGGAAGAAGAAGACGAAAGCGCCGGAAGAGATCCGCCGCGGCCGGCGGCAGCCTCCATTGCGATCGGAGCGAGGGAGGATCTCTAGAACCGCTCCAGCTTTGAGGAAATTAGGGTTTTGAAACCCTAATTTTGGAAGGTCGAGGGAAGAGAATGGGGGTTAGGGTTCCTAGGGTTTAGATGGGTTACAGTGAAGGGGATCGGAAAAGAGAAGGGACAGAAGTGGGGAAAGCCTGCGAAAACGGTGAGGGCATAAAAATTCCTAATCAAAGGTTAGGTCTGTATTAGTGTAATTACTGGGTTTATTCATACATGCTCAGCACATGCAACAAAATATATTGAGTTATCTTTTCTTGATAGTTTTTTTTATGCAGTTGGTATCTTTTCTTGACGGTTGATTGGGTAAATTGTCAAAAAGTCCCGGCCAATTTCCATGCTGTAGAAAAATCCATGGTCCTTTCGCTCTTGTTAAAAAACATTGGCCCCGGTTAAAACCCCCTTGCTTAATCTTTAACCGCTTGAAATTTCGTATATCTCAATAATGCCCACGCCCATGTACTTTGACAGCCTATACATGGCAGTCGCCGTACAAACAACTTTCTTGTGATATCTAGATACTTGCATGTAACATCTAATATGTTTTCATTTTTCCTACAAAAAATTTAATTTCTCATCAAATATACTTCTTTCCCACCAAAAGTCTTTAAAATATCTTTCTATTTTCATGTAACATCAAAGCAGATGCATGTAATATCTAGCTAATTGCTTGTAATATCTAAGCATCTGCTCGTAAATCTAATTCCTACTGTTTATCCTCTTTATGACCTCTAACAATTACATCATTAAGAAAATGTATAGTTTAAACAAAACAAGTCTGAATGTTTGACCAGAAGGTCCTACGGTTCTGTAGGGTGTTTTTCGTCACCCCATTGAGATGGGAATACGCGCGCGCTTGTCAGGCGTACTACAGATTCCCCCTGCCTGGAGTAGGCCGGGGTTTAATGATTGTGGGGATCCGAATCTCCGGCAGCCGCGGACTAAGCTGCCGTTAATTACCCCTCGCCTTTGGGGCGAGGGAACCTCCGATTAACGGGTTAAAAATGGTCATGCGAACTCAATGTGCAGTGTACGTGTGTTGTGTTTTGAAAGGGGGGGTTTGGATATATCGGGAGCCACGCAGAGTTTTTACGGGGGTCCCGCTACCCGGATAGCGGGCTGGGGGTCAAGGGGGCTAGCAGCCCCCTTGCGGGGTGCGGGGCAGCGCCCCGGCCCAAAAAATTTTGAGGAGGACAGTATTGTGGAGTATGTGTGTGTGTATAAATTTGTATACATATGTATATATGTATTTATGTACACAAAAAGAGGGGGAAAAGGCATCCAAGGGATGCACAGGTGCGCAAGCGCGCGCGCCACGTGTCGGCACGCGGGCGACTTGCGCACACAACAGGCTTTTAGCCTAAAAATATTTCTCTGAAGAGAAATCAAAGAGGAGTTAGACTCCTGAGTGTGTTTTTGTTTTGTTTTTTTTTTGTTGGGTTAATGGAAGGCTTCTTCTTCTTCCTCCTGTTGCTTGCTGGGTCTTGAAGATCAAGAGATGTAAAATCTCAAAATCTCTCCTTTTTAAGATCTGATGGCAGATCCAAGTTCCCCTTTGTGGGTTTTGTGGTGGAAAACTATTTAGTTTTGAAAAAGGAAGAGTAAAACTCTTGATTTAATTCAAGAGAAAGAAGAAGAAGGTTTTAGAACCTTGGAGAAGAAGCAGGAAAGAGCTCAGCTCTAATTTTTTTTGGAGAGAATGAAAAGTGTTCTTTTTTATTCATCATCATGTTGCCTTTTATAGGCTTACATATTTACATATAGCCCCTTGGGCTCTACAAAATGGCATTTTAGCCATCCCATGGCTCATGTGCCATTTCATTTTTGCACATAAGCCATGGGCTTACAAAATATTGGCTTTATGCCCACTTTGTTTACATTCATGCATAAACAATTACATAAAAATTATTTATTACATGATTTCATCGTTGCCATGGGGAGGCTGTCCGTGGGCTTGACTTGGGCATGGGTCCGCTTGACCTGGGCTTGGGCCCACCTAGCTTGGGGGTTGACCTTGACTTTGACTCGGTCAACCGGGGTGTAAATTTTTACCCCAACAAATTGCCCCCCATCAATAAATGCACACCACATATGTGAGTCGTGTGCATGAAATTGATGGATCTTCTTTCACGTGGAGGCGACTTGATTTGGTTCCCACTTTTTGGGATGCACTGCCCTTTTTACGACATGGACGGTCGACGCTTGACGCGTCTCCGAGACAGAGTGTCCGTGGTAGACGTTTCCCTTGCCCGGAGCGATCCGGTTCCTGCTTTGTAGGAAACCTGCACTGCCCTTTTTGCGACATGGACGGTCGACGCTCTGTTACGAAGCGATTTGGGTTCCCAATTTGCGGGAGCCTGCACTGCCCTTTTTGCGACATAGACGGTTGACGCTCTGATCCGGAGCGATTTGGGTTCCCAATTTGCGGGAGCCTGCACTGCCCTTTTTGCGATATGGACGGTCGACGCTCTGCTACGAAGCGATTTGGGTTCCCAATTTGCGGGAGCTTGCACTGCCCTTTTTGCGACATTAGACGGTCGACGCTCTGATCCGGAGCGATTTGGGTTCCCAATTTGCGGGAGCCTGCACTGCCCTTTTTGCGACATTAGACGGTCGACGCTCTGATCCGGAGCGATTTGGGTTCCCAATTTGCGGGAGCCTGCACTGCCCTTTTTTTGACATAGATGGTCGACGCTCTGTTACGAAGCGATTTGGGTTCCCAATTTGCGGGAGCCTGCACTGCCCTTTTTGCGACATAGACGGTCGACGCTATGATCCGGAGCGATTTGGGTTCCCAATTTGCGGGAGCCTGCACTGCCCTTTTTGCGACATTAGACGGTCGACGCTCTGATCCGGAGCGATTTGGGTTCCCAATTTGCGGGAGCCTGCACTGCCCTTTTTGCGACATGGACGGTCGACGCTCTGATCCGGAGCGATTTGGGTTCCCAATTTGCGGGAGCCTGCACTGCCCTTTTTGCGACATAGACGGTCGACGCCCTGATCCGGAGCGATTTGGGTCCCCAATTTGCGGGAGCCTGCACTGCCCTTTTTGCGACATAGACGGTCGACGCTCTGTTACGAAGCGATTTGGGTTCCCAATTTGCGGGAGCCTGCACTGCCCTTTTTGCGACATAGACGGTCGACGCCCTGATCCGGAGCGATTTGGGTCCCCAATTTGCGGGAGCCTGCACTGCCCTTTTTGCGACATAGACGGTCGACGCTCTGTTACGAAGCGATTTGGGTTCCCAATTTGCGGGAGCCTGCACTGCCCTTTTTGCGACATAGACGGTCGACGCCCTGATCCGGAGCGATTTGGGTCCCCAATTTGCGGGAGCCTGCACTGCCCTTTTTGCGACATAGACGGTCGACGCCCTGATCCGGAGCGATTTGGGTCCCCAATTTGCGGGAGCCTGCACTGCCCTTTTTGCGACATAGACGGTCGACGCTCTGTTACGAAGCGATTTGGGTTCCCAATTTGCGGGAGCCTGCACTGCCCTTTTTGCGACATAGACGGTCGACGCCCTTATCCAGAGCGATTTGGGTTCCCAATTTGCGGGAGCCTGCACTGCCCTTTTTGCGACATAGACGGTTGACGCTCTGATCCGGAGCGATTTGGGTTCCCAATTTGCGGGAGCCTGCACTGCCCTTTTTGCGATATGGACGGTCGACGCTCTGCTACGAAGCGATTTGGGTTCCCAATTTGCGGGAGCTTGCACTGCCCTTTTTGCGACATTAGACGGTCGACGCTCTGATCCGGAGCGATTTGGGTTCCCAATTTGCGGGAGCCTGCACTGCCCTTTTTGCGACATAGACGGTCGACGCCCTGATCCGGAGCGATTTGGGTCCCCAATTTGCGGGAGCCTGCACTGCCCTTTTTGCGACATAGACGGTCGACGCTCTGTTACGAAGCGATTTGGGTTCCCAATTTGCGGGAGCCTGCACTGCCCTTTTTGCGACATAGACGGTCGACGCCCTTATCCAGAGCGATTTGGGTTCCCAATTTGCGGGAGCCTGCACTGCCCTTTTTGCGACATAGACGGTCGACGCCCTGATCCGGAGCGATTTGGGTCCCCAATTTGCGGGAGCCTGCACTGCCCTTTTTGCGACATAGACGGTCGACGCCCTGTTACGGAGCGATTTGGTAGACGTGCCCCCGGCACGGAGTGTCGCTGTTTGACGCAAAGGTCGATGTTGGAATTGGATGGTTTGATTTGTTTGACTTGAGTTGACATCAGCATCGCTATACTGGAATATGGTACCAGGAGCGAATCATCATTCGTCATGAGAGAATTTTGGGATTGGTATTTTTGTCGGCATCTGCATTGCTGCACTGGAATAATGCCAGGAGCAACTCATCATGTGCCCCGGGAGGATTTGGATTTAGTTTTTTTTGTTTGGCATCTGCATTACTGCACTGGAATAATGCCAGGAGCAACTCATCATGTGCCCCGAGAGGATTTGGGAATTGGTGGCTTACGAGACAGGTTTAGATCCCTGTCACCTAAGGCTTTTCAATTTTATGGGCCGTGAGGGTCCCATAAAAGCATTTTCTCCCTACGAGTCGAAAGGATCTCGTAGGTGTATTTTCTCCTTAGGAGTCGTGGGGACTCCTAAGTGTATTGCTCCTTTGTGAGTCGTAAAGATCTCACGCGGGAATTTTCTCCTCACAAAGTTGAGAGAACTTTGCGAGTGCATTTCATTTCTTCTCTTTTTTTTTACAAGTTTGCGCCCTTTCGGGTTTTCACAAACTCGCCGGCAGTCCTGCTGTTTTTACTCACGGAGCCCTTTCGGGTTTTCATCCGTGCCCATTTTGCTTGTGGACATACCGTTCTTCTTTTTTTTTGTTTTCCCTTTTTTTTTCTCTTTTTTTTTTTTGGAATCTTCCCTGCCGGTGGGACTTTGAATGTGGTCTCGCCGGTAGAACTTGGGAGAGATTGGGATCGTTTTACGCCCGTGAATTGTATACGGTTTTGCAGGATGTATGATCCAGACCGTAGGGCCAAAAACATTTCAGGACTTTGTTGGCGTCTGCATCGCTGCACTGGAATATGGTACCAGGAGCGACTCATCATTCACCGTTGGGACATAGGATTTAGAATTTGGTTGGCGTCTGCATCGCTGCACTGAAATATGGTACCAGGAGCGACTCATCATTCGCCTTTTGGGGTATGGGAGTTGGAATTTGGTTGGCGTCTGCATCGCTGCACTGGAATGTAGTACCAGTAGCGACTCATCATTCGCCATTGGGGATTGGGGAGCGATGGCTTAGGAGACAGGTTTAGATCCCTATCACCTAAGGCTTTTCAATTTTATGGGCCGTGAAGGTCCCATAAAGTATTTTCTCCCTACGAGTCGTAAGGATCCCGTAGGTGCATTTTCTCCTTAGGAGTCGTGAGGACCCCCAAGTGTGTTCTTCCTTTGTGAGTCGTAAGGATCCCACAAAGGCTTGTTCTCCTCATGTATCGTGAGGACACATGAGTGGGTCTTCTCAATGGAGCATAATTCCAAAGGCGGAGACCAGCCGCGTAACTGGTGATTGCGGTAGGGCATGGGTATGCTGAGAATTATTTGAGCCCGTGGATTGTATACGGTAGTCAATTTGGGGACTAACCGTAGGGCTGAAAGAATTTTGGGAAATTGGATTTTTGTTTGGCGTCTGCATTGCTGCACTGGAATAATGCCAGGAGCAACTCATCATCCGCCTTTGTTTTTTTTTTTGTTTTTTTTTGTTTTTTTTTTGTTTTTTTTTTTTATTTTACCGCGATTGCTCTATCATTTCAGCTTTTCTTATCGTGAAGGTCGCGATTGCCCTATCATTTCGGCTATTTATTCGCGGTTGCCCCATCATTTCGGCTTTATTTTCATTTTTATTTTTACTCGCTGATTTTTATTGCGAGTTGGCCTATCATTTCGGCTTTTCTTTATTTTTCTTTTATTTACACATTTTTTTTTTTTACATTTACATTTTTTTTTACATTCCCAGTTTAACGACTTAGAGGTCGATTGTTCCCAGTTTAACGACGTGGTGGTTCTCTTTGCTTATCCCAGCTCCTTGAACTTTGATCTTGGCGGAGCTATGTTGATGACCTAGCTCTGTGGCTTGCCGATACATCCGAGGACTGTGAGGTTTTTCCAAGCTTATATTGGTCCTCTGCCCAATCTTTGAAAATATAGCAGTCTTCGATGGTATGACCCACCACTCTATGATATGGGCAGTATATGGGATTGCCGGTCATGTTCATTTCTTGTGGCCTCTTTGGAACAGGCAGTTGCAGACCGCTGTTCAGGGCGTCCATGAATATTTTGCGGACTTCATCCCTCCTGAAGGAGTATACCTTCTTCTTTCCCTCCATTGGAGTAGGTGCCTTTACTGATGCTGGTCCTCGAGGCACATGTCTGGGAGGATTAGGTTCCCGAAAGGTTTCGGTCTCTATTCGCATGAAATCGGCGATCGTAGCTTGACTGTTTGCTAGCACGCCTTTAGACAGTTCTATCTCTCCCATCTTATATTGCCTTTCGACCCAATCTTTGAAGACGAAGCAGTCCTCAATGGCATGACCGATCACCCGGTGATAGGGGCAATATTCTGGGTCGTCGGTCATATTCGCTTCTTGCGGTCTCTTTGATTCCGGCAGTTGTAGACCGTTCTTCAGGGCGTCCTTGAATATCTTGTGGACCTTTTCCCTTTTGAAGGAATAGACCTTTTCCAGCTTCTCTTTCAGAGACGATTCCCCCCCGGCGTATGTATCGGAGGGACTGGAGGCTAATTGCGGCCGTTTTTCGCGAAGGTGCTCCGCTTTTGGGTTTAAAGGGATATCAGTTGGCTGCTCCCGGGTACCAATCCCTGGCTCATGAGCCAAAATTTGATTCTGCTGTAATTGCAACCGGGCGACTTGGGTCGCGAGATCTGCCACGACGTTTGCCAGCTCGTCGACTTTGGAATAGACCTCGGCCATCTTCTCATCCCTGTCCTGAAATTGCCTTTGAAGCCATTGGAATAATGCTTGCTCTGTAGTTCCGGCTATGACAACCGGGTAATCTTTATTGCCTGAGCTCAATTCCATAGGAACCACGGGATCCTCTGGCTTATCAGCCTGAGCGGGCTCTTCATCATTTAGATCGAGCCAATGCTGGGTAGCGTCAACCGTATCATCACCATGGCTATGAAGAAGAAGAGGGTTCGTTTCTTCATGTCCGGCCATGTAGACAGTGTGGATAACACATTCAGCCATTCTTTCATCACTGGCAACTGGTTTCGTGGAGCGGTCCGGGCTTTGGAAATTCATAAATTTTAACATGGCTAGAGCCCTAGCCTTTTTGTTGGCTCTATATCTGAGCCGCTTCTGCCTCAGCTTCTCGATTTTGAAGGCTTGGCGGGCATCCGCTACCCAGGAAGCCATTGTGAGTTGATCAGAGGGGAGCTTAGAGAAGACACCCGATCGAGCAGTGGTCAAGGGCACCGCTGGAGCTTGCTCGGGACGCGTTGTAGCTTTGTTGGTGTTGATGGCCTTGCCCCCAGTTGCGGCCAAGGAAAGTCGTTCAGATACCGACTTGCGTTTGGGTTGGGGCGCCCTCGAGATCACCACATTTGGTCTCCTGCCTTTCGAGACCGGTTTGTCTGCCACCGGGGCTTGAGGAGCTGGGATGGCGCCAACTGGCATGAACATGATAGAGCCGAATGGTAGCAGCGGCTCCTCCCATTGTCGCCCAAGACTGGCCGGAAGGACCGTCCTGGAGTCTATCTTCATCGTGTATGAGATGAGAGCCGTGTTGAGAGCTGAGCAGGTTTTTGGAGACATCGTTGAGAAGTGATTGCTTGAGAACCTGCATGAAAGAGCATTATTTTAGTATAAATACAGATATGTATATTGATTGAGTTCGCATGAACGCTTAACCCGAAATATGGGAGGAGAGATTGGTCCCACCGGGCGTGCCAGAATCTGTAGGGTGTTTTTCGTCACCCCATTGAGATGGGAATACGCGCGCGCTTGTCAGGCGTACTACAGATTCCCCCTGCCTGGAGTAGGCCGGGGTTTAATGATTGTGGGGATCCGAATCTCCGGCAGCCGCGGACTAAGCTGCCGTTAATTACCCCTCGCCTTTGGGGCGAGGGAACCTCCGATTAACGGGTTAAAAATGGTCATGCGAACTCAATGTGCAGTGTACGTGTGTTGTGTTTTGAAAGGGGGGGTTTGGATATATCGGGAGCCACGCAGAGTTTTTACGGGGGTCCCGCTACCCGGATAGCGGGCTGGGGGTCAAGGGGGCTAGCAGCCCCCTTGCGGGGTGCGGGGCAGCGTCCCGGCCCAAAAAATTTTGAGGAGGACAGTATTGTGGAGTATGTGTGTGTGTATAAATTTGTATACATATGTATATATGTATTTATGTACACAAAAAGAGGGGGAAAAGGCATCCAAGGGATGCACAGGTGCGCAAGCGCGCGCGCCACGTGTCGGCACGCGGGCGACTTGCGCAACTGCGCAGGTGCGCAAGCACGCGCGCCACGTGTCGGCACGCGGGCGACTTGCGCAACTGCGCAGGTGCGCAAGCGCGCGCGCCACGTGTCGGCACGCGGGCGACTTGCGCACTTGCGCAGTTGCGCAAGCGCGCGCGCCACGTGTCGGCACGCGGGCGACTTGCGCACTTGCGCAGTTGCGCAAGCGCGCGCGCCACGTGTCGGCACGCGGGCGACTTGCGCACACAACAGGCTTTTAGCCTAAAAAGATTTCTCTGAAGAGAAATCAAAGAGGAGTTAGACTCCTGAGTGTGTTTTTGTTTTGTTTTTTTTTTTGTTGGGTTAATGGAAGGCTTCTTCTTCTTCCTCCTGTTGCTTGCTGGGTCTTGAAGATCAAGAGATGTAAAATCTCAAAATCTCTCCTTTTTAAGATCTGATGGCAGATCCAAGTTCCCCTTTGTGGGTTTTGTGGTGGAAAACTATTTAGTTTTGAAAAAGGAAGAGTAAAACTCTTGATTTAATTCAAGAGAAAGAAGAAGAAGGTTTTAGAACCTTGGAGAAGAAGCAGGAAAGAGCTCAGCTCTAATTTTTTTTGGAGAGAATGAAAAGTGTTCTTTTTTATTCATCATCATGTTGCCTTTTATAGGCTTACATATTTACATATAGCCCCTTGGGCTCTACAAAATGGCATTTTAGCCATCCCATGGCTCATGTGCCATTTCATTTTTGCACATAAGCCATGGGCTTACAAAATATTGGCTTTATGCCCACTTTGTTTACATTCATGCATAAACAATTACATAAAAATTATTTATTACATGATTTCGTCGTTGCCATGGGGAGGCTGTCCGTGGGCTTGACGTGGGCATGGGTCCGCTTGACCTGGGCTTGGGCCCACCTAGCTTGGGGGTTGACCTTGACTTTGACTCGGTCAACCGGGGTGTAAATTTTTACCCCAACAGGTTCGAGACTAGCGCAATCACTTACCGTTAATTATATCATGTGGTCTTAGGAATTATCTAGATGGGATACTTTATTAGATCATTTCTAAAACATATCATTTTAAATAAAAATCACATCATAGATACATGTACTTGCAAAAGAAAGACAATATAACGCAATCATCAAAAAGATATTTCATTCACATTGTTTACTCACAATATAGGTGTATATTTATCTTTTTACATTTCATACTCAAAATAAAGAGAGAGGAGATACAAGTGTATTTTAACAACGAAGAGGATATCCTCAATGTCAGAATTTGATAATATGCTTGAGACTTTGATGGATACTTCCACATGTAGGATCCACACATAGCCAAACAAAAGCAAAGAGGGATTCTCTATTGATTATAATGGAGTTTAAACCCTCTGCAGAGGAGATGCAGATATCTCTTGTTGGATACCCTTTTACATTGGGTGCGGATATCTCTTGTATAGATATCTGTATCAGAGTGCTCCTTGCAAATATCTCTTGAGTAGATATTCGTATAGGTTTAACATTTGCGGATATCTTCTAGATAGAGATCTGCATCCTTCTACGGATATCCTCTAGATGGATATCTGCATTGCTGTAACATTTGCGTGTATCTTCAGTGGGGATATCCACCCCATTTTAATGACTTATGAACATTTCTTGTATAGAGATATCCGCCAAGGGCAAGATTCGAAAAGTTTTTTAAATGGATATCTCTTGAGATATTCAATGAAGGACTCTTTAGGAATTGTAACGACTCTGAAATTATTGTACAGAAGTTTCTTGTTATTGTATAGAAAAAAATATTACAGCCTGATTAAAGCATGCTTGCGCGCGTTGTTTTTAAGTTCTAAAGTTAACCGCAATCAAAGACGGCGTCGCGTAGAGCTAGCCGTGATGAGTACGGGTCGTCCGTAGGGAAACGGTACGTTTTGCGTTCTTGTTATGACGAGTTAATACAAGGTTCGGAATGGTTCGTTTTTAACCTAAGTGTTTGTATATGCAAAGTATAAGTTTGTTAGGAATAGATAGGTTAGTGTAAGTTAGGAAAGTCCGTACTCAATCCTTTGTGCCGAGCTTGACTATTGAAACTAGAGCAATCGGCAACAACGTGGATTAAGCTGTTTAAGCACGGAATTAGTGAAATCCGGCTTATTGACCATTGTCCGTCCGTTCTTGTCTCTTGGTTTTCGCCTCCGACCAAACCGAACGCAACTGATCATGGTTAAGGATCACTGATACTTTGGTAGGGTGGGGTGCCTGATAGAGCGCTTGCGTAAGGTTTGGACGGAGTTCAATTGGAAAATATCGGACAAAGGAAATGAGAAAAGAAAACCTTAACTTACAATTCCATTATTTTTCCTAACAACACCATTATTCACAAACCATCAAAACAACAAAAAAAAAGAGCAAATGAAATGATAAAAGAAAAGAATAGAACAACACTGCAAGTAAGTAAATGGCAAGGAATAAAATAGCAAATAAGTAAATGGCAAGAAATAAATACTAAGAACCCAAGTGCAAAAAAGGAAGCTTTATTAAGTTCAAATGATGATACAAACCATGAGTTCAATAACCAAAACTTAACCTTGCAAGCTCAATGAAGAGGTTGCAAGATCAAGAGAAGATAAAGAACTCAAGATGAACTAGCTATGTACAAAAACTAAAACAAAAAGGAAAATGAAAAAGAGTTGTGTATCCAAGTATGAGCTCCCATTCCCTTGCTCACTGATCTGTATTTATAGACACAAAATAAGATTAAACAAACAATATAATAAGGATGATGTGACAACAAGAGATGGACAGAAGAAAAATGGGGCTCATTGAGCTTAATAAAACCGGCGGCGCCGGGCTTATTGCGCATCTCGCCGGTTTTCTTTAGGAGTTTGGGGCTCGTATTAGTTCTGTGATGATGTGTTCTCTCGACAATTCCACTGGTGCAGTTTGATTTGTCTATATGCACATGGTCTGTATTCAGGAATTTGGAGGGAACATGTAGCTTTATATCACATCACAACTTTTTAGCATTTAAAACACATCACCTCGCTTGTGCCCACCATGTGCCATGGGCAGCCCCACCATGGTCCATGTGCCAAAGAGTTATGTGCACACTTGTATTGTGTTGGACCAAAATTGTGTACACATTTATTTGTTGCAAAAGAACTCTTTGGATATCGATCGTTTTGCAGTTCCGGTTGCAGTGTCGGCTCACAAACGTTATATCCGTGATTTTAAGTGTGTTTTCAGTATTGTATCACAGATACCTGTAATCTGTATTTACTGAGCAGACACCGGTTAATAGTACCGATATATAACAAAACAGATAATGAATGAGTGGTATTGAAATGCAGTTTTCTGTGATAAACACAGCCTGTGTAAGAATCAAAAGTTATTTTTGTTAAATAAAAGCAAGACTCAACTTGTAGCTCACTGGTAAAGCCTCTACACTGCTGTGACATAGCTTGTGTGTTTGATTCCCATCAGACACAATTATTTTTTCAAAATTTTTCTTTTTTAATTTTTGGAAGCCCAAGAGTTGCACGTGCAATACACGGGGAAATGAAAAGTTTCAGAAAAATCAAATAGGTGCAATGAGGTGTACATACCCAAATACCCACGTGGCATGAATCTCGAGGCAAAAGCTCGAGATCCGATCGTCCATTCTTCCTTATGGGCCGGCGCCGACGGTCAGATGAGCCCTGTTTGCCTCCGTGCTTTGCACACACACCCCTTCAACTCCCCTGCACTGTTTGATTTTCCTGCAATCAAACAGAGACCCTTTATTTCACCATTTAACATCTTTTTAATATTTTTTAATCCAAAATTTTAATTCCCAAACCATAATTCTTCACTATAAATACCACCCCATATCTTAGCTCTTCACCATTCTGAAATCCTAGCAAAAATTCTCTCAAAAAGTTCCTAAGTGCAAATGGAGTCAAGTGGAGTTAGCGACCAAGCTTGTTCCGTCGAAGATCGAAATCGTTTCCGGAGCTCCCGTAATGCCACGAAGCCCCCTCCCTTCTTCTTTATCCTTTTCTTGATATTTCCAAACTATAAGTCCCTCTTCTCTCTTTTTCTTTCATCTCAATTCGTATTTTTAAAAAACATCGACAAAAGTGGAGTTAACACGTAACAACCTTCGTTTCTAAACATTTTATCATGCTTGATAGGTCTAAATGTCACATAATCACCCTAATATCTTTTTAAAACAAAAATCACATCTATTGTCTTTTAATGTAACCAAAATTTCATGTTCAATACGCAAATAATGAGCTTTTCTATTAAAATACCTTGAACTTTATTATCACCTATTTTCGATAATTGTTAAAAAAACAACTTTAGGAAAACTTCACGGGGTAACGACCTACCCCACACGCACACTTTAGGTTCATAGCACGATATCTACTTATATATATAGTTGGTTCAAAGAATAACATTTACAATAAAATACCACATCTTTTCAAAAACGGGTTTCTTTTAAAAGCGGTATTTTGTAATCCTTGGCAAATACACCTCTACAACTCTCGTTAGGGGACCCGTTAATGGATGATGCTGATTATTGCACATTCTTGAGATAATAGAGCGAGATGCAGAACTCCTCATGGAGTATTCGATCTCGAAAGGAAATAAAATACGGTTTTTAAGAAATGCGACTTTTCTAAATAAAACTAATTTTAAAAATTATATAAAAATTATAAATCCGTATTTTCAATATATTATGAAACTATATTTTAAATGAAAAATTAAAATGTTAATAAAATACCATCAAGTTACTAAAAAGGGCTGGTTTTCAATAAAATACCATAAACTTTTAAAAGCTAAGTTTTTATCACTAAAATACCTAATAATTAAAACAGTGCTCATGAAAACCCTAAATATTATAAATCACCCTTGAGGTTTATTTTTAAATTATATTAAAATATTTTTCATAAAACCCCCTCGGATATACAAAACAATATTTTAAGGACTCTAGTTAAAATAGGTATAAGCGGGATCAATTCTCTTGAGCCCCAGAGAGTCGGAGAAAGTGAGTGCTTGCCTATTCAGGTTAGACAACTTAACGGAGTTATTAATGGTAATTGTCTTGGAAAAAGACATAAATTCTGCCGTCCATGTGCAACAGTTGTCGATTACTTCCGAACTTAAGATATTATAAGAACAAAGTCCTTTCATAAGATTCTAACTCCAATATGAATCCAAACTCAAACCAGAATCCAAAAATTCAAACACGAACTTGAATACTTGATCATGAACATGAACACTCAAAATCAATATTAAACTCAAACTTGTATACTTGACTCGACTTGACTGATCCATGGTTATAACGTGACATGAACTCGACATGACAACTTGAACACATGATTACATCCTGAACATGAACCTGAACATTTTATATCCATGGATTCGGCCAGGATCTATATCTTAATCGATATAATACATTACGCGGGGATAAAGGGGTAGATTAGTATGAAACGTATATCGTGGCACGAGAGGTCACTTAAAAGACACCTACATGAATTCACATGACGTTGTCCTGTGGGTTATGACGGGGCTTTGTACTACATGTTACCATAGTCCACGAGATAAGATGGACTCCTCTCGTATACATGAATACCTTTCTTATCAAACTACAAATAACCACGTTAGAATAACTATCTTATACCAGTGAAAGATCATATACAACCTTAACTGTTCATTTCACATTATATACTATTTTCTCTTTCTTCTTTTGGGACTTACCGAGCGCTAGTTCACTGACGACATTTCTCTCTGTTTTCTTCCTTTGAAATATTCGTCAGGAGGACCGAATATGAGGAGATAGAGCTGAGGCAGGAGGATTTGGACCAGCTTACAGCTCAGCCTAACTACTAGTTCTTCCTGCACTTACTTTCTGTATGCCATTGTTTAGGCATTGCTTTGTTTATTGTATCTTTTATTTCAGACAGTTATATGTAAAGTTGAATGTAAATAAAGTTGTTTCATTTTATTACTCTTGTCATTCTTGTTCATTGTTATATTGCTTAATTACGCTTAACGTATTTATTTCATAGTAAATACATTGCGGGTTTGCCACGTCACCATTTCCGTCTACTGGGAAGCGGGGTGTGACGGAAATATTATAAGATATCCGCAAACAGAGATATACCCTTCATCACTGTTCACATCATGTTCAAATGTCCTTTAAAGGGGTAATTCTTTTAGGGAATGATATGTGGGTGTTCTTTTTGAAAGGGGTCTTTTAGTTATTGTTCAAAATACAAATGGACATTATTTCCCCTTGTATTTTTGGATTTGTTATGAAGAAACATGGACTGTTTATGGTCTATGTTCTTGTATATGTGGAGGAAAATAGAATTTCCTCCATTTTCTAAAGAGAAATACTTTCGTATTCTCATTTATGTCAGAATCATGAATTTGATTATGTTCTTAAGCTCTTCGAGAAGTTCTTGTTCATGAGAATCCATAGGGAATTCTTTCAATCCCTTCATCCTTCTGTAGTCCCTGTCAAATTTGAAAGAAGAGAAGAATCCTTAAAGCAAAGAACAAGTTTTCATCGATCATCCACCTTCTCTTTCCTTTTCTTCCCCTTTCTTTTTTTGCCGAGAATCGTGAGTTCTTCAAACCTGTGAAAATTTGCAATCTCTTGTGCGTTGTGTTTTTTTCTCTCTTGAAGGGGTATTTATAGCTTTCTTTGGGGATGAGGCGGTTAACAAATCACCACCCACGTTCTTAGCAGCACACTAAAGGGCTAAAAAAACCGCCCATACGGATATCTCTTTGGAGATATCCGTAGCCATTGTCCATATAAGCGGGTATCTCTCTTGACTTAGTCAACAGAGATATCCGCAATTGAGGTCCCCACAATTAAGGTTGGTGTGTTTTACATAGAAGATTTGATAAGTTGGACTCAAAAAATGCCTCTCAACAATGTGCATGTACATCTATCATGTGCATCATATTGTTCTAGTTATTTTAGATACCCGCAATAGGTTAAAGATGAGATATCGGCAATAGGCCAAATATGAGGTATCGGCAAGCACAACATCTGCATGGGGTATATATATGACCAGATGGATATCTTAATGGGCCTTAGCCCAAGATCTCCGCTTGCCAAAAAAAGGGCGACATGAGGTCTAACAGCCGACGGATATGTGTTGGCCATCCAACCGTTCGTGGGTTGCCTCTTCATCTTCTTCATCTATAAAAAGACTCTAGGGTTTTCAAGAACCTATTCAAATTTCGAATTTCCTTTTGCAGCAGCGGCCATAGAAAGAAGAAGAAGAACTTTTCCTCCATCGAAAATCCTTGACTCTTTTTTCTTTGCAGATTAGCATATCGTAGGTGGGCCTTGAACAAGATCATGGAGAAGTCTCTTCACTCCTCGGCAACCTTGCTTGATTAGGGTTCATTCGGCCGAATTAGGAAATGGAAAACCATTTCCCTTTATGAATCTGGGCCTTTGCCTATGATTCTTTAAAGAATTGGGGGTTTCCCCAATTACTTCAATATATTTACAAAATTAGCAAAATACAAGGCATATGCTGCCTAATTTTTTTTTTACAATCTTTCCAAAAACATATAGGATTTTAGTTATAAGGGGATAAAACCCTAGAACAAATGATCTCCTTATACCATTTTAAGGTTTGTGGGAATATCAGTTGATATGCCAATTCGACCAAATCGGGCTGTTTTTCATACTATACAGTAGTATGGAAAACTGGGTGATTTCTGGCTTTTAAATTGTTTTGAGTCCCAAAAATCCAATTTCAGAGAAAACGAGTGAAAAACCCATTTTAGATATTTTTTCAGGAATTTTATCAAATATTTTAGGGTGTTTTTATGAAAAATCCAAGTAACGGTTCACTATGCATTTGGTGACAACACGCATGGAGAATTGTTGCAATTTTAAAACCCTAAATAAGATTTTAAACAATTAAAAATATTTCTAGAAGCAATTTTTTTGTATAGTTCACCATGCTTGTCCCTACTAAACACATGGTGAGTTGGAACAATATTTTACTGTTTTTAAAACAATAAAATTGTTGAAATTCAATAAAAACAAAATTTTAAAAGCTGTAGTTCACCATGCGCTGGGCACATGGAGAACTACAACAATAAATATGAACAATAAAATGGTTTTATCGATTTTAAAATGAATTTTAAAAGCTGTGGTTCACCATGCGTTTGGCGACAATACGCATGGAGAACTATAGCAATAAATCCAAACGATTTAAAGGTTTTCTCGTTTTAAAAACTAATTTTCAAAATCGGTAGTGCACTGTGCGTGTTGTAACCACACGCATAAAGAACCGTTACCTCATGTTTAGCTTTTTCTTAACAATTTTCTACAATTTTCGACGAGAACTTCGTGCTTTTTCTCCATGCGTGTTGGGACCCAACGCATGGAGACCTATACGGCTGAAACAACCTGAAACAGCCAGTTTTTCAGTTACTTGACCCCATATACTATAAATAGAGCCCTATAGCTATTATTTATCTTCATCGCGAAATCAAAAGCCCTAGAGCTCATTTTAAAGGTCGGGGAACAACTGTAACGACCCCAAAATCTCTATACCTTTGTACCTTCTTTCTTTAATAAAAATACCGCTTTCCTTTAGAACACTGGCATAAATTTAATACTTGTTAAATATGTGCAAGATTAAGCTTGTGGCTCAGTGGTTAAGGCATTGCATTGTTGTTCCATAGGCTACATGTTCGAACTTTAGATTATCTTTATTAAATCTTTTTTTAAATTCTCTCATAACCTACAAATAACCTTTCACATTTCTTTTTTAACTCCCACAATGAATATATAATTAAGTGGTTAAGGCATTGCATTGTTGTTCCATAGGCTACATGTTCGAACTTTGGATCTTACAATTATCTTTATTAAATCTTTTTTTAAATTCTCTCATAACCTACAAATAACCTTTCACATTTCTTTTTTAACTCCCACAATGAAAATATAATTAAGTGGAAGACCATAAATCACTTGTTATATGTTAATCCTCTTTTTTTCTTCTTCTCTTCATTTCCACTCTTTATATGTTCTCGCCTTCCTCCTACATTCTCCCCAAACCCTCACACAATCAATGCAAAAGCTCTCTCTTCTTTTCCTTGCCTTCCGGAGCCAGTGATCATCGAAGAGCTTCCCAGTAAGCAAGAGATCCATTCGGTGAGTCGGTTGTTATACCGACTCATACAACTTGTAAGTTCTCCTCCCTTGTTCCTCTAATTGATCCTCATCCTTCGTATCTTTTGAATCTTAAATCCGTCTTAAACCATGTCTTGACGAATCTTGCAATGACGGTTAACCTAGAGTTATAAATTAATTTTTTTGTGATATGATATTTTAGGAAAATTAGGTTTAACAATTAGATAGTTTTATTGCGCGTATTACACAATTTTTAGAATCGAAACGGAATATAGTTTAGACTTTTACGTCGCATTTTTAGTCGCTGTTTTGAAATTTGGAAAACTGTTTTGAACGCCTGTCTTCGAAAATTAATCTTTCGAGATCCAAACTGAGTGAACCCAATTTTTTTTTGACAACTAGATTGAAAGACCTAGATTTTCTTAATTTATTCCTATCTCTGCAAAATAACAGAACTAATATAATTCTATCTTTTTAAATCATGTGAGCGCTGTTTTTAAATAGAACATAACTCGATTTACAGAACTCAGACTTTGGCAAACCATGGATGTATGGATGCCAAATTGACGCTCCTATAACTTTTCTATATAACCTGTGACTCAGAACTGAGTATATCAACACGATGTACGGCCTGCAGGTCACCCCTCACTGCTGTTTAGAAAATGAAATCTGTTTTAAAACCCTTGTGTTTAATAAATGTAACTAGAGTTTCAGAGATCCAAATCTCGCAAACTCAAGTGGTTTAGATAAATAAACTGAAAGAACCACCTTTTCCTAGTTTAACTCGAGACCTGAAAACCGACAAAAAATATCGCAAACTGCATTTTTAAAAATATGTGTCAATGCTAGACAGATTCTAATATGTTATGCACAGTGATACGAAAACGTTTCTATCTCCTAAACCAGTAATCGAAATTAGGTGAGACTTGAACCTATGTCTGCATAACACCTAAGACTACGTATATTGTTTTATTTCTGAATTCATATGATTTGAATAATCGGTAGTTTCCAGCACTCCTATACGTTACTATTTCTAGTTTATTTTTGAATATTGCAGTTGTTTCATTTCATGCCATGCAGCTTCCTCATTATATTTGTATCTACATGCGCTACATGATTAGATATATTGCATGCATGATATGAACTTGACTCGATCTATGAATACGTATTGACATGAACTTGATATGAACTCGCAATACCCAAACGTATTCATGGATTCGTGTAAAGCTTGCGTCAAACTCTATAACTTAACATACGCGGGTGTAAGTGTAACCGTGTAACATTTCAAAATATTATTATATTTATCTTAGAATTTAATTAATGATATAATGAGTTTTATTAAAATTATATCATTTATCAAATTGGGTTTTCATAAATTGGTATTAAACATATATCTACACCATTTGTAATAATAAAACCAATAATTTTCTTTCTCTAATTGATACTCATTTAGCATGGCAACCATACTTTTATTTATTTGTCTTTATTATTTTCTTTAAATCAAAAACCATAGGAGAGAGAGAGAGGTATGGGAGAGAGAAAGGGAGGGAGGCATGGGAGACTTAATATATTGGGAGAGGCATGGAGAAGCATGGAATCGCTACACCCATTCATTTTCTCTTTCCTCATTCTTCACTAAGTCTTTCTCTCCCAAATCCCAACCCAAAACCCCAAACTCTTCTCCATTCTAACCATCTCTTCTCTCAAGTTTCATCCTGTAGAAGTCATCATCAAATTCTTGGCGGTCTCTTTCAAAGCTTGGATTTCCTCTTTCTTTCCATTTTTAAAAGATAAAAATCCCATCTTTAATAAGTTTTTAATATCGCTATGAAAAAACTGTACCTCCTATTTAAAAATAATGTTTCTATGATTTAAAATCTTGTAAAAAAAGGTTTTTAAACGATTACTTGTAGTTGTAAGGTGTTAGTGTAGTTTTCTTGATTTTTACAACCCGTTTCGAATAGTAGAGGGTAGTTTTATGCAAAGTTATGGTTTTAAAGTGTTTTTCAAAATTCCAGATTTTTGAACAGTGGTTTTTTTCTTCAGACGTCTGAGCTCAGAGCTTCAGATGTCTGTGTGTGCTCTGTATAAGCTCGGGATGATTTTCATATGTTTAATCTTAGAGCATCAAACGTCTGGGCGTTATCTGGATTTCCTTGTATTTTGGGTCAGACGTCTGTAAACCCTTCATCAGACGTTTGCCCGTTCTTTGGGATCTCAATGTTTTGTGGTCAGACATCTGAACATTGTTCTTTAGACGTCTGAAGTTCATTTTATCTGCCATTTTGCTTTTCTACTTGGTGTTTTGCTCTCTACCCTTCTCGACCAATCTCTACTTGAGTGTACATCGATTTAGGGAGAAATCCTAAGTGGTTTAGGTGCGTTTAACATATGTTTAAGCTAGGTACACGTTTTGTTATATTAGTAGCTTCAATATTAATATTTATATTGCACCTCTACGTGTATAGGATCGACTGCGAAGACTCCCGAGTCGATGAGGAAGGGCAAAGCGGTCGTAGGCTTTGATTATCTCGAGACGCATTTCTGTGAGTAGATTTAATATCTACAAGTGGGGAAATCGGATGGATGGCGTATATCACCCCGACAACTACATTCTGATGAACAATTCTTATTTATCATAATTTATGTCATATACTCAGTTTACAATACCATGTTTTATTTCCCTTGCTATGCTGGTGCGAACACACTTATTAGAACACTTTCACAATTACTAATGATTACCATGAGACGCCATTACTGTCATGCTCCGCTTCCCAGAGTGCGCTAAGATCGTCACGTGACAGAGCCAACTATGCTACCTGTGTGCAGGAAACATCCCTCCACAGTCACATTACGTCTGTCTATAAGATATCAAGAACAGTAAAAATAAAATAAACTATCTAGTACATGTCCATATACCAGAATGAACGAGTCAAGAAATATAAATGTGCGGAAGCAATAAATCCAATAAGCAAAACATCTGGATAGTACATCCCAAATACGGGCTCACATTAGGAATGAAAGTACGAATATAAAACTAAACTAACTAGCTACTAACAGGATCCTCACTGCTCCATCTCTTGGCTGAAATACTCCTGAACGGCCTGCGACAGAGATAGAGGATCTGGGTCATGCAAAACCCAGACGTCAATGCATCACAATATCAAACAATAAAATATAATCAGGAGGTAACAAGATATGCAGGCATGAGCATAGTCACAAATTCGTCGTTCGGGTATAATTCGGCGAGATCGAAAATTCGGATTCAGAGAACTATTCGGAAAAAATCGGCAGGTATTCGGGAAAGATTCGGTAAGTGTTCGGGAAATGTTCAGGAAGGATTTCGAGCAAGAAATTAATATATGAGACGTTAGGTTTTGATTTTGTGAATTATTTGCCGTTTTTTGAATTATTCGCTGTTTTTTCACATAATTCGGGAATAATTCGCGAATTATTTGCGAATAATTCAGCTCGCCGATTAATTCGGCGATTAAGTCGGCTGATCAAAAATTCGCGAATTATTCGCGAATTCGGCGAATAATTCGCGAATTATGTGATTATGGGCATGAGTAGTAACAGTAATGAGTGTATAGAGAAACACGGTATGAACAGTGAAGTGTATAAGTGTGGGTGAAGTACGGTAAATAATCTAAACTGTGCTACTGGGTTTTCTATCCTAAGTTTATTCGAAATCAATTGATGTACTCCTCATGTAACTCAAAGAATATGTCCCGTTACCCCCGGGACCACGGATCAGGAATATGTGAACCAAGAATGGTTCTGTCCCGTTACCCCCCGGGACCACGGATCAAGAAGAATCGCGAATGATTCTGTCCTGTTACCCCCCGGGACCACGAATCAAGTAATATCCTTTTAAGTTACACTCGGTTCCACCTTTGATTTCCCCATACCCCCAAGGTTATGTGTTCAAGTCAGGTATTGATAAATCTGGAGCTAATGCCAACACAGGATCAAGCAGGTACATGTTTGTCTATGTAGACAATAGAATACATCCATCAGACGACAAGTCAGGATTGTCGGTATTAGTAACAAGATCAGGTATCAAGTCAAGCAGTGGTGTATTAGGTCATGTCAAGTAGTGCACAGTGTAACATATAGGTGTCCAACAGTAAAATGTAGGAAGTATTGAATCACGGTAGAAGTACGGATGTACGGTAAAAACATGGATGCACAAATATCTATCAGGGGTTTCATCATGACTATGTAGGATGCACATTATCAAGCATGGGGTACTAATGTAACAATAATATGAGTTAATGTAATATGGCATGCAACTAGGTATGTAGAATTAATGGTATGGGTATACAATAAAATATGGATGCTTAATTAACTATCAGGGGTTATAACTACCGTTCCAAGTCTAAGTGGAATGCACATTATTAAGCATGGGGTGTTACTATAACAATAACATGAGTTAATATGATCTGTAGATGCAGCTACATACATAATAGATGATATGGATGCATACGGGTATCCGAAAACAGTAAAACTTTAATATGGATGAATAATGCAATCAACATGTAATATTTGTATTCATATGGATGCAAGATAAGTATTATAGCATGTAGCAAGATAAACTTGCATGCGACTAGATATGTAAATAACGGTATGGATGCACACGGGTATCCGAAAATAGTAAAATAGTAAAATGGTAATGCGGGATGCATAACTAAACAATATGTAATGTTATTATTCACATGGGTGCAAGATATAGTAGTATAGCATGTAGCAAGATAAACTTGCCTGAACGGAACACACGACGGGTGCGCACGGCATGTCCAACATCGGGAAAATCGTCGCAACGCATACACGGCATGCGGGACGGGTCCAGGTAAGGCAAGAGGATAACCACGCAGGTAGAGGACGTCCATTGGATCTCTCGGATCGTCAGCGACGAGCACGGCTCCGGCGGATGATCACCGGAAAGAAACAAGAAGTCAAGAGAAGGAAAGAAAAGAAGAAGAAGAAGAAAAGAAATGGGCTGGGGGTGGCTCTGGTGTGGTGCTGGGGTTTGGGAGGAGGCGAGGAGGTGGTTGCGAAGGTGTTGAAGCGACAGCAAGGGATCGCCGACGAGGTGTGCAGGTGAGATGAGGGTTCGGACTTAGGGTTCTGTGCAGGGTTCTTGGTGGTTGGAGAGAAGGAAAAGATGGATATGGAGGAGAGGAGGAAGTGGAGGTGATGATGTTGGCGAGGAGGTGGTGGTGACGAGGTTGGGAGGTTGGCGGCGAAGGCGAGGTGATGAGCTAGGGTTCGGGTTCTGTGGGTTTCTCATGGGGATTAAATAGAGAAGGAGGGAGGTGACGCTAGAGGGTGAGAAGGGAGGTGACGGGAATCGAGAAGCAACAGTAGTTGCGAGAGGTGAGAGAGAGGGGGGGGAGAGAGAGAGAGAGAGAGTTAAAATAAGATTTCTTTAAAAGTTTTAAAAGATTATTTTCGTTACAAATCTTTACTGTAACTGTTTAAAAAATTATTATATTAATAAACTTTGGGTAATTTGGTTAATACAAAAATAGTCCAACACACGCCCGGGTCGGGTCTAAAAATCCAGTTTTAAAATACGCAAAATATACGTGTCAACTAAAACCAAAATTGGATATCCGGGTAACGAAAAAGCATACCCCCAAGAACGGATGCACGCACGTGCACGTAGCCATCCAAACAGGTCCGTTTCGCTGAACGGGACGAGACCAAGATGCGCGGATGCTACGACAAGGTTAGGGGTATCATGCAGGCCATGCTAGATATTTTAAAAATATTTTATGTGACTTTAAATGTTATATTAAAAAAATGCAGATGCCAGATATAATGCCAGTATGCAATATTTAAAAAAAAAATGAAAATGCACGGATCCACATAACAAGCCGGATAAATCATAAACAGGAATCAAGTCGAGTTTTAAGCAAGCGGGTTAGGTCGGATGCAAATATAGATGTCAAATGCACTATTCGCACCCAAAACACAATAAATCAGGAAAATACCCTAAATAAAGAATTATTCGAAATAGAATTGGTATAAATGAACTAGGGTGTTACATTATACCCAACTACAAAAAGAATTTCTTTCTCGAAATTCCAGAAACAAGAAAAGATAAACAAACAAGAATCTACAAGAATAGATGTGGAAACTTCTGTCGAATCTCGTCTTCTCATTCCCAAGTCGATTCTCCATACGAGCGATTCTCCAAGAAACAAGTACGAGAGGGATAACCTTATTCTTAAGGACTTTTTCTTTTCGATCAACAATCGACATCGGTCGTTCCTCAAATGTCAAATCCTCCCTTACAGTCAGCTCCGAATGATCTAGCACGTGTGTTTCATCTCGAACATACTTACGGAGTTGAGATACATGAAACACGTCATGAACATTCGCCAAAGATTGTGGTAAAGCCAATCGACAAGCCACTTCTCCAACACGTTCCATAATCTCGAAAGGCCCCACGAATCGAGGACTAAGCTTGCCTCGACTCCCAAAAAGAATTACTCCTCTAGTTGGTGATATCTTCAAGAACACCAGATCATCAACAGCGAACTCTAGAGGTCTTCTCGATGTGTCGGCCCAACTCTTCTGCCGATCTTGTGCTGCCTTCATATGATTCCGGATAGTATCAACTTCCAAGAATTAAATTCCAAGAAGAATTTTCAGAGCTAAGCTCTTTGGAATGGAATTAAATTCCAGAAGAAAACAAGTACCATCATCAATCCCCTGAGATCAGAAAAACGCCTAACATTGGGGGTTTACTACCTAAAGATCGTGCATTCTTAGAGCTTGGAAAGATGAGTTCTTATTAAAGGAAAAAAACCCTTGGTGTGGATTTAAAATCCAAAGGGAATTTTATAAAAGGAGAAGAAAAGTTCCTCGGCCGTTCAAGATCCTTACCTGAAAAAGGATTCTTTTTGGTTGACAGAGTTAAACCCTGGATTTTGTTTCGTTAAACAGAGAATTGAGCTCTGAGAAAGGGAATTAAATTCTCAAGGCAAGAAACTGAAAAAGGAAGAAGATGAAGAATGGAGGCGTTACTGATGAGACCGCTGCATTTATAGGACGTGATAGGAAATGGTTCATCTGCCCCGTTCCCTAGGCAAATCCAACGGCCACAAAGATGACAGCGTTGCACTCACGTGCAAACACGTGAGAACAACGCTGTGGGGGCATTTGTTCCCTCATGGGAACTGAATAAAATACAAATAAAGCAGCAAGGCAAACCCCCAAATGGGGCATCACGTGCTCACACGTGACCAGGCCTCACGTGCAAACACGTGACCTTTTTATGGGCATATTCTATCTACGCCTGAATGTCTAATTGACAAAGTCACGTGCCCATACGTGATGGGCTCTTGTACCCACTGAATTAATAGAATTAAATTCTAATTAAAAAGAATTAAAAGTATTTGTTCCCTCATGGGAACTGAATAAACTACAAATAAAGCAGCAAGGAAAACCCCCAAAGAGGGCATCACGTGCCCACACGTGACCTGGTCTCACGTGCAGACACGTGACCTTTTACAGGCAAAGACTATAGGTGCTAAATAAAATAAACAATTGGAAATGCTTAATCAGTGGGGTCACGTGCCAACACGTGATGGGTTTCTGAGCCTTCTGAACTAATAGAATTAAATTCTAATTAAATGCTTAATCAGTAGGGTCACGTGCCAACATGTGATGGGTTCCTGATCCCTCTGAAGTCTGAACAAATGGAATTAAATTCTAATTAAATGCTTAATTGGTAAGGTCACGTGCTAACACGCGATAGACTCTTAAACCCTCTGAGCTAATAGAATTAAATTCTAATTAAAAGGAAATTAAAAGCCCTAATTGGAAAAATATTTCCCTAGATCTTTCCAAACAGAAAAGATTGCACTTTGTAAAGTGGAGCACCGTTGGATTAAAAATCCAATGTGTGATTAAAAATCACCAATTTATAGAAAGATTCTATACAAGCAAATATTTTCCTAAAAATTTGCCAGGAACAACAAATAAAATATCTTTTGGATTAAAAATCCAATGGTGAATAAAATTCACCGAGTGATCTAAAAGATCATGTTGGTTGTAAAATCAATCAAAAATCTTTCAATGAAAAATTGACTAAACAAACTGATTCTTTTCTTTCTCTTATAAATAGAAGCCAAGAAGAGAAGAGGAAAAAAAAGGAGACAACAACAGAGAGAGAATACAGAAAAAAGAAGAGAATTTAATTCTCCAAAGAGAAAAGAAGATCTCTTCAGAGAAAAAACTCTAGGTAAGAAAAGGAAGGAGATCATTCTATAAGCTCCAATAAAACAAAAGAGAATTTAATTCTCAAACCAAGAGTTTAACTCTTATAAAAAAGAACTTAATTCTTCCTCTGGTTGAAGATCTGCAGAAGTAGATCTCCCTACAAGTTGAGAATTTAATTCTCATCGAGGAGATTCTGCCATGCAGATCCAAAACTTAGAGGGAGAATTGGGTTTAAAGAATTTAATTCTTTCAAACATATAGGAATTTAATTCCTCTGGGTTTAACCCTATCAGAAGAATTTAATTCTTAAACAAGGGATTTAACTTTGCATGCACGTAAAAAAGATCAGTACCCAACATTATTACGCGGTAACACGTGGCCCTCTTTCTTTGAACCAGAAAAAGAGATTTCCCAAAGTGTTTAACACTTATTTAAAATGGAAAAGGGAAAACAATGAAGACAGTTTCTCTTTTAGGGTGTATCACGTGCTCCCACGTGACCCTTAAAAAGCTCCTCAAAACAAAAGGGAGTAAAGCCAAGGCAGTTTCACTTTTTGGGCGTCTCACGCGTTCCCACGTGACCCCTAGCAATTATCAAACAAAAGAGGATTCTACCCAAAGGCAATGCCCGCCTAAAGGAAATGCCTCACGTGTCCCCATGTGACCCCTGACAAACACCATTTTAAAGAGAAAATGGGGTAAACTTGAAGGATTAATATCCAACACATGGATACTCATCACGTGCCCACACGTGATGGTCATAAAAATCAAGTGTTTAACATTTATATGCATATTATGAGATAAAAGAAGCAATGCCCAATCTTCAGGCGCCTCACGTGACCCTACGTGAGAGCTTCAGTTTTAGTGTTTAACACTACTTTAAGTGCCTCACGTGGGAGCACGTGAGCGCCGAATATACTCTAGTGTTTAACACTATATTCGAGCCAATCTTAGCCTAAATTAGCTAAGTCTTCCAGAAGAAAGATCCCTTGAAGTTGAACCCCAATCATACTCTTGTCTTCCAAAATTGATCATCTCACATGACATTCAAAGTAATTCCCAGAGCTTTTTAATCAATATTGGTTCAAGGGTACATCTCTTCATACCTCTGATATTTGTCGTTGTAATCCTTCAACGTCTTTAGAGAAGTGACGGGTCCCGACAACCAGACATTCCACGAACTGTAGGGTCCTTAAACTTATGGACTATGATGTCCTTAAACTTTACGGACTGTGGGGGTCCTTAAACTCATGGACTGTGTGGTCCTTAAACTCATGGACTATAATGTCCTTAAACCTTATGGACTGTGAGGTCCTTAAACTCATGGACTATGATATCCTTAAACTTTACAGACTATGATGTCTCTAAACTACCACAGACGGTAAGATCCTTACACTCATAGACTATGATGTCTTTAAACTTTACAGACTATGTGTAACGCCTTAGATTTCGATTTGTGTTAATTAAGCAGTAGTGCGGGTTTTTGGTAAAAAGTTTACCAATTCGGGTTTCTCACATTTTATAACATTTAATTAATAATTTATTATTATTTGTTATGGCTTGCACACTCATGCGCATGTTTATGTGAGGGTTTTTTTGTGCTAATCTAGTTTAGTGACCATGACAATTTAACCCTAATCCTAATCCTTTGCTTTAACCCAATCCTTTGCCTTGATTAAACCCTAGATATTTGAGAGAGATATTTCCTTTGGGTTTTGTTTTGGAGAGGAGGTGGCATGGTGACATGGTGGGCATTAATGGTTGCATTAATGCGAAGTTAATACTTGGTTCTCTCACCCTCTTACACTCACCTCTCTCTCTCTTCTTCACACCCTCTCTCATTCTCTCTCACTTCATCTCTTTCTCATTTCTTTCATCACTCTCTCTTCCTTTAACTGAACACTCACTAATCCATCACTAAGCATTCACTAAACTTTATCAAATCTCATAAAAATCACATCTTAAACCTTGTTTTGCCTCTTAGATGCCTTGGAGCTTGGAAATCTAGGATCTTTGAGCTTGTGGGAGTAGGTAATGATCTCTTTCTGTTAAGTAAGCCTTTTTAATGTTGCGTAGCTTGATAGTTTCTATTTAGAACGCGTAAAGTTTCGTTTCAGGTAAATATCGTATTTTTAGCGTAGTTTTGGGTCTCGGATGATCTGCTATCAAACTAGGTATTTGTTGGAAAATTTCCCATCACAGTGACCTTTTGTAATGACCTAGAAACTACCCTCAAAACCCGAGCCAATTCCCTTTGAAATAGGCCGCATATTTATTGCCGCAAATTGATGCCAGACTGGTGAGTGGGGTGTTGAGTTTTGGTGTAGGGGTCTCTGGGGTTATGTATGGTCTTGTGGTATGTGCAACTTTTATAAATTTTTTGGGTAGTAAAATCTGGGATCACTTTGCTTGTTTTCTAGTGTTTCGATTATGCGCGTTACGTTATCCGATACGGTTCGTGTCTTTGTATATCTGTTGCTCTTGAGTTGGTTTCGTAGTGTCGATACGTGTGTTAGTCACTAGACGAACACTTGAGAGTATGTTTGGAGTTGGTGCGTCGGTCAAACGTAGTTTGTACGTGTTATTGGTCGATTGCTAATATATACTTGTTATGTTGTTTTGTGATTTTAGGATTGCAGGCGGGGATTTTGGACATTGCGAAGAAGGGAAAGCGAGTGGCTGGCTTTACTTTGCCCCAGGATCATCTATAAGTAGATTTAACATCTACAGGGGAATCGCCTGCATGGCATTATGCGTTTGGGCTAGAGATGATATGATATTAGTCGCATGTTTATATTGCACATATAGAGTTTGCGCATACACCTCATTACATATTATTACTTGTTGTGCTTGGACTTGTACCCTTTGGACACTGCACTATTATTGACGGCTCTTGTTGTACGAGCACTGATTGTATGCCACTCACACCGTCAATAATTGCCATGACACGCACAACACACATACATATATGATATTGCTTGGTTAGGGACATTGAGACATTGATTCATATTCCATTGTGCATATAATATATAGCATACCTGTATACCTACATGCTTACACATATGCCTTGCCATAACTACATGCTAGCTACCCATATACCTATATGGTGATGTACCATTAGAGATAGGTATATACACATATGAGACATAGCTACATGTACATCTTGCATACATATCTACATGTACACATACCTAGCTTGATATAGCTATACATATACCTGGAGGGTATTGTATCATTTTTGACATGTATATACACCTACCTAGCTTGATATAGCTACACACATACCTGGGGGTATCACATCATTATTGATTGGTAGATACACATATCTTGCTATACCGACATGGTTACGCATATCTGGTTATAGCTATATGTTCACCTTTATTTGATGTTGTATGGACTTGGAGAAATTAGGAACCGCATGATATATATATATTAACTTGTTGCAGTTAAATAGCGGCTTTTCCTTTATATGCTCACATTTCAGTTTTATGTTGCATATATTATATTCATGGATTTTCGCATTGAGATATTGATTTTTCATGATCTTTTCTGGATTTGAGGACCGTGGTAGTTTCATGCAATTATGCATTATTTGAAAAACCTGGTTTCTCTTGATATGATATTTCAGCATCCACCATGAGATTTCTCGGTTCTGATATATACCCCATGTGAGGAGGCGTCATGGGCCGTGTGTGGGTACATGGTGGGGCCCGGAGGTACCCCGAGGCAAGAAAGGTATGTCGAAGGTTCACACCGATGAGCCTGGCAGGGGAATCATACCTACCGGTGACAGTATTGGACTCGGTGGTGATCGTGGAGATATCGACCGGAGTCTTGTACGTATGGATACGGGGAATTCGAGTGACGAAGTTGGGGCACTCGGGTTTCCAATGAACGTATGATACGTACATATCAGGGGCAGTCGGGATGATGACGCCTGATAGATGAGTTTTTATGTGTCGATGCTAGACACTAGTTTTCATGATATTTTTCTCCTAAGTATATATATCAGTGGTATGTGACACTGTTATATATGCATGAATATATATATCAGTGGTATGGGACGCTGTTATATATATATATATATATATATATATATATATATATATATATATATCGTCACAATGATCTATGCATGTATTCTTATTCCTTACTTGATGTTGAGGGCCGATCTAAGGGCCGATTTGAGGATATTTGGGATTTGGATTGTCTTAATGGACATTGGTCCTGCCACGATGAGGATTTCCGTGAGGATGACATATTTTATCCCATATTCCATATTTATTTATATGCATTGCTTCATGTATTAGTAGTACCTGATAGAGTACCATTTCATGACTGTTGCATATACATATTGCCATATTATTGCTTCATGTATTAGTTGTACCTGCTAGAGTACCTTTCATGACTGTTGCACATACATATGGCCATTTATTGCTAATTAGCTTGCATGTGATAGATTTGCGCAGTACGTGCATACTTGCGATTACCTGCATATGTTATTTACTATTCATGAGTTGGCAACTTACCCCTGTTGTGCCACAGGGTTTGCAGGTTGTTCCTCAGAGCAGTCAGAGGCAGGGCGATCTTCTACCTATCGTATCATCTTTTGCTGCGGATACTGCTACGGCTGACTGTGTGCAGATTTGTTATAGGTGGGTTTTGCGGTTATCCGATATTGCTCATTGTATATCTTTGTACCATGTACTCTCCATCTACCACTTTCATGTATTGACTTAGAGACGTGTTGTGAGGACGATATTGTATATTATATGGTGACTTGGAGGTATTTTATGCAGTTTCATTTATAACGTCTTTTTCTTCGTTACGGCGTCGTATATTTGCTTGTGGTGGTTGTTTTCCGCTTTTGGGCGTGGATTTGCTCCCGTTGGGGATGCTTTACTTATATATTTATGTTGTACCCTTTTGGGGGCTTGTTTTACAAAGGAGGTGCTGCCAATTTTTTTAAAGGAAATAAATTGGGACTTTAAAGAATTTGATTGAGATTTTCAAAAGTTTTAACAATGTTATTATCACTTACTACTTTTGATGGTTTAGATTGCTGGGTTTTTGGCTTACTTGAATTACGTTACGCCTGGAGACATTACGTAGTTTAAGGGCCTTCACGTGCTAAATTTTGGGTCGTGACAAAATTGGTATCAGAGCGCTGGGTTTTACCTTTCGGAGTGTAGGATGACCTTGGTATGATGGAGTAGGTAGCTTAAGCAGAGTAATGTAGCGTGTGTATGTCCGCGGCATACTTACAACACTGTACTCTGCCTAAGTGACCTAAGTACTAATTGCTTGAAATTCCTTCCTTGATGATACATATCCTTGTGATTCGATTTTCGTGTTCATATCAAATCCTATTTCAATTTATATCCTTTTGCCGCGATGACTATGAGGGCTCAGAGAGGTGCAGCGAGGGCCGAGGTCAGAGTTGACTCGTGTGGGACGAGGATTGACCAGGATGGCACGCTCGCTGTACAGGAGCAGATTGATCCGCCTTCGATAGATCGTATCGCTAGGCTTGAGGCAGATATGCAGGACTTGCGCCGGATGATGAGGTCGTTGGTTGAGGCCAGTTGAGCGCAGCGACAGGAGGTTGTCACCCCTGTTACCCAGTTATTCCTTGCGATCAACACACATCATTATGTTACGTATACAGCACCAGTGGACGCAGCCCTATTCGATGAGGAGCGTCTTTTCGAGACTTGGGGAGTCCAAGGATAGAGGAGGGCTCGTGCAGGTATACCAGCCCAGAGACAGAGGTTTAGTCGCCGTGACAAATTTTTTGCACGTCACGGGAGTAGCAGAGGTGTGGGACGAGGACAGTGGGTTAGCTCTCATCCCCAGGAGGGGCAGCAGTTTTTATCTGGATGTTTCCGGTGCGGGAGTTTCCATCACCTCGTCAGAGATTGTACCTTGGTACGCCGGAGGAAGACAGCTGTACCATATGTTACTTTACCACCTTCACCTCAGGGAGAGTCTTCGGTTGCGCCTGTTGTGGATTAGCACCAGACTTATGTTTAGAGAGGTCGTGGTCGCGGAGGATTTATTCCGAGAGTACAGTATGGTAGAGGAGGTTTTCCAGTTGCGGGTAGAGGGCAGACACGAGCGTTTGCTTCTACTCATCGGGACGCGCGGGCGTCCATTGCAGAGTTTTCAGGTAATCTTATTCGTATGTTTTCTTATTGTACTTGTCTGTTTAATTTGGGATCTATGCACTCGTTTGTTCTACACACTTCATGCCGTGGTTGGGCCGAGAGTCGTGTATGCTAGCTCAGCCATTTGTTGTGTTTAATTCTGTCAGCGATTCCTTAGTTGCGCAACACGTGTTTCGGTCGTGTGCCATTTGGGTAGGAGATAGAGATTCGTCCGTCGATTTGATCCTTCTAGAGATGTTGGAATTTGATGTTCTCCTGGGCACAGACTGGTTAGGTACATGCTAGGCGTCTGTGGACTACCGCGAGAAGACAGTCAGGTTCCGTTTTTCCGGCGAGTCGGTTCTTGTTGTGCATGGGGGCTGTGGTGCCGCCCCTCACAGCTTGATTTCTGCCTTTTCGCTAGTCGGCTTTTGAGGAGAGGATATCATGGATTCTTGGCTTTCATTGTGATACGGAGCCACAGCGGGTTCGTTGGACTGGGTTCCTATCGTACGAGAGTTTTTCGACGTTGTTCCAAATGAGCTGGCGGAGTATAGGGAGCTTAAGGATCTGCTGCAGAGTTACTAGATAGGGGGAATTGTGCATCCGAGTATTTCGCTTTGGGGAGCTCCTATTCTGTTCGTCAAGGAGAAGGACGTCAGTTTGAGGTTATGCATTGATTGATCGTCAATTGAACCGAGTTATGGTGCGGATAGGTATCCTTTACCTCGCATTGACGATTTGTTTGATTAGCTCCAGGGTGCGAGACATTTTTTCTAAGTTTGTTTGGGATCGGGTCATCATTAGTTGCGGGTTCGGAGTGATGACATTTCGAAGACTACTATTTGTGTGCGCTACGGGCAGTATGAGTTTTTCGTGGTGTCGTTGGACTCACCAATGCCCTAGCAGCATTCATAGATATGATGAACCAGATTTCTTCAGGCTGTTCCTCGACCAGTTTATTGTCGTGTTATTGAGGACATTCTGGTCTATTCCAAGAGTCATGGAGAATGTGGGCAGCACTTGAGGATTTGCTTTGCAGACATTGGGAGAGCGCCAGTTGTTTGCTAGATTCTTGGAGTGTTCCTTCAGGCTTGATAGTGTTGACTTCCGAGGTCGTGTGGTTACGGGAGACGGTATTCGTATGGACCCGAAGGAGTTCGAGGACGTACAGCTTTAGCCTAGACTTGTATCAGGGACAGAGGTCCGCAGATTTTGGGCTTAGCCGGTTTTTACCGCCGTTTCGTGCAGGATTTCTTGAGTATCGCTGCACCGTTGACCGTACTGACAAGGAAGAGGTTCCTTTTCTTTAGACTGAGGCATGCGTGCGGAGTTTTCAGCAGTTGAAGACTTGGGTGACGACTGCACCAGATCTATCTTTGCTTCTGGATCAGGCGACCTTGTTGTTTACTGTAATGTTTCGTGAGTGGGGCTCGATTGTGTACTGAGGTAGCACTATAGAGTTATCGCTTATTCTTCCCGACAGTTGGTGGAAGTACGAGCAGGATTTATCCCACTCATGATCTGGAGATTGCCGCGGTGGTTTTGCGCTGGAGATTTGGGGACACTACTTGTACGGAGAGTCGTGTCAGATTTTCACGGACCACCAGAGCTTAGTGTACATTTTCCTGCAGCGGGTTTTGATTGTTGAGACAGCGCCGTTGGATGGAGCTTGTGAAGGATTGTGTTGTGAGGTCCTTTATTACCCGTGGCAAGACGATTGCGGTAGCTGATGCTTGAGTCGTAGGCCCGGGGGTAATTTGTTCCAGTGGTGCGCAGTTCGGAGACAGTCTTCTGCAGATTTACAGTTCTTGTGTAACCGTTGAATACAGCTTAGGTTCGCCTCTACTGAAGGGACAGCTTGCTCATGTCCGCGCCCATCCACTTTTACTTAATCGTCTTCGTGAGGCACAGCCTGCCGATGCTCATTGTTAAGATTCTGAGCATGTTCGGCTGGGTAAAGATTCGGAGTTCTTGATTTATGACGAGGGTGTGCTGTGTTAGGGACGCGTTGGCGTGTACCCGATATTGATGGGTTCAGACGCGAGGTCCTAGAGCAGGCATATCAGTCAGCTTCTTGTGTTCATCCAAGTTCCACCGAGATGTGACGTGACTTGTGAGATAGTTACGGGTGGGCATGGATGATGAGTGAAGTTTCGGATTTCATTTTGAAGTGCTTGGCTTGTCAGCGAGCTAAGGTTGAGCATTTGAGGCCGGATGGAGAGTTGCAACCTTTTTACCGTTCCAGGGTGGGAATGGGAGCAGATCTCCATGAATTTCGTTGTGGTGTCTACCCAGGTCTAGTCGAGGGTATGACTCCATTCGAGTGATTATTGTCTGGTTATGCTCAGTTTGCTCGTTGTTCTTCGGTAAGTTTGTGCGTTTGCACGGAGTTCCTTCATGCGTTGTATCCGATAGCGGCATTCAGATCGCTAGCCGTCTTTGGCAGAAACTTCAGGAAGCCTTGGGTACTGGTTGAGCATTAGCTCCGCTTTTCCATCTGTAGGCCGATGGTCAGACAGAGCGGACTATACAGATTCTGGAGGATATGCTTGTGCGTACGTACTAATTGGTTATTGGCGGTTGGGATCGTCACTTGCCATTGATAGGGTTCTCCTTCGATAGCTGTATCAGGAGATATTCCAATTGGCAACCTTTAGGCCTTGTGTGATAGGTTGTGTCGATCGCCAGTATGTTTTACTGACTCCGCGAGAGCAGGATCTTTGGACCCCAACTAGTCGAGAGGCTTCGGAGAAGATCCAGTTGATTCAGGTCAGGATGAGAGCAGCCCAGTGCAGACAGAAGTCTTATGCTGACCGGGATGGTCGCAGACTTGAGTTCGCAGAGGGAGATCATGTATTCCTAAGGATTTTTCCGATGATTGGCATGTTGAGTTTTGGGAAGCTTAGTCCCAGATTGTAGGTCCTTATGAGATCCTTGAAGCGAGTTAGTACCGTTGTCTATAATTTGGCACTTCCGCCCATATTTTTGAGTATTCATCCCGTATTCCTTGTGTCGATACTTTGCAAATACTTTCATGACCTTTCTCACATGATTTAGCACCAGACCATTTAACTTGGACGCAATCTTTTCGTTCACCGGCAGCCGATAGTGTCAGTGGACCGGCAGGTGGAGAAACTTCGATCAAGGGTCTTGCCATCTGTCGAGCTTTCTTTGGCGTAGCTGTATAGTGAGGTGATCACTTAGGAGGATGCGAGCGAGATTTGGGAGTTTTGTACTCATCTCTTTGAAGGTATGCATAGTGAGAATTTTAATTCGGGGATGAATTTTCTTTAATGGGGAAGATTGTAACGCCTTAGATTTCGATTTGTTTTAATTAAGCGATAGTGCGGGTTTTTGGTAAAAAGTTTACCAATTCGGGCTCCTCATATTTTATAACATTTAATTAATAATTTATTATTATTTGTTATGGCTTGCACACTCATGTGCATGTTTATGTGAGGGTTTGTTTGTACTAATCTAGTTTAGTGACCATGACAATTTAACCCTAATCCTAATTCTTTGCTTTAACCTAATCCTTTGCCTTGATTAAACCCTAGATATTTGAGATAGATATTTCCTTTGGGTTTTGTTTTGGAGAGGAGGTGGCATGGTGACATGGTGGGCATTAATGGTTGCATTAATGTGAAGTTAATGCTTGGTGCTTCACCCCCTTACACTCACCTCTCTCTCTCTCTTTTCTTCACACCCTCTCTCATTCTCTCTCACTTCATCT
Source organism: Agapanthus africanus (assembly GCA_030015575.1). NCBI lineage: Eukaryota > Viridiplantae > Streptophyta > Magnoliopsida > Asparagales > Amaryllidaceae > Agapanthus > Agapanthus africanus. The sequence continues at coordinate 870,990,924 of JASDDO010000022.1, read as the reverse complement.
CTTTCTCATTTCTTTCATCACTCCTTCTTCCCTCAACTGAACACTCACTAATCCATCACTAAACTTCATCAAATCTCACAAAAATCACATCTTAAACCTTGTTTTGCTTCTTAGATGCCTTGGAGCTTGGAAAGCTAGGATTTTTGAGTTTGTGGGAGTAGGTAATGATCTCTTTCTGTTAAGTAAGCTTTTTTAATGTTGTGTAGCTTGATAGTTTCTGTTTAGAACGCCTAAAGTTTTGTTTCGGGTAAATATTGTATTTTTAGCGTAGTTTTGGGTCTCGGATGATCTGCTATCAAACCAGGTATTTGTTGGAAAAGTTTCCATCATCACAGTGACCTTTTGTAGTGACCTAGAAACTACCCTCAAAACCCGAGCCAATTCCCTTTGAAATAGGCCGCATATTTATTGCCTATGGCCGCAAATTGCGGCCAGACTGGTGAGTGGGGTGTTGAGTTTTGGTGTAGGGATCTCTGGGGTTGTGTGTGGTCTTGTGGTATATGCAAATTTTACAAATTGTTTGGGTAGCAAAATCTGGGATCACTTTGCTTGTTTTCTAGTGTTTCGATTACGCGCGTTACGTTATCCGATACGGTTCGTGTCTTTGTGTATCTGTTGCTCTTGAGTTGGTTTCGTAGTGTCGCTACGTGTGTTAGCCACTAGACGAACACTTGAGAGTATATTTGGAGTTGGTGCGTCGGTCAAACGTAGTTTGTATGTGTTATTGGTCGATTGCTAATATATACTTGTTATGTTGTTTTGTGATTTTAGGATCGCAGGCGGGGACTTCGGACGCTGCGAAGAAGGGAAAGCGAGTGGCTGGCTTTACTTAGCCCCACGATCATCTGTGGGTAGATTTAACATCTACAGGGGAATCGCCCGCATGGTGTTATGTGTCTGGGCTAGAGATGATATGATATTAGTCGTATGTTTATATTGCACATATAGAATTTGCGCATACACCTCATTGCATATTATTACTTGTTGTGCTTGGACTTGTACCCTTTGGACACTGCACTATTATTGACGGCTCATGTTGCACGAGCACTGATTGTATGCCACTCACACCGTCAATAATTGCCATGATACGCACAACACACATACATATATGATATTTCTTGGTTAGGGACATTGAAACATTGATTCATGTTCCATTGTGCATATGACATATAGCATACCTATATATCTACATGCTTACACATATGCCTTGCCATGACTACATGCTAGCTACCCATATACCTATATGGTGATGTAACATTAGAGATATGTATATACACATATGAGATATAGCTACACGTACATCTTGCATACATATCTACATGTACACATACCTAGATTGATATAGCTATACATATACATGGAGGGTATTGTATCATTTTTGACATGTATATACACCTACCTAGCTTGATACAGCTACACACATACCTGGGGGGTATCACATCATTATTGATTGGTAGATACACATATCTTGCTATACCGACATAGTTACGCATATCTGGCTATAGCTACATGTTCACCTTTATTTGATATTGTATGGACTTGGAGAAATTAGGAACCACATGATATATATATTAACTTGTTGCAGTTAAATAGCGGCTTTTCTTTTATATGCTGACATTTCAGTTTTATGTTGCATATATTATATTCATGAATTTTAGCATTGAGATATGGATTTTTCATGATGTTTTCTGGATTTGAGGACCGTGGTAGTTTCATAAAATTATGCATTATTTGAAACACCCGGTTTCTCTTGATATGATATTTCAGCATCTACCATGAGATTTCTCGGTTCTGATATATACCCCATGCGAGGAGGCGTCGTGGGCCGTGTGCGGGTACATGGTGGGGCCCGGAGGTACCCGGGGCAAGAAAGGTATGTCGAAGGTTCACGCCGATGAGCCTGGCAGGGGAATCATACCTACTAGCGACAGTATTGGACTCGGCGGTGATCGTGGAGATATCGACCGGAGTCTTGTACGTATGGATACGGGAAATTCGAGTGACGAAGTTGGGGCACTCGGGTTTCCGATGAACATATGATACGTACATATCAGGGGCAGTCGGGGTGATGACGCCTGATAGATGAGTTTTTATGTGTCGATGTTAGACACTAGTTTTCATGATATTTTTCTCCTAAGTATATATATCAGTGGTATGGGACGCTGTTATATATGCATGTATATATATATATATATCAGTGGTATGGGACGCTGTTATATATATATATATATATATATATATTTAATATATATCGTCACAATGATCTATGCATGTATTCTTATTCCTTACTTGATGTTGAGGGCCGATCTGAGGGCCGATCTGAGGATATTTGGGATTTGACTTGTCTTGATGGACATTGGTCCTGCCATGATGAGGATTTCCGTGAGGATGACATGTTTTATCCCATATTCCGCATTTATTTATATGTATTACTTCATGTATTAGTAGTACTTGATAGAGTACCATTTCATGACTGTTGCATATACATATTGCCATATTATTGCTTCATGTATTAGTTATACCTACTAGAGTACCTTTCATGACTGTTGCACATACATATGGCCATTTATTGCTAATTAGCTTGCATGTGATAGATTCGCGCAGTACATGCATACTTGCGATTACCTGCATATGTTTTTTACTATTCACGAATTGGCAACTCACCCCCGTTGTGCCACAGGGTTTGCAGGTTGTTCCTCAGAGCAGTCAGAGGCAGGGCGATCTTCTACCTATCGTATCATCTTTTCCTGCGGATACCGCTACGGCTGACTGTGTGTAGTTTTGCTATAGGTGGGTTTTGCGGTTATTCGATGTTGCTCATTGTATATCTTTGTACCATGTACTCTCCATCTACTACTTTCATGTATTGACTTATAGACGTGTTGTGAGGACGATATTGTATATTATGTGGTGACTTGGAGGTCTTTTATGCAGTTTCATTTATAACGTCTTTTTCTTCGCTACGGCGTCGTATATTTGCTTGTGGTGGTTGTTTTCTGCTTTTGGGCGTGGATTTTCTCCCGTTGGGGATGCTTTACTTATATATTTATGTTGTACCCTTTTGGGGGCTTGTTTTACAAAGGAGATGCTGCCCATTTTTTTAAAGGAAATAAATTGGGACTTTAAAGAATTTGATTGAGATTTTCAAAAGTTTTAACAATATTATTATCACTTACTACTTTTGATGGTTTAGATTGCTGGGTTTTTGGCTTACTTGAATTACGTTACGCTTGGAGACGTTACGTAGTTTAAGGGCCGTCACGTGCTAAATTTTGGGTCGTGACACTATGGCGTCTTTAAACTTGACCGCAAAGTCACTAAACTAAAACAATAGAGCCCAAATGTTCTTTTGTTGGATCTAAACGATCCTGTTAAGTAGATCTTAGTCTAAAATTAGATTAACGTATTATTAACAAATTGTTAAGTTGATCTTAGTCTAAATTTAGACTAACGTCTCCTTAAAAAACGTTTAAGTTGATCTTAGTCTCAAATGAGACTAACGTATCCTTAAACCCAAACTAAAACCCAAATCTAAAAAAATACGGATTTGGACTAATCCACGCTCTACGGGCGACAACATAAATTAGTCTCCGTATACAATCCATGGGCAACCAAAAATAAAACAAACACACGACACGAAGTGACCATCTGAAGAAGGAGAAAGTGGTTACCGCGACGCGGTAGCGTAATTAACTGCAGGGGCTTGTGCCTGCAGGGAAGAGCGTCCCCACAATCTAAAACCTCTCAAATGAGGGGGAATCTAACGAAGTCTGCTACAACGGCCGCATCCGTCTAAACCTCCGATATACGGTGCCATAAATCAACTTGGCATCTTTGGAGAGGTGGACGGATCAAACCAAATAGCATCTGCCCCTAGATTCAGGCAAGACGTCAGTCTTTCCCGGTTTTCGGCGGAGAACAGATTCTGGCACGCCCGGTGGGACCTTTTCTTCTTCCCACTCCATACTTCGTGTGTCGTGTTTTTCCCGTGATCAAATAACCGCTGTGTGTATGTTTGTGGTTGCCCTTAGGGGAGTGGATACTGAAGTCGGCGCTTCGCCTCTATGAAGAATGGCGTTTGTTCTCACCTTAGCAACTCAGGCTTTGTCATATCTGGTGGAGTCAAGTACGGGCCACTTGCAATCTCAAATCTCTGCAATCCGGCTCTTCAAGAAATCAATGGGCTTCTCTTTGGGTCGATACTTCCACCTCCCACCCTCGGTGCCTCAACGCCGATGGAGGAAGCCCAGTGGAAGTCTGTCTTCCGCAGGCTGGTTCCCCAAGCTGCAGCTTTGCCAATGGAATCAGTCCTCCAACAACAGGCACCTGCCAAGGACCAAGATCGACGCAGAGGGCAGAATATTTTGGCTCTCAAAGGAAACAGGGGGTAGGCTCGGCAAAATCCTGAAGCTAATCAAATCCCGGCCGTAAGAAACGGTCGATGTTGATATCGGCATTATACAAAATGAGCTGGGGGCAGTTCCCCGTATGGTCCTGTTTCAACCCCAGTGGTGAATGTTGTTGTTACAACTAGGAAATGCTTCAAATTGTTGCGAAGGGTCAGACAAAATTCTCCTCCCACAATATTGAAGAAGTCTCCGCAGCCCATAGGGATCCCACAAGAGCAGAAACCAGTTTGCTCCCTGAGACAACTTTCCTCATCTATATATAAGGTGTGGAAGCAGGTGAAGGGGGCTCACCCCAAGACGGATTCTGATACATCGGTTCCTCCCAAAACAAAAGTGATTTTTTCACAAAAAAGAGAGGCCCAATAAAGCTCAAGTGCCCGAAGCAAACTCTAAAGGCCAAAACTCCAAACACCCCAAGCCTGGGGGCATGGTAGTTCACATAGTCATGTGGTGAATTCCAAAGACGAAGTTCGAGCTTCTACTAGTCACCGATCTCAAACTCGGTCCCTGACAAAAGTTCAATTGCAAATGTGAAAAGCTGCAGATATGCTCGCTCAGGCGACAGCAAACGCTAATCCATCGCCTAAGGAAAGTCCCGAGGACGCACCCGAAGAAAGAATAGAGAAAGAGTCGAATATTGATTTCCTAAAGCGCGCTCTAAAAAAAAGAGATGAAGAAGCGGCAGAAACGTCCACTAAAATGAACCAGATGGCCCTTCTGATTCAGAATGGTCGGAATGATGGTTCAATCGGAACCACAAGCGAATGAACTGCCGCTAGTCGCTCTTAAAGACCAGGGTGACATTTCAAATCCTTTACGAGTCTCATTAACGGCCGAAGAGGAAATGATTCCAAAAGCAAAGCTGAACGAATATGCCGCTCATAAAATCAAAACTCACTACTCCAGTGAAGCCGCAAATAGATCAATCAAGACCGGTCGACCGTATCCGACATGGTATGATCAAATATAGTATCCGCCAGGGTACACACTTCCAACGTTCCACATGCACAAAGGAACTGGGAATCCTCACCAGCATATTGCGTGATTTAAATCCATGTGCGGAAATACTGGAGGAAATGATATACTCTTCCTATGACAGTTCGTCAGCTGTCTGGAAGGCGTTGCCTTCGAATGATATGCGGAACTCCCAATTGATTTCGTGAAGAGCTTCAACGAAATGGATATGCTCTTCTGTCAGGATTCGCTAATGAGAACGAACATACTATCGTGACGGCGCTGGTCAACGAAAGGGTTAGACCGAATGAGACTTGGGTTCAATATGTTACCCGATGGCGAAATATCTGGTCAAATACGAGCAACGTATCGACGAAGCGACAACTGTGGGGAGTGTTCATAGCCACACTTGACCTAAATTCAAAATGCATCCTCGTATATGGCCCTTTTCAAGCCGACGACCTTTCAAAAAACTCATGGATAAATGGCTCGATTGGATCAAATGGGTCAAGACTCTTTCTCATCCGATAATGATGAGTGAAAAGCGGAGGTAAGATGGCGTTTGTCGCCTACGCTCAACAAAAAATAAGCGGCTCTGAAACAACCTGTCGCCAAAATAGCGACGATGTGGGTACTCGTTCCCCTCGAGATATACACAGGGGGCATATTCCTCACTGACGGAAGAATCTCTGTATAGAATGATTCTTTCTTCTCAAAAGGTAGGAAGGATATTAAGGGGACTACAAATAAGTCCTACAACCTAGTGGAATGCCCCGCTCAAAAAAAAAAAAAAAACGGTATATCTACAAGCGAAATGGGCACGGATGAAAACCCGAAATGGCGCCATGAGTAAAAACAGCAGGATTGCCGACGAGTTTATGAAAACCCGGAAGGGCGCGATCTGGTTTAAAAAATAAAAAAAATAATAAAAAAAGGAAGAAAAAAACGGTATGTCCACAAGCAAAATGGGCACAGATGAAAACCCGAAAGGGCACCGTGAGTAAAAACAGCAGGGTTACCGGCAAGTTTGTGAAAACCCGGAAAAGCGCAACCTCGTTAAATACACTTACGAGATCCTCACGACTAGTAAGGAGAATCCCCCTGTGAGACCCTCACGGCTCATAGGATTCGAAATCCTTAAGTTACAGGGATCTAGATCTGTTCTTAAGCCGTCATATCTTTCAAATTGCCCTACAGGCGGTCCATATTAACCCTTGTATACAATCCAGGGGCACGAATGAATATTTCTTTGCCAAGTCCTATAAATGGCAAGAAATGTCTCCATATGGTGCATAACACTTATAGGTCCTCTCGACTTATAAGGAGAAAACACACTTGGAAGATCCTTACGACTTACAAGAGAAGACATCACTTAGAAATCCCCATGATTCTTAAGGAGAAAATACGCCTACAAGATCCTCATGACTCGTAGGGAGAAAACCCTTTATGATACCCTTACGACTCATAAAGCCAAAAGTCTTAGTCGACAGAATCCTAACCCCGTCTACTAAGCCACCTTTGTTCAAATCAGCAAAGGTAAATGATGAGTCGCTCCTGGCAATAACCCAGTTGTAGCGATACAGATGCCTAAACAAGTGTCAAACTCCAAGCTAATCGACTCCGGCTTCGTCCAAGAAGTTCAATACCCTGACTGGATCACCAACATCGTCCTAGTGATGAAGAAAAATGGAACGGTGCGCATCTGCATAGATTTTCGGGACCTCAACAAAGCCTGTCCGAAGGATGACTTTCTCGTACCGGTTACCGAGCTGATGATAGACAACACGTCCACTCACAAAACCTTCTCCTTCATGGACGGCTTATCAGGATACAATCAGATAAAGATGCACCCTGAAGACCGAAAGCATTCCGCTTTCCGAACCTTGCTAGGCATATTCTGCTACAAAGTGATGCCTTTCGGTTTGAAGAACGCCGGTGCTACCTATCAGAGGGCCATGACGAAGATTTTCGATGACCTTATACATGAAGTCGTCGAATGCTATATCAATGACATTGTGGTGAAAAGCAAATCGCACGAGGAGCATTGGGAGCATATAAAAATAGTGTTCCAACGTCTTCGGAAATACAACTTGAAGATAAACACTCTGAAATGCACGTTCGGAGTTTCCTCGGGAAAATTCGTAGGATTCATCGTACGACATCGAGACATCGAAATAGACCCGTCGAAGATCAAGGCGATCATGGAAATTCCCCCGCCAAGAACTCTCAAGCAACTGCGGTCTCTTCAAGGGAAGCTCACGTATATTCGGCGGTTCATAGCCAATCTTTTTGGCAAATGCCGTCCCTACAGTCACTTGATGAAGAAGGGAACCCCGTTCGTTTGGGATCGCAGATGCCAAAGCGTACTGGACGAAATCAAGCAATACCTGCAGAATCCGCCAGTACTGACCGCTCCGGTCAAAGGAAGGCCCCTCATTCTGTACACAACCGCCCTTGAGGGTTCCTTAGGCGCACTATGGGCACAAGAAAATGGCCAAGGGAAGGAGAGAGCCCTCTACTATTTGAGTCGAGTGCTCTTGGGGGCCGAAAACAATTACTCCCCCATTGAAAAACACTTCCTGGCGTTAATTTTCGTAATAACGAACCTCAGACACTATGCTTTGGCGCATGAGGTCCATCTCATATCAAAATTGGATCCTCTTAGATATTTGATGTCAAGAGCCATACTAACAGGGCGGCTCGCTAAATGGGACCTACTCTTAATGGAATTCTCGATAACTTATCGACCTCTCAAGGCAGTGAAAGGCCAGACCATCGCTGACTTCCTCGCTGAGCATCCTATACCTGCCGATTCACCCCTAAATTGCGAATTTCCAGACGAGCACTCTTTTTACACGATCGATGGGAAGAAATGAGAGAGTGACACCCGATGGGAACTCTACTTTGACGGGGCATCTACCATGAAGAAGAGAAAGCACAGCTCCCCCATAATCAAGTCTGGGGTAGGCCTCATCTTCGTGACTCCACAAGAAGGGATAATGCGCTTTGCCTTCTCCTTAACAGAGCCGAGGACGAACAATGAAGCCAAATATGAAGCTTTGATAGCAGGTCTTGAGATCGGTGTTGACATGGGAATCGAAAACCTCCTCATATACGGAGACTCCCAGCTGGTCGTTAGTCAAGTAAATGACGACTATCAAACGTGCAAACCAGAGTTGGTAAAGTACGCCAAGAGAGTGCAAAAATTGTTGATTCAAATCCCTACCTATGCCCTAGAAAGCATACCGTGTGCGGAAAATAGCAAAGCAGATGTGTTAGCCAAACTTGCTAAAGAACTGGCTGACGAAAACCTCGATGACGTGAGGATCGTTGTGCAAAGTCATCGGGTTCTCGCACCGGCAGAAATATCTCCAGAGTCGTTTGAAGAAAAGGAAGCGACAAAGCAAGCGGCCCTACAGATAGAAAACCAGGAAAAGGTCAAGGATTGGAGAGAAGTCTTTATAGACTACTTCAAATCTCGTCGAACACCTGAAGATGCGTTCTCAAGACATCAGCTCATGAAACGAGCTCTATCCTTCGCCTTCGTCAATGACACTCTATATAAGAGATCATTTGATTCTCTATGGCTAAGATGCCTGGGACCTGAAGAAGCAAGGAGAGTCATCCAAGGAACTCACGATGGACTCTGCGGTTCTCACCAAGCCGGGCCGAAGATGGAACTGAAGATCAAAAGGATGGGCTACTATTGGCCCACAATGATCCAAAATTGCCTTGAATACGCGAAGCAGTGCCACTCGTGCCAGATTCATGGGGACTTTATCCACCAGCATCCAAATCCTCTACATCCAACGGTGGCTAGCTGGCCGTTTGAAATGTGGGGAACTGACATAATCGGGCCCATTGAACCAGCATCGTCCAGAGGCCATCGGTTCATACTGGCAACAACTGATTACTTCTCCAAGTGGGCAGAAGCAGTACCACTAAGAGAAGTGAAGACGAAGAATATCCTCCATTTCTTCAAGACACACGTCATCTATCGGTTCGGCACTCCGCGACGGATTATCTCCGATAACGGACTGGCCTACAGAAGTCACAAAATCAGCCGCTTCGAGCAGCAACATAATATAGTCTGGAGATACTTTTCGGTTTATAATCCTCGAGCTAACATTCTGGCTGAAGCTTTCAACAAGACCTTGATGAAGTTCGTGAAAAAGATGGTGTCCAAAAATAAAAAGGACTGGCACGAGAGACTGCATGAATCTCTCTGGGCGTATCGAACCACGTTCAAAATGGCCACAAAAACAACGCCGTATGCATTGGTATTCGGTATTGAAGCAGTACTCCCCTTGGAGACAGAGCTACCCTCCTTACGAGTGGCGGTTCATTACGAACTGACGGACGAAAACAATGCCTATCTTCGGCTTGAGGAGCTCGACGCCCTTGACGGAACCCGGCTCATGGCGCAGCAAAACTTGGAAGCTTACAAAGAAAAAATGACGCACTCATACAAGAGATTGACTAGGCCGAGAACATTCCGCCAAGGCAAACTTGTGCTAGTGGTCAAGTGACCTATGATCCCTAATCGTGCCAAACGGGGGAAATTCGAGTCGAACTATGAAGGCCCGTACATCATAGACAAAGTCTACCAGGATGTGGCTTACTTGCTCATGGATATGCATGGCGAAAGACCCTTCAGGCCAATGAACGGCTGTTTCTTGAAGAAATACTACGCCTGACCGAGACGTCTATAAACTACTACGGACCGTAGCATCCCAAGGCTGACGCAAAAAAAAAAACAAAAAAAATGGTACATCCATAAGCGAGATGGACACGGATGAAAACCCGAAAGGGCTCCATGAGTAAAAATAGAAGGAATACCGGCGAGTTTGTGAAAACCCGAAAGGGCACAATCTCGTTAAAAGACACTTGCAAGGTCCTCTCGACCATGTAAGGAGAAAATACCTGCGTGAGATCCTTACGACTCACAAGGGAGCAACACACTTAGGAATCCCCACGATTCCTAGGGAGAAAACACACTTACGAGATCCTCACGACTCGTAAGGAGAATTCCCCTTTGAGACCCTCACGGCTTATAGATTCAAAAGCCTTAAGCTACATGGATCTGAACCTGTTCTTAAGCCATCATACACCCCGATTCTGCCCTATAAGTGTTTCAATATTGACCCTTGTATACAATCCACGGGCACGAATAAATATTTCCCTAACAAAGTCCCACCAGCGACTAGGGATATGCTCACATGGTGAACGTACCTTTGTAAGTCCTCTCGATTTATAAGGAGAAAACACTCTTGCAGGATCCTTACGACTTACAAGAGAACATACACTTAGGAATCCTCACGATTCCTAAGGAGAAATGGCACCTACGAGATCCTCACGACTCATAGGGAGAAACACCTTTATGAGACCCTTACGGCTCATGAAGTCAAAAGCCTTAGTCGAAAGGATCTTAACCCTGTTTGCTAAGCCACCTTTGTTCAACATCGACAGAGGCAAATAATGATTCGCTCATGGCAATATCCCAGTTGTAGCGATGTTGATGCCTAAATCGGTATCAAACTCCAAGTCCTTTCACGGAAAATGATGATTCGCTCCTGGTAATATTCCAGTCGCAGCGATACTAATGCTGAGATTGACACTAGATTCCAAGTTCCACACTCGCGATAAAAATTCAGCGAGCCAAAAATGCATATGAAATAGCCGAAATGATGGGGCAACTTGCAACAAAATCAGCAAGTAAAAATATATGCATACAAAATAGCCGAAATGGTTGGGCAACTCGCAATAAAAAACAGCGAGTAAAAATTAAAAAATAAAATAGCCGAAATGATTGGGCACCGCAAAAAATAGCTGAAATGATTAGGCAATCGCGACTTTCGCAATAAAAAAAGCTAAAATGATAGAGCATCGCGGAAAGAAAACAAAAATGAAATAAAACTTTTTTCCCTACAGGTGAGATCACATCGATCCCGGTATACAATCCAGGGGCACAAAACAAAGAGGGAACCATATCATCCCACCAGGCTCCATCAGAAAGAGAGCCAAGTCTCGATAGCAACATCTACATCCCAGAAGAACCACAACAGCGCTCCTCCTCATTCTAGCAGGATTCAGACGCGATAATCAATCTCGGAGCTACGACAGAGTCCCTAGTTCTAAGTCTCGACGGTTCACAGACAACCTAGAGACCACCTCGACATTCGTCTCGTTACAGCAGACGCAACGTCAGCAAAGCGGAGCCATGGCAAAGTCCCTAGTTCCAAATTTCGACGGTTCATAGACAACCTAGAGACCACCTCGACATTCGTCTCGTTATAGAAGACGCAACGTCAGCAAAGCAAAGCCACGGCAAAGTCCCTAGTTCCAAATCTCGACGGTTCACAGACAACATAGAGACCACCTCGACATTCGTCTCGTTACAGCAGATGCAACGTTAGCAAAGCAGAGCCATGACAAAGTCCCTAGTTCCAAATCTTGACGGTTCACAGACAACCTAGAGACCACCTCTACATTCGTCTTGTTACAGCAGACGCAACGTCAGCTAATGACCCCGTCGCGGAAATACATCATCCAATGACCTCGTCTCGGAAATACGTCAGCAAATGACTCCGTTTCGGAAATACGTCAGCCAATGACCCCGTCGCGGAAATACGTCATCTAATGACCCTGTCGCGGAAACACGTCAGCCAATGACCCCGTCGCGGAAACACGTCAGCAAATGACCTCGTCTCGGAAATACGTCAGCAAATGACCCCGTTTCGGAAATATGTCATCCAATGACCCCATCTCGGAAATACGTCATCCAATGACCCTGTCGCGGAAATACGTCAGCCAATGACCCCATCGTGGAAATACGTCATCCAATGACCCCGTCTCGGAAATACGTCATCAAATGACCCCGTCGCGGAAATACGTCATCCAATGACCCCGTCGCGGAAATACGTCATCCAATGACTCCGTCGCGGAAATACGTCATCAACTGACCCCGCATGGCTAAAGTCAATCCTGATCCCATATGGCTAAAGTCAAGTCTAACCCCGTAGAAAACGGCCAAAGTCAACCCTCGACCTCCCCGTCAAAGCAATGCTTTGATTCGGGAGCAGGTCAACCCATCAATCACTTACGAGTCCTCTCGACTTGTAAGGAAGCAATTCTCTTGCGAGATCCTTACGACTCTTAAGAGAAAAATACACTTTGGAATTCTCACGATTCCTAAGGAGAAAATACACCTACGAGATCCTCTCGACTCGTAGGGAGAAAAATCTTTATGAGACCCTCACGGCTCATAAAGTTGGAAAGCCTTAGGAGGCAGATCTGAACCTGACTCCTAAGCCATCACTGTCCTACAAAGATATCAAAATAGATTATCCACAAAATGCATTTGCTAAAAGGGACACACCACCATGAAACAAAATATTTCTTTTATTCATGAATCAAAATGAATACAAAGTACAATCTATAAAAGAATCAAAAAACACTCTCATTCAGGAGTAAGTACAAAAGAAGAATAAAAAGAAACATATACATTTGTTTAAGCCGGCGGACGGTTTAATAGATTCATTAGTTCATCTTTCTTCCGCTGGGTCTCGGCTTCATAATTTGTTATTACTATGAGACGGGCCTCCGCTTGAGACTGTTGGGCCTGGTACGAGGCGAGTCGACTTTCAAGCTCCTTTTCGGTAACTTTATGAGCTTCAACCATCTCGCGAGTAAAAATGACGGCTTTATCAATAGCTATCACCTCCCTGATAGCTTCTTGAAGCACCCGCCAAAGTTCATACGCACGAGTGGTCTTGGTCCTGAGTTCAACTTGAAGTTCCCCTAGCGCATTGGAAGCCAGCTCCCTCTCCGAAAACTTTCGGCTGAGCCTCTTCTCACATGACTGCATATTTGCGGTACACCATTCAACCAGCCCCCACAAGCTCGCCTTTGCAGTCACGATCTCTGAAGGAAGGCGTGTGCACTCAAGACTATGTAAGCAAGCCTCCACCAGAGGACAAAACTCGACCCAGACATGAACTAATGTCTCATCATGGTAAGCAGCAAGAAAGGGAAGAGAAATGTTGGCTTCAGTAGCAAATTCTTCGGCCGTGATCGAGCTACCAGCACGAAGATTTTCGATGAGAGCCGACAAAGAGTGAAGGCTTTGCTTAGCCATCCGTTCAGATACACGTAAGGCATAAGGGCCAGGTGGCATAATGACGCGAGACTCCAACGGGGTAAGAATGGGCAAAGCTGTTAAGATTCATAAAAAGTCAGCGAGATTTGCAAACAAAGAGCAGATGGAACAAAGTCAAAACTTTACTTACCCACAGTCATACAAGAAGGGTTTAAAAGATCTCCAGGCTCGTCGAGGATCTCAACTTCGTCGTCAGCTTCCAGAACTACAGAAGATATTGGCATCATTATACGAAATAATAATAATGCCATGAGGAGGGGCAAATAACACTAACCTTGCCCGGAAGAGAGGATGATGCGTTGCGGGGATATTGCCTGCGGAGCGGCCATCTCGAGCAAACGCTGAAAAGATTTTCTAGGAGACAGATCAGCGATCGACGCCGCCAATCCGCGTAATTCTGAAAAGACGGAAGGGTTCAGATAATGAAGAGATCATTAAAACAAAAGAAAGAAGAATACCATCGATAACCCTCCCGCTTTGAACTTGAGGGATAACAGCTTCGACAGCCTCCTCCATACCCTCAGGCACATCATCGGAGGCATTTGCTGATGTGACGGCTATCAGTTGAGGAGCAGCGGCCACCATTTCACGGACGACGATCTCAATTACCTGTTCCACCATCTCCAGGCTATCACCAGAAAGGTCCATTAAATCCACGGCCGGAAGGGACACATCTTCAGGGTGAACGGGCACAAGGGGAACATGAGCCGCCAATGGAAGCTCTGCAGCAGGAATAGCAACTGTAGCGACCCCCTCCACACCTACTGGTGTCTCATTGTAACAACCCTAATTTTCCTATACACTTTTCTATACAATTTTTTTTAAAATTCTTTTAAAATCCATAAAGAAGTACTTTAACCTGAGCACAATATATATATATGTAATTATTTTGTTTTTAAAAAACTCCATTTTTAGTGTACATAAAATTGTTTTAAAATTAAAGTAATACTTGGGGCATTTAATATTGCTGTTACCACTTTAAGTAATTATTTTCCTACAATAATTACAAGAAGGAGCTTGTAGCTCATTGGTAATACCATGCACTGCTGAACCAAGCCACCAGAGTTTAAATCCCATGCTCCACATTATTTTTGTATTTATTTTGTTTTATTTTCTTTTGGAAGTCAACGGTCAAAAGGCCATAACTCCCAAAATATGTACTGGACAACAAAAAGTAAATATACCAAATTGTACCCCCGAAGTTTCCCCGGCCTCTGGTGGCCTGACTCAGCCCGACTCGGCGGCGCCGGCCGGCGAGGTCCGGCGCCGCCGGCCGGACTTGGCCGGACGGCCTAGTCACCAACAGAGAAAAGATGCTCCTTGACTTGGTCAACTCTCCTGCACACTTATTATACCTGGATCGGTTTTAAATTGCCCAATAAATCCTTTTTACTTCTATGTTTAATGAGTTTTAATGAATTTTTATATATTTTTATTTTTATTTTATTAAAAACCATAACCCTAGCCTAACCCTATATAAACCCTCCATACCCTCTACCCTCTCATCACTTTTTCTAAGTCCACTCTCCCAAAATTCCAAGAGAACTTGGTACGTTAGAAAACGAGCGAAAGGTGAAGCGCTGACGAAATCGACGGCGGAATCCCGGTGATCGTGCTAGGACCTCTCAACGACGATTCGACGTACCGAAAAACCCTCTACCTTCGTCTCAATCTCTAGCGCTGTCCAAACCCGTAAGTCCCTCTTTTCTACCTTTCTATTCTTTCATAAAAATACGACTTTTCAAACCCGACGGAAATCGGAACAAACCGATTTCCGATTCGGTTTTCTATCTAATCTCACTTATCACTAATTCCATAATGCTTAAACATATTCATGTTGAATATAAATAACTTAAAAATTAATTTAAACAAGTTTTTACACATGAAATGATAGCTTTTGCAATATACCGTATTTTTGCACTTAAATACCACCATGTTTAGTTTATCACATTTAACCCTTTAACATTGCTATACCTTAAAATAGATCACGAGGTAATGACCTACCTCCACACACACTCATATGCAATCATAACACGCTACCTTGAAAGGTTAGAATAAGATAAAATAAGATTTTACATTAAAATACCCTTTTCTTATAAAACCTTTTCTAAAAGTTCTAAGTTATATACAATTTTAAAACAATATCTTTTAATAGGAAATACGAAAGTTATGGACATCGATCGTTTATCTAAACCTGACTTTGTGGTGTCTAGATAAGTGTGTCTAAGGCGAGTGGTTACTTAATTAGGACCACTACTTGTAGTGGAGAGCCTCCCACTCACCTGGCACTTACCTGGCCACAATTGGCGGTGAAGAGGCGATTTGAGGCTTCTAATGACTTATCGTTTAGACCATTTAGAAATAGGTTAGTTGGCTTAGGAAACCTTATAATCTAAAATACGGAAATTTACACCCTTCTACAAATAAATACCTTATCTTTATAAAACCGTTTTCTAAATGATTAGTATTTATTAAATCTTTGCAAAGCGCCACTACAACCCACCTTTGGGGAACCCGTTAGGGATAGTACGGTTTATCGTGCACCCTCGGGCTTAGTAGTGCGAGATTCAGATCTCCGCAAGGAGCATTCGGTCTCGAAAGGTTTAAAATACGACATTTAAGAAAAATGAGATTTTTGGAAAATAAAATATTTATTAAAAGTTATTCTTGTATAAACATATGTATATTTATCATTTAAACACCTATTTTATTATAAGATAAAGTTTCCAACTTTTCATAAAAATCACAAGACTAGATTTTTGCATTAAAATACCATGAATTTCAAATAAAACAATATTACAAATTAATACCTTTATTTATGAAATTAGGATATTTTCACTACAAATATCACAAAATAAATCACACTCATTATAACTATAAAAACGAATAATAAATACTTGAGGTGTATCTTGAAAACTATACAAAAGTATTTTTACATAAAACCCCTCAAGTTTTATAAATTACAATAAGAACCATAACAATTATAGAACTTTGACTTACATTTCTTTTAGTCTGACTCGGGTTTGAGTCTGATTATTTCTGACTTGAATATGATTCAAGTCAATCTACATTCTTTAATATTCCAACTCAGTATGAACACATGAATCCCAGAATCCAGTTAACATTCTATATAACTTGACTGAATCAAACCATGGATATACATCCATTATTCCGTTATTCCATTTACCTGATTATGCAGTTACAATCTGTTTACTGATATCATGGTTTTGGTCAGTCATCCAACTTATACAATGCAATACAACAATACAATCAAAACACTACGGGGTTTAAAGGGTAGATTGGTACGGAAGATGTTAAAAGTGGCACGAGACGGCCAGATTTAAGATACCTAACATGAATCCAATTGTCGTTGTTCCGGGCCTTCTAACGGAGCCTTGTACTCTATATTCCGTTTGCCCTGTTCTCTAGCATATAGAGACCCCTCTCGTATACACTGGCATTCTTCTGTACCAAGCTACAAACAACAGCGTTAATACAACATTACAACAATACAATACAATATTAAAAGCTACTCTCTCTCTCCTACTCTTTATCTATTTCTCTATTATCTTTGGGACTTACCGAGCGACCTGTTCGCTGACGATATTCTATTTCTTTCTTCTTTGAATGTCGTCAGGTGCTTTGGACCCAGCAGAGATCGAGCCCACCGGTGAAGACTTGGATTAGTTTCACGAAGACCCCGAGCTCTAAACATTGTACCTTGTTCTATTCATTTCCTGTTATGCCATTGTTTAGGCATCGCTTTTCATTTCAGTTGTATTTACTTTTCATGCATTGTACAAAAGAATGTTATTAATAAAGTTGCTGTTATTTTTATATCTCTTGTCTCTTGTGATTTACCTTTATATTGCTTAGATATGCTTAGCGTATTTACTTCACAGTAAATACGTAGCGGACCTCGTCGCGTCCCCATTCGCCGTATACCGGGAAGTGGGGCGTGACAGGTTTTGTTGGTGGCCCATGTATGTCTGAGCTGTATGGAACTCTAAGTAATATAAAACACAAGAACCAGCAACTAAAACATTCTTTACAATCATGTTCCTTGAATCTCATCATTTCATATTCCTTAAATCATATACTTTGAATCTATCCTAACACAAAATTCCCTCACCTCTTTTACAATTTTACCAAAACCTTCGCATTCTTTCATTCCTTCACACAATCTTTACATTTTTAAAACCCTGTCAGTACACTAGCACCAAACTTTTCTTGGATTTGTTACACTTTCCTTTTTCAAATTTCGAGGACGAAATTTTTTTAAGAAGGGTAGAATGTAACAACCCTAATTTTCCTATACACTTTTCTATACAATTTTTTTTAAATTCTTTTAAAATCCATAAAGGAGTACTTTAACCTAAGCACAATATATATATACATATGTAATTATTTTGTTTTTAAAAAACTCCATTTTTAGTGTACATAAAATTGTTTTAAAATTAAAGTAATACTTGGGGCATTTAATGTTGCTGTTACCACTTTAAGTAGTTATTTTCCCACAATAATTACAAGAAGGAGCTTGTAGCTCATTGGTAATACATTGCACTGCTGAACCAAGCCACCAGAGTTCAAATCCCATGCCTCACATTATTTTTGTATTTATTTTGTTTTATTTTCTTTTGGAAGTCAACGGTCAAAAGGCCATAATTCCCAAAATATGTACTGGACAACAAAAAGTAAATATACCAAATTGTACCCCCGAAGTTTTCCCGTCCTCTGGTGGCCCGACTCGGCCCGACTCGGCGACTCGGCCGGCTCGGTCCGGCGCCGCCGGCCGGACTTGGCCGGACGACCTAGTCACCAACAGAGAAAAGATGCTCCTTGATTTGGTCAACCCTCCTGCACACTTATTATACCTGGATCGGTTTTAAATTGCCCAATAAATCCCTTTTACTCCTATGTTTAATGAGTTTTAATAAATTTTTATATATTTTTATTTTTTTTATTAAAAACCGTAACCCTAGCCTAACCCTATATAAACCCCCCATACGCTCTACCCTCTCATCACTTTTTCTAAGTCCACTCTCCCAAAATTCCAAAAGAACTTGGTACGTTAGAAAACGAGCGAAATGCGAAGCGCTGACAAAATCGACGGCGGAATCCCGGTAATCGTGCTAGGACCTCTCAACGACGATTCGACGTACCGGAAAACCCTCTACCTTCCTCTCACTCTCTAGCGTTGTCCAAACCTGTAAGTCCCTCTTTTCTACCGTTCTATTCTTTCATAAAAATACAACTTTTCAAACCCGACAAAAATCAGAACAAACCGATTTCCGATTTGGTTTTCTATCAAATCTCACTTATCACTAATTCCATAATGCTTAAACATATTCATGTTGACTACTAATCACTTAAAAATTAATTTGAACAAGTTTTCACACATGAAATGATAGCTTTTGCAATATACCGTATTTTTGTACTTAAATACCATCATGTTTAGTTTATCACATTTAACCCTTTAACATTGCTATACTTTAAAATAGATCACGAGGTAATGACCTAGCTCCACACACACTCATATGGAATCATAACACGCTATCTTGAAAGGTTAGAATAAGATAAAATAAGATTTTACATTAAAATACCCTTTTCTTATAAAACCTTTTCTAAAAGTTCTAAGTTATATACAATTTTAAAACAATATCTTTTAATAGGAAATACGAAAGTTATGGACATCGATCGTTTATCTAAACCTGACTTTGTGGTGTCTAGGCAATTGTGTCTAAGACGAGTGGTTACTTAATTAGGACCACTACTTGTAGTGGAGAGCCTTCCACTCACCTGACACTTACCTGGCCATAATTGGCGGTGAAGAGGCGATTTGAGGCTTCTAATGACTTATCGTTTAGACCATTTAGAAATAGGTTAGTTGGCTTAGGAAACCCTAGAATCTAAAATACGGAAATTTACACCCTTCTACAAATAAATACCTTATCTTTATAAAACCGTTTTCTAAATGATTAGTATTTATTAAATTTTTGCAAAGCCACTACAACCCACCTTTGGGGAACTCGTTAGGGATAGTACGGTTTATCGTGCACCATCGGGCTTAGTAGTGCGAGATTCAGACCTCCGCAAGGAGCATTCGGTCTCGAAAGGTTTAAAATACGACATTTAAGAAAAATGAGATTTTTGGAAAATAAAATATTTATTAAAAATTATTCTTGTATAAACATATGTATATTTATCATTTAAACACCTATTTTATTATAAGATAAAGTTTTCACCTTTTCATAAAAATCACAAGACTAGATTTTTACATTAAAATACCATGAATTTCAAATAAAATAATATTACAAATTAATACCTTTATTTATGAAATTAGGATATTTTCACTAGAAATATCACAAAATAAATCACACTCATTATAACTATAAAAAAGAATAATAAATACTTGAGGTGTATCTTGAAAACTATACAAAAGTATTTTTACATAAAACCCCTAAAGTTTTATAAATTACAATAAGGACCCTAACAATTATAGAACTTTGACTTACATTTCTTTTAGTCTGACTCGGGTTTGAGTCTGATTATTTCTGACTTGAATATGATTCAAGTCAATCTACATTTTTTAATATTCCAACTCAATATGAACACATGAATCCCAGAATCCAGTTAACATTCTATATAACTTGACTGAATCAAACCATGGATATACATCCACTGTTTCGTTATTCCATTTACCTGATTATGCAGTTACAATCTGTTTACTGATATCATGGTTTTGGTCAGTCATCCAACTTATAAAATGTAATACAACAATACAATCAAAACACTACGGGGTTTAAGGGGTAGATTGGTACGGAAGATATTAAAAGTGGCACGAGACGGTCAGACTTAAGATACCTAACATGAATCCAATTGCCGTTATTCCGGGCCTTCTAACGGAGCCTTGTACTCTATATTCCGTTTGCCCTGGTCTCTAGCATATAGAGACCCCTCTCGTATACACTGGCATTCTTCTGTACCAAGCTACAAACAACATCGTTAATACAACATTACAACAATACAATACAATATTAAAAGCTACTCTCTCTCTCCTACTCTTTATCCATTTCTCTATTATCTTTGGGACTTACCGAGCGACCTGTTTGCTGACGACATTCTATTTCTTTCTTCTTTGAATGTCGTCAGGTGCTTTGGACCCAGCAGAGATCGAGCCCACCGGTGAAGACTTGGATCAGTTTCACGAAGACCCCGAGCTCTAGACATTGTACCTTATTCTATTCATTTCCTGTTATGCCATTGTTTAGGCATCGCTTTTCATTTCAGTTGTATTTACTTTTCATGCATTGTACAAAAGAATATTATTAATAAAGTTGCTGTTATTTTTATATCTCTTGTCTATTGTGATTTACCTTTATATTGTTTAGATACGCTTAGCGTATTTACTTCACAGTAAATACGTAGCGGACCTCGTCGCGTCCCCATTCGCCGTATACCGGGAAGTGGGGCGTGACACTCATCGAGGATATTTACAGAGTCCACGGTCAAGACGCTACTCGAGCTCGGATTCTCTGCCATGGCCGAAGTCCCTGCAAAGTTTTACGAAGATAAGAAGACATAGAAAGCAAAACAAATTACTTGCCAAAGGAAAATACAGAAAACGTCCATACCGATACGCCAAGATGTCTCGAGTATAACTTTTTCAAGTCGACGTTCCTTCCTAAGAAGGTATGCTCGCCAGGGTTCTAGGGTAGATTCATGGCCGCCGGTCCACAACGGCAACTCATCTTCAGAAGCGGTTGAGATAGGATTTTTGAGGGCTATCTCGCCCCCTGCTCCAGAGGACCTATAAATACTCGCCGAATAGATGGAGGATCTTCGTAGAATATTACGGAAGGATAGGAACTCTTCGAGACGTGCACGTTCTCGATCTCATCCTGGTAACGCCTTATAGCCTCAGCCAATTGTGCGGCTTCCTCGGCAGATGAACCTGGAAAAAGAAGACCATCATCTGGCTCTTGCATAGATATTGGTTTATCTTGAATGATAGGCTCGGATTCCATTAAAAAGTCAAGCAGACCAGTGACTGTCTTCTTCCTCCGCTTCGATCTGGAACTGGCGCTGGAAGATGATCGCTTCCTTCCCTTCGGCGCTTTGGTGCGACGTTGTCGAACCTCACCTCCCGTATCCTCTTGTGGCGGTGCTACCGATGATGACACTGCCATCGATAACGCCGCAACTGATGGAACTGCTACCGAGGCCTCATCAGAAGCCCTTGCCTGAGCTCTAGTGCGCATCGGCATACCAACTGTGGGTGGATTCAGGCTCGCATCCACCGCCTCAGGAATAAGCAAGGCACCAGTACCCCTCAAGGGAGGGAGAACCATTGTCCGCGATCGCGGCGGGACCCCTATAGCCTGGATCGGGGCGGGAGCTTTATATCCAAAAAGTATCCTCCTCTCCTCAGCAATGATGGGACCGACTCGGTGGCGATACCAACTTGTAAAAGCCCCCACACACCTTGGAATGTAGTCGGCCTCAGGGATCATGAAGCGAGTGCCGGTGTTCAACCGCATGAAGTGATGAGTGGCGTCATGAACAACTTCCAAAGACGAGCTGGGCTCCACTATGAATGCTTCGAAGGGAACACCCTGGTTATAACCCAATTGCTGGGCAAAGCGGTGTGGATTATTCCGCATAAAAAGAGCCGCATTGTTTCGAAGGAACACCAAATAACCCGGTCTGATCGAATACAAGTGCATGGCTTCCCTAGGCTTTAAGGAGGGTGCTCCCTCTTTCGATAAATCAAACAGCTGCTGAATAGGTCCCGAAGGAGCAGAGAGGACTCGATCATTGAATACCATCCCGCCTTCGTTGGCATAAGGATTAAGCAGCAAACGAAGAGCCCTTAACTGATTCGGATCAGGAGCAGAAGCGTCCACTAACCTCATGAGCCGTGGGAAGGTATAAGCATCATAAAAACCCAGTCTCTGGTGCACAGCGAATGCCCCTAAAATGTGCATTTCAATCCACGGCGTAAAATAATGAAGAGAGAAACTCACCACATCCACACCCGGGGTCGAGGTATTGGCCACAGTGCTCAGCCCATGGTACAAGTACGATAACCCTGTAATGCCTACGGCTAGTTGTGTCCCTTCGGCAATGCGATGTGCAGGGTAAATGACCGATGCTCTCATAAAGCGACGATGCGTTGGAACGACAAACCAACTGATCCAAAGGTTGATATAACCGACGAAGAAAGTTTCTTCATCCATACCGGGAGCCGCAATCGACTCAAAAGGTACAGCCGGCAAGATTGGGATGTAAAACTGTAGCAAATCTTCTTCTATGGACGGTAGCTTATTTAGCCCAAATTCGAAAGGGGCGTTAATATTCGCGAACTTAGGAGCCTCCTTTGATAGGACGTCTCCATGAAGGAAGCAGGCGATAAAATTCTTAAAAGTGACGCCCTGTTCATCCGACTCTGCGAACAACTTCTCGAAAATACCCAGATTCTTGATTAGACTTGGATACTTATGACGGACGGCATTTTCGGTCAACAAGCCGTCAAGCGTAGCAGGCACAGTTGCGAATGCATACACGTCAGGAGGCAACAATTCTTCATAGGGCGCTCCCCTGATCAGCAATCCGGAGATCTCGCGAAACTCTTCCAAAGAGATTGAAACTTCGCGATCGCCTAACAAGAAAGCGTTGGTGGGAAGATTCCATTAATTTAGGAAAGCTTTAACCCATCAGACATGGGGAGACTGATAATGAAAGAGAGACGCGTACACCGCCTGATAAAGCCTGACCTTCTGCAGCCGCGCACGATGGGCAGACAAGATATAACGAGCCCAGAGAAGATAGCCCGTTTGATGGCGAGGGGTAAGACCTGTCTTATAGACTTGTCCCCAGGGCTGGGCTTCACCTTGGCAAATACGACGCCCCAAGATGTCTATGGCTGGCAAAGGGTGGTTTGGTATCCCAGTTGTCGACGGCTCAAGCCGGCCCGTAGGAGTCCAATCCAGCACCTCCACGGCAAAGGCAGTCTGCGGACGCTTCTTCGGCAAGAATGACTGGAGAGGCTCTGTTGGCACATCGCAAAGAAAGCTGCAGCGGCCCCGAATGATATGCCCGTACCAAGTTCCCCACAAAAGCAGGTTGGTGCAATCCGGGTCATGAGCCCTAATCATTGCCATCGTTTCTTCGTCAGACGGTGATTGAGGAAAAGCAGCCTCCGAGCGGGTAAAAGGGAAGTATGGAAGAAAAGTCATTGTTCCTGAAATAAAAGAAGGGAAAACTGTTAATGAAACCTACACATGTATATATATATATATATATATATATATATATAAATATATATAAAAAGACAGTGGAAGAAAACGACAAGCAGCTTATTTCATGGGACCATTGGTTGCAAAACACATGGGCCCCACAAAATCAATATGGCGGCTCACTAATGATAAGACATGGTAATCATTATGAGAACAAAAGGATGATTCTCAATAAATGAATAAGTGGATTTCAAACATCTCTGCACATTCCTCCAAGGAAAAGCCCATCATGAACTCTGTGCAAATCAAGCAAAATCTCTCCTAAAATTTTGTTGTCAAGAACAACTGAGGATAGAAATCCCAAAAGGTCTTCTTGTTAGAACTAAGTTCTCTGTGGGAATTAGATTCCTTTTGAACAGAGGAATTAAATTCCAAGAAAATTTTCAGAGCTAAGTTCTTTGGAATGGATATAAATTCCAGAAGAAAACAAGTACCATCATCAATCCCCTGAGATCAGAAAAATGCCTAACATTGGGGGTTTACTACCTA
Source organism: Agapanthus africanus (assembly GCA_030015575.1). Classification (NCBI taxonomy): domain Eukaryota; kingdom Viridiplantae; phylum Streptophyta; class Magnoliopsida; order Asparagales; family Amaryllidaceae; genus Agapanthus; species Agapanthus africanus. The sequence goes on along the minus strand of JASDDO010000022.1, from coordinate 870,966,616 downwards.
AAGATCGTGCATTCTTAGAGCTTGGAAAGATGAGTTCTTATTAAAGGAAAAAAACCCTTGGTGTGGATTTAAAATCCAAAGGGAATTTTATAAAAGGAGAAGAAAAGTTCGTTGGCCGTTCAAGATCCTTACCTGAAAAAGGATTCTTTTTGGTTGACATAGTTAAACTCTGGATTTTGTTTCGTTAAACAGAGAACTGAGCTCTGAGAAAGAGAATTAAATTCTCAAGGCAAGAAACTGAAAAAGGAAGAAGATGAAGGAATGGAGGCGTTACCGATGAGACCGCTGCATTTATAGGACGTGATAGGAAACGGTTCATCTGCCCCGTTCCCTAGGCAAATCCAACGGCCACAAAGATGACAGCGTTTGTAGATCCGGTGCTCCACCTCCATAGCTCCGCAACGAAGTCCCCTCGCTGTCCAAATGAATTCCCGGGCTCTAGCGTCGGCTTCGTCGGAGAAATGGCGAGCTAGGTCGTCGATGTCCATGCCGAAGATGATCTACGTCGAGGCATCGCTAGATCAAGCTCCACCTTCACCAAGTCATGAAAACTTGTGAAGGAAACACACTCTACTACTTGGCAAGAGGTAGAGGATGAAGAAATAGGAAGTGGGTAGACTTTAGAATTGGATTTCTCACTCTTTTTCTCACTTTGCCATTAAAGCTTTCAAGCTTTTTCTTGAAGTGAAGAAGAAGAAGAAGAAGAATATGATAAGTTAATTAAAAAAGAAAATAAAGAGAATACTTATCATAACTTCAACCATGGTTTAGTGTAGAGATTTAACCAAGGTTTAGAAGAGTGGTTAGGGTTAAAGAAGAGACAAGAATGGTAGACTTTTCAAAGCTTCAAGAAGCTTCAAAGAAAAGACAAACTAAGCCACCATTTCTTTTTCTCTTTATCTTTTCCAAAACAATAATAAATTGATAAATAAATAAGAGAAAAGAAACCCTAACCATTCACTAAACATGGTTTAATCTTTACACAAACCCAAAAGAGCAAGTATCATCAAATATGATACAATCTTGTGCACAAAAGTATATCACATATACAATGTGTACAAACCAAGTGAGTAAATCCATTTAAAGTGAACAAATACTAGTTAATTCAAAGTAATATATCAAATATATAATTATACATTAAATCATTAAATCAACACTTGATTCAATGATCCAGTTATATCGCATATAACCGGCTAGTATCCAATGTATCGGCTTATCGAATCAACCCTTGATTCGATAACTGGGTTATATCGCATACAACCTTTCGATACATTCATCACGAGAATGGAATACGGTATCACATACACGCATTATTCTCGGTCCCGCACATATCTCATATGCGCTCCTATTTCGTTTCGCTTGAACCAGGAAACCTCTGTGTAGGACTCTAAAGACTCGTCAATACGCCGGCAGCAGATGATGATCATATCAAGCACCCACAAGCCGTAAGCGGTCTGCTAAACGTAACGGCCACCCGGGTATTGAGCGATCAGAAGATCGACGAGCAAGCCCGCTCATACTCCTGTGAATCCAACCAGTAACACTTACCGTACAGTCCGGTCTGATCGTCTGATATGTCGCATATCTCGCCTAGGGGTGGTAAACGTCAGACCCCAATAGCTCGATAAGTCGTGTCGATATGAGGTCTATAACACTTCGAGAAACTACTGGTAACACTTACCAGTAAATCTCAGCAACCCTGGCCAGGGATTTCCTGTTATAGCCAATCGAACACAGCGCAACATCAACCCCCTATACCGGGAGAGACGAATCCCCTCCTATCGCTCATTGCCTCCATGTGACTCGGGACTGTACCCAAAAACCACCGTTTTGCACGCCCTCTTGGACGTGGTAAGATGGAAATCAAAGCACAGTGGGAACCACACAAGACTTTATGACGATCTCGGGTCAACAGACTACTCTGTACCAGTGTCACCAGAGAACTGCCATCTGACGTGAGGTATAATACCATCTGGGAGTTCTCGGCGAGTCCGTCCAGTGTACCCAGTCTCTACTGAGCACCCGTATATCATCTCTGATGTCAAACACCAATGGATATGGGATCATCCATCGCCCCTCTGTATGGGTCGAGAAGGTATACGCTAGTCTACTCTGGTATATCGATGCCCCGTCTCGATACACCCACGACTAGGGACTTTGAAGGATGTACTTATGGACTACCATGTCCCCACTAGTATGATCCGCATCATAGTCCAGATAGTCAAGTACACATCCTAAGGGCTTTACCAACATGTATCAGAGAGACAATCAGTGTACACGTTAAGGTAAAGAGCAACCAGATAGCATACTATCATGTCGAGCAAGAAAGTCCTCCCTATATATGTCCCAGCATCCACTACAATATACATCCAATGTACAGTAATGGCCTCTAGGGCATACATATAACTAACAGCACTCACGTGCAAACTCGTGAGAACAACGCTGTGGGGGCATTTGTTTCCTCATGGGAACTGAAAAAAATACAAATAAAGCAGCAAGGCAAACCCCCAAATGGGGCATCACGTGCTCACACGTGACCAGGCCTCACGTGAAACACGTGACCATTTTATGAGCATATTCTATCTACGCCTGAATGTCTAATTGACAAAGTCACGTGCCCACACGTGATGGGCTCTTGAACCCACTGAATTAATAGAATTAAATTCTAATTAAAAAGAATTAAAAGCATTTATTCCCTCATGGAAACTGAATAAAATACAAATAAAGCAGCAAAGAAAACCCCCAAAGGGGGCATCACGTGTCCACACGTGACCTGGTCTCACGTGCAGACACGTGACCTTTTACAGGCAAAGCCTATAGGCGCTGACTAAAATAAACAATTGGAAATGCTTAATTAGTGGGGTCACATGCCAACACGTGATGGGTTTCTGAGCCCTCTGAACTAATAGAATTAAATTATAATTAAATGCTTAATCAGTGGGGTCACGTGCCAACACGTGATGGTTTCCTGATCCCTATGAAGTCTGAACCAATGGAATTAAATTCTAATTAAATGCTTAATTGGTAAGGTCACGTGATAACACGCGATAGACTCTTAAACCCTCTGAGCTAATAGAATTAAATTCTAATTAAGAGGAAATCAAAAGCCCTAATTGGAAAAATATTTCCCTAGATCTTTCCAAACAGAAAAGATTGCACTTTGTAAAGTGGAGCACCGTTGGATTGAAAATCTAATGGTGATTAAAAATCGGTAATTTATAGAAAGATTCTATACAAGGAAATATTTTCCTAAAAATTTGCCAGGAACAACAAATAAAATATCTTTTGGATTAAAAATCCAATGGTGAATAAAATTCACCGAGTGATCTAAAAGATCATGTTGGTTGTAAAATCAATCAAAAATCCATCAATGAAAGATTGACTAAACAAACCGATTCTTTTCTTTCTCCTATAAATAGAAGCCAAGAAGAGAAGAGGGAAAAAAAAGGAGACAACAACAGAGAGAGAATACAGAAAAAAAGAAGAAGTGAATTTAATTCTTCAGAGAGAAAAGAAGATCTCTTCAGAGAAAAAACTCTAGGTAAGAGAAGGAAGGAGATCATTCTATAAGCTCCCATAATACAAAAGAGAATTTAATTCTCAAATCAAGAATTTAACTCTTCTAAAAAAAACTTAGTTCTTCCTCTGGTTGAAGATTTGCAGAAGCAGATCTCCCCACAAGTTGAGAATTTAATTCTCATCGGAGAGATTCTGCCATGCAGATCCAAAACTTAGAGGGAGAATTGGGTTTAAAGAATTTAATTCTTTCAAACATATAGGAATTTAATTCCTCTAAATAAAATTAGGGTTTAACCCTATTAGAAGAATTTAATTCTTAAACAAGGGATTTAACTCTCCATGCACGTAAAAGAGATCAGTACCCAACATGATCACGTGGTAACACGCGACCCTCTTTCTTTGAACCAGAAAAAGAGATTTCCCAAAGTGTTTAACACTTATTGAAAAGAGAAAAGGGAAAACAATGAAGACAGTTTCTCTTTTAGGGTGTATCACGTGCTCCCACGTGACCCTTAAAAAGCTCCTCAAAACAAAAAGGAGTAAAGCCAAGGCAGTTTCACTTTTTGGGTGTTTCACGTGTTCCCACGTGACCCCTAGCAATTATCAAACAAAAGAGAATTCTACCCAAAGGCAATGCCCGCCTAAAGGCAATGCCTCACGTGTCCCCACGTGACCCCTGACAAACACCATTTTAAAGAGAAAATGGGGTAAAACTGAAGGATTAATATCCAACGCATGGATACCCATCACGTGCCCACATGTGATGGTCATAAAGGTCAAGTGTTTAACACTTATATGCATATTCTGAGATAAAAGAAGCAAGGCCCAATCTTCAGACGCCTCACGTGACCCCACGTGAGCCCTTCAGTTTTAGTGTTTAACACTACTTTAAGCGCCTCACGTAGGAGCACGTGAGCGAAGAATGTACTCTAGTGTTCAAAACTATATTTGAGCCAATCTTAGCCCAAATTAGCTAAGTCTTCCAGAGGCAAGATCCCTTGAAGTTGAACCCCAATCATATTTTTGTCTTCCAAAATTGATTATCCCACATGACATTCAAAGTAATTCTCAGAGCCTTTCAACCAACATTGGTTCAAGGGTACATCTCTTCATACCTCTGATATTTGTCGTTTTAATCCTTCAACGTCTTCAGAGAGGTGACGGGTCCCGACAACCAGACATTCCACGGACTGTGGGGTCCTTAAACTCATGGACTACGATGTCCTTAAACTTTACGGACTGTGGGGGTCCTTAAACTCATGGACTGTGGGGTCCTTAAACTCATGGACTATGATGTCCTTAAACCTTATGGACTGTGAGGTCCTTAAACTCATGGACTAAGATATCCTTAAACTTTACAGACTATGATGTCTCTAAACTACCGCAGACTGTGTGGTCCTTAAACTCATAGACTATGATGTCTTTAAACTTTACAGACTATGATGTCTTTAAATTGGACCGCAAAGTCCCTAAACTAAAACAATAGAGCCCAAATGATCTTTTGTTGGATCTAAACGATCCTGTTAAGTAGATCTTAGTCTAAAATTAGACTAACGTATCCTTAACAAATTGTTAAGTTGATCTCAGTCTAAAATTAGACTAACGTATCCTTAACAAACGTTTAAGTTGATCTTACTCTCAAATGAGACTAATGTATCCTTAAACCCAAACTAAAACCCAAATCTAAGAAAATACGGATTTGGACTAATCCACGCCCTACGGGCGACAACATAAATTAGTCTCTGTATACAATCCACGGGCAACCAAAAATAAAACAAACACACACGACACAAGTGACCATCTGGAGAAGGAGAAAGTGGTTACCACGACGCGGTAGCGTAATTAACTGCAGGGGCTTGCATCTGCAGGGAAGAGCGTCCTCACAATCAAAAACCCCTCAAATGAGGGGGAATCTGACGAAGTCTGCTACAACGGCCGCATCCGTCTAAACCTCCGATACACGGCGCCATAAATCAACTTGGCATCTTCAGAGAGGTGGACGGATCAAACCAAATAGCATCCACCCCCAAATTCAGGCAAGATGTTTATCTTCCCGGTTTTCGGCGGAGAACAACCTCGTTTTGGTTCAGGGTTAACGTCTTCTAACAGAGCATCTCCTTCTTCATCGAAATCATGTATAACATAGCAGCCATGGAATCGCTCCCGTTTTTTGGATTGAACATATCCAAGCCTGATCGTTTCCATTTTCCCGTTGGGCAATTTTCGCTGAGTTCCGGGGATGTTCCAGATCCTGTTATAGAACTGAGCTTGTCGAGCAGTCTGTTTGAAGGGTACGCCTTGGCGCCTCAACAACCTTTTTAATCCTTCTGTGTAGTATCTGGGCAGATGGATGGGCTAGTGCTTGTTAAGCGTAGAATCGGCACCATGCCATATTTCTTTCTCCACTTTATTCTCTGCGGATCGATAAAAGAGGATCGCCTTTTCATCTTTTCGTCTGGGAGGGATGTAGAACATCTGCAGTTTTTGCCCACTGTAGGTATCAAGTGCGTCGAGCTCTTTGTAATGCTCTTGCGGAACTATGGCGATATGCAAACTCTGACCATCTCCAATGAAGGCTTGCACTGATGGACGAGCCGAGAATACTGCGTCAACCTCGTCTTCAGAGTCACTGCCAAAGACCAGAATAGGGGTAGACGGTCCCGGTTTATTGTATCGGGGAGGTCCCAAATAGACTATCTCTTCTTTCTCCTCAGTATCGCTCCCGAAGACCGGAATGGTGGTGATAGCTTTTTTCTTATCCTTAGGTTTATGGCATCTTTCCGTGTCTTCAAAGTCTTGTAAGAAGTACTTTACATCTTCGTACTTTCGGACTTCGTTTACGGAGAATGGGTTCAGCTCCCCTGTCACAGTGTATTCAAGCCCATCTTTGAAGTACTTCATACACTGATGCTGTGTAGAAGGGATAATGTTGTATTCGTGTAACAAAGGCCGGCCGAGCAAAGCGTTGTAGCAAGTCTTGGCGTCAATGACATGGAACTTGATATCAGTAACGAGCAACCCAAAGCGTAACGTCAGTATCATAGACCCGAGCGTTCATGATGATTGGGAGTCGAACCCGGAGGTAGTGATTTTATCCCGAGCGAGGTGTTGAACGCTCATGCAGATTTCTTTTAGCACCCTCACATTTAGGAGATTGACAGAGGACCTATTGTTAACTAGGATCTTCCCTATCTTAATATCATGGCAATACCCGGAGACATATAGGGGACGGTTGTGCTTGCATGTTCCGAGGAGGAGATCTTCATCGCCGAAAGTGATGTCAGCTGTGTGAATTTCTTCCAGCTCGTCCTTCATCTTTTCTTCGGCGAGGAGAGCTTGAAACTAGTCAGGCTCTTGTAACACCTTGATCAGAGAATCTTTCGCCTCTTTGGATAGCAGAAAGGCATCGAGAATGCTTAGCTGTGAGGGTATCTTCCTCAGGTATGCCAGAATGTTGTAATCCACCTTGTTTTTCTTAGGCGGGTCCTTGGCTGCCAGCTCTTCGACGACTCAGTCATCGAGGGTGATATCCTCAGGGACCTTTTCTTTCCCCTTATCCTTTTTGTTCGATCCCTTGTTTGCTGGTCCGAGATTCTTTTCAGATAGTGTGTGATTGCGCAGCTGAATGTTCTCACAGCTCTTCATCTCTTCTGTTTCAGAGATGGATTCCTTGAAGAGAGGGCCGAGGGCTATTTCTTCATCAGAATCACTCCCAAAAGTAAGAACTTACGATCCCCCGGAATTAACTATGTGACATTCACCGGCTGTTCTTTTATGCTCATCTGTCGTGCTTCTTTGTTCCCAACGAGTTTTGCGCTTCATCCGCTTGAAATGCTGCCGGTGAGCAATGTATCCCTGCCACCAATTTTTAAAGGCGTTGCATTCTTCTGTAGGGTGTGTGGTCCTCCGATGGTACAAGCAGTAGTTTGGATTTGCATCCTCTTCGTTAAGGTGTATCCTATCAGGAGTGTTTCCTTCGGAGGGTGGCTGCTTCATTCCCATCGATATGGCTTTGGCGAACCTTTTTCTTGTCTTGAACCTGCTTTTGCTGTTGGCCGAAGTGTTCCTATCCGGTTGGGGTATTTCAATCCTTTCGCTTAGTCACCGACGTTTGGGTTTTTCATATACGGCGATTTCACGCTCCTGATCAGCTTTGCTTTTCAGAAGAGTTTCGTTCAGGAATACGTCAATCAAATCGTCTGACGGTCCTAAGAGTTCCGGTTTGGGATCTGCCCCCAGTTTCTTTGTATCAGGAGCTTCTTTACCATCTACCGGTGAGTGAGAGATCACGTGTCCGCTTACCACATAATCCTCAGGTTCATCTGACGAGTCTTCTCCCTCATCTTTGTCGCTATCTCCGTCTTCAAGGATGTGGTTGAGAAACTCTTGGAGTGTGACTGGGGTTCACGCCTTCTGGTTATATTCCTCCAGCGCATCAATATGCTTTTGTAGGTCCGTGTGCTTGTCATCAGGCTGTGCAGGCTTCTTGACCTTCTTCTTCTTCTTCGAAGGCTTTGACGGCTAGACTTGAGCGTTTTGATTATCGCTACCCATTCTTGGAGTCAGGCGCGGCTTCAGCATTCCCTCAATGATCTCGAGTTCCAGCGGACTTTTCCACTTGATTGCCGAGCATGTTTGGAGATCCTTCAGCATTCTTTTTGTCTTAGCTAAAAGGGCCACCTCCCATGGGGCTTCCTCTATAAGTGAGCATGATGCCTCCGGTGTGTCCACCTTTTTAGGAGCGTGAGGTTGTGGCGGGTTCACCTTCCGGTTTTCGGATAACGCGAACTTACCCTGTTGGTACTGATCTTCGATCTAACTTTTGAAGATGTAACAATTTTCGATTGGATGACCCAATATTCGGTGATAAGGGCAGTAATTAGGATTGTTAACGTCACCTGGTTGCGTTGGGCGTCTTGGCTCCGGCAGAGTGATGAGCCTATTGCACAGCGCTAGCTCGAATAACCTCTTCGTCTTATCCTGAAGGAACGAGTAAGGGCGTCTCATCTTTTCTCCAAGGGATCGCTATCTATCACTTTGGCGATCAGCTGGTTTTGGACCACTAGGCTGCTGTTGAGCATTGGCGACGAAGGTCGCTTTCCCCTCCCCCTTTTCATTTCGAGGCTCTATTTTCGAGGAAGACGGTCTATGACCCATCTGATCCATTTGAGCCAGTTTTTCAATCAAGTCCTGGAAGGTAGTCGGCTTGAAAAACATCATGAACTTGGTCGCCTGCGGATCAAGAGTTCCCACGAACATGCCCACTGCAGGAGCTTCCTCTATACGCTGTTCGCACTTTGACCATAGATCCCGCCACCGCATCGCGTACTGAACCCATGTTTCACCTTGCCTCACCCTGGCGTTAATTAATGCGGTGATCGGGGTGCGCTCGCTAGCGCTTGCGAATCTTTGTGTAAACAGTAACTCCATTTCTGCAATTGTCTTAACGGAGTCGTTCGGGAGCTCGGAGTACCATTCAAATGCTGTCTCCGACAAGCTGCCAACAAACTGTCGAAGTAGCAGTTTGTCATCACCCCCAGTATTACCGCACAAGGCTCTGAATTGAGCAACATGCTGGTGTGGATTCCCAGTCCCCTTATATACATGGAATTTAGGGATCGTATATCCCGGCGGGTACTTTATTTGGTCGTACCAACCTGGATATGGTCGTCCAGTCTTTACGATTTGGCCAGTGGCTTCGCTCACTTGGTGAGCTCGTATCTGTTGAGCTATGTAGTCATCAAGGGCGTCTTTAGAGATGGTCTCTTCCTTGGCTGCTGATAGAGCTGAAAGAGGGTTGGATGTCTCCCCTCTGTCTTCTTCAAGGATTATCGGAGGGTCTTCAGCTGGGGGATCCGGCTGTATCATCATCCCGACCATATCTTGGAATAGAAGTGCCATTTGCTTTATGTTAGCCGCTTGTTCCGCGGCCTCTTTGTATTTCTTCTCGAGCATTCTTCGGAGGAATTCGGCATCGGTTTCCTGCTCCTGACACTGCTACGACGATGTTTCCGGGCTTTCTTTTGGCCCAGTGAGTGCAGCCATCTTCATTAGCATCTCTTGGAGCTTTTGCTGTTGTTGCTCCTGAGCCTTTGTCACAGACCGTGTAAGTGGTCGATGACTCGTAGAGATACAACTATCCTCTTTTCCGGACGCCATGTAAATGGTGTGCACTATCATGCCCCCAGACTTGGGGCGTTTGGATTCAGTGCCCTTGAGAATGGTCGCAAACACGGGGATTTTCTCCAGCCTTCTCCTTTTATGGGCGGTCGAAGTTGAGGGGGCCATTGCAGCAGGCACCCAAGCAGACGACACCTTCTGTGGTACAACAGGGCGGTCCTTCTCTTGCCGAACCTTCATCTTCTTCTGTCGGTGGGGGTAGTTTTTGTCAACTACAGAGTCTTGGACTCTTCACCAGACCCTGTGAATTTTGGATGACAGCCACTGAGGGGGCTGCTCTGGCTTCGCCTTTGTAACACTTTCAGTGGGTGGTGGGGACCTTTTCAACACGGCAGTTGGAGAGTTCTTGCGCACCTTCCTAAGTGGCTCAAAGCTGTTCCCAGTTGGAACAGCTACATCGACTTCCACCATTGGAGCTGGCGGAGTCAGTCCAGAAGGGGAGCTGCCCCCAGTTTTCCTCACTCGGCGCCAGTGGCGACGTTGAGCGTGTCTTACAGATGATATTGGCTCAGTTGCGGGGGTGGCTTTATCATACCCCCTGTTCTGGTGCAGGGCTGCCGTTGGTGCCAGCCTATTGAAAACTGACCTCCGCAGAGAAGAAACGTCCAACCTGTCGAAGACTGACTCTTGGGCAGGGGAAGCAGCTTTGGTGACTTCGCCTGAAGTGGGAGTTGGAACAGACAGTCTTGTGAAGACAGATCCCTTAGCAGGAGAAGACCCTTTGACGACTTCGTCCATTGGAGTTGGAATGGCTATCCGCTTCGGGATGACTCGTTCAGGTATTGCAGGCTTCTTCAGGGGCCCACTTGAGCTTTAGCCTAGTCTGTTAAAGACCGCGGCGTTGGAGTTGGAAGACCCGTTGAGAGGGGTCGTGGTAGTTGTAAGCCGATCAAAGTCCGACTTCTTTGGAGCTTCTTGCGACGACAATTGGGCATTGAAGCTCATTGGGGGAAGCATGGTCCTAAAGAATAGCCCTGTGGTGGCTAGCGTCACCTGGTCCACCAGCATCGTAAAAAGGGAGGCCGCTTGAGGCCCGTAGGTCATTCCTCCGGCGAGGACAGAGTGGGAGTTGTTGTAGTTGTTGCAGTTTGTGCAGTTGAAAGCCATTGATCTTCTGTTTTCTGCACGGAGCAAGACACCAAATCTTAGTACCTCGAATCCAGGGGCAACCATATCAAACCATGATTCATTCTCGAACACGACACACGAAGTGTGGAGTGGAAAGAGGAAAAGGTCCCACCGGGCGTGCCAGAATCTGTTCTCCGCCGAAAGACGGGAAGACAAACGTCTTGCTTGAATTTGGGGGCAGATGCTATTTGGATTTATTCGTCCACCTCTCCGAACAAGTTGATTTATGGCACCGTATATCGGAGGTTTAGACGGATGCGGCCGTTGTAGCAAACTTCGTCAGATTCACCCTCGTTTGAGGGGTTTTTGATTGTGGGGACGCCCTTCCCTGCAGGCGCAAACCACTGCAGTTAATTACGCTACCTAATTGATCATCTTTTGTGTGTAAAGAAATGATTTATCATAATCAAAGAAATTTATACCGCAATCAATTAACAGTGTTTATTGAAGTTTCGTTAGAGAATACGGATCGTCCACTGAGATTGTGTGAATTTGTTCGAATTTGTTTTAGTTGAGTTGAAAAGAGAAGATTAAAGAAAATGATTGAATATTTGTGAGATTTAGTTTCAAGAATCATAAAGAAATAGAGCTAGAATCAAGAATTGATAAAGATCAAGAAAATGTCCAAACCAATTGAATTATCAAGATTTGTAAAGTAGCTTGTAGGAATCGATCAAATAAGTGATTATGAATACTAAGATTTAGAAATCTTATCTATTGAGGATTTGTTGCTAGATTGATGATGATCAACGAAGATTAGGGATCTATTGAAGAAACTAGGGTTTCTCCTTCACCATCCCTTGTCTTTTCATTGATTATCATTCAAATTCTAGCCTCTAGTCAAGAAAATCACCGATCGTTGATCTCTAATTTGGAGCGAAAACATTCAAGAAAGCGATCTCGCTCAAAATTTGGTCTTTGATGATTCAATTTCATAGAGTTAACAAACCTCGTAAGACTTAAGAATCATTCATGAATTTCATCATCATCATCTACCTATTCTCTCGATTCCGCTACAAGCGGAGATTTCACTCACACATCATGAAAAATGAAAGAATCAAGAATCGATAAATTTTCATAATGCAAGAATGTAAAGAAAGCAAGATTTATAATTTTCATCTTTATAATCGACGATTATGTACATATTCACTCAATTCAAGGTTACAAGATTTGAGGAGGTAACTAGATCCGTCAAAATTAGTTTCGCATCGATCTTCTTGAGTCGTAGAACGATAGCGATCACTTTCTCTTGATGAAGACCGGCGTCGCAGTAAAGGATCGTTGATGGCTTGCTTGATTCACTTCTCGATGGATCTTGACTTGGCTTTGGATTTGGGCTAGGGTTTTGGATCACAAGTTGTGTCACTCAACTTGTGTGTGGATTTGGTTCAATGCTCAACAACTCAACTAATGAACAACCTTTGTAATGAAGCCCTAGGTATCCTTTTATTGTTTTCTTCTATCTTCTCTTAGAAGCTTGGTTGTTATGAGGCTTGCATAGGAAGCTATGTAGGTACAAAGCTTACACTAGAAACTTGGCTGTTGGAGAGAAGCTTCTGGAGATTTCTAGGGACTTTGAAGCGTCTTGAAGAAGTTTGGCCGTTAAGAGAGAAGCCCTGCAAAAAGTATCAACCGCTGACGAGTCGGATCGGCCGTGGATCCACGGCGGATTGGCCTGACTCGGCCGCGGATCCGCGGCCATTTGATGGAGTCAGTGCATGGAATCTTCAGGGTTGTTTCATGTTGTCTTTATGGTCTTCTTCTGATGTCTGGAATCTTATTTTCCTTTTTAAATCTCTGCCAGATTTCAAGTCTTTGACTTGATGCGTTTTATTGGCACTTTTGTGATTCCGGTTCTTTGACCTGAAGAATTTCTTCACAAAATCTTGAGACAAGTGTTTAAATATACAAAGATCATGCGTGTAGTAATAAACACACAATTTCCATCATAATGCCGGTTATAATGTATAACACAAGTTATTTGATATTTCGAAGACGAATTGCTAATATGTGCTATATTTATACCAAACACCTTTAGATTAGAAAGAGTAGGGAAATTGATGTGTTAAGAATGCAATATTTTAGATTGATCAAATTCCCCCAAACTTAATTTTGGTCGTCTCGAGCAAACATCTTTTATTTTTAAGAGAAGGAGAAAATAAAGAAAAAGAAAAACTAACTAGCACACTTTCGTAGGCAACACGATTGCACCAAGCACGAGCAACATGCCTTTAAACCTCTAGGTGACCCTAGTAGGAGGAGTATTGTCTCCTGAGGGTTTTCAGCGGATTGCACCCATAAAATCCAATAATAAAAGGAAGACCTTAAAAGTTACATGTAAATATAAGAATTGTAAAAGAAAAACTTTGAAAATTAGAGTTTCCAACTATACTAGCTTTTCGGTTGTCATGAGCCCTATCTTAATAGTCATGAAAAGATGTTAGAAATCATATCATCCCTCAATAAAACATCGTCTTTATTCTTCATTCCTACCTTTCTTCCAAATATCGATCATATACACCTACGTGTGTGTAAAATACATCCCTACACTCAGAGAATTCAATTCAAGCTATCATACTCTTGTCCATCGACCTCAGTACTTTTTTAATTGATGAATATTTAGATGAGATTGCTCACACATTTTTCATGTGACCGTTAATACTTCTTGAGGTACTAACCGACCGATTACTCCTGTGCTTGCTGATTAGGTGTATTAGTATTTTCCTCGTCTTGCAACACCTAAGGCTTAGCAGTGACTCCCAAATCAGTTGGTTTAAGGCACTAGGTGATGAAGCACCCTCGCTATATTTTTTTTATGTTTCCTTGGTGATTACAAAACCAGTGTTCATTTTTTTCTTCACCATTTTATCTTTTTATTCTTCATTTACTATTTTCTTCATACTTTGGCTTTTAGACAAGAGCATTTCAAGGTATCCTCTACTATCCGGAGTTTCAAGACGTGTATAAGTGTGTATAGTAGGGTATCAACGTTCAAATATTTGGCTTTCAGAATAGGAACTATTTTTCAGACTTATTTTTATCCTCAGATTAGTGACTTCTTTCATCTTACTAACCCTTGGGACAACGGCTCATAACTACTTATTACTAATTCGTTTAAGAAAACTTCTAACTTTCTAGGTTTTCTTAAATCTTCCTAATCTTTTGGATATAATATTTCACAATCTAATCTTTTATTATAAAATTAAATATATATATTTTTATATGTTTTGTGCTTATGCAAAGTGATATTCAAAGTGATACGTAAATAAGCACAAACCTCCTCCAAACCAATTTACAACAGTGTCCTCACTGTTGCCATCTGTTAAATCTTCAGAAACCTGTAGACTTGGGAGGAAATTTATTGACGGGGGCAATAATATATGAACATGAAAATCCCCCCCAAACTTATTCTTTTCACTCACCTCCACCTCCATTCTAAAGATGATACAATATTTTACAAGACATGGAGGTGAGACGGAGGAATTTTAATCAAGATAAAGTGGCTCCTGTAAAAACAGGAGCTCCTCCGTGGGGTTAGTGGAAAAATACGATTTTAATCTATGTCCATTTACTTTGAAAATTGTACCGTTTTCAACATTTTCAACCTCAACTGTCCCATGCGGGTATACATACCGCACAACAAAATGTCCTTTCCACCGAGACGTAGCTTACCCGCATGAAGATGGAGACGTGAATCATAAAGAAGGACTTGTTGACCAGGTGTAAAAGTTTTTCTCAAAATATGTTTATCGTGAAATACCTTAGTCCGATTCTTTACAATCACAGCATTATCGTAAGCTTCATCACGGAGTTCGCTTAGCTTGTTTAATTGCAGCTTCCGAAAGTTACAGGCTTGATTTAAGTCAAAGTTAAGTTCTCTAATGGACCACATTGCTTTGTGTTCAATCTCGACCGGAAGGTGATAAGCCTTACCAAATACTAGTCTGTAAGGAGACATACCTAGATCGATTTTATATGCAGTTCGGAACGCCCAAAGAGCATCCGTCAATTTGGTTGACCAATCTTTTCGATTTTAGAAACTGTTTTTTCCAAAATTTGTTTGATTTGTCTGTTTGAAACCTCAGCTTGCCCGCTTGTTTGGGGATGATAGGGTGTGGAAAGTTTGTGGTTGATTGCATATCTCTGCATCAAAGTCTCGAAAGACCGATTACAGAAATGCGTCCCGTTATCGCTAATGATAGCGTGAGGGTGTCCAAATCGCGAAAAGATATTTTCTTTTAAGAACTTAATGACAACCTTTTTGTCATTAGTGCGACAAGGAATAACTTCAATCCATTTCAAGACGTAATCAACCGCAAGCAATATGTACAAATTCCTAAAGGAGTTGGGAAAAGGACCCATAAAATCAATACCCCAAACATCAAAAATTTCAACCACTAAGATGGGTTAAAGTAGCATCTCATTTCTCCGGGAAATACTACTCGTATGTTGACACCGTGCACAGAATCAAATGCATCTTTGAATAAAGTCGGCCAATAAAAACCGCATTGCAAAACTTTTTCCGTCGTCTTTCGAAGACCGAAATGACCCCCACATGCCTGATCTTGACAAAAAGATAGAACACTCTTGAATTAATCATTAGGGACACATCTGCGAATGATTTGGTCAGGACAATATTTAAACAGATAGGGTTCATCCCAGTAAAAGTGTTTTACTTGGGATAGAAATCGATGTTTGTCCTGTTTCGACCACTCGTGGGGAATAAGTCCCGTAGCAAGATAATTCACAGTATCCCCGAACCAAGGTTCAGTGGATACTTTCAAGAGTTGTTCGTCCGGAAAAGAATCATTGATTGGTAGGGTCACAGGTGAAGAAGAGATGCGCGACAGATGGTCGGCTACTACGTTTTCACATCCTTTTTTTTAATCTTTAATAAGAAGATCAAATTCTTGTAATGGAAGGATCCAACGTATTAGCTTTCCTTTAGCATCCTTCTTCGCCAAAAGATGTTTCAAGGCGGAGTGGTCAGTGTACACAACAATCAATGAGCCAATCAAGTAAGGCCTGAATTTTTCTAATGTGAATACAACTGCCAAAAGTTCTTTTTCGGTAGTTGTATAGTTAATTTGAGCATCATTCAGAGTCTTACTTGCATAATAGATCATGTGTGGCATCTTTTCAATGTGGTGTCCTAAGACTGCACCAACTGCAAAATCTGATGCATCACACATAAGCTCAAACGGGTGGTTCCAATCAGGAGATGATAGAACAGGGGATGTAGTGAGAGAGTTTTTAAGTGAGTTAAATGCAGCCTCACAATCCGAGTCAAAGTGAAAGGTTGTATTCTTGTCCAAGAGAAGAGTTAAGGGTCTAGCAATTTTGCTAAAATTCTTAATAAATCTCTGGTAAAAGCCTGCATGGCCAAGAAAAGATCGTATATCTTTGACGCATTTGGGATGAGGAAGGTTATGAATGACATATATTTTAGCTCTATCAACCTCAATGCCTTTTCGTGAAATAACATGTCCAAGCACAATTCCCTCTTGGATCATGAAATGGCATTTTTCCCAATTCAAGGTTAAGTTCTTCTCCTTACAACGAGTAAGAACTGCGTTAAGATGAGATAGGAAGTTATCAAAAGAATATCTGAATATCGAGAAATCGTCCATGAAAATCTCCAGAAAATTCTCGACCATGTCCAAGAATATCCCCATCATACACCGCTGAAATGTAGCGGGAGCATTGCATAACCCAAAGGGCATGCGTCTATAAGAAAAATTACCAAAAGGACAAGTAAATGTGGTTTTGTCTTAATCCTTTTTGGCAATAGGGACCTGGTTATAGCCAGAGTATCCGTCTATGAAGCAGTAATATTCACGTCCAGCTAAGCGTTCCAGCTTCTGGTCAATGAAAGGTAGACGAAAGTGGTATTTCCTCGTTGCGGCATTGAGTTTTCTATAATCAATACATACACGCCACCCAGTTTGAACGCGTATCTGGATTAACTCATGTGCCTCATTTGTTATGACCGTGATGCCTGATTTCTTAGGGATTACATGAATTGGACTTACCCATTGGTTATCAGAGATTGGGTAAATGATACCACTGTCAAGGCATTTGATAATTTCTTTCTTTACCACATCCTTCATGACGGGGTTTAACCGTCTCTGTGGTTCTCGGGTTGGCTTGGCTTCATCCATCAGATGTATACGATGTTCAACTATTAAGGGACTAGTCCCTTTGATGTCAGCCATAGTCCAACCAAACGCCTGCCTATTAGATCTCAATACCATCAAAAGTGCATTTTCTTGCTCTGAGGCTAGAGAAGCGGATATGATCACAGGTAAAGACTCATTCTCACCTAAATATGCATATTTAAGATGAGAAGGTAAAAGTTTGAGATCTAATGCTGGGGGAGAAACTATAGAAGGTGGGGTCATCGATTGATATTCAGATTCACAAAGAAGCTCGTAGCCTGCATAGGATACAGACTCAGAAGGTGAAGAGTCACAAAGTTCAGACTCAAGAGTTGAAAGAGTGTCCTCACTAAGATGTGCAAGATCAAACATTGATGTGCTAGTGTCGTCGAGATCATCAAAGCAAAGTTCATCAGCTTTGCAGCTTTCGGGAGCAATCTCGTGGACAGAACAGACATCAAGTATATGAGCAGAGGGTTCAGACGGCTGACTTCCAATTTTATAGATGTTCAGTTCAATTGTCATTTTTCCAAAAGATAGGTTCATAGAACCGTTTCGACAATTAATGATAGCATTGGAAGTGGCAAGGAATGGTCGACCCAGAATCACCGGAATTTGGTTCCGTGGGTTTGCTATAGGTTGCGTATCGAGAACAATAAAGTCCACAGGGAATATAAATTCTACGACTTTTATCAACACATCCTCCAGTTCACCCCTAGGTTTGGTGATTGAACGGTCTGCTATTTGGAGAGTGCAATGAGCTGGTTTTAACTCTCCAATCCCTAACTGCTCATAAACAGAATATGGAAGCAGCTTAACACTTGCGCCCAGATCAAGTAAAGCACGGTTAATGTTTTTACCTCCAATAAAAATTGATATAGTAGGACATCCTAGGTCCTTACGTTTCTTTGGTAACTGTGGGGTAAAAGCAGTGCTAATATTATTAGTCATGAAAACCTTTTTGGGCACTTGAGTCTTCCTCTTTCTAGTGCACAAGTCTTTGAGAATTTTCGCATAGGCGGGATTTGTTGAATAGCATCTAGGAGAGGGATGTTGATATTAACCTGTTTGAACATTTCCATAATCTTCTCCATATGTGGACTCGATTTGTTTCCCCTTAACCGATTTGGATAAGGAGCTTTAGCAATAATAGCAGGGTCCAACATTGGAGAAGGTGGTGTGTATGGAACTGATCCCAGAATAGGAGTGGGGATCGTCTTTGGTGGACTAGAAGAGGTATGCTGAGGGTTCGAGCCTTGAGGAAAACGAAGAATAGGCTCGCAAGAAGGTGGTGGGGTAGATGAACAAGGGTCAGAAGTAGAAGTGGATGTGAAAGTGGAAGGAAAAGTGGTAGTGAAAGCCGGGGTGTTATCGATTAATTCATCATGATTATCAATCTCTTCACCGACTTGATTATTCAAAACTCTTCCGGATCTCAACGTTGTAATGACATTCACATTGTAGTGTTGTGAATACCCAGGATTCGGTAGGGGTTGAGACGGAAGTTTCCCTTTCTCTCTAGCACTCATCTCGGCAATTAATTGAGCAATTTGTGCTTCCATCGATTTAATATTCTCACTTTGGGAGTCAGAGTTTTTCTCGATCTTATCGAGGGAAGAATTAAATTCAGCCGACATTTGAATGGACTATTTCATACATTTCAAAAGTCCGTTCAAGTGAAGAGGAATTATCAATACCGGTCAACTGCAAAGGATTATACGGTGCAGGTGTGTTGACTGGATTTTGAAAGTTTTGTGATTGGTAGGGGTGCTGACTTATTTGAAGTGGTTGCTGTTGTGGTGGAGGACCCCTTGGGAAATTGTTTTGATTTAGAACCGTATTTTGAGTTTGTGATTGGTTCCAAGCAAAATTAGAGTGATTCCTCCAACCCTGATTATAAGTAGAAGAATACGGATCATTTCTAGGTCTTTGTTGGAAATCAGCATTGGTATGCTCTTGACCTTGAAACGGAGAATTTAAGGACATTCTTCCGTAAGATGAGATGGATCAGAACAACATCCATAGACAGTTTTGGAGAGTGACATCTGATTTAGGGAGGCTGCTAAAAATTTATGTTCCATAGCTTTGAGTTTCTTTTGCATTGCTGCCATTTCAGCTCTAACTCTTATGGAAACATCAAGTTGATGAATGCCACCCTTAGACGATGACTGGTTTACACTCTCCCACTGTAAAGTTCTTTCAGCGAAATCTTCTAAAAATCTCCAGGCTTCACCACCATCTTTATTCATGAAAGTGCCTAGACATATGGATTCAAAGGTCTGTTTTGTTGTAGGATTAATGCCCTCATATATGATTCTGCACAGATCCCATCTAGGGATTCCGTGATGAGGACATTGAACTAACAGATCCTTGAAGCGTTCAAAACACTTCGAGAATGGTTCATTTGGAAGCAGGGTAAATTGATGTATTTCGCTACGGACTCGAGCTGTCTTATGATTAGGGTAGAGTTTCTTTAGGAAAGCTGTTACGAATTCTCCCCAGTTCGAAATAGAATGTACGGTTGTGTTATAAAGCCACTTCTCAGCTATATCGCACAAAGTGAATGAGAGAAAACGTAATCTCATAGCATCCACAAAAAGCTGTGAAGTACCCATCATAGCACATACATTTTCAAATTTGGTAATAAATACGTATGCGTCTTCAGACTCGAGACCGTGGTATTTGGGTAAAAGATTGATATATTAAGGTTTTATTTCAAAGTTGTCCCCATTGGCTGGTGGAATGGTGAGACAGGTAGAAAGAGGACCTCGCATAGGGTAACATCTCTCTTGGAGAGAGATGCGGGACGGATTCTGCGCACCTGCGGACGGTGGCAGAGTAGTGTTAAAGAAGTTCGATGGAGAACCGTCCATCGAAGTGGGTGTGGTAGTGGGTGAAGAAAATGTAGAATTACCGATTTCGGAGTTGATAGAAGAAACCCGGACAAGACGGGCACTAGAATCCCGTGTCCAGCCGAGCATGCACTAAATGGTTTAGCACAAGTGGTAGCGTAAATGATAATTAGAGAAAATGTTGATTGGTGTTTGGTTTTTGAAAAAGATGGATTTTTGAAAAAATCAACTCACAAAATATGCACAAGCAACCCTAGATCTAATGGTCACCTAGGTCAAGTATCTAGACCACTTCTAGACTTCCAGAAGATAAATTGCAAGATAGATCCTCTACTGCCTCTTTATCCCTTCTGTGGCCAGGTAAGTGCCAGGTAAGTGGGAGGTTCTCTACTACGTAAGTAGTTGGCCTAATTAAGTAACCACTTGCCTTAGACACACTTGCCTTAAACACCACAAAAGAAATGCGGATAAACAGTAGATACCCACAACCTCCTTCTGTCCTAAGTGAGCGCGACGGTCCTTAGAGTCTTGTCTAGATATTTTTTAGTTAATAAGGGTGATGCGGATGCAAGTTTTGTGATTTCCGGGGCTTAGGAAGGGTAATGAAATCCCCACCTAATCTGAATTTGGTCTTTGCCCCTTAATTTCCGTGTTAAAATATGCAAACAACCAAGATCAAATACGCAACAATTTTTTTTCTTTTTGCGGCGCTGTGAATTTTGCAAAGAATCCTGCAGAAATTGGTTAATGGACAGAGCAAGGAGGAGATAAGAAAGTATAGAAGTTACCACAGAGAAATGGAGCTATGATTCCTCAAGATCACCGCGGATCCGCCGCTTAAACCTGGATAATGCCGCGGTTCCGCGGTCTTTTGAATAGATCCCTGCATAAAATTTTGTGCAAATGCTCCTGTTGCCTCACTGGACTTCCTGAGATGATCTGAATATTTTTCCTCTTGCTCCAATGATTCCAGATTCCCTTGCAGCAATTCACAACAAATCGTTAAGCACTTGTGCGATTTTGATCTAAAACATTCTGATGGAATAATAAAATTTTCAACTCAAATTGCAAAAACAAACAAATTAGTACACGATCCCTGGCAACGACGCCATTTGATTGATCATCTTTTGTGTGTAAAGAAATGTTTTATCAAAACCAAAGAAATTTATACCGTAATCAATTAACGGTGTCTATTGAAGTTTCGTTAGCGAATACGGATCATCCACTGAGATTGTGAGAATTTGTTCGAATTTGTTTTAGTTGAGTTGAAAAGAAAAGATTAAAGAAAATGATTGAATATTTGTGAGATTTAGTTTCAAGAATCATAAAGAAATAGATCTAGAATCAAGAATTGATAAAGATCAAGAAAATGTCCAAACCAATTGAATTATCAAGATTTGTAAAGTAGCTTGTAGGAATCGATCAAATAAGTAGTGATTATGAATACTAAGATTTCGAAATATTATCTATTGAGGATTTGTTGCTAGATTGATGACGATCAACGAAGATTAGGGATCTATTGAAGAAACTAGGGTTTCTCCTTCACCATCCATTGTGTTTTCATTGATTATCATTCAAATTCTAGCCTCTAGTCAAGAAAATCACCGATCGTTGACCTCTAATTTGGAGCGAAAACATTCAAGAAAGTGATCTCGCTCAAAATTAGGTATTCGATGATTCAATTTCCTAGAGTTAACAAACCTCGTAAGACTTAAGAATCGTTCAAGAATTTCATCATCATCATCTACCTATTCTCTCGATTCCACTACAAGCGGAGATTTCACTCACACATCATGAAAAATGAAATAATCAAGAATCGATAAATTTTCATAATGCAAGAATGTAAAGAAAACATGATTTATAATTTTCACCTTTATTAATCGACGATTAGGTACACATTCACTCAATTCAAGGTTACAAGATTTGAGGAGGTAACTAGATCCGTCGAAATTAGTTTCGCATCGATCTTCTTGAGTCGTGGAACGGTAGCGATCACTTGCTCTTGATGAAGACCGGCATTGCAGTAAAGGATCGTTGATGGCTTGCTTGATTCTCTTCTCGATGGATCTTGACTTGGCTTTGGAATTGGATTTGGGCTAGGGTTTTGGATCACAAGTTGTGTCACTCAACTTGTGTGTGGATTTGGTTCAATGCTCAAAAACTCAACTAATGAACAACCTTTGTAATGAAGCCCTAGATATCCTTTTATAGTTTTCTTCTATCTTCTCTTAGAAGCCTGGTTGTTATGAAGATTGCATAGGAAGCTATGTAGGTACCAAGCTTACACTAGAAGCTTGGCTGTTGGAGAGAAGTTTCTGAAGATTTCTAGGGACTTTGAAGCGTCTTGAAGAAGTTTGGCCATTAAGAGAGAAGCCCTGCAAAAAGTATCAACCACTGACGAGTCGGATCGGCCGCGGATCCGCGGCGGATCGGCCTGACTCGGCCGCGGATGCACGGCCATTTGATGGAGTCGGTGCATGGAATCTTCAGGGTTGTTTCATGTTGGCTTTCTGGTCTTCTTCTGATGTCTGGAAACTTATTTTCCTTTCTAAATCTCTGCCAGATTTCAAGTCTTTGACTTGATGCGTTTTATCGGCACTTTTGTGATTCCGGTTCTTTGACCTGAAGAATTTCTGCACAAAATCTTGAGACAAGTGTTTAAATATACAAAGATCATGCATGTAGTAATAAACACACAATTTTCCTCATAATGTCGGTTATAATGTATAACACATGTTATTTGATATTTCGCAGAAGAATTGCTAATATGTGCTATATTTATACCAAATACCTTTAGATGATTAGAAAGAATAGGGAAATTGATGTGTTACGAATGCAATATTTTCGACTGATTAAATTCTCCCAAACTTAATTTTGGTCGTCTCGAGCAAATATCTTTTATTTTTAAGAGAAGGAGAAAATAAAGAAAAAGAAAAACTAACTAGCACACTTTCGTAGGAAACACGATCGCACTGAGTACGAGCAACAAGCCTTTAAACCTCTAGGTGTCCCTAATAGGAAGAGTGTTGTCTCCTGAGGGTTTTCAGCGGATTGCACCCACAAAATCCAATAATAAAAGGAAGACCATGAAAGTTACATGTAAAGATAAGAATTGTAAAAGAAAAACTTTGAAAATTAGAGTTTCCAACTATACTAGCTTTTCGGTTGTCATGAGCCCTATCTTAATAGTCATGAAAAGATATTAGAAATCACATCATCCCTCAATAAAACATTGTCTTTATTCTTCATTCCTATCTTTCTTCCAAACATCGATCATATACCCCTACGTGTGTGTAAAAGACATCCCTACACTCAGAGAATTCAATTCAAGCTATCATACTCTTGTCCATGGACCTCCGTACTTTTTTAATTGATGAATATTTAGATGAGATTGCTCACACATTTTTCATGCGACCATTAATACTTCTTGAGGTACTAAACGACCGATTACTCATGTGCTTGCTAATTAGGTGTATTAGTATTTTTCTCGTCTTGCAACATCTAAGGCTTAGTAGTGACTCCCAAACCAGTTGGTCTAAGACACTAGGTGATGAATTACCCTCGCTATATTTTTTTTATGCTGCCTTGGTGATTACAAAACCAGTGTTCATTTTTTTCTTCACCATTTTATCTTTTTATTCTTCATTCACTATTTTCTTCATACTTTGGCTTTTAGACAAGAGCATTTCAAGGTATCCTCTACTATCCCGAGTTTCAAGACGTGCGTAAGTGCGTATAGTAGAGTATTAACGTTCAAATGTTTGGCTTCCAGAATAGGAACTATTTTTCAGACTTATTTTTATTCTCAGATTAGTGACTTCTTTCATCTTACTAACCCTTGGGACAATGGCTCATAACTACTTATTACTAGTTCGTTTAAGAAAACTTCTAATTTTCTAAGTTTTCTTAAATTTTTCTAATATTTTGGATGTAATATTCGCTATCTAATATTTTATTATAAAATTAAATATATTTTTTCTTATATGTTTTGTGCTTATGCAAAGTGATATTCAAAGTGATGCGTAAATAAGCACAAACCTCCCCTAAACCTGTTTACAATAGTGTCCGCACTGTTACCATCTGTTAAATCTTCAGAAACCTGTAGACTTAGGAGGAAATTTATTAACGGGGGCAATAATATATGAACATGAAAATCTCCCCCAAACTTATTCTTTTCACTCACCTCCATTCTAAAGATGATACAGTATTTTACAAGACATGGAGGTGAGACGGAGGAATTTTAATCAAGATAAAGTGGCTCCTGTAAAAACAGGAGCTCCTCCGTGGGGTCAGTGGAAAAATACGGTTTTAATCTATGTCTATTTACTTTGAAAATTGTACCGTTTTCAATATTTTCAACCTCAACTGCCTCGTACGGGTATACATACCGCACAACAAAAGGTCCTTTCCACCGAGATCATAGCTTACCCGCATGAAGATGGAGACGTGAATCATAAAGAAGGACTTGTTGACCAGGTGTAAAAGTTTTTCTCAAAATATTTTTATCGTGAAATACCTTAGTCCGATTCTTTACAATCACAGCATTATCGTAAGCTTCAACGCGGAGTTTGCTTAGCTCGTTTAATTGCAGCTTCCGAAAGTTGCAGGCTTGATTTAAGTCAAAATTAAGTTCTCTAATGGCCCACATTGCTTTGTGTTCAATCTTGACCGGAAGGTGACAAGCCTTATCAAACACTAGTCTGTAAGGAGACATACCTAGATCGGTTTTATATGCAGTTCAGAACGCCCAAAGAGTATCCGTCAATTTGGTTGACCAATCTTTTCGATTTTTAGAAACTGTTTTCTCCAAAATTTGTTTGATTTGTCTGTTTGAAACCTCAGCTTGCCCGCTTGTTTGGGGATGATAGGGTGTGGAAAGTTTGTGGTTGATTGCATATCTCTGCATCAAAGTCTCGAAAGACCGATTACAGAAATGCGTCGCGTTATCGCTAATGATAGCACGAGGGTGTCCAAATCGCGAAAAGATGTTTTCTTTTAAGAACTTAATGACAACCTTTTTGTCATTAGTGCGACAAGGAATAGCTTCAACCCATTTCAAGACGTAATCAACCGCAAGCAATATGTACAAATTCCCAAAGGAGTTGGGAAAAGGACCCATAAAATCAATACCCCAAACGTCAAAAATTTCAACCACTAAGATGGGTTGAAGTAGCATCTCATTTCTCCGGGAAATCCTACTCGTATGTTGACACCGTGCACAGAATTAAATGCATCTTTGAATAAAGTCGGCCAATAAAAACCGCATTGCAAAACCTTTTCCGCCATCTTTCGAGGACCGAAATGACCCCCACATGCCTGATCATGACAAAAAGATAGAACACTCTTGAATTCATCATTAGGGACACATCTGCGAATGATCTGGTCAGGACAATACTTAAACAGATAGGGTTCATCCCAGTAAAAGTGTTTTACTTGGGATAGAAATCGATGTTTGTCCTGTTTCGACCACTCGCGGAGAATAAGTCCCGTAGCAAGATAATTCACAGTATCCTCGAACCAAGGTTCAGTGGATACTTTCAAGAGTTGTTCGTCCGGAAAAGAATCATTGATTGGCAGGATCACAGGTGAAGAAGAGATGCGCGACGGATGGTCGGCTACTACGTTTTCACATCCTTTTTTTATCTTTAATAACAAGATCAAATTCTTGTAATAGAAGGATCCAATGTATTAGCCTTCCTTTAGCATCCTTCTTCGCCAAAAGATGTTTCAAGGCGGAGTGGTCAGTGTACACAACAATCGATGAGCCAATCAAGTAATTCCTGAATTTTTCTAATGTGAATACAACTGCCAAAAGTTCTTTTTCGGTAGTTGTATAGTTAATTTGAATATCATTCAGAGTCTTACTTGCATAATAGATCACGCGTGGTATCTTTTCAATGTGCTGTCCTAAGACTGCACCAACTGCAAAATCTGATGCATCACACATAAGCTCAAACGGGTGGTTCCAATTAGGAGATGATAGAACAGGGGCTGTAGTGAGAGAGTTTTTAAGTGAGTCAAATGCAGCCTCACAATCCAAGTCAAAGTGAAAGGTTGTGTTCTTGGCCAAGAGAAGAGTTAAGGGTCTAGCAATTTTGCTAAAATCCTTAATAAATCTATGGTAAAAGCCTGCATGGCCAAGAAAAGATTGTATATCTTTGACGCATTTGGGATGAGGAAGGTTATGAATGACATATATTTTAGCTCTGTCAACCTCAATGCCTTTTCGTGAAATAACATGTCCAAGCACAATTCCCTCTTGGACCATGAAATGGCATTTTTCCCAATTCAAGGTTAAGTTCTTCTCCTTACAACGAGTAAGAACTGCGTCAAGATGAGATAGGCAGTCATCAAAAGAATCTCCGAATATCGAGAAATCGTCCATGAAAATCTCCAGAAAATTCTCGACCATGTCCGAGAATATCCCCATCATACACCGCTGAAATGCAGCGGGAGCATTGCATAACCCAAAGGGCATGCGTCTATAAACAAAAGTACCAAAAGGATAAGTAAATGTGGTTTTGTCTTGATCCTCTTTGCATTGAACTAATTTATTGCTTCATTCTTGGCATGGAGCCGGCCCCTTCTATTCTTGGTCTTGACTTGGGTTTGGACCCACTTCGCTTGATCTTAGGCCCGTTTGGCTGGGGGTTGACTAACTTTGACTTAGTCAACCGGGATGTAATTTTTGACCCTAACAAAGTTCCCCCATCAATAAATGCACACCACATATATGGACTGTGTGCAAGAAATTGATGGATCTTCTTTCGCATGGAGGTTGACTTGATTTGGTTTCCGTTTTGACGACGTGGAGGTCGATGCTGCCCTTTTCGCGATGTGGACAGGCAGTGCTGCCCTTTTTGCGACGTGGACAGTTGGTGCTGCCATTTTTGCGACGTGGATGGTCGGTGCTGCCATTTTAGCGTCGTGGACGGTCAGTACTACCCTTTTTGCTACTTGGACGGTCGATGCTGCCATTTTAGCAATGTGGACGGTCAGTGCCACCCTTTTTTGTGACGTATGGTCGATGCTGCTCTTTTTGCGACTTAGACGGACAGTGCTGCTCTTTTTATGACTTAGACGGTCGGTGCTACCATTTTTGCGACTTGGACGGTCGGTGTTGCCATTTTTACGACTTGGACGGTCGGTGCTGCCCTTTTTGCGACCTGGACGGTCGGTGCTGCCCTTTTTGCGACATGGACGGTCGATGCTGCCCTTTTTGCGACTTGGAAGGTCGGTGATGCCCTTTTTGCGACGTGGACGGTCGATGCTGCCATTTTTGCGACTTGGACGGTCGGTGCTGCCCTTTTTGCGACTTGGACGGTCGATGCTGCCCTTTTTGCGACGTCGATGGTCGATGCTTGATTTAACTTGCTCCACTTCTTGCGGTGTCCGGATTGAAGTTTACTTGCTCCTCTTTTTGCGGTGTCAGGATTGATTTGTTTCTGAGATGGAGCTTGATACCACCGATGAAGTGATTGGTTGAATTGTTTGATTTGATTTGTTTTGGGAGTTTCCTACCCGCCCAGCGGGACTTTTGAGCTTAGAAGTGTTGCCGGGTGGGATGTTGATTTGGTCTGTTTGATTTCTGCCTTATTTGGCAGAACTTTTGAATTTGAGAGGAATTTGGAATTTGGAATTCGTTCAGCATCAGCATTGCTGTCCTGGAATAATGCTAGGAGGAACTCATTATTTGCCCTAGGAGGACTTGGGATTTGGTTTTAGGTCGGCATCAGCACCACTAACACTGAAGCGTAGTGCCAGGAGCGACTCATCATTTGCCGTTGGGAAAACTTGGGATTTGGGTCAGCATCAGCACCGCTAACACTGAAACATAATGCTAGGAGCGACTCATCATTTGCCGTTGTCCGTTGGGGAACGATGACTTAAGAGACAGGTTTAGACCGCTATCATCTAAGGCTTTTCAATTTTATGAGCTGTAAGGGTCTCATAAAAGTATTTTCTCTATTCACCACCGAAAGACCGGATCGAGACGTTGGGACGTATGGCCTGAATTTGGGGGCAGATACTATTTGGACTTATCCATTCATCTCTCCGAAAATACCAAGTTGATTTATGGTACTATATATCGGAGGTTTGGACAGACACGGCCGTTGTAGCGTGACTTCATCATATTCCCCCTCATTTGTGAGGTTTTTTTTATTGTGGGGACGCTCTTCTCTGCAGGCGCAAGCCCCTTCAGTTAATTACGTTACCGTATTGCGATAACCAATTTCTTCTTCTCCAGCAGTTCACTTTGTGTCGTGTGTATTTTTGTTTATTTTGGTTGCCCATGGATTGTATACGGAGACTAGTTTATGTCATCGCCCATTGGGTGCGGATCAGTCCAAATCCGTATATTTTTGATTTAGGTTTGTTTTATTTAAGGACCGTTAATCTAGTTTGAGATTAAGATTAGCTTAAATATATAAGCATTTGGGCTTAATTTATTTTCACTAAGGATACGTTAGTCTAATTTGAGACTAAGATCAACTTAGCAAAATTTCAAGAATCATTTTTATTTCAGATCCAACAACAGAGTATTTGGGCCCAGTTGTAAGAAAACGTTTTTAGAGAGACTAAACCAATTTGGGCTTAGTCTGCACAGTCTTTTTTGTGTTCGAAAGTGCTAAGCACTTATTTGGGCTCTGCTTGTTCAGACCCCTTTTTTATGTAAAAGTGCTAAGCACTTGTTTGACGCTCTGGTGCTCACATAGGTATTATGTAAAGCCTTCAGTCATGGGCGCTGCCCAATTAGTGCTAAGCACTTAGTTATTTTGGCTGAATATATGTATATATATAGTGCTAAGCACTTTTTATATAGCGTCCACGTGAGGAGCACGCTCGGCACTGGGCACTGCCTAATTAGTGCTAAGCTCTTAGACATTTTGGCTGTATATAGAGTGCTAAGCACTCTTTGTATGGCGTACGTGAGGCGCTATCCAATTAGTGTAAGCACTCAGCTGTTTTGGTTGTATATGGAGTGCCAAGCACTTTTTATTTAGCGCTAGCCTTCTGCTTTGGGCGTCCGTGTGTATTTCACGTGAGGCACTGGCCTTTTGCTTTGGGCGCCCGCGTGTTTTTCACGTGAGGTGTTGGGCGCTGTTGGGAAGGCGCCCACATGGGAAGCTCGTGAGACGCTAAGTTCTTTTCTGTTTTAGAGATTGAATTTCTGTTAGTGCCATTAATGATCATCAAGATCTCCATTTTGAAGACCTTGGATCGTTTTTTCTTCATTGGAGAACTAAGTTCTTCTTTTTCATTTTATAAGAACTAAGTTCTTTATGTAGGGTTAAACCCTAATTTCGGAGGAATTAAAATCCCAGAACATATGTTCTTTTTTTCTTCTTTCTTTCTTTTTTTTAACCTAGTTCTTTTCTGAATCTTTGATTCTCAAGAACAAGATCTTCCCGATGAGAATTAAATTCTCAATTTGTGGGAGACTTGTCTTATGGATCTTTGATCCAGAGAAAGAACTAAGTTGTTTAAGAAGGGTTAAACTCTTAGATAGGTAAAAAAAGATATTTTGGTCTCCGTTTTGTTTTTTTACCTAGGGTTTTTTGAGGAGGCAGGTCTTCTTCTTCTCTACTGTTTTTAAAGCTTTATGTATTTTTCAGAAGCTTATGGGGGGTTTCCTTTTTTTTTTTGAGGCTTGAAGTCTCGGGTCTTTTATATAGGAGAGGCAAATTGCTAATTAATTTTGAGAAAATCTCTCATTGAGATATTGCAATTGATTTAATTGGTCTCAAAATTGATTTGGGGAATTTTACCCACCGTTGGATCTTTGATCCAAATTTTTCCGTTTTATAGAATACACTTTCTTATTTTTAGCAAGATTGGGGAAATATTTTCCCATATACAGAATTTATTCTGTAAAACGATAATTTTTAATCACCATTGGATTTTTAATTCAAGGGCTCTCTGTTTTACAGAAAGCAAACCCTTTTTTTATTTAGAAAGAATGGGAAAATA
The DNA here is from genome assembly GCA_030015575.1 of Agapanthus africanus. Taxonomy (NCBI): domain Eukaryota; kingdom Viridiplantae; phylum Streptophyta; class Magnoliopsida; order Asparagales; family Amaryllidaceae; genus Agapanthus; species Agapanthus africanus. The sequence continues at coordinate 870,936,807 of JASDDO010000022.1, read as the reverse complement.
TATTCCCAAAATATAATTTAATTCTATCATTAGATTTTTGATCCAACCGAGAGTATTTTCCCACTTAGGAAGATTTGGGAGATATTTTTTCCTAATAGAATTTAATTTTTTTATTTAATGATCTATCATCATTATTGGCTCTTTGATCCAACGGCTCTGTTTTACAGAGAGTATTCCGGTTTTTAGGAAAATATCCTCATGTAGAATTTAATTCTACTTAACTTTAACTTGGGCGCTGGTGCTCACGTGTCATGCACGTGGGCGCCATTTAAGAATTTAATTCTAGACGCTCCTGTGCTTTACACATTGGCGTCCACGTAAGCTTCACGTGCGGCGCCACCATATGATTTAATCCTAAGGCGTAGGCTCAGGCGCTGGGGCCTTCGTGAGGGGCCGCCTCAACAAAATTTTAACAGAGCTTAGCTCTTTTATTATATTTAAATATTGGGGGAACAAATACCCCCCATCGTCGTTCTCACGTGAGTGCAACGGTGTCACTTTTTCCACTGTTTGATATTTTAGGAAGTTGAACCGTCCCTTCACATCCTATAAATAGGGCCTTTGGCCCTTTAGATGACTGTCGTCTCATCATCTTTCTTGAGTCTTTTTCTTCCTTGAGAATTTAATTCTTATCTCAGAGCTTAGATCTTTGTCTACAGAACTTTTTCAGAGTTAAACTCTGTTAAAAAAAGTGGTAAGGATCATGACCAAAGTTCAACTCTTAAAAGGATCTTCCTTTTTGTTTTGGATTTTTAACCCATTAACAGAGCTTGGCTCTTTTTTTAAATGATCTCTCAGAAATGTTAAGAAGAACTTTTCACCCTTTTTAAAATAAACTGTGGGACTCAAATCTCTGTTAGTTATCTTCTTAGGATTTTACCCTATCATTGATCTTGTTCTTTGAGGGTTTCTGAAATTTAATTCCATTATATTTCTCATCTGTCTCCCAACATGGGGGACTTCTGGAATTTAATCCTATTATCTGAGGAATTTTAATTCCATTTTGTCTTACAGAGCTTTGCTTTGAGAAAATTTTTGAACTTTTTTGGGAATTTTATCCCCTTTCCTATTCCCCCCTTTTAATATATATATAGAGTTCTAATACCCTTTTTTTTTTACAGATTTGAATATGTTGCAGGGCTCGTTTTTTGAGAACATTTGGAGTTTGTAACTCCACTGCTCAATAGAACTATTCATTTAATGAGAATCTTTCTAGATTCTCATAATGGGTGCATGTCTCATCGTTGATGAGCCATCACTTTGATTTTGTAGGGCCCACTGTTTTTAGACTGCAGTGATTTTATTATGCCAATCACTAACCCTCCATTGGTTTTTCTTTTCAGATACCATGGCTGGTCGTCTGTATAATCTTGAAGAGGTTATCTCTTATAAGGAGATTCGCATCCAAGGCCGTTGTCAAGGCCAGGAGTTCACTGAATCCCAATGCGATGAGGTGGTGCGTCGCTTCGATGATTACAACGGTCGATTGCTCCCCCACCGTTCTGCCCTTTTGAAGATCGTCGTTGGGTCGATATGGGAAGTTAAACCCGGACGCTTTGAGGTCATGCAACATCAAGAACTCGATGATGCTGAAGATAAGGTGCATTCTGTGCATATGATGGGGTTGATATCGAAGAAACGGCGAGATAATCTTGTCGCCGTCTTGCACCGTGTCTTTCAATAAAAGCATACCAAAGGGTGGAGGACATTAGTGGTGACCCTGGCATTTGCATCCGAGAGAAGATGCACAAAAAGATGGCCGATGAAGCTGAAGGTGTATTGCTCAAACTTGCTTTTGAATTTGAGAATTCATGTCCGGAGTTTAGCGTCTTGCCGTTGTAGACCTCAGATGATGTAGTAGCATTTTTTTAGTCATTCTTATCATCACTGTGTAATATTTTCTGAAGTATGAATGATAAGCCTTTTTTTTTATATCTGCACTTTCCTTTTCTTGATTGTCTTGATTCGACGTGAAGTAGTTTATGCACTCATTTCGGAATTTGTTGTTTATTTAGCCGTTTTGGAGTCTCTAGTTTATTCACCCGTTTCGGAGGTTGTAGTTTATTCACTCATTTCGGAGTCTGTAACGCCCCACGCCTAAGTACAGATGGTATTGTCCGCTCTGGCCAAAACCGCACGGTTTTGCCTTTTAGAGCGAACTGGACATGACCAGGTGCCACTCCCTGGGCGGTCACCCATCCTAAGACTTCGCTGGCCCGAGCATGCTTAACTACGGAGTTCTCAAGTTCCTGTAGTGCCGATTCACTTAGAAAGCGTCTCTGTAATTGAGGGTGATTTCGGAGTTTGTAGTTTATTCACTCATTTCGGAGTCTGTAACGCCCCACGCTTCAGTACAGATGGTATTGTCCGCTCTGGCCAAAACCGCACGGTTTTGCCTTTTAGAGCGAACTGGACCTGACCAGGTGCCATTTCCTGGGCGGTCACCCATCCTAAGACTTACCTGGCCCGAGCATGCTTAACTACGGAGTTCTCAAGTTCCTGTAGTGCCGATTCACTTAGAAAGCGTCTCTGTAATTGAGGGTGGTATCATTACATTTATAATGCAGTTCGGTCCTCTGTAATTGAGGGTGATTTCGGAGTTTGTAGTTTATTCACTCATTTCGGAGTCTGTAACGCCCCACGCTTCAGTACAGATGGTATTGTCCGCTCTGGCCAAAACCGCACGGTTTTGCCTTTTAGAGCGAACTGGACCTGACCAGGTGCCATTTCCTGGGCGGTCACCCATCCTAAGACTTACCTGGCCCGAGCATGCTTAACTACGGAGTTCTCAAGTTCCTGTAGTGCCGATTCACTTAGAAAGCGTCTCTGTAATTGAGGGTGGTATCATTACATTTATAATGCAGTTCGGTCCTCTTTCGGAATATGCTCCGAAGATTCTCCATTATTCTACAGTGGGTCCCACAGACTCAAGAGATAGCCCCCGCCCCCTAGGCATGACAATTGGCATGACACTTTGTTCCGTGAACAAGAATCGGGTCCCGACATTCTCCCCACCTTTGAACAATGGTTCGTCCTCGAACCACAGACCTACTACTGAGAAACCTGCATGGGCCACCATAAATGTAACGCCCCATGCCCCAGTACAGATGGTATTTTCCGCTCTGGCCGAAACTGCACGGTTTTGCCCTTTAGAGCGAACCGGACCCGACAAGGGGTCACTTCCCAGGAGGTCACCCATCCCAAGACTTCCCTGACCCGAGCACGCTTAACTACGGAGTTCTCAAGCTCCTATAGTGCCGATTCACTTAAAAGGCACCTCTGTAATTGAGGGTGGTATCATTACATTTATAATGCAGTTCGGTTCTCTTTCGGAATGTGCTCCGAAAATTCCCCATTGTTCTACAGTGGGTCCTACGGACTCAAGAGGTAGCTTCCATGGATTCAAGAGGTGGCCTCCGCCCTCCCAGGCATGACAATTGGCGTAGCACTTTGTTCCGTGTGGCACTTTGTTCCGTGAGCAAGAACCGAATCCCGACATAGTCTCTAGTTTATGTACTCATTTCGGAGTTGGTAGTTTATTCACTCATTTCGGAGACTCTAGTTTATGTACTCATTTTTGAGTGATTTTAGTTTACCTCCCTTGGGTTTACAGGCAAACTTGTCCTAATGTTGTATGTAGATAACCCCTATTTTTTACGACAGGGGTCCGTTAGGTTTGTGGTACTTGGTTTTTAGTCCGTGGTACCGTCGCGTTGGTTGATATATTTCTCGATATGCAGTCTTTAAGCTGCTGTTCGAGTAGCCCCGTGACTATCGTGTCTATGATCCCTTCGGGGGCTGGACAAGACGTCTTTGAGTAATCTCCTTAGCTCATATTACTGTCGGAAGAGTAAGCGTTAGAAATTTGCCATGATGCTTTTTACTTAAGGTTAGGCTTAATTTGGAGCCCCGATGAGTCATAACCGCACCCTTCTGGGGTGGTATGATCTCCAATGGTCTTTTAGGCTTTATATGAGTTGCCGTCAAGACCCAAAACTAGGAAGATGCTGTCACTTCGTTTTTATTTTGTTTTAACGATGTCGCGCCGATTCTTTGCTGAAGTTAGGAAACATCTGCATGATCTCTATGCTGTATGTATTGCAATCGAGATCTGGAGCTAGGAATATGCCATAGCACCAATTTCATTTGATAATTGCGTCCGCATCTTGCTGGCATAAGAAGTACGTCGAGCTGATCCCTAGGCTGTAGATGTTGCCATTAAGACCAGAAGCTAGGATTTTGCCGTCACTTCATTTTTATTTGATTGTTGTGTCTGCCCTTGCTGGATTGTATACAAGAGTCAATATTGACATACTTGCAGGGCAAAGGAAATTTCATTTTATATTTTTTATTTCCGTGATGCTCTATCTTTTCAGCTTTTCATATCGCGCAAGTTGCTATTGTCCAATCATTTCGGCTATTTTTCATGGTACCCAATCATTTCGTCTATATTTTTTTATTTACTCCCTGCTTTTTATTGCAAGTTGCCCCAAACATTTCGGCTTTTTTTGTATGCATATTTTTGCTTGCTGATTTTTGTCGCTAGTTGGGGACTTGGTCCTGATACCTATTGTGGCATCAGTATCGCTGCAACTGAAATGTTGCTAGGAGCGAATCATCATTTGCCATGAGAGGACTTGAAATTTGATACCTATTTAGGCATCAGTATCGCTTCAACTGGGATATTGGCAGGAGCGAATCATCATTTACCTTTGTTAATTTGGACAAAGGTGGCTTAGCAAACAGGGTTAGGATCCTGTCGACTAAGGCTTTTTGACTTTGTGAGCCGTAAGGGTCTCATAAAGATGTTTCTCTCTACAAGTCGTGAGGATCTCGTAGGTGTATTTTCTCCTTAGGAATCGTGGGGATTCCTAAGTGATATTTTCTCTTGTAAGTCGTAAGGATCTTCCAAGAATATTTTTTTCTTGTAAGTCGTAAGGACTCATAAGTGTTGTTCACTATATGGGGATATTTCTTACCATAGATGGAACTCGGTAGGGGATATATTTATTTATGCCCATAGATTGTATACAAAGGTCAATATGGGACCTCCTGTAGGGCAACGATGGCTTAGGAAACAGGTTTAGATATGTTGCCTAAGACTTTTGAATTCTATGAGCCGTGAGGGTCTCATAGGGGGAATGCTCTTTACGAGTCGTGAGGATCTCGCAAGTGTGATTTCTCCTTAGGGATCGTAGGGATTTCTAAGTGTGTTATTCCTTTGTGAGTCATGAGGATCTCACGCAGGTTTTTTTTGGAACTCCCGAAAGTAGTTTCGCCGCCGGTGTCCTTCCGTTTGCCGGTGGGATTTAGGGGGTAGCTTCATTGCTGGAGTAGCTGTGTAGCCGGTGGGACTTGAATTGCAACCTTCGCCGTTGAGATTTCGATTGCAATATAGATCTCAAGGGAGGAATCGCCTTATTTGGGGCGGTGCGCCCTGTTTGACACACTAGTTTTGAGACGTTTCGGTCCATTATCGCTATGTTTAAGGTGAAGTTTGTTGGATATGTATGCCCTAAAGGCCATTATTGTATATGTATACATATGGATGCTTGGACATATGTATGTACAGGACAATCTTGCTCGATATGACAGTATGCAATCTGGTTTGTCTTTATTTTAACATGTGCATATGTTCTACTTGTTATTACGTATCATCTATACATGTTGATAAAGTCCGTAGGATCATTGCTTGACTACCTGCGTTGTGATGGCGATCATACTTGTGGGAGAAGGGTAGTCGATAAGCACACCCTTAAAAGGTCTATAGTTGTGGGAATATCGAGACTGGGCATAAATTTTCCGGAGTAGACTGGTGTATACATTTCTAGACCCCGACGACGGGCGATGGTTAGTCCCACAGCCATTGGTCTTTTGCACCTAAGTTCGTATACAGGTGCTCACTAGGGGTGAGTACACTGGACAGAAACCTCGAGAACTTCTAGATGGTGATATACCTATCGTCAGATAGAAGTTCTTAGGTGACATGAGTACATGTTAGTCTTTAGACCCGAGATCGTCATTTGTCTCGTGCGAGTTCCCACTATACTTTGATCACAACCCTACCACGGCTCTACTGAGTCGTGCAAATAGGTTTTAGTTGGATACAGTCCCGAGCCACCTGGATGCAGTGAGTGATTGTTGGGGATTTGTCTCTCCCGGTATAGGGAGTCGATATCGCACTGTGTTCGATTGGTTAGGACCATAAGACCTTGGCCAAGACAGTTGGGATTTACTGATAGGTTGATTAGTAGTTTCCCGGATTGGTCCTGAGCTGCATCAACACGAATTATCGGTTTATTAAGGTTTGACGTTTACCACCCCTAGACCTGGTATGCAATACTCTCAGACGAAGAGACCGGACTGTACAGAGATTGTCACGGATAGGCTCAGAAGGGATCCGGATAAGCTTGTTCGTCGGCCTTCCTTTGTGACAGGTACCCGGGTAGCCATTACGTACAGCTAGTGCCGCTGACGTGCTTGTGGTTATGGATTTATCCAGTAACGCACTGCCGGCGTACTGTTAAGACTTTAGAGTCCCACACAGAGGGTTTCTCTGGTTCAGGCGAAATGATGTAGTATCCGTATTGGATACGTGCAGGGTTCCGATTGATTGATGGTATTATGTACCCGGACTTTCAATCGGACAGTTGATAATACTATCCGGCTAGGGTTTTGAGCCGGATTATTAAATCAGGTATTGATTTAATAATTTACATATATATATATATATATTTCGATATGTATATTCTAGTATTATGTTCTTTGTGTTATTCTATCTCTTTGGGTATTCGTGTATTTATGCGAATGCATGTATGTATATACAGTAGATTGTAATCCATATTTTATACGGAAAACATTTTAGAAGGTGGACACCTTATTCTTGGTTTTTCCATTTATTCATAAATGGAAAATGAGGTGTAAAGTGAGGTGAGGAGAGTATGGTGAGAGCCATGCCTAAATAGTGTTGACAAATGAATTTTTAATTCATTTGTGCTCACTATTGAAGCATGGTTGCTTTATTATATTGCAAAAATCATTTTACAAAACCATTGTGAGGATTTTATCTCACTTGTATACTTCATTATTTTGAGCTCACCATTTGCTTCACTTTCTTCTTCCTCTCTTGAGTTCCTCCACCTTCATCTACTACCTCCTTTTTACCTTCTCATGAGTTGAGAATCAAAAGAGAGGAGGTGAGATAGAAACACACTTAGAACCCTAGACTACATCCTAGAGTTCTTAGACTAGCAATCCTAGTTCTCTAGTTGCTCCTTTTGATACTTAGTTTGGAGCTAGAGCCATGGACTACATCCCTCGGGTGGATCATCTTTGATAGAGGGAGACAGACGATCAAGCTCGATCATGGAGGCCACTAGAAGCTTATGAAGAGGAACGAAGACCGAAAGACACAGATCTTTTGGTGAGAATCTCTATCATAGTAGATAGCTTCTCTAGTTAGCTAGTTTAGGGTTTATGGTAGATTCTAGACGGGTTACATTTAGCGCCAGTTTTAAACCCCGGAAATTTTTTTTGTTCCGCAAATGGCCACGGTAGATAGCCGGGGCGATAGTGTAACCCAAAAAAGTTTTAGTTTACGGACTTTTTGGTCTAGCATTTCCATTTTGGGGACGAATATTAGTTTAGGGACACTTCGGTCTATTGTTAGTTTAGGAACATCTTGGTCCGTTGTTAGTTTAGGGATATCTCGGTCCGTTGTTAGTTTAGGGATATCTCGGTCTGTTGTCGACATTTTTGAGGTGACGGAGCTTTTTGGATACTACTCTCGAAGTTCTGACTTAGGAAGATAGCGAGCGGACACAAGCATCGTCATCTATCATTGACCTAAGTCATGACTCTTCAAGCATAGTATTTTTTGAGGAATCGGCCGTTTATTGGCCGGAAGGGTCTTTCTCCATGCATATCTATGAGCAGGTAGGCTCCACCTTGGTAGACTTTGTCTATAATGTACGGGCCTTCATAGTTCGGCTTGAACTTCCCCCGTTTTGCACGATTGGGGATCATTGGTCTTTTGACGACCAACACGAGTTTGCCTTGGCGGAATGTTCTCGGCCTGGTCAGTTTTTTGAATGACAGTGTCAGCCTTGCCTTATAAGCCTCTAGATTTTGCTGTGCTATAAGGCGAGTTTCGTCTAGAGCATGGATCTCCTCATGCCAAAGATGAGCATTTTCTTCATCTGTTAACTCGTATCGAACCGCTACTCGTAGAGAAGGGAGTTCTATTTTCAGGGGGAGCACTGCTTCCGTGCCGAACACCAACGCGTATGGTGTTGTATTTGTGGCCATCTTGAACGTTGATCGATACGCCCAGAGAGCTTCATGCCAGTCTTTTTTGTTTTTGGACACCGTCTTTTTTATAATCTTTATCAAGGTCTTGTTGAAAGTTTCAGCTGAACCGTTGGTCCGAGAATTATAGACTGAAGAGTATCTCCAATATATTTTATGTTGTTGTGTGAAACGACTTATTTTATGACTTCTGTAAGCTGGCCCATTATCCGAGATAATTCGTCGCGGAGTGCTAAACCGATAGATGACATAGGTTTTGAAGAAATGGAGGATATTCTCCATCTTCACCTCCCTTAGTGGTACTGCTTCTGCCTACTTAGAGAAGTAGTCGGTCGTTGCCAATATAAACCGATGTCCTTTGGACGATACCGGTTCAATGAGGCCAATTATATCGTTCCCCACGTTTCGAACGGCCAGCTAACTACTGTTGGGTGTTGCGGATTTGGATGTTGGTGGATGAAATCCCTGTGAATTTGGCACGAGTGACATTGCTTCGCATATTCGAAGCAATCCTGAATCATTATGGGCCAATAGTAACCCATTTTTTTTATCTTCAGCTTCATCTTTGGCCCGGCTTGATGGGAATCGCAGAGTCCTTCGTGAGTTTCTTGGATGACTTTTTTTGCTTTCTTCGGCCCCAGGCATTATCATGCCCGTTTCCCAGTGTACGGAGAAGTAGACGTGACGGGCACGCGACGTATTTACTCAGAAGTAAACACGTTGAGCGTAAATAAGCAATATAAATAAATGCACAAGAATAACAAGAGATGCAATATGAACATCAACTTTTTATTAACTTTCATTCTTTACATTATAACTGATTTGAAAAGGAAATGTACAATGATAGAAAGCAGTGCCTAAACAGTGGCATATGAAGTGAAATAAGTACAAGTAAAAGCTAAAAGTCTGGCTGCTCTGTGAACTGGTCCAAGTCGTCCTGGCTGGGCTCGGTCTCCTGAGGGTCCGGTCCTCCTAACGAACATTCCAAAGAAAGAAATAGAAGAACTGTCGTCAGTGAACTAGCGCTCGGTAAGTCCCAAAAGTAAGAGCAGAATAGAATAGAATAGAACAAGTAGAGAGTATATGACTAGTAATTTGTACATGTATATGTTTGTTATACTAACTTAGTTTTTTGTAGCTTGGTACAGAAGGTATCAGTGTATACGAGAGGAGTCTAACTTGCTCCGTGGACTATGATAATCCGTAGTACAAGACCCCGTCAAAACCCACAGGACAACGACACAGGATATTCAGGTAGGTGTCTTTTAGTGACCATCTCGTTCCACTCCTAATACATTCCGTACCAGTCTACCCCGTTAAACCCCGTAATGTATATTGTATTAATTATAGTTATCATACTTTCTGAGACCATGGATACAAGTTGTTCATGTAATCAGGTTCAGGATGTATCAAGTAGTCAGGTGGTCAAGTCAAGATAAAGCCATGGTTCGTTCAAGTCAAGTCATGTTTGCATGTTGATATTGTTCTGGTATTCAGGTTCAGGTTCAAGTATTTATGTTTGGTATATTGGATTTGTAGGGTGTTTTTCGTCACCCCATTGAGATGGGAATACGCGTGCGCTTGTCAGGCGCATTACAGATTCCCCCTGCTGAGGGTAGGCTGGGGTTTATTGATTGTGGGGATCCGAATCTCCGGCAGCCGTGGACTAAGCTGCCATTAATTACCCCTCGCCTTTGGAGCGAGGAAACCTCCGATTAATGGGCTAAACTGGTCATGCGAACTCAATGTGCAGTGTTGTGTTTTGAAGGGATTTTGGATATATCGAGGGCCATGCAGAGTTTTTACGGGGGTCACGCTACCCGGATAGCGGGCTGAGGGTCAAGGGTGCTAGCAGCCCCCTTGCAGGGTGCGAGGCAGCGCCCCATTAGAAATTTTTTCTAACGGGAACAATGTGGTGGAGTATGTGTGTGTGTGCATATATGTACACACACACACACACACACACACACACACACACACACATATATATAAAGGAAAGGGCATCCATAGGATGCGTGGGAGAAGGCGCCAGCGCCTCACGTGAGCGGCACGCGAGCGCTTAGGCGCTTAGGCGCTGGTGCCCCCACGTATCCGGGCCCCACGTGCCCGGCAAGCGGGAGCTCGGGCGTTGGCGATAGCGCTTTGGGCTCTAGCCCCTACGTGCCAGGCACGCGGGCGCTCGGGCGCTAACGCTAGCGCTTTAGGCGCTAGCGCCCCATGTACCCAGCACGCGGACACTCGGGCGCTGGTGCTAGAGCTTTGGGCGCCAACGCCCCACGTGCCCGGCACGTGGGCGCTCGGGTGCTAGCGCTTTGGGCACTTTGGGTGCTAGCGCCTCACGTGCCAAGCACGTGGGCGCTCGGCGGCAAAAAGGGACTTGGTCCCTGCACTGGGAGTTGTACTCTCAAAAAGAAATATTTATTATTATTATATATATATATATATTTGAGGAGTTAAAATCCTAAGATATTTTTGGAGCTGATGAAGGGGCTTCTCCCTTGAGCCCTGGATCTCCTCCAAAGTGGGGTTTTCGGAGATGGGTCTCCTTCTTCCTCCTCTGTTGGCCGGATCTTGAAGAACAAGAGATATGAGATTTAAAAAAATCTTCCCCTTTTGAGATCTAATGGAAGATCTGGGCTCCCCTTTGTAGGTTTTGTGGTAAAAAACTATTTAATTTTGGAAAAGGAAGAGTAAAACTCTTGATTTAATTCAAAAGAAGGGGAGGGTTTTAGAACCTTTTGGAAAGAGAAGGAGGAACAAGAACCCTAATTTTTGGGGAGAATGAAAAGTGTCTTTGTATTCATCATCATGTTGTCTCTTATAGGCTTACAGATTTACACATAGCCCCTCGGGCTTTACAAAATGGCATTTTGCCCATCCTATGTCTCATGTGCTATTTCTTTTTGCACAAAAGCCATGGGCTTTACAAAAATTTGGCTTTATGCCTATTTTTCTTACATTCATGCACAAAAAATTATATCAAAATTATTTGTTACATGATTTTTATTTTGACATGGGGAGGCCGGCCGCGGGGCTCAACTTGGGTATGGGCCCACTTGTTTGGGCTTGGATCCGCCTGGTTTGGGGTTGACCTTGACTTTGACTTGGTCAACTGGAGTGCAAATTTTGACCCCAACAAAGTGCCCCCCATCAATAAATGCACACCGCTCATATGAGTTGTGTGCATGAAATTGATGGATCTTGAAGCTGGACTTCGAGGTGGAACATCATTCCGGGGGCGGAGCATCCCTCGGGGAGCATGATTCCCGGGGATCGGAGTATCATTCCGATTTGCGGAGCATAATTCCAGGGTCGGAGTATTACTCCGAAGAGGAGTATAATTCCGGGGATCGGAGCATAATTCCGATGATCGGAGCTTAATTCCGAAGAGTAAAGGCATGATTCCAGGGATTGGGGCATGATTCCGATGAGCATAACTTCGGGGATCGGAGCATAATTTCGAGGATCGGAGTATCATTCCGAAGAGCGGAGCATGATTCCAGGGATCGAAGAATAATTCCGATGAGCAGAGCATGATTCCAAAAGGTCGGAGCACAATTCCGACAAGCAGAGCATGATTCCAAAGGGGTCGGAGCATAATTCCGACGGGAGGCAGACATTCTGACCGAAGCATAATTTCAATGCAGAGGTTGATACCCAGGCGAAGCATAATTCCAACAGGGAAGGCAGATACTCCGAGGCGAAGCATGATTTCGACAAGGGGTTCATTCTGAGACGAAACATGATTCCGGCGCAGAGCTTGTTGGCTGACTTGATTCCGAGAAAAGCATAATTTCGACAGGGAAGGCAGATACGCCGAGGCAAAGCATGATTTTGACACGAGGTACACTATGAGACGAAGTATGATTTCGGCGCAGAGCTTGTTGGTCGACTTGATTCCGAGGCGGAGCTTAATTCCGATGAGGAGGTCACTGGTTGATTCCGAGCCGAAATATAATTCCGACAGGGAAGGTCGCTGGTTGACTTGATTTCAGGACGTAGCATAATTCCGACGAGGAGGTCGCTTGTTGACTTGATTCACGGAGTGTCTGTGGTTGACTTTTCCCCGGCATGGAGTGTCACTGGTTTTGATGTAGAGGATGATTCCCAGGCGAAGCATAATTCTGACAGGGCAGGTGGATACTCCGAGGCGAAGCATGATTTCGACACGGGGTACATTCTGAGACGAAGCATGATTCCGCCGCATAGGTTGTTGATTTGATTTGATTTGGGTTAACATCAGCATCGCTATACTGGAATATGGTACCAGAAGCGAATCATTAGTTGCCATCAGTGGATTTGGGGATTTAGGTTTTTGTTTGGCATCAGCATCGCTACACTGGAATATGGTACTAGGAGCGAATCGTCATTTGCGTTTGCTTATTAGGAAGCGATGGATTAGGAGACAGGTTTTAGGTCCCTATCATCTAAGACTTTTCAATTTTATGAGCCGTAAGGGTCTCACAAAGCATTTTCTCCCTACGGGTCGTAAGGATCCCGTAGGTGTATTTTCTCCTTAGGAGTCGTGGGGACTCCTAAGTGTGTTGCTCTTTTGTGAGCCGTAAGGATCTAACGCGGGAATTTTTTCCTCACAAAATCGAGAGGACTTTGCGAGTGCATTTCATCTCTTTTTCATGAGTTTACGCCCTTTCGGGTTTTCACAAACTCGCCGGCAGTCCTGCTGTTTTTACTCACGGAGCCCTTTCGGGTTTTCATCCGTGCCCATTTTGCTTGTGGACATACCCTTTTTTTTTATTTTTTTGAATCTTCATGCCGGTGGGAATTTGAATGTGGACTCCCCGGTAGGACTTAGGAGAGATTGGGATCATTTTACGCCCGTAGATTGTATACAGTTTTGCAGGATGTATGATCCAGACCGTAGGGCCGGAAAAATTTCGGGACTTTGTTGGCGTTCTCATCGCTGCACTGGAATATGGTACCAGGAGCGACTCATCACTCGCCGTTGGGGTATGGGATTTGGAATTTGTTTGGCGTCTACATCGCTGCACTGGAATATGGTACTAGGAGTGACTCATCATTCGCCACTTGGGGTATGGGGTTTGGAATTTGGTTGGCGTCTGCATCGCTGCACTGTAATATGGTACCAAGAGCGACTCATCATTCACCATTTGGAATTTGAGTTTAGAATTTGGTTGGCGTCTGCATCGCTGCACTGGAATATAGTACCAGGAGCAACTCATCATTCGCCATTGGGATTTGGAATTTGGTTGGTGTCTGCACGCTGCACTGGAATATGGTACCAGGAGTGACTCATCATTCGCCGTTGTGGCATGGGATTTGGAATTTGGTTGGCGTCTGCATCGCTGCACTAGAATATGGACCATGAGCGACTCATCATTCGCCACTTGGGATATGGGGTTTGGAATTTGGTTGGCGTCTACATCGCTACACTGGAATATGGTATCAGGAGCGACTCATCATTCGCCTTTTTTTACCGCAATTTCTCTATCTTTTCAGCTTTTCTTATCGCGAAGGTCGCAATTGTCCTATTATTTCGGCTTTTTATTTACGGTTACCCCATCATTTCGGCTTTATTTTCATTTTTATTTTTACTCGCTGATTTTTATTGCGAGTTGCCCAATCATTTCGGCTTTATATATATATATATTATATTTTTTGTTTTATTTTCACATTTTACATTCCCAGCTTAACGACTTAGAGGTCGATTATTCCCAGTTTAATGACGCGGTGGTCGATTGTTTTCAGAGAAAGGCAGATGTCTGAGAGAATCAGTTTCACGAAGAACTTCGGTCTCCGTTTGTATGAAATTTGCGGTCACGGCTTGACTGTTTGTTAACACGCCTTTGGACAGTTCTATCTATCCTGCCTTGTATTGCTTTCGACCCAATCTTTGAAGACGAAGCAGTCCTCAATGGCATGACCTATCACTCTGTGATAGAGACAGTATTTGGGGTCGTCGGTCATATTCGCTTCCTGCGGTCTTTTTGACTCTGGCAGTTGTAGACCGTTCCTCAGGGCGTCTTTGAATATTTTACGGATTTTGTCCCTTCTAAAGGAATAGACCATATCCAGCTTCCCTTTCAGTGGAGATTCTCCTCCCTCTCCGAACACTGGCTTCCGAGGCCGGTTGGCATTAGGCCCGCTCATCCCTAAATTATTTCGGTCAGCCGAAGTGTTGAAAGATTCAGAATCATCGGAGTTTCCGCCTTTGCGATTTTCGTCTTTTCGGTTTCTCCAGGACCTATTGTTATTTTGGGAATCCGAGGAGGACTCCTGCTTTGAGCGCTTGTCACGACCCGGAAATGGCACGTGACTGGCACTTGAATCATATGAAGTCTATAGGGCTCCATCTAATTCAAGTAAGCCAAAAAATCCCAGAAATCTAAACCATTTTTAAAGAAAGTGTTTTGATAAAATAAGCCGAATATGCGTTTTTAAAATATCAAGTCTTTTCTGAAAATTTCGGCAGAGTTTCCTTTGTAAATACTGGCCCCGAACGGGGTACAACATGATAAAAGCATATATAATGATAAAAGTCATCCCTAAGCGGGAGCTATCTTTTTGTCAATCGACGGCCACAACCACGCAAGTAATATAATATACAACGCCGAAGGGCGAGGATCAAAACTCAAAAGGAAACTCGAAACATCAATGAAAACCATAATAGTACAACGCGCGACTCTAAGGTCGAAAGAATGTACAACAGGTCTCTAAGTCAAATAAATATACATATCTGGTTAATAGAGTTTACTAGATACAATGAATAAAATAAAGTATAATGGTGGTCACGATACAAGTGAACCCACCTACCAAAGCAAATCACCCGGAATGGAAGCAGTGTGCCAGCAAAGCCGTAACGAAACCTGTACGGAAAAACCTGCAAGAAACTATGGCACAACGGGGGTGAGTTGCCAACTCGTGAGTAGAAAACATCACCGAGCAGAAATCATATGTATGACTCAATCCTAGGTCAATACGATCAAATATATATAGCCTCAAATGATAAAGTCTGAAGCATGAAAGGTGGCAAGGGTAAACATCTATACCAAAGTGTAATCCCATGTGCTTGTGTCAGTGCCTCAGGTAGCAATATATCATATGTATGAGGTATGAGTGTAATGTAGTGAAAACAGAATACATGTAAATGAAGAAACCGTTTTCTTACTTTAGTGAGATTTCTGTTTATATAACACGAGGTATCATCAATGAAATCAACATAATCAGTGTCTAGTATCGACATAAAACATAAATCCCAATATCTCAATATCTCAGGCTCCGGCTATCCGGAATGGCCTGTATCATCAAAATCTCAATACCTCAATATCTCAAATCTCAATATCTCAATACCTCGGGCTTCGTCAGTCCGGATCGGCCCATATCATCAATCACACGACCACGAACGGTATCCTCCGGATATCCGCCGCGCCAACCAATCACCGGTAGGCAGTTTGCCCCTGCCAGGCTCATCATCCTCCATGAAATCACTCTCGCACCGGGGTACCATACCGGGTCCACCATGTACCCGAGACAATTCATACTACTCCTCGAAACGGGTCTCGAAATCCAACAGCTATCATGAAAACTCATGGTGGACGACTCATACATCACGAGAAAACCGCAACTTGCATTTTAAAAGGAGGGAGGGAGAGAGAGAAGTTTATATATATTCTTACGGTTTTCCCCCAAATCCCGAAATCTCATGAAAATCCGAAATCCAAAATCAAGAGTAAGTAAACAGTGAATATCGGCATAAAACCCCAAAATACTGCATAACCAATGAGTATATGAATGCATCTAATATCATGCAATGAGTGCAATAGTTAAACTAGCATATGAAGGCGATAACATATAGCAACTATCAACTAGCAGGCTATGTCAATGAAATAATATTCACTAAAGTGTACGTGACATGGCAATTACCGATGATGATGTGTGTGAGCCGGCAAGCAAGTGTACGTGGAGCATACGCATCATCGGTAATGGTGCTGGTGTCCTGACAGCTTGATCTTAATAATGGCATATGAAAACACAATATAAGCATGCAAATGCGATGCGAACAGCAATAGTATGCGGGAGCTGAATTATAAACATGACAATGCAGAATCTACATCAATATATATATATATATATATGTGTGTGTGTGTGTGTGTGTGTGTCATACAGTTTTGCCATTTGAAATAATGCGAATCGTGGTGTTTAGAAAATAAGGGCTACGGTGTTTTAAGAAAAGATGCGTCTTTTGAAAATATCAGTATAATCCCTTGGCCTGTCTTCAAAATACTCATGATTCGTTAGTTTTGAAATAGGTATGACTCGAGTCTAGTCTGATATCTACAAGTAAACTACAGGACTAAACGAACAATCTAACCGAAAGGGTAAGGGAAAACCACCTAAATCTGAGTCGATATATATAAATATAATAGTCGGTGATCACGCCTCAATAGTATTACATACGATACAATACATGATATGACATCCTTGAGTCAAGAGTGCTGATCTATCATCAATATAGCTCGTACGGTAAATCCATCGTACGGCCTCCCTATCTGGGTACGGGTCAAAATCACATTTATCTCTCTATTCTCTTGGCATCCTTATCATTACCTCATGATCTGGGGGTACTGATCTACGTCTAGTACATACTGATAACATCTATATATGCATGCGTGTGTATGAAAACACCACACCAAACGGACCCGCTAAAATCTCATGTCGTATCTCAAATATGACCCATGTCACATCACTGATCTTATGGCCTCAAGTCCAAACTCATCGACTTATCTCCAAATATCAAGTACTGTCCTCATAATCCATGTATATATATATATATACACACACACACACACATAGTCCCATACACACACACACATGTGTGTGTGTATATACACACACACACACACATATATACATATCCCCATATACGCACAGCTAAATAAAAGTATGCAAGTGTGTGTGTGCGTGTGGGTATAAACCTATTCTAGGGTTCGCGACTAAGAAGCTATGCTCGTTTACTTCTAATTACCCTAAACTAAACCATGAACACATAATCATATCTTGATAATCATCCACGTATCATAAACCATATATATATCCATTTATATATATAAGCTATACTACGAACTGCGGGGTGCTATACGCCATCCACCCAACTTCCCCCGTAGATATATATCTACTCACTTGCTCTTGCTTGCCGATGTTGATGTCGCCATCATCTTCTTTATCGTCTCGAAACTACATGGGGGTACCTACATATAAACACAATCTCCAATGCATATTAAAATCAAGTCGTAAAACTAAAACGACACACGTTTCGCTCATAGGTCAAAACCTATAGCCTCGTATGCAAAACACGACCAATAACCCCTGTCGTTGGCGTTCAAACGCCACACGACAGAAACACAATATCAAATACCAAAACCAATTTCATAAAAACCCGCAAAACGAAACCAGCAACTTGGAAAACATGCTCCAGATTTTACCCTCAGTGAAATTAGCCAATTTTGCATACATGGAGGGTCTAGATTACAGATACTGGAGCCATGAAACAAACACGAAGCCAAAAGTCCCTAGTCTGGCCGCAATTTGCGGCCAGAATGATTATTTCTGTGGCCAAGGAGAGGAGTTGGGGTCTCGGGCTTTGGGTAATGCTTCTAGGTTGCCTGCTTGTATCCCAGTCTTTGCTAAATAATTTTCAGGTCACCCGGGTGTTAGCAGATTTCATTATACTCTCACAGAATCCACAATTTTTCCGATATCGGGTTTCTAAGTTCGTATTCCGGGGTTAAGTCTCAGGTTTTAGTCCAATATGACATCACTAACAGGGGTTTAGGATCACTACTAACCTCAATTACGCTTTTGGAATCAATTCAAACCCTAATCATCTTCTAGGAATTTCCAAAGTTCGCAAAACACCACTTAATCACATCTAAACATGTATTTGTGCTAAAGTGAAAGAAAAACTACACAAATGGTGAAGAGGTTACCTCATTTGGCACTCATGAATCCCCTAGAGCATCAAAATCCCATTTTTCTTTGTCCAAAGTGTAGCTAATGGGCTTGTGCACATTTTTTGTGAAAAGGAGATGGACTTTTGGGTTTGTTTTGGGTTTTTTTTGGGGTTGTTTTGAGGGTTGAAGAGATGTGGGAGGAAGAGCGCAGCCGTGGAAGTTGAGGGGAGAGAGAATGAAGAAGAGAAAATGAGAGAGGAATGAGACCTAGACCAAGGTTGACCCCCCTTACATCTCTCTCTCTCTCTCTCATGCCCATACCTCTTACTATATTCATTCTTTTCTTTTCTTTTGTTTTGTTTTCTTCTCTTCTCTCTTAATAAACCCAAAACTTGCATGAAGGAATAAAGAAAATCCATGTAGGAAAATGTAACACAAGTGTAAAAATGATATGGTGCATGTTTTGCACAAAACAAGCTTAATGCGCGATTAGCGATATTTAACCGCGATTAGCATTAAAATAGTGTATAATAAATCATAAAATTTCATAATTTGCTTAAATCCAATAAAGCACCTCATTTCAGAAATTTCTATAATTTTCCAAATTTTTCCCAATTTATCGGTATTTAATTATAACGCACTAATAAATATTCAATATATTATTATTTAATTATAAAAATTCCCAAAAATAATATCTTATTTTTCTGAAATGTTACAGCGCTCCAGCATCTGAACTTTCCTGGTCAGCTCTTGGAATGTTTTGAGACCCGCGGTGCATAGAAACGGGGCCATCCAATTATTTAGATTTCCGACAAGGAGACTGACAGATTGGTCCTGCTCTATCGGCGGTTCATATTTGACGGAGAGATTGCGTCATCGGGTTATAAAATCCGTGCTGCTTTTGTTTTTCTTTGGCTTGGTCCTTACGAGGTCGGCAATGGTGATCTTATCGCGGACACTCATGAACCTTTGTCGGAACAAAGATTCCATTTGGACGAAAGTTGTGACGGAGCCATCCGGTATGCTCGCGTACCAGTTGAAAGCAACATCGGTCAAGCTATTAATGAACTGGCGGAGGAGAAATGCATCATTGCCCCCAGTATTTCATCATGAGGCTTTAAAATGAGCGACGTGCTGATTCGCATTTCCTGTCCCATCAAATCTTCCGAATTTGGTGATGACATAGCCGCTAGGAAATTCTACCAGATCATACTGAGCAGGATATGGTCTCCTACTACTGTTGATATCTTTTTGTGTTTCGGCTTTGGCTACCAATACTTTGACTTTGTTGGCAACCAAATCCATGATTTTATCTTGAGTTAGCGGGCTATTGTCATCGGTAGCCAAGACATTTCCCGAGATAGGATGCGACTGACTTTCATGCGATCCGCCCACCTTTGGATTTGAGGGAATAGGCGTCGGCTGCCTTAGGACACCGTTTCCCGGTTCATGAGCAGAGCCCTGCGCTTGATTGGGCGGCTGAAAGGCAACTTGGGCCGTGAGCCGTAAGACGACGTTTGTCAAGTCGTCAATTTTTGAGTAGAGCTTGGCCATCTCCTTGTCTTTACTTCTGAGCAATTTTCGGAGCTCTTGGAGAAGTTGCTGCTCTGCGTTCTTGGGACGGAAGATTGGCTCCTCTTCGCTTTCCGAGCCCGACTCCTCATGAACCGAGAGATCTCTCCGCTTATCAGCTTCAATGGGAAGGTCTTCATTACCTTCCAGAGGAGGCTGGTTTTAGAATGTGGCAGCCGTGTTCACACCAGATTGGACTTGAGATGTAGTAGCCCCATCCTTACTCTTGCTGCGCGTGCCCACCATGTAGACAGTGTGGACCACATATCCAGCTATCTCTTTATCTTTGGCGGTTGATTTTGAAGAATGGTCTGGGCTTTGGAAATTCACAAATTTTAACATGGCCGGAGCCCTAACCCTTTTGTTGGCTCTATATCTGAGCCGCTTCTGCCTCAGCTTCTCTGCCTTGAGCGCTTGGAAAGCTTCTGCTCTTCTGGAAGCCGCCATAGGCCGAGTGATAGGGAGGCTTGAGAAAACATCCGCCCGCATGTCCGTCGAAGATATCGCTTGGGCTTGCCCGCGACGTCTGGCAACTTCTTTTGTTCTGAAGGCTTTGCCCCCAGCAGGGGCCATAGAGAGCTGTTTGAACACCGACTCGCGTCTGGGTTAGGGCGCCATCGAGACCACCACATTTGGCCTCTTGCCTTTCGAGGCCGTCGGAGCTTGAAGAGCAGGGACAGCGTTAGCTGACACGAACAGAATAGAGCCAAATAGTAGCGGCGGCTCCTCCCATTGTCGCCCGAGACTGGCCGGGAGGACTGTCCTGACGTTCATCTTCATCGTGTAGGAGATGGGAGCTGAGTTCATCTTTGGAGACTTTGTTGAGAAGTGATTGCTTGAAAACCTGCATGAAAGAGCATTATTTTAGTATAAATATAGATATGTATATTGATTGAGTTCGCATGAACGTTTAATCCGAAATATGGGAGGAGAGAAAGGTCCCACCGGGCGTGCCAGAATCTGTAGGGTATTTTTCGTCACCCCATTAAGATGGGAATACGCGCGCTCTTGTCAGGCGCATTACAGATTCCCCTTACTTAGGGTAGGCTGGGGTTTATTGATTGTGGGGATCCGAATCTCTGGCAGTCGCGGACTAGGCTGCCGTTATTACCCCTCGCCTTTGGAGCGAGGGAACCTCCGATTAACGGGTTAAACTGGTCATGCGAACTCAATGTGCAGTGTTGTGTTTTGAAGGGTTTTGGATATATCGGGGGCCCCGCAGAGTTTTTATGGGGGTCCCGCTACCCGGATAGCGGGCTGGGGGTCAAGAGGGGCAAGCAGCCCTCTTGTGGGGTGCGGGGCAGCGCCCTGTTAGAAATTTTTTCTAACGGGAACAGTGTGGTAGAGTATGTGTGTGTGTGCATATATGTATACATACATGCATACATATATATAAAGGATAGGGCATCCATAGGATGCGTGGGAGAAGGCGCCAGTGCTTCACGTGAGCGGCACGCGGGCGCTTGGGCGCTGGCGTGAGCGCTTTAGGCGCTGGCGCCCCCACGTGCCCGGCACGCGGGCGCTTGGGTACTGGTGCTAGCGCTTTGGGTGCTAGCTCCCTACGTGCCCGGCATGTGGGCTCTCGAGTGCTCGCGCTTTGGGCGCTTGGGTGCTAGCGCTTTGGGCGCTAGCGCCTCACGTGCCAAGCACGTGGGCGCTCAGATGCTGGGCGGCAAAAAAGGACTTGGTCCCTGCACTGGGAGTTGCACTCCCAAAAAGAAATACTTATTTATTTGTGTGTGTGTGTGTGTGTGTGTGTGTGTGTGTATTTGAGGGGTTAAACTCCTAAGATATTTTTGGAGTTGATGAAGGGGCTTCTCCCTTGAGCCCTGTATCTCCTCCAAAGTGGGGTTTTCGGAGACGGGTCTCCTTCTTTCTTCTCTGTTGGCCGGATCTTGAAGAACAAGAGTTATGAGATTTAAAAAAATCTCCCCTTTTGAGATCTAATGGAAGATCTGGGCTCCCCTTTGTGGGTTTTGTGGTGAAAAACTATTTAGTTCTGGAAAAAGGAAGAGTAAAACTCTTGATTTAATTCAAATGAAGGGAAGAAGGTTTTAGAACCTTTTTGAAAGAGAAGGAGGCACAGGAACCCTAGTTTTTGGGGAGAATGAAAAGCGTCTCTTTATTCATCATCATGTTGCTTCTTATAGGCTTACAGATTTACATATAGCCCCTTGAGCTTTACAAAATGGCATTTTGCCCATCCCATGTCTCATGTACTATTTCTTTTTGCACATAAGCCATGGGCTTTACAAAAATTTGGCTTTATGCCCATTTTGTTTACATTCATGCACAAAAACTATATCAAAATTATTTGTTACATGATTTTTATTTTGGCATAGGGAGGCTGGCCGCGGGGCTCGACCTGGGCATGGACCCACTTGCTTGGGCTTGGGCCCGCCTGGCTTGGAGTTGACCTTGACTTTGACTTGGTTAACTGGGGTGCAAATTTTGACCCCAACAAGATTCATGTTTGAATTGGATTCAGATTAGACTTAGACTCAGATTGAGTCAGACACTTTAAAACAGATATGGATCCTGAATTATATTCGAGTATTATCGGTAACTGCTGCACATGGACAGCATGATTTGTGTCTTTTTCCAAGACAATTACCATTGATAACTCCGTTAAATTTTTCTATCTTAAATAGGCAAGCACTCACTTTCTCCAGCTCCCTGAGGCTCAAGAGAATTGATCCCACTTAAACCTATACTTACTAAGGTCTTTAATGTAATTTTATATAACTCGAAGGGGTTTTATGAAAAATATTTTATATACTTTCAAAATAAATCTCGAGTAATTATTTATGTTATTTAGGGTTTTCATGAATGTGAATTTTAAAAAGTGAGGTATATTATTGAATATTTACATAGATTGAGTAGTTCAAGGTATTTTAATGTAAGACTTGTCTTGTATTGATACTTGATGGTATTTTAGTGAAACTTGTCATTCGTTATTTTTTTAGAAAACATGGAATTTATTATATCTTGAAAATATGTGGTTTAATAATATTTATATATTTATAAAAATTAATTTTATTATTAAATAGAAAAATATCGTTTTTCTTAAAAATCGTATTAAAAATCTTTCGAGACCGAATGCTCCGTGAGGAGGTCTGCATCTCGCTCTACTAATCCAAGGATGTGCAATAATCCGCACCGTCCAATAGCGTGTTTCCTAAAATGGGTTGTATAGACATAATCACAAAGAATTTAATAATAGAATTAAAATGAAAACCGGGTTTTTATAGTCGATTGTATTTTAATGAAATATTGTATTTGCCACCAAAATATGTTTCCAAGAGTATCATGCTATATAAACATGTGTGTATGTGAGGGGTGGGTGATTACCCCGTGAAGTTTTCTAGAGGTATGTTTGAGCAAAGTAATAAAATATGGTAGATACAAAATTCATGGTATTTAAATGTAAAACTTAATTTAAAGTTATTTAACATGATGATTTAGGGTGAAAGTTGTTTCTAATTATTAGTTTTATGGTTATAAACATATGTTAAGAATATGGATGACAATGATTAAGAAAAAGTGTGATTTCAAGGTTTTAGAATTAAAAGTCGGTGTTAACTCCACTTACCGAAATGTTTTGAAAAGGAAAACTTTTTATGTAGAAAGAGAAGAATGAGGTGGGACTTGCTAGCTAGAAGGGTAGGTGTTCCCCTCCGAACGGCGGCCGCGACGCGAGGGCGTCTCGCCTGAGGTTCGGGGCAGATGCTATTTGGTTTTATCCGTCCACCTCTCCGAAGATGCCAAGTTGATTTATGGCACCGTGTATCTGAGGTTTAGACGGATGCGGCCGATATAGCAGACTTCGTCAGATTCCCCCTCGCTTGAGGGTTTTTTTGATTGTGGGGACGCTCTTCCCTGCAGGCGCAAGCCCCTGCAGTTAATTACGCTACCGCATCGCGGTAGCCACTTTCTCCTTCTCCAGAATTTCACTTCGTGTCGTGGGTGTTTGTTTTATTTATGGTTGCCCGTGGATTGTATACGGAGACTGAGTAATGCGGTCGCCCGTAGGACGCGGATTAGTCCAAATCCGTATTTACTTAGATTTGGGTTTGGTGTTTTGGTTTAAGGATGCGTTAGCCGTATTTTAGGCTAAGATCAACTTAAACATTCGTTAAGGATACGTTAGTCTTGTTTGAGACTAAGATCAACTTAACGGGATCGTTTTGGATCCGACAAAAGAGCGTTTGGGGACTCTATTGTTCCAGTTTAGGGACGTAGTGGTCCATGTTCCAGTTTAGGGACGTGATGGTCCAACATTAGTTTAAGGACGTCTCGGTCCATATTCCAGTTTAGGGATGTGGTGGTCTATATTCCAGTTTAGGGACGTGGTGGTCTAACATTAGTTTAAGGACGTTTCGGTCCAACGTTAGTTTAAGGACGTTTCGGTCCAACGTTAGTTTTAGGACATTTCGGTCCAATATTAGTTTAAGGACGTTTCGGTCCAATATTAGTTTAAAGACGTTTCGGTCCAATATTCATGTGTGGTCGTCGGGACCCGTCACCTCTCTGACGACGTTGAATGATTACGACGACATATGTCAAAGGAGTTCGGAGATGTACCCTCGAACCAGATATAAATTGATTTAGGGAGCAGCCGTGCTCAGTCAATTTAATTTGAGGACTTACGGCAAAAATTGGGCTAAGTCCAGTTGAAGAATGTTCAACGTTTTTATTTATCTTTGGCCTATTAGGCTTGTGCTAGGGCTTTGCCCTTGCTAGGCCTTTTTTATTTGGGCTCTGTCCCTTTATAAATAATGCAGAGCATCTGTTTTGGTTTGGGCTCTGCCCTTTTTAAAATAATGCATTGCATTTTATTAGTCCTGTTAGGCCTTCTTTAATTGTGCTTGGCCCTTTTGTAAGCAATGCAGTGCACTAATTATTTGACAGTGGCTTGTCAGGCGCTTTACGCCAAGTAATGAGCGCAAACTCATATGGTGATGACACGTGTCATGCTCTGGCGAGCGCAAGCGCAACAGCGCAGTGCACTGTGTCAGTACGCTGCGCTGCTGCGCTACTGACACGTGGCGCTTCCTGGTGGCTTGCGCCAACACAGGAGCGCAACAACACTGTTCTTGCAAGTGTAGAGCACTGTTTTATCTTTTGATCGATTTTAAATCAAAGAAAAACAAGTTTTTCTTGTTTTCAAGGAACCAATGGTTCATAAGCAAGTGCAAAGCACTATTATTAGTTAATTTTCTTTCTTATTGAAGATCATTGAACTTGTTCTTAGATCAATGATCTGTTTTTTAAGAGAATTTTCTCTTTTTCTGAAGGTTTTTATCTTTTTTTTTTCTTGAGGAATTCTTCAGAGTTCTTTTTTTTTCCTCAGAAAAATGTTGATGCCTTTGAATTGAGGCCTAGGGTCCTTTTTATAGTGCCCATAAATTAGTTAAATTTGTTAAAGAGATCTTTCTCTGAGTGATTTGGGGAATTTTCCCCACCGTTGGATCTTTGATCCAAGGGCTTCTGTTTTACAGAAGAAAATCTTCTTGTTTTAACAAGAACAGAAAAGATTTCTTTAGAATTTTAATTCTGTTTGGCGCAGATGCCCCAGCGCATGACACGTGTCGCGCAGCGCACAGCGCAGCGCAACTGCGCTAGCACATCTGCGCTGACACGTGTCGCGCAGCGCACAGCACAGCGCAACTGCGCTAGCGCATCTGCGCTGACACGTGTCGCGCAGCGCAGTGCTTGCGCAACTGAAGCGTTGCTTCCTTTAATTTTACTTAAAATAGAGCTTTGCTCTGATTGGGCGCACTGACTTGGGCGTTGCACTGCCGTATCAGTTTTTGACACGTGGCGCGTTGCGCGCAGTGCATTGAATCTTAAGCGTTGCTTCGAATTTTGAATTTTGAAATTCAAACAGAGTTTTGCTCTGATTGGGGGAAACAAATGCCCCCCACCGTTGTGCTCACGTGGAGCACACGTGAGTGCAGCGGTGGCAAAATCTTGACCGTTGGATCCAAGAGGTCGGTGAAAGGGCGCAGGTGCCTCTAAATAGGACCCTTGGTCCTTGATAATTTTTTTACCATTTTCAAGAACTTGAATTTCAGTGCCTTGCTCTTGTTTAAGATTTTTAGAGCCTTGCTCTCATTTTTTTTCAGAGTTCAGATTTTTAGAACAACTTAGGTAAAATTTAAATTAAATTAAATTAAATTAAATTTGATTAACAGAGCCTTGCTCTTATAGATCTTTGATCTAAAGAAAACCCCTTTGGGGTTTTATTAACAGAGCCTTGCTCTCAGAAATCTATAGATCTACAGAGATCTTGTTCATGGGTTTTAACCCATGAACAGAGCATTGCTCATGAATCGAATGTAGACCTTTTCTGATCTGAAAGTGGAGAACTCTTAAAAGTTTTTATGGATCTTTAAGATCCTAAATTTTTAATCTTTAGGATTTAAAGTTTTCCTTTTTGATGGCTTTTCCATCATTATTATAGAGCTGGGCTCTTTCCAATGAAATTTTTATTCTCTTGAGACCGGAGTTTGACAAATGTCACTCTGTGACAGAGCTTTGCTCTAAAAGAGGAGATTTTCTCCTTGTCTCTAGGGATTTCCCATCAATGAGGATATTCTCTTGGGGATCTTTTCATTAACTGACAGTCTCATCTAATGATGGGACTGTCTTATTAAATGATGCGCCGTCATTCAGATTTTGTGGGTCCTCATTTGGTCCCTTACCCACTGCATTGCAGTGTGGTGTAAAATTTTAAAATGTTGAGCGTTGGAATTATAATACTGACGGCTAATTTTTGTCTCTTTACAGGAAACATGTCTGCCGATTTGTCTTTTCCGTTTGTTCGCTCGGAGGGAGGGTTTCCCCAGGCACCGGTGGACCGTGTGGTGCTCGCTCTCATTAAAGATCATGACCCCGAGCACAAGAATCTTCACTTATGGGGGAGGTGGTACAATGAGATCATCCAGGGTCGCCGAAGTTTCGGTTTCGCCATGCCGTCTAAGCCAACATCTTCACTCCCTTACGCAGATGAACCCCCGGTGAAGTATGCCGTGGAGGTCAAAAATTGGAATTCGGATGACCTCCTCCAGCCTGCGATTGGTGCTATCCCCGTGCAGCCGCCGCCAGCAATAGATATTTTAGGGAGGAGAATTTTTCAGGGTGTAGCACGCCCTTGGGGACAGGCTTATAACATTGGATTGATCCCATGACCGCCTGCCGGATATTTGCAATGGGCACGGTACATCCTATCAGCGAAGAGGACTCATCTGATGAGGATTGGTTTGTACTCGGCCATTTACGTCTCGCTCTTTGAGTATCCTTCTCATCCAACGTGGTGGGTTAAGGCTTTTATCGAACAATGGAATATCCCCACACACACCTTCCTGATGACGGACCGGGAAGTCTCTATCTCCTTGGAGGAGTTTGCTGAAATCTCGGGTCTGCCGATGAGGGGAGAGCCTTACGAGGAGCTGCTTCCTCCCGATGAATATGTCTTTGCCACCAAGCCGCTAGTGTTTGACCTGACGCCGGAGAATGCTATTCAGCACCAGTACCCGGGCATGGTGAAGGTATTGGAGATTTATGAAGAACTCTATCTGGAATCGGGCGACCGGGGAGTCAGTTTTGCAGATTTCATTGCTCGCTTCATTCGACCGGAGTTCTTATCAGAGCGGAGCGAGAAGTTCGCCCAGCTCGATGACCCTTTTGGGTTCGGTTTTGATCGCCGACCCACATCGGAGGATGACCATAAAGACTTTTATCTTCCCGGTGCCGCCGTCGTCCCTTTTTCAGAAATTGCTGTCCCCGACATGGATGAAGAGACCTTCTTCGTAGGGTTCTTGGGCTTGTGGTTGTGCAGTTTTGCTCTTCCTATGCATCCACGCCATATGCGGCCGACCGTTTTCTACCCAGCGCATCGGATAGTGGCTGGTTTGCAGTTGTCAGTAGGAATCGTCGGGCTGGCTTATCTTTATAATGGACTTAGTGTAGCGGCGGATGCTAGTGAGCCTTGGGTGCAACCCGCCAACTTTCTGATGCACTATTTTACCTCTTGGATGGAAATGCACGTGTACGGGGTGTTCGGCGCCCATAGGATTCCTCCCTTTTTTGAGAAATGCAGGCTCCCAAGGGTCATACGGTTGGTCGGGGCTTCGATCGTAGTTGCACCTCCGTGGGAGGCTAGGGGACTGCTCCTTCGACCACACCTGGTCGGGGCGAAGGTTTCCTTCTTGGATAAGGTCATAACAATAGGCTCAGAGACCACCAAGTCGGTAGTGTCGCTACGCGACGATTTTAAAGACGGGGCTTCCATATTGAAGGCTCGGGAAATCCTCCATCTCTACTCCATTCGGCTGGGCTACCTGGTGTTCAGACAGAATGAGACAGCACTCTTCATGAGGTATAACCCTCACCGGTTTGCTCAGCAATCGAGCTACAACCAAGGGATCCCGATGGAAGCCTTTTTGGAAAAGCCCGTGGTTAGCCGAGAGGGGATAAAGAATTCAATGCACCACTTTATGCGGCTTAACACGGGTTCTTATTTCTTCATCAGCGAGCCGAGCTGCGTCCCCAAAGTCCTCAACGTGTACGTGGCTTGGTATGCTCATGCTATGGGTCTAGTTATCCAAATGGAAAAACGCATGCTGGTTGATCGCAAGGGTGCGCCTCCCGGCGGCGATCGTAAGGCTCCCCTGAAGCCGAGGACCCCGGTTATTTCTCTATTGAAAGGTGCTGGAGGCGGACTTCCGCGCGTGTTGAGTCCTCCGCGCGGATTGCCGCTTCGCGATACTGTGGATGCGCCACCAGCCCCCCGTGCTCCAGTGGAGACGGTAGCTATGGTATCGCCGGAGTCCGGTGTAGGCGCGGATATCGGGACCCGCCGCCTCAAGGTGTCCGCCAAGCGTAAATCAGTCCCAGGTGCATCCAGAGCTGGCGGTCAAAAGAAGAAGAAGTCGCTCCTTTCCCTTGACGCGATTCTTGGCTTAGAGCCTGAGGCCCTTCTTACCGAAGGAATAAGTGAATATGGCAGCAATAAGGGCTTCGCGGTAGACCCCGCAGACACCGACCTGGCGGCCGCCATTGCGGCTTCTGAGCGATCGGCGAGGCTTGAAGCGTGGTTGAGTAAACTCGCTGAGTCAGGTAATTATTAGCTGCTTTCTTCATCATTTCATCGCATTTTTTATCATTATTCTTGACTAATACTTTTCCCCATTTTCAACAGGTGTCTTTACCGAATAAGCTATTGCTGCCTCTTTGAAAACCTTCCAAAAGTAGGAGGAGAAACGCGCTTTACCGGGCGCCGGTATATCCCACCCCCCTTTTTTTTAAAACAAATTTTGTTATCTTTTTCGATGGTTAACCTAACTTTCTTCCTTTGTTTCTTTATAGGGGTTATACCAGTCGACGAGGGGATCCTCTCTGAACCTGTTATTGGAGTTCCGATCTCGTCAGGGCTGCTGCAGGAGCCTCGACTTGACAAGTCGACGAGGGATGCCTTGAAGAATTTGGAGGCATCCCTGTATACAGACGAGGATGCCTCAATGAAAGAGGCTCTGGTAAGGTCCATTTCGACGGCCCGGGAGGAAAGGAAGCGGCTGAGGCATGAGGCAAAGGCGTGCC
The DNA here is from genome assembly GCA_030015575.1 of Agapanthus africanus. Lineage (NCBI taxonomy): Eukaryota > Viridiplantae > Streptophyta > Magnoliopsida > Asparagales > Amaryllidaceae > Agapanthus > Agapanthus africanus. Next base: position 870,907,396 of record JASDDO010000022.1, on the reverse strand, counting down.
AGGCTGCTTTGGCTACGGGAGCGGGCCCAAGAACCATCCTTCGTGCCGACACTCCGTCAGAAGAGTCCCCGGTCGCTTTGTCTACCGCTCATAGACAGGCGATCCGCGCCAATAGAGAGGCTAACGACAAGTCTGCCTCAGGTAGCACTTCTTTCAGAATTTCATTATAAGACTCATAAAGTTGTCGGTTCTTATATACTTTATCTTGCAGGGCCAAGTCCGACCGAAGGGGATGCGGAGACCGTTGAACCCAGGGAAACAGAGGAGGCGACGCCTGTCGAACCTGAGCCGACGGTGGGCAACGTCGCTGAGGCTTCAGAGCCTGAGATGGAGGTTGGGGGGTCCATAGCCGAGAAGGTCATTGATGCCGTGCCTGAAGTGGCGGCATATGAAATGATCATTATAACTGAGCCCAGGGTGGTGGCGGACGAGGCGCTTGAGGCCGGCGACCTTGTGGTGATGGTGGACAAGACAACCGCGACCACTGAACCCGAGAGAGTAGCGGGTGAGGTGGCCATGATTCCCGAGGACGAGCCAACCGCTCCTTCTCTGGAATCTGGGAATGCTCCAGTTATAGCCCTCCCCGTCTATGGTCCTCCGCCGTCTCCAGGTCTCGCGAGCACAACAACGGTTCCCATCGAGTCGGGTGATGAGGCCACGGGCGGTGGCCTTATGTCGATGGAGGAGGGAGCCGCCTCCGTTTCGGCTGGCAGCTTACCAGGTAAATCCCAAGTTACTGTCCTCTTTATCTTACAATCCTTTCTGACAAGTTCACCTATTCGTAACGCAGGTGCAGCCAGTGCCGATACCCCACTGCTCGAGGGAGCGCCTTCAACGACTGCCTTGGCGGTGGTCACCTCTCGACCCTCTCTCATACCCTCGAAGATGTTGGAAGGTATGGGTTTGCAATTTATTAATCTTATCTTCCAGATGCATAATTTGTGTACTAAAGTCACACTGTTGTGTCTTTCAGGAGTGCTTTTTGACCATCTCTATCAAGTGTTGCTCCCATACTTCTCCTTCCCGTCTGAATTCGCCTCTCCCTCTGATGGCGCTGGTGAGTACCGTTCCTGATTGATATCTTTGTTATTCAGTGGTAGAATTATTTATAACCCTCTCTTGTCCTGACTGCAGTGTTACAAATCGAAGGGGGAGAAGAAAGATCGGTTGTGCCACCGGCCCTTCCGGCCTTGCCACCTGTCTTAGCTGGTATGGCGATTATCACATTGATGATTTCCCCCTTTTTTTATTCCCTGAACTGTTATCTAATCACATCCTGTTTCTTTTCAGCGGTCGTTCCGGTCTCGGCGCCCTTCGAGTCTCGCATCATAATGCCGGCAGGTCCTTTCCTGAGATGTCCATCTTCGAAAGGCACCGCGAACAGCTTACGCATGTTGAGCGACTACATTGAGGAGCTCGACGTCGAGACCCCTACTTCTGCTGTGGATTTCGCTATAGTGGTTAACCCGATATTGGTGATACTCGTGAATTTCCATGACGAGGGTATAATCACATCTTGGGTTAATCATTGTATGGAGATCGAGGCTCGCCTGCATAAGCTGGAGTCGATGCGTCCCGCCCCCGAGACTTTAGCCGCGAGCAATGAAAGAGCAGCATGGATCGAGGGAAGCGCTTCTTACGTCCACCACTTGGAACAAGAAGCAGCTTTAAAGCTAAAGGAATGCCAAGAGACCTTGAGCGAGATGGCCCGTCTGCATGCTGAGGTTGAAGCGAATGCTGCCCAAGTGAAGACTATCTTTGAGGGTCTTCTGGAGCGCATCTCCCATGGGCTAAACTTGAAGCGAAAGCTTGATGTAGCTGAGCGCGATACTCCAGATCGGGAAGCTGCTTATCAGGCCGTCAGGGAGCGGCTCGCGTCTGTCTTGCAGCAACGGGCCTAAGTGGAGGCGGAGCTGGCGGTGGCAGCAGATCAGGAGAAAGTGGGGAAGGAATTGCGCGAACAATTGCTAGATCTATGCAAGATGTTTCCTTCTCAGTAATTCTCCTTGTATCGTTTGTACTCGTAAATAAAAAAAAATGTATATATATTTTTTATTCTTTAGCACAATGTATCCTGTACTCAACCAAGTTTATGAATAAAAGATATACAATTTTCTGTAATGTCTTGTGTCACTTCTCCGCCTTTTCTTTCTTTTATTATTGGCATGCCACCTTAGTAAACATGGTCAACAGATCATAGAGTACGCATCTTGACTTTCTTAAGAAATAGTGATGGCTTAGGCCGCAGGTTTCAGATCTGCTGCCTAAGACTTTTCAACTCTATGAGCCGTGAGGGTCTCGTAGAGACTTTTCTCCCTACGGATCGAGAGGATCTTGTAAGTGGGTTTTTCTCCTTAGGAGTCGTGAGGACTCCTAAGTGTGGTTTTCTCTTATAAGTCGTAAGGATCCTATAAGAGAATTTTTCCCTCTTACGAGTCGAGAGGGCCCGTAAGCGGTTGTTTCCCTCCTTGTCGAGATTCGACTTTGGAGAGTGAGAACCGTGAATACTATGCAAGAGATCTTTTTGGATCGACTTGCAGGGTCCCATTGTTCAGGAAGCAAGTTTTTTTGTCCTTTCTGCCTGAGGCTTCATCTTGCAAGTTGAGACGAATCGGGAATTTCCCGCGGAGACACTGGTTTCTCTGCGAGCCGACACGAATCAGGAGGCTCTTGTCAAGGAGTGTTTGTATCCGTGAGTCGAGAAATTTGCTAGGGATTATTTGTTTCCCTAGCGTCAAGGATTATTTGTTTCCTTGGGGTTGAAATGAGTCGAGAATTTCCCACGGAGGCACTGGTTGCTCTGCGAGTCGACGCGGATCAGGAGGCTCTCGTCAAGGAGTGTTTGTATCCGTGAGTCGAGGAATTTGCTAGGGATTATTTGTTTCCCTAGCGCCAAGGATTATTTATTTCCTTGGGGTTTGAAACGAGTCGAGAATTTCCCACGGAGGCACTGGTTGCTCTGCGAGTCGACGCGGGTCAGGAGGCTCTCGTCAAGGAGTGTTTGTATCCGTGAGTTGAGGAATTTTCTAGGGATTATTTGTTTCCCTAGCGCCAAGGATTATTTGTTTCCTTGGGGTTTGAAACGAGTCAAGAATTTCCCACGGAGGCACTGGTTGCTCTGCTAGTCGACGCGGATCAGGAGGCTCTCGTCAAGGAGTGTTTGTATCCGTGAGTCGAGGAATTTGCTAAGGATTATTTGTTTCCCTAGCGCCAAGGATTATTTGTTTCCTTGGGGTTTGAAACGAGTCGAGAATTTCCCACGGAGGCAATGGTTGCTCTGCGAGTCGACGCGGATCAGGAGGCTCTCGTCAAGGAATGTTTGTATCCGTGAGTCGAGATGTTTGCTAAGGATTATTTGTTTCCCTAGCGCCAAGGATTATTTGTTTCCTTGGGGTTTGAAACGAGCCGAGAATTTCCCACGGAGGCACTGGTTGCTCTGCGAGTCGACGCGGATCAGGAGGCTCTCGTCAAGGAGTGTTTGTATCCGTGAGTCGAGGAATTTGCTAAGGATTATTTGTTTCCCTAGCGCCAAGGATTATTTGTTTCCTTGGGGTTTGAAACGAGTCGAGAATTTCCCACGGAGGCAATGGTTGCTCTGCGAGTCGACGCGGATCAGGAGGCTCTCGTCAAGGAGTGTTTGTATCCGTGAGTCGAGATGTTTGCTAAGGATTATTTATTTCCCTAGCGCCAAGGATTATTTGTTTCCTTGGGGTTTGAAACGAGCCGAGAATTTCCCACGGAGGCACTGGTTGCTCTGCGAGTCGACGCGGATCAGGAGGCTCTCGTCAAGGAGTGTTTGTATTCGTGAGTCGAGAAATTTGCTGAAGACACCGGTTTCTTCGGAGTTGGACTGAACCGTCGAGATTTGGCTTCGTCATCTGGCGGAGCCTGTTGGGAAAGTATGGTTCCCTCTTTGTTTACGCCCTTGGATTGTATACAGGGATCGATGTGATCTTAACTGTAGGGCCAAAGTTTTATCATCATTTTTTTTTGTTTTATCTCCGCGATGCTCTATCATTTCAGCTTTTATATCACGAAGGTCGCGATTGCCCAATCATTTCGGCTATTTTTCACGGTGCCCAACCATTTCGGCTATTTATTTTATTTTTACTCGCTGCTTTTTATTGCGAGTTGCCCAATCATTTCGGCTATTTATTTTATTCTTACTCGCTGCTTTTTATTACGAGTTGCCCAATCATTTCGGCTATTTTGCATGCATACATTTTTACTTGCTGCTTTTTATTGCAAGTTGCCCTATCATTTCGGCTATTTCGTATGCATGTGCGGCCTATTGGCTTTTCGCCGTAAATCTGAAATTAGACGTCGATTTCGGCATCAGCATCGCTACAACTGGGATATTGCCAGGAGCGAATCATCATTTGCCTCCGTCGGTGTCGAACAAAGGTGGCTTAGCGAACAGGGTTAAGGTCCCGCCGACTAAGGCTTTTGACTTCATGAGCCGTAAGGGTCTCACAAAGGTATTTCTTCCTACAAGTCGTGAAGATCTTGTAGGTGTATTTTCTCCTTAGGAATCGTGAGGATTCCTAAGTGTTCGTTTCCTCTGTAAGTCGTAAGGATCCTACAGGAGGGTTTTCTCCTCATAAATCGAGAGGATTTACAAGGGTTGTTCACCATGCGAACATATCCCCAGTCACGGATGAGACTTGGTTAGGGAAATGCTTATTCGCGCCCGTGGATTGTATACAAGGGTCAGTATTGAACCACTTGTAGGGCAATATCGGAAGTTGTGGGGGTTGCTTAAGCACAGGTTTAAGTCTCTGTAACTTAAGACTTTCAACTCTTATGAGCCGTGAGGGTCCCATAAGAGAGTTCTCCTTACGAGTCTTGAGGATCTCGCAAGTGTATTTTCTCCTTAGGAATCGTGGGGATCCCTAAGTGTGTTGCTCCCTTGTGAGTCGTAAGGATCTCACACGGGTGGTTTCTTCTTACAAGGTCGAGAGGACCCTATAAGTGTCCTTTAACAAGGTTGCGCCCTTTCAGGTTTTCACAAACACTCGCCGGTAGCCCGCTGTTTTTACTCACGGAGCCCTTTCGGGTTTTCATCCGTGCCCATTTTGCTTATGGACATACCGTTTTTTTTATTTTATTTTTATATGTTTTTTTTATATCTTGTCAGCCTAAAAGATGCTGTGGTAGTAGTTTAAAGACGTTTCGGTCTGCTATTAGTTTAAGGACATTTCGGTCCGACTTTGAGAAGGCTGGTTACTGCTGATAGAGTTTGAGCTTAGGAAGATAGCGAGCGGACATAGTCGTCGTCATCTACCATTGACCTAGGCTGTGGCTCATTAAGCATAGTATTTCTTTAGAAAGCGACCGTTTATTGGCCTGAAAGGCCTTTCACCGTGCATGTCCATGAGTAGATAGGCCCCATCCTGGTAGACCTTATCTATGATGTATGGGCCTTCATAGTTTGGCTCGAATTTTCCTCGCTTGGCGCGATTGGGAATCATAGGCCTTTTGACCACTAGCATAAGTTCGCCTTGGCGGAATGTCCTCGGTCGGATCAATCTTTCATATGAGCGCGTCATCTTTGCTTTATAAGCTTCTAGATTTTGTTGTGCTATGAGCTGGGTTTCATCAAGGGCGTCAAGCTCCTCAAGCCGAAGGTGAGCATTTTCTTCGTCCGTCAGCTCATAGTGGACTGCCACTCGTAGAGAGGGTAATTATATCTCGAGAGGGAGTACTGCTTCTGTACCGAATACCAACGCATATGGCGTTGCGTTCGTGGCCGTTTTAAACGTAGTTCGATACGCCCAGAGAGCTTCTTGCAGTCTTTCGTGCCAGTCTTTCTTATTTCGTGACACCGTTTTCTTCATGATCTTCGTCAAGGTCTTGTTGAAGGCCTCAGCTAGACCGTTAGCTCGCGGATTATAAACCGAGGAATATCTCCAGTCTATATTATGCTGTTGCGCGAAGCGACTGATTTTGTGGCTTCTGTAGGCTGGCCCGTTATCGGAGATGATCCGTCTTGGCGTTCCAAACCGATATATGACGTGCGTCTTGAAGAAGTGGAGGATATTTTCCGTCTTCACTTCTCTTAACGGAACTGCTTCTGCCCATTTAGAGAAGTAGTCAGTCGTCGCCAGGATAAAACGATATCCCCTAGACGATGCTGGTTCGATAGGGCCGACTATATCAGTTCCCCACATCTCGAACGGCCAGCTAGCCACTGTTGGATGTAATGGATTTGGATGCTGATGGATGAAATCCCCATGAATTTGACATGAGTGATACTGCTTCGCATATTCAAGGCAGTTCTGAATCATCGTGGGCCAGTAGTAGCCCATCCGTTTTATCTTCAACTTCATCTTTGGGCCCGCTTGGTGAGAACCGCAGAGTCCATCATGAACTTCCTGGACGACCCTTTTCGCTTCGTCAGGTCCTAAGCATCTCAGCCACAGAGAATCAAATGACCTCTTGTACAGAGTATCGTTGACGAAGGTGAAAGACAGAGCTCGTTTCATGAGCTGATGTCTTGTGGACGCTTCTTCAGGCATTCGGTGGGACTTGAAGTAATTATGAAGACTTCTCTCCAATCCTCGGTATTTTCCCACTCTTTTACTTGCAGGGTTGTCTGCTCGCTCGCTCCCTTTTCTTCGGATAATTCCGGAGATATTTCTGCTGGGGCAAGCACTCGACGGCTTTGTACCACGATTCTAACGTCATCGAGGTTCTCGTCAGCCAGTTCTTTAGCAAGTTTGGCCAACACGTCTGCTTTGCTGTTTTCCGTGCGCGGTATGCTCTCCAAAGTATAAGAGGGAATTTGGGTCAACAATTGTTGCACCTTTCCACCGTACTTCACCAACTCCGGTTTGCACGTTTGGTAGTCGCCGTTTACTTGATTAACGACCAACTGGGAGTCTCCGTATATGAGGAGGTTTTCAATTCCCATGTCGATGGCGATCTCGAGGCCTGCTATCAAAACTTCATATTCGGCTTCATTGTTTGTCCTCAGCTCCGTTAGGGAGAAAGCAAAGCGCATTATCCCTCCTTGTGGAGTTACAAAGATGAGTCCTACCCCCGATTTGATTATAGGGGTACTTTGTTTGCGCTTCTTCACGGAAGATGCTCCGTCGAAATAAATCTCCCATCGGGTATTATCACCGTCGATCGCATCAAACGCATGTTCGTCTGGAAGATTGCAGTTTAGAGGAGAACCGGCAGGTACTGGATGCTCAGCAAGTAAGTCGGCGATGGCTTGGCCTTTCACTGCCTTAAGCGGCTAATAGGTTTTTGAAAACTCCATCAAGAGCAGGGCCCATTTAGCGAGTGGTCCCGTCAACATGGCCTTCGACATCAAGTATTTAAGGGGGTCCACCTTTGAAATGAGACGGACCTCGTGCGCCAACGCATAGTGTCTGAGCTTTGTTATCGCGAAGATCAACGCCAGGCAATATTTTTCAATGGGGGAGTAGTTGCTTTCTGCCCCCAGCAGAACTCGACTTAAGTAGTAGAGTGCTCTTTCTTTCCCTTGGTCGTTCTCTTGTGCCTATAATGCGCCTAAGGAACCTTCGAGGGCGGTTGTATAAAGAATGAGGGGTTTTCCCTTGACCGGAGCAGCCAGCACTGGCGGGTTCTATAGGTATTGTTTGGTCTCGTCTAGCGCGCTTTGGCATTTTTGGTCCCAGACAAACGGGGTTCCCTTCTTCATCCGGTGGCTGTAAGGACGGCACTTGCCTGAAAGGTTGGCTATAAATCGTCGTATATACGCAAGCTTTCCTTGGAGAGACCGCGGCTATTTGAGAGTCCTTGGCGGAGGCATTTCTATGATCGCTTTGATCTTTGACGGATCTATTTCAATACCCCGGTGTCGGACGATGAATCCCAGGAATTTGCCCGAGGAAACTCCGAATGCACACTTGAGGGGGTTCATCTTCAAGTTGTATTGTCGAAGGCATCGAAATACAGTCTTTAAATGCTCTAGATGTTCCTCGTATGATTTGCTTTTAACTACGAGATCGTCGATGTAGCATTCGACGATTTCATGTATGAGGTCATCGAAGATCTTTGTCATGGCCCTCTGATAAGTGGCACCGGCGTTATTTAGACCGAAGGGCATCGCCTTGTAGCAGAATATATCCAAAGGAGTCCAGAAGGCGGTGTGCTTCTGGTCTTCGGGATGCATCTTTATCTGATTATACCCTGACGAACCGTCCATAAAGGAGAAAACCTCATGAGTGGACGTATTGTCTATCATCAGTTCGGTGACTGGCACTGGGAAATCGTCTTTCGGGCAGGCTCTATTGAGATCCCGAAAATCTACGCATATGCGCACTGTCCCATTTTTCTTCATCACCGGGACGATGTTGGCGATCCATTCAGGGTATTGAACTTCCTGGATGAAGCCAGAGTCGATCAGCTTTTTGACTTCAGCATTGATACTCATTTCAAGCTCGAGCCGCATTCTTCTCGGCGCCTGTTTGATTGGCTTGACGTCCGGAGATATCGCCAATCTGTGCACAGCAATTTCTGGATCTAGTCCCGGCATTTCAGAATAGTTCCATGCGAAACAATCTTTGTGCTGCATAAGCAGGTCTTTTAATGAAGCCACCTTTTCTTCAGATAGCAGTTCGCTGATGAATGTCGGTCGCGGGTCATTTGCCGTCCCCAACTCAATTTTCTTAAGGTTATCTGCAGTGGTATGGATTCCATCTTCCAGCTCTTTTGGCGCAGGCGGGAACTCCGAGATTACCCCGTCGTTGCTGTTTTCGAAGCACCAGGGAAGGTCATTCATGTTCTCGGGCTCTTCTTTTGACATCGTTATCACGTGAGGACTCGCTTCCAATCCCAATGCGGAACTGGTTCTTCTTTCGTGTCCCTGGGTTCGTGCTTCTGTGGCGGTGCTACCCTCCAGTTGTCAGACAGAGTGAATTTGCCAAGCTGATACTGATCTTCAACCCAATTCTTGAAAGTGAAGCAATCTTCAAGAGGATGCCCTATTCCTCGATGGTAAGAGCAATAGTCCGGGTGTGAGACTTCGCCTGCTTGTTCGGGGTGTTTAGACTCCGGCAATGTAAGCATTCGATGTTTTAGAGCAAGATCAAGTATCTTCTTCGTCTTATCCCGAGGAAAAGAGTATGCTCGACCCATTTTCTTCATGAGGGATAGATCAATAACGCTCGACTCCTATTTGCGTGGCTTCTTAGCCTTGCTTTGTTGCTGTTGAGCGCCTTTTCGGCTTTTCGACTTATTTCTGCTTTTGCGTCGAGCCTTCTTTATACCAGGTTGACGAGGAGCGGTATTTTCATCTTTCACGGCCTGTTGGAGGAGGCGTTGCGTTTTGGCTTTCTCGTAGATGACCATTTCGCGGTTATGTTCGTCTCGGACTTTTTGACCCGCTTCCCTTATGAGCTTGTCCATTTGTTCTTCGAACGACGGACTGGGCACTTTTGCATCTGGAACTTTTACTGTTTCAGGATTAGCGTCTTCCCATTGAGCGTCCGCTTCTTCATCGAAGTCATACATGACATAGCAGCTGTTTAGTAGCTCTCGTTCCTTTGACCGGATGTATCCAAGCCCGATTGTGTCCATTTTCCTATTAGGCAGTTTGCGTTGAGTCCCGGGAACGTTCCAGACTTTGTCATAGAACTTGGCTTTTCGAACGGTCTGCTTGAAGGATATCCCTTGGCGTTTCAGCAGCTTTTTCAAACCTTCCGTATAATATCTGGGAAGACGGATAGGCTGAAGCCTGTCGAGCGTAGGATCTGCGCCATGCCAGATTTCTTTTTCCACCTTGATTTCTTCAGAGCGGTAGAACAGAATTGCTTTCTCGCTTTCTCGCCTGGGAGGGATATAGAACGTTTGCAGCTCTTCTACATTGTAAATATTAAGTGCATCCAGTTCTTTATGGTGTTTAAGCGGCACTATGGCGACTTGTAGACTTTGCTCTTCGTCAGCGGACGTTCGTATGGAAGGTCAAGCAGAGAATACAACACAGATCTCATCTTCCGAGTCGCTACCAAAGATCAACGTAGGAGTGGACGGTCCTGGCTTGTTGTGTTGGAGCGGACCCGAATACACTATCTCCTCTTCCTCCTCGGTATCACTGCCGAAGACAGGGATGGTGGCATTAGCTTTATTCTCCGGCTTGTGACACCTTTCTGTGTCTTCGAAATCCGGTAAGAAGTATTTGGCATCTTCGTATTTGCGGACCTCGTTGACAGAGAACGGGTTCAGTTCTCCCGTCACGGTATACTCGAAACCATCCTTAAAATACTTCATACACTGATGTTGTGTAGAAGGGATGATGTTGTACTCGTGTAACCATGGTCGGCCGAGCAAAGCGTTGTAGCATGTCTTGGCGTCTATGACGTGGAACTTAACGTCCGTGATGAGTAGTCCGAAGCGTAGCGTCAGTATCACAGACCCAAGAGTTCTTGATGACTGGGAGTCGAACCCGGAGATGGTGATCTTGTCACGAGCAAGGTGCTGGACGCTCATGCAGATTTCTTTTAACACCCGCACGTTGAGGAGATTAACGGAGGATCCATTGTCGATCAGGATTTTGCCTATCTTACTATCGTGGCAGTATCCTGAGACATAAAGGGGGCGGTTGTGTTCGTACGTTCCAATGAGAAGGTCCTCGTCACCGAAAGTGACATCGGCCGTGTGCACTTCCTCCAATTCATCCTTCATCTTTTCCTCGGCCAGGCAAGCTTGGAATTGTTCCGGATCTTGTAGTGCCTTAATCAACGAATCTCTCGCCTCTTTTGATAGCAAAAGGGCGTCAAGAATGCTGAGCTGTGAGGGCAGCTTCCTCAGATGTGCTAAGACGTTGTAATCCACCTTATTCTTCTTCGGCGGGTTGTTGGCGTTTAGCTCTTCCACCACTTGGTCATCTAAGACGATATCTTCAGAGACCTTTTCTTTCCCTTTATCTTTTCTATTTAAGGGTCTGAGGTTCTTTTCAGGCAGCGTCCGATTCCGCAGCCGGATATTTTCGCAGACCTTCGGCTCTTCTTCTTTTCCCGAAGTGGATTCTTTAAAGAGAGGGGCAAGTTCCAGCTCCTCATCAGAATCGCTCCCGAATGTAGGCACTTGTGACCCGCCGGTGTTAACCACGCGACAATCGCCGGTAGTTCTTTTAAGCTCTCCGGTCGTATTTCTTTGCTCCCGACGAGTTTTACGCTTTTCCTGTTTAAAGTGTTGTCGATGATCTACATACCCTTGCCACCATCTATCGAAAGCTTTGCACTTTTGAGTGGGGTGCGAAACCTTCTGATGATATAAGCAATAGGAGGGGTGCGTTTCCACTTTACCGGTGATGTTTCCTTCAGAGGATGGTAGCTTCATGCCCATTGATATGGCCTTAGCAAACATTTTCTCAATCTTGAATTGGCTTTTGTCAACGGTGGAGGTGTTTTGCTCCAGCGGGATCATCTCAACTCTTTCGTCAAGTCGCTGGCGCTTGGCCCTTTCAAATATGGCCGTCTCGCGTTCTCGACCAGCTTTACTTTTCAACCGAGCTTCATTAAGGAATGCGTCAATTATCTCATCTGATGGCACCGGAATTTTTGATTCGGTATCTGCCCCCAGTGTTTTAGTACAAGAAGTTTCCTCATCGTTCATGAACGAATGGGAAATCATATGACAGCTCGCCATACATTCTTTAGATTCATCTGACGAACTTTCTCCCTCACCTTCCTCTTGAAAGACGTGGTTGAGAATCTCTTGGAATGTAATGGGAGTCCGTGCCTTCTGGTTGTATTCTTCCAGCGCGTCAATTTGTTTTTGCAGGTCCGTGCGCTTGTCGCCAGGCTTCACGGGCTTCTTTGACTTCTTTTTCTTCTTCTTCGAGGATTTTGACGGCTGGTTGCGAGTGCTTGAGCCACCACCATCGGTCTTTGGAGTTGGACGTGGCTTCAACATCCCTTCAATGACCTGCGGTTCCAACGGGTTCTTCCACTTGATCGCTGGACATGTTTGAAGATCGTTTAGCATCCTCTTTGTCTTGGCTGATAATACAACCTCCCAAGGAGCTTCTTCAACGACGGAGCATGTTGCCCCCGGCGTATTCGTTCCCTTAGAGGTGTGGGGCTGCGGGGGATTCACCTTCCATTTGTCAGATAACGCGAACTTGCCCTGTCGGTACTGGTTTTCAAGCCAATTCTTGAAAACGTAGCAATCTTCGATCGGATGGCCTAGTACTCGATGATAAGGACAGTAGTTGGGCTCATTGACGTCACTTGGTTGCAACGGACGTTTTGGATCCGGCAGATTTATGAGTCGGTTGCGCAATGCCAGCTCGAATAACCTTCTCGTTTTATCGCGGGGAAAAGAGTAAGGACGCCCTAGTCTCTCCTTGAGGTCTACGTATGGGCGCATATTATTTTGCCGCACAACCGGCTTCGAGTTGCTCGGTTGTTGTTGAGAATTAGCGACGACGATCGCTTTTCCCTTCCCTTTGTCATTTCGGGAGTCCGGCTTTGGAAGAGGAGGTTTATGGCTCATCTGATCCATCTGTGCTAGCTTGTCAATCAAAGCCTGGAAGGTAGTCGGCTTGAAAAACATCATAAATTGCGAGATGGTTTCTTGCGGATCAAGGGTTCCCACAAACATACCCACCGCAGGAGCTTCTTCAATGCGCTGCTCGCATTTCAACCATAAGTTCCGCCATCATATAGCGTACTGAACCCACGTCTCGCCTGGCTTTACCCTGGCGTTAATTAGTGCTGTCATCGGGGTACGTTCACTGGCGCTTGGAAAACGCTGAGTAAACAACAGCTCCATTTCCGCGAAGGTTTTGATAGAGTCGTTCGGGAACTCAGAGTACCACTCGAATGCCGTATCCGATAAATTTCCAACAAATTGACGAAGCAAAAGCTTGTCATCACCGCCGGTGTTGCCGCAGAGTGCTCTGAACTGGGCAACATGCTGGTGAGGATTGCCCGTCCCCTTGTAGACATGGAACTTGGGAATTGTGTAACCGGGTGGGTACTTGATTTGATCGTACCAACTTGGATATGGCCGCCCCATTTTTACGACCTGGCCGGTTGCTTCGGTCGCATGATGAACCCGTATTTGTTGGGCGATGTACTCATCCAAATTAGCTTTGGAGATTGTATCCTCTTTAGCCGTCGACAGAGCTGGTGGAGGATTTGATGTCTCTCCCCTATCGTCTCTCCAAGGACGATTGGGGGCTCTTCGGTCGGAGGATCTTGTTGTATCATCATCCCTATCATGTCTTGGAAGAGGAGGCCCATACGCTGTATGTTGGCTGCTTGTTCAGCAGTCTCTTTGTCCTTCTTCTCCAATATCCGACGAAGGAATTCGGCGTCGGTTTCTTCCTCTTAGCGTTCATCTGAGGACGCTTCAGGGTTTTCTTTTGGCCCTGTAAGTGCGGCCATAGCATTCATCATTTCTTGGAGCTTTTGCTGTTGCTCCTGTGCCTTGGTCACTGATCGGGTGAGCGGTCGATGACCCGTAGATATGCGACTGTCCTCTCTACCAGACGCCACATAGATGGTATGAACTACAATGCCCCCTGACTTAGGGCGTTTGGGTTCACCACCTCTGATATTTGTCGCCGGCGCGGGGGTTTTCTCCGGCCTTCTTCTATTGTGGGCCGTTGAAGTTGAAGGGGCCGTTGTAGTGGGCACCCTAGCGATTGTTGTCCCCTGCTGTTCAATAGGACAGTCTTTTCCTTTTTGCACCTTCGTCTTCTTTCGTTGACGAGAGTGATCTGGGTTGATCACGGAGTCTTGAACCCTCCGCCAAACTTTATAAATTCTTGAGGACAGCCGTTGAGGGGGCTGTTCTTGTTTTGTTTCCGGAATTCTCTCCGCAGGTGGAGGAGATCTCTTCAGTGTAGCGGTTGGAGAGTTCTTCCGTACCCTTCTCAGCAGTTCAAAGCTATTCCCAGTTGGAACAGTAGCGTTGACTTCCACCACTGGAGTCGGTGGAGTTAGCCCTGAGGGGGAGTTACCCCCTGCCTTCCTCACTCGTTGCTAATGGCGACGTTGAGCATGATGAGCCGTTGGGACTGGCTCGGAGATTAAAACATCTTCTTTTTGCCCCCTGTCTGAATGAGGCGCCGCCGGTGTTAACCTCTTAAAGACTAAAGTTGTCTTTTGAGGGGTGATATTCAACCTGTCGAAGACGGATCCTCGGGCAGGGGCAGGAGCAGGAATCGTCAGTCTTGAAAAGACTGACTCTTTGACAGGGGAAGCCGCCTTGACGACTTCTGGAGTAGCAGTTATTTCCTTCCTTGGGAAAGCCAATTTAGAGTTCTAATTTAGCCTGGTGAAAACAGAGGCTGTCGGTTTGGTAGTGGGCGACCCGTTGACAAGGGCCGTCGTAGCAGTGAGCCGGTCGAAGACCGACTTTTTGTTCACTTCCGGTGCAGGTATTGGTGTAGGGAAGCTTGTAGGTGGGATCATGGTCCCGAAGAACAAGCCAGTGGTGGCTTGGGTCACCTGGTCTACCGGCAGAGCGAGGAAGGAAGCCGCTTGGGGCCCATATGCTACACCTCCCGGTGAGGTGGAGCGTCCGTTGCAGTGGCACTTCGAGCAGTTGGTGCAGTTAGAGGCCATTGATGCTTGAGTTCTGCACCAGGCAAAAGACCAAATCTTAGTAACTTGAAATCCAAAGGCAACCATTTAACAAACCGCGATTGGTTCGCGAGGACGACACACGAAGTATGGAGTGGAAAGAGGAAAAGGTCCCACCGGGCGTACCGGAATCTGTTTCCCTCCGAATGGCGGCCGCGACGCGAGGGCGTCTCGCCTGAGATTCGGGGCAGATGCTATTTGGTTTTATCCGTCCACCTCTCCGAAGATGCCAAGTTGATTTATGGCACCGTGTATCGGAGGTTTAGACGGATGCGGCCGATATAGCAGACTTCGTCAGATTCCCCCTCGCTTGAGGGTTTTTTTGATTGCGGGGATGCTCTTCCCTGCAGGCGCAAGCCCCTGCAGTTAATTACGCTACCGCATCGCGGTAGCCACTTTCTCCTTCTCCAGAATTTCACTTCGTGTCGTGGGTGTTTGTTTTGTTTGTGGTTGCCCGTGGATTGTATACGGAGACTGAGTAATGCCGTCGCCCGTAGGACGCGGATTAGTCCAAATCCGTATTTACTTAGATTTGGGTTTGGTGTTTTGGTTTAAGGATGCGTTAGCCGTATTTTAGGCTAAGATCAAATTAAACATTCGTTAAGGATATGCTAGTCTTGTTTGAGACTAAGATCAACTTAACGGGATCGTTTTGGATCCGACAAAAGAGCATTTGGGGACTCTATTGTTCCAGTTTAGGGACGTAGTGGTCCATGTTCCAGTTTAGGGACGTGATGGTCCAACATTAGTTTAAGAACATCTCGGTCCATATTCCAGTTTAGGGACGTGGTGGTCTATATTCCAGTTTAGGGACGTGGTGGTCTAACATTAGTTTAAGGACGTTTCGGTCCAACGTTAGTTTAAGGACGTTTCGGTCCATCATTAGTTTAGGGACGTTTCGGTCCAATATTAGTTTAAGGACGTTTCGGTCCAATATTAGTTTAAAGACGTTTCGGTCCAATATTCATGTGTGGTCGTCGGGACCCGTCACCTCTCTGACGACGTTGAATGATTACGACGACATATGTCAAAGGAGTTCGGAGATGTACCCTCGAACCAGATATAAATTGATTTAGGGAGCAGCCGTGCTCAGTCAATTTAATTTGAGGACTTACGGCAAAAATTGGGCTAAGTCCAGTTGAAGAATGTTCAATGTTTTTATTTATCTTTGGCCTATTAGGCTTGTGCTAGGGCTTTGCCCTTGCTAGGCCTTTTTTATTTGGGCTCTGTCCCTTTATAAATAATGCAGAGCATCTGTTTTGGTTTGGGCTCTGCCCTTTTTAAAATAATGCATTGTATTTTATTAGTCCTGTTAAGCCTTCTTTAATTGGGCTTGGCCCTTTTGTAAGCAATGCAGTGCACTAATTATTTGACAGTGGCTTGTCAGGCGCTTTGCGCCAAGTAATGAGCGCAAACTCATATGGTGATGACACGTGTCATGCTCTGGCGAGCGCAAGCGCAACAATGCAGTGCACTGTGTCAGTACGCTGCGCTGCTGCGCTACTGACACGTGGCGCTTTCTGGTGGCTTGCGCCAACACAGGAGCGCAACAGTGCTGTTCTTGCAAGTGCAGAGCACTGTTTTATCTTTTGATCGATTTTAAATCAAAGAGAAACAAGTTTTTCTTGTTTTCAAGGAACCAATGGTTCATAAGCAAGTGCAAAGCACTATTATTAGTTAATTTTCTTTCTTATTGAAGATCATTGAACTTGTTCTTAGATCAATGATCTGTTTTTTAAGAGAGTTTTCTCTTTTTCTGAAGGTTTTTACCTTTTTTGTTCTTGAGGAATTCTTCAGAGTTCTTTTTTTTCCTTAGAAAAATGTTGATGCCTTTGAATTGAGGCCTAGGGTCCTTTTTATAGTGCCAATAAATTAGTTAAATTTGTTAAAGAGATGTTTCTCTGAGTGATTTGGGGAATTTTCCCCACCGTTGGATCTTTGATCCAAGGGCTTCTCTTTTACAGAAGAAAATCTTCTTGTTTTAACAAGAACAGAAAAGATTTCTTTAGAATTTTAATTCTGTTTGGCGCAGATGCCCCAGCGCGTGACACGTGTCGTGCAGCGCAACTGCGCTAGCGCATCTGCGCTGACACATCTGCGCTGACACGTGTCGCGCAGCGCACAGCGCAGTGCAACTGCGCTAGCGCATCTGCGCTGACACGTGTCGCGCAGCGCAGTGCTTGCGCAACTGAAGCGTTGCTTCCTTTAATTTTACTTAAAATAGAGCTTTGCTCTGATTGGGCGCACTGCCTTGGGCGCTGCGCTGCCGTATCAGCTTTTGACACGTGGCGCGTTACGCGCAGCACATTGAATCTGAAGCATTACTTCGAATTTTGAATTTTGAAATTCAGACAGAGTTTTGCTCTGATTGGGGGAAACAGTAGGTAAGAGGTAGAAGAAGATAACTTGATCGTTGCGGCGTCACGCGGCTTATCGTCTGCCTACTTTTCGATTTGAATCGAAGGCCTTAGTAGAAGTGGGTAGCGGCACTGGATGGACGGTCTATCCGCCTTTGAGTGGTATTACCAGCCATTCTGGAGGAGCAGTTGATTCAGCAATTTTTAGTCCTCATCTATCAGGTGTTTCATCAATTTTAGGTTCGGGGTTGCCAGAACTTGCTCGATTCCTCGCCGGAAGTTGGTCTTGGGCTAACTGCACTTCTACTCCACTTGTACTTAGAAAAATTTGATAATTTTGGATAGAGATTTCAGAATGAGGAAAGGCTAGGGTATAGGGTTGTATTTATAGTGTTGAATTAGGGTTTGGAATTGAAAGAATAAATTAAAATGCATTAAAATTGGATTTAAAGGTGAAATTGAAATCTCTATTTCATTTCAGAGAAATCAAACAGTGCAGGGGTAAAGGGGGTAGGCCAAGGGTTTTGTGTGCAAAACATGGCCACATTTTTCCAACGGGGCCCGTCGGTGCTGGCCGTAAAGAGGATCTCGCCGGTCCAATTGTATAGGTGAGCCGTCGGATTGAAGCCACACGTCCTATTCGCTGTTAATAACATTTTGCACATGTTTGTTTTCACTGACTTTTCATTTTTATATGCAGTGCACGTGTAAACTTTTGAGCTTCCAAAAAATTTAAAAGAAAAATCAGGAAAAAATAATATGTGGCTGATGGGATTTGAACACAAGGCTATGTGCAAGGCTTTACCAATGAGCTACAAGTGCTTTCTTGCTATTCTTAAACAAGAATAACTTTTAAATTTTGCTCAGGCTTGCAAACTCCTTTCTGTACTTTAAGAAGAAAAAATTTTGTACAGAAAATTCAGAGTCGTTACATTCTACCCTCCTTATAAAAATTTCGACCTCGAAATTTATAGAAGGAAGTTATAACAGATCAAAGAAAAATTTGATTAAAGTAGTTGGAATGAACTACTGATATGATACTGAAAGTGCCAGAAAAATGTTTGAAAGAACAAAAGGATGCAAGAGTAGTTTTCAAGAAAGCTGTGAGCATGCAATCAAATAGAAGAAACGTAAATTAGAATTGGATTGTCAAGAACGCTACAAAGATATTTAAAATCAGGGAAGGATATAAGTTATCAAAGGGGATAGGATTCGATAATTATGGATATATGGTAGAACATAGCTGAATCAAGAGGAAAGAGAATCAAAAGCAGAACTCCAAGTCACTCAAACAGAGTACTGCATTGTAACTATACTGCAGTTCATGGTTATAATCACGTAACTCCATTTAAATCACCAAAATCCTACCATCAGTGTCAAGGTGATAAGATTTAAGAAACAAAAAAGAAAAATCAAAGGAAAATCAAAAGTTTGTAGTTTCGTGATACGTCGAGGTAAGATTATCAGGGAAAACAAGAAAATATTCAAAAGAATGCAATCATGTTGCAGGCATTACAGGCATCTTAGCCACAGAAAGTTGAACGATCTCTTATATAGAGTATTATTGACAAAGGCGAAAGACAAAGCTCGTTTTATGAGCTGATGTCTAGACGACTCATTTTTAGACGTTCGCTGGGATTTGAAGTAGTCTACGAAGACTTCCCTCCAATACTTGACCTTTTCTTCGTCCTCTGTTTGAAAGGCTACTTGTTCGGTTGCTTCTTTTCTTTTGGATGGCTCTATTAGGTCTTCTGAAGATATATCCGTTGCGAGAATCCTGCGGCTTTACACAATGATCCTTATGTCTTCTAGGTCTTCATCAGCCAATTCCTTAGCCAATTTGGCCAATGCGTCCGCCTTACTGTTTTCCACCCGCGATATATTTTCCAGGGTGTAGGAAGAGATTTGTGTCAGCAGTTGCTGCACTCTTTCGCCATACTTTATCAACTTTGGCTTGCATGTCTGATAGTCTCCATATATGAGGAGGTCTTTGATTCCCATATCGATAGCGATCTCGAGACCTGCTATCAAAGCTTCATATTCAGCTTCGTTATTAGTTCTTGGCTCTGTTAAGGAGAGAGCGTAACGCAATATCCCTCCTTGCGGAGTCATAAAGATAAGACCTACCCGGGCTTTGATTATAAGGGTATTTTGCTTTTGCTGCTTCATGGAAGATGCTCCATCGAAGTAGAGTTCCCATTGGGAATCAATTTCTTCTTCAATCGCTTTGAACACGTGTTCATCTGGCAACTCGTAATTTAATGGGGAGTCGGCCAGTATCGGATGCTCCGCAAGAAAGTCAGCTATAGCCTGACTTTTTACCGCTTTAAGGGGTCGATACGTCACCGAGAACTCCATCAGGAGGGGGCGCATTTGGCAAGCCTTCCTGTTAGTATGGCCTTCAACATTAGATATTTGAGATGATCCACTTTTGATATAAGATATACCTCATGTGCCAAAGCGTAGTGGCTGAGCTTTGTTATTGCGAAGATCAGCGTCAGATAATACTTTTCGATGGGGGAATAGTTGTTTTCTGCCCCCTGGAGAACTCGACTTAAATAGTATAGAGCTCTCTCCTTTCCTTGATCCCACAATGTGCTTAGAGAATCCTCAAGAGCTGTTGTATATAGGATAAGGGGTTTTCCTTTAACTGGAGCAGTTAATATCGGCGGATTTTGCAGGTATTGTTTGATTTCGTCCAATGCACTTTGGCATTTTTGATCCCAGACGAATGAGGTCCCCTTCTTCATTAAATGACTGTAGGAACAGCATTTCCCGGAGAGGTTAGCTATGAACCGCAGGATATATGCGAGCTTTTTTTGAAGAGACCGCAATTGTTTGGGGGTTCTTGGCGTGTGCATTTCCATAATCGCCTTGATCTTTGAAGGGTCGATTTTGATACCCCGGTGACGTATGATGAATCCTAGGAATTTGTTTGAGGAAACTCCAAATACGCATTTTAGAGGATTCATCTTCAGATTATACTTCCGAAGGCGTTGGAACACTATTTTTAGATGTTCCCAATGTTCCTCATGAGATTTACTCTTTACCATAAGGTCGTCAATGTATCATTTGACGATCTTGTGTATGAGGTCATCAAAGATCTTTTTCATGGCCCTTTGGTAGGTAGCTCCAGCGTTCTTCAAACCGAAGGGCAACACTTTATAGCAGAATATATCCAATGGGGTTAGGAAAGCAGTATGCTTTTGGTCTTCAGGATGCATTTTTATTTGGTTGTATCCTGAAGATCCATCCATGAAGGAGAAGACCTCATGGGTAGACGTATTATCGATCATCAGCTCGGTAACAGGTACTGGAAAATCATCGTTCGGACAAGCTTTGTTGAGGTCCCGAAAGTCTATGCAGTTGCGTACCGTCCTATTTTTCTTCATCACTGGAACGATGTTAGCGATCCAGTCGGGATTTCGAACTTCTTGGATGAAGCCGGAGTCGATTAGTTTCTTGACCTCAATGTTGATGCTCATCTCAAGTTCGAGTCGCATCCTTATCGGTGCCTATTTGATTGGCTATATTCCTGGTGATATAGCCAGTTTATGTACTGCCACCTTTGGATTTAGACCCGGCATTTCAGAGTAGTTCCAGGCGAAGCAACTTTTATACTGCATAAGCACGTCTTTTAACGTGGTCTCCTGTTTCTCAAATAGCAGCTCACTGACGAATGTTGCTCTCGGTTGATCTTCCGTCCCTTAGTCAATTTTTCTTAGGTTGTCCGCCGTAGTGTGTATTCTATCTACCGTCTTTTTTGGTGCCGATGGAAACTTTGAGATCATCTCTTCCACATCTTCATTTGCGAAGCACATGTGGAGGTCATCCATAGTCTCGTGCCCTCCAACTTTTGAGAGTGTTATCATATGGCAGGTACGAGTTCGCTTCCATTCTTGAAATTGAGCTGGTCCTATCCTCACTGTATAGGTCATCTTTGGCTCATGTTTTTGCGGCAGGGCTACCCTCCAGCTGTCGGATAAAGCGAACCTGCCTTGTTGATATTGGTCTTCTACCCAATTTTTGAAGGTGAAGCAGTCTTCAAGGAGATGACTTATAACTCGGTGATATGAGCAATAATCCAGATGATGGACCTTATTTATTTGTTCGGAGTGCCGAGACTCTGAAAGTGTCATCATTTGTTACTTCATGACAAGGTTAAATATTTTCCTTGTCTTGGCATGAGGGAAAGAGTATTCCCGACCCATCTTCTTTATAAAGGACGGGCTCCAATCGAGTTTTTCTCGATTGCATGGCGTCCTGGATCCACTTTGTTGTTTTCGAACGTTGTTTGCGTTCTTTGCTCTGTTTCTACCTCTATTTCGGTATTTCCCCCTTCGCGAGAACATACGGTGGGCCGGGGATGAAGAGCGTTATAGTCTTCCTTCTCCGCAGATTGCTGACTGAGATGCTGCGTCCTGACCTTTTCATAAATGTCCATTTCGCAACTGTGATTTTCCCGGCTCTTTTAACAAGTTTCTTTTATTAACCTGTCAATTTTCTTTTCCAGCGACGGACTTAACATTTTTTGAGCGGAATCTCGCTCCGATTTGATGTTATGGCTATTTAGAAGAGCGTTTTCCCCTTCACTTGAACTGTTTATGACGTGACAACTATAGATCTGCTCCCGTTTCTTAGACCGAATGTATCCAAACACGGTTGTCTCTATCTTCCCGTTGGGCATCTTTCGCTGAGTCCCGGGAATATCCCAAATGTTTTTGCAGAATTAGGCTTGTCAAACAGTTTGTTCGAGGGGTACACATTGGCATCTTGATTGATCTTCTTCGTGTGTATATAAAATGTTTCACAACCAAAGAAATTTATACCGCAATCAATTGATGGTGTCTACTGTAGTTTCGTCAATGAGAACGGATCGTCCACTGAGAAAGTGTGAATTTGTTCGAGATCATTTTAGTTGAGTGGAAAATTAAAGATAAAAGAAAATGATTTAAGATTTGTAAAATTTAGTTTCAAGAAACATAAAGAAATAGATCTAGGCTCACGAATTTATAAAAATCAAGGAGATTTCCAAACCAATTGAATTATCAAGATTTGTAAAGTAGCTTGTAGGAATCGATCAAATTGATAGTGATGATGAATACTAATGATTACAAATTCTTATCTATTGAGAATTTGTTGCTAGATCGATGACGATTAACGAGATTTAGGGATCTATTGAAGAAAATAGGGTTTCTCCTTCATCATCCATTGTCCTTTCATTGATTATCATTCAAATTCTAGCCTCTAGCAAATTAAATCACCGATCATTGATCTCTAATTTGGAGCGAAAACATTCAAGAAAGCGATCTCGCTCAAATTAGGTCTTCGATGATTCAATTTCCTAAAGATTACAAAACTTATAAGACTTAAGAATCGTTCAAGAATTTAATCATCATCATCTACTTATTCTCTCGATTCCGTTACAAGCGGAGATTTCACTCAAATATCATGAAAAAGGAAAGAATCAAGAATCGGCAAATTTTCATAATGCAAGAATGTAAAGAAAAGCAAGATTTATAATTTTCACCTTTATTAATCGATGATTAGGTACAATTCACTCAAGTCGAGGTTACAAGATTTGAGGAGGTAACTAAATCGTCGAACGCATTGATCTTCTTGAGTCGCGGATCTTCATGGATCTCTTGCTCGGATGAAGATTGGTGTTGCTTCAAAGGCTCGTTGAAGGCTTGCTTGAGTCGCTTCTCGATGGATCTTGATTTGGCTTTTGAATTAGATTTGGGCTAGGATTTTGGATCATAAGTTGTGTCACTCAACTTGTGGGTGAATTGATGTATAAGGATCAACAACTCAACTAATGAACAACTACCGAACAACCTTTTCAATGAATCCCTAGGTCTCCTTTTATAGTTTTCCTCTATTTTCTCTTAGAAGCTTGGTCAATCTTCTCAAGGAAGCTTGGTTTTTATGAGGCTTGCATGAGAAGCTTGGTAGGTATCAAACTTGCACAAGAAACTTGGCTGTTAAAAGGGAAGCTTCTGGAGAAATCTACACAATTCGAAGCGTCTTGGAGAAGCTTGGCAGTTGAAAGGATGCCTCTGTAAAAAGTTTCTGCCACCGACGAGTCGGATCGGCCGCGGATCCGTGGCGGATCGGCCTGACTCGACCGCGGATCCGCGGCCATTTAGTGGACTCAGTGCATGAAAATCTCAGGGTATTCTGTTGTTGGCTTTAGGGTTGTTTCCTGATGTCTGGAATCTTATAGTTCTTTCTAGTTTACTGCCAGATCTCAAGTCTTGGATTTGATGCATTTTATTAGCATTTTTTGTGATTCCGGCTCTTTAACCTGGAGAATTTCCTGCACACATTCTTGAGACAAGTGTTGATATACAAAAGTTCATGCGTGTAGTAATAAACACACAATTTCCCTCATAATGCCGGTTATAATGTATAACACATGTTATTTAATATTTTGCAGACAAATTGCTAATATGTGCTATATTTATATTAAACACCTTTAGATGATTACAAAGAGTAGGGAAATTGATGTGTTAAGAATGCAATATTTTCGACTGATCAAATTCCCCCAAACTTAATTTTGGTCGTTTCGAGCAAACATCTTTTATTTAAGAGAAGGAGAAAATAAAAAAAAAATAAAAACTAACTAGCACACTTTCGTAGGCAACACGATTGCACTGGGCATGTGCAATAAGCCTTTAAACCTCTTGGTGTCCCTAGTAGGAGGAGTGTTGTCTCCTGAGGGTTTTCAGCGGATTGCACCCACAAAATCTTATAATAAAAGAAAGACCGTGAAAGTTACATTTAAAGATAAGAATTGTATAAGAAAGACTTTGAAAATTAGAGTTTCCAACTATACTAGCTTTTCGGTTGTCATGAGCCCTATCTTAATATCCATGAAAAGATGTTAGAAATCATATCATCCCTCAATAAAACATCATCTTTATTCTTCATTTCTACCTTTCTTCCAAATATTGATTATATACCCCTAAGTGTGTGTAAAGAACATCCCTACACTCGGAGAATTCAATTCAAGCTATCATACTCTTGTCTATCACCTCAGTACTTTTTAATCAGTGAATATTTAGATGGAATTGCTCACACAATTTTCATGCGACCGTTAATACTTCTTGAGATACTAACCGACCGATTGCTCATGTGCTTGCAGATTAGGCGTATTAGTATTTTTCTCGTCTTGCAACACCTAAGGCTTAGCAGCGACCCCCAAACCAGTTGGTCTAAGGCACTAGGTGATAAAGCACCCTCGCAATACTTTTTTTGCTTCCTTGGTGATAACAAAACCAGTGTTCATTTTTCTTCACCATTTTATATTTTATTCTTTTTTTTCTTCATAGTTTGGCTTTTAGACAAGAGCATTTCAAGTTATCCTCTACTATCCCGAGTTTCAAGACGTGTGTAAGTGCATATAGTAGGGTATCAACATTCAAATGTTTGGCTTCCAAAATAGAAACTATTTTTCAGACTTATTTTTATCCGCAGATTAGTGACTTCTTTGATCTTACCAACCCTTGGGACAATGGCTCATAACTATTTATTACTAGTTCATTTAAGAAAACTTCTAACTTTCTAGGTTTTCTTAAAATTTTCAAATCTTTTGGATGTAATTTTTCATTATCTAATTTTTTATTATCTTATTTATGTACAAAAATATATTTTTTTATATGTTTTTTTATATATGTTTTGTGCTTATGCAAAATATGATGCAAAGTGATGTATAAATAAGCACAAACCTCCCCCAAACTTGTTTTCAACAGTGTCCTCATTGTTGTGTTCTGCTAGATCACAAAATCCTGTAAGCTCAGGAGAAAAAATTTATTAATGGGGACATGAAATATGATCGTGAAAATCCTCCCCCAAACTTATTCATTGACTCACCATTTTGAGTAAAAAAATTATTTTCAAGAGCCAGATTATACCACCCCCACACTTGAGTTAAACAATGTTAAGCATTTAAAATTACAAGAGGGGGTCAAAGTTATTGGTCAATGCCAAGCTTTGCAAAGACCGAAAGTCAACACCAACCATTCAAAAATTTTATCAGTGTAGTGCACCGGTTGGTGGAAGAACAAGTTGAAAAGAGCCAAGAAAAAGTAGGGAAAAAATAAGTGGTGTGATGGAAAAGGTTTGCGTCTCAATTTGGAGAGACGACACAGTGATTGTGATGATGGATTACTCGCATTTTTGTGATTTTCAAGAAGAAGGGGTGGAGGTTCAATTTCATTTTGGAGTTGATTCATCTCAACACCCGTGTTTGCTAAAAATACGAGCTCCTCAGCGAAAATTTCCTCAAAGCTCTCATCGATTCCCCGAAGAATAATTGAAAGGTTCCTAGGCACCCTAGTGAGGTCTCACAAGGCATCGAACATGCCAATTTAAAAATTTTGGTGCCGAGAAACCCTAGACTACGGATCTTAAACTAGATGTTTAGGCGAAACGGAAAACTAGTTAACTATTTAACAAAAGTTGAGATGCTACAACCTTTGTAGATCCGGATTTCCGCCTCCTTAGCTCCACGTGGTCATGCCCTCGCTGTCCATCATGAATCCTCGACTCGATCATCGGCTTCATCGGGAAAGCAAGCGGAATAGGTCGTCGGCTTTGTGTCAAAGACGATCTACGTCGAGGTTGCACAAACTCAAGCTCCGACTTCACAAACTTGTGAAACTTGTGAAGTAAACACCCAAAACAACTTTTCAAGAGGTAGAGGGTGAAGAAATAGGAGGTGGGTTCACTTTGGAATTGGATTTATCTCACTAGATCTCAAGTTGCCATTGTTGTAGCAAGCTTGAAGAAGAAGAAGAAGAAGATCTAGATATGATAAGTTCTTTTTAAAAGAAATAGAAAATCAAATACTTATCATAACTTGAACTAGGGTTAAGTGTAGAGAATTAACCATGGTCACTTGGATGGGTTAGGGTTAAGCATGAAGATAAGGATGGTTAGCAAAGTCAAAGCTTCATGAAGCTTCAATATAAAACAAATAAAGCCACCATTCTTATCTTAATCCATTTCAAATAAATAAATAAACAAATAAATAAATAAATGAATATGCAAAACCCTAATTATCAAATTAACCATGGATTAATTCTATAAACTTAACTATATGATCAAGTATCATCAAACATGATACAAAGTAGTGCACTAAAGCATATCACATATACAATGTGCATCAAGTGAGAAAAATCCGTTTAAAGTGAACCAATACTAGTTAATGCAATGCAATATATCAAATATATAATTATGCATTAAATCATTAAATCAACATTTGATTCAATGATCCGGTCATGTCGCACACAACCGACTAGTATTCAATGTATCGATTTATCGAATTAATGATTCGATAACTAGGTCATATCGAATATAACCAATCGAAACATTTATCGCGAGAATGAAATGCGGTATCACATACACGCATCATTCTCGGTCCTCAAATATCTCATATGCGCTCCTATTTCGTTTCGCTTGAGCCAGGAAACCTCTGTGTAGGACTCTAAAGACTCGTCAATACGCCGGTAGCATATGATGATCATATCAAGCACCCACAAGCCGCAAGCGGTCTGCTAAACGTAACGGCCACCCGGGTATTGAGCGATCAGAAGATCGACGAGCTAGCCCGCTCACACTCCTGCGAATCCGACCAGTAACACTTACCGTACAGTCCGGTCTCTTCGTCTGATATGTCGCATATCAAGTCTAGGGGTGGTAAACGTCAGACCCCAATAACCCGATAAGTCGTGCTGATGTGAGGCTCGTAACGGGTCGAGAAACTACTGGTAACACTTACCAGCAAATCTCTGATCAGCCCTGGCCAGGGACTTCCCTGTTACGGCCAATCGAGCACAGCGCAACATCTACCCCCAATACCGGGAGAGAAGAAACCCCTCCTATCGCTCATTGCCTCCATGTGACTCGGGAATTACCCAAAAACCACCGTTTTGCACGCCCTCATGGACGTGGTAAGGTGGAGATCAAAGCACAGTGGGAATCACACAAGACTCTATGACGATCTCGGGTCTACAGACTATCCTGTACAAGTGTCACCTGAGAACTGCCATCTGACGTGAGGTATAATACCATCTGGGAGTTCTCGGCATGTCCGTCCAGTGTACCCAGTCTCCACTGAGCACCCGTATACCATCTCTGATGTCAAACACCAATGGATATGGGATCATCCATCGCCCATCACATGGGTCGAGAAGCATATACGCTAGTCTACTCTGGTATATCGATGCCCCGTCTCGATACACCCACGACTAGGGACCTTGAAGGATGTACTTATGGACTACCATATCCCCACTAGTATGATCTGCATCATAGTCCAGGCAGTCAAGTACAAATCCTATGGGCTTTACCAACATGTAACTATAAGACAGTATAAAGAGACTAGTGTACATGTTAAGATAAATAGCAACCAGATAGCATACTATCATGTCGAGCAAGAAAGTCGTCTCTATATATGTCCAAGCATCCAATATAATATACATAATCTGTACAATACTGGCCTCTAGGGCATACATACAACTAACAATCTCCCACTTGCACTAGGGCCAGCTGCTGTAGTATCTCATACCGAGCATCCCGAAGAGTCTCTCAAACTGTATCTGGGGAATGGCCTTCGTGAGTGGATCCGCCGTGTTGTTCTTCGTGTCAACTCTCCTGACCTCGATCTCCCGGCGATCAACTATCTCCCGGATCAGGTGATACCGCCTCAGAATATGCCTGGATCGCTGATGGGACCTGGGTTCCTTGGCCAAAGCCACCGCTCCATTGTTATCGCAATACAAAGGTATTGGATGCTCAATGGATGGAACCACTCCAAGTTCAGAAATGAACTTCTTGATCCAGACAGCTTCTTTGGCATCATCGTTGGCAGCGATGTATTCAGCCTCCATCGTCGAGTCTGCCACGGTTTCCTGCTTGGAACTCTTCCAGCTAACTGCCCCTCCGTAAAGGGTAAAGACAAAGCCCGACTGCGACTTAGAGTCGTCCTTATCACTCTGGAAGCTCGAATCGGTAAAGGACTCCACTTGGAGTTCTCCGTTACCATACACCAAGAACATATCTCTAGTCCTTCGCAAGTACTTGAGAATACTCTTCACAGCTGTCCAGTGACTCTCTCCAGGATCAGCTTGATACCTGCTCACTACACTTAGTGAGTATGCTACATCGGGTCTGGTACATAGCATCGCATACATGATAGAGCCTACTGCCGAAGCATAGGGTATCCCTTGCATGCGAGCTCTCTCCAAATCAGTCTTGGGAGACATCTCTTTGGAGAGAGTGACTCCAGAGATCGTGGGCATGTTTCCACGCTTGGACTCTTCCATACTAAACCTCTTTAGTATGGTGTCAATGTACCTAGATTGGGACAATCCCAAAATCCATTTGGATCTATCTCTATAGATCCTAATTCCCAATATGCAGGAGGCATCACCAAGATCTTTCATTGAGAATCTTTGTGATAAGAAGAGCTTGACCGATTGCAGCATAGGAATATCATTTCCTATCAAGAGTATGTCGTCCACGTACAATACGAGGAAGACAACCTTACTCTCTGCCACCTTCTTGTAGATACAAGGTTCATCTGGATTTTTGACGAAATCAAATTCTTTGATAACGACGTCAAAGCAGATGTTCCAACTCCGCGATGCTTGCTTTAATCCATAAATGGATTTAAGCAGCTTGCATACCTTCCCGCTGCTCCCACTGTCTACGAAGCCCTCTGGCTGAGTCATGTACACGCACTCTTCTAAATCACCATTTAGAAAGGCGGTCTTAACATCCATTTGCCAGATTTCGTAGTCATGAAATGCAGCAATGGCAAGCATGATTCGAATGGATTTAAGCATAGCCACTGGAGAAAAGGTCTCGTCATAGTCTACACCTGGTCTTTGACGAAAACCCTTTGCTACAAGTCTAGCTTTGAAAGTCTCCACTTTCCCATCTACACCAAGTTTCTTCTTAAAGATCCACTTGCTCCCAATGGGTTTTACCCCTTCAGGAGCAACTTCCAAAGTCCATACTTTGTTGGTGTACATGGAATCCATCTCGGACCGCATAGCATCCAGCCATTTCACTGAGTCCCCACTCGTGATGGCCTGCTCGAAGCTAGTTGGGTCATCATCCTCCATGATGCAATCCTCACTACCACCATCAATGAGAAAACCATAGTATCTCTCAGGTTGGCGAGGAACCCTACTAGATCGGCGGAGAGGCTGAGGTTCGTCGGGAGCTACTGAATCCTCTGGTTCCACTAAATCTTCAGTTTGAGTTTGTGTAGCCGGAATTTCTTCCAGTTTTACCTCATCGCCACTAATTTCTTTTGCAAGAAATTCCTTTTCCAAAAAGGTGGCATGGCGAGAAACAAACACTTTTTGTTCCTCTGTATGGTAGAAAAGATATCCATGTGAATGTTTGGGATATCCCACAAACTTGTATAGAACTGACCGTGCCTCGAGTTTGTCCGGATTTTGCCTTTTGACATAGGCCGGGCAACCCCATATCTTAACTCGTTTAAGACATGGTCTCTTCCCACTCCATATCTCATATGGTGTGGTAGGTACAGATTTAGATGGAACTTGATTCAATAAGTATGCTGCTGTCTCCAGCGCATAACCCCAGAAGGAAATAGGTAACTCAGCTGTGCTCATCATAGAGCGCACCATATCTAATAGGGTGCGGTTCCTCCGCTCCGATACACCGTTGTGCTGTGGTGTATATGGAGGAGTTAGCTGAGAGAGAATCCCATTCTCTTTTAGGAAGTCCAGGAATTCATTGCTCAAGTATTCACCTCCCCGATCTGATCGAAGGATTTTAATACTTTTTCCGGTTTGGTTCTCGACTTCTTGTTTATATTCCCTAAATTTCTCAAAAGCTTCTGATTTGTGTTTCATCAGGAACACATACCCGAACCTAGAGAGATCGTCAGTGAATGTAATGAAGTATAAAGAACCATCCCTGGCATGTGTAGACATGGGACCGCATACATCACTATGTATCAGTCCTAAGAGTTCGGTAACTCTTTCTCTGTGTCCCGTAAACGGAGTCTTGGTCATCTTGCCTTTGAGACATGACTGACAAGTGTCATAGGATGAAAA
This sequence comes from Agapanthus africanus, assembly GCA_030015575.1. Lineage (NCBI taxonomy): Eukaryota > Viridiplantae > Streptophyta > Magnoliopsida > Asparagales > Amaryllidaceae > Agapanthus > Agapanthus africanus. Next base: position 870,877,372 of record JASDDO010000022.1, on the reverse strand, counting down.
TTCAAACGGATTTAAATATCCATCCTTATGCAACTTAGCCAGTCGTGTCGCATTGATGTGACCCAGTCTACAATGCCGCAAGAAGGATTCGTTGAGTTCAGAACTCTTCCTCTTGTGTGTGTTTGTTATGCTGAGGACTGTTGATTGGTTTAGAACATAAATGCCATTGCACAACGTGCCTGATCCAACCAATTTTTGGTTATGGAAAATGTTCATAACATTGTCCTGTAATACAAAATTATATCCCTCTTTACTTAATAAAGAAACTGATATAATGTTGCATATCAGGTTCGGCATGTAATAGCATTCGTTCAGAACCAATGTATTACCAGTTGGTAATACAAGGTGATATTCCCCGACAGTCTTAGCTGCAACAATTGCACCATTTCCGACTCTAATGTCTTTATCACCTTCTCCAAGTTCTCTACCTTTCCTAAGCCCATGTAACTGATTACATATATGGGATCCTGACCCGGTATCCAATACCCAGGACGTAGAGCAAATGGAGAAACAGTTCTCAGTAACGAACACACCCGAAGAAAATGCATCATCATGTACTTTCTTCATTCGGGTGGCATGGGAATCCTGGTATTCCCCTATATCCTGTTCAGTCCTATAACTCTTATAGGAAAGAACAGAACCAACGTTCCCCAGCACAGTATAACATGCGGGTTCGGTCAATACATCCATTTTATTATCTTTATTAAGGCATGAAATGGTCGCTACCTGGAGAGAGAGAGAAGAAAACACTTTAGCGTAAGCTCGTGCAAGATCAGATTGGTTATTATCTTATCTAATCAGGATGGCTCCCACTGCTTTTTATCAAATCTTCCTCCAAACCCTAAAAGGAAAGACTAGCCGGGATTAATTACACACTACAAGTTCGCCAATCTTTCAGCCAGGCCAGTGTCGGTACTTTGAGGGAGGTCCCCCGTGCTTTCGCACGAACCTAATTAATGTAAACCTCGTTTTCCCAGAGGCGTAACCCCGTTGACACCTTTCTAGACACCTACTTGATCAGCTAATTGCAATGTGTAAAACTCTCCCAGGAGTAACTCTTACTCGCAGCGGGTATCGGGATCCAACTATCTCATAGAAGGTATGCAATCTCATTGCAAATTTCAACACTTGAAATTCCCGATAATATTTTGCCCCTAGTGTCCTATGACCTTGATAAAGGCCAACAAATCACAGGATGCTAGTCAAGTTCAACCCGTCATTTCTTGATTGAATCAAACCCACCCGCACGACCCTTGACAAAGGCCAACAAGGTCGTACGACTACCCTGAAACAATCTGCATCATATGCATAAACAGATAAGCATTATTCAGCTACCGCACACTACGCCTTGACAAAGGCCAACAAACGCAGCACGAATACTAAACAGTCTTTATCTGAAATGACGGAGGGCTACGCAGTTTTTTCATAAAAACCATGAGCGTAATGAACTTGATATCGTTGTAGAATCAAATGATGTTTTGAAATGGAGTGATTTTGAGGCTTTTCTAGTTTTGCTAAAGGAGTCACTCCCGGTGAAGGGATCTCGGTCCTTTCCTCGTCGAATGAGGTGCGGGATATATCATATATATCGCTGTGCAAAGAAAAAACCCAAAAGCAGTCAAAAGAAAACCGAGTGTGTAGCATCTGCCAGTTATTGCTAAAGGAGTCACTCCCGGTGAAGGGATCTCGGTCCTTTCCTCATCGAAAAAGGTGCGGGGTATATCATATATACCGCTGTGCAAAGCAAGAACTGTAGCTACCTGTTTTATTTTAAAATTCGATTCTACAACATCTTAGGTTTCTTATCTTTCATTAATCACATTAATGAAGTCCCATCATTTAAATACCTAAACATCATAGATAGATATGACGTACACTTATGCCATCCGCATTTGCCTCGATGTCCCCTCGTGCACCGTTAGGTTAGGTAACTAACGACAGAGCAGGGCAGGGCTAGCGCGGGTGTAAAACATAAGTAACGTCTATATAATATATCATATATACTATATACTATATCCATCACAGAGTCACAACACAGATATCGCAGCAGAATAAACATATGAAATATTGGATATACTAGGACGTCCGTGTTTTCAATACGAGCCAGTATAAAACACGGATTCCACGGTCGTGATGAATAGCCAATCCCACACCCCTAGACCCCTACGAGAGCGGCAAGCAACCCTGCCAATTCTAGGGTTAGGAGACCCGGACTCGACTCCTCGAGTTGGTCTCCCACTGGACCCCAGAACCCGGTTACTTGTGCTCCCCTCCTTGGGTCTATCCTAATGCGGAAAAGTAAATAATATACAAAGGGTGACAACTTCCGCTACCTGGAAGCGCCCCAAATGAAAGAATATTACATACAAGTTTTTATACATGAATGAAAATGAAAAACACTCATCTCACATAAAAACCCCCGGCTATTCAAACACGACGATCCAATATAACATATCCAGCAACACATAACATCACATGTCATCAACGTAAGTAAGTATGCATACCCCAATTGTCGTTGACGTATAGCAACGAAACCGGCGATATGAACATACTACACTTACGGTCACAGAAAAGAAAGTGTAAAACTACAACAATTGGAATCCGCAACTGCTTTAGACATCACATGCCTAATCAGATATAAATCCCGCATTTTAGTCTCATTATCGAAAACTCTTTTCAATATCATATGGGACTAAATTTCTAGATTTATAACATTCATTCAGTTATCTCATAACTACTTGTGAATTCCAATTATTGTATCACATTCCAGATAAACAGAAAATGTTAAACTTTCCGATCGAACAATCGAACACCCAAGTTTTCCCAATACAGATCAACACATGAAATAAGTCTAACAACATTCAGTTCGTACCTCAGTACCAACGGTCCAGCCGTAGAAGGGTCAAGCCAACGCCTCACATGTGGTACGCCGTACTGCCCCAAACCCGAAGGTTCAAAGGGCAGTTCAAGACGGTCACATAATCGAGTTAAGGTTTGTTGTCTTCTAGAGGGACCATCGAGTTACTTGCACTACTTAGAACGTCGTTAAACTACGGAAAAATCCAACACTTGGAAATTTCCCAACAGGGGAAAAATTGGGTATTTATATGCGGTCGAACTTTTTAACATATTCTAAAATTTATCCGGAAAGCCAAATAGACAAAATTTGATACCCCGATCGAAACACCGAATCCCCAAAACAATTGCAGAAAATTCAACTCTTGAATCAATATTAAAAATTCCCAGAAAACTCAGCAGAATTTATCAGGAGTTACTGTGCAAACAAAGTGGGCTGACGTCACCAATTGGCCGCTGATCAGCCGCAGAAGCCATGCTTCTGCCGCTGATCCGCCGCGAAAAACACTGTTCACCAGAAACTTTTTGCACCGTAATTCTTATTTTTTCCTGCTGAATTTTTTAGCAATTTTTAATTTGGAAAAATCCACTGTTTTCAAAAAAGTACAGAGAGCATATTTTGGGTTTCGGTTTTGGGTCGTTCGGACTTCAAATTCCGTCTACGCTTCGCCTAAGGCTCTAGCTAGGCTCTGATACCAGTGAAAGGTTCCCAGGCACCCTAGTAAGGTCTCACAAGGCATCGAACATGCCAATTTAAAATTTTTGGTGCCGAGAAACCCTAGACTACGGATCTTAAACTAGATGTTTAGGCGAAACGGAAAACTAGTTAACTATTTAACAAAAGTTGAGATGCTACAACCTTTGTAGATCCGGATTTCCACCACCTTAGCTCCACGTGGTCATGCTCTCACTGTCCATCATGAATCCTCGACTCGATCATCGGCTTCATCGGGAAAGCAAGCGGAATAGGTCGTCGGCTTTGTGTCAAAGACGATCTACGTCGAGGTTGCACAAACTCAAGCTCCGACTTCACAAACTTGTGAAACTTATGAAGTAAACACCCAAAACAACTTGGCAAGAGGTAGAGGGTGAAGAAATAGGAGGTGGGTTCACTTTGGAATTGGATTTATCTCACTAGATCTCAAGTTGCCATTGTTGTAGCAAGCTTGAAGAAGAAGAAGAAGAAGAGCTAGATATGATAAGTTCTTTTTAAAAGAAATAGAAAATCAAATACTTATCATAACTTGAACTAGGGTTAAGTGTAGAGAATTAACCATGGTCACTTGGATGGGTTAGGGTTAAGCATGAAGATAAGGATGGTTAGCAAAGTCAAAGCTTCATGAAGCTTCAATATAAAACAAATAAAGCCACCATTCTTATCTTAATCCATTTCAAATAAATAAATAAACAAATAAATAAATAAATGAATATGCAAAACCCTAATTATCAAATTAACCATGGATTAATTCTATAAACTTAACTATATGATCAAGTATCATCAAACATGATACAAAGTAGTGCACTAAAGCATATCACATATACAATGTGCATCAAGTGAGAAAAATCCGTTTAAAGTGAACCAATACTAGTTAATGCAATGCAATATATCAAATATATAATTATGCATTAAATCATTAAATCAACATTTGATTCAATGATCCGGTCATGTCGCACACAACCGACTAGTATTCAATGTATCGATTTATCGAATTAATGATTCGATAACTAGGTCATATCGAATATAACCAATCGAAACATTTATCGCGAGAATGAAATGCGGTATCACATACACGCATCATTCTCGGTCCTGCACATATCTCATATGCGCTCCTATTTCGTTTCGCTTGAGCCAGGAAACCTCTGTGTAGGACTCTAAAGACTCGTCAATACGCCGGTAGCAGATGATGATCATATCAAGCACCCACAAGCCGCAAGCGGTCTGCTAAACGTAACGGCCACCCGGGTATTGAGCGATCAGAAGATCGACGAGCTAGCCCGCTCACACTCCTGCGAATCCGACCAGTAACACTTACCGTACAGTCCGGTCTCTTCGTCTGATATGTCGCATATCAAGTCTAGGGGTGGTAAACGTCAGACCCCAATAACCCGATAAGTCGTGCTGATGTGAGGCTCGTAACGGGTCGAGAAACTACTGGTAACACTTACCAGCAAATCTCTGATCAGCCCTGGCCAGGGACTTCCCTGTTACGGCCAATCGAGCACAGCGCAACATCTACCCCCAATACCGGGAGAGACGAAACCCCTCCTATCGCTCATTGCCTCCATGTGACTCGGGAATGTACCCAAAGACCACCGTTTTGCATGCCCTCATGGACGTGGTAAGGTGAGATCAAAGCACAGTGGGAATCACACAAGACTCTATGACGATCTCGGGTCTACAGACTATCCTGTACAAGTGTCACCTGAGAACTGCCATCTGACGTGAGGTATAATACCATCTGGGAGTTCTCGGCGTGTCCGTCCAGTGTACCCAGTCTCCACTGAGCACCCGTATACCATCTCTGATGTCAAACACCAATGGATATGGGATCATCCATCGCCCATCACATGGGTCGAGAAGCATATACGCTAGTCTACTCTGGTATATCGATGCCCCGTCTCGATACACCCACGACTAGGGACCTTGAATGATGTACTTATGGACTACCATGTCCCCACTAGTATGATCTGCATCATAGTCCAGGCAGTCAAGTACAAATCCTATGGGCTCTACCAATATGTAACTATAAGACAGTATAAAGAGACTAGTGTACATGTTAAGATAAATAGCAACCAGATAGCATACTATCATGTCGAGCAAGAAAGTCGTCTCTATATATGTCCAAGCATCCAATATAATATACATAATCTGTACAATACTGGCCTCTAGGGCATACATACAACTAACAATCTCCCACTTGCACTAGGGCCAGCTGCTGTAGTATCTCATACCGAGCATCCCGAAAAGTCTCTCAAACTGTATCTGGGGAATGGCCTTCGTGAGTGGATCCGCCGTGTTGTTCTTCGTGTCAACTCTCCTGACCTCGATCTCCCGGCGATCAACTATCTCCCGGATCAGGTGATACCGCCTCAGAATATGCCTGGATCGCTGATGGGACCTGGGTTCCTTGGCCAAAGCCACCGCTCCATTGTTATCGCAATATAAAGGTATTGGATGCTCAATGGATGGAACCACTCCAAGTTCAGAAATGAACTTCTTGATCCAGACAGCTTCTTTGGCAGCATCGTTGGCAGCGATGTATTCAGCCTCCATCGTCGAGTCTGCCACGGTTTCCTGCTTGGAACTCTTCCAGCTAACCGCCCCTCCGTAAAGGGTAAAGACAAAGCCCGACTACGACTTAGAGTCGTCCTTATCACTCTGGAAGCTCGAATCGGTAAAGGACTCCACTTGGAGTTCTCCGTTACCATACACCAAGAACATATCTCTAGTCCTTCGCAAGTACTTGAGAATGCTCTTCACAGCTGTCCAGTGACTCTCTCCAGGATCAGCTTGATACCTGCTCACTACACTTAGTGAGTATGCTACATCGGGTCTGGTACATAGCATCGCATACATGATAGAGCCTACTGCCGAAGCATAGGGTATCCCTTGCATGCGAGCACTCTCCAAATCAGTCTTGGGAGACATCTCTTTGGAGAGAGTGACTCCAGAGATCGTGGGCATGTTTCCATGCTTGGACTCTTCCATACTAAACCTCTTTAGTATGGTGTCAATGTACCTAGATTGGGACAATCCCAAAATCCGTTTGGATCTATCTCTATAGATCCTAATTCCCAATATGCAGGAGGCATCACCAAGATCTTTCATTGAGAATCTTTGTGATAAGAAGAGCTTGACCGATTGCAGCATAGGAATATCATTTCCTATCAAGAGTATGTCGTCCACGTACAATACGAGGAAGACAACCTTACTCTCTGCCACCTTCTTGTAGATACAAGGTTCATCTGGATTTTTGACGAAATCAAATTCTTTGATAACGACGTCAAAGCAGATGTTCCAACTCCGCGATGCTTGTTTTAATCCATAAATGGATTTAAGCAGCTTGCACACCTTCCCGCTGCTCCCACTGTCTACGAAACCCTCTGGCCGAGTCATGTACACGCACTCTTCTAAATCACCATTTAGAAAGGCGGTCTTAACATCCATTTGCCAGATTTCGTAGTCATGAAAGGCAGCAATGGCAAGCATGATTCGGATGGATTTAAGCATAGCCACTGGAGAAAAGGTCTCGTCATAGTCTACACCTGGTCTTTGACGAAAACCCTTTGCTACAAGTCTAGCTTTGAAAGTCTCCACTTTCCCATCTACACCAAGTTTCTTCTTAAAGATCCACTTGCTCCCAATGGGTTTTACCCCTTCAGGAGCAACTTCCAAAGTCCATACTTTGTTGGTGTACATGGAATCCATCTCGGACCGCATAGCATCCAGCCATTTCACTGAGTCCCCACTCGTGATGGCCTGCTCGAAGCTAGTTGGGTCATCATCCTCCATGATGCAATCCTCACTACCACCATCAATGAGAAAACCATAGTATCTCTCAGGTTGGCGAGGAACCCTACTAGATCGGCGGAGAGGCTGAGTTTCAACTCTACGATCCCTAACTGCTCATAAACTGAGAAAGGAAGCAGGTTAACACTTGCGCCAAGGTCAAGTAGAGCATGGTTAATGTGTTTTCCCCCAATAGAAATAGAAATAGTAGGACAGCCAGGGTCCATACGTTTCCTTGGTAATTGTTGGGGAAAAGCTGTCTACAGTCTTTGACATAAACACCTTTTTTGGCACTTGAGTCTTCCTCTTCCTAGTGCACAAGTCTTTGAGAATTTTCGCATAAGCCGGGACTTGTTTTATAGCATCTAGGAGAGGGATATTGATGTTAACTTGCTTAAAGATTTCAGTGATCTTCTCCATTTGCGGACTTGGTCTATTCCCCTTAACCGATTCAGATAAGGAGCTTTAGCAATAATAGCGGGGTCCAACATTGGCGAAGATCGTATGGGTAGGAAAGATCCAAGAGTAGGAGTGGGGATCGTCGTTGGTGGACTAGAAGAAGTGTGCTGAGGGTTCTAGCCTTGGGGAAAACGGAGAATAGGCTCGGAAGAAAATGGCGGGGTAGACGAACTGGGTTCAGAAGTAGAAGTGGAAGGAAAAGTCTCAGCCGGGGTATCATTGATTGAGTCATCATTATTCGTATCAATCTCTTCACCGACATGGTTGTCAAGCACTCTTCCAGATCTCAACGTGGTGATAGCGTTCACATGATGTGAATAGCCAGGATTTGGTAGGGGTTGAGCTGGAAGTTTCCCTTTCTCTCTAGCACTCCTTTCGGCATTTATACGGGCAATTTGTGCTTCCATCGATTTAATACTCTCACTTTGGGAGTTAGAGTTTTTCTGGATTTTATCGATGGAAGACTTCATCTCAGCCGAAACTTGCATGAAATTTGTCAGAAGCAAATTCATGGTTTGTTCGAGTGAAGAGGAGTTATCAGAACCAGAAACTTTCAAAGAATGGTTATATGGTGCAAGTGCGTTGACCGGATTTTGAAAATTTTGTGATTGGTAGGTGTGCTGACTTATTTGAAGTGGTTGCTGTTGTGGTGGAGAACCCCTTTGGAAATTGTTTTGATTTGGAACCGTATTTTGAGTTTGTGATTGGTTCCAAGCAAAGTTAGGATGATTCCTCCAACCCTGATTATAAGTGGAAGAATACGGATCGTTTCTAGATCTTTGTTGGAAAGCAGCATTGGTATGCTCTTGATCTTGAAACGGAGAATTTAAAGGACATTCTTCCGTAAGATGAGATGGATCAGAACAACATCCACAGACAGTTTTAGAGAGTGACGTCTGATTTAGGGAGGCTGCTAAAAATTTATGTTCCATAGCTTCGAGTTTCTTTTCCATTGCTGCCATTTCAGCTCTAACTCCTATGGAAACATCAAGTTGATAAATACCACCCCTAGACGATGACTGGTTTACACTCTCCTACTGTAAAGTTCTTTCAGCGAAATCTTCTAAAAATCTCCAGGCTTCACCATCATCTTTATTCATGAAGGTGCCTTGACACATGGATTCTAGGATCTGTTTTGTTGTAGGATTAATACCCTCATATATGATTCTGCACAGATCCTATCTAGGGATTCCGTGATGAGGACATTGAACTAACAGATCCTTGAAGCGTTCAAAACACTTCGAGAATGGTTTATTTGGAAGCTGGGTAAATTGATTTATTTCGCTACGGACTCGAGCTGTCTTATGATTAGGGTAGAATTACTTTAGGAAAGCTGTTATGAATTCTCCCCAGTTTGAAATAGAATGTACGTCTGTGTTATAAAGCCACTTCTCGGCTATATCGCATAAAGTGAATGGGAGAAGACGTAATCTCATAGCATTCACAGAAAGCTGTGAAGTACCCATCATAGTGAATACATTTTCAAATTTAGTAATAAAGACGTATGCGTCTTCAGACTCGAGACCGTGAAATTTGGGTAAAAGATTGATGTATTGTGGTTTGATTTCAAATTGTCCCCATTGGCTGGTGGAATGTAAGACAGGTCGAAAGAGGACCTCACATAGGGTAACATCTCTCTTGGAGAGAGATGCGGGGCGGATTCTGCGCACCTGCGGATGGTGGCAGAGTAGTGTTAAAGAAGTTCGATGGAGAACCGTCCATCGAAGTGGGTGTGGTAGTGGGTGAAGAAAAAGTAGATGTAGAATTACTGACTTCGGAGTCGATAGGAGGAACGCAGACAAGACGCGCACTAGAATCCCGTGTCCAGCCGAGCATGCACTAAATGGTTTAGCATAAATGGCAGCGTTGTGATAATTAAGGAAAAGATGAGTTGGTGTTTGGTTTGAAAAAGACGGATTTTTTTTGAAAAATTCACACAACAATGCACAAGCAACCATAAATCTAGTGGTCACCTAGGTCAAGTCTCTAGACCGCTCCTAGACTTCCAGAAGACAAGTCGCAAGATAAATCCTCTACTGCCTCTTTGCCCCTTCTGTGGCCAGGTGCGAGGTAAGTGGGAGGTTCTCCACTACGTAAGTAGCGGGCCTAATTAAGTAAACACTTGCCTTAGACACACTTGCCTTAGACACCACAAAAGAAACACGGATAAGCAATAGATTACCCACGACCTCCTTCTGTCCTAAGTGAGCGCGATGGTCCTTAGAGTCTTGTCTAGATATTTTTTAGTTAATGAGGGTGATGCGGATGCAAGTTTGTGATTTTGGGGCATAGGAAGGGTAATGAAATCCCCACATAATCTGAATTTGGTCTTTACCCCTTAATTTCCGTATGAAAAATGCAAACAACCAAGAACAAACACGCAACAATTTTTTTTTGTGGCGCTGCGAATTTTTGCAAAGAATCCTGCAGAAATTTGTTATTGGACAAGAGCAGGGAGGAGATAAGAAAGACAGAGAAGGACCTAGAAATTTTGGTGCACTGAATCCCTACTTTGGCCGCGGAACCGCCGCGAGAAGGCTACTTTGGCCGCGGTTGCACAGTTCTTTGAGAATATACCTGCCCAAAAAATTTCTACAGAGACTCCTGTTTACTCACTGAACTATCTGAGATGCTCTGAAATTTTTTTCTCTCGCTCCAGAGATTCCAGATTCCCTTGCAACAATTCACAACATATCGTTAAGCATTTGATGTGAATTTTGATCTAAAAGTTCTGATGTAATAATAAATTTTTTAACTCAATTAACAAAAACGAACAAATTAGCACACGATCCCAGGCAACGGCGCCATTTGATTGATCTTCTTCGCGTGTATATAAAATGTTTCACAACCAAAGAAATTTATACCGCAGTCAATTGACGGTGTCTATTGTAGTTTCGTCAATGAGAACGGATCGTCCACTGAGAAAGTGTGAATTTTTTCGAAATCGTTTTAGTTGAGTTGAAAATAAAAGATAAAAGAAAATGATTTAAGTTTTGTGAAATTTAGTTTCAAGAAACATAAAGAAATAGATCTTGGCTCACGAATTTATAAAAATCAAGGAGATGTCCAAACCAATTGAATTATCAAGATTTGTAAAGTAGCTTGTAGGAATCGATCAAATTGATAGTGATGATGAATACTAATGATTACAAATTCTTATCTATTGAGGATTTGTTGCTAGATCGATGATGATCAACGAGATTTAGGGATCTATTGAAGAAACTAGGGTTTCTCCTTCATCATCCCTTGTCCTTTCATTGATTATCATTCAAATTCTAGCCTCTAGCAAATTAAATCACCGATCGTTGATCTCTAATTTGGAGCGAAAACATTCAAGAAAGCGATCTCGCTCAAATTAGGTCTTCGATGATTCAATTTTCTAAAGTTTACAAAACTCATAAGACTTAAGAATCGTTCAAGAATTTAATCATCATCATCTATCTATTCTCTCGATTCCCTTACAAGCGGAGATTTCACTTAAACATCATGAAAAAGGAAAGAATCAAGAATCGATAACTTTTCCCAATGCAAGAATGTAAAGAAAAGCAAGATTTATAATTTTCACCTTTATTAATCGATGATTAGGTACAATTCACTCGAGTCGAGGTTACAAGATTTGAGGAGGTAACTAAATCGTCGAAATTAGCTTCGCATCGATCTTCTTGAGTCGCGGATCTTCGTGGATCTCTTGCTCGGATGAAGATTGGCATTGCTTCAAAGACTCGTTGAAGGCTTGCTTGAGTCGCTTCTCGATGGATCTTGATTTGACTTTTGAATTGGATTTGGGCTAGGGTTTTGGATCACAAGTTGTGTCACTCAACTTGTGGGTGAATTGATGTATAATGATCAACAACTCAACTAATGGATAACTACCGAAACAACCTTTTCAATGAAGCCCTAGGTCTCCTTTTATAGTTTTCCTCTATTTTCTCTTAGAAGCTTGGTCAATCTTCTCAAGGAAGCTTGGTTGTTATGAGGCTTGTATGAGAAGCTTGGTAGGTATCAAACTTGCACAAGAAGTTTGGCTATTAAAAGGGAAGCTTCTGGAGAAATCTTCACAATTCAAAGCGTCTTGGAGAAGTTTAGTAGTTGAAAGGAGGCCTCTGTAAAAAGTTTCTGCCGCCGACGAGTTGGATCGGCCGCGGATCCGCGGCGGATCGGCCTGACTCGGCCGCGGATCCACGGCCATTTAGTGGACTCAGTGCATGAAAATCTCAGGGTATTCTGTTGTTGGCTTTAGGGTTGTTTCCTGATGTCTGGAATCTTATAGTTCTTTCTAGTTTATTGCCAGATCTCAAGTCTTGGACTTGATACGTTTTATCAGCATTTTTTATGATTCCGGCTCTTTAACCTGGAGAATTTCCTGCACACAATCTCGAGACAAGTGTTGATATACAAAAGATCATGCGTGTAGTTATAAACACAAAATTTCCCTCATAATGCCGGTTATAATGTATAAGACATGTTATTTAATATTTTGCAGATAAATTGCTAATATGTGCTATATTTATACCAAACGCCTTTGGATGATTACAAAGAGTAGGGAAATTGATGTGTTAAGAATGCAATATTTTCGACTGATCACACCTTAACAGCGTTTTCAATCCCTCCGCATAATATCTGGGCAGACAGATTGGTTGAAGCTTGTCGAGTGCAAAATCGGCACCATGCCAGACTTCTTTTTCTGCTTTGGTCTCCGTAGATTGGTAGAAGAGGATCGCCTTTTCACCTCTTCGCCTGGGAGAGACGTAGAAAGTTTGCAGTTCTTGTATGCTGTATTTATTGAGCGCATCAAGTTCCATATAATGCTGAGGCGGAGCCATTGTGATTTGCAAACTCTGATTTGCTCTGGTGAAGGTTTGCATTGACGGGCAGATAGAGCACACTGCGTTGGCCTCGTCCTCAGAGTCGCAGCCAAAGACTAGAATAGGAATAGATGGTCCGGGCTTATTGTTTTCTTTCTGTGGTTGCCCCGAGTAGATTATTTCTTCGTCTTCCTCAGTATCGCTTCCAAAGATCGGGATAGTGGCAACGTACTTCTGTTTTTCCTCCGGTTTATGACACCTTTCCATATCTTTGAAGTCTGGTAGGAAGTATTTTGTGTCTTTATATTTTCGGACTTCATTTACCTAGAACGGGTTTAGCTTTCCCATGACGGTGTACTCCGAGCCATCCTTAAAATACTTCATACACTGATGTTGTGTAGAAAGGATGACGTTGTACTCGTATAATCAAGGCCTACTGAGCAAAGCGTTATAGCAAGTCTTGGTGTCAATGACATGAAATTTGATGTCGGGGACGAGCAACCCGAAGTGTAGCGCATTATTACGGACCCAAGGGTCCGTGATGACTGTGAGTCAAACCCGGAGATGGTAATTTTGTCTCGAGCTAGGTGCTGAATGTTCATGCAAATCTCCTTCAGCACTCTCACGTTGAGAAGGTTAACGGAGGATCCGTTATCGACAAGGATTTTCCCTATCTTGATGTTGTGGCAGTACCCGGTGACGTATAACGGGCGATTATGCTCGCACGTACCGAGGAGGAGATCTTCATCACTGAATGTAATGTCAGTTTTGTGGACCTCTGCTAGCTCATCCTTCATCTTTTCTTCTGCAAAGAAAGTTTGGAACTGATCGGGCTCTTGTAATGCCTTGATCAGGGAATTTCGCACCTCTTTGGACAGGAGGAGAGCATCCAATATGCTCAGTTGCGAGTGTATTTTCCTCAGATATGCCAGGACATTGTAATCTATCTTGTTTTTCTTAGTTGGATCTTTTGCTGCGAGCTCTTTGACTGCTTCTTCATCGAGGGCGATCTCCTCGGGGGTTTTTCCTTTCCCTTTGTCCTTTTTGTTCAAAGCTTTTTTGTATGTCCGAGCTTCTTCTCAGGCAGCATGCGGTTACGCGGCTGAATATTCTCGCAGTTCTTCTCCACCTCTTTTTTTTCAGAGGGGGAGTCTTTGAAGAGAGGGCTGAGGGGTATTTCTTCCTCAGAATCGCTCCCGAAGGCAAGAACTTGGGGTTTCTCCCCTTCCGAACTGGTACCAACCATATGACAGTTGCCAGTCATTTCTTCATGTGCGTTTGTCGCACTATTTTGCCGTTGACGAGCACAAGCTTCGTCCTTCATCCTCTTGAATTGTTTTTGATGGGAAACGTATCCTTGCCACCATTTCTTGAAGGCACTACATTCCTCGGTGGGGTGGGTGACCTTTCGCTGATATAGACAGTAGTTGGACATGCATCTTGTTCATCGAGGCATATGGTCCCGGGAGTGTTCTTCATGTGAGGTGGCAGCTTTATCCCCATTGATAGGGCTTTGGCAAACCGCTTCTCTGTTTTGATCCTTCTCTTATTTGTAGCAGGTATGTTTTGGTTTGGTCTGAGTACTTTATGACTCATCCTTGCCGCAGCTTCTTTATCCCGACGCTGACACTTAGCCTTTTTGTATATGGTTGTTTCGCATTCTCGGTCAACTTTACTTTTTTGAAAGGCTTCGTTTAACGGCTTATCGATCGGGTCTTCTAGCAATTCCGGGGATTTTAGCGCCGATTCTGCCCCCAGTTCCTTTGCGTTGTTTTCTGACGCTGAGGGAGTTTCTTCATTATATAACGACAAATAGGAGACCATGTGGAAACTTTCTACACGTTCTTCGGTGTCTTTTGTTGAGTCATTTTCCTCATCGTTGTCACTATCTTCGTCCTTATGAATATGCTTAAGGAACTCTTCGAGGGTGATCGGTGTCCGCGTCTTCTGGTTATATTCCTCCAGCGCGTCAATGTTTTTTTGTAAATCTGTGTGTTTGTCGTCATATTCAGTAGGCTTGGTCTTTTTCTTTTTCTTCGAAGACTTTGAAGGCTTGAATTAGGGGGTTTTTCCCTCGTCAACAATTTTCGGTGCGGAACGTAGTTTCAGCACACCTTCGATGATTTCGGGTTCAAGTGGGCTTTTCCACCTGACTGCCGGACACACTTATAGATCCTTTAGCATTCTTTTTAGTTTTTGTTGAAACAACGACTTCCTATAGAGTTTCTTCCACGAGTGAGCATGATGGCCCCTGCTCGTCCACCTTTTTGGGAGTATGCTTCTGGGGTGGGTTTACCCTCCAATTATCAGACAACACGAATTTCCCCTGTTGATACTGATCTTCGACCCAGTTCTTGAAGACGCAGCAATCTTCAATTGGGCGGCTCACCATTTTGTGATAGGAGCAGTAATTAAGGTTATTGACGTCGCCTGGTTGCGGTGGACGCTATGGGTTTGGCAGTGTGATGAATTTTACGCACTGCCAATTCGAAATATCTCCTCGTCTTGTTGCGGGGAAACGAGTAAGCCCGTCCTAGTCTTTCCTCTAAGGATGGGCGTGGACGTGCATTGTTTTGGAAAGCAGCCAGTTTTGGGCCACTCGATTGTTGTTGCGTGTTGGCAACGAAGGCTGCTTTCCCTTTATCCTTGTTATTTCGAGGGTCCTTATTTGAGGAGGAAGGCCCGTGACCCATCT
This sequence comes from Agapanthus africanus, assembly GCA_030015575.1. NCBI lineage: Eukaryota > Viridiplantae > Streptophyta > Magnoliopsida > Asparagales > Amaryllidaceae > Agapanthus > Agapanthus africanus. The sequence continues at coordinate 870,862,047 of JASDDO010000022.1, read as the reverse complement.
GGTCTATTTGGACCACTTTATCTATCAGAGCCTGGAAGGTGGTTGGTTTGAAGAATGTCATGAACAGGGATAGAGTCGTTTGAGGATCTAGAGCCCCGATGAACATTCCCACGGCGGGAGATTCTTCAATGCGCTGTTCGCATTTAGACCATAGGTTCCGCCACCGGATTGCGTATTGGACCTAAGTTTCTCCCAGCTTTACCCTGGTATTGATTAAAGCCTTAATTAAAGTGCGCTCGCTCGCGCTGACGAAACGCTGTGTGAACAATAGTTCCATCTCTGTGAATGTTTTTACGGAGTCATTGGGAGCTCCGATTACCATTCAAAGGCTGTTTCTGACCGGCTGCCAACGAATCAGCGAAGCAACAGTTTGTCGTCGCTTCCAGTGTTGCTGCACAGAGCTCTGAACTGCGTGACGTGCTGGTGAGGGTTACCTTTCCCTTTATATACACAGAATTCGGGGATTGTATACCCCAACAGGTATTTGATTTGATCATACCAGCCTAGATACGGTCACCCAGTTCTGACAATTTGGCCAGTGGCTTCATTAGCTTGATGAGCTCTTATTTGTTGAGCAATGTAATCATCAAGGGCGTTCTTGGAGATCGTTTTCTCCTTGGCTGTTGATAAGGTCGGAGGAGGGTTTGATGTTTCCCCCCTGTCATTCTCGACGATTATCGACGAATCTTCGGCCGGGGGTTCTGGCTGGATCATCATCCCAACCATGTCTTGGAACAAGAGAGCTATCTGCTTTATATTAGAAACTTTCTCAGCGGATTCTTTGTCCTTTCTCTCGAGCACTCTTCGCAGGAACTCGGTATTGGTCTCCTGCTCTTGGCGCTGCTCAGCTTCTTTGTCCGGACTTTCTTTCTTTTCGGTAAGTGCTGCCATTTTGGTCAGCATTTCCCGGAGCTTCTGTTGTTGCTTTTGAGCCTTGGTCAGCGACCGAGTTAGCGGTCAGTGACTCATCGAAGCACGGCTTTCTTCTTTTCCCAAATCCATATAGACAATATGTATTGTTATACCCCTGGCCTTGGGGCATTTAGGTTTATCGCCTTTGGAATTTGCCGCGAGCGGTAGAGTTTTTTCCAATCTCGTTCTTTGATGGGAGATTGGAGTTGAAGGAGCCGTTATGACAGGCACCTGCTTAGGAGAAGTCCTCCATTGTATGGTGGACGAGTGATCTTTTTCTTGTCGAACCTTCGATTTCTTCGGTCGACGAGAGTAGTTTTGGTCAATCACAGTGTCCTAGACTTTTCGCCAGACCCTATGAATTTGCGAGGAGAGCCGCTGATGAGGCTGCTCCGCCTTTGCCTGCACTGTAACTTCTTCAGGCGGGGGCAATTTCTTTAGCACCGTTGTTGGAGAGTTTTTTTCGCACCCTCTTAAGTGGTTCAAAACCTTTCCCAGTTGGAACAGCAGCGTCGACTTCCACCATTGGAGCTGGTGGGGTGAGTACAGAGGGGGAGTTGCCTCCAGCTTCTCTCACTCGGCGCCAGTGGCGACGTCGAGCTTTCCTTTTTGAAGGGACCGTCTCAGTTTTGGAAGCGGCTTCATCACGCCCCTGGTTTTGCTGAGGAGCTGCAATTGGCGTTAGCCTGTTGAATACCGACGTCCTTATTAATGTTTTAGGAGGGCTGACCAATCTTTTGAAGACCAGCTTTCTGATAGGGGTAGCACTTTTGATGGCTTCGCGTGTAGCAGGAGTTGGGAGGGCTATCCATTTTGGGGTAGCCCCTTTAGGCATCACGAGCCTCTTTGCAGGTCCGTTTGGGTTTTTGCTCAGCCTGTTGAAAACTGAGACGCCGGATTTGGGCGGCCTGTTGAGAGGGGCCGTTGTTGTTTCCAGTCGATCGAAGACCGACCTTTTAGGAGCTTCTTCTTATGACGTTGAGGCACCGAAACTCACAGGTGGGGGTATGGTCCCAAAGAACAATCCAGTAGTGGATTGTGTGACTTGCCCCCTAGCATTGAGAAAATAGAGGCCGCGTTAGGCCCGTAGGTCAGTCCTCTAGTTAGGGTGGAGCGAGAGTTACTGTTGCATGAAGTGCATTGGGAAGCCATCAATTTTCTCTGCACAGGAGCAAGACACCAAGTTTTAGTATCTTGAGTCCAAGGGCAATCATAGAGAACATCGATTTTGTTCGCGAAACAAGACACACGAAGTGTGGAGTGGAAAGAGGAAAAGGTCCCACCGGGCGTGCCGAAATCTGTTCACTGCCGAAGGACCGGACAGAGACGTTAGGACGTTTGGTCTGAATTTGGGCATATGCTATTTAGATTTATCCATCCACCTCTCTGAAGATACCAAGTTGATTTATGACGCCATATATCGGAGGTTTGGACAGACGCGACCGTTGTAGCGTGACTTCATCAGATTCCACCTAATTTGTGAGTTTTTTTTATTGTGGGGACGCTCTTCCCTGTAGGCGCAAGCCCCTGCAGTTAATTTCATTACCGTATTGCGATAGCCACTTTCTCCTTCTCCAGCAGTTCACTTCGTGTTGTGTGTCTTTTTTTTGTTTTGGTTGCCCGTGGATTGTATACGGAGACTAGTTTATGTCGTCGCTCGTAGGGCACAGATCAGTCCAAATCCGTATATTTTAGATTTAGATTTGTTTTATTTAAGGAATGTTAATCTAGTTTGAGATTAAGATCAACTTAAATATTTGAACATTTGGGCTCAATTTATTTTCACTAAGGATACGTTAGTCTATTCTGAGACTAAGATCAACCTAGAAAAATTTCAAAGATCATTTTTATTTCAGATCCAACAACAGAGCATAGGGCTCAGTTGTAAGAAAACCTTTTTAGAGAGACTAAACCAATTTGGGCTTAATCTGCTCAGTCTTTTTTGTGTTCGAAAGTGCTAAGCACTTATTTGGGCTTTGCTTCAGCCTCCCTTTTTATGCAAAAGTGCTAAGCACTTGTTTGACGCTCTGACACTCATATGAGTATCATGTGAAGCCTTCGGTTATGGGCGCCGCCCAATAAATGCTGAACACTCAGTTATTTTGACTGAATATATATATATATATATATATATATATATATATATATATATATAGTGCTAAGCACTTTTATATGGCGTTCACGTAAGGAGCACGTGCAGCGCTTGGCACTGTCCAATTAGTACTAAGCACTCAGCCGTTTTGGATGTATATGGAGTGCTAAGCACTTTTTGTATGGCATCCACGTGAGTAGCACGTGAGGCGTTGGACGCTACCCAATTAGTGCTCAGTACTCAACCGTTTTGGCTGTATATGGAGGGCTAAGCACTTTTTATTCAGCGCTCACGTGTATTTCACATGAGGCGCTGGCCTTCCGCTTTAGGCGCCCACGTGTTTTTCATGTGAGGCGCTGGGCGCTGTTGGGAAGGCGCCCACGTAGGAAGCACGTGAGACGCTAAGTTCTTTTCTTTTTTGGAGATTGAATCTCTGTTAGTGCCATTTTTGGCAATTAATGATAATCAAGATCTCCATTTTGATGACCTTGGATCGTTTTTTCCTTCATTGGAGAACTAATTTCTTCCTTTTCTTTTTATAAGAACTAAGTTATTTATGTAGGGTTAAACCTTAATTTCGGAGGAATTAAATTCTCAGAACATATGTTCTTTTTTCTTTTCTTTTCTTTTCTTTTCTTTCTTTCTTTTTAACATAGTTTTTTCTGAATCTTTGATTCTCAAGAACAAGATCTTTCTGATGAGAATTAAATTCTCAACTTGTGGGAGATTTGTCTTGTGGATCTTTGATCTAAAGAAAGAACTAAGTTCTTTGAGAAGGGTTAAACCCTTAGATAGGTAAAAAGAGATATTTTAGTCTTTGTGTTGTTTTTTTACCTAGGTTTTTTTGAGGAGGCAAGTCTTCTTCTTCTCTGTTGTTTTTAAACCTTTATGTATTTTTCAGAAGCTTATGGAGAGTTTCCTCTTTTTTTGAGACTTGAAGTCTCGGGTTCTTTATATAGGAGGGACAAATTGTTAATTAGTTTTGAGAAAATCTTTCATTGAGAGATTCCAATTGATTTAATTGGTCTCAAAATTGATTTGGGGAATTTTACACACCGTCGGATCTTTGATCTAAATGTTTATGTTTTACAGAATACGTTTTCTTGTTTTTAGCAAGATTGGGAAAATATTTTCCTATATACAGAATTTATTCTGTAAATCGGTGATTTTTAATCACCTTTGGATTTTTAATTCAAGAGCTCTCTGTTTTACAGAGAGCAAATCTTTTTTATTTAGAAAGATAGGGAAAATATATTTCCAAAATAGAATTTAATTCTATCATGGGATTTTTGATCCAACCAAGAGTATTTTCTCACTTAGGAAGGTTTGGGACATACATTTTCCTACTGGAATTTAATTTTATTATTTGATGATTTATCATCACCATTGGCCCTTGTTCCAGCCAAATTTTTTTGGCTCAGAGCTTGCTGTTCCCTTCTAAAAATAAAGGGAAAGCTCCACATGTTAAATACATGCACCCACATGCAAAGCATGTCAACTATCACCTCAGGTAGAGCTGTACGTGAAGTTCATATGGACGCCAATATTTAAACATAATAAAACAGCTAAGCTCTGTTAAAATTTTGTTGAGGCAGCGCCTCACGTGCCTCTCATGAGGGCGTCAACGCCAATCTTATAGGATTAATTCTATAGTGGCGCCGCACGTGCTCCCCACATGGGCGCCAATGTGCAAAGCACGGGAGCGCCTATCATAAATAAGAATTAAATTCTTAAGTGGCGTCCACGTGCACAACACGTGAGTGCCGACGCGCAAATTAAAAGCAAGTAGAATTAAATTCTACATGGGGATACTTTCCTAAAAACTGGGATATTCTCTGTTAAATAGAGCCGTTGGATAAAAAAATCCAATGGTGATAATAAATCATCAGATGATAAATTCTATTTGGGAAATATTTTCCTTCAAATATGGAAAGTTGTTCTCTAATAGAGAATCTTTGATTTAAAATCCAACTGTGATAAAAATATCACTAATTAAACTATCTGATAGAATTAAATTCTATAAGAGAGATCTTCTCTGTTAAACATAATTAAATTCTATGATTAGGAAAATATTTTCTAATCTTGTTAAATTAACAAGATATTCATATGATAGAATAAAATTCTATGTTAGGAAAATATTTCCTAATCTAGATAAACAAATAAGAAGGATCTTCTCTATTAAATAGAATAAAATTCTATATTAGGAAAATATCTTCCTAATCTTGTGATAGAATAAAATTCTATGTTACGAAAATATCTTTCTGATCTTGTTAAGACTAACAAAATATTCATATGATAGAATAAAATTCTAATCTTATTAAACTAACAAGATATTCATATGATAGACCAAAATTCCATCTCAGAAAAATATTTCCTAATCTTGATAAGCAAACAAGAAATCTTCTCTGTTAAAGAAAGAGCATTTGGATTAATTTTCTCTGTTAAACAGAGTGCCTTTGGATTAAAAATCTTACGGTGAATAAAATTCACCAATTGATCTAAAATATCATTTTTGATTGATCAATCATGATCTCTCAATAAGAGATTTTCTCAACAAATTGATTTTTTTCTCTTCTTCTATAAATAGGAGCAAAGTGATTAATAAAAGGGGAGGTGGAAAAAAGGAGACCCCCATAAGCTTCTGTAAAAATACAGTAGGCTTTCAAAACAACATAGAATTTAATTCTCTTAAAGAAAATGATTTCTCTCCTAAAAAACCCTAGGTAAAGAAAAAAGAAGAGATCAAAATATCTTTTTTACCTAACATACCATATCTAAGGGTTTAACCCTTCTCAAAGAATTTAATTCTTTCTCTGGATATGAGATACACAAGACAAGTCTCTCGCAAGTTGAGAATTTAATTCTTATCGGGAAGACCTTGTTCTTGAGAATCAAAGATTTAGGAAAGAAAAATATTGAAAAGAAAGAAGATGGAATTCTCCAAGAACTTAGTTCCTTCAAATCAAGAACTTAGTTATTTAAAAAACCTGATTCAAGATCCTCAAAATAACGATCTTGGTGATCCTTAATGGTCAAAACAACATTAAAAGAGATTTAACCTCTCTGAAAACATGAACATGGAAAACATGGAGTTCATAATACTCCAAGAACTTAGTTTTTTCAAATGAAGAACTTAGTTCTTAAAAAACATGATCCCAGATCCTCAAAATAATGATCTTGGTGATCGTTAATGGTTAAAATACCATTAAGAGAGATTTAAGTTCTCTAAAAATATCAACAGAGATTAAATCTTCAAAAACATAGCGCCGCACGTGAAACACACATGAGCGCCAAAGAAAATTAGTGCTTAGCACTATTGTAGCGCCTCACGTGAAAAGCACGTGAGCGCCCAATGCTAAAAACCCAGCCCCTCACGTGAAAAGCACGTGAGTGCCAGAAAAGATTAGTGCTTAGCACTATGCCAGCGTCTCACATGAAACACACGTGAGCGCTGTATATCTTAATGCTTAGCACTGCTGGGTAGTATAGAAATCCAATCTCAGCCCAAATTGGCTAAGTTTCCTGAGGTTAAATCTCTTTGATTTTAAACCAACTGAGCCTATATGCTTGTGATTTCTAAATTGATTTTATTCTCAAACATGACTGATGATCTCTCATTGACAATATCCAAAATAATATTCATCCCATATCTTCTAAGATAATCCTAGTCTCAAATATGACGAACGATTCTTAGGTCCACCACAACCCCTTTTCTCCTAAAATAAGGGATTTGGTTCAAGAGTATATCTCTCCACACCTCTGAAATATGCCGTAATTCCTTAACGTCTTCAGAGAGGTAGCAGGTCCCGACAACCAACAACTCTTTTCTCGTCCTAACTTGATGTAAAACTTCATTAAGACTAGGAATGATATATCCCACGTTAATGCACTTCCAAATTGACGTGCACATCTCAAATCGGAACGCACTCCAAATTGGATGCATTCCATGTCACCATCATTCACTCCGCCACGTAACAAATACACGTGTGCGCAAGTTGAATAATGGACCGAAATGTCCTTAAACTAATATTCGCCCTCAAACACGGTGACAGGGGACCGAAATGTTCTTAAACTAATCTTCATCCAAAACAGGGAACATTGGAACGAAATGTCCTTAAACTAACATTCAATCCAAACAGGGAATGTTGGACTGTGACGTCCTTAAACTAATTTGTTTTGCCTTGCAGACTGTTTACATAATGACTACCATATACTATCCATGGGCTATTCGTATATGATCTAATTGAGCCCATATGCTCACTACTCATAAATTGATCTTAGTCTCAAATATGGCTAATGATCCTTAGATCAAACCCGAATATCTCCTGAACCGATGGACCTCACAAATGTTAGATTTGCGTCCTAAGTTAATTCCCGTTGGCAAACCAAGCTACCAATGTGGGCCCCGTCAAGAAAAATTCTTGACCTAAACCCAAATCTCAAATATACGGATTTGGATCAATCCATGCCTTACGGGAGACGACATAAACTAGTCTCCGTATACAATCCATGGGCAACCAAAACACACACGACATGAAGTGAACTTCTGGAGCAGGAGAAAGTGGTTATCGCAATGCGGTAACGTAATTAACTGCAGGGGCTTATGCCTACAGGGAAGAGCGTCCCCACAATAAAAAAAATCCCTCATAAAATGAGAGGGAATTTGACAAAGTCTGCTACAATGGTCGCATCTGTCCAAATCTCCGATATACGGTGCCATAAATCAACCTGGTATCTTCGGAGAGGTGGAAGAATAAAAAAATCCAAATAGCATCTTCCCTCAAATTTAGGCCAGTCGTCCCAACGTCTCGGTCTCAGTCTTTCGGCGGTGAACAGATTCTGGCACGCCCGGTGGGACCTTTTCCTCTTTCCACTCCACACTTCGTGTGTCGTCAAAGGTGCTTCCCCTACCAAAAATTCGGTATTTGAAAGATTGGCCGGCCCTCCTCAAACTCTGCCAAGGATGTCGGTCTTCAACAGGTTGACGCCAACAACAGCCCCTCAGCAAAGCCGGGGGCATGAAGATGCCGTTTCCAAAACTGAGGCGGTCCAATTTGCAAGACACGCTCGACGTTGCCACTGGAGCCGAGTGAGAAAAGCTGGGAGAAATTCTCCCTCTGGACTTACCCCACCAGCTCCATTGGTGGAAATTGACGCTGCTGTTCCAACCGGGAACAACTTTGATCTACTCAGGAGGGTACGCAAGAACTCTCTAACGGCGGTGCTAAAGGAATCGCCCCCGCCTGCAGAAGCCATAGTGTAGGAAAAGCTGGAGAGCCCCCATCAACGGCTCTCCTCCCAAATTCATAGGGTCTGGCGAAAAGTCTAGGACTTCATGATTGATCAAAACTACTTTCGTCGACCGAAGAAATCGAAGGCTCGGCAAGAGAAAGACCACCCCTCCATCATACAGCGAGGGACTTCTTCTGCCCGGGTGCCTGTTACAATGACTCCTTCAACTCTGACCTCCCACAAAAGGATGAGGCCAGAGAAAATCCCACCGCCGACGGCAAATTCCAAAGACGATGACCCAAACGCCCTAAGTCTGGGGGCATGATCGTACATACGGTCTACATGGCTTCCGGGAAAGAAGAAAGCCGTACTTTCGTAGGTCACCAGCCGCAAATTCGTTCGCTGACAAAAGCTCAAGAGTAACAACAAAAGCTCCAGGAAATGCTGACCAAAATAGAAGCACTTACCGGGCAGAAAGAAAGCCCGGACACAATAGCCGAACAGCGCCAGGAGCAGGAGACCGATACAGAGTTCCGGCGAAGAGTGCTTGAAAGAAAGGACAAGGAAGCTACTGAGCAGGCTGCTGACATAAAGCAGATGGCTCTCTTGTTCTAAGACATGGTTGGGATGATGATCCAGCCAGAACCCTAGGACGAGGATCCGCCGATAATCATCATGGATGACAGAGGGGAACATCAAATTCTCTTCCGGCCTTATCGGCGGTCAAGGAGGAAACAATCTCCAAGGCTGCTCTTGATGATTATATCTCTTAATAAATACGAGCTCATCAAGATAATGAAGCCGCAGGTCAAATCATCAGAACTGGGCGAACATATCCAGGCTGGTATGACCAAATTAAATACCCGCCGGGATATACGATCCTCAAGTTCTATGTGTACAAGAGGACAACAACCCACATCTGCACGTCATGCAGTTCAGAGCTCTGTGCGGAAAAACTGGAGGCGACGACAAACCGTTGCTTCGCCAGTTCGTTGGCAGCCTATCAGAGACGGCCTTTGAATGGTATTCGGAGCTCCCAAATGATTATGTGAGAACATTCACAGAGATGGAACTGCTGTTGATTGGTGTGTTTAAAAGTGTTTTCGGTGTAAAGTGACCGCAATCAATAGCGGTGTCGTTAGTATCTAGCCGAGATGAGTACGGGTCGTCCTTAGGGAATCGTCGAACCTTTATCTTGCTTTAGATGAGTTGATTGAAATATAGATGGTTTGTTCTAGATCTACGATATACGGATGTAGATTTTATGAAGAAGAGCTTTGTAGGGTTCATATGACTTAGTAGTAATGGATGACTAATTAAAAATGACTCATTTTATCTTTTAATAGTTTAAAACTAGATCGATAGTGATGAATGTAGATTATGGTTCTTTTGGAAAAAACTAGGGTTTCCCCGCTCCTAACCCTTGTCCTTACATTGATCTCTCTTCATGTCTAGCCCTTAACTAAACAAGTGTTAATCTAATCTCAAATTGTGGTCGAGACTATCAATAAATTGGTAGCGCCCCCGATAAGGATGTTAACAATTGTTTTGCTAAAGTTTATAAACTTTAAAAGATGTAAAAGAAGTTAAGAGATTTTATCATCTATTGATCTACCCTAACCTATGAACCCTAGCAAGCGTAGAATTACTCACACATGTTTTGAGAAGAAGAAGAAAAGATAGAGAAGGAGATCATAATGTAAATGCAGAAAGTAAAATGCAAAGAACTAAACTAAAGATTTACCTTTATTAATCAACTTTAACATGTACAAATCCTATGAAATTTGAATACGAAGAACTCTTGTGTTGCTCTCAATCTTTATCTCGTAGGAAGTAGATGTTCAGTCGATTGATCACGTCAATTTATCACGTCGATTCGTGGACCTGTCTTGGATCTCTTGATCTTGTCAGTGATTTTGGTGATGTAAAAGGTGATGATTTTTCATATAAGCTCTCGGTCCTTTAAATAACCTTAGAAGCAAAAACCCTAGTGCCTATGTGTGATTATTTACTGTTGTGATCACACCGAGAAAATCTCAGATCCTACGGCCATGATATTGCCGCGGATCCGCCGCAGATATGCATATTTGGCCACGGTTGGGCGGCGACATGGTGAGATCAGGGTTTGAAAATTCTTGGGTTTCTAGGTGTTGATACGTGGATATTGTTGTGGTGTCAGGATTCTTTAAAATCTTTCTCTGAGTCTCCGCCATTATTGATTTTACGATTTGATTCAACTTTATCGGCAGATTTTATTCCCGACATCTCGGATATCTCGATCTCCAGACCTGAGCTCATATCTGCACAATATCTTAATTCATAGTATTAGTAATATTTGTTATTTATCTTGAGATATTATCCTAACCATTAGTATGATATGATATTTTAAGAATATTGATTAGGATTATTTGATATGATATTCATATTTAAATTATCAAAATATCATATAAATATTATATGCATATATTTTCCTTCATAATGTTAATTATAATATATAAACATATGATAAAGAGTATCTTGAAGATAAACCGACATATATTCCATAATTACAATAAACACCTTTAAGTACTTAACAAAAGTAAGAAAAATGTTCCATCAAATGTGCAAGATTTTCGACTGAACAAATACCCCCAAACTTAATTTTGATCGTCCCGAGCAAACTAGTTATTCAAGAGAGGGAGAAAAAAGGAAAAGAAAAACCTAGCACACTTTCGTAGGCAATACGATTGCACTTAGCACGTGCAACAAGTCTTTAAATCTCTAGGTGTCCCTAGTAGGAGGAGTGTTTTCTCCTGAGGGTTTTCAGCGGATTACACCCACAAAATCCCATACTGAAATAAAGAAGATGAAACTTACATACAAAGATAATAACATATAAAAGAAAGAACTTGAAAAGAAAAGTTTCAAACTACACGAGCTTTTTAGTTGCTATGAGCCCTATCTTAATAGTCATGAAAAGATGTCAGAAATCAAATCATCCCGCAATAAAACGTCGCTTTTAGTCTTCTCCCTACCTTTTCCAAATATCGATCATATACCCCTACGTGTGTGTAAAATACATCCCTATACTGAGAGAATTCAATTCAAGTTATCATACCCATGTCCATCTTCCTTAATACTTTTTAGTCGGTGAATATTTTCTGATGGAATTGCTCACACATTCTTCATGCGACCGCTAATATTTCTTGAGGTACTAACCGACCGATTACTAAATTTGCTCTCTCGTTAAGGCATAATTATCTTCGTCTTGCAACACCTAAGGCTTAGCAGTGACTCCCAAATCAGTTGGTCTAAGGCACTAGGTGATAAAGCACCCTCGCTATATTTTTTTATGCTGCTTTAAATAATTACAAAACCAGTGTTCATTTTTCTTCACCATTTTTTATTTATACTTATATTTTCCTTCATACTAAGGCTTTTAGATAATAGCATTTCAAGGTATCCTCTACTATCCCAAGTTTCAAGATGTGTGCAAGTGCGTATAGTAGGGTATCAACGTTCAGATGTTTGAACTCATGAATAGAGACTATTTTTCAGACTTATTTCTATTCTCAGATTAGTGATTTCCTTCATCTTACTAACCCTTGGGACAACAGCTCATGATTACCTATTACTAGCTTCTATTATCTCAAGTTTCAAGATGTGTGCAAGTGCGTATAGTAGAGTATCAACGTTCAGATGTTTGGACTCAAGAATAGGGACTATTTTTCAGACTCATTCTATCCTCAGATTAGTGATTTCCTTCATCTTACTAACCCTTAGGACAACAGCTCATGATTACCTATTACTAGCTTCGCATTGAAAATATCTAATTTTCTTGCTTTTCTTAAACCCATTCCTATCTTTCATATGTAATTTTTCACTTTCTAACTTTTATTATCAAAAAAATTTCAGCTATTTTTTTTATATAGTGCCTAGTGCCAAATGATATTTCAGTTAATACAAACCTCCCCCAAACCTGTTTTCAGCAGTGCCCTCACTGATATTGTTCCTTGAGCACATAGACCTGTAGAGGAGAATAATAGGGGTAAAATAATAATGAAATACTACCCCCAAACTTGTTCTATGGCACGCACAGATATTCAGTTATATCTTAGTTCACTCACCTCCATTCTTATATGAAACAGTGTTACCGAAATATGGAGGTGAGGCGGAGGAAAGTTGGTTATGATAAAGCGGCTCCTGTAAAAACATGAGCTCCTCCGCTGGGTTAGCGGAAAAGAACGGTTTTAATCTATGCCCATTAATTTTAAAAATAGAACCGTTATTAGCATTTTCCATATCCACTGCGCCGTGCGGGTACACAAACTGCACCACAAAAGATCCTTTCCAACGAGATTTAAGCTTATCCGGATGAAGGTGGATGCAAGAATCGTAAAGAAGGACCTGCTGTCCCGAGGTGAAAGTTTTTCTAAAAAGGTTTTTGTCGTGGAACACTTCAGTCCGGTTCTTTACTACAACCGCATTATCATAGGCTTCATCGCGAAGTTCACTAAGCTCATTTAATTGCAGCTTCCGATAGCTGCAAGTTTGATCAAAATCAAATTTAAGTTATTTAATAGCCCACATTGCTTTATGTTCGATCTCGATAGGAAGGTGACAAGCCTTCCCAAACACTAGTCGGTATGGAGACATTCCAAGATCGGTCTTATATACGGTACGAACTGCCCAAAAAGCATCCGTCAATTTAGTGGACCAATCTTTACGGTTCTTAGAAACCGTTTTCTCCAAAATTTGTTTGATCTGTCTATTGGAGATCTCAGCTTGCCCGCTTGTTTGGGGATGATAGGGCATAGAAAGCTTGTGGTTGATTGAATATTTCAGCATCAAAGCCTTGAAAGCTCGATTACAGAAATGCGTCCCGTTATCGCTAATTATAGCATGAGGGTGTCTGAATCACGAAAAGATATTTTCTTTAAGGAATTTAACAACCACCTTGTTGTCATTAGTGTGACACGGTACTGCTTCCACTCATTTAGAGACATAATCAACCGCAAGTAAGATGTATAAATTCCCCAAAGAGTTGGGAAATGAGCCCATAAAATCAATTCCCTAAACGTCAAATATCTCCACAACCAAGATAGGTTGGAGCGGCATCTCATTTCTCCATGAAATCCGACCCATGTGTTGACACCGTGAACAAGTTTTGCAATGATCATATGCATTTTTAAATAATGTTGGCCAATAAAAGCCACATTGCAAAACTTTCTCCTCCGTTTTACGTGGACCAAAGTGACCGCCACATGCCTGATCATGGCAGAAAGACAATACACTCTTGAATTCTTCATTAGGGACACATCGATGAATGATTTGATCGGGACAATACATAAACAAATAAGGTTCATCCCAGTAAAAGTGTTTTACTTTGGATAGAAATCGGTGATTGTCTTATTTCAACCATTCGCTGAGTATAAATCCCGTAGCTAAATAATTCACAATATCCATGAACCAAGGTTCGCAGGATATGGTCAAGAGCTGTTCGTCAGGAAAGGACTCGTTTATTGGCACAGTCAATGTTGGCGAAGAAGAAAGGCGTGAAAGATGGTCGGCTACTACGTTTTCACATCCACTCTTATCTCGTATGACAAGATCAAATTCTTGTAACAACAGGATCCAACGTATTAGCCTGGTTTTAGCATCCTTCTTCGATAAAAGATGACTTAGGGCGGAGTGATCGGTGTAAACTACAACTGGAGAGCCAATCAAGTAGGGCCTGAATTTTTCTAATGCAAATACAATTGTCAATAGTTCTTTCTCGGTAGTTGTAAATTCATTTGGGCATCGTTCAAGGTTCTACTTGCATAGTAAATTACATCTTATCAATGTGCTGTTCTAAGACTGCACCAATAGCATCACACATAAGCTCAAACGGGTGATTCCAGTCCGGAGATGACAGAACGGGGGTTGTAGTGAGGGAGTTTTTAAGTGATTCAAAAGCATCATTGCAATCCAAATCAAAGTGAAATGTTGTATCCTTGGCCAATAGAAAAGTTAAGGGTCTAGCAATTTTGCGAAAATTCTTAATGAATCTTGGTTGCTAAAATCCTGCATGACCAAGGAAGGATCGTATATCTTTGACGTATTTGGGAGGAGGAAGGTTATGGATGATATCTATTTTAGCTCTGTCTACCTCCAAGCCTTTCCGTGAAATGATATGTCCAAGGTATACCTTCTCGAACCATGAAATGTCATTTTTCCCAATTCGAAGTTAAATTCTTATCCTTACAGCGGATAAGAACAGCGTCAAGATGACGAAGGCATTCCTCAAAGGAGTTCTCAAATATGGAGAAATCGTCCATAAATATCTCCAGAAAATTCTCGACCATGTTCGAGAATATCCCCATCATACACCGCTGAAATGTAGCGGGAGCATTGCATAACCCAAAGGGCATGCGTCTATAAGAAAAAGTACCGAAAGGACAAGTAAATGTTGTCTTATCTTGATCCTTTTCGGCGATGGGGACCTGGTTATAGCCGGAGTATCAGTCCAAGAAACAGTAGTATTCATGCCCGACTAATCGTTCTAACATCTGGTCAATGAAAGGTAGATGGAAGTAATCTTTCCTTGTTGCGGCATTGAGTTTTCTATAATCAATACATACCCGCCATTCAGTTTGGGTGCTTGTTTGGATCAACTCATTAGCCTCATTAGTTATGACCGTGATGCCAGACTTTTTAGGGACCACATGAATAAGATTTACCCATTGGCTATCAGATATTGGGTAAATTATACCACTATCTAAACACTTGACGATTTCTTTCTTTACCACCTCCTTCATGACGGGATTCAACCGTCTCTGTGGATCTCGGGTTGGTTTGGATTCATCCATCAAATGTATATGATATTCAACAATCAAGGGAATAATTCCTTTGATGTCCGCCATTTTCCAACTAAAAGCTTGCCGATTTGATTTCAAGACCGACAAAAGAGCGCTCTCTTGCTCCAAAACTAGAGAAGCGGATATGATCACGGGTAAGGAATCATTCTCACATAAATATGCCTATTTAAGATGAGAAGGTAGCGGTTTGATATCTAGTGTCGGCGGAGAGACGATAGAAGGTAGGGTAGGGGAATTATACTCGGACTCCCTAAGAGGATCATAACTAGCGTAGGATATTGATTCGGAAAGCTCAACTGAATTTTGCGACGAGTCAAATGATTCAAACTAGGGGGTGGACTTATCAAAGGTGTCCTCACTAGTATAGTAATTTGCTAGATCAAATAATGACGCACTAGTGTCTTCGAGATCATTGTCGCAAAGTCTCTCAACTTTGCAGCCGTCGAAAGCTATCTCGTTGACAGAACAGATATCGATTAGATGAGCAGAAGGTTCATACGGTTGACTTCCTAATTTTATAAATATTAAGCTCAATTGTCATCTTCCCGAAGGATAAGTTCATAGAACCGTTACGACAATTAATTGCAGCATTGGAAGTTGCTAGAAAAGGCCGACCGAGAATCACCGGAATTTGGTTTCATGGGTTCGCCACAGGCTGTGTATCTAAAACAATAAAGTCCACAGGGAGTATAAATTCTTCGACTTTGATTAACACGTTCTCTAGCTCACCACTAGGTTGAGTGATAGATCGATCGGCCATCTGGAGAGTGTAGTGTGCATGTTTCAACTCTCCAATACCTAGCGGCTCATAGACAGAATACGGGAGCAAGTTAACACTAGCGCCTAGGTCAAGTAAAGCACGATTGATGCTTTTACCCCTAATAGTTATAGATATTTTAGGACAACCGGGGTCCTTACGCTTCTTAGGCAATTGTTGGGTAAAAGCCGTGTTTACATTGCTCGTTAAGAACACCTTTTTCGGCACTTGAGTTTTTCTCTTCCTCATGTACAAGTCCTTAAGGATTTTTACATAAGACGGAACTTGTTGAATAATATCTAAGAGAGGAATATTTATTTTAACTTTCTTAAACATTTCCATAATTTTCTCCATTTGTGCATTAGGTTTGTTGGCCCTCAACCTGTTGGGAAAATGAGCTTTATCAATAAGAGTTGGGTCCAACATTGGATGAGAAGTTTGTGGGGGATGGAATCGATCCCAGAATTGGAGTTGGAATCGTTTTAGGTTGACTCGAGGGAGTGAGCGAAGGGCTTAAGATTAGTGGAAAATGGAGAATAGGCTTAGAAGACGATGGTGGGCTAGACGAATTAGGGTTAGAAGAAGAAGGCGGGGTTTTATCAGATTCAACATCATCAACCTGTTCATCGACTTGATTGTTCAACACTCTTCCCGATCTCAACGTGATTACGGCACTCACATTATAATTTTGTGAGTGTCCAGGATTCGGTAGAGGTTGAGATAGGAGTTTCCCTTTCTCCCTCTCACTCATCGCGGCATTTAACTATGCAAGTTATGCTTCTATCGATTTTAATGCTTTCACCGTGGGAAGTTGTGTGCTGCACTAACGTTTGGATAGAAAATGTTAAATTAGCGTCGTTTGCGTGGAATGTTTAATAAATGTTTCCAAGCTTCGTTCGAGTGCAGAGGATTTTTCAGTACCGGCCGTTGGGAAAGAATTATTATAAGATGCAGAGTTATTGGTCGGATATTGAAAAGTTTGTGGTTGAAAGGTGTGCTGACTCTGTTGTGGTGGTTGCTGTTGCTGTGGAGGAGGTCTGTGATAGTTATTTTGGCTTGGGAATGTATTTTGAGTTTGAGTTTGGTTGTGGTTCCAAGCAAAATTAGGACGATTCCTCCATCCCTGATTGCATGTGAAAGAATAAGGATCGTTTCTAGGTCGTTGCTGAAAAGCTGCATTAGTTTGTTCTTGACCTTGAAACCAAGGATTCAAAGGACATCCTTCCGTTAAATGTGATGGGTCAGAACAGCGACCACACACGGTTTTGGGAAGCGTAACTTGATTTAGAGAGTCTGAGAGACTTTGGTTTCTATAGCTTCGAGTTTCCTTTGTATCGCTGCCATTTTGGCTTTTACTGCAATGGAAACATCAAACTGATGGATACCTCCCCTAGACGATGTTGGTATAATGCTTTCCTACTACAAAGTTTGTTCGGCGAGATCTTCCAGAAATTGCTAAGCTTAACCATCGTCTTTAGACATGAAATGGCATTGACAAATGGTTTCAAGTATCTGTTTTGTCGCTGGATTAACACCCTCATATATAATTCGGTAAAGATCCCATCTATTGATTCCGTGATGAGGGTATTGGACAAGAAGATTTTTAAACCGTTCAAAACATTTCCAAAATGGTTCGTTGGGAAGTTGGGTAAACTGGTTAATCTCTCTTCGAACATGGACGGTCTTATGATTTGGATAAAAGTTCTTAAGGAATGCTATAACGAATTCATCCCATTTGGAAATAGAGTGTGCGGCAGTGTTATAGAGCCATTTTTCTGCTAGATTGCACAAGGTAAAAGGGAGAAGACGTAATCTCATAGTATCCACAGAAAGTTATGTACTGCCCATCATTGCGCATACGTTTTCGAATTTGGTTATAAAAACGTATGCGTCTTCAGATTCAAGCCCGTGAAATTTAGGCAACAGGTTGATGAAGTGGGGTTTAATTTTTAAATTATCTCCTTTGGCTGGTGGAATAGATAGACAAGTAGGAAGGGGGCCGCGCATCGGGTAGCATCTTTTTTGAACAGAGATGCACGGTGGATTCTGTGCACTTACGGGTGGTGGCAGGGTAGTGTTGTGAAGATCTGATGGAGAACCATCCATCTCAGTTGATGTGGTGGGTAGAGGGGAAATAGAAGATGAAGAAGTACCGACTTCGGAGTCGATAGTAAAAACGCGGACAAGATGGGCACTAGAATCTCGTGTCCAGCCGATAATGCACTAAGCGGGTTTAGCGCATGTGGTAGCGTGTGTGAGAACGATTTTTAGAAAAGGTTTGTTTTGAAAAAGCGTTGGACGTGAGGCTTGACTCAATAAATCATAAAATGCATAATCAACCCTAGAACTAAGGTCACCTAGGTCAAGCACTAGACCACTCCTAGACTTCCAGAAGACAAGCCGCATGATCAATCCTCTACCACCTCTTTATCACTCTTGTGGTCAGGTAAGTGCCAGGTAAGCAGGAGGTATCCGCTATACGAATCACTGAAAATAGCGGGCCTAATTAAGTAACCACTTTCCTTAGTCACACTTTCCTGGACACCACAAAAGAAATGCGGATAAGCAACAGATTACCCACGGCCCTCCTCTGTCCTAATTGAGCGCGACGGTCCTTAGAGGTTTGGTTTAGATATTTTTTAATTAATGTAGAGTGAAAGTATGCTCGTTTTGTGATTTGTGGGCCTTAGGAAGGGTGATGAGATCCCCACCTAATCTGAATTTGGGTTATTGCCCCTTAATATCTGTTTTTAAAATATGCACAAACAAACCGATACCAAAACACGCAAAAAAAAATTTTTAGCGGCGCTTTTTGTAAAGAATTCTGCAGAAAATATCAAATTATTGGATTATAGAGGAGAGAGAAGAATCAGAGAAAGATATTTGAAGATTTTGGGGGTACAAATCCCAAAGCCACCGCGGTTCCGCGGCCAAGTGATTACTATTGTCGTGGTTCCGCTGCACTTTGGTGTGGTCTTTTGCTGGTTTTTTCTGCAGTGCACCACTAAGTTTCTCTGGAATATGTGGAAAGCATCTAAATCTCTTTTTTCTTGCTTCAGTGACTCCAGATTCTCTTGCAAAAGTCGCACAATAATCGTTAAATACACAATATGCGGTTTTGGTTCTGTTTTACGATTGTCGGATTTTATGATAAATCAACCCGAATAACAAGAAAAAAATTACAGCCGTCTCCCCGGCAAAGGCGCCATTTTATTGGTGTGTTTAAAAGTGTTTTCGGTGTAAAGTGACTGCAATCAATAATGGTGTCTCTAGTAGCTAGCCGAGATAAGTACGGGTCGTCCTCAGGGAAACATCGAACCTTTATCTTGCTTTAGACGAGTTGATTGAAATATGGATGGTTTGTTCTAGATCTACAATAGACAGATGTAGATTTTTTGAAGAAGAGGCTTGTAGGGTTCATATGACTTAGGAGTAATGGATGACTAATTAAAAATGACTCATTTTATCTTTTAATAGTTTAAAACTAGATCGATAGTGATGAATGTAGATTATGGTTCTTTTGGAAAAAACTAGGGTTTCCCCGCTCCTAACCCTTCTCCTTGCATTGATCTCTATTCAAGTCTAGCCCCTAACTAAACAAGTGTTAATCTAATCTCAAATCGTGGTCGAGACTATCAATAAATTGGTAGCAAGCCCGATAAGGATGTTAACAATTGTTTTGCTAAAGTTTATAAACTTTAAAAGATGTAAAAGAAGTTAAGAGATTTTATCATCCACTGATCTACTCTAGCCTACGTACCCTAGCAAACGTAGAATTACTCACGCATGTTTTGAGAAGAAGAAGAAAGGATAGAGAAGGAGATCATAATGTAAATGTATAAAGTAATGCAAAAATTAAATGCAGAAAGTAAAATGCAAAAAACTAAACTAAAGATCTACCTTTATTAATCAACTTTAACATGTACAAATCCTTTGAAATTAGAATACAATGAACTCCCGTGTTGCTTTCGATCTTCATCTCGTAGGAAGTATATGTTCAGTCGACTGATCACGTCAATTTATCACGTCGATTCATGGACCTGTCTTGGATCTCTTGATCTTGTCAGTGATTTTGGTGATTAAAAGGTGATGATTTTTCATATGAAGCTCTTGGTCCTTTAAATAGCTCTATAAGCAGAAACCCTAGTTCCTATGTGTGATTATTTACTGTTGCGATTACACCGAGAAAATCTCAGATCTTACGGTTATGATATTGCCGCGGATCCACCGCAGATATGCATATTTGGCCGCGGTTGGGCGGCGACATGGTGAGATCAGGGTTTGAAAATTCTTGGGTTTCCAGGTGTTGACACGTGGAGATTGTTATGATGTCAGGGTTTTTTAAATCTTTCTCTGAGTCTCCGCCATTATTGATTTTACGATTTGATTCAACTTTATCGGTAAATTTTATTCCCGACATCTCGAATATCTCGATCTCCAGACCTAAGCTCATATCTGCACAATATCTCAATTCATAGTATTAGTAATATTTGTTATTTATTTTGAGATATTAACCTAACCATTAGTATGATATGATATTTTAAGAATATTGATTAGAATTATTTGATATGATATGCATATTTAAATTATCAAAATATCATATAAATATTATATGCATATATTTTCCTTCATAATGTTAATAATAATATATAAACATATGATAAAGAGTATTTTGCAGATAAACCCACATATGTTCCATAATTACAATAAACACTTTTAAGTACTTAACAAAAGTAAGGAAAATGTTCCATCAAATGTGTAATATTTTCGACTGAACAGCTGTTCACACAGCGGTTCGCCAGCGCAAGCGAGCGCACCCCGATCACGACAATAATTAATGCCAGGGTAAAGCCAGAAGAAACCTGGGACCAATATGCGATCCGGTGGCGGAACCTATGGTTTAAGTGCGAACATCGCATTGAAGGATCCCCCGCCGTAGGCATATTCATTGGAACCCTTGACCCTCAAACGACTGTATCCCAGTTCATGACATTCTTCAAGCCGACGACCTTCCAACAGCTCATGGATAAAATAACTCGATTGGATCAGATGGGTCAAGACCCTTCATCATCCGTTGAAGATGAATGAAAAGCGGAGGTACGGTGGCGTTTGTCGCCAACGCTCAATAAAAAATGAGCGGCTCTGAGGTAACCTGTCGCCAAAATAGTGATGGCGTGGGTACTCGCTCCTCCTGAGATATACACAAGGGGAATATTTCTCACTGGCGGAAGAATCTCTACGTGGGATGGTCCTTTCTTCTCAAAGAACAGAAAGGATATCAAGAGACCTACAAGCAGGTCCTGTAATCAAGTGGAATATCCCACTTGAACCAAAAAACCATGGGAGAGATGCGAAATCCATGTCCCACTCCGAATCAGACGATGAGGGGAAAACCCCCCAAGTAAAGTCCATTCTTTCAAGGAAGTGGAAGACTCGGCAGAAGGAATGATGTGATATCTCGTTCCTTCATATATGAAGAAGATGCTCTATCAGTATTGGAAAGCGACATTGATGAGCAGGGGCAGGTGCAGGTGCCGTTTAAACTATCCTGTATTTCTCGCAAAACAACCTGATTGCTGTGATGGTAAAATAAGTAGTCCAAGAGGGTGAAGACA
This sequence comes from Agapanthus africanus, assembly GCA_030015575.1. Taxonomy (NCBI): domain Eukaryota; kingdom Viridiplantae; phylum Streptophyta; class Magnoliopsida; order Asparagales; family Amaryllidaceae; genus Agapanthus; species Agapanthus africanus. The sequence goes on along the minus strand of JASDDO010000022.1, from coordinate 870,840,600 downwards.
GCCTAAGGCGTGAAGTGTCCATGCATACAAAAGACATGCAGCAATGCCTCGGCAAGCAAGCGTTGGAAGGAATGAGTTATGTAACTCTCCGACCAAACTTCAATAATGGACCGAGAAGTCTCTAAACTAGTGCGTCGCCCCAAACACGGCGATGTTGGACCGAGATGTTCATAAACTAGCATTTCATCCCGAACATAGGAATGATGGACCGAAACGTCTCAAAACTAGTGCGTCGCCTCAAACACGACGTGTCGCCTCAAACACGATGTGCAACAAGCCGTTAAACCTCTAGGTGTCCATTGTAGGAGGAGTGTTGTCTCCTGAGGGTTTTCAACGGATTACACCCACAAAATTTCATAATAAAAGAAAGAAAATGAAAGTTACGTATAAAGATAAGAACTATAAAATAAAGAACTTGAAAATAAGAGTTTCCAACTACACCAGCTTTTCAGTTGCCATGAGCCCTATCTTAATGGCCGAGAAAAGATATTAGAAATCACACCATCCCTCAATAAAAAACATCGCTTTTAGTCTTCCTACCCATCTTTCTTCCAAACATCGATCATATACCCCAACGTGTATGTAAAAGTCATCCTTACACTTAGAGAATTCAATTCAAGCTATCATACTCTTGCTCATCTTCCTTAATACTTTATAGCCGGTGAATAATTTCGATGGAATTACCCATGCGACCGTCAATATTTCTTGAGGTACTAACCGACCGATTACTACATGTGCTCGCTCATTTAGGCGTAATATTCCCGTTTTGCAACACTTAAGGCTTAGCAGTGATTCCCAAACCAGTTGGTCTAAGGCACTAGCTGATAAAACACCCTCGCTGTATTTTTTATGCTGCCTTAAACTATTAAAAAAATAGTGTTCATTTTTCTTCACCATTTTTTTATTTATATTTATATTTTTCTTCATACCAAGGCTTTCAGATAAGAGCATTTCAAGGTATCCTTTACTATCCCAAGTTTCAAAATGTGTGCAAGTGCGTATAGTAAGGTATCAACGTTCAAATATTTGGACTCAAGAATATGGACTATTTTTCAGATTCAGATCTATCCTCAGATTATTGATTCCCTTCATCTTACAAACCCTTGGGACAACAGCTCATAACTACTTATTACTAGCTTCGTTTAAGAAAATATCCAACTTTCTTGCTTTTCTTAAACTATTCCTATCTTTCATATGTAATTTTTCACTTTCTAATATTTTATTATCAAAAAAAAATTATTTTGTGCTTTTATGTATGATAATGCAAAGTAATGCGTGAATAAGCACAAATCTCCCCTAAACCTGTTTGCAGCAGTGTCCTCATTGATGTCATCTGTTAAGCTTAAAAAAACAGTTGACACGGAAGGAAAAGTTAGTAACAGGGACATGAATAAATGATAGTGAAATCCTCCCCCAAACTTATTTTTGGCTCACAATTTTATAAAAATCTATTTTCTTTCAAGAGCCAAAATATTTTCTCCCCCCCCAAACTTGAGTGAAATTGTATTAAGCATTTAAAATTATAAAGAGGGGGGGTTAAAGTTATTAGTCAATATAAAGCTTTACAAAGACCAAAAGTCAACACCAACCATTTAAATATTTTATCGATATAACGTACTTGTTGGTAGAAGATCATGTCACCTATAGATGTGAAGAAGTGGGGAGGAGATAAGAAGTGCAATAGGACGGGTTTATGTCTCGGTTTGTAGAGATGAAACAATGATGATGGATTACTCGCATTCTCGTTCTTGATAAGAAGAAGAGGTGGCGGTTCAACTTCTTTGGGTTGGGATTGATTCATCACAACTCCTATGTCATCTAAGAATGCGAGTTCTTCGACGAAAATGTCTTCAAAGCTTTCATCAATTTTCTGAATGATAATCTCATCGGAAAGAAAGGTATGATCCTTAGAGTCCATAAAAGGTCATATTTAGTGTTAGATGTTGACCCGGAAAGCTCGACTAACTTATTCGATAATTCAAAAGATTCGGACTTGGGTGTGGACTTGTCGATAGAAAGGTCCTCATGTGTATAATAAATAGCAGGATCACACAACAACGCACTAGTGGAGTCGAGATAAGTATCGTGAAGATTTTCAAGTTCGCTGCTGTCGGAATCTATTATTTCGTCAAAACATACTTAAGTGTAGGATTCGGAGGGTTCACTTCACAACTTGTAAATGTTAAGCCCGTTTCGACAATTGATTATTGCGTTGGAAGTCGCTAGAAAAGACCGACCTAGAATCACCGGGATTTGGTTTCGTGGGTTCGCCACCGGATGTGTATCTATAACGATAAAGTCCACAGGGAATATGAATTCCCCGACTTTGATTAACACATCCTCTAGCTCACCCTTAGAATAGGCTCGGAAGAAGGTGGTGGACTAGACGAAGTAGGAAAAGTGGTAGAAGCCGGGTATCATTAATATCATTGACATCAACGTCATCAACATGACCCACTTGGTTGTTCAACTCTCTTCCCGATCTCAACGTGGTTACGGCACTCACATTATAATTTTGTGAGTGGCCAGGATTTGGTAGAGGTTGAGATGGAAGTTTCCATTTCTCTCTCTCACTCATCGCGGCATTTAACTGTGCAAATTGTGCTTCTATCGATTTTATACTTTCACCGTGGGAAGCGATGTTCTGCACTAGAGTTTAGATAGCAGACGTTAAATTAGCCGTCATTTGTGTAGATTGTTTAATGAACGTGTCGAGTGCAGAGGGTTTATCGGTACCGGCCGTTGGGAAAGAATTATTATAAGGATCAAAGTTGTTGGCCGGGTTTTGAAAAGGTTGCAGTTGAAAGGGGTGCTGACTCGGTTGTGGTGGTTGCTGTTGCTGTGGGGGAGGTCTTTGATAGTTGCTTGGGAACTGGTTTTAATTTTGAGTTTGGTTTTGGTTCTAAGCAAAATTAGGATGATTCCCCCATCCTTGATTGTATGTGGAAGAATAAGGATCGTTTCTAGGTCGTTGCTGAAAAGCAGTATTAGTTTGTTCTTGACATTGAAACGAAGAATTCAAAGGACATTCTTCCGTCAAATGTGATGGGTCGGAACAGCAACTACACACTGTTTTGGGGAGCGTAACTTGGTTTAGGGAGGCAAACGAGAATTTGTTTTCGATAGCGTCGAGTTTCTTTTGCATCGCTGCCATTTCAGCTTTTACTGCGATGGAAACATAGAGCTGATGGATACCTCCCCTAGACGATGTTGGTCTAACTCTTTCCTACTGTAAAGTCTGTTCAGCGAGATATTCCAGGAATTTCCAAGCTTCGCTTTCGTCTTTAGACATGAATTGGTATTGCCAAATGGTTTCAAGCATTTGTTTCGTGGAAGGATTAACACCCTCATATATAATTCGGCAAAGCTGCCATTTATTAATTCCATGATGGGGGCATTGTAGAAGAAGATCCTTGAACCGTTCAAAGCATTTCCAGAATGGTTTATTGGGAAGTTGGGTAAACCGATTGATCTCGCTTTGAACACGGGTGGTTTTATGATTGGGATAAAATTTCTTAAGGAAAGCTATAACGAACTCATCCCATTTAGCAATAGAGTGTCCGTCAGTGTTATAAAGCTATTTTTCTGCTAGATCGCACAAGGTGAAAGGGAGAAGACGTAATCTCATAGCATCCACTGAAAGTTGTGAAGTGCCCATCATTGTATATACGTTTTCGAATTTGGTTATGAAAACGTATCCGTCTTCGGATTCAAGTCCGTGAAATTTGGGCAACAGTTTGATGAAGTGGGGTTTAATTTCAAAATTTTCCCCATTGGCTGGTGGAATAGACAGACAAGTAAGAAGGGGTCCACGCACGAGATAGCATCTTTCTTGGAGAGAGATGCGTGGTGGATTCTGCACAACTACGGGCGGTGTCAGGGTGGTATCATGAAATCCCAATGGAGATCCGTCCATTTTGGGAGATGTGTTGGGTTGAGGGGAATAAGAAGACGAAGAAGTACCGACTTCGGAGTCGACAGCGAAAACGCGGATAAGAAGGGAACTAGAATCCCATGTCCAACCGATCATGCACTAAGCGGGTTTAGCGCAAGCGGAAGCGTGTGTCAGAACTAAAAAGGTTTGTTTTGAAAAGTGTCGGACGTGAGACAAATCACACAAAAAATGCACAATCAACCTTAGAACTAAGGTCACCTAGGTCAAGCACTAGACAGCTCCTAGACTTCCAAAAGGCAAGCCACATGATCAATCCTCTACCACCTCTTTATTACTCTTGTGGCCAGGTAAGACAGGTAAGTGGGAGGTATCCGCTATACAAATCACCGAAAATAGCGGGCCTAATTAAGTAACCACTTTCCTTAGTCACACTTGCCTAGACAGCACAAGAGAGATGCGGATACGCGATAGATTACACACGACCCTCCTCTGTCCTAATTGAGCGCGACGGTCCTTAGAGTCTTGCTCTAGATATTTTTTTAATTAATGTAGTGTTATGCATATGCTCGTTTTATGATTTGTGGGGCCTAGGAAGGGTGATGAAATCCCCACATAATCCGAATTTGGGTTATTTCCCCTTAATGTCCGGTTAAACATATGCAAAAGCAAACCAATAACAAAACACGCAAAAGATTTTTTAGCGGCGATATTTTGCAAAGAATCCTGCAGAAAATCAAATTATCGAATTTCTAGAGGAGAGAGAAAGATATGTGGAAGATACCAGAGGATTTTGGAGACCTAATTCCTCCAAACAGCCACCCAACCGCGGCTAAAATGATGCTTCTGCCGCACTTCCGCCGTGCAATGGTGGGGTCTTCATCCAATTTTTTCTACAATGCCTCCTTTGCTCCTCTGGTCCTCTGTGAAAATCTCTGAATTTCAAATTCCTCGCTTCTGTTACTCCAGATTCCATCGCAAAAATCGCATACTAATCGTTAAATATGCAAGTTGCGGTTTTGTTTTCTTTCTATGATATGGATCGAATAAGAATTCAACCCAAATAGCAAGAAAAAAAATTACGCACGTATCCCCGGCAACGGCGCCATTTGATTGATTTGAAAAAGTGTTTTTGTAAAGTAACCGCAATCAATAACGGTGTCGCGAGTAGCTAGCCGAGATGAGTACGGGTCGTCCGCAGGGATGCGTGGAACTTTTAATCTTACTTTAGACGAGTTGATTTGAAATAGGGAAGAGTGATTCTAGATCTATGTTGAACACGGATATAGAATATATAAGAAGATGGTTTGTAGGGTTCGTTAAAATTTAATAGTAATGGATGATTAAATAAAGATGACTCTTTTTATCTTTTAATAGATTTAAAAGTAGATTGATAGTGATGAATGAAAAGATAAGGATTAAGAGTGGGAACCCTATTCCCTCCAAAAACCCTAATCTTCAAGGATGCGCGATAATCTGGACCATCCATTAGCGGGTCCCCTAACGAGGGTTGTAGACGCGTATTTACCAAGGATTTAAAATATCGATTTAAAAGAAATCCGTTTTGAAAAAATGTGGTATTTTAATGTAAAACTTATTATTTAAATAAACCATATATTTAGAATCTCGTGCTATGAAACCATAGTGTGCGTGTAGGGTAGGTCGTATCCCCGGGAAGTTTTCCTAAATGTATGTAAACTAGTTGTCGAAATAGGTGTTATACTAAAATTCATGATATTTTTATGAAAACTTCGTTTTATGATTATTTCACATGGAAAATTTTGTTAAACTAAAAGCTAAATGACATACTTAAGATTAAGAGTGGTGTTAGGATATTAGTTTGACCTATTTTTCTTATAAAGTGGAGTACAAAGTTTAAAAAAATATTATATCGGAGTTAACTCCACTTTGTCAATGTGATTTTAGAAAACGATTTGAGATGAATGGAATAAAGAGAGAAGGAAAACTTACGGGTCTAGCTTATTAACAAGGGATAGAGGAAGCCTTCGGGGGTCGTGATCTCGTAGGAGGTGCTCCGGTCGTCGAGCTTGGTTTGCTACTCTACTTGGATGCTTAACTCCACTTGGTACTTAGAGAGTTTGAGAGAATTTTTGAGAGGAATTTCATAATAGGGAAGAGCTAGGGCATGTGGTGGTATTTATAATGAAGAATTTAGGTTCTGGAAATTAAAATTTGGATTAAAAGAATTAAAATTGGTATTAAATGATAAATTGAATAGTCCCTGTTTAATTGCAGAGAAATCAAACATTGCAGGGGAGTTGAGGGGAGTCGAAAGAACTTGTGTGCAAAACACGGAGTTATTTGGAGCCAAGCGAACCGTCGGCGGCGGGCATATGGGTGAAATGGGCGGTCGGATTTTGATGGCTTGCCTCGAGATTCGTGCCACGTGTTTAGATGTGTGTTTACTCCTTTTTGCACCTGTTCGATTTTTTTGAAACTTTTCGTTTCTCCATGTGTTGCACGTGCAACTCTTGGGCTTCCGAAAAATTAAAAAGAAAAATCTTTAAAATTTTTGGGACTGATGGGATTCGAACACACATGTTATGTCCCTGCAATATAGAGGCTTTACCAGTGAGCTACAAGTTGCTTCTTACTTTTGTTAAACAAATTTAATTTATAACTCCACAATAAGCTGAAATACCCTTTCTATACATTTTAATAAATAATTCTGTACAGAGATTTCAGAGTCGTTACATTTTACCCACCTTATAAAGATTTCATTCTCGAAATTTACATAGAGACTAATTTTCAAAAAGGAAAGGGTATCGTGCACGTATATTTTCTTCTCTTTCCTAAGTTGATTCTCCTGGCGAATTCTTTCTCCACATCGCTCGGACCAAGTTCACTTCCATGTTCCGCAATGTCTTCACCTTTCGGTCCAGGATCTAAACTAGTTGCTGCTCGCAAGTTAGATCAGTCTGTACCGTGAGCTCTGAGTGATCAAGTATATGGCCGGGGTCGCTCACATATCGTCATAGTTGGGATATGTAGAACACATTGTGCATTCCTTCCAATGAGGGTGGTAGTGATAAACGGTACGCCACTTCTTCAATTCGTTCGAGTATGTCGAACGGTCCTATGTATCTTGGACTTAATTTACTTATCTTGCCACAACGTATCACTCCTTTTTTGGAGAGATCTTCAAAAATACATACTTTCCGGGTTGAAACTCTAGATGTCGACGTTCTGCATCTGCCCAATACTTCTGTCGGTACTGGGCTATGCGCATCTTTTCCCTGATCGTGCAAACCACATCTACAGTTGTCACGATCATCTCTGGTCCAAGGAGTTCACGATCTCCAACGTCGTCCAAACTCATCAGAGAACGACACTTCTGTCCGTAGAGTGTTGCGAATGAGGCCATCCCAATACTGGCCTGATAGTTGTTGTTGTATGAAACTCCACAAGGTGTAGGTGATCTTTCCATGAACCTCCGAAGTCTAACATACAGGCTCTCAGCATATCTTCTAATATCTGAATTGATCGCTCGAACTATCCGTCCGTTTGTGGATGCTATGCTGTGCTGAAATTCAGACTCGTTCCCAGGCTATCTTGCAGACTCTGCCAGAACTGTGATCAGAATCTTGTGTCATGATCGGAGACGATACAAACAGGTACTCCATATAATCTCACGATCTCCTGCATGATTTATGGGTATCAAGACAATATGATACATCTTGAAGGTATAAATCTTACTTTAGATTTTTTTACTCACCTCCATGTACTTCCTTGCCAACGTCTCGGTTGACTGGCCAACTCGGAATGGAATAAAGTGAGCCGACTTGGTGAGTCGATCCACAATAACCCAAATTGCATCATTACCCTTCGTGCTGCGAGAAAGAGCAGTCACGAAGTCCATGGTAATGTGCTGCCATTTTCATTCTGGGATTAGTAATGGCTGAAGTAGACCAGCAGTTCTGTAATGTTCAGCCTTCACTTGCTGACACACCAAACACTTGGCTACGCTTCTGCTACTTCGCGCTTCATTCCATGCCATCGGTAGTGTTGCCGTAGATCCTTGTACATCTTCGTGCCACCGGGGTGTACAGAATAAGGAGAGCTGTGAGCTTCTTTCATCAACTCTTCTCGAACAGGTCTGACTGGCACGCATAAACGGCTTCCATATCACAAAGATCCATCTTCGTGGAAGATGAAGTCAGTTCGAAATCCACTTTCTACTTGTTCTCGGATCTTTTGTAGTATGGCATCATTTGCTTGAGCTGCCTTGATCTGATTTACAAGAGTGGAATGGACATGTAAGTTCATCAAAGATGAAGCGTTACCTGGCATAACTATTTCAATCTCCAATCCGTACAATTCTTACTGTAGCTTTCATTGAGTAGTGAGGTTCATTGCTAATGGCTGGCGACTAAGTGTATCAGGAACTACATTCACCTTCCCAGGATAATATTGTAGGTTGATGTAGAAGTCTGCCATGAGTTCTAGCCATCTTCTCTGCCGCATGTTAAGTTCCTTCTGAGTAAATACGTACTTCAGACTCTTGTGGTCAGTGTAGATATCCACTCGTTCTCCCAAAACATAGTGACGCCAAATCTTGAGTGTGAAAACCACTGCTGCCGGTTCCAGATCATGTGTTGGATAGTTGCGCTCATGGACCTTTAACTGTCTTGATGCAAAAGCCACAACTTTTCCATGCTGGTGTAGAAAACATCATAATTCTTTACCGGACGCATCACAATGCAAATCTGAAGGAGTTTCTACAGCACCACTACTAGGGTTTGGTAGCATCACACATTCCATATTAATATTTTATAGGGTGCTAGAGAAACTAACCTAAGGATCATACTAGAAAAGCTAGGGTAATAAAACTTTAATACTAACACAAGTAATAAAAGCTAGGGTTTTGAGAGTACAACCTTTGTAGCTCTCTACGCTAGACTCCTTGGCTACTTGAGGGTTGAGAAAGGCTCGCTTGAGATCCTCTAGGTCCACGACGATCCACCCGGAGTCCTCTTTGTCCAAACTTGAAGCTCCACTAGATCAAGAGAAGAAGTAGAAGCTAACACTCTAAACTAATGGGCAAGACTAGTGTAGAATGGTGATGTGGTTTGTTTTCTCACTTCAAAACCCTAACTTGATCACTCTTTTACTCACAAGTGAAAGCTAGAGAGCAAGAGAGAGGAGGAAGAAGATGATAGCTAATGAGAACTCAAGAGATAATGATAAAAAATAAGATAAGAATGAGAAAAGAATATATATATATATATATATATATATATATATATATTTTCTTCTTCTTACTCTTAACTCAAGTTAATAAATATCTAGATATTTTCTTTTGGATCAGAAATGGCCATGGAAAATAACTCATGGTTAACACTAAGGTTAGTGGGTGAATAAAATAACAAACCATGAGTAATTATCCAATTCCATTTTCTTTTCCAAATATAAATATCAACATATTTATTAAGGTGTGAGTCTTATATTGCCACCATCCACTATATCAACAACCATGATAAAATTATGTATGCATGTATGTGTGCATGCACATCCATATGTGCATCAATGAGAATAAATGCATACATGCATGCATACAACAAAAGACAAGAAGGGTTTAAAGTGAAAAAGCTAATGGTTAATGATAAATCAACACTTGATTTAGCAAACCGGTCATATCACATACGACCTGACCAATAGAAAACCGCCCGATTAATATACGGTATCTCATACGCGCATTTAATTGGGTCCCCGTGCATATCCCATATGCACACCACATTGTTTCGCTTGGACTAGGTAACTCCATTGTGGGACTCTAAGACTCCTCAATACGCCGGCAGTGGGTGATGATCATATCAAGCACCCCCAAGCCGTAAGAGGTCAGCTAAACATAACGGCCACCCAGGTATTAAGTGATCAGAAGAAAACAAGCGAACCTGTCACAACTCCCATCGAGCCAACCGGCAACACTACCGTACAGTCCAGTCTCTTCATCAGATATGCTGCATATCGAGTCTTGGGATGGTAACGTCGACCCCAATAACTCAATAAGTCGTGCCGATGAATGGTCTATAACAGATCGAGAAACTACTGATAACACTTATCAGTAAATCTCAACAGCCCTGGCCAGGGACTCACTGATATAGCCAATCGAGCACGGCACATCATCGAATCCTAATACCGGGAGAGATGAAACCCCTCCTATCGCTCATCGCCTTCGTGTGTCTCGGGACTGTACCCAAAAGCCACCTATTTGCACGACTCAGTAGAGCTGTGGTAGGGTGGCAATCAAAGTACAGTAGGAGAACACACAAAACTCTATGACGATCTCGGGTCTACAGACTAACCTGTACCGGTGTCACCTGAGAACTGCTATCCGACGATAGATATAATACCATATAGGAGTTCTCGGCGAGTCCGTCCAGTGTACCCAGTTACCACTGAGCACCCATATACGATCTCGATGTCAAACATCAATGGATGTGGGAACATCCATCCCCCATCATATGGGTCTAGTATCATATACGCTAGTCTACTCTGGTATATCGATGCCCCGTCTCGATACACCTACGACTAGGGGCATTTCAGGATATGCTTATAAACTACAGACGTCCCACTAGTATGATCTCCATCATAATCACAGTAGTCAAGCAAATATCCTCAGGGCTTTATCAACATGTGTAAATGAATAAAAGTATGATCAAGTCAACATGTCAGATAAAGAAGAACCAGATAACATACTATCATGTCGAGCAAGAATTTATATTGAATATATATATATATATATATATATATATACACACACACACACATACATGTATAAATACATCCACTATCATATAATGGCCTCTAGGGCATACATATATCCAACAATCTCCCACTTGTCGCATACCCAACATCTCAAAAAGTCGCTCATGTTTCGGCTGAGGGAGGAGGGCCTTGGTGAGTGGATCCGCAGTGTTATTCTTTGTGTCTACTCTCTTAATCACGATCTCGCGGCGATCTACAATCTCCCGGATCAAATAAAAGCGCCTCAGGATGCGTCTGGACCGCTGATGGGACCTGGGCTCCTTGGCTAACGCCATAGCCCCATTATTATCACAATACAATGGTATTGGATCAATAATGGTTGGAACTACTCTTAGCTCCGAGACGAACTTCCTCATCCAGACGGCTTCCTTGGCGGCATCATTCGCAGCAATGTACTCAGCTTCCATCGTAGAGTCTGCAACGGTATCCTGTTTGGAACTTTTCCAACTAACCGCCCCTTCATTGAGGGTAAATACAAACCCAGAGATAGACTTGCTGTCGTCCTTATCACTCTGGAAGCTCGAATCAGTAAAGGCCTCCATTTGGAGATCTCCATTACCATACACCAAGAACAATTCTTTAGTCCTTCGCAAGTACTTAAGGATATTCTTCACAGCTATCCAGTGATTCTCCCCTGGGTTGGATTGATACCTGCTTACTACACTAAGTGCATAAGCTACATCTGGGCGTGTACATAACATCGCATACATTATAGAACCTACTGCTGAAGTATAGGGTATAATGCTAATGCGAGCTCTCTCTTCATCGGTCTTTGGGCAAGAGTCCTTAGAGAGAGTGACCCCATGGCAAGCGGGTAAGGCACCCCATTTGGAGTCTTCCATACTAAACCTTTTTAGGATGGTGTTAATGTACCTGGTTTGGGACAATCCCAATAACCTCTTGGATCTATCCCTATAGATCCTAATGCCCAGAATGTATGTGGCATCACCCAGGTCCTTCATGGAGAATCTTAGTGATAAGAAAGATTTGACCAACTGTAGCATAGGAATATCATTTCCTATCAGAAGAATGTCATCCACGTACAATACGAGAAAAGTGACAGCTCTCCCTACAGCCTTCTATAAACACAAGGTTCATCTGGACTTTTGATGAAATCAAACTATTTGATAACATCATCGAAACAGATTTTCCAACTCCGTGATGCTTGCTTTAATCCATAAATGGATTTAAGCAATCTACATGCTTTCCCGCTGCTCCCACTGTCAATGAAGCCCTCTGGCTGATCCATATAAACGCATTCTTCTAAATCTCCATTTAGAAATGCAGTTTTAACATCCATCTGCCAGATTTCATAGTCGCAGTGAGCAGCGATAGCAAGTAGGATCTGAATGGATTTAAACATGGCTACGGGAGAAAAAGTTTCGTCATAGTCCAGACCTGGTCTTTGACGAAAACCCTTCACCACAAGTCTTGCCTTATAGGTCTCTACCTGCCCATCTACACCAATCTTTTTTTTAAAGATCCATTTGCACCCCATAGGTTTTACCCCAGGGGGTACAATGTCCAAAGTCCATACTTTGTTGGTGTACATAGACTCCATTTTGGATCTCATGGCATCCAGCCACTTCATAGAGTCTCCACTCGTGATAGCTTGCTGTAAGCTAGTAGGATCATCATCCTCCATGATGCAGTCTTCTTTGTCACCATCAATGAGGAAATCGTAGTACCTCTCCGGTGGGCGAGAAGTCCTACCAGACCTACGGAGTGGCCGAGGTTCATCAGTTTCTGTTTCAACAGCCGATTCAACCAAGTCGTCATTTGTAGTTTGTGTCTCTAGAACCTCTTCAAGATCTACCACATTGCCATCAGCATCATTTGTGAAAAACTCTTTTTCCAAGAATGTGGCATACTGAGAAACAAACACTTTTTGTTCCTCTTTATGGTAGAAAAGATATCAATAAGAATTCTTTGGATATCCCACAAAATTACACATGATTGACCGTGTCTCGAGTTTGTCCGGATTCTGTTTTTTAACATAGGCCGGACAACCTCAAATCTTAATTCGTTTAAGAGATGGTCTCTTCCCATGCCATATCTCATATGGTATGGTAGACACAGTTTTGGTTGGGACACTGTTCAGCAGAAACGCTGCAGTCTCCAATGCATGCCCCCAAAATGAGATGGGTAACTCAGCATCACTCATCATGAAACGGACCATATCTAATAGGGTCCGATTCCGTCTTTCTGACACACCATTGTGCTGTGGTGTGTAAGGAAGAGTGAGCTGAGAGAGAATCCCATTCTCTTTTAGGAAGTTTGCAAACTCTGTGCTGAGGTACTCTCCACCTCGATCTGATTGAAGCATTTTGATACTCAAGCCGGTTTGTTTTTCTACTTCGAGTTTCTATTCAGTGAATTTCTCGAAAGTTTCGGACTTGTGCTTTAATAAAAATACATGACCGAACCTTGAGAGATCATCAGTGAAAGTAATGAAGTAAGAAAAACCGCCTCTAGCCTGTGTAGACATTGGCCCGCATACATCACTATGTATGAGGCCTAAGAGCTCAGTAGCTCTTTCTCCGTGTCCGGTAAACGGAGTTTTGGTCATTTTACCCTTGATACAAGACTGGCAAGTCGCATAAGATTTATATTCAAAAGGGTTTAAATATCCATCTTTGTGTAACTTGTTTAGTCTTGTTTCCTTAATATGACCAAGTCTACAGTGCCAAAGAAAAGCTTCATTTATTTCTGAAAATTTTCTCTTACTAGTGTGTTGTATGCTGAAAACTGTGTGTTGATTTAGGACGTATATCCCGTTATTAAGCGTACCATACCCAACCAACATTTGATTCAGGTGAATGTTCATAACATTGTTCTGCAATACAAAATTATATCCTTCATTGTCTAACAAAGAAACGGATATTATATTACAAAGCATACTAGGTACATAATAACATGGGTTCAAAACCAATATACACCCAGACGGCAACCCCAAGTGATACTCTCCCACTGCAACTGTATGTACATTGGAACCATTTCCAACGCGGAGAGTATAGTCACCTGTCTTCAAAACCTTGCTATTTCTCAGCCCCTGCATAGAATTGCAAATGTGAGAACCTGAACCGGTATCTAATACCCAGAAAGCAGAGTTTATTGAAAAACAGTTTTCTGTCACAAACACACCTGAAGCGGAAGCATCCCCATACTTCTTCTTGAGATCCAAGTACTCGGTGTAGTTGCGCTTCCAGTGTCCTGTTTTGTGGCAGTGATAACATTCCCCTTTCCCCGATTCCCCATCTTTGGACTTATCTTTCCCCTTGGCCTTTTTGACTCCACCCTTAGGTTTGGTGGGTTTCTTCTTCATCTTTCCCTTGGCCTTAGCCTTCGGGCGAGAAGAGAAAGATTGCCCAACACTCAAAACGGGAGTTTTCACTGATTTCAGCGTGCTTTCTGCACTCCTTAATATATTAAGGAGTTCAGGTAGTTCCTTCTCCATGATGTGCATGTTGAAGTTAACTATAAATTGAGCAAAGGTGGAGGGGAGAGACTGCAGAATAATATCCGTATATTGCTCATTGTCCATTGTCCACCCAAGGTCCTCAAGCTCTTCTATGAGAGCTATCATCTTTAGAACATGGTCTCCTACCGGTGTGCTAGGGGCCATTCGCATCTGAAACAGCTTTCTAGATACTTCGTATCGTAAGACACGAGATTGCTCTCCATACAACTCCTTTGTATGGAGGGATATGGCGTGGACGTCCATATTCTCGTGCTGCTTTTGATGTTTGTTATCCATCGATGCAAGCACGAGGCATTTGACCGTGGCACAGTCAGCGTCCTATGTCTTGCGGACTTCAATATCCGCAACTGAGGATTAAGGGCCTGGGACGGACGGGGCTGGAGCCGTGAGGACATATGATACCTTATCATAAGTCAAGGCAATGTTAAGATTCCTCAGCCAGTCTTTATAATTGGTCCCATTCAGTTTATTTTTATCTAGTAAAAGCTTGAGTCCTGTCATTGGTATTTGCCATTAAGAGAGAGAAAATAATACACTCAGCAAAAGCTCTTGCAAAGATCAGATTGGTTATTATCTTATCTAATCGATGTCTCCCACTGCTTTAATCAAGTTTTTCTTTCAAACCTTAAAAAGAAAACTAGCCAGGATTAATTACAGTCTACAACTTCGCTAATCGTTCAGCCAGGCCAGTGTCGGTACTTGAGTGAGGTTCTCCGTGCTTTCGTACAGACCTAATTAATAAAAACCTCGTCTTCCCAGAGGCGTAGCCCCGTTAACACTTTTCTAGACACCTAATGGATTAGATAATTGTAAACTGCAAAACTCTCCTGGGAGCAACTATTGTCCACAGTGGGATCGGGATCCAACCATCATATGGAAGGTATGCAATCTCATTGCAAATTTCAACTCTTGAAATTCCCGATGTGGTTTTTACCCCTAGTACCCATGACCTTAACTATGGTCAACAAATCATAAGTACTAGTCAAGTTCTATCTGTCATTTTTTGATTAATTAGACCCACTCACATAACCCTTAACTATGGTTAACAAAGTCGCATGAATGTCCTAATTAATCTGCATCATATGCAGTGTAGGAAGACATCACTTAGCTACCGTACACTACGCCTTAACTATAGTCAACAAGCGTAGCACGAATACTAAGTACTCTACTTCCTAAAATGACGGAGGGTTGCGGATAGTTTTTAAGAAAACCTTTAACACTTTGAACTTGATATCGTCGTAGAATCAAATGGTTTTCAAAAAGGAGTGGCTTAAGCTCCGCAGTTTTGAAATGTAGCTTTTTTTGTAAAAATCCGAGTGGTTTTCAAATCTGGTTCTACGACATCTTTTTAGGTTTATTTTCTTTACATTAATCATATTAATGTAGTCCCATCATTTAAGTCCTTAAGCCAATCACAGATAAGAAACGAAAATACAATGTACGCTTATGCCATCCGCATTCGCCGCAATGTTCCGTTATGCACCGTTAGGTTACTTAACTAATGGCATACCGGGACGGGACTAGCGCGGGTGTAAAACATAAGCAACGTTTATTATATATCTCATATATAATATAGCATTCGTCTCAGATATATTAAGCGATCACATCACAGAATATAGGCAGCAGAAACACATATATGATAATATAGGATATACTAGGACATCCGTATTTAGTATTTAGCCAACAATAGAAAATACGGATTCCATAGTCGTGATGAATAGTCAATCCTACACCCTAGACCCCTACGAGAGCGGCAAATGATCCTGCCAATTCTAGAGTTAGGAGACCCGGTCTCGACTCCTCGAGATGGTTTCCCACTGGACCCTAGAACCCGGTCAGTTGTGCTCTCCACCTTGGGTCTATCCTAATGCGGAAAAGTAAATAATATACAACAATTGTGACATCATCCTCAACCCGGAAGTGCCCCACATAAAAGAATATTACATTACAAATGAATTTTACATGAATGAAAAGTAAAACTCTCATCTCACATAAAAAAAACCGGCTATTCGATCACGACAATCCTATACATCACAATTGTCACGCCCCACTTCCCAAAATACAGAATACGAGGGGTTGACAAGGCCAGCCATGCTCCTACGGTCGAGAAAATATCCTGCCGTAATCACACTTCGGCTTCTAGTTTTATGTGGTAAACAGTAAATAATGCGCAGGTAATGAGAAATGCAGTAATTAAAACAAAACGATAAAACGAACTGACCTGATGGGAAACAAAATGGTATAACTCTGGATAGCAAATCAAGATGTCTGTAATGCACGTCTAGTCCTGGTCAAGGCTAAATCCTCTCCTCACACTGAGCATGCATACTCAGGTCGTTAGAGCGACACAATAGCAAAATAATATATAAATCCAATTAACAACTCTACCAGTGATAATAGATATATATAATAGTAAATCAAAGACTGTATGGGTGTGAACATGCAGTAATCGAAGGAGTGTCTAATAGAACAGGTGAACAGTATAGCAGTAAAGGATATGCCAGGTATGTCAACACAGTAAGTGATGTATATCAATGCCATTATCCCTATCAGTCTCTAAGTCTTACTGTACAGGTCACTAAGTCTATCGTCAGTCCAAGTGTGAGAGTCAACCACTCGCGAGTGTCCTCCACCCAAGGGTAGAACCCAAGGGCAAGGGACCACGGGCCCAACATGTAACTCACGGTAATAATCATGCACCCTGTAAATCTCCATATATCTCCATATATATATAAGCCGGCATGGGACTCCCGAGATTCTGTTGAACTCACACTCAAACTACCCCACACCCCGTGGTCTACATCAAACGCTAACCATAACCCTAAATACCAGTCGGTCTGTGACAGGTCTGCGCGAGAATTGGAGGCAGGACCTCTATCAAGCACGTCCTGACTAATACCTAAGATAAATGGCAGAGTCTGATGTCTTATCTGTGACACCCATGCAAGAGTTTCCATAAGTGTCCCATACCACTTATAGTTACACGTACACGCGTCTCACAGACGCCGACAATGCAATAGAATCATAAGGTTCACTGATTGTGTATAAGTACGTATCACTTTCACTTACTCACTGATACACGAACACTAACGTACTTGACACAATCATCACTAATACCTAACACTGGGTAATGCACATTTTCACTAAGTTATCAATGCAGTGACATATGTATGATATGATGCGTAAGCAGTATGTAAAGCACGATTAGGATGTCACCACTTGCAATATTTATCATAAATCAAACGTGTATATTTTAGCGAAACGATAAAGGGGGAATAAATAGTATGATTAGTTATCTAACCAGTGAATTTGGTTTCACGGCAATCGGGTTTCAGGATCATTAGTTATGGCCATTTCCTTTTAAGCGTTCATGGCTGGAAACCCGGTTTCAGAATCGGAAGTCTGTTTCGTAACGCATTTTAATTCCAATTGAGATCATATATTAGCGATGCTACAGTTTAATGAAATCTAGAGTTTTCAGTAAGGTTTTCAACGCAATAGACGGATCTTCAATCGCGTCCGTACGTCAAGAGATATACACTGTTCAATACTAGTATGTCGATTCTGATTCTGTTGGGACTGTTATACGTCCCGATCTTTTAAATTACAGGTTAAATAGAAAATATTGACGAAACAGGGTGAAACCACTTGTATTATCTAGCTAACAGATTCATCTTTAATAAACAGTGGAGTTACGCAACCTACGAATTAAGGAAACAGTGTGGTACCCATTACGGGACAGCACACACTAAACAGAGTCGCTCTGGACTGCAGTCTAGAGTCGCACTCCGATCCAAATATTGTCACAGTTTAAGTATAGAAATATTTCGAAACATGCATAGGGTTATAGTTCGTCGAGTCGGATTCGATTTGAGACCTTGAACGCATCATTCCAGTATGTATATAATTTATGGTGATTTTAACGGTTTTCAGGTACAAGAAACTTCCAGTTTTACAGGTAAACTTGGGGGGTAGTCGTTTTAGTTATTAACGGTCATATTTTCCAACGAAATTCACACACTAGATTCACAGCCATACGGGCCAAACTATACCATTGAGTTCCGTCAAATTAGATGAGTATTTCCATTGAGATCATTCATCGAACAGTTATGTCGTATAATTTATCGAGGATATTAAGTATGGAATTTATAAAATTATAGTTCGTAACTAATACAAATTAGCATGTAGCAAGTATAGAACTTGCCTGGAAATATCTCGGGGATGCACGGCAGCGATGCGGTCTATTGCAATGGCACGACGCGATCACGACCCAAATACGACGAAGATTGGCCTCGGTGGAGCTTGAGCTTGGTAGCTCAGCGGTTGCGACGAAGGGGGATTTGGTAGCTCACAGGTTCAGCGGCGGTGGCCCGATGTTCTGGCAGTGGTTGTCGTAGTTGGAGATGGTGAGCTTGGGAGCTAGATGAAGGAGGCGGGGAGCAAGGATCTCGGGTTGTTGATGGGGTAGACACCGGAGATGAAGGCTGAGGGTTCGGTGTTGGACTTGCTATCATGGAGGTTGCTGTGAGGGATGACGACGATGATGGCGGTGGTTGAGACACTGGTGAGGGGGAGGTCGGCTCGGGTGCAGGCGAGGTGTAGGGTGCGACGGGGCTGAGGACGAGGGTTGAGGAGTTTGAGGAGGTGGCGGAGTCTGCTCCAAGAAGATCGCATAAGTTGGCCCTGATGGCTTCTTTATGTGGGCTAAGCTTCGGCCTCTGCAGTATTAAAGTCGCATCTAAATTCCCAAGCTCGTATCCTGCCTCATGCATGAGTTTCACAGCCTCTCTCGTGAAAACAGATGAAGCCGTGCCTTCTCATTTCGGATCTGAATCCGGGGAAAAACTGCCCGATATCAGGAAGCCCCAATGCCCCCAAAATCGCATCGACGATGCAATGAAGCAAAACATCGCCGTCGGGGTGGGCATCGCAGCCGCGATCGTGGGGGATGTTGACGCCGCCTATGATGAGGGGGAGGCCGGGCTCAAGGCGGTGGAGGTCGAAGCCATGACCGACCCTGAAGGGAAGCAAAGGCGGCGGCTTTGAGGGGTTTCTGGTGATTTTGGCCTCAAGTTGGATGGCTGAGATCTGGGAAATCGATCGGAGGCTGGGGATTGGGCGGCGCGATCGAAGGAGCGAAGAGAGAGGAGAGAGAAATGGAGATTAAGGGATTACGCTTTTCTTCGAGCTGAAAAGAAGGGAGGAGAGAGGGGGAGAGAGCGGCAGCCGCCATGGTCGTAGGAGAGAGAGAGAGAGAGGGGGGGAAAGAGAAATGGAAGAGAGAGGGAGAGAGAGGTGTGAGCGGGGGAGAGAGAGAGGAACATGGAAATTAATTAGGTGAGAGAGAGAGAGGAGAATTATGAGAGGAGAGAGAGACGTGTGTAAGAGGGGGAGAGAGAGAATCGTAAGAATTTAATAAAAGAAATTAAAGGAAAAAAAGGAGAATGTGGAATTATTAAATTAATACTGAAAATAATGGAGGGATTAAATGGGTGTTAATGGAAATTTATGGGGGGAAATTAAGAGGTGTTAATGGAAATTATTCTAGAATTAAAGGTGATTTAAGAGGGAATAATATAAGTAGATTTGAAAAGAAGGAAGGAAAAGGAGGAACTTGGGCCGGGCTCTTGACGGGCTGCTGGGCTGGGCTAAGTGAAAAAAAGTTAATTAATTTATTAGAGAAAAAGGGATGGGCCGAGGATTATAATAAAAAGAATTGTAAGGAATTGGGAAAGAGGGCCGGGCCTTTGGAGAAAAGAATTCAAATGGGGAAAAGAAATAAGCGGGCCGGGTTGGTTTAAATCCTATTTTAATTTACATGGGCTAGGGAAAATATAGGTTATGGACTGAGTAAAATATGGTTTGGGGTTTAATAGAGATAAAATTAAATAAATTAAATAAAATTCAAGAATAACAAAAATACAGATTTTGGTATAAAAAGGGGCTGGGTATTAAATCATACCACCCTTACAAAACTTTCGTCCTTGAAATTTAAAATAACTATAAACTACCAAATAACAAGCGAAAGGCTACCACATCAAACGCTAACACTTAGTGATTTATTTAAAACAGGTGGATAAAATTTTGAAGGTCTATATATGTAAGAACAACATATAAAAAGATGGGTCTAAATAAGTATAAGGCAGGAACAACTATAAGAGCAAACTACACATATACGGGAATATAAATAACAACAATAACGAACAATATTATTCGAGGCGTACTCGATAAAATCGAAATTCAATTATGTGCACGTATAAGTATATCAAAGGTAGCACGGCAGAAATAATAAGTATAAGGCACACTCATTTATAATAGTAAACATAGATACAATACCCGAAAAATATAAAAGAACGACAATAAAGTAGTGAAAGATTAGTTGGTAGGTTAAAACATTTTAGGATAATGTATCGATTAAGTAACTTAGAAACTCACATAGTGAAAATAAGGAACATGGAACACAAATATACGCGGTGTAAGGTTGCGCTACTGAAAAATAAGGATAATAGTAGTGAGCTTTAAAATACATAACACTAAGTAGTCAATAACACGCACTCTTCGACAAATACAAGATAATGAAAACCAAATTTCGAATAATAAAGTCCCTAACTATATATAGGGTAATAGGAAAACACAAAAAAATGTATAGGGCTAGCTAGGGTAAGGATTACAAGGAAGTGTGGCTCATTCAAAAGATCGGAGTGTGTCGGCTTTAGGCTGAAGATCAGGGAGATTGGGATCGGGTCAGCACAGGATGTAAGGGAGAGCAACAAAGGACTATAAGGGAAAGTATGGGAAGGATAACGGTCGATACATTATGTGAATCAAAATCCGAAGGGTTAGTTAACTTGGAGATTTTACTATCAATTTCCCTTCCCAGAAGGATCTCAAATGTGGCATAGACGAAGGATGAAGGGTGGCCCATTCCATAGGTCGAGGTGTGGTACTGGTTAATCTGAGTGAGGGTCGAATTAGCACAAGGTATAGGTGTGGACAGTAAGGGGTCTCAGGAGGAAAACGGTAAAGGGAAAAATCAAAGCATCGAGTGAACCTGTAAACAAAAGATTTGCGAACTCAGAAGATTTATTTCATTCAAGAAAATTCGAAATAAAGCACTCTCGAAAACGAAAGTGGCCCTAAACTATACATAAATTTATTTGGCCAGATAAGACAACATCTAAAAGAAATCCCGTCAGTCGCGGTTGTGGAGATTCAGCAGGTTGCGGTAGGCTCGCGCGCTCAGGTAGAGACGTCCATTTCCATAGCGCCTCGCGGGGATCGCCATTTGGAGTTGTTCCACAGCAGGGCCTTGATCTTCTGGTCCTTCTTCCTCGGATGGAGCTTCTTCATCGAGGTCTGATTCCATATGATTCTCTTCTTCTGGATTCTCTTCCATGGGATTTTCCTCCACTGGATTTTCTTCTATCGGGTCTTCCTCGGGATCTTCCTCTATCGAGTTCTCTTCAGGGTCTCCTTCCTCTTCGTCGGAATCGCCTATCATGTCAAACTCTGGGGCGGCTGCTCCTTCGTCTTCGGAATCGCTGTTTTCGCCAATGACCTGGGGACCGTTGATCTCATCGTCAGAACTCATCAGCGTGCGGTCTAAGGAAACGCATGACTGTGCATCCTCATCCAAATGCGGCGCTGCTCCAGGATGGTCCATGGCCTGAAAGGAAAGAGTCATGATTAGACAGTGAAATACATCAAGAAAATAGCTAAGGGTACGAAGCATAGGAGAATATGCGGTGGCAGGAATTGAAAAAAAAAAATCAAGATTAAAATGCTGTGATAATGAATAGTATGAATAAGGGGAAGGAAAAGAGAATGATACATATATTACGATTCAAGTTTTATTGCATTCAACTAAAAGTTCGACGGATACAAGATTTCAAACGGAAAGAAATATTTATAAAAGGATGACAACATTATTACTGAAAGTGGAAAACATAAAAATTCTTCTTTGATTGCTAGACCGCTGCATTCTCGTCACGCGAGTTGAATCCTGTGTTGGGCCCGCTTTATTCTCAAAGTTCGAACTACGCAATAATCATCACTTGACAGAAGTGGGGAGTGTGGACGAGTCTCCTCCTTGCAACTTCTTCCTTTTTGGGCAACCGTTGATGAGATGTTTGTTGGATCCGCAAATCAGACATTTCCCTTGGGCGCGGCGACAATCCCTCTGAAGATGTCCTGGCCACTTACAGTACCCACAACATCGGGTCTTCTGCTGCTTCTGTCGCGAGGAAACAAATTTGCGCTTCATCTTCTTCTCTTTTCCTCGCCTATCAGGGATCTCTTTACAATTTGAGACTCCCGCTGGTGTCTGATTCGTCTGCCTTCTCAGTCCTTCAGCTAACAAGTCGTTCGTTCGCTCCTGGGCTTCCTTCAGACCTTGCAGTACACTCAGAATCTCAATGGTCTAATTCTGGGGGTGGAGATAGAGGAAGAGTCGTTGGAAGACATGATCCTGGAAACAATAATTCTGAGGATGATATAAGGCACAAGCTATAAGAATCAAAATATAATATGGATTGGACAAAGATTCAAGAATATCAGATGTGATGAAATTCATTACAGTGGAAAAATCGACTGTATGACTCTAAGTCACTTAAACAGAGTACGGTAGTGTAACTATGATGTAGTTCATAATTACAACCCCGTAACTTTGCCAAGTCACCCGAAACCTTAGCGAACGGATAGCGGAACACACAATGTGAATACGGATAAAGGATGACAAGTTTACAACCTAGACCAAGGAATGTCTTAGATTGCCAAGCTATACACGGTAAACTGCAATCCCAATCGAAGCAATAACCTGGCTCTGATACCAACTAATCCATGTCACGCCCCGCTTCCCAAAATACAGAATACGAGGGGTTGACAAGGCCAGCCATGCTCCTACGGTCGAGAAAATATCCTGCCGTAGTCACACCTCGGCTTCTAGTTTTATGTGGTAAACAGTAAATAATGCGCAGGTAATGAGAAATGCAGTAATTGAAACAAAACGATAAAACGAGCTGACCTGATGGGAAACAAAAGGGTATAACTCTGGATAGCAAATCAAGATGTCTGTAATGCACGTTTAGTCCTGGTCTAGGCTAAATCCTCTCCTCACACTGAGCATGCATACTCAGGTCGCCAGAGCGACATAATAGAAAAATAATATATAAATCCAATTAACAACTCTACCAGTGATAATAGATATATATAATAGTAAATCAAAGACTGTATGGGTGTGAACATGCAGTAATCGAAGGAGTGTCTAATAGAGCAGGTGAACAGTATAGCAGTAAAGGATATGCCAGGTATGTCAACACAGTAAGTGATGTATACCAATGCCATTATCCCTATCAGTCTCTAAGTCTCACTGTACAGGTCACTAAGCCTATCGTCAGTCCAAGTGTGAGAGTCAACCACTCGCGAGTGTCCTCCACCCAAGGGTAGAACCCAAGGGCAAGGGACCACGGGCCCAACATGTAGCTCACGGTAATAATCATGTACCCTGTAAATCTCCATATATCTCCATATATATATAAGCCGGCATGGGACTCCCGAGATTCTGTTGAACTCACACTCAAACTACCCCACACCCCATGGTCTACATCAAACGCTAACCATAACCCTAAATACCAGTCGGTCTGTGACACGTCTGCGCGAGAATTGGAGGCAGGACCTCCATCAAATACGTCCCGACTAATACCTAAGATAAATGGCAGAGTCTGATGTCTTATCTGTGACACCCATGCAAGATTTTCCATAAGTGTCCCATACCACTTATAGTTACACGTACACGCGTCCCACAGACGTCGACAATGCAATAGAATCATAAGGTTCACAGATTGTGTACAAGTACGTATCACTTTCACTTATTCACTGATACACGAACACTAATGTACTTGCCACAATCATCATTAATACCTAACACTGGGTAATGCACATTTTCACTAAATTATCAATGCAGTGACATATTATGATATGATGCGTAAGCAGTATGTAAAGCACGATTAGGATGTCATGAGTCGGTAATCTACCACTTGCAATATTTATCATAAATCAAACGTGTACAGTTTAGCGAAACGATAAAGAGGGAATAAATATTATGATTGGTTATCTAACCAGCGAATTTGGTTTCACGGCAATCGGGTTTCAGGATCATTAGTTATGGCCATTTCCTTTTAAGCGTTCACGGTTGGAAACCCGGCTTCAGAATCGGAAGTCTGTTTCGTAACGCATTTTAATCCTAATTGGGATCAGATTTTAGCGATGCTACAGTTGAATGAAATCTAGAGTTTTCAGTATGGTTTTCAACTCAATAGACGGATCTTCAATCGCGTTCGTACATCAGGTGATATATACTGTTCAATACTAGTATGTCGATTCTGATTCTGTTGGGACTGTTATACGTCCCGATCTTTTAAATTATAGGTTAAATAGTAAATGTTGAAGAAATAGGGTGAAACCACTTGTATTATCTATCTAACAGATTCATATTTAATAAACAGTGGAGTTCAGCAACCTACGAATTAAGGAAACAGTGTGGTACCCATTACGGGACAGCACACAGTAAACAGAGTCGTTCTGGACTGCAGTCTAGAGTCGCACTCCGATCCAAATATTGTCATAGTTTAACTATAGAAATATTTAGAAACTTACATAGGGTTATAGTTCGTCGAGTCTTCTTCAATTTGAGCCCTCGAACGCATCATTCCAGTATGTATATAATTTATGATGATTTTAACGGTTTTCAGGTACAAGAAATTTCCAGTTTTACAGGTAAACTTGGGGGTAGTCGTTTTAGTCATTAACGGTCATATTTTCCAACGAAATTCACACACTAGATTCACAGCCATACGGGCCAAACTATACCATTGAGTTCCGTCAAATTAGCTGAGTATTTCCATTGAGATCATTCATCGAACAGTTGCGTCGTTTAATTTATCGAGGATATTAAGTATGGAATTTATAAAATTATAGTTCGTAACTAATACAAATTAGCATGTAGCAAGTATAGAACTTGCCTGGAAACGTCTCGGGGATGCACGGCAGCGATGCGGTCTATTGCAATGGCACGACGCGATCACGACCCAAATATGACGAAGATTGGCCTCGGTGGAGCTTGAGCTTGGTAGCTCAGCGGTTGCGACGAAGGGGGATTTGGTGGCTCACAGGTTCAGTGGCGGTGGCCCGATGTTCTGGCAGTGGTTGTCGTAGTTGGAGATGGTGTGCTTGGGAGCTAGATGAAGGAGGCGGGGAGCAAGGATCTCGGGTTGTTGATGGGGTAGACACCGGAGATGAAGGCCAAGGGTTCGGTGTTGGGCTTGCTGTCGTGGAGGTTGCTGTGAGGGATGACGACGATGATGGCGGTGGTTGAGACACTGGTGAGGGGGAGGTCGGCTCGGGTGCAGGCGAGGTGTAGAGTGCGACGGGGCTGAGGACGAGGGTTGAGGAGTTTGAGGAGGAGGCGGAGTCTGCTCCAAGAAGATCGCATAAGTTGGCCCTGATGGCTTCTTTATGTGGGCTCAGCTTCGGCCTCTGCAGTATCAAAGTCGCATCTAAATTCCCAAGCTCGTATCCTGCCTCATGCATGAGTTTCACAGCCTCTCTCGTGAAAACAGATGAAACCGCGCCTTCCCATTTCGGATCTGAATCCGGGGAAAAACTGCCCGATATCAGGAAGCCCCAATACCCCCAAAATCACATCCACGACGCAATGAAGCAAAACATCGCCGTCGGGGTGGGAGCCGCAGCCGCGATTGTGGGGGATGTCGACGCCGCCTACGATGAGGGGGAGGCCGGGCTCAAGGCGGTGGAGGTCGAAGCCATGACCGACCCTGAAGGGAAGCAAAGGCGGCGGCTTTGAGGGGTTTCTGGTGATTTTGGCCTCAAGTTGGACGGTTGAGATCTGGGAAATCGATCGGAGGCTGGGGATTAGGCGGCGCGATCGAGGGAGCGAAGAGAGAGGAGAGAGAAATGGAGATTGAGGGATTACGCTTTGCTTCGAGCTGAAAAGAAGGGAGGAGAGAGGGGGAGAGCGGCAGCCGCCATGGTCGTAGGGGAAAGAGAGAGAGAGAAAGCGGGAAAAGAAAAATGGAAGAGAGAAGGAGAGAGAGGTGTGAGCGGGGGGGGGGGAGGAATGTGGAAATTAATTAGGTGAGAGAGTGAGAGGAGAGAGAGACGTGTGTAAGAGGGGGAGAGAGAGAATCGTAAGAATTTAATAAAAGAAATTAAAGGAAAAAGGGAGAATGTGGAATTATAAAATTAATACTGAAAATAATGGAGGGATTAAATGAGTGTTAATGGAAATTTATGGGGGGGAAATTAAGAGGTGTTAATGGAAATTATTCTAGAATTAAAGGTGATTTAAGAGGGAATAATATAAGGAGATTTGAAATGAAGGAAGAAAAAGGAGGAGCTTGGGCCGGGCTCTTGACGGGTTGCTGGGCTGGGCTAAGTGAAAAAGGTTAATTAATTTATTAAAGAAAAAGGGATGGGCCGAGGATTATAATAAAAAGAATTGTAAGGAATTGGGAAAGAGGGCCGGGCCTTTGGAGAAAAGAATTCAAATGGGAAAAAGAAATAAGCGGGCCGGGTTGGTTTAAATCCTATTTTAATTTACATGGGCTAGGGAAAAATATAGGTTATGGACTGAGTAAATTATGGTTTGGGGTTTAGTAGAGATAAAATTAAATAAATTAAATAAATTCAAGAATAACAAAAATACAGGTTTTGGTATAAAAAGGGGCTGGGTATTACGACAATACAGCAACACATAACATCACATGTCATCAACGTAAGCAAGTGTGCGTACCCCAATTGCCGTTGACATATAGCAACGAAACCGGCGATACGCATACTACGCTTACGGTCGCAGAAACAAGTATCACATACTACTAGGCGATGTTAAACCCTTCGATCGAATTAACGAACACCCATATTCCCCAGTAAGCTCAACACTTGAGCACCGTTAAACAATACCCAAAATCTATGCCACAGTATTTAATGGACCAACCGTAGAAGGGCAGACACAACCCTCATTTGTGGCGCCACTAACTACGGTAAACCCTAAGGTTCAGTCGTTGTTTGGTGGTCACATCTCGAGTTAGGGTTACTTTCTTCTAGAGGTCCATAGGAATACCTGCATTAGTTATCGAGTACGTTCAACCTGGAAAAATACGAGTGTTTGATAATTCGTTCGACCTGTTTAACGTCGCCAAAGTTACCAATACAATGCTATAAAAATACGAATACGAACTATTCCGCAAAATGCCCAATAAAAAACTTACATCACATGCAATTCTGGACAACTAAACAATACTAGAAACCCCAGATCATAATGTACAGAACACTGGAGCAAAACGAGCCAGAGGGGAGCACCAACGGCCGGCGTCGCCGGAAAATCCCCAAGGGTCGCCGGATTTTTCCGAGCCCCTCCATCTCGTTTTGCACCAGTTTTCTTATATCATCTTAAATGCCTCTCTGCAGTTGTTTAAATAATTTTCAGGTCACTTTTTAAAAAATTTTACAGAGAGCATTTCATGGGTTCTCTAATCTCGTATTTTTGCGGAAGTTTTCGTTTTCGTATTGTTGTAACATCGTCTAGGCTTCTAGTTAGGCTCTGATACCATGAAGGAGTTTCTACAGCACCACTACTAGGGTTTGGTAGAATCACACATGCCATATTAATATTTTATAGGGTGCTAGAGAAACTAACTTAAGGACATACAAGAAAAGTTAGGGTAACAAAACTTTAACACTAACACAAGTAGTAAAAGCTAGGATTTTGAGAGTACAACCTTTATAGCTCCCTACGCTAGACTCCTTGGCTACTTGAGGGTTGAGAAAGGTTCGCTTGAGATCCTCTAGGTCCACGACGATCCACCCGGAGTCCTCTTTGTCCAAGCTTGAAGCTCCACTAGATCAAGAGAAGAAGTAGAAGCTGACACTCTAAACTAATGGGCAAGACTAGTGCAGAATGGTGATGTGGTTTATTTTCTCACTTCAAAACCCTAACTTGATCACTCTTTTGCTCACAAGTGAAAGCTAGAGAGCAAGAGAGAGGAGGAAGAAGATGATGGCTAATGAGAGCTCAAGAGATAATGATCAAAGATAAGATAAGAATGAGAAAAGAATATATATATATATATATATATATATATATATATATATTCTTCTCACTCTTAACTCAAGTTTATAAATATCTAGATATTTTCTTTTGGATCAGAAATGGCCATGGAAAATAACTCATGGTTAACACTAAGGTTAGTGGGTAAATAAAATAACAAACCATGAGTAATTATCCAATTCCATTTTCTTTTCCAAATATAAATATCAACATATTTATTAAGGTGTGAGTTTTATATTGCCACCATCCACTATATCAACAACCATGATAGAATTATGTATGCATGTATGTGTGCATGCGCATCCATATGTGCATCAATGAGAATAAATGCATACATGCATGCATACAACAAAAGACAAGAAGGGTTTAAAGTGAAAAGCTAATGGTTAATGATAAATCAACACTTGATTTAGAAAACCGGTCATATCACATACGACCTGACCAATAGCAAACCGCCCGATTAATATACGGTATCTCATACACGCATTTAATCAGGTCCCCGCGCATATCCCATATGCACACCACATCGTTTCGCCTGGATTAGGTAACTCCATTGTGGAACTCTAAGACTCCTCAATACACCGGCAGTGGGTGATGATCATATCAAGCATCCCAAAACCGCAAGAGGTCAGCTAAACGTAACGGCCACCCGAGTATTGAGCGATCAGAGGAAAACAAGCGAACCTGTCACAACTCCCGTCGAGCCAACTGGCAACACTACCGTACAGTCCGGTCTCTTCGTCAGAAATGCTACATATCGAGTCTAGGGATGGTAACGTCGACCCCAATAACTCAATAAGTCGTGCCGATGAATGGTCTATAACAGATCGAGAAACTACTGATAACACTTATCAGTAAATCTCAACAGTCCTGGCCAGGGACTTACTGATATAGCCAATCGAGCACAGCACATCATCGACTCCCAATACCGGGAGAGACGAAACCCCTCCTATCGCTCATCGCCTTCGTGTGTCTCGGGACTGTACCCAAAAGCCACCTATTTGCACGACTCAGTAGAGCCGTGGTAGGGTGGCAATCAAAGTACAGTGGGAGAACACACAAAACTCTATGACGATCTTGGGTCTACAGACTAATCTGTACCGGTGTCACCTGAGAACTGCTATTCGACGATAGATATAATACCATATAGGAGTTCTCGGCGAGTCCGTCCAGTGTACCCAGTCACCACTGAGCACCCGTATACGATCTCGATGTCAAACATCAATGGATGTGGGAACATCCATCGCCCATCATATGGGTCTAGTATCATATACGCTAGTCTACTCTGGTATATCGATGCCCCGTCTCGATACATCTACGACTAGGGACATTTTAGGATATGCTTATAAACTACAGACGTCCCACTAGTATGATCTCCATCATAATCACAGTACTCAAGCAAATATCCTCAGGGCTTTATCAACATGTGTAAATGAATAAAAGCATGATCAAGTCAACATGTAAGATAAAGAAGAATCAGATAGCATACTATCATGTAGAGCAAGAATGTATACTGAGTATATATATATATATATATATATATATATAGACACACACATATATATATATATATACATGTATAAATACATCCACTATCATATAATGGCCTCTAGGGCATACATATATCCAACAAAATCAAATCCTCCAGATTGATCTGGTATTACGAGAATATGAGCAGAGGTTAACTTTGACTTGAGTTCTATAAAAGAATTCTCACATGCTCTGACCATACGAATACTTCGTCTTTACGTATGAGCTTGGTCAGGGGTGCTGCGCTCTTTAAGAATTCTTCAATGAATCGTCGGTAGTATCCTGCAAAGCCTAAGAAACTTCTTATATCTTTCACCATTTTTGGTGTCGGCCACTTGCTGACAGCTGACACCTTAGCTGGATCCACAGAGATTCCTTCGCCTGAAACGATATGTCCGAGAAATCCAACTTGATATAGCCAAAATTCACAACTGCTGTTCTTGGCGTAGAGTTGGTGCTGTCGTAATATCTCCAGGACAATCCGTAAGTGCTCAGCGTGCTCTTTCTGATTATTTGAATACGCCAGGATGTCGTCGATGAAGATAACAACAAACCTGTCTAAGTACTCTCGGAAAACTTGGTTCATCAAGTTCATAAAGATGACAGGTGCATTGGTCACTCCAAATGGCATTACGAGATATCATAATGACCATAACGAGTCCTAAATGCCGTCTTCGGAATGTCGGACTCCTTGACCTTCACCTGATGATATCCTGAACGAAGATCTAATTTTGAAAAGACACAAGATCCACTTAACTGATCAAAAAGGTCATCGATGCGAGATAGTGGATACTTGTTTTTAATTGTCACCTCGTTCAGAACTCGATAATTCACACACATCCTATTGGTATCTTCCTTCTTTTTCATCGGTAGCACCGGAGATCCCCAACTTGAAGTATTGGTTCGGATCCAACGTTTCTTCAGAAGTTCATCCAACTAAATACGGATCTCCTTCAATCCTTCCGGACTTAATCGGTACGGGCCTTTTATTACTGGTTGTGCGCCGGGTTGCAAATCAATGCTGAATTAAAGAGCTCGATTAGGAGACAAATCTGATATATCTTCCAGGAATACATCTTCGAACTCTCGAACTACCTCTGGCTTCGATTCTTCCACTTGCAACGCTGTAATCTCTGCCTTTTTGGTTTTTCTTTATAGATGCTAGGATCCAAGGTCCGGTCTCCACTTTTGAAATAGAACACTGGGTGATCTGATATTTCAAACACTACCCTCCTTTGGTGAAAGTCGATGGTAGCAAAGAAAGTTCCCAGCCAGTCCATTCCTAAGACTACGTCGAAATTCGGTATGTCCAGCACCTTGAAGTCCGCATAGAATTCTCGACTGCAGATGACCACTGGAAACAGATCGTATCCCAAAGTTGCTTTTAGAACGCCGTTCCCTGAACTGACATTCCGGCTGGATACGAGCGGCTTAACCGGGATCGCATGAGTTCTTACGAATTGTTGTGACATAAAGCAATGTGATGTCCCAGTGTCGAAAAGCATGAGTGCAGATAGGGAGGCTACTAAGACTGTACATAAGTCGCGTGGAATAGGTTAGGTATAAAAAATATAAGATGGCTATGAATTGAAAGGACTTGAAAGAGAATAGGAAAGAGATTTACCAGTGATAAACGGACCCATAGCTCGGCCTCTTCGACCGACATGGTGAATGCTTGGCGTCGTGGCATTTTCCTCTGTTCCTAGTTAAACACTCGGTGTTGGGGTTAAGCGGTCTGGGTGCGGGGAGTTGGAGCTGGTAATGCTAACCGGGAAGGAGGAGCTTGGATCGCCGGTCTAACTGGAGGGATGTTGGGTCCTTGGTTCTGGGGGAATTCTCCGATGGTATGAGTAGAAGACCCATAGATCAGGCACAAGTTGTTCGCCCTATGTCAGTTCTTCACAAGGTACCATGTTCTCTTGCAGCTGATGCAAAAGTCTGGCTTGTTATTGGCGAACGAACCTACTGGCCTTCGAGATGGTCCAATGAAAGCTAGCCTGGAAGAGGCCATTCCTGTGATCTGGTGTAATTTGATGTCGCGCACCTCGTGGGTTCGCGGGGAGGCGAAATTTATAAAAAAAATGATTTTTCTTACTTCGCAACACCGACTTTAACTCCAGAATCTTTACGGAAACCTTAACTAGCTATATCTACTAGGAGGTTCTAACTACTATGTTAGGATTTATACCTTCTTGTTTACAAGTCCTTTGGGTCTTCTTCTCCTCCTCCTCTTCTTGAGCTCCTCGAAGATCGGATCACGCTTGAAACGTCGGCCTCCTCATGTCGAAGATGATCCATCCGAGAGTATGTACTTCAAGCTCCAATCTCTAAACCGAGGTAACTAAGATACCTAGTTTGCTAAGCTATATAGCTTAGAAGATATAGAGTGTCTAATAGAGTATTTAATCTCAATAGACCTAATGATTCACAACACATGTGAAGGTTTTAGGTCTTGAGGATGAAGGGGAGAAAAATTGGAGAGAGAAAGTGAAATTACAAATGAGCTAAGGTTTTGGCAAGTGAAGAATGACTCACTCATTCTCTCACATGAAGCATGGATTATTTTCTAATTGAAAATAGCAACCATGCTTCAATAGTAAATACGAAATAATAAACAAATGTAATGAGTCATGCTTCCCATGCTACAAATATCTCCAATTTCAACCTCATTAATCTATTTCCAAAAATAGTTAAACCAAATAATGAGGTGTCCCCTTCTAGAAGAATCTCTTATGAAATTACAAGAATGCCCTCACTGTATATACATACCCATATTCGTATTTCGAAAAATACGAATACAATGAGATAATAATAATCCAATAATATAATACAAGAATCCGGCTTAAACCAAAGCTCACTAGTATTATCTATCCGAACAACATTCGTGCAGCCAGTACATGATTGAAAAGAATTCTTGATGTGTAGTAATTGAGAATTGTAAAGAAATCACAACCAAAAATTATTTGACCGCAATCAACTACGGTGTCAGTTGTAGATCGTAAGCGAGTGCGGATCGTCCACAGGGAAAGTGTAATCGTTCGTGTTTTGAATTAGATGAATTGAAACTTTAAAGAAAAGAAAACAAAACAATTCATGATTTATATTTGGAGTTCAAGAATTAGAAAATATAGATCTAATAACAAAAAAAAGATAGAATCAAGAATTGATAGTTTGATGATTTTTCCAACCAAATATCAAGAATCGAAATGAGGCTCGTAGGAATCAATCGGATCTATAGATGTGATGCAATCTCACGATGACGTATTCTTATCCTTCGATGAATTGATACTAGATCGATGATGATCGATGAGAATTGGGGATTTCTAGTGAAACTAGGGTTTCATCATTTATCCCTTATTCTTTCGTCGATATCATTCACATTCTAGCCTCTAGTAAATTCAAGAAACGATCGTAGATCCCTAATTTCGAGCGATTAACAATCAAGAAAGCATCGCAACGAAACTAGGTCATCGATTCTTGAACTTGCTAGGGTTTACAAAACTCATAGGACTCAAGAATCGTTTTAAGATTTGTTACATCATCATTCTATTGATCGTCTCGACTCCTTAACGAGCGGAGTTTTACTCAAACATCATCACAAGAACTACAATCATAAATTGAGATCAAATCATGATACAAGAATTTAAAGAAAGAAAGATTAAAGAATTTCACCTTTTATTTAAATCAACAATTTCATTACATTCGCTCAAGAACTACAGGAGGAAGAACTTGATTGTTGATTTGGCTTCGCTCGGCTCCGTGAGTCGCCGATCGGCTTGGATCACTTGCTCGGTTGGAGATCGGCTCCGCTCCTAAAAGGTTGAAGGGCTTCTTGCTTGATTGGTACTCAAGATCTTGAATTTGAATTGGAATTAGGGTTAGGGTTTCGCACAAGCCTTGTCACTAGACTTGTGGAAGAAGATGAAGATAGATTTAGGAATATCGAACAACAACCCAACCCTTAGATCTAGGTTCCTATTTATAGACAACCAAACCCTAGATCTAGGATTTGAATTTTAAGTTTTCCCTCCAAAAGTTTGTTGAGGAAATTTGAATTTCCCTCCAAAAGTTAGTTAGAGGAGAAGCTTCTAGATGTGATTAGTTAGGAGGGAGCTTCTAGAAATAGTTTGTTAGGAGCTTAATTAAAATTAGCTTTGCTTAATGGTCTTTGCTGATCTGGCAGAAGCTTCGAGAGTTTTCTGGAGATTGAAGTATATAAAAGGAATGTGGGACCAGAGATGAGAATTTTGCAATGAAATTTGACTGATGAAGTGGCATAAGCGCCGCGGTTCCGCGGCTCAAGCTGGCTCCCGCCGCGGAACCGCGGCTCTTTGGAGGCTTCAAGGCTCGGGTCTTCTTCTGTGGTCCTGGGCTGACATATGGGCCTTTTTGTGATATGTTTAATTGTATTTTTCCCTTTGGATTGCTACCAGATCTTTAGCCTTTGAGTTGGCATATTTTTGATCAGCTTCTTTTGGCTTTGTTCCTGCACAATTTCTCAAGACAAGTGTTGCGCAATATAGGGATGATGCGATACCATGAAATGCAGTCAATTTCCTTTATAGTGCCGGTTTTAGAGTCTAACAAATGCAATCTGATATTTCAGGACTGTTTTGCTAATATGTGTAATATGAATGCCGAACACTTCTAGATGAGTGCAAATGATAGGGAAATTGCCGTGTTAAAAATGCAGTATTTTCGACTGATCAGTACACGTATATGATCGGAACCCTGCTGTAAAAACATACGGCCTCTATATCGTTTAGCCCGAAGTAGGGAAACTCTCTTTGTGGGACTCTAAAGACTCGACAGTACGCTGGCAGTGAGTTTAACCACAAGTCCGTCAGCGGTACTAGCTGCATGTAATGGCTACCCAGGTATCTGTCGATAAGAAGGCCGATGAGCAAACTCTCCGAACTCCTACTGAGCTTATCCGTGAAAATCTCCGTACAGTCCGGTCTGTTCATCTATGATACTCGCATATTGGACCTAGGGGGATGGTAACCGTCAGACCCCTAATAGCACAATAAGTCATGTCGGGGTAGAGCCCAATATACCATGAGAAATTACTGGAGTACCTACCAGTAAATCTCGCTTGCCCTGCCCAGGGACTTTGTGTAATAGCTTTCCGAACATAGCGCGATATCAACCCCCAATACCGGGAGAGACAGATTCTATCTAACCGCTACTGCCTCCAAGTGTTTCGGGACTGCACCCAACTACTACCTGTTTGCAAGACTCATTTGAGCCGTGGTAGGGTAGTAATCTAAGTACAGTGGGAACACACCCGAGACGAATAGTTATGTCAAGTCAACGGACTAATCTGTACTCATGCCACCCAGGAATTGCTACCCGACGATAGGTATAATACCAACCAGTAGTTCCCAACGAGTCCGTCCAGTATAACTCATAACCCAATGAGCACATGTATACTATCTCCGGTATGACATACCAATTGATGTGGGACAGACCATCTCCCCTGCTAGGATGAGAAGCGTATACACTAGTCTACTCTGGAGTATCGATACCTCGTCTAGATAATCCTACGACTAGGGACCTTTATAAGGATGTGATTATAGACTACCCAGCCCCTACTAGTGTGACTACCATCACAACGCTAGTAGTTAAGCAAAGATCCTAAGGGCTCTACCAATATGTATTAGCGATATGCTAAAAGAAACATATACACAAATTGAGGTAGAATCAAACCAAGTAGTATAATACCATATTGAGCAAGACTGTTATTATATCTGTGAATATCCCAAGCTTCCAAAATGTAATATACAATCCAGTACTTTACAATAATGGCCTCTAGGGTATAAATCACTAATAATCTACCACTTGCACTAAGGCCATGCATTGGCATATCGCAGACCTATCATCTCAATTATCCTCTCGAACTGTGTCTGAGAGATGGCCTTTGTGAGTGGATCTACAATGTTTTTCTCTGTCTCTACTCTCCGCACCTCGATCTCTCGACGATCAACGATCTCCCTGATCAGATGGTACTGCCTCAAGATATGTCTGGACTTCTGATGGGACCTTGGTTCCTTCTTTAAAACTATAGCCCCGTTGTTTTCACAATACAGATGTATTGGATCAACAATGGACGGAACCACCTGAAGTTATGTAATGAACTTCTTCATCCAGACTGCTTCCTTTGCGGCGTCACATGCAGTGATATACTCCTCTTCCATCATCAAGTCAGCAATGGTGTCCTGCTTGGAGCTCTTCCAACAGACCGCCCCTCTATTGAGGGTAAAAACATAACCCGAAATGGACCTGGAGTCATCCTTGTCACTCTGGAAGCTGGAGTCGGCGAAGGCCTTGATATAGAGATCTTCACTGTCGTACACCAAGAACATCTCCTTAGTCCTTCTCAGGTACTTGAGAATGTTCTTTACTGCTATCCAGTGCCACTCCCCTGGGTTTGACTGATACCTGCTTACAACACTCAGTGCGTAAGCTACATCTGGTTTGGTACACAACATCGCATACATTATAGAGCCTACCGCAGAAGAGTAGGGTATAATAGTCATGCTTCCCTTTTCAAATCAGTCTTGGGAGACATTTCTTTGGAGAGGGTGATTCCGTGACAAGCCGGTAGATTACCGCTCTTTGAATCTTTCATACTAAATATTTTCAGTATGATGTCGATTTATCTTGACTGTGAAAATCCCAATATCTTTTTACATCTATCACGATAGATCTGGATCCCCAGAATGTAGGAGATATCACCCAAGTCCTTCATGGAGAACCTTTGTGACAAGAATCTTTTGACTGATTGTAGCATAGGAATGCCATTTCCTATCAGGAGAATGTCATCCACGTACAAGACGAGGAATACCACAGTTCTCGCTACAATTTTACTATAAATGTGTGGTTCATCTGGATTTTTGATAAAGTCGAATTCTTTGATCGTCTCATCAAAACAGATGTTCCAACTCCGCAATGCCTGCTTTAATCTATAAATGGATTTAAGCAACTTGCACACTCTTCCCTGCTCCTACTCTTTATGAAACCCTCCGGCTGATCTATATAAACACACTCTTCCAAATTTCCATTCAGAAAAGCGGTCTTTATGTCCATCTTCCAAATTTCATAATCGTGGAAGGTAGCAATGGAAAGAAGGATCCGAATGGATTTGAGCATAGCCACTGGAGAAAAGGTTTCATCATAGTCCAAACCAGATCTTTGACTAAAACCTTTTGCAACAAGTCTAGCCTTATATGTTTCAACCTGCCCATCTACACCAATCTTCTTTCTGAAGATCCATTTGCAACCTACGGGTTTTTCCCTTTCTGGAGCAATGTCCAAAGTCCATTCATTGTTGGTGTACATGGACTTCATTTCGGCCCGTATTGCATCCAGCCATTTTACCGAGTCTTTGCTCCTAGTGGCTTGCTGGAAACTAGTTGGCTCATCATCGTCGATGATGCAATACTCTCTATACCCGTTTATGAGAAAACCATAGTATCTCTCGGGTGGATGAGACTGCCTACTAGTCCTGCGGAGTGGCACGGGGATGTACAGTTCTTTCGAAACTTCTGGTTCCACCATGCTTTTAGTAATAGCTTGTGGTTCTGGAATTTCTTCCAGTTCTATTGCGCTCCCATTTATTTCTTTTTCAAGAAATTGAGTTTCCAAAAAGTGGACATATCGAGAAACAAAGACCTTTTGTTCCTCTGCGTAATAGAAAAGATACCCCCTGGAATTCTTTGGGTATCTCACAAACTTATATAGTACTGAGCGTGCCTCGAGCCTGTCCGCATGCTGGTTTTTTTACAAAAATTGGACATCTCTATATGTTTAGATACTTAAGATAAGGTTTCTTCCCACTCCACATTTCATATGGTGTGGTAAGAATTGACTTAGTAGGAACCTTTTTCAAAAGATATACAATTGATTCTAGTGCATAACCCCAGAAGGATCGCGGTAACTCAGCGTTACTCATCATGGAACACACCATATCCAATAATGTTCGGTTCTGCCTTTCCGATACACCTTTGTGTTGAGGTGTGTATGGAGGAGTAAACTGAGAGAGAATTCCATTCTCTTTTAAGTAATCTAGGAACTCGGCACTTAAGTATTCACCACCTCGATCAGATCTAAGTGTCTTTATACTTTTGCCGATTTGTTTTTCCACTTCATTCTTGTATTCCCGGAATTTCTCAAAGGCCTCAGATTTATGTTTCATCAAGAATACATGTTCGTACCTTGAGAAATCATCCATACAAGTAATGAAGTAGGAATAACCATTTCTTACATGTGTAGACATTGGACCACACACGTCGCTTTGTATAAGTCCCAAGAGCTCGTTGGCTCTTACTCCGTGTCCAGTGAACGGAGCTTTTGTCATCTTTCCTTTGAGACATGATTGACAAGTTGCATAAGACTGACATTCAAACGGATCCAAATATCCCTCTTTATGTAACTTCTTCAACCGTATTTCATTGATGTGACCCAGTCTACAATGCCATAAGAAAGCCTGATTTAATTCCGGAGACTTTCTTTTAAGTGTGTTCTGGACATTGAAAACCTGAGCTTGATTCAATACGTATATACTGTTATCTAGTGTACCTGACCCAATCAAAGAATGATTAAGGTGGATGTGGACGACATCGCTTACAAATGTAAAATCATAACTTTCTTTAGATAGTAAAGATACAGAGATGATATTACATGCCAAACTAGGTAAACACAAACAGTTACGCAAAGTTAAAATCCGCCCACTTGTCAATCCTAAGTGATATTCCCTTACGGATACAGCATCCACGCTCATTCCGTTAGCAACCCTGCGAGTCATATTACCTTCCTTGATAACTCTATGGTTTCTCAGAGCCTACAATAAATTAGAGATATGAGATCCTGATCCAGTATTTAGTACCCAGGAAGTAGAGTTAATTGACAGACAGTTTTCAATCATAAACACACCTGAAACCGAAACCACAACGTGCTTCAAATCCTGGTTTCTGGCTTTTCAAGCCCTGCAGTCCTTCTTCCAATGCCTTTTTCCCGTGACAATAGAAACATTCATTCTTCCCTACTGTCAGCCCCGAAACTTTTGCCCTGCCCTTTCTCTCTGCCTTACTGACACCGCCTTTCGGCTTGGTGGAGGCCTTCTTCTTTTTCCACTTGGCTTTCGCCTTAGATCTAGAAGAGGAAAATTCCCCAATAAGCAGAGCGGTTGTCTTCCTAGATTTCTGTAGGGTGCCCTCAGCACTCCTCAACATGTTGAGGAGTTTTGGAAGCGAAACTTCCTTCCCTTGAATGTTGAAATTCAAGATAAACTGGGCGTAGGTATAAGGGAAGGACTGTAGAATCAAGTCGGTATATAACTCGTTCTCCAACATGGTCCCAAGGTCCGCGAGCTCTTCAATATTGTTAATCATCTTAAGGACGTGGTCCTCTACAGATGACTCGACAGCCAAGCTCGCTTGAAACAATTTCTTCGAGGTCTCATATCTTGCGATACGAGATTGCTCTCTATATAAATTGTCACGCCCCGCTTTCCGGTATACGGCGAAGGAGACGCGACTGGTCCGCTACGTATTTACTCTGAAGTAAATACGCTAAGTGTATCTAAGCAATATAATGGTAAGCATAAGAGACAAGAGATATAAACTGAACAACAACTTTATTTATTAACATTCTTTTGTACAATGCATGAAAGGAATTACAACTGAAATAAAAGTGATGCCTAAACAATGGCATGACAGGAAATTAAAGGTACTGAATAGAAAATGTACAATGTCTAGAGCTCAGGGTCTTCGCTGTACTGATCCAAATCTTCTGCAGTTGGCTCGATCTCTGACGGGTCCAAATCACCTGACGACATTCGAAGAAGAAAGAAATAGAATGTCGTCAGTAAACAGGTCGCTCGGTAAGTCCCAAAGATAAGAGGAAAGTAGAATAGACAAAATAAGAAAATATCTTTTAGGGTTGTATTATATTGTAGTAATGTTGTGTTAACGCTGTTATTTGTAGCTTGGTATAGAAGGATTCCAGTGTATACGAGAGGAGTCTCACTTGCCCCGGAGACTAAGGTATTAGAAACTCAAGGAACCGTTGGGCCACGGTACAACAGCAACGGAATATAGGTTAGGTGTCTTAATCTTACCGTCTCGTGCCACTTTTAACACCTTCCGTACCAGTCTACCCCTTAAACCCCGTAGTGTTTTGATTGTATTGTTTGTCTTGTAAATTGTATTGATTATATAATTGATTGACTGACCGAAACCATGATATCAGTAAATGGATGTAACCGTAGAATCATGTAAACAGAATAACTGGAGAACCATGTAAATGGAATGTATATCCATGGTTCGGTTCAGTCAAGTTGTATAGATTGATAATTGGATTCATGGATTCATGTTGAATTGTAATATTGAAAATTGGAGATTGTAGATTGTAGACTATAGATTGTAAATTGTAGATTGTACTTGAATCATATTCAAGTCAGATTATACTGAGACTCAAACTGAGTCAGACAATTAGTAAAGTAAATTGAAGTTCTGATTGTTTTTATTAATTTGTCTACCTTAGTTAGGCAAGCACCCACTTCTCCGGCTCCCTCAGGCTCAAGAGGTTGGTCCCGCTTAAACCTATGTTTACTACGGTCCTTAGGGTAATTTATAGAACTTAAGGGGTTTTTATGTAAAAATACTCTTGTATAGTTTTCAAAATACACCCTAAGTATTTATTAATCGTCTTTAGAGTTGTAATGAATGTAGATTTTATATTGTGATATTTCTAGAGAAAATATCCTAATTTCATAAATAAAGGTATTTATTTGTAATATTGATTTGTATGGAATTCATGGTATTTTAGTGTAAAATTAATTCTTGTGATATTTAGAAAAAGGTGGAATATTTATATTATAACAAAATATGTATTTTAATGATAAATATACATATATTTATACAAAAATAATTTTAAAATATTTTTTTATATTCTAAAAATCTCATTTTCTTAAGATGTCGTATTTTAAATCTTTCGAGACCGAATGCTCCTTGCGGAGGTCTGAATCTCGCAATACTAAGCCCGAGGATGTGCGATAATCTGCACCATCCCGAACGGGTTCCCCAAAATGGGTTGTAGCGGCGCTTTGCAAAGATTGTATAAATACTAAATCCTTTAGAAAACGGTTTTATGAAGTAAGTGGTATTTATTTGTAAAGATGTCAATTTTCCGTATTCTATGTTCTAGGGTCTCCTAAGTCAACTAGACTATTCTTAACTGGCTCAAAACGACAAGTTGTGAGATACCTCAAATCGCCTCTTCGCCGCCAATTGTGGCCAGGTAAGTACAAGTGAAGAAAGGAGGGATCCGCTCACGAATCACCGTGAGACAGGTCTTTTAAAGTTACCTTTCTCACTTGCCCAGCCTAGACACCACAAAGTCAGGTTTAGATAAACGACTGATGTCCACAATCTTATCCTATTTTCATAATAAGTGGTATTTATTTAAAAAGTGTATCAATACTAAATCTTTTAGAAATGGTTTTATTAAGTAAAGGGTATTTTAATGAAAATGTTTGTTTTCCCGTATTCTAAGTTTTCGATGGTATCGTGTTATATTGCATATGAGTGTGTGAGGAGGTAGGTCATTACCTCGTGATCTACTTTAAAGGTATAGCAAGTTTAATGGGGTTAAATGTAGAATTGAAACAATGTGGTATTTAAGTGAAAAATACGATAAATTGAAATAGCCATCATTTCATGTAATGAAACTTGATCAATTTGTTTGATTAGTGTTTAATAGTCAACATGGGGAAGTTTAAGTATGATTGTATTAGTGAGAAGTGGAATTTTATAGGAAACCGAATCGGAAATCAGATTTGTTCCAATTCCGTCGGGTTTTGTGAATTCGTATTTTTAGATAGAAGAGATATGTAGAAATTGGGACTTAGGGTTTTAGGACACACAAGAGGGTGAGAGGGAAGTAATGGAATCACCGATGTGTTGCGTCGTCGCCGGGAGTTCTTAGAACGATCGTCGGAAGTTCCGCCGGGAATTCGTCGGAGCTTCGCCTCGAGCTCGTTTTCAAAGTGCACAAGATTCGTGGAAATTTGAGAGAGTGGGCTCAGAGTTAGGGTAGATGAAGGGTTTTTAAATAAAAAAATGTAAAAATTTATAAAATCATTAAAAATTGGAGTAAATAGGGTATTTCAAAGGTTTCTGGAACCGATCTCATAAATTGGAGTGTGCAGGAGGGTTAAGAAGATGAAAAGACATAATTTTTCAGTTGGCGACTCGGTCGTCCGGTCCGCCGGCCGACTCAGCCGAGTCGGGGCATTGGAAGGTGGGGGGTCTCCTGGGGTGGGCTCTGGTGCATTTAGTTTTTCATGGGTAATAGGAAAATTTGGAGTTATCATGTGTTGACTGTTGGGCTTCCATAAAATTTAAAACAAAATAAATATTAAAAATAATGTGGGGCATGTGATTTGAACTCTGGTGGGTTGGTTCAGCAATGCAAGGTATTACCAATGAGCTACAAGCTCCTTCTTGTAATTAAATTGCTAATTAATTACTTAAGTCTTGTGCTTAGGCAATAAATACCCTTTTATGGATTTTTTTGAAATTTTTTTGTAAAAACTTGTATATGAAATTTAGGGTTGTTACATAAATCTTTGGTATGGAGGAAGATAGAAGCAAAGTCCATCTTCTCGTGCCGCCTTTGGTGTTCATTATCCATTGAGGCCAATACGAGGCACTTGGCTCTCGCACTGTCTATTCCCCATGTCTTACGGATTTCAACATCCGTGATGGTGGAATCTGTACCTGGGACGGCGGGGGCTTTGTTAGTAAGGAGGTAGCCCAACTTGTCATAGGTAATGACCATCTGCACATTCCTTAACCAATATTTATAGTTTAGCCCAGTCAATTTATTCTTATTTAGTAGTAACTTAAGCCCGGTCATTTTGGTCGATGCAATTAGGAGAGAGAGAAGAAACACTCAGCATGATAATCTTGCAAGTTTAGATTGGTTATTAGTTTATCTAAACAAGATGGCTCCCATTGTTCATCGAATTCTCCATCAAACTATAAAAGAAGAATTAGTCAGGATTAATCTCACCCTACAATTCTTGCTTAACCTTTCGTCCAGGCTAATATTGGTATTTCGAGGGAGGTTTTCCAACGCTTTCACGAATTTCCTTAATTACATAACCTCTTTTCACTGGAGGCGTAGCCCCGCTAACACCGTTCTATGCATCTACTTGGTTTATAGTATTGATTATTTAGTGAAAAAATCTCCCGAAAAGTAGCGACTACTCACAGTAGGATCATGATCCAAATATTATTGTGTGAAAACCTTGGAGGAATCCTACCAAAATCATCACACTCCAAATGGTATGCAACACTAGCAAGTTTCATTTTCCTTTGAAACTCCCGATGTGGATTTTTGCCCCAGGCGCTTATGACCTTGACGAAGGCCAACATATCATAAGACGCAAGTCAAGTTCTACCTATCATTATCCAGGTTAATTTGAACCCATCTGTACAAACCCTTGACGAAGGCCAAAATAGCTGTACGACTGTCCCAAATCAACGCATCTATCTATACTACAGATGAATACCCAGTAGCTACCAATCACTATGCCTTGGCGAAGGTCAAAATATTACCTTGAATACTATTAAATACCCATCTGAAATGACGGAGCGCTACGTATGGTTTTGGAGAAACTGTGAACGTAATGAACTTGATATAGTCGAAGGAACCATGATAGCTTTTAAAAGGAGTGGTTTAGGCTCCGCATTTAAAAGTTGTTTTTCAAGAAAACCGAGTGGTTTTGAAATTGTTCCAACGATTTAAACTTTGGTTTGTTTTCCTTACATTAATCAATATTAATGTGATCCCATCATTTAACCCTATCATTGCAGAAAAGAAAAGAAAATACAACGTACGCTTATGCTATCGGCATTTTCCACGGGGCTCCGTCATGCACCGTTAGATTACTTAACTAACGACAGAGCGGGGGCTGGACTAGTGCGGGTGCAAAACATAAGCAACGTTTATTATATATAATATATATAACCATTCATCTCACGCAATAATAGGCATTCCAGATCACAGATCACAGATGAATATATTGGATATACTAGGAATTCTATGTTTCGTTTTAGCCTAGAACGAAAAACGGATTCCACGGTCATGATGAATAGCTAAACCCCACCCTAGACCCCTACGGGTGCGGAAAACTACCCGCCAAATTCTCGAAGTGAAGCAATCTCCCTCAATAAAATGAGTAGGCCACTCGGCACTTCAAGAACCCGGTAGTTTGTGCACCCCACCATGGGTCTATCCTAGGTGCAAGAAAAAGTAAATGAAATAATACAACGGTGGCTACAACCTCAACCTGGATGTGCCCCGCAAAAATAATATAATATCAATTTACAAATTTACATGAATGAAAGAAAAGAACACTCTTCTCACATCCCCCCGGCTATTCATTCATGACAATC
Organism: Agapanthus africanus; assembly: GCA_030015575.1. Lineage (NCBI taxonomy): Eukaryota > Viridiplantae > Streptophyta > Magnoliopsida > Asparagales > Amaryllidaceae > Agapanthus > Agapanthus africanus. The sequence continues at coordinate 870,796,321 of JASDDO010000022.1, read as the reverse complement.
CAATACTTTATATACACAAATCATCAACAAAATACAAATATGTGAAACCCCCACTAATCGATATATAGCAATTAGTAGACATTTAGCAACACATATACAAACTGAAACTTTTAAACGATGTTAAAACTGTGACTTCGAAATACTCCGTATTGCCCTAACACAAAGATAACAGAATATGAAATCTGGGCAAAAATGAACAACACTTGAAAACCTAAATCCAAGATTCTAGAACACCACAAAAATTCCAACACCAAAATCACAAGAACGGCCGGCGAGGCCGGGAAAAATGAAGTGTTGGCCGGACAAACTTTTGACTTTGGGCCTCGTTTTTCAATGGTGTTCTAGTTACAACAAGAAGAGCACTCTGCAATTGTTTAAATAGTTTTTAGAGGTTCTTTAAAAATCGACAGAAACTTGGATTTCGTTTTAATTATTTCGGAGTTATTTCGGTTTCGTAACTTTAAACATCGTATAATATGCTAGTTAAGATTTGAGTAGGCTCTGATACCACTGTAAATCGATGTCGTGCACCCCGCGGGTTTGAGGGGAGACGGAATTTACAAAAAACGATTTTTCTTACTTCGCAACACCGACTTTAACTCCAGGATCTTTACGGAAACCTTAACTATCTATATCTACTAGGAGGTTCTAACTACTATGTTAGGGTTTATACCTCCTTATTTACAAGTTCTTTGGGTCTTCTTCTTCTCCTCCTCTTCTTGAGCTCCTCGAAGATCGGATCGCGCTTGAAACGTCGGCATCTTCGTGTTGAAGACGATCCACCCAAAAGTATGTACTTCAAGCTCTAAGCTCTAAACCAAGGTAACTAAGGTACCTAATTTGCTAAGCTAGGTAGCCTAGAAGATGTAGAGTGTCTGATAGAGTATTTAATATCAATAGACCTAATGACTCACGATACATGTGAAGGTTTTAGGTCTTGAGGTAGAAGGAGAGAAAAATTGGAGAGAGAAAGTGAAACTACAAATAAGATATGGCTTTGGTAAGTGAAGAATGGCTCACTCATTATCTCACGTGAAGCATGGATTATTTTCCAATTGAAAATAGCAACCATGCTTCAATAGTAAACACAAACAATAAACAAATGTAATGACCCATGCTTCACCCTATGCTACAAATATCTCCAATTTCCACCCCATTAATCTATTTCCAAAAATAGATAAACCAAATAATGAGGTGTCCCCTTCTAGAAGCATCTCTTGTGAAATTACAAGAATGCCCTCACCTATATACATACCCGTATTTGTATTCCGAAAAATATGAATACAATGAGATAATAAGAATCCAATAATATAATACTAGAATCCGGCTTAATTGTTATGGTATTTTAGTGATAAAACCTAGTTTTTTGAAAGTTTATGGTAATTTTATGAAAACTACTACTTTTGGAAATTTGATGGTATTTTATTAAAATTTTAATCTTTCATTTAAAAAAATATAGTGTCATAATTTGTTTTTATTGAAAATACGGATTCATAGTTTTATATAATTTTTCCAAAGTTTTAGTTTTGCTTAAAAAAAGTCGTATTTCTTAAAAATCGTATTTTTATTTCCTTTCGAAACTGAATACTCCGTGAGGAGTTCTGCATCTCGCTCTACTATCCCAAAGATATGCGATAATCTGCACCATATATTAGCGGGTCCCTTAATAAGGGTTGTAGAGGCGTATTTGCCAAGGATTTAAAATATTGATTTAAAAGAAATCCGTTTTGAAAAAATGTGGTATTTTAATGTAAAACTTATTCTTTAAATAAACCATATATTTAAAATCTCGTGCTATGAAACCCTAGTGTGCGTGTGGGGTAGGTCGTTACTCCGTGAAGTTTTTCTAAAAGTAGGTAAACTAGTTATCGAAATAGGGGTTATACTAAAGTTCATGGTATTTTTATGAAAACTTCGTTTATGATTATTTCACATGGAAATTTTTTTTAAACTAAAAGCTAAATGACATACATAAGATTCAGAGTGGTGTTAGGATGTTAGTTTGACCTATTTTACCTATAAAGTGGAGTACAAATGTTAAAAAAAATTATGTCAGAGTTGACTCCCCGTATTTGGGGCGAAGGGTTAGTTTAGGGACATCGCGGTCCATCTTTAGTTTAAGAATATCGCGGTCCAACATCCCCGTGTTTGGGGCGAAGTATTAGTTTAAGGACATTTCGGTCCAACGTTCTAGTTTAGTGTGTTAGTGGTCCAATATTAAATCATTCGGTCGGGGAGTTCCATAACTTGTCCCTTACAACGCTTTCTTGCTGAGGCACTGCTGCATGTCCTTTGTATGCACGGACACTTCACACCTTAGGCTATTGTTCCCGCCAATTTTTTTTTGGCTCAGAGCTTGCTGTTCCCTTATAAAAATAAAGGGAAAGCTCCACGTGTTAAATGCATGCACCCACATGCAAAGCATGTAACTCTCACCTCAGGTAGCACCGCACGTGAAGTTCACATGGGCGTCAATGTGCAAAGTACAGGAGCTCCTGTTCCCCTAATATTTAAACATAATAAAACAGCTATGCTCTGTTAAAATTTTGTTGAGGCAGCGCCATACATGCCACTCACGAGGACGCCAGCGCCAGCGCCAATCTTGTCGGATTAATCCTATGGTGGCGCCGCACGTGCTACTCATGTGGGCGCCAAAATGCAAAGTACAGGAGCGCTATCATAAATAAGAATTAAATTCATAAATGGTGCCCACGTGCACATCACGTGAGCGTCGGCGCCCAAATTAAAAGCAAGTAGAATTAAATTCTACATGGGGATACTTCCCTAAAAACTGAGATATTCTCTGTTAAACAGAGCCGTTGGATCAAAGATCCAATGGTGATAATAAATCATCAGATGATAAATTCTATTTGGGAAATATTTTTATTATAATATGGAAAGATCTTTCTCTAACAGAGAATCTTGGATTTAAAATCCAATGGTGATAAAATATCACCAATTAAACTATCTGATAGAATTAAATTCCATGTGATATAATTAATTTCTATTTGGGAAATATTTTTTTTGATCTTTCTAATATTGAAAGATCTTTCTCTAACAGAGAATCTTGAATTTAAAATTCAATGGTGATAAAATATCACCAATTAAACCATCTGATAGAATTAAATTCTATGTGGGAAATATTTCCCTGATCTTCCTCAAATTAGAAAGATCTTCTCTAATCCAACGGTGATTATAAAATCACCTATCGATCATCTGATAGAATTAAATTCTATGTTAGGAAAATATATTCCTAATCTTATTAAACTAACAAGATATTCATATGATAGAATAAAATTCTATCTTAGGAAAATATTTCCTAATCCAGTTAAACAAACAAGATATCTTCTCTGTTAAACAGAGAGCATTTGGATTAAAAATCCAACTGTGAATAAAATTTACCGATTGATCTAAAAGATCATTTTGATTAATCAAGAAATCAATCATGATCTCTCAATGAGAGATTTTCTCAACAAATTAATTTTCTCTTCTCCTATAAATAGGAGAAAAGAGATTACTCAAAGGAGAACAAGGGATAAAAAAAGAGGAGAACCCTCATAAGCTTCTGTAAAAATACAAAAGACTAAAAAAACAATAGAGAATTTAATTCTCTTAAATAAAAAGATCTCCCTCTTAAAAGCCCTAGGTAAAAAAAAGAAGAAGAGATCAAAATATCTCATTTACCTAACATACCATATCTAAGGGTTTAACCCTTTTAAAAGAACTTAGTTCTTTCTCTGGATCGGAGATCCACAAGACAACTCTCCCACAAGTTGAGAATTTAATTCTCATCGGGAAGATCTTGTTCTTGAGAATCAATGATTCAGAGGGGAACATGGATACAAGAACGTGGAGAAAATGGAGTCCATAATACTCCAGGAACTTAGTTCCTCCAATTCAAGAACTTAGTTTTTTCAAGAACCCAATCCAAGATCCTCAAAATAATAATCTTGGTGATCCTTAATGGTCAAAACACCATTAAAATAGGTTTAACCTCTATAAAAATATGAACATGGAAAACATGGAGTTCATAATACTCCAGGAACTTAGTTCCTTCAAATCAAGAACTTAGTTCTTAAATAACAAGATCCCAGATCCTCAAAATAATGATCTTGGTGATCGTTAATGGTCAAAATGCCATTAACAGAGATTTAAGTTCACTAAAAACATAAACAGAGATTAAATCTCCAAAAGAACTCAGCGCCTCACGTGAAAGGCATGTGAGCGTTCAAGGCCAAGTTATACAGCGCCTCAAGTGAAACACACGTGAGCGCCGGGAAAAGTCAATGCTTAGCATTATTGGAGTGCCTCACGTGATATAAACGTGAGCGCTATATGCATCTAAGTGCTTAGTACTGCTGGGTGTTACAGAAACCCAATATTAGCTCAAATTGGCTAAGCTTATATTCATGATATCCAAACTGATCTTAGTCTCAAACATGACTAATGATCTCCCATTGATGATATCCAAAACGATATTCATAGCATATCTCCTAAGATAATTTTAGTCTCAAATAAGACTAATGATTCTTAGATGATCCACCATGATCTTTTCCCTCAAATACGGGATTTGGTTTAAGGGTACATCTCTTCACACCTCTGATATATGTCGTTGTAATTCCTAAATGTCTTTATAGAAGTGGCGGGTCCCGACAACCAACAACTCTAATCTCGTCCCAACTTGATGTAAAACTTCATCAAGACTGGGAATGATATATCCCACGTTGATGCACTTCCAAATTAACATGCACACCTCAAATCGGATCGCACTCCAAATTAAGTGAATTCCATGTCATCATCGTTCACTCCGCCACGTAATAAATACACGTGCGCGCAAGTTGAATGTAGGACCGAAATGTCCTTAAACTAATAGTCGCCTAAAAAACGGCGATAATGGACCAAAATGTCCTTAAACTAACATTCGTCCCCAAAATGGGAATGTTGGACCGAAATGTCCTTAAACTAATATTTGCCCCCCCCAAAACATGGCGATAATGGACCGTGACGTCCTCAAAGTAAAACAAACTGAGCCCTAAATCTCATATATATTTAAGTTGATCTTAATCTCAAACCAGATTAATGGTCCTTAAATGAACCAAGCCTGAATCTAAAAATATACGGATTTGGATTAATCCACGCCTTACGGGCGACAACAGAAACTAGTCTCCGTATACAATCCACGGGCAACCTAAACAAAAAAAAAACACGACACGAAGTGAACTTTCGGAGCAGGAGAAAGTGGTTATTGCAATGCGGTAACGTAATTAATTGCAGGAGCTTGCGCCTGCAGGGAAGAGCGTCCCCACAATAAAAAAACCCTCACAAACGAGGTGGAATCTGGTAAAGTCTGCCACAATTACCGCATCTATCCAAACCTCCGATATATTGTGCCATAATTAACTTGGTATTTTCGAAGAGGTGGACGGATAAATCCAAATAGCATCTACCCCCAGATTCAGGCAAGACGATCCATCCCGATTCGTCCCCGTCTCCGGCAGTGAACAGATTCTGGCACGCCCGGTTGGACCTTTTCCTCTTTCCACCCCACACTTCGTGTGTCATGTTTCGCGTACAAAGTTGCGGTTCGCTATGGTTGACCTTGGATTCGAGATACTAAAATTTGGTTTCTTGCTCCTGTGCAGAAGAAGAGAAAATCGATGGCTTCCAACTGCACAACTTGCAACAGCAACTCTCGCTCCATCCCAACTGGAAGAGTGAGTTACGGGCCTAACACGGCCTCCATCTTTTCGATGCCGGTGGGGCAAGTAACGCAAGCCACTACTGGATTATTCTTTGGGGTCATGTTCCCACTAGTGGGTGTCGGTGTCTCAGCGCCGCAGGAAGAAGCTCCCAAGAGGTCGGTCTTCGATCGACTGGCGACCAAAACGGCTCCTCTCAACGGGCCATCCAAAGCTAACGTCTCATTCTTCAATAGGCTGGGTAAGAACCCAAATGGGCCTGCAAAGAAACCCTTGATACCTGAAGGGGCTACCCCAAAATGGATAGCCCTCCCAACTCCTGCTACGGACGAAGTCGTCAAAGGTGCTTCTTCTACCACAAAGTCGGTCTTTGAAAGATTGGCCGGCCATCCTCAAACCCTGCCAAGGACGTCAGTTTTTTCAACAGGCTTACACCAACAACAGCCCCTCAGCAAAGCCGAGAGCACGAAGAAGCCACTTCCAAAATCAAGACGGTCCCTTCTGCAAGACATGCTCAACGTCGTCACTGGCACCGAGTGAGGAAAGCTGGGGGCAACCCCCCTCTGGACTTACCCCACCAACTCCAATTATGGAGTTTGACGCTACTGTTCCAACCGGGAACATGTTTGATCTGCTCTGGAGGGTACGCAAGAACTCTCCAACGGCAGTGCTAAAGAAATCGCCCTGCCTACAGAAGCCACAATGCAGGCAAAGACGGAGTAGCCCCGTCAACGGCTCTCCTCACAAATTCACAGGGTCTGACGAAAAGTCCAGGACTCCATGATTGATCAAAACTACTCTCGTCGACCAAAGAAATCGAAGACTCGGCAAGAGGAAGACCACTCCTCCGTCATACAGCGAGGGGATTCTTCTACACAGGTGCCTGTTACAACGGCTCCTTCAACTTTGACCTCCTACAAAAGGGTGAGGCCAGAGAAAATCCCACCGCCGGCGACAAATCCCAAAGGTGATGGACCCAAACGCCCCAAGTCTGGGGGCATGATCGTGCATACGGTATACATGGCTTCCAGGAAAGAAGAAAGCCGTGCTTCAGTAGGATATCGACCGCAAACTCGGTCGCTGACAAAAGCTCAGGAGTAACAACAAAAGCTCCAGGAGATGCTGACCAAAATTGCAGCACTTACCGGGCAGAAAGAAATCCCGGACACAACAGCCGAACAGCGCCAAGAGCAAAAGAACGATACAGAGTTCCTGCGAAGGGTTCTTGAAAGAAAGGACAAGAAAGCTGCTGAGCATGCTGCTAATATAAAGCAGATGGCTCTCTTGTTCCAGGATATGGTTGGAATGATGATCCAGCCAGAACCCCCAGCCGAAGATTCGCTGATAATCATCGAGGATGATAGAAGGGAAACATCAAACCCTCTTCCGGCTTTATCGGTAGCCAAAGAGGAAACGATCTCCAAGGCCGCTCTTGATGATTATATTGCTCAACAAATACAAGATCATCAAGCTAATGAAACCGCATGCCAAATCGTCAAAACAGGGCGACCGTATCCAGACTCGTATGACCAAATTAAATACCCGCCGGGATATACGATCCCTATGTTCCATGTATACAAGAGGACAGGTGTTCATATCATAATATTGCATTATTATATTCCCCATTCTTATGCATTTTACAAATAAACAGGTGCTTTTGACCCATGTTTGCTACATAGTACAGGTTACAGGTTCTTGGAGCAAAACTAGTGAAAAAGATAAAAGATGATGCAAAAGTGGGACTACGACCAACAAATAGAAAGATCTTGATCAAGCCTACACGAAGATCAGTTCACAAATTACAAGGTTCAAGACTTCGTCTAGAAGCAACGGTAAAAGTCCACTACAGTTATTCACTGGGAGATCTGGAAGAAACCTAGAAGTCAAATTGAGGAAAGAACTAAAGAATTAGGAAGACCAACATGACAAGAGCAAGCAGAAGAAAACTGAAGACACAATCTTCCCATTGGGCTACGGAACCGCGGCCAAACCCTGGCTGCGGCCGCGGTTCCGCGGTCGTGTTGCGCACGTAGAAGTTAAAAAATTTTACCATGTTGCTTAGCGGCGTTGAATAGTCTTCGTAGGGGTATTTTTGTAATAGCAGATGTGCGAGTCATTATAACCCTAGGGTTTCCTATCCTGTATAAATAGGAACTCTAAATCTTGTATTAGGTCATGCCTCTTTTTATGAATAAAATTCAGATTCCTTTGAAGTTTTGAGAGCATCATTTTGTAAGTTTCTTTTAATTTCTTCCTTAGCTCTAGTTTTAATTCTTGCCCTAGATAAATTATTCTTTTGCCTTAGTTTAATCTAGTTTAGAATTTCATAATCTGCAGTAGGTAATTAATCTCTTAGATCTAAAAACAAAATAAAAATCATGTTTTTAATAGATCCCTTAATGAGCGAGTTGTTTCCTCGCTTGTTAGGGTTAGGAATAGGGAAGAGTTTGAGAGATGAAGATCTCTCATCTCTTTCATGCCTAATCATTTGTAATAATTTGGACTTCATGAATGCATGCATATTCCGCTCCCTGCGGCACCCTACCCACGAGGTAACGGTGATACCGTAGTATAAAAGACCGGATATGCATGTTTTCCATGAAGGTTAGGGTAATTATTAAGAAAGGACGGACAAGGATCTAGAGGAAGAAATATCGTTTCTTCCCAATCATCCTAATCCCCTTTATTAATAATTACCATAACTCCTAAAAAGATATCTAATTTAGGACATTGAAAGAGGTGCAAATCTTTATTTTACCAAACTTTACCTAAACCTAATCCTAGCAAGTTTCCTAATCCTAGTATAACTTAAATTAGTTTTTGTGATAAAAGATCCAACACCCTTTGGAATTAGCTCGTAAAAACATTTAGGAAATTAACACCATCCCTGTGGACCGACCCGTACTCACCGGCTAGCTACCAAGCGACGCCGTTCTTGATTGCGGTAACATATATTTTTGATCGTAAAAACCTCTCTAAATCAAATGGCGCCGTTGCCGGGGATGGCGTAAAATTTCCTTTTTGCAATTTCGGGTTAATATAAAATATAAAAAATCATAAAAATCTGAAAAAATAAAAAATATAAAAATTCTATCATCTTTATTATTTGAAGGGTTTCTTGTGTGAATCTTTGTAGGATCGACGGATCTGGAAAAATCCAGAGTGCGAAACAGAAATCGGTAGATCAGAACAGAGGGGGATTTCAACAACAGAACAGTACAATTTTTCTCGGGATCTGTGCCCTCCACGCAACCGCGGAACCTCGGCCGTATACCTACTCCGACCGCGAAAATGCGGTCGTCTGGTCGAGTCGGCACGTGAAACTTCGGCTGTTTGTCTTTCTCTCTCCTCTTCTGCAACCTAAAATATATCTTTTGCCAAATTTTCTACAGGATTCTTTGCGCTTAAAAAATCTTCCCCTTCCAATCAATGATTTTCTGCAGGATTCTTTGCGCCGCGCTTAAAAGAAAATTGATTGCAAGTGATTTACTTCTTTGCATATTTTAATCGGATTTTAAGAGGCTTGAGACCAATTCAGATTTGGTGAGGATTTCATCACCCTTCCTAGGACCCCAGAAATCACATAAGGCATATGCATTAACCATTATTAATTAAAAAAGATTAGACTCAGCCCTAAGGACGTCGCGCTCAATAGGACAGAAGACTAGTTGTAGGCATCGGCCGTTAATCCTAACCTGACTTTGCGGTGTCTAGGCAAGTGTGTCTAAGGTGAGTGGTTACTTAATTAGGGTCACTACTTGTAGTGGAGAGCCTCCCACTCACCTGGTACTTACCTGGCCGCAATTGGCGGTGAAGAGGCGGTTTGAGGTCCTATTTCTACCTCTTTGGAACAGTTAGGAGCTGTCTAGCTGACCTAGGTGACTCTAGAACTAGGCCTGATTGTGCATTTGTGGTTGATTGCAGTTGTGTCAAAATCTCTTCTGAAAAATCTTTTTGCAAAAAGCTCCACATAAAAAAAGGGACAAAATCTTTTCAAAAACTTGCAACTTGTCGCTAAAGAAATCTTTGCACTCACTTACACACTTTCTTCTCATTGACGTTTTCTTACCTCCACATTCTGTCTTTCACCTTTTTGACTACACTACCTCTTTAGTGTATGTCCAGTTGGACTAGGGACACTAGCGCCCGATTAGTCCGTGTTTCGTTGGTACCGACCGACGACCCTTTCAACTCCGAAGTCGAAATCCTTTCCACTTCTTCACTTTCATATTCAAATTCCTCTTCCGAAGGTATGTCGGGATATAATACTAACAACACCTTACCGACGGGACTGATTCCACCTCCGTTAGGTGCGAATAACCCGAATCACCCGCCTGTTGAAGCGCCCCAACGAGTCGCGCTCCAGGATCTTTTCTACCCAATCCGCACCGCCCTACCTACTTGTCTTTCCCTCCCACCGGCAAATGGGGACAATTTTGAGATCAAACCCCACTTCATCAATATGCTACCAAAGTTTCACGGATTGGAATCCGAAGGTGCATATATCTTTATCAACAAATTCCAAAACGTTTGCACTATGATGAAAACAACCCAATTAAGCGACGATGCTATAAGGCTAAGGGTCATTCCTTTCACCTTATGTGACTTAGCCGAGAAGTGGCTATACAGCACATCGTCGCATTCAATTAAGAATTGGGAAGAGTTTGTGAAAGCCTTTCTTAAAAAGTTCTATCCTCATCACAAGGCTGCTAGAATACGCAACGAGATTATACAATTTTCTCAGCTTCCTTCCGAACCATTTTGGAAGTGTTTTGAAAGATTCAAAGACCTATTTGTTCAATGCCCTCACCATGGGATCGAAAATTGGCAGCTTTGCCAAACATTATACGAGGGATTGAACCCGGCAACGAAGCAGTTGCTAGAAACCATTTGTCAAGGTCACTTTCTAACCAAATCTAGTGAGGAAGCGTAGCAGTTTCTTGAGGATCTTGGTGAACAAACAATTCAGTGGGAGAGCACCAAGACCACATCATCTTCTTCTATTGGTCAGTCTAGGGCAGGCATACATCAATTAGATATGTCGATTGCTATGAAGGCCGAGATGGCCGCACTTACGAAAAAGCTAGAAGCGATTGAGACCAAAATCTCATCGCCCTCTCCTGCCCCTGTTGTGCCCTTACGAACTGTTTGTGCTTGTTGTTCGGATCCATCACATCTCACCGAAGAGTGTCCTTACAATCCATCTACTCAAGTACATGATCAAGTCAATGCTGCCTTTCAGCAACGACAAAGAAATGATCCACACTCTTCGACATACAATCCGGGTTGGAGGAATCACCCAAATTTTGCTTGGAATCAAAATCAGCAATTCCAAGAAAACAACAACTTTCAAAGGCCTCCTCCTGTACAACAACAAGCACCTCCACAAACTCAATTTCAGCAACCTTTCCAACAGCAACCTTACCCCAATCAAATGAACAATTTTGTGCCCAACAATTCTTACCTACAAAACAATTTTGTTCAACCTCAAAATGATAAGGTTAACTTGCTAGAAAGAAGTCTAGATGCGTTCCTAAAGCAATCTACATAATCCGCAGCAAGGTTGGAGACTTCTATTCAATCTTTGGTGCAAAACAGTGCCTCACACGTTCAAAACATCAAATCTATTAAGGCACAAATTGCACAACTCAATACTGCGTTGAGCGAGCGAGAAAAAGGAAAGCTTCGATCTCAACCACTGCCAAATCCCGGTCACGCACATGTTGCATATGAACAGAAAAATCATAACGTAAATGCTGTGACCGCGTTGAGATCCGGAAAAGTGTTGCAAAATAATGTGGGTATTAACAATGGCACCCTTGCCGGCGGTCCTTCTTCATCTTCTTCACCTTCTTCTTCTTCGTTAGAGCTCATTCTTCATCCTTCACAAGGCTCTACTTCTTCTAGCTCGAACGGACCCACTTCTCACAACACGAACACATCTACACAGGGATCCGTTCCAACTCCACAATCTGATCCGCAAAAATTGGACTCAACAACTTTTCAAAATGTTCCTTTTCCAAACCGGTTGAGATCCAATAAACCAACTCCACAAATGGAGAAAATTGTAGAGTTGTTCAAACAGGTTAGCATAAATATCCCTCTCTTGGATGCGATCCAACAAGTTCCTTCATATGCAAAAATCTTAAAGGACTTATGCACCAAAAAGAGGAAGTCCAAAGTACCAAAGAAAGTTTTCGTGGCTAGTGCTGTTAGCGATGCTCTTGTCTAATCTTTACCCCAAAAGCATAAGGACCCCGGTTGTCCTACTATTTCGATAACAATTGGGGACAAGAACATCAATAGAGCGCTATTAGATCTTGGTACTAGTGTCAATTTGCTACCTTATTCTGTGTTCGAGCAATTAGGCGTTGGAGAGCTTAAACCCACTCATTGTACTCTCCAAATGGCCGACCAATCTATCACCCATCCTTGGGGAGAGTTGGAGGATGTGTTAATTAGAGTAGGGGATTTCATTTTCCCCGTTGACTTTATTGTTATGGATACACAACCTGTAGTTAACCCCCGGAGTCAAATTCCGGTGATACTTGGTCGACCATTCCTTGCGACTTCTAATGCGGTGATCAATTGTCGTAATAGTTCAATAAATCTATCTTTTGGCAATATGACAATTGAACTCAACATTTTTAAGTTCGGAAATCAGCCTTCCGAGCCTAATTCTAGCGTACTTGATGTTTGCTCGATCAATGAGATCGCGGAGGAGGATTGTGAGTTCGAAAATTTTATGTTTGATCACAGCAGTGTTGACGCCACTAGTGCGTTCCTCCTAGAATCCGACACAGCTTTCACGGCGGATAACGATTATGAGTGTTTCACCTTTGTAGACGATTTGGAAGACTCACCACCCGAGTTTGAGTCTTTTGCTTTTTTGGATGAGTTAGTTGAACCATCCGACTCGGTTGCGTACACTCGATTTGAACCTTTGATGGAATCCTTCGAGTATGAAACAGTTACACCATTGTTACCATCAATTGTTTCACCTCCTAAACTCGAACTAAAGCTTTTGCCGTCGCACCTTAAATATGCCTATCTAGGTGAGAATGAGACCCTTCCCGTCATCATATCGGCCTCTCTATCTCTCGAGCAAGAGAAGGCTCTTTTAATGGTCTTACAGAATAATCGGCAAGCTTTTGGCTGGTCTATGGCGGACATCAAAGGGATTAGTCCCCTCATAGTTGAACATCATATACACTTGATGGATGATGCCAAGCCGGTAAGGGATCCACAAAGACGCCTCAACCCCATAATGAAAGAGGCTGTCAAGAAGGAGATTGTTAAATGTCTTGATAGTGGTATCATTTACCCTATCTCGGATAGCCAGTGGGTTAGCCCTATTCATGTTGTGCCAAAGAAATCGGGCATTACGGTCATTACCAATGAGGCAAATGAGTTAATACCTACTCGCACCCAAACTGGGTGGCGAGTTTGCATCGACTATAGAAAACTCAATGCCGCGATAAGGAAAGACCACTTTCCTTTACCTTTCATTGACCAAATGCTAGAACGATTGGCAGGGCACGAGTTCTACTGTTTTTTAGATGGCTATTCCGGTTATAACCAAGTCCCTATCGCCAAAGAGGATCAAGACAAGACCACATTTACTTGTCCTTTTGGCACTTTTGCTTATCGTCGCATGCCCTTTGGGTTATGCAATGCACCCGCTACATTTCAGCGGTGTATGATGGGGATCTTTTCAGACATGGTTGAAAAGTTTTTGGAGATCTTTATGGATGATTTCTCCATTTTTGGTGACTCCTTCGATGAGTGTTTGCTACACCTTGACGTAGTTCTTACCCGCTGTAGGGATAAGAACCTAACTTTAAATTGGGAGAAGTGTCATTTTATGGTACGAGAAGGCATTGTCTTAGGACATGTCATCTCGCAAAACGGCATAGAGGTTGATAGAGCCAAAATTGAAGTCATTTCCAATCTTCCTCTTCCTAAATGCGTCAAAGACATCCGAGCTTTCCTTGGCCATGCCGGTTTTTAAAGACGGTTCATCAAGGATTTTAGCAAGATTTCTAGACCCTTGACTCACTTATTGGCCAAGGTCACTTATTGGCGAAGGAAATAATATTTGATTTTGACTCAACTTGCATGGAAGCATTCAAGTCATTGAAACACTCTTTCATTTCTGCGCCCATTCTTTCATCTCCAGACTGGACGCATCCCTTCGAAATTATGTGCGACGCATCAGATTTTGCCATTGGTGCTGTTCTTGGACAGCATATTAATAAGATGCCGCACGTGATTTATTACTCTAGTCGTACATTAAATGAGGCCCAACTAAACTACACAACAACAGAAAAAGAGTTTTTAGCAATTGTGTTTGCACTTGAAAATTTTCAGCCTTATTTAATTGGCTCTCCAGTTATTGTGTATACGGACCATTCAGCTCTTCGCCACCTTTTTGCGAAGAAGGATGCTAAATCTAGGCTAATACGCTGGATCCTCTTGCTACAAGAGTTTGACCTTGTCATAAGGGATAAAAGAGGATGTGAAAACGTAGTGGTCGATCACCTTTCACGACTTCCTTCTTCGCCTACACTTGAAATTCCAATCACAGATGTTTTTCCCGATGAGCAACTCTTAGCCGTGTCTTGCGAATCATGGTTCGCTGATATAGTAAACTACTTAGCCACCGGCTTGATACCTAAAGATTGGTCGAAACAGGATAAACTCCGATTCTTGTCCCAAGTAAAGCATTTTTACTGGGACAAACCTTATCTGTTTAAATACTGTTCCGACCAAATTATTCGTCGGTGTGTACCGGAAAACGAGTTTAAGAGTGTGCTGTCCTTTTGCCACGATCAAGCGTGTGGCGGGCACTTTGGTCCAAAGAAGACAGCCGAGAAAATCTTGCAGTGTGGTTTCTATTGGCCACGACTCTTTAAGGATGCATATGAATACTGTAAGACATGCTCCCGGTGCCAACACTTGGGCCGGATATCGCGGAGAAATGAAATGCCGCTCCATCCAATTTTGGTTGTGGATGTTTTTGATGTTTGGGGAATAGACTTCATGGGACCATTTCCTAATTCCTTTGGGAATGTGTATATTATTTTGGCTGTTGACTACGTGTCAAAGTGGGTCGAGGCAGTGCCTAGCCGAACGAATGACAACAAGGTTGTCATTCGATTTCTTTAAGAACATATCTTTTCTCGATTTGGGCACCCTCGCGCAATTATAAGTGATAATGGTTCTCACTTTTGCAATAGGACTTTTGAGTCCTTAATGCGCAAATATTCTATTACTCACAAGCTGTCAACGCCATACCATCCCCAAACATGTGGGCAAGCCGAGGTTTCGAATCGGCAAATTAAGCAAATCTTGGAGAAAACGGTTTCTAAAAACCGTAAAGATTGGTCACTCAAACTGATCGATGCACTATGGGCTTTCCGTACTGCATACAAGACCGATCTTGGTATGTCTTCATACCGGCTTGTTTATGGGAAGGCTTGCCACCTCCCAGTAGAGATTGAGCATAAGGCATTTTGGGCAATCAAAGAATTGAATTTATCATTAGGAGATGCGGGCAGCAATCGAATGCTGCAATTAAATGAACTAAAAGAGTTGCGGGATGAGGCTTATGATAATGCCGTAATTGTTAAAAACCGAACTAAGGTGTTCCATGATAAACACCTTCTGCGAAAAACGTTTAAACCTAGTCAACAGATTTTACTCTATGACACTCGGTTACATTATCACCCCGGCAAGCTCCGTTCTAGGTGGAAAGGGCCATTTGTAGTTCGCACCGTTTATCCGCACGGTGCGGTCGATCTTGAAAATCCGGAGGACAGTACTTTATTCAAAGTAAATAGATATCGATTGAAACCGTTCCTCACAGCGGACCCGTCGGAGGAGCTCCTGTTCTTGCAGGAGCCGCTTTACACCGATTAATTCTCCTCCACTTTCACCCCCGAGTTTCCAATCTTCTTGCCAAAACTTTGTTTCCAATAAGTTTAGGGGTGTGTATTATTTGTAAATACATAAATACAAAATACCATAAAAAATAAAAAAAAATTGAAAAAATATATTTTTGAACTTGTTTTGTAAAATTTCAAAATGAATAAATAAATAAAAATTTTATTTAAAGATAAATTCCTCCTTTTGGAGGGTTTGTTCTGCAAATTTCCATCTTCCCCCCGCCCCCTATATAAAGAACCAAGCCCCCTTTCTGTTCTAACCCTAAATTCATCCTTATTCAAACCCTGTTGGTTAGGGAAGAGCGATCACGCTCATGCTCAAGGGCGCGACGTGGGGCCGGGCAGTGAGGGCACTGCTTTGCTTAAGTTTGGGGAAGATGGTGGTGTATATAGTTATCTTTTGCATTGCATATTTTAATTTTTTGTATATATTTTTCTTTTTCTTTTGCATATTTAAATTCTGCATTGCATCCTTATATAAAAATCATAAAAATTGAAAAATTTGAAAATATAAAAAAAATAGAAAAAGAAAAACCCATAAAAATTGAAAATTTTGAAAAATTATAAAAATTAATGTATTCAATTTTTGCCTGATTTGACTTGAGTTTGACAAATAGGTTAACTAGCTAGGAAAAACTAGATCTTAGACTTGGTAAATTAAAAACCCTAAAAATAACCTTTCTTAAAGTTTAACGGTAGAAAGTATATGTCTTTGTAGTTTATTTAGAAATAGGCAAATTTTGAGTTCACTTCTTGGGCTAAGTCAAAACAAAGGAAAAGTATTGATATTTTTATTAGAGTATAAGTTTGAAAAATAGTTCCTAGCTTAAGTCTAAATTCTGAAAATGTATACCCTACAAATTGCATAAACACGAACCTTGAAACTTAGAATAGTAGAAGAGACCTTGAAATGCTCTTGTCTGAAGTCCTTAGTACGATGAAATAAAATAAAATATATAAGTGTGAATAAAGGAAAAAATGAACACTGGTCTTTGTGATTACTTAAGGCTGCAAAAAAAATAGAAAAATATTTAGCAAGGGTGCTTCATCACCTAGTGCCTTAGACCAACTGGTTTGGGAGTCATTGCTAAAAATCCTTAGGTGTTACAAGACTAGGAAGACTTGGTAACTCAAGAAGTATTAACGGTCGCATGAAGGATGTGTAAGCAAAATTCATTTAAAAATTCACCAATTAAGAAGTGCTTTGGACAACGGACAAGAGTATGATTGCTTGATATGAATTTCCAAGTGTATGGGTGATATATATACACACATAGGGGTGTGTGATTGGAGTTTAGATGAGAGATAGGAGTGAAGAATAGAACTTGTATCTTTAGTAGAGTTGATAAAAATTCCTAAGTGGAGATGGAACCCTACAAGGAAAACTTGAGAAACGCTAAAAGCTAAGTAAGTCTACAGGATATATATAATCTTAAGTTAAATGATAAGGAAGCGTGAAGAATACGGGTGGATAATTCACGAGTCGAAGATAATAGAATTCCTTGATAGAAAACCTAATTGGAGAATTAAAATCAATGGGCCTAATTGATAGGATTTTGTGGGTAGTATCCGCTGAAAACTCTCAGGAGACAACACTCCTCCTACTAGGGACACCTAGAGG
Source organism: Agapanthus africanus (assembly GCA_030015575.1). NCBI lineage: Eukaryota > Viridiplantae > Streptophyta > Magnoliopsida > Asparagales > Amaryllidaceae > Agapanthus > Agapanthus africanus. The sequence continues at coordinate 870,779,054 of JASDDO010000022.1, read as the reverse complement.
TTTAACGGCTTGTTGCACGAACTCAGTGCAATCGCGTTTCCCTGCGAAAGTGAGGTTAGGTTTTTGTCGAGAATAAAGCTAGGTTTGCTCGAGGACGAGCAAAAGATAAGTTTGGGGGTATTTGTTCATATCATAATATTGGATTATTATATTCCCCATTCTTATGCATTTTACAAATAAACAGGTGATTTTGACCCATGTCTGCTACATAGTACAGGTTACAGGTTCTTGGAGCAAAAACAGTGAAAAAGATAAAAGGCGATGCAAAAGTGGGACTACGACCAACAAATAGAAGGATCTTGATCAAGCCTACACGAAGATCAATTCACAAATTGCAAGGTTCAAGACTTCGTCTAGAAGCAACGGTAAAAGTCCACTACAGTTATTCACTGGGAGATCTGGAAGAAACCTAGAAGTCAAATTGAGGAAAGAACTAAAGAATTAGGAAGACCAACATGACAAGAGCCAACAGAAGAAAACTGAAGACACAATCTTCCCATTGGGCCGCGGAACTGCGGCCAAACCTTGGCTGCGGCCGCGGTTCCGCGGCCGTGTTGCGCACGTAGAAGTTTAAAATTTTACCATGTTGCTTGGCGGCGTTGAATAGTCTTCCTAGGGGTATTTTTGTAATGGCAGATGTGCGAGTCATTGTAACCCTAGGGTTTCCTATCCTCTATAAATAGGAACTCTAAATCTTATATTAGGTCATACCTCTTTTTATGAATAAAATTCAGTTTCCTTTGAAGTTTTGAGAGCATCATTTTGTAAGTTTCTTTTAATTTCTGCCTTAGCTCTAGTTTTAATTCTTGCCCTAAATAAATTATTATTTTGCCTTAGTTTAATCTAGTTTAGAATTTCATAATCTGCAGTAGGTAATTAATCTCTTAGATCTAAAAACAAAATAAAAATCATGTTTTTAATAGATCCCTTAATGAGCGAGTAGTTTCCTCGCTTGTTAGGGTTAGCAATAGGGAAGAGTTTGAGAGATGAAGATCTCTCATCTCTTTCATGCCCAATCATTTGTAATAATTAGGACTTCATGAATGCATGCATATTCCGCTCCCTACGGCACCCTACCCACGAGGTAACGGTGATACCGTAGTATAAAAGACCGGATATGCATGTCTTCCATGAAGGTTAGGGTAATTATTAAGAAAGGACAGACAAGGATCTAAAGGAAGAAATATCGTTTCTTCCCAATCATCCCAATCCCCTTTATTAATAATTACCATAACTCCTAAAAAGATATCTAATTTAGGGCATTGAAAGAGGTGCAAATTTTTATTTTATCAAACTTTACCTAAACCTAATCCTAGCAAGTTTCCTAATCCTAGTATAACTCAAATTAGTGTTTGTGATAAAAGATCCAACACCCTTTGGAATTAGCTCGTAAAAACATTTAGGAAATTAACACCATCCCTGTGGACCGACCCGTACTCACCGGCTAGCTACCAAGCGACGTCGTTCTTGATTGCGGTAACATGTATTTTTTATCGTAAAAACCTCTCTAAATCAACAGGCAACCCACACCAGCACATTGCGCATTTTAAATTCATGTGCGGCAACACTGGAGGAAGGGATATACTGCTCCTCCGACAGTTCGTCAGTAGTCTAGCGGGCATCGCGTTCGAATGGTATGTAGAACTACCAAATGATTTTGTGAAGACTCTCGACGAGATGGATAAGCTCTTCTTTCAAAGATCCGCTAGTGCAGATAAACGCACTACCATGGCGGCGTTGGTCAACGAAAGGGTTGGACCGAACGAGACCTGGGTTCAATATGTTACCCGATGGCGAAATCTCTGATCAAAATACGAGCAACGCATCGACGAAGCTGCAGCCATGGGAATGTTCATAGCCTCTTAACCCAAATTCAAAGGTGTTCCCATTTATGACCCTCTTCAAGCCGACAACCTTCCAAGAGCTCGTGGATAAAATGACTCGATTGGATCAGAGGGGTCAAGACTCTTCATCATCCAATGAAAATGAATGGCATTTGTTGCCAACGCTCAACAAAAAATGAGTGGCTCTAAAGCAACCTGCCGCCAAAATAGTGACGACGTGGGTACTCGTTCCCCCCGAGATATACACAGGGGCATATTTCTCACCGGCGGAAGAATCTCTACGTGGGATGGTCCTTTCTTCTCAAAGAATAGAAAGGATATCAAGGGACCTACAAGCAGGTCCTATAATCAAGTGGAATATCCCACTTGAACCAAAAAACCATGGGAGGGATGCGAAATCCATGTCCCACTCCGAATCATACGATGAGGGGAAACCCCCCAAGTCAAGTCCATTTTTCCAAGGAAGAGGAAGACTCGGTAGAAGGAATGATGTGATATCTCGTTCCTTCATATATGAAGAAGATACTCCTTCAGTATCGAAAAGAGACATTGACGAGAAGGGGGCAGGTGCTGTTTAAAATACCCGGTATTTCCCGCAAAACAACCCAATTGCTGCGATGGTAAAATAAGCAGTCCAAGAGGGTGAAGACAGCCTAAGGCTTGAAGTGTCCATGCATACGAAAGACATGCAGCAGGGCCTCAGCAAGCAAGCGTTGGAAGGAATGAGTTATGTAACTCTCTAACTAAACGGTGATAATGGACCGAGAAGTCTCTAAACTAGTGCGTCGCCCCAAACACGGCGATGTTGGACCGAGATGTCCCTAAACTAGAATTTCGTCCCAAACACGGCGATGATGACCCGAAACTTCCCTAAACTAGTGTGTCGCCTCAAACACGGCGCGTCGCCCCAAACACGGCAATAATGGACCGAGAAGTCCCTAAACTAAAAATCTTCCTCAAACATGGCGATAAGGGGCCGAGATGTCCCTAAACTAACAATGGACCGAAATGTCCTTAAACTAACATTCGACCCTAAAATAGGAATGTTGGACAGAAATTTCCTTAAACTAACATTCGTTCTAAAAAACGGCGATGTTGTTCTGAAATGTCCTTAAACTAATGCGTTCCCTTAAAAAAAGGGGAATGTTGGACCGCAACGTCCTTAAACTAATAACGGACCGAAACGTTCTTAAACTAACATTTGTCTCCAAAATGGGAATGTTGGACCGAAATTTCCTTAAACTAATATTCGTCCACAAAACGGGAATGTTGGACCGAAATGTCCCTAAACTAGCGCGTCGCTTCAAACATAGCGATAATAGACCAAAACGTTCATAAACTAGTGTGTCGCCTCAAACACGGCGCGTCGTCCCAAACATGACAATAATGGACCGAGAAGTCCCTAAAGTAACAATCCGCCTCAAACATGGCGATAATGGACCGAAATACCCCTAATCTAACATTCGTCCCCAAGATGGAAATGTTGGATCGAAAAATCCTTAAACTAGAAATTCGCCTCAAACATGGCAATAATGGACCGAAACGTCCCTAAACTAGTGCGTCGCCTCAAACATGGCGCATTGCCCCAAATTCGGCGATATCCTCGCTTGAGATCTATATTGCAATCGAAGTCTCAACGGCGAGAGTTGCAATTCAAGTCCTGCCGGCTACACAGTTACTCTAGCAATGAAACCACCCCCAAATCCCACCGGCAAACAGATGGGTCACCTGTGGTGAAACTACTTTCGAGAGTTCTATCGTTCGCAAATAAAAAAACGGTATGTCCGTAAGCAAAATGGGCACATATGAAAACCCTAAAGGACGCCGTGAGTAAAAATAGCAGGACTGCCGGCGAGTTTGTGAAAACCCGAAAGAGCGCAATCTCGTTTAAAAAAAAAAAGAAAAACGGTATGTACACAAGAAAAATGGGTACGGATGAAAACCCGAAAGGCCGCCGTAAGTAAAAACAGCAGGACTGTCGGCGAGTTTGTGAAAACCCGAAAAGGGCGCAAACTCGTAAAATAAAAAAATTCATGTGAAATTGCAAGGTCCTCTCGACCTTGTGAGGAGAAAAAAACCTGTGTGAGATCCGTACGACTCACAAAGGAGCAACACACATAGGAATCCCTACGATTCCTAAAGAGAAAATACTCCTACGAGATCCTCACGACTCGTAAGGAGAAATATCTTTATAAGATCCTTACGGCTCAAAAAGTCAAAAAGCCTTAGTCGACAGGATCATAACCCTGTTTGCTAAGCCACCTTTGTTCAAATCAATAAAGGCAAATGATGAGTCGCTCCTGGAAATATTCTAGTCGCAACGATGCTGATGCCTAAAAAGTTATTAAACTTCAAGTTCTCTCAAGGCAAATGATGATCCTCTCCTGACAATATCCTAGTTGCAGCAATGCTGATGCCTAGAAAGGTATCAAACTTCAAGTCCTCTTAAGGCAAATGATGATTTGCTCCTGGTAATGTCCTAGTTGCAGCAATGTTGATGCCTAAACAGGTGTCAAACTCCATGTCCTTTCACTGCAATTGATGATTCACTCCTGGAAATATTCCAGTCGTAGCGATGTTGATGCCAAAGTTGATATCAGATTCCAAACTCGCAATAAAAACAGCAGCGAGTAAAATAAATGCATATGAAATAGCCGAAATGATGGGGCAACTCACAATAAAAATCAGCGAGCAAAAAAATATGCATATAAAAAAACAGCCGAAATGTTTAGGTAACTCGCAATAAAAAGCAGCGAGTAAAAATATAAAAAAAAAATTGCCGAAATGGTTGAGCACCACGGATAAAAAGCCGAAATGATTGGGGAATCGCGGATTTCGCGATATGAAAAGCTGAAAAGATAGAGTATCGCGGCAATAAAAAATAAAATAAAATAAAGTTTCCTCTACCTCGCAAGTATGTCCATATTGACTCTTGTATACGATCAATGGGCATAACTGAAAGAAAGAGAACCATATTTTCCCAACAGGCTTCGTCAAAGGGAGAGCCAGATCTTGACGGCAATATCTACAGCCTAGAGATCAGCTTAACGCTCTCCTCATTCCAACAAGGTGTAGACGTGACATCAGCAAAGCTCCAAGGAGAAAAATAAAAAAGGAGTGATGACAAAATCCTAACTCCAGCTTGACATGCTTCTTATGCCAGCAGGATGTAGACGGAATGTCATCAAAGACCCAAGGGTCAAACAAAAAAGGGGTAATGGCAAAATCCCAACTCCAGCTCGGCGTTCCTTCTCAATGCAGATGCGACGTCAACAAATGCTCCAAGGAGCCAAATCAAAAAGGAGTGACGACAAAATCCTAACTCCAGCTCGACATGCTTCTCATGCTAGCAGGATGCAGATGCGACGTCAACAAAGGCTCTAAGGAGCCAAATCAAAAAGGAGTGAAGGATAAATCCTAACTCCAGCCCGACGTGCTTCTCATGCCAGCAGGATGTAGATGCAACGTCATCAAAGACCCAAGGGTCAAACAAAAAAGGAGTAATGGCAAAATCCCAACTCCAGCTCAACGTTCCTTCTCGATGCAGATGCGACGTCAACAAAAGCTCCAAGGAGCCAAATCAAAAAGGAGTGACGGCAAAATCGTAACTCTAGCTCGACGTGCTCCTCATACCAACAAGATGGAGATGTAATGTCGACAAAGGCTGCAAGGATCCAAATTAAAAAGGAGCGACGACAATATCCTAACTCCAGCTCGACGTGCTTCCCATGCTAGCAGGACACAAACGCAATGTCATCAATGATCCAAAGGTCAAACAAAAAAGTAGTAATGGCAAAATCCCAGCTCCAGCTCGACGTTCCTTCTCGATGCAGATGCAATGTCAGCAAAGGCTCCAAGGAGCCAAATCAAAAAGGAGCTATGGCAAAATCGTAAAATCCGGCTCAAAGTGCTTCTCATGCCAGCAAGATGCAGATGCAACGTCAACAAAAGACCCAAGGGTCAAAGCAAAAAATGAAGCGACGGCATATTCCCAGCTTCGGGTCTCGACGACAACTCATATAAAGTTTAAAATACTATCGGAGATCATCCCATACCAGAGCAGAGTGGTTATGACTCATCGGGGATCCAAATTGAGCCTAACCTCAAGTAAAAAGTATCATGGTGAATTCCTAATGCTTGCTCTTCTAACGGTAATATAACCTAAGGAGATTACTTGAAGACGTCTTTTCCAGCCTCCGAAGGGATCAGAAACACGATAGTCATGGGACGATGGCATATTCCTAGCTCCGGACTTCAATTGCAATACATACAGTATAGAAGTCCTATAGATGACAACCCTACTTCAGCAAAGAAACGGCACAACATCGTCAAAACAAAAATGAAGCGACCGCATATTCCCAACTGCGGGTCTCGACGGCAACTCATATAAAGCCTAAAAGACTATCGAAGATCATCCCACACCAGAGCGGAGTGGTTATGACTTATCGGGGCTCCAAATTGAGACTAACCTCATGTTAAAAGCGTCATGGAAAATTCCTAACGCTTGCTCTTCCAACAGGTAATATGACCTAAGAAAATTACTTGAAGACGTCTTGTCCAGCCTTCGAATGGATCAGAGACACGACAGTCGCAGGGCTACTCGAACAACAGCTTAAAGACTGCATATCGAGGAATACATCAGTCAATGCGATGGTACCATGGACTAAAACCCTAGTACCACAAACCTAACGGACCCTGTCGTAAAGAATAGAGGTTATCTATATTTCACGTTAGGATACACCTGCGAGATCCTCTCGACTCATCTCGATTCGTAGGGAAAAATATCTTTATGAAACCCTCACGGCTCATGAAGGTGAAAAGCCTTAGGCGACGGGCATATAAACCTGTTTTCCTAAGCACTGTGGCCCTATAAGTAGGTCCAAACTGATTCTTGTATACTATGCACGGGCCATATTCTCCAAAGTCGCATACCGATGAGGACGAAAAACCACTTGCAAGTCCTCTCGACTCGTAAGGAGAAAATTCTCTTGTGATATCCTTACGGCTCTCAAGAGAAAACACACTTAGGAGCCCTCACGACTCCTAAGAAGAAAATACACCTACGAGATCCTCTCGACTCGTAGGGAGAAATATCTTTATGAGACCCTCACGGCTCATAAAGTTGAAAAGCCTTAGGCGACAGATCTAAACCTTTTTTCTAAGCCATCGCTGCCCTACAAGAATGTCCAAACTGACTCTTGTATACTATCCATGTGCCACATTCGTCAAAGTTACATGACAATGAAGTGAAGAAGCCACTTGTGGGTCCCCTCAACTCGTAAGGAGAAAATACCTGTGTGAGATCCTTACGACTCACTGAGCTGAAAGACACTTAGGAATCCTCACGATTTCTAGAAAGAATATGCACCTATGAGATCCTCACTACTTATAGGGAGAAAAACCTGCTTGAGACCTTTACGGCTCATGAAGATGAAAAAGTTTTAGGTGACAGGGACCCAAAACTTGTCTCCTAAGCCATCAATTTTATGGTAATGCATTATTTTGCACTACTTAACCCACGTATAAGCTTACGTGGGCAAAGTAATGGGGGGTAATTTGTTCTCGCCAAAATTTTTTGGCTCAGAGCTTGCTGTTCCCTTATAAAAATAAAGAGAAAGCTCCACGTGTTAAATGCATTCACCCACATGCAATGCATGTAGCTATCACCTCAGGTAGCACCGCACGCGAAGTTCACGTGGACGCCAATGTGCAAAGCACAGGAGCGCCTATTCCCCTAATATTTAAACATAGTAAAACAGCTAAGCTCTGTTAAAATTTTGTTGAGGCAGCGCCTTACGTGCCCCTCACGACGCCAATCTTATAGGATTAATACCATGGTGGCACCGCGCGTGCTCCTCACGTGGGCACCAATGTGCAAAGCACATGAGCGCCTCTCATAAATAAGAATTAAATTTCTTAAGTGGCGTCCACGTGCACAACACGTGAGCGCCGATGCCCAAATTTAAAGCAAGTAGAATTAAATTCTACATGGAGATACTTCCCTAAAAACTGGAATATTCTCTGTTAAACAGAGCCATTGGATCAAAGATCCAATGGTGATAATAAATCATCAGATGATAAATTCTATTTGGGAAATATTTTTCTTCTAATATGGAAAGATCTTTCTCTAACCGAGAATCTTAGATTAAAATCCAATGGTGATAAAATATCACCAATTAAACTATCTAATAGAATAAATTTTATGAGATAGAATTAAATTCTATTTGGGAAATATTTTCCTTAATCTTTATAATATTGAAAGATCTTTCTCTAACACAGAATCTTGGATTTAAAATCCAATGGTGATAAAATATCACCAATTAAACCATATGATAGAATTAAATTCTATGTGGGAAATATTTCCCTGATCTTCTTCAAACTAGAAAGTTCTTCTCTGATCCAACGGTGATTATAAAATCACCTATTGACCATATGATAGAATTGAATTCTATGTTAGGAAAATATATTTCTAATCTTGTTAAACTAACAAGATATTCATATGATAGAATAAAATTCTATTGTAGAAAAATATTTCACAATCTTGTTAAACAAACAAGAAATCTTCTCTGTTAAACAGAGAGCTTTTGGATTAAAAATCTAATTGTGAATAAAATTCACCGATTGATCTAAAAGATTATTTTTATTGATCGTGAAATCAATCTCAATGAGAGATTTTCTCAACAAATTGATGTTTCTCTTCTCCTATAAATAGGAGCAAAGATATTAATCAAAGGAGAGCAAGAGATAAAAAAAAAGAGGAGACTACCCATAAGCTTCTATAAAAATACAGAAGGCTCAAAAAACAACAGAGAATATCTCCTTTACCGAACATACCATATCTAAGGGTTTAACCCTTTTAAAAAAACTTAGGTGTTTCTCCGGACCGGAGATCCACAAGAAAACTCTCCCACAAGTTGAGAATTTAATTCTCATCGGGAAGATCTTGTTCTTGAGAATCATTAATTCAGAGGGGAACATGGATACAAGAACATGGAGAAAATGGAGTCCATAATATTCCAGGAACTTAGTTACTCCAAATCAAGAACTTAGTTCTTTAAAGAACCTGATCCAAGATCCTCAAAATAGTGATCTTGGTGATCCTTAATGGTCAAAACACCATTAAAAGAGATTTAACCTCTCTGAAAAATGAACATGGAAAACATGGAGTCCATAATACTCCAGGAACTTAGTTCCTTCAAATCAAGAACTTTGTTCCTAAAGAACATGATCTCAGATCTTCAAAATAATGATCTTGGTGATCGTTAATGGTCAAAATGCCATTAACAGAGATTTAAGTTCTCTAAAAATATCAACAGAGATTAAATATCCAAAAGAACTCAGCGCCTCACGTGAAAGGCACGTGAGCGCTCAAGGCCAAGTTACACAGTGCCTCACGTGAAACACACGTGAGCGCCGGGAATAGATAGTGCTTAGCACTATTAGAGCGCCTCATGTGATATACACGTGAGCGCTATATGCATCTAAGTGCTTAGCACTGCTGGGTGTTACAGAAACTCAATCTTAGCTCAAATTGGCTAAGCTTATATTCATGATATCCAAACTGATCTTAGTCTCAAACATGACTAATGATCTCTCATTGATGATATCCAAAACGATATTCATCCCATATTTCCTAAGGTAATCTTAGTCTCAAATAAGGCTAATAATTCTTAGATGATCCACCATGATCTTTTCCCTCAAATACGAGATTTGATTCAAGGGTACATCTCTCCACACCTCTGATATATATCGTTGTAATTCCTCAACGTCTTCAGAGAGGTGGCGGGTCCCGACAACCAACAACTCTTTTCTCGTTCCAACTTGATGTAAAACTTCATCAAGATCGGGAATGATATATCCCACATTGATGCACTTCCAAATTGACGTGCACACCTCAAATCGGATCGCACTCCAAATTAGGTGCATTCCATGTCACCATCGTTTACTCCGTCACATAACAAATACACGTGCGCGCAAGTTGAATGTAGGACCGAAATGTCCCTAAACTAATAGTCGCCTCAAAAACGGCGATAATGGACCGAAATGTCCTTAAACTAACATTTATTTCCAAAATGGGAATGTTAGACTGAATGTCCTTAAACTAATATTTGCCCCCTTAAATATGGCGATAATGGACCGTGACGTCCTCAAACTAAAACAAACTGAGCCCCAAATGCTCATATATATATTTAAGTTGATCTTAATCTCAAACTAGATTAACGGTCCTTAAATGAACCAAGCCCGGATTTAAAAATATACGGATTTAGACTAATCCACACCCTACGGGCGATGACAGAAACTAGTCTCCGTATACAATTCACGGGCAACCTAAACAAACAAAAACACATACGACACGAAGTGAACTTCCGGAGTATAAGAAAGTGGTTATCATAATGCGGTAACGTAATTAACTGCAGTGGCTTGGGCCTGCAGGGAAGAGCGTCCCCACAGTCAAAAACCCCTCATAAATGAGGGGGAATCTGATAAAGTCTGCTATAACGGCCGCATCCGTCCAAACCTCCAATATATGGTGTCATAAATCAACTTGGTATTTTCGGAGAGGTGGACGGATAAATCCAAAGAGCATATGTCCCCAAATTCAGGCAAGACGACCCATCCCGGTTCGTCCCCGTCTCTGGCGGTGAACAACTATCTTCACCCTATTGGACTGCTTCATCATTGTACCAATCGAGTTGTCTTGTGGGAAATACTGAGCACTTTACACGGTACTTGTCCTCTACTCATTATTGTCGCTTTCTGACGTTGGCGGAACTTTTTTTTCATCTACGAAGGAATGAGATATCAAGTCACTCCTTTTGATTCTTCTTCTTCCTTAGAAGAATGTACTTGACTTAAGGTCTATTCCCTTCATCATTTATTTTCGGAGTGGGACATGGATTCTACATCCATCCAATGATTTTTGGTCCAAGCGGGATATTCCACTTGATTGCAGGACCCACTTATGGGTTCTTGAATATCCTTTCTGTTCTTTAAAGAAAGGACCATCTCTACGTAGAGATTCCTTCACCAGCGAGCAAGATGCCCCTTGCGTATATTTTGTGTTGGAGTATTCGTGTCCCATTCTTTTCAAGGATAGGACCCGCACGGTCGTTATTTTTGCGACAAGTTGCTTCAGAGCCGCTCATTTATTGTTAAGCATTGGCGACAACCGTCTCCCTGCCTCTGCTTTTCATATATCTTCATCGGAAGAGGAAGGGTCTTCACCCATCTGATCCAATTGAGCCAGTTTATCTATGAGCTCTTAGAAGGTCGAAGGCTTGAAGAGGGTCATATATGAGAACACCTTTGAATTTGGGTCAAGGATGGCTATGAACATTTCCACGGCTGGAGCTTTGTTGATGCGCTATTAGCATTTTGACCAAAAATTTTGCCATCGGGTAACATATTGAACCCAAGTCTCATTTGGTCTAACCCTTTCGTTGACCAATGCCGTCAGGGTAATGGGTGTATTCGCACTGGCGAATCTCTGAAAGAATAGCATTTCTATCTCGTCGAAGGACTTTATGGATTCATTTGAGAGATCCGCATACCATTCGAAAGCGGTGCCCTCCAGGATAGTAATGAACTGTCGGAGGAGCAGTATATCGTTTCCTCCAGTGTTGCCGCACATGGATTTAAACCGCACGATGTGCTGGCAAGAATTCACGGTCCCCTTGTACATACGGAACTTTGGAAACGTGTATCCCGGCTGGTACTGTACTTGATCGTACCATACCGGATATGGTCGACCAGACTTGGTCAACTTATTTCCCGCTTCACTTGCATAGTGAGCTTTGATTTGCTGAGCGATTTATTCGTACAGCTTATGGGATCATTTCTTCCTTTGCCATTGATGGGGCTTGTGGAAGATTTGAAGTGTCACCTTTGTCACTAAGAGTGACTATCGGCGGTTTGTCTGCCAGTGGTTCTGATTGGACCATCATTCCAGCCACTTTTATATAAAATGAATCTTTTTGTAAATGAAATTAGTGGGAGTATGGTAGAACTGGAAGTGATTCCAAAACCAATAACGGTTACTAAAAATTTAGTAGAACCTAAGGATTCAATTAGACTTGACAAACCATTAGCCACTCCGCAAATTTTAGTTAGTGATCTCAGCCACATGAGAGAAACTTCGGTTTTCTCGTAGACAATAACAGGAAGGTCAGCATCACGGTGATGATGACCCTACTAGATATCAGCAGGTCATAGGAAATGGTAACTTCCGGATGACCGGATGCAATATATCCAAGCTGAACTTCACGCACTCCAGCAAATTATGAATTTTGGATTTTTCTGGGTGCTCTTGAAAGGATAAAACCTATTAGGCGCAAGTAAATATTTCGAGATATGTGCACGCGGAAAGGTATTAACCTAATAAGGCTAGACTTGTTGTAAAGATTTTCATCAAATACCCGGTATAGATTGTGACAAGACTTTTACTTCAAAGTTGATCAGTCATATTTTTAGCACATTTTTACGGTCATTTTCCCTATTATTATTAATTACTAAAACGTGTTAATTGTAATTTAAGAATATATGTGGGTTTATTTGTAAAAAGATTTTGTCATATGTTTCTTAATTTATAATTGATATAATTAGGGAATATATGCATATCATATTTAAATAAAATATCCAAGAGATTCTTAATTATTAAAATATGCATATTATGTCATATCAAATATTCTTAACCATTATTATTAAGATATCATATCCGTAATTTAATTAAAAGTGGTTGGAATATTATCTTAATTAAAACAAATGCTACTAATGATTTGATTTGAGATATTGTGCAGGTATTAAAACAATAAATCAGTTCAGGGCTACAAATATAAGTAAGAGATTCATATCAAATCAAGTTAATAAACCAAATCTATTGAATTTTAAGAGCAAATTGAAGAATCTTGCAATTGCCAAGAGAATGCAATATTTTCAAATTATATTCATCAGAAAAATCTCCTAATATCGAGAGAAGAAGGCACGAAAAATCTGGAGACGTAACTCCACCAAATAGTGGCGGATCCGCGGTGGAAAGGGGCTACAGGCGATGGTTCCGCGGTCAACTCATAGCCATTGGATGTGAATTTTCAGGGGCTTAATCGTCTTTTCATATACTTCAAAATGACGTCTAGGACTTCAAGTTCCAGAGCCTACATAAAGGACCGAGAGCAATCTAGAATTATCATCATCAATCCATCTATCGATCTAGATCTATCGAGCAAATTAGGGTTTGTAGTTTTTTTCAGCAATCAAATTCTGTAATGCAAAAGTTTCAATAAAATGTAGTTGTTTTAATTTTATCTCATTACTTTCTGCATTCACTTTCCGCACTATTATTTTTTGTTATTTCTTATGGGTTCATTATTCTTCTATCTTTTCTCATTTACTTCGTTTTTCCCAATGAGCGAGTAAATTCTCGCTTATTAGGGTTTGTAGGATAGGGTAGTATAATGGATGAAATAATCCCTTAACTTCTTATATTTTGGTTTTTAAAAAGCTCAACAAAGGGAGTCTTAACCCTCTTATTCGGGCGTGCTATCAATTCATAATAGTTATGACCACGATTTGAGATTCGTTAATACTTGCTTTGTTGAGTGCTTGAGATAAATAGGGATCAATGGAAGGACAAGGGTCAGTAGAAGGAAACCCTAATCTCTCCAAGAACCCTAATCCACATTCATCGCTATTTCTCTAGTATTAAATAATTAAAAGATAAAAGAAATTATTTTTAAAACTCCATCCTTTAACTACTCAATCCAAAAAACCCTACAAGTCCTTCTCTTATAAAATTTTCAAATCTTTTTAGTATAAAACGATAAAAATCCCATGTTTCTTTATTAACTTATCTAAAACAAGATAAGTAATTCACTATTTCCCTGTGTACGACCCGTACTCACTATCGGCTCGCTATTGATTGCGGTAATTAGGAAATATACAAGGACTCAATTTTTCATACCAATCAAATGGCGCCGTTGCCGGAGATAGTATTATTTTTCTTGTTATTCGGGTTAATTTCTAAAAAAATCAAAAAAGAGAAATAAAAACCACATTTTGTGTTTTTTAAAGATTCTTGTGCGAGTATTGCAAGAAATCTGGAGCGCTTGGAGCGAACCAACAGAGATTCAGAGACTGTAAAAAAGGAGCAGAGAAGTATTGGAGTGTGGTGCAAAATTTGGAGAACAGATTCCACAAGAAGGCGGCGGAACCGCGACCAATTGGTGTATTTGGCGGCTGAACCCCGACCAACTAGTGGAGTTAGGCACCCAAATTTTTCTGGTATTATTTTATCGTCTTCCTCTTTCCTATAAAGCTCCAATAAACCATTTTTACCTGCAAAATTCTTTGCAAACAGCGCTACTAAAAAAATCTTTTTGTGTGTTTTAGATTTTGGATTGTTTTGCATATTTAAAACAGATATTAAGAGGCAAAAAACCCAAATTCAGATTAGGTGGGGATTTCATCTTATATTAATAAAAAATATTTAGACCAAGCCTCTAACTACAATCGTGCTCAATTAGGACAAGTGAGGATCGTGAATAATCTATTGCTTATCCGCAATTTTCTTGTGGTGTTTAAGGTAAGTGTGACTAAGAAAAGTGGTTTGCTTAATTAGGCCCGCTATTTCGGTGATTCGTATAGCGGATATCTCCCATTTACCTAGCACTTATCTGGTTACAAAATTGATAAGGAGGTGATAGAGGATTTTGTAGGGTGTTTTTTGTCACCCCATTGAGATGGGAATACGCGCGCGCTTGTCAGGCACAGTACATATTCCCCCTGCCTAGGGTAAACTGGGGTTTATTGATTGTAGGGATCCGAATCTCCGGCAGTCGCGGACTAAGCTGTCGTTAATTACCCATCGGCTTTGGAGCGAGAGAACCTCCGATTGATGGGTCAATCTGGACATGCGAACTCAATGTGATGCGTTGGTGTGTGTGTGTTTTCTGCTTTATTCTATTTGTTAAAAAAAGATATATATATATATATATTCTACATATAAAAACAAAAATAAATAAGTAAATAAATATTTAGAGAAAACTTTTTTTTAATTTTAATTTATTATTTTTTTAATTTTTAAATATTATTTATAATTTATTTTTATTTATTTAATAATTATTTATTTTTTTTAAAAAATGATTAAAATAAAGAAAAGAAGGAAGAAAGAAGAAGAAAGAAAGAGGAAAAAATGCGGGGGGGAAGGGGAGAGAAGCCTGGGCTCCCATTTAATGGGAGCCTCCCCTCACTTGCTAGGCCATCATATGCTTTGCATTTGACCCCTCACATGCTAGCATAGCATGTGACCCCTGTGAGGGGGGGCATCACATGCTTAGCATGTGATAGCATGTGAGGAGGGCCATCACATGCTTAGTATGTGACCCCTCACATGCTAGCATGTGAGGGAGGCCAAAAGGGCTCCCATTAAATAGGAGCTCTCCACCTCACGTGCTAGCATGTGATGGGGCAAAAAGGGCTCTAAATAATTTTTTTTAACATGGAGCTGAACATTAAAAGAATTTTTTTTGTAGAATTAAACTCAAAAAGAATTTTAGATATGGAGTTCAACTCCAAAAAGATTTTGAATGGAGTTTAACTCCAAGAAGATTTTTAATGGAGTTTAACTCCAAAAAGACTTTTATCGTGGCGTTAAACTCCAAAAAGAGTTTTAAATGGAGTTCAGCTCCAAAAAAGAATTTTAAATGGAGTAAAACTCCTAAAGAATTTTAAATGGGGTTTAACTCCAAAAAAAATTTTATTGCGGAGTTAAACTCCAAAAAGAGTTTTAAATGGGATTCAACTCCAAAAAAGATTTATATTGTGGAGTTAAACTCCAAAAGAATTTTTGTTTATGGAGTTAAACTCCAAAAGAATTTAAATGGAGTTGAACTACGAAAGAATTTTTATTGTGGAGTTGAACTCCGAAAGAATTTTAAATTTTGAGTTAAACTCCAAAAGAATTTTATATGGAGTTAAACTCCTGAAAAGATTTAATGTGGAGTTAAACTCCAAAAAAAAAGATTTTTACTGTGGAGTTAAACTCCAAAAGAATTTCTGTAGTGGAGTTAAACTCCAAAATAGTTTTATTTGTGGAGTTAAACTCCAAAAGATTTTCTCCTTTCTCTTTTGAGAAGAAACCCAAAATGGGTTCTCTTGAAACTTCAAGATCTAGATCTTGGATTATAAAAAAGAGACTCTTTTTCTTCTCTTGATGGAGTCTTGGGAGGTGCATTTATGGTAGAACTTTTTTTAGTTTTAAAAAAAGAAGAGCTAAGCTCTTGATTTAATTGGAAAATGAAAAGAAAGAGGAAGAACTTGGTAGGAGAGAATGGAGGCACAAACCCTAGAGTTTGAGAGAATTAAGAATGTATGCTTTATTCATCATCATGTTGCCTTATATAGGCTTACACATTTACATATAGCCCCTTTAGGCTTTACAAAATGGCATTTTGCCCATCCCATGGCTCATGTGCCATTTCTTTTTGCACATAAGCCATGAGCTTTACAAAAATTTGGCTTTATGCACATTCATATATAAAAAATTACATTAAAATTATTTATTACATGGTTTTCATGTTGGCATGGGGAGGCTGGCCGCGGGCTCGACTTGGGCATGGGCCCGCTTAACCTGGGCTTGGGCCCCCTAGCTTAGGGTTGACCTTGACTTTGACTTGGTCAATCGGAGTGTAAATTTTGATCCCAACAAAGTGCCCCCCATCAATAAATGCACACCGCGCATATGAGTTGTGTGTATGAAATTGATGGACCTTGAAGTTAGACTTCGAGGTGGAACATCATTCCAGGGGCGGAGCATCCTTCGGGGAGCATGATCCCCGGGGATCGGAGCATCATTCCGATTTGCGGAGCATAATTCTAGGGGCGGAGCATCATTCTGAAGAGTCGGAGCATAATTCCGATTTGCAAAGCATAATTCGAGGGTCGGAGCATCATTCCGAAGGATCGGAGTATCATTCCGATTTGCGGAGCATAATTCCAGGGTCGGAGCATCATTCTGAAGGATCGGAGCATCATTCCGATTTGCGGAGCATAATTCCAGGGTCGAAGCATCATTCCGAAGGATCGGATCATCATTCCGAAGAGCGGAGCATGATTCCAGGGATCAGAGCATCATTCCGAAGAGCGGAGCATGATTCCAGGGACCGGAGCATCATTCCGAAGAGTGGAGCATGATTCCAGGGACCGGAGTATCATTCTGAAGAGCGGAGCATGATTCCAAAGGGGTCGGAGCGTAATTCCGACGGGCGGCAGACATTCTGACCGAAGGATAATTTCGATGCAGAGGTTGATTCCCAAGCGAAGCATAATTCCGATAGGGAAGGCAGATACTCCGAGACGAAGCATGATTTCGACACGGGGTACATTCTGAAACGAAGCATGATTCTGGCGCAGAGCTTGTTGGCTGACTTGATTCCGAGACGAAGCATAATTCCGACAGGGAAGGTCATTGGTTGATTCCGAGCCGAAGCATAATTCCGACAGGGAAGGCAGATACACCGAGGAGAAACTTGATTTCGACGCGGGGTAGACTCTGAGACGAAGCATGATTCCGGCGCAGAGCTAGTTGGTTGATTTGATTCCGAGGCGGAGTATAATTCCGGTAGGGAAGGTAGATATCCCGAGGCGAAGCATGATTTCGACACAGGGTAAATTCTAGGACAGAGCATGATTCCGGCGCAGAAGTTGTTGGTTTGATTTGATTTGGGTTTACATCAGCATCGCTACACTGGAATAAGGTACCAGAAGCGAATCATCATTTGCCATGAGAGAATTTAGGGATTTTGGTTTTTGTTTGGCATTAGCATCGCTACACTGGAATATGGTACCAGGAGCGAATCATCATTTGCCATGAGAGAATTTGGGGATTTTGGTTTTTGTTTGGCATTAGCATCGCTACACTAGAATATGGTACCAGGAGCGAATCATCATTTTCGTTTGCCCGTCGGGGAGCGATGGCTTAGAAGACAGGTTTACGTCTCTATCACCTAAGAATTTTCAATTTTATGAGCCGTAAGGGTCCCATAAAGCATTTTCTCCTTACGGGTTGTAAGGATCCCGTAGGTGTATTTTGTCCTTAGGAGTCGTGGGGACTCCTAAGTGTGTTGCTCCTTTGTGAGTCGTAAGGATCTCACGCGGCAATTTTCTCCTCACAAACTTGAGTGGACTTTGCGAGTGCATTTCATCTCTTTCTCACGAGTTTGCGCCCCTTCGGGTTTTCACCAACTCGCCAGCAGTCCTGCTGTTTTTACTCACGGAGCCCTTTCGGGTTTTCATCCGTGCCCATTTTGCTTGTGGTCATACCTATTTTTTTTTGGAATCTTCCTCACTGCTGGGACTTTGAATGTGGTCTCGCCGGTAGGACTTGGGAGAGATTGGGATCGTTTTACGCCCGTGGATTGTATACGGTTTTGCAAGATGTATGATCCAGACCGTAGGGTCGGAAGAATTTCAGGACTTTGTTGGCGTCTGCATTGCTGTACTGGAATATGGTACCAGGAGCGACTCATCATCCGCCGTTTGGGTGTGGGATTTAGAATTTGGTTGGCATCTGCATCGCTGCACTGGAATATGGTAACAGGAGCGACTCATCATTCGCCATTGGGATATTCGGGGTTTGGTTTTTAGATCGGCATCTGCATTGCTGCACTGGAATAATACCAGGAGCAACTCATCATTTGCCTTTCCCTGTTGGGAAGTGATGGCTTAGGAGACAGGTTTAGATCCCTATCACCTAAGGCTTTTCAATTTTATGGGCTGTAAGGGTCCCATAAAAGCATTTTCTCCCTACGAGTCGTAAGGATCCCGTATGTGTATTTTCTCCTTAGGAGTCGTGAGGACCCCTAAGTGTGTTTTTCCTTTGTGGGTCATAAGGATCCCACGAAGGTTTGTTCTCTTCATGTATCGTGAGGACACATGAGTGGGTCTTTTCAATGGACCATAATTCCAAGGGCAGAGACCAGCCGCGTAACTGGTGGTTGCGGTGGGACATGGGCGTGATGAGAATTATTTGAGCCCGTGGATTATATACGGTAGTCAATTTGGGGACCAACCGTAGGGCTGGGAGAATTTTGGGAAATTGAATTTTGGTTGGTATCTGCATCGCTGCACTGGAATATGGTACCAGGAGCGACTCATCATTCGCAGTTGGAGGTTTGGAATTTGGTTGGCGTCTGTATCGCTGCACTGGAATATAGTACTAGGAGCGACTCATCATTCGCCATTTGGAGGTTTTTTTTTACCGCGATTGCTCTATCATTTCAGCTTTTCTTATGGCGAAGGTCGCGATTGCCCTATCATTTCGGCTATTTATTCGCGATTGCCCCATCATTTCGGCTTTATTTTCATCTTTATTTTACTCGCTGATTTTTATTGCGAGTTGCCCCATCATTTCGGCTTTTTATTTTCATTTTTATTTATTTTTTATTTTTTATTTACACATTTTTTATTTACATACATTTTTTTTTACATTCCCAGTTTAACGACTTAGAGGTCGACTGTTGGAGTTTGGGCTCGATTCTGCAGGAACCACGGGCTCCTTGGGCTTAATTACACGAGCGAGCTCTTCGTCATTTGGATCAAGTCGGTGTTGGATGGCAACAACCGCATCATTGTCATGGCTATAAGGCGTAGGAGGACTTGTTCCACCGAGCTCCATCATATATACTGTATGGGTTGTGTACCCGTCTATTGCTTCTTCATCGGCAATACTGTTCGTTGGGCTTTTGGCTTGTTGTCTTGGTGGTGTTGATGGCCTTGCCCCCAGCTGGGGGCCAAGGAAAGTCGTTCAAATACGGACTTGCGTTCGAAGTTGGCAATTGAAATTGTTAACCCCTATACAAAGAAGCATGATTTTAGTACAGGCAATCAATGTATATGTTGATTGAGTTCGTATGTATGTTTAACCCGAAATATAGGAGGAGAGAAAGGTCCAACTAGGCGTTCCAGAATCTATAGCGTGTTTTTCGTCACCCCATTGTGATGGGAATACGCGCGCGCTTGTCAGGCGCGATACAGATCCCCCTGCTTAGGGTAGGCTGGGGTTTATTGATTATGCGAATCCGAATCTGCGGCAGCCATGGACTAAGCTGTCGTTAATTACCTCTCGGCTTTGGAGCGAGAAAACCTCCGATTGATGGGTCAAACTGGACATGCGAACTCAATGCGATGCGTTGGTGTTTTTTTTTGCTTTATTCCATTTATTAAAAAAAGATATATATATATTTTTTCTATATATAAAAACAAAAATAAATAAGTAAATAAATATTTAGAGAAAACTTTTTTTAATTTTAATTTATTATTTTTTTTAATTTTTAAATATTATTTATAATTTATTTTTTTATTTAATATTTATTTATTTTTAAATAAAGATTAGAAGGAAGAAAAGAAGGAAGAAAGAAGAAGAAAGAAAGAGGGAAAAAGGGAGGGGGGGGAAGCCTGGGCTCCCATTTAATGGGAGCCTCCCCTCACATGCTAGGCTATCACATGCTTAGCATGTGACCCCTAGCATAGCATGTGAGGGGGGGCCATCACATGCTTAGTATGTGACCCCTCACATGCTAGCATAGCATGAGGGTCATCACATGCTTAGCATGTGACCCCTCACATGCTAGCACGTGAGGGGGTGTGAGGGGAGCCAAAAGGGCTGCCATTAAATGGGAGCTCTGCCCCTCACGTGCTAGCATGTGATGGGGTAAAAAGGGCTCCAAATAAATTTTTTTAACATGGTGCTGAACTCCCAAATAATTTTTTTTGTGGAGTTAAACTCCCAAAGAATTTTAGATATGGAGTTCAACTCCAAAAAGGTTTTGAATGGAGTTTAACTCCAAAAAGATTTTTATCATGGAGTTAAACTCCAAAAAAAGATTTAAATAGAGTTCAACTCCAAAAAAGAATTTTAAATGGAGGAAAACTCCTAAAGAATTTTAAATGGAGTTTAACTCCAAAAAGATTTTTATTGCGGAGTTAAACTCCAAAAAGAGTTTTAAATGGGGTTCAACTCCAAAAAAGATTTTTATTGTGGAGTTAAACTCCAAAAGAATTTTTGTTTATAGAGTTAAACTCCAAAAGAACTTAAATAGAGTTGAACTCCGAAAGAATTTTTATTGTGGAGTTGAACTCCGAAAAATTTTTAAATGTGGAGTTAAACTCCGAAAGAGTTTTATATGGAGTTAAAACTCCTGAAAAGATTTAATGTGGAGTTAAACTCAAAAAAAAGATTTTTACTGTGGAGTTAAACTCCAAAAGAATTTTTGTAGTGGAGTTAAACTCCAAAAGATTTTCTCCTTTATCTTTTGAGAAGAAATCCAAAATGGGTTCTCTTGAAACTCCAAGATCTAGATCTTGGATGATAAAAAAAGACCATTTTTCTTCTCCTGATGAAGTCTTGGGAGGTGCGTTTATGGTAGAACTTTATTTAGTTTTAAAAAAAATAAGAGCTAAGCACTTGATTTAATTGGAAAATGAAAAGAACGAGAAAGAACTTGGAAGGAGAGAGTGGAGGCACAAACCCTAAAGTTTGAGAGAATGAAGAGTGTATGCTTTATTCATCATCATGTTGCCTTATATAGGTTTACACATTTACATATAGCCCCTTTGGGCTTTACAAAATGGCATTTTGCCCATCCTATGGTTCATGTGCCATTTCTTTTTGCAGATAAACCATAGGCTTTACAAAAATTTGGCTTTATGCCTATTCATGCATAAAAAATTATATTAAAATTATTTATTACATGGTTTTCATGTTGGCACGGGGAGGCTGGCCGCGGGCTCGACTTAAGCATGGGCCCGCTTGACCTGGGCTTGGGCCCACCTGGCTTAGGGTTGACCTTGACTTTGACTTGGTCAATCGGGGTGCAAATTTTGACCCCAACAGATTTATCCTACGTCTTTTCCTTTGGAAGTCTGGAAGTGGTCTAATGATTTGACTTAGGTGACCCTAGCATTAGGGACTGATTGTGCATTTTGTGATTGGTTGAGTCAAGTCTTGCGTCCGTCATTCTTATCAAGGAAAAGCATTCTTTAAATCGATATCACCACTTTCTCACACGCTGTCACGTGCACTAAACCCGCTTAGTGCGTGTTCAGCTGGACACGGGATTCTGGCGCCCGTTTAGTCCGCGTTTTCGCTGTCGACTCCGAGGTCGATACTTCTTCACCTTCTTTTCTCTTCCACCTACCATGTCTCTCGAGATGGACGGACCTCCACCAGGTTTTAACAACACCACATTGTCACCACCTCTACGTTCGCAAAATCAAAATCCACCACGCATTGCTCTCCAAGTCCGATGCTACCCCATACGCGGACCCCTTCATACGTGTCTATCTTTTCCACCTGCCAATGGGGATAACTTCGAAATTAAACCCCACTTCATCAAATTGTTGCCTAAATTTCACGGGCTTGAATCTGAGAATGCCTAAGTTTTTATAACCAAATTTCAAAACGTATGTGCAATGATGAGTACCACCCAACTTTAACGAGATACTATGCGATTATGTATTCTCCTTTCTACATTGTGCGATCTCGCAGAGAAGTGGCTTTATAGCACCTCCTCATATTCCACCACCAATTGGGATGAATTTGTTAAAGCATTCCTTAAAATTTTTTATCCTAATCATAAGACTGCCAGCATTAGGAGCGAGATCAACCGGTTTGCCCAACTTCCCAACGAAGCCTTTTAGA
The DNA here is from genome assembly GCA_030015575.1 of Agapanthus africanus. Classification (NCBI taxonomy): domain Eukaryota; kingdom Viridiplantae; phylum Streptophyta; class Magnoliopsida; order Asparagales; family Amaryllidaceae; genus Agapanthus; species Agapanthus africanus. The sequence goes on along the minus strand of JASDDO010000022.1, from coordinate 870,756,518 downwards.
AATGTTTTGAAAGGTTCAAAGATCTTCTTATCCAATGCCCTCATCTTGGATTCGAAAAATGGCAACTTTGCTAAATTATGTATGAGGGTGTTAATCCAGCGACAAAACAAATGCTAGAAACCATTTGTCAAAGTCATTTCATGTCAAAATCCGACGAGGAGGCGTGGCAATTTCTTGAAGATCTCACCGAACAAACACTACAGTGGGAGAGCACAAGACCAACAAAATCATCTTCATCTTCATCTAGGGCAGCTATCCATCAGCTCGACGCTTCCATCGCAATGAAAGCCGAAATGGCAGCGATGCAAAAGAAACTCGTAGCTATTGAGAGAAAATTCTCTTCAGCCTCTCTAAACTAAGTTACTCATCCCAAAATCGTGTGTGGTTGCTGTTATGACTTGTCACATTTAACTAAAGAATATCTTTTGAATCCTCCGTCTCAAGTTCAAGAATAAACTAATGTTGTTTTTCAGCAACGACCTAGAAACGATCCTTATATATCCACATATAACCCGGGATGGAGGAATCACCCTAATTTTGCTTAGAATCAAAACCAAACTCAAAACTATAATCAGTTCCAAATTCAAAACAACTACCAAAGGCTTCCTCCACATCAACAACAACCACCACAACAAAATCAGCAGCCCTTTCAACCACAACCATTACAAAATCCGGCCAACAAATTTGTCCCTTATAACAATTCTTTTCAACCACAAAATAATGTTCCTCCTGCCGGTACTGATAAAATCTCTACACTTGAAAGAAGCTTAGAAGCTTTTATTAAACAATCTGCGCAAACGTCGGCTAGTTTAACTTCTTTTATCCAAACGTTAGTACAACACACTGCTTCCCACGGTGAAAGTATCAAATCTATAGAAGCACAAATTGCACAGTTAAACGCCACGATGAGTGAAAGAGAGAAAGGGAAACTCCTATCTCAACCTCTACCAAATCTCGGACCCACAAAATGCCAACACTATTCTTAACCAACAAAATCATAATTTAACGACTCTGAAATCACTGTACAGATTTTTTTTGTTATTGTACAGAAAAGAGTATTGCAGCCTGTGTAAGAGTTAAAAATTATTTTTGTTAAATAAAAACAAGAAATAACTTGTAGCTTACTAGTAAAGCCTCTATTCTGCTGCGACATAACCTGTGTGTTCGAATCCTATCAGACCCAATTATTTTTAGATTTTTTCTTTTTTAATTTTTGGAAGCCCAAGAGTTGCACGTGCAATACACGGAGAAATGAAAAGTTTCAGAAAAATCAAATATGCGCAAAATGGAGTAAACACAGACATACACACGTGGCACGAATATCGAGACAATACCTCAAGATCCGACCGCCCAAACCCATGATTGGGCCGGCGCTGACGGTCAAGATGAGCCAAAATGGCTCCGTGCTTTGCACACACACCTCTTCGACTCCCCTTAACTCCCCTGCACTGTTTGATTTTCTTGCAATCAAACATAGACTCTTCAATTCACCATTTAACACCTTTTTAATGCATTTTAATCTAAATTTTTAATTCCCAAACCCTAATTCTTCACTATAAATATCACCTTATACCCTAGCTCCCCTCTATTCTGAAAATTTCTAGCAAAATCACCTCAAAAGTTCCTAAGTGCAAGTGGAGTCAAGTGGAGTTAGCAACTAAGTTCCTTCCATCGAAGATCGAAGCCGTTTCCGGAGCTTCCGCGATGCCACAAAAACCCCTCCCTTCTTCCTTACTCTCTTCTCGATATTACAAAGCCGTAAGTACCTCTCATCTCTCTTTCTTTTCAACTCATTTCATTCCCTAAACATATATCGGTAAAGTGGAGTTACTTCCAATATATTTCTTTTAAAACTTAGAACTCCCTTTTTCTTTATACATAAGTCACACTAATTTTACCACCCTACTTGTAACTTTAATTACAATCTTTTAGCTCCGATTTTAATCAAAATTTTCATGTGAAACAAATATAAACGAACCTTTTCAGTAAAATACATTGAACTTTAGTATAAACCTCGATAATTTTTTAAACAATACTTTTAGGAAAACTTCATGGGGTAACGACCTACCTCACACGCACACTTCGGTTTCATAACACGATGTCTATATATATATATTGTTGGTTTAAAGAATATATTTTACAATAAAATAACATGTCTTTTCAAAACCGGGTTTCTTTTAAAGCGGTATTTTGTAATCCTTAGCAAATGCGTCTCTACAACTCTCGTTAGGGGACCCGCTAATGGATGGTACGGATTATCGTACATCCTTAGGATAGTAGAGAGAGATGCATAACTCCTCATGGAGTATTCGATTTCGAAAGGAAATAAAATACGGTTTTTAAGAAACGCGATTTTTCTAAACAAAACTAAATTTTTGAAAATTATATAAAAATTATAAATTCGTATTTTCAATATATTATGAAACTATATTTTCTAAAATGAAAGATTAAAATGTTAATAAAATACCAAAAAGTTGCCAAAAAGGGCTAGTTTTCAATAAAATACCATAAACTTTTAAAAGCTAGGTATTTATCATTAAAATACCCCAATAATTAAAATACATGCTCATGAAAACCCTAAATATTATTAATCACCCTCAAGGTTTATTTTTTAAACTATATTAAAGAATTTTTCATAAAACACTCTCGAGATATGCAAAACAATATTTTAATGACTCTAGTTTAATATAAGGTTTAAGCGGGATTAATTCTCTTGAAGCTCAGAGAGACGAAGAAAATGAGTGATTGAATATTCAGGTTAGAAAACTTAACAGAGTTATCAATGGCAATTGTCTTGGAAAAAAACACAAATCCTACCGTCCATATGCAGCAGTTGCCGATTACTCCCGAACCTAAAAAAAAGTCAAGAGTTAAATCCGTTCACAAGTGTCTGACTCAATCTGAGTCTAAACTCAAACCAGAATCCAAAATCAAATACAAACTTGAATACTTGATCATGAACATGATACTCGAATTCAAACATCAAACTCAAACTTGTATACTTGACTCGACTTGACCGAACCATGGTTATAACGTGACATGAACTCGACATGACCACCTGAACACATGATTATATCTTGAGCATGAACCTGAACATTTTATATCCATGGATTCGGCCAAAACCTGTAATCTTAATCTATACAATACAATATGCGGGGATAAAGGGATAGATAGGTACGGAACGTATATCGTGGCACGAGAGGTCACTTAAAAGACACCTACATGAATTCATGTGTCGTTGTCCCGTGGGTTATGACGTGGCCGTGTACTACATGTTACCATAGTCCATGGGGTAAGATGGACTCATATCGTATACATGAATACCTTCCTTATCAAACTACAAATAACCACGTTATAATAACTATTTTATACCAGTGAACGATCATATACAACTTTACCTGTTCATTTCACATTACATACTATCTTCTCTTATTTTTTTTTGGGACTTACCGAGCGCTAGTTCACTGACGACATTCCTCTCTGTTTTCTTTCTTTGGAATATTCGTCAGGAGGACCGGACTCTGAGGAGATAGAGCCCAACCCGGAGAACTTGGACCAGCTTGCTGCTCAGCCAGAATACTAGCTTTTTCCAGCCTGCACTTACTTTTTGTATGCCATTGTTTAGACATTTTCTTTTATTATTGTATTTTTTATCTCAGACAGTTGTATGTAAAGTTCAATGTAAATAAAGTTGTTGTTTCATTTTATTACTCTTGTTATTCTTGTTCATTGTTATATTACTTAACAACGCTTAACGTATTTATTTTCATAATAAATACGTTGCGGGCTTGTCACATCACCGTTTCCGTCTACTGGGAAGCGGGGCATTTCACATAATGTGAGTAACGTAACTACGTTGAGATCGGGAAAAATGCTGAATAACCATGTTGAAGAACAAGTTGATGATTTCGATAACGCCGCATCTACTACTTCTACTTCTTCTTCTAATAAATCATCTTCTTCCGAGCCCATTCTCCGTTCTCCACTGGGCTCGAACTCTCCATCCACTTCCTTGAATGGATTACCTTATCAGGCTACCCCAATTCCAGTTTTGGGATCCATTTCATCTCCACAAACTTCTCTCCAAGTGTTGGACCCAACCCCTGTTAATAAAGCTCCTTTTACGAATCGGTTGAGGCCCAACAAACCAAGTCCACAAATGGAGAAGGTTGTGGAAATATTTAAGCAAGTTAACATTAATATTCCTCTCTTAGATGATATCCAACAAGTTCCATCCTATGAAAAAATTCTTAAGGACTTATGAACTAAGAAAAGGAAAACTCAAGTACCTAAAAAGTTTTCATAGCAAGCAATATGAGTGATGCTCTTACCCAAAATTTGCCCAAGAAACATAAGGACCCCTGTTGTCCTATAATTTCTATAACTATTGGGGGTAAAAATATCAATCGCGCTCTACACGATCTTGGTGCTAGTGTTAACTTGCTCGCTTATTCTGTTTATGAGCAATCAGGCATAGGAGAATTGAAACCCACGTACTGTACTCTTAAGATGGCCGATCGATCTATCACCCATGGTAAGGGTGAGCTAGAGGACGTGTTGATTAAGGTCGGGGAATTTATATTCCCTGTGGAATTTATAGTTTTAGATACACAGCCTGTGGCAAATCCACGGAACCAAATCCCGGTGATTCTTGGTCGATCATTTCTCGCAACCTCAAATACAGTAATCAACTGTCATAACGATTCCATGAACCTATCATTTAGGAAGATGACAATTGAACTTTACACTTTCAGGATAGGAAGTCAACCCTCCGAACCTTCTGCTCATATGATAGATATATTTTCCATCCACGAGATAGCTTTCGACAGTTGTTAATTTGAGAAGCTTTTGTTCTACGACAATGATTTTGACACCACTAGTGCGTTATTGTTTAATCCCGCCGCTTCTTACACGAATAGGGAATACGAAGGTTTTACTTTCCTTGATGATATTGATTTATGGGACCCTTCTATCAATAAGTCAACCCTCGAGTTAAAATCCTCTGACTTTTCGAACGAGTTAGTTGAGCTATCCGAGTCAATATCTTACGTTAGCTATGAACCTTTCTTGGAGTCCGAGTATTGTTCCCTTACCCTACCTTCTATCGTCTCTACACCGACACTTGATCTCAAGCCACTGCCATCTCATCTTAAGTATGCATATTTAGGTGAGAATGATTCTTTTCCCGTCATCATCTCAGCTTCTCTAGCTTTAAAGAAAGAGAAAGCTCTAGTGTTTGTCTTGAGATCGAATCGGCAAGATTTCGGTTGGACAATGGCGGACATCAAAGGGATCGGCCCTTTGATTGTTGAACATCATATACATATGATGGATGAGGCCAAACCATCCTGTGACCCACAAAGACGGTTGAATCCCGTCATGAAAGAGACGATGAAGAAGGAAATCGTCAAATGCTTAGATAATAGTATAATTTACCCAATATCTAAAAGCCGGTGGGTAAGTCCTATTCACATTGCCCCTAAAAAGTCCGGCATCACGGTCATAACTAATGAGGCAAATGAGTTGGTTCCAACCCGTACCCAAACCGGGTGGCAGGTATGTATTGATTATAGAAAACTTAATGACGAAACGAGGAAATATCACTTCTCTCTACCCTTCATTGACCAGATGTTGAAACGCTTAGCTGGGCATAAGTTCTACTGTTTCTTGGACGGTTACTCAGGCTACAACCAGATTCCCATCGCCGATAATGATCAAGATAAGACAACTTTTACTTGTCCTTTTGGCACTTTCGTTTATAGACGCATGCCATTTGGGTTATGCAATTCTCCCGCTACATTTCAGCGGTGTATGATGGGGATATTTTCTGACATGGTCGAAAATTTTCTGGAAATATTCATGGACGATTTCTCCATATTTGGGGATTCCTTTGAGGTATGCTTATATCATCTTGACGCTGTTCTTACCTACTGTAGAGACAAGAATCTAATTCTGAATTGAGAAAAATATCATTTCATGGTTCAAGAAGGTATTGCCTTAGGGTATATCATCTCACGAAATGGCATTGAGGTAGACAAAACTAAAATAGATGTCATTTCCAACCTTCCTCCTCCTAAATGCGTCAAAGATATACGATCCTTTCTTGGTCATGCCGTTTTTTATAGACGATTCATCAAGAACTTTAGTAAGATTGCTAAACCCTTAACTTTCCTATTGGCCAAGGATACAACTTTTTACTTCGACTCGGATTGCTTAGCTGCTTTTGAATCGCTTAAACGTTCCCTCACTACCACCCCCGTTCTATCATCTTCAGACCGGAATCACCCTTTTGAGCTTATGTGTGATGCATCCGACTTTGCTATTGGTGCAGTCTTAGGACATCACATCGATAAGATACCACATGTTATTTATTATGCGAGTAGGACCTTGAACGATGCCCAAATGAACTATACAACTATCAAGAAAGAACTCTTGGCAGTTGTCTTTGCATTAGAAAAATTCAGGCCCTATCTAATTGGCTCTCCGGTCGTAGTTTACACCGATCAGTCTGCTTTAAGATATCTTTTATCAAAGAAGGATGCTAAATCCAGGCTAATACGTTAGATCCTCTTGTTGTAAGTATTTGACCTTATCATAAGAGACAAAAGTGGATGTGAAAACATTGTAGCTGACTATTTTTCACTACTTTTTTCTTCACCAACGTTGACGTTACCAATAAATAACTCTTTTCCGGACGAACATCTCTTGACCTTATCTTGCGAACCTTGGTTCGCTGATATTGTGAATTATTTAGCAATGAGACTTCTACCCAGTAAGTGGTCAAATCAAGACAATCACAGATTTTTATCCCAGGTAACACATTTTTACCGGGATGAACCTTATTTGTTCAAGTATTGTCCCGATTAGATTATTCGCCAGCGTGTCCCTAATAATGAGTTCATGAGTGTATTGTCCTTCTACCATGATCAAGCATGTGGCGGCCACTTTGGCCCAAGAAAAACTGTGGAAAAAGTTTTGCAATGCGGATTTTATTGGCCAAAATTATTCAAAGATGCACATGATTATTGTAAAACTTGTTCAAGGTGTCAGCACATGGGTCGGATTTCACGGAGGAACGAGATGCCGCTCCAACCAATCTTGGTTGTTAAGATATTTGATATATGGGGAAATAATTTTATGGGCCCGTTTCCCAACTCTTTTGGAAACTTATACATTCTCTTAGCGGTTGATTATATCTCTAAATGGGTTGAAGCAATACCGAGCCGTACTAATGACAACAAGGTTGTCGTTAAGTTCCTTAAAGAAAATATCTTTTCTCAGTTCGGGCACACTCGCGCTATCATTAGCGACAATAGGACGCATTTCTGCAATTGCTTTTTCGATGCTTTGATGCGGAAATATTCAATCAACCATAAGCTTTTTACGCCCTATCATCCCCAAACGAGCGGGAAAGCCGAGATCTCCAATCGACAGATCAAGCAAATTTTGGAGTAAACGGTTTCTAAGAATCGTAAAGATTGGTCCTCTAAGCTAACTGCTGCTCTTTGGGCATTTTGTACTGCATATAAGACCGATCTTGGCATGTCTCCTTATCGGCTGGTGTTTGGGAAGGCTTGCCACCTCCCTGTCGAGATCGAACATAGGGCAATGTGAGTAATTAAAGAGCTTAACTTCGATTTTGATCAAGTGGGCAGCTATCGAAAGCTGCAATTAAATGAGCTGAATGAGGTTCGTGATGAAGCCTATGATAACGCGGTTATAGTAAAGAACCGGACAAAGGTGTTTCACGACAAATACCTTTTGCGAAAAACATTCACACCAGGATAACAAGTTCTTCTTTACGATACCCATCTCTTTCTTCATCCGGGTAAGCTAAGATCTTGTTGGATAGGACCTTTTATAGTGCGGTATGTATACCTGCACAGTGCAGTGTATGTAGAAAATGCTAAAATCGGTTCCATTTTCAAAGTAAATGGATATAGATTAAAACCGTACTTTTCCGTTGACCCATCGGAGGAACTCATGTTTTTGCAGGAGCCACTTTAACAAAACTAACATTTCTCCGCCTCTCCTCCATGCTTCATTTTTCCAGCTATAAACAGTGGCAACACTGTTTCAACTAAGAATGGAAGTGTGTATATTAGTAGATCCAATAATAAAAAATTAAAAATTAAAAATAACAAAATAAAAAATAAAAAATATATGTGTGTGTTTACTTTTTCTTGCGCTTGAACAAGTCAAGAAAGTTTTGGGGGGAGGTTTGTATTTATCCACGTATCATTTTGCACTATAAACAAAAAACACTATAAAAATTGAAAATTAAAGTTAGAAAGTAAAAAATACATATAAAAGAGAGGAAAAGACTTAAGAAATGCAAAAAAAATTAGATATTTTAGAACAAAACTAGTAATACATGATCATGAACTGTTGTCCCAAAAGTTAGTAAGATGAAAAAATTACTAATCTGCAGATATAAATTAGTCTGAAAAATTTGAAAAATATTCCCTATTCTTGAATCCAAACTTCTGAATGTTGATACCCTACTGTACGCACTTGCACACATCTTGAAATTTAGGATAGTAGAGAATACCTTCAAATACTCTTGCCTAAAAACCTTGGTATGAAAAAAATCAATCAACAATATAAATGACACATAAAATAAAATTTAAAAGAAAGATGAACACTGGTTGTGTAATTATTTAAGGCAGCATATAAAAAATACAGTGAGGGTGCCTTATCACCTAACGCCTTAGACCAACTGGTTTGGGGGTCACTGCTAAGCCTTAGGTGTTGCAAAATTAGGATATTGCTAAATACGCCTTAATAAGTGAGTACATTCGGTAATCGGTTGGTTAGTGCCTTAAGAAGTATTTAACGGTCGCATGAAAAATGTGTGAGCAAATCCATCTAAAACATCACCGACTAAAAGGTATAAAGGAATATGGACAAAGAGTATGATAGTTTGAATTGAATTCTCCAAGTGTAGGGATAACTTTTACATACACGTAGGGGTATATGATTAATGTTTGGAGGAGAGGTAGGAAGGAAGACTAAAGAAGATGTTTTATTAAGAGAGGATGTGATTTCCGACATCTTTTCAAGACCATTAAGATATGGCTCATGACAACTAAAAAACTAGTGTAGTTCGAAACTCTTATTATCAAGTTTTTCTTTTATATATTCTTATCTTTGCATGTAATTTTCACATTCTTTCCTTTATTTTCTAAATTTTGTGATTTTGTGGGTGAAATCCGCTGAAAATCCTCAGGAGACAACACTCATCCTACTAGGAACACCTAAAAGTTTAACGTCTTGTTGCACAAGCTAAGTGCAATCGTGTTGCCTACGAAAATGTGTTAGGTTTTTCCTTTTCTTTTAAAAATAAAACAGTTTGCTCGGGACGATCAAAAGATAAGTTTGGGGGTATTTGATCAGTCAAATTTATGACACATTTTTACGGTTATTTTCCTTATTATTATTAATTACTAAAATGTGTTATTTGTAATTTAAGAACATATGCGGGTTTATTTGTAAAAATATTTTGTCATATGTTTCTTAATTTATAATTGATATAATTGGGGAATATGCATATCATATTTAAATAAAATATGCATAAGATTCTTAATTATTAAAATATGCATATCATGTCATATCAAATGTTTTTAACCATTATTATTAAGATATCATATCCATAATTTAATTAAAAGTGGTTGGAATATTATCTCAATTAAAACAAATGCTACTAATAATTTAATTTGAGATATTGTGCAGGTATTAAAATAATAAATCAGTTCAGGGCTACAAACATAAGTAGGAGATCCACATCAAATCAATTTAGCAAACCAAATTTACTGAATTTTAGGAGCAAATTGAAGAATCTCACAACTGCAGAGAGAAAGAAATATTTTCAAATTATATTCATCAGAAAAATCTCCTAATATTGAGAGAAGAAGGCACCAAAAATATGGAGACGCAACTCCACCAAATGGCAGCGAATCCGCGGTGGAAAGGGGCTACAGGCGGCGGTTCCGCGGTCAACTCATGGCTGTTGGATGTGAATTTTCAGGGACTTGATCATCTTTCCACATACTTCAAGATGACGTCTAGGGTTTCAAGTTCCAGAGCCTATATAAAGGACCGAGAGCAATCTAGGATTATCATCTATCAATCCATTTATCGATCTAGATCTATCGAGCAAATTAGGGTTTGTAGTTTTTTCAGCAATCAAATTCTGTAATGCAAAAGTTTTAATAAAATGTAGTTGTTTTAATTTTGTCTCATTACTTTCTGCATTTACTTTCCGCACTATTATTTTTTGTTATTTCTTATGGGTTCATTATTCTTCTATCTTTCCTCATTTATTTCGTTTTTCCCAATGAGCGAGTAAATTCTCGCTTGTTAGGGTTTGTAGGATAGGGTAGTATAATAGATGAAATAATCCCATAACTTCTTCTTATATTTTAGTTTTTATAAAGCTCAACAAAGGGAGTCTTAACCCTCTTATTCGGACGTGCTATCAATTCATGATAGTTATGACAACGATTTGAGACTCGTTAATACTTGCTTTGTTGAGTGCTTGAGATAAATAGGGATCAATGGAAGGACAAGGGTCAGTAGAGGGAAACCCTAATCTCTCCAAGAACCCTAATCCACATTCATCGCTATTTCTCTAGTATTAAATAATTAAAAGATAAAAGGAATTATTTTTAAAACTCCATCCTTTAACTACTCAATCCGAAAAACCCTACAAGCCCTTCTCTTATAAAGTTTTCAAATCTTTTTAGTATAAAACGATAAAAATCCTATCTTTCTTTATTAACTCGTCTAAAACAAGATAAGTAATTCACCATTTCCCTATGAATGACCCGTACTCACTATCGGCTAACTATTGCGACACCATTATTGATTGCGGTAATTAGGAAATATACAAAGACTCAATTTTCACACCAATCAAAAGTCTATGACTTGCCACTGCTGCTATTCATGACTATGAGATCTGGAAAGTGGATGACTATAACGTCTTTTTAAATAGGAATTTACAAGTGCACGTGTATATAACTATACCAGAGGGTTATCGTAGTCAGTGAGAGCAGCAGAAGGTGTGCAAGTAGCTTATGTCTATTTGTAGATTAAAGAAGGCATAACGGAGACGAGTCATCTGGTTTGATGTAAGTGTCAAGATGATTGACTTCATCAAAACAACAGATGAACCTAGTAAGAATGATATAGGGAGTACTGTCCTGAGATTTGGATGACATATTCTGGATAGGAAGTGATGTTCCTACACTACAATCGTTCAAACTTTGGTTGTCACAAAGTGTTTTCTTCACATTGGATATGGATAGTATATCAAGGATTCTGGTAACTAGATCTATGGTTTTAGATCTAGATTTGGGAAATGTCCTAATCCGGAGATTTAGACACCATTCTAAAAGCGTTTTAAAATGGACGACTCATGGCGTGGTAGTGTACCCATAGGTAATGGAGTCACCCTCTCTAAAGATATTTCTTTCAGACTGATGAGAAAAGGGACTCGTATGAGTGGCATATCATTTGCTTAGGCAAGTGAGTCAATTATGCAATGTCTTGTACCAAACCAGATGTTGCTTCTATGCTTGCCGTAGTAAGAAGATATTAATTCAATCCTGGAGAAACAAAGAGAAGTAGTTAAGAACATAAGAGGATGTAATTGGTTTATGGTAACGGCAGTCTCCTCAAGGAGGCGTTTATTGGTTCAGGCTTCCAAGGTGACCTGGATGACAGAGATGCTATCGGAGTTTTGAGTTTAGCTTCTTCTGAGAAGTAGTATATTGGATAGGGTTCCAATAGAGATACCAAGGTAGACATGGTGCAAGATACTGGTTATGACTCAACAGAGAATATAACCTAAGTAGTTTGTTGGATAAAATTGTTCATTTATGAACTTGGTCTCATCATGTATCCAGAAAAATTCTTGAGACAGGCTATCACTCAGTTCGGGAGATTGTTGATCTCCGCGAAATTAAGTCATAGAGAGAGAATGTTGGAACATTGTAGCGGACCCACTCACTGAGGCTATTTCTCGAACACAGATATTTCCCAAACACGGTTTGCGAAACTGATTAGTAGAGAAATTTGGTATTCGATAGCACACGGGATGTGGGTATGCGATACCGCAATAATTAGCCTTAAGTGCAAGTGGGAGATTGTTTGATATAGTGCCCTCAAGGTAATTATTGTAATTGCAAGAACGCGATTATGATAATTTAGAGAGGACCTATACAAGTAGAACGGTCTTACTCGAAATAATAGTATGCTATCTGGGTTGTCTTTATCATTGATGTGTATACATTTTACTTGTTATTACGTGTCACTAATACATAATGATGAAGCCTGTAGGATTCTTGCTTGACTACAAGCATTATGAAGGCAATCATATATGTTAGAGCTGTGTAGTCCATAAGCACATCCTTAAACGTCCCTAGTCGAGAGAGTATCGAGACTGGGCATCGATATTCCAGAGTAGACTAGTATATACGTTTCTAGACCCTGACAAGTGATGGTGGCCGGTCTCATAAGCCATTGGTGTTTTTCCACTTAAGATAGTATACAGGTGCCCACTGGAGGTGAGTACACCGGACGAACTCGCTGAGAACTTCTAGGTGGTATTATATTTATCGTCAGATAGAAGTTCTCTAGTGGCATGAGTACAAGTCAGTGTTTTTACCTGAGATCGTCATTTGTCTCGTATGAGTTCCAACCGTGCTTAGATTACTAACCTACCATGGCTCAAAGGAGTCATGCAAACAGGTTTTAGTTGGGTACAACCCTGAGCCATATGGAGGCAGTGAAAGATTGTCAGGGATTTGCCTCTCCTGGTATTAGGAGTCGATGTTGCGCTATGTTTGGTTGGACATCACCCTAAATCCGTGGCCACCGTGGATGAGATTTACTGATAGGAGTTCAGTAGTTTCTCGGTTGGTGATGAACTTGACTCCGACACGACTTATCTGGTTATTAGGGGTCTGACGTTACCACCCTCTAGACCCAATATGCGATACTCTTAGACGAAGAGACCCGACTGTATGGAGATTGTCACATTCAGGCTCAGTAGGGTACGGACGAACTTAATTGTCAACCTCCCTTTCAACATATCCCTGAGCAGCCGTTACGTACAGCTAGTGCCGCTGACGTGCTTGTAATTATGGATTTATCCAGTAATTCACTACCAACGTATTGTCGAGTTTTTAAAGTCCCATACAGAGAGTTTTCCTGGTTTAGCTGATATAATGTAGATGACGTATGTAGATACATACATAGGTCCGATTAATTACGTATATAGACTACACAGACTTTAATCGGACGGTTGATAATTTTAGCCGGTTTAGGATTAAGTCGGATTATTAAATGGAGTTTTGATTTAATAATTTATATTTATATTTTTAATATATATATTGTAGTATTATTGTTCATTATTCATTTTCTCTCTCTTGGCTATTCATATTTTATACGGATACGTGTATATATATTTCAATACGTATACCAGAAAGTATTCCGTATTTATACGGGAATGCTTCTAGAAAGAGGACACATCATTTTTTGATTTTTCCTTTTAGGAAAATAAAAAATGAGGTGGAAGGTGATGTGGCTTTTGAGCATGGATGAGGACATGCAGAGAGAAATGGGCTTCATTTGTTCATTGAAAAATGTTATAAGATATTTTATTTTATTTTTTTGGTTGAAAAAGGATATGAAGGCATTCCACTCTTATTCTCTCATTCTTTTCAATCAACACTTAGCTTCTTTTATGTTATAGCTACCTCTTCTTCTTCCTCCTCCTTCTTCATCATGCTCTCTTAAGCTTGAGTTTGAAAGAAAATAATAGTGGAAAATTTCTACATCCCCACTCTCCATTTCTAGAAAGATTAGAGTGTCGGTTGTTTCACTAAGTGAAACTGGATCTTAGATCAGTTTTCTCGGGTGGATCATCTTCGGCAAGAGCGGTCGCCTCTCAAGCTTACGAGGAGCTTAGAAAGGTCTTCCATGATTAGGTGGACACGTGACAAAAGTTGTAATCCTATAATCTTGCATGCTTATTTTCTAGTTTAATGTTTGGAATGATTGCTATGGATTAGTTTCTAGAGCTCCCAAAAAAAATTTGTTTTTCGATTCTGCATTGGCTATGGTTGTAGCGGCAAGAGCACTAGGAGCTTTTAAACAATAGTTCATGTTGAGTTATTAGTAAGGGGACAGTCCAAATCAAGATATTCGATGGTGTTGTGAGAACATTGGTGGAATTCAGGCACGTACCTGACTTGAAGAAGAACCCCATCTCTTTGGGTGCACTCGACAACAAGGGTTACAAGTTTTCCGCCGAATGTGGAGTTTTGAAGGTAACCAAAGGTGCTCTCATTGTGATGAAGGATTTGAAGAAAAGTTTTTTGTATTCGTTGCATTGTTCGTCTACTTCCGGATTGGCGGCTATTTCATCATTCAAATCTATGACAGATTCAGAACTATCAGATTATGGCATATGGGGCTAATACATATGAGTGAGAGAGGTATGGCTGAGTTGTCGAAGCAGGGTTTACTTGGTGGGAAGAGTACGACGAAGCTGGAGTTTTGTCACGCCCCGCTTCCCAGAGTGCGCTAAGATCGGCACGTGACAGAGCCAACCATGCTACCTGTGGCTCCACAGTCACATTACGGCTGTTTATAAGATATCAAGAACAGTAGAAATGAAATAAACTATCTAGTACATGTCTATATGCCAGAATAAATGAGTCAAGAAATAATATGCGGAAGCAATAAATCCAATAAACAGTAACAATCTGGAAATTATGTCCCAAATACGGGCTCACATCAGGAAATGAAAATACAGAAATAAAACCAAACTAAACTAGATACTAACTGGATCCTCACTGCTCGGCCTGTCGGCTAAAATACTCCTGATCAGCCTGCGACAAAAATAAAGGATCTGGGCGATACAAAACCCAGACGAAAGTGTGTCATAATATCAAACAATAAAATATAATCAAGAGGTAACAAGATATGCAGGCATGAGTATGAATAGTAATAAGGATATAACAGTAACACGAATATAGAACAGTGAAGTGTATAAGCACATGTGACATGCGGTGAGTAATCTGAACTAAGCTACTGGGTTAATTACTCTCAAGTCTTTGAAATCAATTTAATGAATCGTCGATATAACTCAATAGTATCCTGTGCGTGCCTGGGACCACGGTCCAGATTCTTAGGCTGAAATCCAAGACATGCCGCTAGGCGTTAAACAGGAAACATGTAGAGATGAATGATGTCAGCAGTATCATCCCGGGGCTGGCCTAGCCCGTAAAACTGATCAGTATAAGCGTCGAACTGTTGAGTTACAAGTCAGGTTTCATCATTGATTTCCTCTTACCCCCAAGTTATATGTTCAAGTAAGGCATTGATAAATCTGTAGCTAATGCCAACACAGGATCAAGCAGGTACATGTTTGTCTAAAATAGACAACAGGATATGTCCATCAGGATAACATGTCAGGATTGTCGGTATTAGAAACAGGATCAGGTAACAGGTCAAGTAGTGGTGTATCAGGTGATGACAGTTAGTGCACAAGTATCAAACGGATGCTCAAGTGTTTATCAGGGTTCACATCTACAACTCCATGACTACGTATGATGCACATTATTAAGCATGGGGTGCTAATATAACAGTAACATGAAATAATATGATCGGTAGATGCAACTAGATATATAATTAATGATATGGATGCACAATAAAAACACGGATGCACAAATATCTATCAGGGTTATATCTACAACTTCATGACTATGTAGGATGCACATTAGCAAGCATGGGGTGTTAATATAACAGTAACATGAAATAATGTAATATGACATGCAGCTAGATATATAATAAATTTTACGGATGCGAACGGCTATCCGAAAATAGAAAAACAGTAACATGGATATACAATGCAGTAAACATGTGATATTTTTATTCATATAGATGCAAATATAATAACATAGCATGCAGCAAGATAAACTTGCATGAAACCAGATATGTAATTAATGATACGGATGTGAACTGGTACGTAAAACAGTAAAACGGTAACAGGGATGCACAATGCAATGAACATGTAATATTATTATTAATATGGATGCAAATATAATAACATAGCATGTAGCAAGATAAACTCGCCTGAACGGATCTCATGACGGGGTGCGTACGCCGCGTCCGACGTCAGGTAAACGTCGCAATGCACACACGGCGTACAGAACTGAACTAATCAAAACAAGAACATGACCACACTGGCTGGAAACGTCCACTGGATCGCCTGGATCGTCAACGACGAGCACGGCTCCGGCGGCGATCATCGGAATCAAGAACCAAGAAAAAGAGAAGAAGAAGAAGAAGTAGAAGAAGCAGAAAGAAGAAGAGCTGGGGTTTAGCTCAGGGGTCAGAGAAAGGTGCGATGGGGTGACGTCGACGGTGGGCCATTGATGGCGAGGCCCACGGCAAAGAGCAGTGGCAACTATGGTTTCGGGTGCAGGAAAGAAGAGGAGGTCGGGGTTGCAGGGAAGGTAAGGATGAGGTCGAGGAGAAGGAGAGGGGAGCAGGTGAGGGTGGTGACGAGGATGGTGGCGACGGCGAGGGGTCGCCTGCGACGAGGGTGCTGCAGCCGCAGTGGATTTTCTTGGGTTGAAGTCGGGGTTTGCAGCTTTTATGGTTCTCTTCGGAGATGAAGGAGGATGTGAGGTAGAAGAGGGTAAGGCGATGAGACAACGACGGTAAGGATGGTGGCGAGAGGCGGAGGCGCGGTCGAAGCTAGTGTCAGGGTTCGTGACAAGGGCGGCGGGAATTAAATGGAAAAGAAGAAGAGGAGAAGCAGAGAACGTGGGGCTTGGATTATAACTAAGGTTTTAATTTTATATATACAAAATATAAAGAATAAATGAGGAAAGAGACACAGAGAGTTGTTATGATAGGATATGAGGAAAATATATACAAAATATTTGTAAAACCTTTACTTATATATGACAGTTGATATGTAATAAAGATATAATATTAAAAAAATTTGAGTTTTCTTGCTAATACAAAATTACTCCAAATTATACCCGGTTTGGGTCTAAAATTACGGTTTGAAAATGTGGATGGTATACGTGTTAACCAAAACCAAAACAGGATATCCGGGTAATGAAAATGCATACCCCCAAGAACGGATACACGTAGCATGCACGTAGCGATCCAAACGAGTCTGTTTCACTGAACGGGACGAGAATACGATGTACAGATGCCGCTACAGGGTTAGGGGTATCATGCAGGCCATGCTAGATATTTTTAAAATATTTTATTTGACTTTATTTATTTTATAAAAAAATGCAGACGCCAGAAATAATGCAAGTATACAGGATATACAACATGAAAGATTACGGATCCTCCGCACTAGCAGGGATAGATCCAAACAGGAATCAAGACGGGTTTTCAGCAAGCGGGTCGGGTCGGATGCAAACACGGATACCAATTACACTATTCGCACCAAAAATACAATAAATCAAGAAATAGCCATAAATAAAGAAATACCTAAAACAGATTGGTATAAATGAACTAGGGTGTTACATTATACCCAACTACAAAAAGAATTTCGTCCTCGAAATTCCCGGAACAAGAAAAGATAAACAAACATGAATCTACAAGAAGAGATCTGGAAACTTCTATCGAATCTCGTTTTCTCGTTCCCAAGTCGATTCTCCATGCGAGCGATTCCCCCAAGAAACAAGTACAAGAAGAATAACCTTGTTCTTGAGGACCTTTTCTCTTCGATCAACAATCGACGTCAGTCGTTCCTCAAAGGTCAAATCCTCCCTTACAGTCAGCTCCGAATGATCTAGCACGTATGTTTCATCTTGAACGTATTTACGGAGTTGAGATACATGAAACACGTCATGAACATCCGCCAAAGACGGTGGTAAAACTAATCGATAAGCCACTTCTTCAACACGCTCAATAATCTCGAAAGGCCCCACGAATCGAGAACTAAGCTTTCCTCGACTCCCAAAACGAATCACTCCCCTATTCGGTGATATCTTCAAGAATAACAGACCACCAATGGCGAACTCTAGAGGTCTTCTCGATGTATCGGCCCAACTCTTCTGCTGCCTTCATGTGATTCCGGATAGTATTAACTTTCTCCACGGTTTGCACGATCAAATCCGGTCCCAACAATTTTCGTTCTCCAACACCGTCCCAACAAACAGATGAGCGACATTTGCAACCATACAATGCTTCGAATGGAGCCATCTGAATAATCGCCTGGAAGCTGTTATTGTACGAAAACTCCACCAAGTGTAGATGATCCTCCCATGAACCCTTGAAGTCTAACATGCAAGCGCTCAACACGTCTTCAAGAGTTTGGATCGTTCTCTCCGACTGGCCATCTATCTAGGGATGATAAGCAGTGCTAAACTTCAATCGCGTCCCCAAACTTTCCTGTAAGCTCCTCCAGAAGTGTAATAAGAATAGGGTATCACGATCGGAAACGATGCTCACAGGTACTCCATACAATCTCACAGTCTCCTGCATGTACCGCTCTGCCAATGCTTCCGTCAACTGACCAACTCGAAACGGTATGAAATGAGCTGCCTTGGTCAGTCGATCAATAATCACCCAAATTGCATTGTTGCCCTTTCGACTCCGCGGTAAAGCTGTCACGAAATCTATGGTTATATGTTCCCACTTCCACTAAGGAATCGGAAGTGGTTGCAATAAACCAGCTACTCTTTGATGTTCAGCCTTAACTTGCTGACACACCAAGCACTTCACTACAAAGCGGGCGATCTCCCTTTTCATGCCTTCCCACCAGAAATGCTGTCGTAGATCGTGGTACATCTTCGTGCCTCCTGGATGTACGGAATATGCGGAACTGTGCGCCTCTTTAATAACTTCTTCACGAATGTCTCCTTTCGGCACACACAAACGGCTACCATATCGCAACGAACCATCTTCATAAATCAACAAGTCCGTTTGAAGTCCCGCTTCAACCTGTTCTTGAAACTTCTGCAATCTTGGATCCTGTGACTGCGCTGCTTTAATATTATCGATCAACTACGACTGTACTTGCAGCTGCATCAACTGTTCCGAAGAATGCGGTAACACGATCTCCAAATCGAATCTCCGAAAATCATCGATAAGCTCTCTCTGTGCAGTCAACATTTGAATTGCTGGCAACCGACTAAGCGCATCCGGTACTGCATTAACTTTCCCTGGATGGTACTTGAGATCAAGATCATAGTCAGCCATCAGCTCTAACCATCTACGCTGCCTCATGTTAAGCTCTTTCTGCGTGAACACATACTTTAGGCTTTTGTGATCGGTGAATACTTCGACCCTTTCGCCCAGTAAGTAGTGTCTCCAAATCTTCAAAGCGAAAATAACTACTGCAAGCTCCAAATCATGAGTTGAGTAATTCTTCTCATGGGTCTTCAACTGTCACGATGCATAAGCTATAACTTTCCCATGCTGCATCAAAACACATCCCAAACCTTTCCCAGATGCGTCGCTGCGAATCACCAATCCTCTGGAACCGTCTGGTACGGTCAAAATAGGAGCGGTTATCAATCTTTTCTTCAACGCCTCAAAAGCTGACCCACAACTATCCGTCCATACGAACGGTACTTCCTTACGCGTAAGCTTGGTCAAAGGATCGGCCAATCGAGCAAAATTCTCCACGAATCTTCGGTAATATCCGGCAAGTCCAAGAAAGCTTCTGATCTCTGCTACGTTCTTCATAATCGGCCAATCTTGAATTGCTGCCATCTTCTCAGGGTCAACGGCGATTCCATCTCCGGATACGACATGCCCCAAAAACTTCACTTCTTCAAGCCAAAACTCGCACTTGCTCATTTTTGCATACAATCTTTCATGCCTCAATGTCTGCAATGCGATCTTCAAGTGTTCTGCATGTTCTTCTAGGCTCCTCAAATACACCAGAATATCATCAATAAACACCACAATAAACTGGTCCAAGAACGGTGAAAAGATTCGGTTCATCAAGTCCATGAATATCGCCGGTGCGTTCATAACTCCGAATGGCATCACTAAATACTCGTAATGTCCATATCGAGTTCGGAACGCAGTCTTCTAAATATCCTCCAATTTAACTCGAACTTGATGATATCCGAATCGCAAATCTAGTTTCGAGAATACCCTCGCGCCACTAAGTTGCTCGAATAATTCGCCAATGCGAGGGATCGGGTACTTGTTCTTAATAGTCACCCGGTTTAATTCTCGATAGTCGATGCACATCCTCCTTGTGCCATTTTTCTTCTTGACTAGGAGAACTGGAGCTCCCCAGGGTGAGTTGCTGCTGCGAATCCAACCCTTCTCTAACAATTCAGTAACCTGCTTCTTTACTTCTTTCAATTCAATTGGTGCCATCGGATAGTACGCCTTTGAGATAGGTGCTTTACAAGGAACAAGATCGATCGCGAACTCCACATCTCGTTTTGGTGGTAAACCCGAGATGACTTCGAACACGTCCATGAACTCTCGAACTACAGCTGGCGCTTCCTCCCTATCAACTTCCATCGACGAAAGAACGGCGCCTGTCGGCCTAGCCCTAAACTCGACTGGCCCGACAGAACTGCTACCTCCAGCAAAAACAAACTCCGGATGTCCGGGAATCTGGAAAATCACTTTCTTTGCCCTACAATCAATGTGAGCGTGGAAAGTGCCGAGAAAATCCATTCCCAAGACAACATCATAAATGCTGGTATCGATCACCAAGAAATCTGCAAATAACTCTCGTCCGCAGATAACAACTGAACAATCCTTGCACTCACTACAAGATATGATTTTCTCGTTCCCTGTGTGTATGTCCTAACAACAAGACAGGGTCGTGCAAGAAATCGAATGTGCAGCAATAAACTTGGATGACATAAAACAATGGGATGCACCAGAATCGAATAATGCTAAAGCGGGAAAATCATGAACAAGTAAGGTACCAGAAACGAATTCATCTAAAGCCAAGATACTGAAGAAGATAAGCACGATAAACAAGATTCAATCTTACGATAAAACAAGAACTGGTAAGCAATGAAACCGAGAGAAGCAAGGTAATATCACGACCATGAATCAAGGAAATGAATCAAGACTAGGACTCCGAGTTACTAAAAATAGAGTACCGCATTGTAACCATACTGCAGTTCATAGTTACAATCACATAACTCCGTTCAAGTCACCCAAATCCTAGTATAAGAATAGAAAGAAACAATAGGGAACCAGAAGGTTTCAAGTCAAGATGCAAAGTTGTTTGCATATCGTCAAGACAAGGGTAACGAGAAGATATGATTCAAGAATCACGATAACAATGTGGCAGGACATGTTCCTAATTACGGGTTTTCTGATTCGTGTAATGGGTCCAATACCCAACTACAAAAGAATCAAACCCGATTAACCTAAATCTTATGGCTCTGATACCAAACAAACCCTGCCACGCCCCGCTTCCCAGAGTGCGCTAAGATCGGCATGTGACAGAGCCGACCATGCTACCTATGGCTAGAATCCCTCCACAGTCACATTACGGCTGTTTATAAGATATCAAGAACAGTAGAAATGAAATAAACTATCCAGTACATGTCCATATGCCAGAATAAATGAGTCAAGAAATAATATGCGGAAGCAATAAATCCAATAAACAGTAACAATCTGGAAAGTACGTCCCAAATACGGGCTCACGTCAGGAAATGAAAATACGGAAATAAAACTAAACTAAACTAGATACTAACTGGATCCTCACTGCTCGGCCTGTCGGCTGAAATACTCCTAATCAGCCTGCGAAAAAAATAAAGGATCTAGGCGATACAAAATCCAGATGTCGGTGCGTCATAATATCAAACAATAAAACATAATCAGGTGGTAACAAGATATGCAGGCATGAGTATGAACAATAATAAGGATATAACAGTAACACGAATATAGAACAGTGAAGTGTATAAGCACATGTGACGTGTGGTGAGTAATCTGAACTAAGCTACTGGGTTAATTACTCTCAAGTCTTTGAAATCAATTTAATGAATCGTCGATATAACTCAATGGTATCCCGTGCGTGCCCGGGACCACGGTCCAGATTCTCGGGCTGAAATCCGAGACATGCCGCTAGGCATTAAACAGGAAACATGTACAGATGAATGATGTCAGCAGCAGCATCCCGGGGCTGGCCTAGCCCGTAAAACTGATCAGTATAAGCGTCGAACTGTTGAGTTACAAGTCAGGTTTCATCATTGATTTTCCCTTACCCCCAAGTTATGTGTTCAAGTCAGGCATTGATAAATCTGTAGCTAATACCAACACAGGACCAAGCAGGTACGGGTTTGTCTAAAATAGACAACAAGATATGTCCATCAGGACAACATGTCAGGATTGTCGGCATTAGAAACAGGATCAAGTAACAGGTCAAGTAGTGGTGTATCAGGTCATGACAGTTAGTGCACAAGTATCAAACGGATGCTCAAGTGTTTATCAGGGTTCACATCTACAACTCCATGACTTCGTAGGATGCACATTATCAAGTATGGGGTGCTAATATAACAGTAACATGAAATAAAATGATCTGTAGATGCAACTAGATATATAATTAATGTTATGGATACACAATAAAACACGGATGTACAAATATCTATCAAGGGTTACATCTACAAGTTCATGACTATGTAGGATGCACATTAGTAAATATGGGGTGTTAATATAACAGTAACATGAAATAATGTGACATGGCATGCGGCTAGATATATAATATATTGTACGGATACGAACGGCTATCCAGAAACAGTAAAACAGTAACATGGATGTACAATGCAATAAACATGTGATATTTTTATACATATAGATGCAAATTTAATAGCATAGCATGTAGTAAGATAAACTTGCATGCAACCAGAGGTGTAATTAATGATACGGATATGAACTGGTATCGTAAAACAGTAAAACGGTAACAGGGATGCACAATGCAATGAACATGTAATATTATTATTAATATGGATGCAAATATAATAACATAACATTTAGCAAGAT
Organism: Agapanthus africanus; assembly: GCA_030015575.1. Taxonomy (NCBI): domain Eukaryota; kingdom Viridiplantae; phylum Streptophyta; class Magnoliopsida; order Asparagales; family Amaryllidaceae; genus Agapanthus; species Agapanthus africanus. The sequence goes on along the minus strand of JASDDO010000022.1, from coordinate 870,733,505 downwards.
AAACTTGCCTGAACGGATCTCACGACGGGGTGCGTACGCCACATCCGACGTCAGGTAAACGTCGCAATGCACACACGGCGCACAGAACTGAACTAATCAAAGAAAGAACACGACCACGCTGGCTGGGAACGTCCACTGGGTCGCCTGGATCGTCAGTGACGAGCACGGCTCCAGTGGCGATCACCGGAATCAAGAACCAAGAAAAAGAGAAGAAGAAGTAGAAGAAGAAGAAGGAGGAGGAGGAAGAGCTGGGGTTTGGCTCAGGGGTCAGAGAAAGGTGCGATGGGGTGATGTCGACGGTGGGCCGTTGACGGCGAGGCCCACGACAAAGATCAGTGGCAACTAGGGTTTCGGGTGCAGAAAAGAAGAGGAGGTCGGGGCTGCAGAGAAGGTAAGGATGAGGTCGAGGAGAATGAGAGGGGAGCAGGCGAGGGTGGTGACGAGGATGGTGGCGATGGCGAGGGGTCGCCGGCGACAAGGGTACTGCAGCCGTAGTAGGTTTTCTTGGGTTGAAGTCGGGGTTTGCAGCGTTTGTGGTTCTCGTCGGAGATGATGGAGAAGGTGAGCTAGAAGAGGGTAAGGCGGTGGAGACAACGACGGTGAGGATGGTGGCGAGAAGGCGCGGTCAAAGATAGGGTTAGGGTTCGTGACAAGGGCGGCGGGAAAAAAATAGAAAAGAAGAAGAGGAGAAGCAGAGAAAGTGGGGCTTGGATTATAAATAAGGTTATAATTTTATATATATAAAATATAAAGAATAAATGAGGAAAGACACAGAGAGTTGTTAAGATAGGATATGAGGAAAATATATACAAAATATTTGTAAAACCTTTGCTTATATATGACAGTTGATATATAATAAAGATATAATATTAAAAAAAATTGAGTTTTCTGGCTAATACAAAAATACTCCAAAATATGCCCGGATTGGGTCTGAAATTACGGTTTGAAAATACGGATAGTATACGTGTTAACCAAAACCAAAACAGAATATCCGGGTAACGAAAATGCATACCCCCAAGAACGGATACACGTAGCGTACACGTAGCGATCCAAACGAGCATGTTTCACTGAACGGGACGAGAATACGATGTACGGATGCCACCATAGGGTTAGGGTTATCATGCAGGCCATGCTAGATATTTTTAAAATATTTTATTTGACTTTATTTATTTTATTAAAAAAATGCAGATGCCAGAAATAATGTAAGTATACAGGATATACAACATGAAAGAGTACAGATCCTCCGCGCTAGCAGGGATAGATCCAAACAGGAATCAAGACGGGTTTCCAGCAAGTGGGTCGGGTCGGATGCAAATACGGATACCAATTACACTATTCGCACCCAAAATACAATAAATCAAGAAATATCCATAAATAAAGAAATACCCAAAACAGATTGGTATAAATGAACTAGGGTGTTACAAGTTTTGTGAACATTGCATTTTTGGGAAGCAAAAAAGTGTTAGCTTCAGTTCGGCTGTGCACAACAATAAATGTATTCTTGATTATATCCATTCGTATTTTGGGGACCCTCTTTAGTTGTTTCTAAAGGAAGCAGTGTCAAGTATCTGCTTATCTTCAATGATGATATTTCAAGGACAGTTTGGGTGTATTTCTTGAAAAACAAAAGTAATGTGTTAACTATATTCAAGGAATGGAAGACGTTGCTTGAGAAGCAGACATGCAAGAGGATCAAGAGACTGAGGACAGATAATGGGTTAGAGTTTTGCGGTGGAGATTTCAACAATTTCTGCAAAAACGAAAGAATAGTTCATCATCATACCGTTGTCTATACACCATAGCAAAATGGAGTTGCAGAGCGAATGAACATGACTCTTTTGGAGAAAGCGTGGTGCATATTGTCCAACGTAGGACTCGGAAAGCAGTTTTGGGCAGAAGCGGTAAATACGGCATGTTATATTGTGATTTGGTCACCTCAAACATCGCTAGGTTGTACGATACCGGAGCAGATATGGTCGGGAAAACATGATGATTATTCAATACTTAAGGTGTTTGGTTGCCCTGTTAATGCACATTGCCGTGAAGGCAAGCTGGATCCCTGAACGAAGAAATGTATATTTCCTGGTTATACTATCGGCGTAAAGGTTTATAGATTGTGGTATTTGGATCCAAAGTCGTCTAAATTTATAATTAGCAGAGATGTGGCGTTTGATGAATCTGCTATGTTGAAGCCAAAAAACAAGGAATTTCCAGTTGAAGACGATTCGAAGAAGGATGAGTCGAGAGTTGATATTGAGGTCAGCGATACCTCAAGTACGCAGGAGATCTCTCCTTCACCGCCGTCTGAAGAAGCTCAAGATGAGCAGTCCCATGATGAGCTGTATTTTCTCTCTTGTGACCGACATAGAAGGGACATTAGAAAGCCACAGAGGTATAATTTTGATGACCTAGTGGCATATACGTTGTCTGTTACAGAGACAGTTGATAATAGCGAGCCGACAAGCTATAAAGAAGCTATCTCATCCGATGAAGCAGTTCGTTGGTTAGTCGCTATGAATGAAGAGATTGAGTCTCTTCACAAGAACCAAACTTAGAAGCTCGTGAAGCCCGAAGAAGGAAAGAATATAGTTAGTTGTAAGTGGGTTTTCAAGAAGAAGGAAGGTGACCAAGGGGCGTTGGATACGAGATATAAGGCACGATTGGTAGCTAAAGGCTAATCGCAGGTTCGGTGAGTTGACTTCAATGAGGTATTTTCTATGGTTGTAAAACATGCATCGATATGTGTCTTGCTCGGTTTGGTAGCTATGCAAGATTTAGAGCTTGAGCAGCTCGATGTGAAGACCGCATTCTTGCACGCTGATTTGGTAGAGAAAATCTAGATACAACAGCCCGAATGTTTTGAAGTCGAAAGTAAAGAAAACCACATTTTCTTGCTTGTTAGAGAAGTCTCTCTATGGTTTGAAGCAGTCACCAAGACGTTGGTACAAGAAATTCGACCTTTCATGAAAGAAATAGGGTGTACAAGAATTATGGGCAACGGCTGTGTATATTCGAAGAAGATTGCCGATGGTTCTTTCATATATTTACTATTTTATGTTGATGATATGTTGATAGCAACAAGGTATATGGTTTATATTCAGAATTTGAATGAACAGTTGAAAGGCAAGTTTAAGACCAATGATTTGGGAGCGGCCAATAAAATACTTGGTATAGAGATCAGGCGCGATCGCAAAAGAGAAAAGCTATACTTGCTTCAACATTGATATGATGAGAAAGTTTTGGAGCGTTTCAGCATGGCAGACGCTAAATTTGTAAGTATTCCGTTGGCAGGTCATTTTAAACTTTCAGCTCGTTCATCACCGCAGACAGAGGCTGTGATTAGACACATGTCAAATGTTCTATATGCGAGTGCGGTGGGTAGCGTTATGTATGCCATGGTTTATACACGACCTGACATTTCACACGCCGTTAGTGTTGTTAGTTGCTATATGGCATCTCCTGGTAAAAATCATTTTCAGGCGGTAAAATGGATATTACGATACCTTCAAGGTACGTTTGATGCGGCATTGGTGTTTGGACGGAACGGCGACGATTTAGTTGAATTCAGCGACTCCGAATTTGCGTATGATCTTAACAGATGCAGATCGATCATCGGTTATGTGTTCTTCTTAGGAGTATGTACCATTAGTTGGCGTGCTTCTTTGCAGCTCACGATAGCGTTTGTCTACGACGGAGGTGGAGTATATGACCATTGTTATGGCCGTTAAGGATACCATAATCTGGTTAATTGGGCTATTTTCAGAACTTGGTATTCAAAAAGATACCATACTAGTCTATTGTGATAGCCAAAACGTTATTCATTTGATGAAAAATCAGGTGCTTCATGATAGGACAAAGCACATCGATGTACGGCACTGGTTTATACAGGAAATCGTTGAAAAAGAAGAGATTGTAGTGGAAAAAGGTTGGCACAACGAATAATCCGACCGTTATATTGACGAAATCTCTTTCAGTTGTTAAGTTTAAGCACAACTTAAACTTAATTGGAGTATGTCGTACTCATTGAGCTCTTTAGAGATTTTGTGGTGAAGGTGGATCTGTTATTAATTTGATGGAGGAGTTTGTGGAATGCGGGATAAGTTAGAGATTTGTTAAACGCACCTCACATTTGATCCTTATTGATTTCCCATTGATTCGGCGTTATCACAAAGTCATAATGGATTCAGACTTATCTATAAGATAAGAGATAACAGATTCAAACTTACCTATAAGTAAGGTGAATATTTATTAGTTGGGAAATTAGTTATTTAGACTTATCTCTAATTATTTAGAGTTATCTCTAGTATAATATATATATAGTAGTATTTTGTAACCCTAGAGAGATAAGCCTTTTGAGACAGCCTTATGTTAATTTGTGAGAACCCATTGATAATTGTAAGAGATTTAGAGTTTGAGAGGGATTTGTAATTCTCCACCGATTTGTACTCCTCTGGATATTTGATTATAAATAAAGTTTCGCCTTCGCCTATTTATTTTATGGTTAGTACTCGTATTTTTATCTTGCATGTGGTTTTGTTTCATCTCTATATCGTTTATTTTGTTTTCGTGATTGTATTTGTCGCAACATATACTCATTGTGATATTCGCATGCGCGCATGGGAATATAATTGAAATATATGCATGTGTGAGAACATGAAACATATCCCATTGACTGTCCGATCCCGATCCCGACATTTTAAATGTTGGTTCCAATGTCTTGTATTAGCGAGGCCGGATCCTAACATTTTTTTTTTTTGAAAAAATCTATATTGAAATTGTTCCCTGGTATTCGTGAAATTTTTAACACGGCAACAAACTTGATTATATCTATTGGTCCACCTTGGCATACTGCATACGGATATGATGGGATCTTTCTTTCTAAATGCACAAGTGTGCAAATTAAGATATATGCATGATATCAGATGTGATGTCGTTGCAGATGGCAACTGTGACTGAAGCTACAAATAAATTGTTGAGGATAAGCATTGATATTTTTTTTTGAAGGAAGAGGGTATTGGATATATTGATCGGGTAATTTGATATATGTTGCAAGGTGTGGTTCTAACTAAAATACCAAAAGTTTGAAAGATCATGAGTTGATTCATAGGATAAGACAAAACCATGACCACAGGAGCAGGAAGTAAGTACGATGACTGGTAGAAATTGTCGTCCTAATTCTGTTGATTTTTCTAAGAAAATGATTTTGCCCATGTTTTAAAGTTTGTTCAAGTTTATAGGTATAATTTCATATCAAGCATGTACGGCAATTTTTTGAATTACATGAAAGCCGCTTTCGATTTCATTTTTCAGCATCTCTTTTATGATAGATTCTAATATGTCATTTCATTATGTCCGTCCTTGCTTAACCTTTTTTCCCCCTTCTGGTTGTTTAAAGACACAATTTATCGTGATAACCAGATGATTTTCATTTATAAATGTTGTACAATCTGTAACCGCGGTCTTGTTATAGCTTTATTCATAGTTTTGTATGATGAAAATCATCAACACACACACACACACACAAGAGGAAGAAGTTACAATCCCTGGATACCATTTGACGTACAAAGTTGAATTGTTTGTTTTAAAATTAAATATTTGAAACAAAAACAAAATCCTAAAAAGATCATAGAGACTCTCTTGATCTATCTCTCTATCCGATATCAAACCACTTTCTGGGTTCTAAAGTGTACCTGCGCACACCACCCCCGCTTCCCCACAGCCAGTGAATGTGTGCGTGTTCGCTTGTATGATATTGCATTACCATCTTTTGGAAATATGTTGACTGCTCTATTTATCCGAATAAATCTTTTGATAATATAGCTTGCAGATTGAAGTAGTCAAGTGTTTGCGACACACTCAGTAATATCCACATTGAAAAAAAAAGAATAACGTCGGTTTACAGCTGCTTATAACTTTTTGCTTTGTCTTCAAAGTGCAATCCTAGAAAACCGCTTGGCCATTTTGGTCACTAAGCTTCAGAGGGTCATGTAGTCGAGCCATGTTGATTAGAACAAAACTCAATTCAGGGTGACATTTTTATTAGGACTCTGAAATTCAACACACACCAAGAAAATTCATTCTTTTCGTTATCCATTTATCCTCTTTAGAGAATGGCAGAACGCACGTACCGGAATGTTTCTCTCCAAAAGCACATGGGAGCAAATTAACATTTATGATATTTTGGTTATATAATTTAGAGACATCGATCTCATATCTCATGCTTGACATGTGATTTTCTAAGAGACAGCTATGACCATAAGAATCGGAAGTGTGATGACCTGGCGAAATGCTTCTGAATCTCTTGATTCTTTTAATGATTTTCTATTGCCCATGTTTTCAAAGTTTGTATCGATTCTTTACATATAATCTTACAATCAAATCAAGCATGTATCGACAAATTCTTAAGTTTACGAAAACCATAGGCTGTGATTTTCTTTCTCGCTATATATATTTTCGATAGAGTTTATACCGAATCACCTTAATATCTGGTTCTATTTTTGTTTTCACATTTGGAGAGAAAACTTGTTGTGATATCTAGATTAATGCCTTGAACAAGTTATTTATACTAATTTATTAACCTTTTTTCCATGTTTCATTAATTCGACTTTCCATTCTGGTATTAAAAATACTATTAGCCTTCACGTTTTAGTTCCACCTATGGTTTATATTTAAAAATAGGGTTAATTGTACAAAACACTCATGTATTTTATTCCATATAGCCCTCAGACCCACACAAGTAATTTATTAGCGCAAACATCTTATTGCGGCTTGATGTAGCCCATTGGTGGGACTTGAAGTAGCCCATTGATTGGTCCTTGAGTCTTCCATTTATGAGACGGGGTTGCTAATTTATTCCATCTGTTTTCTATAATAAAAAAAAAATACACTCTTTTGCTGGTCAACTAAAACCATAAAAAAAACACCCTTGAATTGTGCTTTAAACAACTCAAATGATTGTTTGGCTTAATTCTAAAACTTGTCTTGTTGTACAGTGTAGGATTTGAGTGTTTCAGAGTGATGAGGCTCATGAACGGGAATACCCCAGATTGCGACACGTGAGAGATGACGTGTCATCTGTGCATATCCTCTAGACCCCTGGGAGCTATGACGGGGAGTCAATGTGATATATTATGATTCTTCCTCGGGACCCGTAACGGGGTGGTACCCGAACTTTCGGAAAAGCCTTCCCGGAGTACCCCCATATGCACTTAGGCAGCCGGGTATCCTCGGCTTCCTCGCTCGACTCCGTGCAGATATGGAGCTGAGCATCACCGAGCTGAGACTCATCGTCCTCCCGAAACAACCAGGAGCGCGGAGCCCAAGCGCCCCCGTAATGGCTCCGCGTATCTCGTCAGAATGAGATTTCCGCCGCCCATGCTAGCACGTTTCTCCGTCAACGAGCGTATCTCGCTATTAATGGGCGTGTCCTGCCATTAACACGAACGTGCCGTAAGGGTGTAATGGACGGCGGGAATCTCGCGCCTTATCGCCTCCATGCGATTGCTATATAAACCCCCTCTTCCAGACGATTCGGGTAAGTCAAAATCAATTCCAATACGTCACAACCCTGCCTTTATACCTCGGTACTTACTTGATCGTCGGAGGGTCCTACGGTGGTCACCCGCCTCGGGACTTCCCTTGTAGGTAGCTCGGCATCAACAACAACCCATTGAGATCCACACGTCCAATTTCCACTTTCAATCTCAACAGTTCAAGACCGTTTGCAGTAGGATCGACGGTGGACAACATCTGAGAGAGATTTCAACCTTCATCAGCTGGCACCGTCTGTGGGAAATTAAGAACTTTTCCACCATAAAATGTTGATCCCCCGCCTTCGGTTCAATGGCAAGCGACGACCTCAACGATCCTAGCACGAGCCACCCCGTCCCCCAAAACGGAGGTGGGAGCGGTCTTGCTCCCCCTCCTAACATCGTCAACGCCTTATCCGCTAGGATCGAAAGGCTAACGGCGATGGTGGATGCACTGGCCCGTGTTCAAGCGGCCGGCCACGCCCATCAAACCGCAGTTCCCCTTCCCCGGGATGGCGACGTACGCATGCTGGCGGGAACACGCACTCAGGTCCTTGACCTCAATCGTGCTCACCTCGATGTTAACGAACGTCGGCGCGCCTATTCCGGTAGTTACAACTTACATGTGGGGAATGATTCAATGACCCGATTGGCACTGGATAGTTCGACGCCCCGATCTCAAGGGAGACCATGTCGTCGTTCCGACACCCGCCGCGTTCTCTTACCCTCTGAGTAGGTGTCGGTCAGTTTTCCTGGTTCCAAGCACGACCGACACCCCCACTCCCGTCGAGGCCGCGCAAATAACGAACGTCGGGACCACTCAAGAAGGGCCTCGCCTGAGAATTTAAGAAATGTGATAGAGAGAAACCGAAGCCATACTGTCGCGCAAGCCCGGATTAGAGATAGCCGGGGCACCGACTATGGAGAGTCCTCGGGGTACCACCAATGGATTGAGACCCTCGAAAAGAAAATCGAGGACATACGACAGGACGACCACACGACCGACGAAGGAGTGAAGTACTCCGCTGATTCACTCACCAGACCATTTACAGAACGACTCCTATCCAAGCGTGTCTCGTCCAGGAACAAACCGCCCAAAGTGCCTCTTTTTGACGGAAAGTCCGACCCGAAGGACCACTTGGATGCGTTCACGACCGCCATGAGTTTCCAAGACAACTCGGATGCGGCTCAATGCAAGGCCTTCCCCACCACCCTTATCCGAGATGGTCGGGATTGGTTCCGGGGGCTTGCGCTGTGCTCCATCTCGACCTTTGACGAGCTGGCTATCCAATTCTCGGTCATTTCGTTGGTAATCGACGACAGAAAAAACGGTCGACTACCTGTTCACCGTCAAGAGCGGAGACAAAGAATCCTTTAAGGAGTATGTCACCCGCTTCTACAATGCCCTTCTGGAAATTTCCGAGCACCATGATGAAACAGTTATCACCGCGCTGAGGTCGAGTCTTAGGCATAAAGAGTGGCTCCGCTCTTTTGCATTGGCGCAACCTAAAACCATGGCCGAAGTGAAAGTATGGACCGAGCAAGGAATCCAACTCGAGTTAGAGGTGAACTCCAACTTGCCCAGAGGCGCCAAGAAGACCGGAAAAGACGGGATATGGAAGAGAAAAAGAAGTTAGATCGTTCGAAACCTTATTCTCCAAGGTTCTAGGAGTACATTCCTCTGAACATTTCCCAGACCGAACTGTTAAAGGAGGCTAAAGGCGAGAGGTTCTTTAAGCTCCCACCAGCTATCCAGAGGACGGGCAAGCGGCTCTACGGCCCGTACTGCGACTATCACAGGTCGCAAGGTCACTTGACCGAGAGCTGCAAGCAGCTCCGTGACTACATCGAGGAATTGATTCGCTCTGGCCACCTGGCGAAATACCTACGAAACAAGCGACAGACGGAGTGGGAGAAAAAAGAACAAATCCCACCCAAAGAGTTAACAATCGGGCAAATCATGGTCATTTTGACGGATCCAACTCTGGAAAGTACGGGGAATCACCATCTCCTTCCAGTCGGGGGCATACGTGATCCACCTCACAAGAAATGCAAGAAGGATAACCCGATCATCTTCACCAACGAAGACCTTCATGGCATATGACTTTCTCACAATGACCTTCTTGTGATACCGGCCCGTGTTCACCATTACGAGGTCCGGAGAATATTGGTCGATTCAGGGAGCTCAGCGGATATCCTGTTCTACAACTGTTTCCAGTGTATGGGGTTAGATTCATCCGACTTTCTGCCAACCTCCCACGTTCTCTCTGGGTTCACCAACCATTCCATCTTGGCCGAGAGATCAGTCACCGTCCTCCTCAACATTGGGGAAGCGGGCAAAACGCGAACCGTACTGATGAGCTTCCTTGTTGCTAAAGTCCCGTCATCTTACAATATGCTTCTGCGACGCCCCACCTTAAATGACCTCCAGGTTCAGATCTCGACTCACCACCTTGCGCTCAAGTTCTCTTTAGATAATTGGGGAATAGGCTAAGCCTATGGGGACCAACAAACCGCCAGAATCTGCCTCACCTCAACGTCCCCCCGCCGGAGAGCAAGCCAATGATTTTGAAGACGCACATGATCCTCAGGGGTGTTTAGATACCCGCGAGGACCGAAAGGAAGTTCGAGACGCCCCGGTGGAAGCGTTGGAAGAAGTTATCCTCACAGAGGGAGTCGACGGCCGGACGGTCTGGATCGGCTCTCTCTTGACAGGGGACATCCGTTGTAAAGACCGTGTTTTCTAATACCTAATAAAATATCTTTTATTTAAATTTCTAGTATCAAGTAATTATTTACGTGTTTTGTTGATAGAAAAATATTTATATATTTTCTTTTCTTTTTTTTTGCAAAGTTAGTAATTTTCAAAGCATCGAAATATGATTTAAGGAATTTTCTAAAATCTATTTATATTTTTCTGGGCTTAAAATATTTTAATAAAATTTTATAATGCCTTAAAATAATTTACATATTTTTATTATCAATTAAAATAATTATTTCGTAATTAAAATATTTCCAAGGATAAAATAGATTTTTAAATAATTATGATAATAAACAAATATCATGGATATGCAAATATTATTTAGTTTTAATCCAAAATAATTTTTATACTAAAGATAACAATAAAATATAGTTTCTGAAATTTTTCCATAATTTTCCCTGTATTTTTTACGATTTTAACAATTTTTGGAAATAAATACGGTTTTTAAAAAAATAATAAACAGTTAGATTTTAATTTATAAAAAAATATATTAAATCACCTTTGATCCTGGACCGTTGGATGGGAGATCCAACGGCCCAGAATCACCGGCGGCGCCCACATGGTGGGGACCACGTGAAAATGCGTGGTTTCCTCTCGCGGCCACGTGGCGCGTACAGGCGGTGCGATCTGGACCGTTGGATCATGATCCAACGGCTGAGATGAGGCGGCGGCTGAGGTTAAATCATGGGCATTCATTTAGGTGCGGATTTTTACAGGATTTTTAACAGATTTTGGATTTTATTGTTGGGGAAAAGACCCTATAAATAGAGACCTTCAAACACTGATTTCTCACACCTCAGAACTCCAAAAATTCTGAAAAAATACCTACGCCTTCGTATCAATGACGTCGATGCTGTGGTTCCACCCAAGTATCAAGGAAAAATCTAAGCATGGAGCTATTGAGAATTTAGTATGAGTCTACATTTTCGACCCATCGGCATCCAACTCAAATAAAAGATAGTATCCGCCTCTCTCCACTTGTCTGTCATCTTCTTTTTTATAATAATCTTAGTTTCAAGTCCTAATCCCCAACCTTATATTAAAATGATGTTAAAAATATTTCTGCATGTCTACTTAGGTACCTCTTAATGATAAGAATTTGACCCCATACGTAAAATGGTTTAATTAATTACCTCTATAAGCGTGAATATTGCACTCTCATCCTACATGGAATATGATATGCTTAAAAATTATAACTCATGGGGTATCAATCAACCCTTTTTGCACACCCACTTACCCATGTTACCAATATGATCTCGAAATATGTTACTTCCACAAAATACCCTCATTTTATTAAAATGTCGTATGTGTTTAAAATATTCATATGAGATAAGATATTTGGAATAAATGTTTTAGATACTAAAAAGATATATTTTTATTTACACTTTTATCTACCAACTACTTTAGTTTTGTTAAATCCCTTTACCTTTTGAAATGGGGTAATACTAAATCTAAATATTATGATATGGTTTTTCAACTTAGCCCCTCTCACTCGAGAGAATTTTTTTATATTAATTTTTCTTAGCATATTAACTAAAGTTTAATAAGATACCCTAATAGGGGAATGTTTTACTTGAATCATCTCGTGGTTACTAGACAATCGTTTTTGAAAAGGACACAAATCCTGCCGTCCATGTGCAGCGGTTGTCAACGCGGAGTTTTTCTTGTAAAATATCACCTATAATAAAATACCCTAATTGGGTAATGTTTTACGTAAATACCTCGTGGTTGATAGGCAATCGTCCCTGAAAAGGACATAAATTCTGTTGTCCATGTGCAGCGGTTGCCAATACGGACGTATTTCTAAAATGTTACCTTAAATTTAAAACACCATAAGTTTATAAAGATTATTAATTACAATAAAATGCCTTAATACACCCAAAAAAAAGATATAATTTCATTAAATACCTTAACCTTTACTAAAAGGCTATTTTCAACAAAGAGCATAACCCTTATAAATGATATTTTCCAAAAGTATATCTAAAACGTTATTAAAAGATAATTTTCAAATAAATACCCTAACTTTTTATTAAAAGGATATTTTCTCAATAAAATACTATGGGTTTCTAAAATGATAAATATTCCAAATATCATGGTTTTCTTATAAACAATAAAAATCATTAAACGTTATCATCCTTTATTAACTAAGTATTCTATAAAATGATATGAAGCACCTTATAAACGTTAAAAGATAATAAGATAAAATAAGTGGTTGTGGAAGGTCATATTAAATGAGATCAACTTTTTGAACACAAGTTTATGACATACATGACACATGATACGGTTAGAGTTAAAATCCGCAGACCTAGGTATGGAATATTTATATATGAAGATCACTGCAGACAGGGTGAACAGTCCAATGTGTGGAAGACTACTAATCCGATATTCGGGTGAATACTAACCCTACTTTGGGGGTGAATGGTCCAATGTGTGGATAAATACTAACCCGGTATTCGGGCGAATACTAATCCTACTTGAGGGCGAATAATTCAATATGTGGATGGCATATAATGTGGAAATTCCATGCCTAGATATATACGCACTAATTCTAATCGTCAAAACTTTTATATACTGAATAACGGGGATGGGTAGTTTGTTTAGGCAAGAAGATGTGGAACTCGGATTCTCCTACTACTCGATCATGATTCCGGGAAGTGAAACGGTACATTTCACTTCCCTAGTTGTTGTTCCATGACCACAACGGAATAATCTCGAGTATCCGGTTATTTAACAAACTAATGCGACATTTTACCTGACATATACTTCATACTACTTACCCTTACTTATGTACACTCTATACAACCCACCCTTAGTTACATGCACCTCATACAACGTATTCATATACATATATACCTCTGTCAACATGTCTTCATTATATACACCTTATATCTTTATACCCATATACATCATGTCTGCATATATACACCATATTTATATACACATGTTCGTTTCTATACCTTTACTTTCTTATGAGGCAATCCTACCCGAGTGTAACTCGCTGACGGACTTTCCTTTTCCCCCTTTATCTTTGGAATTTCCGTTAGATGAGAATGAGTTTTATGACGAGAATCAAGGTGGGGAGCTAACTAATGAAGATTACGCAGACTTGACGATGGAAGATTAGCTAGTTTTAACATATTTTTGTTTGTTGTCCAAATGTTTAGGGCTTTCATTTCTTTTTTAATGTAATTAAACTATTTAGTTTATTTAACTCTTTCATTTGGGATGTAATAAAGTTTGGTTAATGGAAATAAATGCTTTCCGCTTTTATTATTTTATTTTGGTACACATCCTGCATGTTATTGATGTTCCTACGCTTAACGTGACTGTATTGAATAGAGCACATTCAATACAGTTAGGTTGCTGACCATACCACGTCACCCTTCACCTTCTTTCGGGAAGCGGGACATGACAGGTTTTAGTGGTGGCCCATGCAGGTCCTCTTGTGTACTAAAATGAAACTGTTAACTGACTTATTATATTTTTGAAGCTCATCCACTTGTATCAATTTCATAATTTTTCCTTATTCCTTACCCTTTCCTTGACATTCTGTATCCTGGCCATGCCCTTTCTTCTCAGGTCATGGCAAATCTTTCGGATGAAGACAACATGTCGGACATCACTTTTGAGGCTATGCTTAGATATTCGGATGACGAAGTTATATGTCCCCAAACAAATATCTACAATGGCGATTTAGAAGATGGAGAAGGAGAAGCCCCAATAGGGGAAGAACCCGAGGAAGGGAAGGCTCATGCGGAGGAAGAAGAGCCTGAGGAGGACGTCCCTGCTGAGGAGGAAAATCCCGTTGAAGAGGAAGAACCGGAGGAGGAGGAAGAACCGGAGGAGGAGGAGGAAGAACCGGAGGAAGAGGCCCCCGCTGGGGAGGAGATTCCGGTGGAAGAGGAGGAACCAAGGGAATATGGTCCGCACATATGGTTTATTGGGGAGACACTCTATATTCGGGGACATGCTTATCGATGTGTGCGCTGTACCCCTCCACCACTCTATCGTTGGGATATACCAGGCTCTCTCTTCTTTTACAGTTTTGCAAGAAAGGTCAACAAACGCCGGGCTAACAACACGCAGTTTCCACCGTATAATTAATGGACGATGACCGAAACTCTTATTTCGTGTCATGTTTAGTTTTTAGTTCCTCAGTGGGCCAAATAAGATATGTATAGCAGTAGGGTCATATTTAATCTTCATTGTATATCCTTTAGATTTTATTAATAAAATCTTAATTTCAGACAATTTCGCTTTTGTGTCTCTCGCTTTTTCCTTATAAATTTTTCCTCATAAATTTTTCCTCTTGCATTAATTGTCACTTCTCATGCAAGCTACTATCCTATAACATTCTCAGCCTGTTTGTAACCTAACCTCTTCTGATTCAGACCATCATGGTCGGACGACACCATAACTGCAAAAGAAGGAGAAATGGAGTCAATGAAGCCGCAGCCCAATAAGCAGCCGTGCTACAAATGATTTAAAGACTACTGGAGCAACAGCAGCAGTAGACAGCTGCCCTTCATCAGGAACTGCGACAAAGTAGGCAGCAGCAAGCAGAGATTTTAAGTAAGGCGCTAGCCCCAGTTCCTCAAAATTCGGCGGGAGTGAAGCAATTCAGAGCACTTCACCCTAAGACCTTTTTAGGGAAGGAAACTCCCTTAGAAGCTGAGAAATGGCTCAAAGGAATAGTCAATGATCTCGGTGCTGCACAAATTCCTAAGGATGTATGGGTGAACATTGCCAAACTATAACTCACGGATAATACCAGGATATGGTGGGAGGCCGAGGAAAGTAGACTGAAGGAGCCCATTGATTGGGAAACGTTTAAACAACGTTTAGATACTCAATATTTTCCAGTCATGGCACACCTAAAAATGGAAAGAGAGTTTATACAATTCCAACAAGGGAGCATGTAGGAGAAGTCGGTGGACGAGTACACTTTGGAGTTCGCTAAGCTAAGTCGGTTCGCGCATCAACTAGCAGGAACCCCTGAGCAATATGCTAAAAGATTCCGACAAGGGTTGGATCTGTAGACACAGTCCTCCATGTCTTCTGCGACCCTTTCAACTTATGACGAGATCTTAGAGGCGACGCAAAACTTTGAAGAAGCGCATAAGGAAGGATGACCGTTTGTCTGACATTAAGCGACCAGCCAATCAAATTCTTGGGGATCATCTTCCAGATTCAACGGAAGACAACAACCCAAGAGGCCAGCAGGACCAACTGCCTTCAAAAAACTAGTCGTCGTATGCAACCATTACGGTAGAGCCAGACATTACATAAGGGATTGCCGAGTGTTGAATAAACTTTGCGTAATCTGTGTGCCACTAGACCATGCTATGGGGGATTATCCACAGAGAAGACGACAATTAGTCCATGACAACAAACCAGCCAATCATGGAGCACATCAACAGGGAGCCCGGCCACCTCCTGCTAATAAGCCAATCGGGTACGGATCGCCAGCTATAGGACCACCCCTTCCCCCTCAGAAGCGAGTCTTCCAGCAAGCTCAGCGCAACGGTCCGAAACGCCAGGCCTATACTATGACCACGGAAGAGGCTGAAGCAACAGGGGAAGTTATTACAGGTACCATACTAGTAGCCTCTACACCTGCACTCACAGTTTTTGACTCTGGCGCGTCACACTACTTCATGGCATAATAGTTTGCGACCGCCTGTTCCATTCCAGTGACACCCCTCATCACTGAGTGGAGTGTCAACACGGGGAACGGAGTGATCAAGTCCACTATAGGATACAATCTATGCCGTAGTGATCTGTGGTCAAGGTTTCTATGCCAACTTTATGGTGATAGATATGCCAAACAAATTTCGACGTGGCCTTGGATATGGACTGGTTGAGTAAGTTTTACGCTACCATCGACTGTCGTCAAAGGAGGGTAGTGTTTGAAATCCCTGACCACCCAATGTTCATATTCGAGAGTGGAAGTAAGTCCTTGGACCCAACAACTTACCGAGTTGTACCAAGAAAGGAAGAGATGTTGTACACCATACAGGGAGAGGAGAGTATGTCGATGGTTGTACGAGATTTTGAAGAAGTATTTATAGACGTGTCGGGTTTACCACCGGATCGGGCAATCGAGTTCACCATAGACTTGATGCCGGGGACTCAACCTATATTGAAGATACCGTACCGAATGGGGCCGGCAGAATTGAAGGAGCTTCGGACGCAAGTTGAGGACCACCTCAATAAGGGATTTATTAGACCAAGCTCGTCACCTTGGGGTGCTCCCGTTCTTTTGGTGCCTAAGAAGGATGGAACCAAGCGAATGTGTATCAACTACCGGGAGTTAAATAAGGTAACAATCAAGAATAATTATCCCTTACCGAGGATAAATGATCTGTTCGACCAATTGGAGGGATCTAGAGTGTTCTCAAAGTCGGATTTGCGGATGGGCTATCATCAACTCAAGGTAAAAGCGTCTGATATACCTAAGACGGCTTTCAGGACTAGGTATGGACACTATGAATTTCTAGTGATGCCTTTGGGAGTAACCAATGCTCCTGCGGTATTTATGAATTTGATGAACCAAGTGTTTTACAAATATTTAGACAAGTTTGTCGTTATCTTCATCGACGATATTCTTGTGTATTCGAAGAATCAGGAAGAACTCGTGGAACACTTACGTGCGGTGCTCGAAACCTTGCGACAGCACCAATTTTATGCGAAGCTCAGCAAATGCGAGTTTTGGTTAAAGCGGGTAGCGTTCCTAGGACATGTTGTGTCAGGTGAAGAGATTTCAGTGGATCCGGCCAAGATTATCGGAGTTCAGACATGGCCGATACCAAGAACAGTCACAGAGATCAGGAGCTTCTTAGGACTTGCCGGATGTTACCGTCATTTTATTAAGAACTTCTCCAAGATTGCATAACCACTAAACACCTTGACTCGAAAGGATGTGCCGTATATATGGTCCGAGGGTTGCGAGGAAGCATTCACAGAATTGAAGACTCGTTTAATCTCGGCACCCATTCTTATAATTCCTGACAGAACTGGAGATTTCAACATACATTGGGACGCCTTGGGAAAAGTTTTGGGATGTGTTTTGCATCAACATGGTAGGGTAGTGGTTTATGCATCAAGGCAGTTAAAGGCGCATGAATGAAATTACCCAACGCACGACTTAGAGCTTGTCGTAGTCGTCTTCGCACTCAAAATCTGGAGGCACTACTTATTGGGAGAGTGGGTGGATATTTACACCGATCATAAGAGCTTGAAGTATATCTTCACCCAAAAGGAGCTCAACATGAGACAGAGGAGATGTCTAGAATTAATGGAATATTTTGACGTAAATTTGCAGTACCATCCGGGGAAGGTGAATGTAGTTCCGGACGCTTTGATTCGCCAACCAATGGTTTCGAGTCTGACAGTTCATTGGAGAAATTGTTAAGACCTCAATGAACTAGAGACTGAGATGATTATTCCAGGAATGCTCACCTCCTTCATGAATCTGCAAATTCACTCCACGCTAATCGAACAAATCAAGACAGCTCAAATTGAGGACACTAGATTGCAAAAAAAATCAGAGAACAAGTGGAAACGAATTTGCGGGCGGACATCATCATCCACAAAGATGGTTCTTTGAGGTATGGAAGCAGAATCTGTGTGCCTAAGGGCGAGATAAGAGAAGAATTATTAAGAGAAGCACATAGTTTTCCATACTCTGTTCATCCGGGAGAAACAAAGATTTATAAGGATCTCAGACAAAACTATTGGTGGCATGGGATGAAGAAAGAGATAGCCAAGAGTGTGTCCAAATGTTTGGTTTGCCAACAGGTAAAGGCCGAACATCACAGAACGGCAGGTCTATTACAGTCCTTGCCGATACCCGAATGGAAATGGCAAAAGATTACAATGGATTTTATGACCGCACTCCCTCGCAGCTCCAAGGAAAACGATGCGGTATGGGTGATAGTGGATCAACTCACCAAGTCAGCACATTTCATTCCTTTTCGAGTCGGTCAATCAACTGAAAACCTTGCAAAAAGGTACATGGAGGAGATTGTTAGATTGCATGGAGTGCCAGTTTGCATTGTGTCCGACCGAGATACGTGTTTCAGATCTCTGTTTTGGCAAAGTCTACAAGAGAGTCTGGGCACAAGTCTGAGTTTTAGTACTAACTACTATCCTCAGACCGATGGTCAATCAGAAAGGGTTATTCAGATTCTCGAAGACATACTCTGGGCCTGTATGTTGGATTTTAAAGGATCTTGGGAAGACCGCCTACACTTGGTAGAGTTCGCTTACAACAATAGCTACCAGTCTAGTATCGGCATGGCCCCTTTCGCCGCTTTGTATGGACGGAAGTGTAGATCACCGTTAAGTTGGGACGATGTTGGGGATCGAGAACTTTTGGGCCTCGAGATGATTATCGAGACAGTGGAGGTGATAAGAAAATTCAGGGAACAATTACGCATGGCACAAGATCGGCAGAAGTATTGGGCTGATACGAAGAGAAGGCCGCTAGAGTTCCAACCAGGAGAACACGTGTTTCTGAAGATTTCTCTTAACCAGGAGTGATACGTTTTTGGAAACGCGGAAAACTCAGCCCGCGGTTCATAGGTCCCTTCGATATCCTCGAACGGGTTGTGGAGGTTGCGTATCGCCTAGCCTTACCCCCTTCTCTGGAAGGCATACACAACATTTTCCATATCTCGCAGTTGAGGAGATATGTCGGTGACCCCGGTCACATTTTGGATCATTCTGAAATCACCGTAAGGACTGATCTAACCTATGCACAACAGCCGGTTGAGATTCTAGACCGGAAGGGGAAGACCTTGAGGGACAAGACGATCAAATTGGTTAGGGTCATATGGAGGAAGGACTCTCCAGGCAAGTTCACATGGGAAAGAGAAGATGAGATAAGAGAACGATATCCTTACCTATTTGAATTTTCTCCTATTTAATTTTTCTCTTTCAACTACCTTCATAATTTCGAGGACGAAATTATTTTAAGGAGGGTAGATTGTAACGACCGTGTTTTCTAATACCTAATAAAATATATTTTATTTAAATTTCTAATATCAATTAATTATTTACGTGTTTCGTTAATAGAAAAATATTTTTATATTTTTTTTTCTTTTTGCAAAGTTAGTAATTTTCAAACATCGAAATATGATTTAAGGAATTTTCTAAAATCTATTTATATTTTTCTGGGCTTAAAATGTTTTAATAAAATTTTATAATGCCTTAAAATTATTTACATATTTTTATTATCAATTAAAATAATTATTTCGTAATTAAAATATTTCCAAGAATAAAATAGATTTTTAAATAATTATGATAACAAACAAATATCATGGATATGGAAATATTATTTAGTTTTAACCCAAAATCATTTTTATACTAAAGATAACAATAAAATATAATTTTTGAAATTTTTTCATAATTTTCCTGTATTTTTTACTATTTTTAACAATTTTTGGAAACAAATGCGGTTTAAAAAAAAATAATAAACAGCTAGATTTTAATTCATAAAAAAAATTAAATCAACTTTGATCCTGGATCGTTGGATGGGAGATCCAATGGCCCAGAATCACCGGCGGCGCCCACATGGTGGGGACCACGCAAAAACGCGTGGTTTCCTCTCGCGGCCATGTGGCGCGTGCAGGCGGTGCGATCTGGATTGTTGGATCATGATCTAACGGCTGAGATGAGGCGGCGGCGATGGTTAAATCATGGGCAATCATTTAGGAGCGGATTTTTAGAGGATTTTTAACAGATTTTGGATTTTATTGTCAGGGAAAAGACCCTATAAATAGAGCCCTTCAAACACTGATTTCTCACTTCTCAGAACTACAAAAATTCTGAAAAAAATACCCACGCCTTCGTATCGACGACGTCGACGCTGTGGTTCCACCCAAGTATCAAGGAAAATTTCGAGCGTGGAGATATTGAGAATTTAGTACGAGTCTACATTTTCGACCCATCGGCATCCAACCCAAACAAAAAGTAGGATCTGCCTCTCTCCACTTGTCTGTCATCTTCTTTCTTATAATGATCTTAGTTTCAAGTCCTAATCCCCAACCTTATATTAAAATGATGTTAAAAATATTTCTGCATATCTATTTAAGTACCTCTTAATGATAAGAATTTGACCCCATACTTAAAATGGTTTAATTAATTACATCTATATGCTTGAATATTGCACTCTCATCCTAAATGGAATATGATATGCTTAAAAGTTATAACTCATGGGGTATCAATCTACCCTTTTTGCACACCCACTTACCCATATTACCAATATGATTTCGAAATAGGTTACTTCCATAAAACACACTCATTTTATTAAAATGTCGTATGCGTTTACAATATCCATATGAGATAAGATATTTGGAATAAATTTTTTAGACACTAAAACGATATATTTTTATTTACACTTTTATCCACCAACTACTTTAGTTTTGTTAAATCCATTTACCTTTTGAAATGGGGTAATACTAAATCTAAATAATTGTGATATGGTTTTTCAAATTAGCCCCTATCACACGAGAGAATATTTTTATATTAATTTTTCTTAGCGTATTAACTAAAGTTTAATAAGATACCCTAGGAAATGTTTTACCTGAATCACCCCATGGTTACTAGACAATCGTCTCTAAAAAGGACACAAATCCTGCCGCCCATGTGCAGCGGTTGTCAATGCGGAGTTGTTCTTGTAAAATACCACATATAATAAAATAGCCTAATAGGGTAATGTTTTACGTAAATATCTCGTAGTTGATAGGCAATCGTCTCTGAAAAAGACATAAATTCTGCCGCTCATATGCAGCGGTTGTCAACACGGACATATTTCTAAAATGTTACCTCAAATTTAAAACACCATAAGTTTATACAAATTATTAATTACAATAAAATGCCTTAATACATAAAAAAAGATATAATTTCATTAAATACCTTGACCTTTACTAAAAGGCTATTTTCAACAAAGACCATAACCCTTATAAATAATATTTTCCAAAAGAATATCTAAAATGTTATTACAAGATAATTTTCAAATAAATACCCTAACCTTTTATTAAAAGGTTATTTTCTCAGTAAAATACTATGGGTTTCTAAAATGATAAATATTCAAAATATCATGGTTTTATTATAAACAATAAAAATCATTAAACGTTTTCATCCTTTATTAATTAAGAATTCTATAAAATGATATGAAGCACCTTACAAATCTTAAAAGATAACAAGATAAAATGAGTAGTTATGGAAGGCCATATTAAATGAGATCAACTTTTTGAACACAAGTTTATGACATACACGACACATGATACGATTAGGGTTAGAATACGCGAACCTAGGTATGAAATACTTTTAAATGAGGATCACTACAGGCAGGGTGAACAGTCCAATGTATGGAAAACTACTAACCCGATATTCGGGCGAATACTAACCCTACTTTGGGGGTGAATGGTCCAATGTGTGGATAAATACTAACCCGATATTCGGGCGAATACTAACCCTACTTGAGGGCGAATAATCCAATATGTGGATGACCTACAATGTGGAAATTCCATTCCTTGATGTATACGCACTAACTCTAATTTGTCAAAACCTTTATATACTGAATAACTAGGATGGGTAGTTTATTTAGGCAAGGAGATGCGGAACTCGGATTTCCCTACTACTCGATCATGATCCCGGGAAGTGAAACGGTACATTTCACTTCCCCAGTTGTTGCTCTATGGTCACAACGGAATAATCTCGAGTATCCGGAACCTTGTTTAACAAACTAATGCGACCTTTTACCTGACATATACTTCATACTACTTACCCTTACTTACGTACACTTTATACAACCTATCCTTACTTACATGCACCTCATAAGACATAATCATATACATATATACCTCTGTCAACATGTCTTCATTATATACACCTTATATCTTTATACCCATATACATCATGTCTGGATATATACACCATATTTATATACACCTGTTCCTTTTTATAGCTTTACTTCCTTATGAGGAAATCCTACCCGAGTGTAACTCGCTGACGGACTTTCATTTTTCCCCTCTATCTTTGGAATGTCCGTTAAATGAGAATGAGTTTTATGATGAGGATCAACGTGTGGTGCCAACTAATGAAGATTACGCAGACTTGATGATGGAAGATTAGCTAGTTTTAACATATTTTTGTTTATTGCCCAATTGTTTAGGGCTTTCGTTTCTTTTTCAATGTAATTAAACTATTTAGTTTATTTTACTCTTTCTTTTAGGATGTAATAAAGTTTAGTTAATGGAAATAAATGCCTTCCGCTTTTATTATTTTGTTTTGGTACACATCCTGAATGTTATTGATGTTCTTACGCTTAACATAACTGTATTGAATAGACCACCTTCAATACAGTTAGATTGCGGACCATCCCACGTCACCTTTCATCTTCTTTTAGGAAGCGGGCCGTGACATCCGCGAAGGCCTGATCCGGTTCCTTCGAGACAACTCGGATGTATTCGCTTGGACGCCAGCGGACATGCCCGGGATCAACCCCGAGGTTATTTCCCACAAGCTCGGGGTCGACCCGAAAGTCAGACCGATCCGACAAAAGAAGAGAAGTTTTGCACCGATTAAATAGAAGGCAATAGAGGACGAGGTGGATCGATTGCTCGCTGCCAACTTCATTAGAAACTTGGACTATTCGGATTGGCTGGCGAACGTGGTCATAGTCAAGAAGGCAAACGGGAAATGGCGCACGTGCGTCGATTTCACTGACCTGAACAAGACTTGCCCTAAAGACAACTACCCACTTCCTAGGATAGACCAGCTAGTGGAAAGCTCGGCCAGCCACGAACTGCTAAGCTTTATGGACGCCTTCTCTGGATATAATCAGATCCGAATGAGTCCAGCAGACGAAGAGCTGACAGCCTTCACCACAGATCGGGGGGTATACTGCTACAGGGTATTGCCTTTCGGACTCAAGAACGCTGGGCCACGTACCAGCAACAGGTCAACAAACTGTTCAAAGCACAGACCGGGAAAACATGGAAGTCTACGCCGAGGACATGCTTGTAAAATCCGCCTCGTCAGTCGGACACGCTGCGGACCTCGGCGAAGCGTTCGATGTCCTACGGAAATACAAGATGAAGCTAAATTCAGCTAAATGCGCGTTCGACGTCACAAGCAGGAAATTCCTCGGTTTCATGGTTACCTATCGAAGAATCGAGGCAAACTCAGAGAAAATCAGCGCCGTTCTTAACATGACAACGCCCAAAAGCAATACCGATATCATGCGACTCACCGGAAGGGTGGCCGCATTGAGTCACTTTATGTCCAGAGCCGGGGAAAAATGCCTCCCTTTCTTCAGAGCCCTCAGAAAAATTCCCAGGTTTGAATGGACCGGGGAATGCCAAAACGCTTTAGAACAACTTAAGACCTACATGGCGACCCCGCCACTTCTCACCAGACCGGTCGAAGGTGGTGAACTGTTACTATACTTAGCTGTCTCCGACCAAGCTGTAGGCTCTGTGCTCATCAAGGAATTCGAAGGGACGCAGAAGCCGGTCTACTACATCAGCCATATTTTCAAGGACGCGGAAACCAGATACCTGGCTATAGAGAAAATAGTCCTGGCACTCGTCGTCGCTTCTAGGAAGTTACGACAATATTTTTAGGCACACACAATCCTCGTACCCACTGAAAGACCTCTGGAGAATATCCTTGCCTCCCTTGAATCGTCGGGCCGCCTAGAGAAATGGAGATGGGAACTGTCCCAATTCGATATCAAATACCGACTCAGACGGGCTATCAAAGCCCAGGCCCTAGCTGATTTTTTTGTCGAGTGCACCATCCCCACAACGAAAGGAACGACTGCTCAAAGCTCCGACTCACGGCCCTCGGTCGAGGATGTTCCTGGCCCAATCTCGGACTGGGTGCTCTATTTAAATGGATCCTCTACAGAAGAAGGAAGTGGGGCAGGCCCGATCATCCGAGGCCCGAATGATGCGGAAATGGAGTACTCCTTAAATCTTGGTTTTAAAGTATTGAACAACGCCACGGAATATGAGGCCTTATTGGCAGGACTACAAATTGCCTCCGGAGTGGGGCTGAAGACCATCCGGATACGTAGCGACTCTGCACTGGTCGTCGGCCAAGTAACCGGTCGTTTTGAAGCCCGAGAACCACTCATGATAAAATACCCGGCGAAGGTAAATGGCTTCGGAAAAACTTCGATGAAGTCCAAGTGGAGCAAATTCCCAGAAATTTGAACGCCGAGGCTGATGCACTGAGCAACTCGCCTTCTCTTATTCAGCCAATCATAAGAGAAATATCCTTTTTGAAGTCCTACCATGGCCCAGCATCGATGATGGGGACGCAACGCTCCAAATCTACATGACTCAAGAAGATGCCCCGGACTGGAGAAACCCATCGTAGAATACCTGAAAGAAAGAATTCTTCCTAAAGACCGAGCCGAGGCCCATCAGCTTCAGGCCAAAGCTCACCATTTCGTATGGAGCAAAGAAAACCTATACAAAAAGTCGTACACTCAACCTCTGCTCCGGTGTGTCGATCCCCACGAAGCAGACTACGTCCGACGGAAGATACACAAAGGGGTCGGAAGGGAGCATCAAGGGGCCTGCAGCCTAGTCCAAAAGACCCTGCTCCAGGGGTACTATTGGCCGGGAATTCATCAAGATGCCGAGAAACTGGTTAGATGATACAAAAGCTGCCAACTCTTCGGCAGCATTCCTCGCCTCCCTGCCATTAAACTAACACCGCTAAGTTCCTCTTGGCCATTTGCACAGTGGGGAATGGATATGGTAGGTTAGCTACCCACCGGCACAGGTGGACACAAGTACATTCTTGTTGCGATAGACTACTTCACAAAGTGGATCGAAACCGTGCCCATCAGGAAACCAGACGCCGCCTCTACGATAAAGTTCCTGCAGAATAATATAATCTCCCGATTCGGAATCCCAAGGTGCAAAGTCAAGGAGTTTTGCAGTGACTAGCACATATTGATGAAGTTCGCTACGGTAGCACACCCCCAATGCAACGGACAGACCGAAGCGTCATTCGCGGGCTTCCGGCTTGCCTGGAAGGAAGGCAAGACAGCTGGGTCGAGGAACTACCTCATGTGCTCTGGGCACTACGGATATCAAGGAAAACGCCAACGGGAGAAACCCCGTTCAGCCTCTGCTACGGTACCGAAGCAATGGTCTCCGCAGAAATTGGATTGCCCAGTTATAGGGTCGAACACTTTGATGATGAAGCTAACACTTTGGCACTACGAAGTAACTTGGACATCTTGTTAGAAAAGCGAGATAGAGAGCAAATCAGAGCGGCCGCTTATCAGCAGCAAACCGCCCGCTATGCTCGAGTTAAGCATCAAGCCTTCAAGACAGGGGACCTGGTCTTACGGAGAAACGAGTTCGTAGAACAAGGAAGGCTACATAAGTTCTCCCCGAAGTGGGACAGACCAATTCTCGTAACAGAAGTATTGCCCGGTAGAGCTTACCGCCTCGGGGACTTCGGAGGGCGTAATTTTCCACGGCCATATAACGCCGAAAAGCTTAAGTTGTATAGATAAACATGTACCCTCTTTTGAATAATTCAATTCCTTTCCGCATTGATTAAGTTTTCCAAACTAAGTCCTGTCACAGAATAGACTTCTGCACCACCCCGGGGCTCCTGCCCTTCATTACTTTCCTCGGCCCCGAGCTTAGGGGTTGAGAGAGAGAAAAAGTATGGAAAGGAAGAAAGAGACAATACACCATAATCTCAACCAAAGAAAAATTTATTTATTCGGAGGTATTATGGGCTCCCCAACCTTATAACTATTACAGTAAAGGAGGAAGAGAATTAAGAAAACATTGGCGATGATACTCAGAAGAAAGCTCCTCCAGCCGAGCCCAGGCAGCCTCTGCCTGCTCCTTCTGATGGTACCTGTAGACCCTAGAAGCCACGGACTCGCCGGGGTCCCATCCGCCAAGCAAGACACAACGATCAACCTTTGCTGCAAACACTCAAGAAGAAGGTCCACCGAGCAGTCCCGTCTGCTCTTCGAAATCAGACCAAACTCATAGACCGTATATATTTTATCAAATGTCTCATCCATCAACTATGAAGATAGGGCGTTGTACAGGCCCGGGGAAGATCTCTATATCGCGTAGATTAGCACTTGAATGAGAGGAGATCGTCGGGGAAGTAGGAGCCCACAGTGGCCCTCCAAGCGGCCTATCACCACCTCATACGTCTTTTCGGAATGATCGAGTTTATAAAAATACACATCGTCCCGAGATACGATCTCCCTAATGGTATATAAGCGGCCGACCATCTTCAAGAAACACACGACTATGAAGAAGCCAATATGAGAATTCGAAGGTGAGACCATACTCTCAATATTTATAGCCTCAACAAAAATCTTCTAACGGCCGAGATCTACTCGCGCAACAACGCAAATCACGGAATATCGCACTTTCCCAATAAGGTACGGCCATGTGTCATCCGTGATGGTCACCATCCCCCCTATATGGGTCATGGAAGGTTGAACGACATCCTAAAGAAAAACTATAGAATTCAGAAAACCCTCGACAAGAGGCAGCCGAGTAGCCTCCTACTCGGCTCATCCGCTGAGGGCGGCTTCCTGCCCAGTCAATCCGCGGATCCAAAGAGCTCGACAAGAGGCAGCCGAGTAGCTTCCTGCTCAGCTCATCCGCTGAGGGAAGCTTCCTGCCCAGTCAATCCACAGATCCAAACCCCTCTACAAGAGGCAACCGAATAGCTTCCTGCTCGGCTCATCCGCTAAGGGCAGCTTCCTGCCCAATCAATCTGCGGATCCAAAGCCCTCGTTAAGAGGCGGCCGATTAGTTCCCTGTTTATCCTGCTCAAGACTTAGATATAGGGGGCACCGGTCTGCCTACCCTTGGTTATCGCTTGAATCATACTCGATGCACGATCGCCAGCTCGACTCCGGGGAAAGGTTGGACACCGGTCTGCCTACCCTTGGCTATCACTCGATTCATACTCGATACACGATCGTCGTCTCGACTCCGGGGAAAGGATGGACACCGGTCTGCTTATGCTTGGCTTAGATCGTACGTCACGCTCGCCCAACGCTTGTGAAAATAGAAGCACTCCAAAGGTGAGCTAAAAACACTTGCGAGATAAAAAGGCTTGCGGGAGGAGAATGCTTCAGAGCTAAAAAACACTTGCGAGATAAAACACTTGCGAGATAAAAAGGCTTCTGGGCTAAAAACACTTGCGAGATAAAACACTTGCGAGGTAAAAAGGCTTGCGGGATAAAAGGCTTCGGAGGTAAAAACACTTACGAGCTAAAAATACTTTATTCACATTCAAAGTTATGTACAAGGTATTGTGGGTTCCCAGCCTTACAAAAATGCCCGGAGGCATAAAAAATTGATAACTAAAACAGAGATTACGAGCTAAAATACTTTATTCACATTCAAAATTATGTATAAGGTATTGTGGGCTCCCTAGTCTTACAAAAATGTCCGGAGGCGTACAAAATTGATAACTAAAGCAGAGATAGCTCAGGTCGCCTGCTCAGCCGGTCCTTCCCCTGGCTCGGCGCTTCCATCAGGGGCTATAATGGCGACCTCCGGCTCGGCGTCTACGACCGCCGCCACATGCCCTCCGACCGGTTCGGCACCTTAACCCTGTGGCGCTTCCTCGGCTAGGGGATACCTGGAGCGAAGCTCCCGATCGTCAAACCCGGGCATGGCTTCCTTAACGGCGTCGAGGGTGTTATGCCACACAACGGCCGCGGAATTGGCGAGGTCGAGGTTGAACTGGTGGGAAGTCTTATACTCTTCCACGGCCCTTTCCTTTCTCCCCTCCGCAAGCTTCGCTACCTCACAGGCTGCCCGAGCATCCCGCTTGAACGAGTCCCTCTGCCACTTCATGGCATCTTAGAGCCCGTTGACCTTCCCAATCTGGGCATGGATAGCCCGGTTGGATTCGGTCAGGAGCCGTTGGGACTCCTTTAATTTGGCGACTGTCAGACCCTCCGCGACCAATTTAGAGTCGAGGAGGGCCGCCTTCTCTTCCGCCTGTTGCAGCCGGGCAAGGAGATCCTCCTCTCGCGAGGAAGATTCGCTCGCCTTTTTCATTGCCGGAGCCACCTCTTCGGACTCCATTGCAGCAAGGAGGGTGCAGTGCTGGAGGACCTGAGGAAACTGAGAACCATGTTAAAAAAACTAAAAACCGAGTAAAAAACACTTGAGAAACTCTTGAAAAAAGATACCGACCTAAACAGCCTCCTGAGCTATCGCGGCCACATGGGCCTTCATCGTGCCTCGAGGAATCTTGGCCCCACCGCCTTCTCCATGTTCGCCAGTAAACTGTCGGCCACAGAGAGCCCTGAGGGCACCTCGATGCAGAACTCGCCTTCCTGCACCTGAATCCCGGTCGAAGGCGGCCGAGAAACCACCCTCTTCTTCCTCTTGAGGGGGGATTCGGGTGCAGGCGGCGCCTCTGTCCTAGCTCGGGGCACCGAATCCTGCGCGTGCTTTTGACCTCCCCCACGGCGTTCCTCTGGAACTGGGGGCGCTGCGGAAGCCTTGACAGGAGGAGCTTGCCGGGGAGCCGTACTTGGAGCTGGCCGGGACGAGCTAGCGCCGCCGCCCTTCCTCCCCTAGGCCTTGGTGGCTATGGCTGCCATAATTTTCTGACGATCCATAGATTCTACGAGGTACACATACGGAAAAGATCAGTAACGAAATTTCAAAGAAGTCTAGATAGGTCGACGAAGGCCCTGACTTATCCGCAAAGCACACGGGACTGAGTCCAGCCCAGCTCAGAGCCTGCTCGGAAAGCAGGACATCAGCCCACTGGATCGGTTCCTACTGCGACACCACCCTTGCCTCGGGGTGTTCGACTGTCTAACCCTAGGATAATCAGCCCTGTGCCACTGGATGGGCACCGGCCAATCCTTACCTTCCGGTAGCCCGACAAAGTCAAACTTTTCCTTCTATTCGTGGATAGAGGAAGGGACAACCACTACCCCTGACCCGGCTGCCCCATCCTTATGTTTTTTAAATGAAAAATACACCCAGCTCGGTTCTTCCTTACTGGTACCGGAGTGGTTTTTATAACAAAGGAAGAAAAGAAGGATGCTCAAATCAAAGGGGATCCGATCAATCTTCAGCCGGACCACAAATCCGAAAAGAATTATTCACGAATTAGGCGCTAGCTGGCCCGGGGGAAGGTGGAAACAATAGAGCATGACGTAAACTTCAGGCGGGAAGGGCGGACGCATCCCTACCCGGAATGCTTTTAGGTACAGAGCAATCTTTTTACCCTGTACCCGGTCTGCCCGTTCACCCTCCCTGGCCAAACGAAATGAATAGCTGGAGGGGATGTGAAATCAAACCCGGATGTCAGAAAGCTCATCCAGACGGTTCAGGACCGAGGGTGCATCGCGAATATTCCCGATGAGCGCCTTGGGGGCCCTTGCTGCCCCTCCCGACAACGTGAGACAAGGGTGACACCCTGCAGAAGATGAAGAAGATGAAGAAGAAGAAAAGGAACTCTATCGACAATCGGAAGCCGAGGAGGAAGAAGACCCACTGGACTCGGCTTTAGAAATTGAAGCCTCATCGTTCGACTTGATCCCTACTACATCAACAGATACTTCGAAAGAAGGCATCTAACCTGATTCAAGAAAGGACCTGCCGAACCTGATTCAAGAAAGGACCTGCCGAGGAAAATTTTAGTTGAAGTTCTGTCCTAAGCAGAGGGGCGCCGATCAATCTTCAGGCAATGCGAGTTGATTAGGGCAAAGTGTCGGCCATAGAAGAGCCCCTCCTATTTATACACTCCACGAAAAGGCATCCAACGGCCTGAATCGGTTCCCGTCAAAACAAAGCATTGCGCTTAGTAGACATTAGGGCTCCACGTGGCGCCCGATCATTGGACACGTCTCCTCAAGGCAGGATTTGGTGACAGCCCTTCATGCCCTCGCCACCCAATGGCGGGCACGTGGAGCGTAATCAAACCGGCGGGCGAATGAAACGGCGCCCCCTCTTTAAAAGCGCAATCATTTCACTAATCTACTGACATCACAAAAATGAGGCGCTTCGTAAACTGCCACATGGATCCAGCAACCTGAGAGGGGCTGCCGCCAAACGTCGCGTCGTCATCGGGTAGCCCATCACAGGAAAATCTTCGGCTGAATTGCTAAAAGCCGGGCTTACCACTCTCGACCTTGACCCATAAATAGATCAGGGCGAGAGTGGGAGGCTAATGATGAGGCTCATGAGCGGGAATACCCCAGATTTCGACACGTGAGAGATGACGTGTCGTCTGCGCATACCCTCTGGACCCCTGACGGTTATGACGGCAAGTCAGTGTGATACATTATGAATTTTCCTCCGGACCCGTAACGGGGTGGTACCCGGCCTTTCGGAAAATCCTCCCCGGAGTACCCCTATATGCACTGAGGCGGCCGGGTATCCTCGGCCTCGTCGATCGACTCCGAGCAGATACGGAGCTGAGCATCCTCGGCCTCCTTGCTCAACGCCGAGCTATCCACCGAGCTGAGACTCCTCGGCCTCCTTGACCAACCAGGAGCACGAAGCCCAAGCGCCTCTGTAATGGCTCCACGTATCTCGTCAGAACGAGATTTCCGCCGTCCACGTCCTGTATCCCACGTTACCACGTTTCTCCGTTAACGAGTGTATCTCGCTATTAATGGATGTGTCCCGCCATCAACGTGAACGTGCCGTAAGGGCATAACGGATGGTGGGAATCTTGCGCCGGATCGCCTCCACGCGACTGCTATATAAATCCCCTCTTCCAGATGATTCGGGTAAGTCAAAATCAATTCCAATACGCCACTACCATGCCTTTATACCTCGGTACTTACTTGATCGTCGGAGGGTCCTACGGTGGTCACCCACCCCGGGACTTCCCTTGCAGATAGCTCGACGTCAATAACAAACCATTGAGATCCACACGTCCAATTTTCACTTTCAATCTCAACCGTTCAAAACCGCTTGCAGCAGGACCGACGGTGGACAACATGAGAAAGATTTCAACCTCCATCACTGAGCAATGAACAGTGGGGTTGTTTCTGCTGAAAAATCACTTGAGAGGTACACAAGCCATATAATGGAAAACTGCTTACAAGGAGGAGTTTGGTGCACTTAACCCTTAAAAAATATATAGAATAACATCGTTTCTGATAGGTATAATATTTTTTCTTCTTTCTAAATAGGCAACATCAGCATGGGGGAAATTAGGATGTTTAATTTTCGGGCCCCTAATTTTTCGGGCATGGCATCATTTTCTGGGGTCCAAAGAAAGCTGTTACAGATGGCAACATGGTATCAAAGTTTTGCCAAGGAACATGGTAACAAAGTTGCTCCACTATTCTTGAGGAGGACGCATTCATTGAATATAGCTGGTGATTTGACATGTTATGATGTGGTCCTAAATTTCATGGACTTTTATGGGTTTTTTTTACATCAATGATAACACCTGTTTTATAACTAGTTCATCAAGTTTTTATATAGATGTTGTTTTAAGTTTCTTTCTAATATTGATGTTATACCACAAGAAGCTTTTGGGGATGCTATTTTATGGTTCGGAATATACGTTTTTGCTTATAGTATGAATATCCTAGTTTTTTTTGCATGTATATATAGAGAAAACGGAGCGTGTACTGTCATGCCATAGGAAATTTTTTATATAAGCTTTCTAAAATACGACCATCTGCCGATATTTTTAGCTACCGGCACGGATCTTTTTTATCTTCATGTCCTTAAAAATAAACGATACATACAAATGCTCTCTCCCTTTCTCTCTCTGTCTCACGTGTGAGTGCCCTCACGCATGTATGTATATCCAACTTATATATTATATCCTTGGATTGGTTGCTTGTGTGATCCTTGAATAAATATCCAATTCCTTTGTCCTCATAGAACTCCATGAAAGAATCTCAATCATGCTCTCAACTCCATTCATAATTCTTCTAACCCCACCCATCCCACTCCTCCCGCACGTGCGCATATATATATATATATATATATATATATATATATATATATATATATATATATATATATAAGTTAATTTAGCAGGAGGTTTGTGTTTTTCACTCCCTCAATCTCGTTCATTGAACTTGTTAATCATGGTTATATATATATATATATATATATATATATATATATATATATATATAAAACTTAATTTAGCACAAGGTTTGTGTTTTTCACTCCCTCAATCTCGTTTATTGAACTTGTTAATCAAGGTTCACTGAACTCACTGTTGCGATTTGGACATTTGTTGCGCTTGCCCGTCTTCAGATTAAACATGAGGCAACTTGCAACTCTAGCGACCCCATATATATAGGTTATTAAAATCGAAATATATGGATGTTTTAATTGGATTAATTCACATGTCAATCATGGATATGATTTGTGTCTAAATTGGTCACGTGCGCGGGCAAATTCGAGTTTACAGTAAGCATATATCGCAGTCATCATATGACATATAGCGGGCCCGGATTGCTTTCACTTTGAAAGCTCCTGTTATACATTTAAATTATCAAGTTAAGTGTTTGTACAGTTGTAAAAGCCCCGGCAATAATTCTCGCTCTGGGGTTATAGGATCACTGCTACAACAGACAAGTGTTTCCATTGGTTTCTAATATTGATGAATCATTGAAGGTGCAATAATATGATTAATGATGTAGCTTTTACTAGGTAGCTTGTACTAATGCTGTCACATTGCAATAAAGTTGATGCTGAAATAATCCCAGAGGGAAGGAATTTGATTATACTGACCATTCTCACAAATTAAAAATTCTTTCACTAAAACAAGTAGAACTTTTTATATTGCTAAATCCACGGTAAAAAGGTTGTAGAATCATAAAAAATTTGGTGTATCCACATCTTAAATGATAACGATGAAGATGGTGGGTGCCGATTGTCGGAAAAAATAAGGAAGTGTGTATTTTTTCAACGCCATAGGAGAAAATTCCCTCCTATGGCCTCTTTCCTCTATTATTCGCTCTCTCCCTCAAAACCAATTGATTTTGTAAATTTTGTAAAGGTTACCTAACATGCATGTAAGGTTTTGGGTCCCCAAGGAAGCTTTCAACCAAATTAGATTAAAATATAATATATGGTAACATGTTAAATCCCAATTTAAAAATATAAAACATTATCGAAAAATTATATAAAAATTATATTTAGGGTCAGCTCATTACCGTGAATCTATTGACACTAATTTTGTCACACGATGAAACAGATATTTTAAATTAGTTTTCTAATATATAAAATTATTTTTAGTTTAAATAATTATTAGAAAATAACAAGCGTTATTGGAAAATTATGTAAAAATAATATTTAGAGTCAGCTCGTCATCGTGAATCTACTGATACTAATTTTGTCGTCCAATGAAACAGAAATTTTAAACTCATTTTCTAATATAATAAAATTATTTTTAGTTTAAATAATTATTAGAAAATAACAAATGTCTCTGAAAATTCATGAATAATATTTTTCAAGCTGTGGAAAAATTTGTTGATCATAATGATATATGATTTGTCAATTTTTATGCATCATGAAAAAAAATGATATTTTGAATAACATAATGATGCATGTGTGATGTGTGCAATTCCATAGTATCTTAGCCCCTTTACATTTGATTCCTCAAGAATTAGGTGAAACAAATCCAAAAATCCAAAATACGAGTCTTCATCTTCATTAGTCATTATGCAACTTGTATACGACTCATTTTGCTTTTTGCAGGCTTCAATTTTTATATTAATGTTTAGCTTTGTGAAGTCTCAACTTGTCCTCCAACCTCCATTGGATATAACATTGTAGTTTTTTCCTCCATCCTCCATCTCAGATTTGTGTCAGTTGAAATCTTGAAATTTTTTTCAAACACGACCAAGCTCATATACAGTGTTATGAAATATGCAATATGAAACACATATATATATCTATCAATATTGAGTAATATCATCAAAATTAAATAGTAGGATTATGAAAATCCATAAGCCATCAATCTCCCTTTTTTTTATGATGTCAAAATATTAATAGATGAAATATATCGATATATTAAAGAAACGCTTGAAACTTCAATATATTGATATAAGGACATATTATTCTTCCCCTTTTTGACATAATCAAAAAGGGTGTTATAAAGAGTAAAACGTTTGAATGACTCCCCCTAAATACAGGTATAGAACACTAATAGGAGTTGATATGAGCGAGATAAGAACAAATTAGGCATTGACATATATCAACAAGCATGTATATAAGATATAAGCAAGAGCAAGAGATACATGCGAGAATCCACATAAAAGATATAAGCAAATCATAATAACAATTGGAGGAAAGCATGAGATAATAAGATATGCAAAAGAAGGATTTTTTCATCTTAAGAATCGACTGTCCGGTGAAGGGTCTCTAATTCTCTCCGTTAGACCCATGAATATAATTTGTTGTAAATAACAAAATTCACATCTTGGCTCCCCTAAAAAGGTTGCAGTAGCCGTTTGACAAGATGATACTCATGTAAATATTCTAATCTATTAAACACATTTAATTCTCCTCTAATATAAGCAAATCGTGTAGTATCAAGTGGTTTGGTAAAAATATCCGCTAGTTGATTGTGTGTAAGTATGTGCTCAATAATGATGTCCCTTTTTCATGATGATCACGAAATAAGTGGTAGCGGACATCAATGTGTTTGGTGCGACTATATTGATTGGCATTTTTGGTCATGTGCACCGTGCTCGTGTTATCATAAAGAATAGGTATATGATCAACAAATACACCGAAATCTTCTAAAGTGTGTTTCATCCAAAAGATTTAAGCACAACAAGCATCCGCGGCAATATATTCCGTTTCGGTGGTGGAAAGAACAATCGAGTTTTACTTCTTGGAGGACCAAGAAACTAGACAATTTCCAATTGGCATGTTCCACTCATTCTCTTACGGTCTATTTGGCTACCTGCATAGTCTGCATCTGAATAAGATTTAAAATCAAAAATATTATTTTTCGGATACCAAAAATCTAAACCAATTATCCCTTTAAGATATCTAAAGATTCTCTTTACCGCACTTAGATATGATTCTTTAAGACAAGATTGAAAACGAGTACATAAGTAAACACTAAACATAATATCGATTCTACTAGCGGTTAAATAAAGTAAACTTCCAATCATATCTCGATAACGTGTGATATCAACCTCCTTACTGGATTCATCTTTGGATAGTTTCAAATTAGCGGCCATTGGAGTGTTGCTCGGTTTCGCATCTACAAGTTCAAACTTTTTGATTCGTTCCTTTATATTCTTGGCTTGATTTATGAAGATACCATCCTTAAGTTGCTTGATTTGAAGACCGAGGAAGTAGTTGAGTTCACCCATCATGCTCATCTCAAATTCTTTTTGCATGCTAGAAACAAAGTCCTTGCATAAAAACTCATTAGTCGATCCAAAAATAATACCATCACCGTAAACTTGCGCAATCAAAATCTCATAATTTTTCTTTTTGATAAAAAGTGTGGTATCAAGCTTGCCCTTTGAAAAACTATTTTTAAGAAAAAAAGCATACAGTCTTGCATACCAAGCTCCAGTAGCTTGTTTCAAACCATACAATACTTTTTGCAATTTATAAACATGAGTTGGATATTTAAAATCTTGAAAACAGGACGGTTGTTCCACAAAAACCTCTTCTTCAAGAAAACCATTCAAAAAT
This sequence comes from Agapanthus africanus, assembly GCA_030015575.1. Classification (NCBI taxonomy): domain Eukaryota; kingdom Viridiplantae; phylum Streptophyta; class Magnoliopsida; order Asparagales; family Amaryllidaceae; genus Agapanthus; species Agapanthus africanus. The sequence goes on along the minus strand of JASDDO010000022.1, from coordinate 870,697,515 downwards.
ACACTTTTAACATCCATTTGAAATACTTTGAAATCCTTAAAATATGCATATGAAAGAAGAATACAAATAGTTTCTAATCTAGCAACCGAAGCAAAAGTTTCATCGAAATCAATATCTTCCTCTTGGTTGTAACTTTGTGCTACAAGTCTTGCCTAATTTCTAGTGATCACACCAAATTCATCAAGTTTATTCTTGAAAACCCACTTGGTACCGATAACATGTCTATCACTCGGTATAGGAACTAATTTTCAAACATTGTTCTGTTCAAATTGAACAAGCTCCTCTTGCATAGAAAAAATCCAATTCTCATCCATAATAGTCTCCTTAAAATTTCTAGCTTCAATTTAAGACAAGAAAGTTGTATTTGCAAAGAAATTAGGATTACGAGAACGAGTAGTTATCCCCTTTGATATATCACCTATGATTTGCATAGACGGATGATCTTTCTTGTATCTCCAATCTTTTGAAAGGGTAGGCATGGATTTGTCATCGGTTTTTGCTTCTTTACTTAAAGAAGGCTCTTGTTAAGTATCTTCCTTTGAAATATTAAGTTCCTGAGCACGAACCCCTTCTTCGTCTTTCTCTTCATTTACTACAACATTATTGGCAAATGGATTAGTTTCATCAAACTTTATATGCATACTCTCTTCCACAGCTTTAGAATTTTGATTGAAAACACGATAAGCTTTACTGGTGGTAGAATAACCAAGAAAAATACCTAAATCACTTTTAGAATCAAATTTTCCACGAGGGTCTTTAGTATTTAAAATATAACATTTGCTTCCAAAAACTTTAAAATAACTAATATTGGGTTTTTTTTACCGTAGTAGAGTTCATATGGAGTTTTCTCAAGTCCGTTACGAATTACAATCCTATTTATAATATACGATGCGGTATTTATCGTTTCAGTCCAAAAATAGTGAGGTAAACTATATTCATTCAACATTGTCCTAGCTATTTCTTGAAGAGATCGATTCTTCCGTTCAACGACTCCATTTTGTTGTGAAGTTTTAGGACAAGAGAATTTATATTTGATCCCATGATCATTTCAAAAATCTTCGAAAAATGAATTTTGAAATTCACCTCCATGATCACTTCTGATTTTAATGATTGAAAGTTGTTTTTCATTTTGCAATTTGTTGAAAAAGGTCTTAAAAGAAACAAAGGCATCACTTTTATTTATAAGAAAATAAACACATGTAAATCTTGAATAATCATCAACAATAGCAAAAGCAAAAGATTTACCATCTAAACTCAAAGTCCCAGATGAACCAAACAAATCCATATGAATTAATTCGAGAGGATTAGAAGTCGATACCACAACCCTTGGCTTGAACGAGCTTTTCACTTGCTTACCCATTTGACATGCATCACACAACTTGTCTCTTACAAACTTGAGCTTTAGAATCCCGAAGACCAAGTCCTTATTGGTGATGTTTGAAAGTAGGTCCATGGAAATATGTCCAAGTCTTCTATGCCAAAGCCAACTTTCATCTTCTACAACACTTAAGCACTCAAAATTTTCATTAGAAATATCGCATGCTTGAGTAGAGTAAACATTTCCATTTCTTTTACCACAAAGAATAACTTCATTTTTTGAATCAAGAATTTTTTCAAACTTTTTATCAAATACCACTTTAAAACATTTGTCACAAAATTAACCAATACAAAGAAGATCATGTTTTAAACTATCAACAAGAAGTACATCTTCTAAAAGAGTAGCTTTGAATTTTATATTACCTTTACCAATTATATTACCTTTTCTATCATCCCTAAAGGTGACCATGCTACATTCTTCTCTTGATAGGGTTGTAAAGTTTTTGATATTGCTAGTCATATGCCTTGAGTAACCACTATCAAGAAACCATTGATCTTCACGTTGCGACTTGCGGTGCACCTATAGAAGCCTTGTACTCTATTTCCGTTTGCCCTGGTCTCTAGCATATAGAGACCCCTCTCGTATACACTGGCATTCTTCTGTACCAAACTACAAACAACAACGTTAATATAACATTACAACATTACAACAATACAATACAATAGTAAAAGCTACTCTCTCTCTCCTACTCTTTGTCTATTTCTCGCTTATCTTTGGGACTTACCGAGCGACCTGTTCGCTGACGACATTCTATTTCTTTCTTCTTTGAATGTCGTCAGGTGCTTTGGACCCAGCTGAGATCGAGCCCACCGTGAAGACTTGGAGCAGTTTCACGAAGACCCCGAGCTCTAGACATTGTACCTTGTTCTATTCATTACTTTCATTTCCTGTTATGCAATTGTTTAGGCTTCGCTTTTCATTCCAGTTGTATTTACTTTTCATGCATTGTACAAAAGAATGTTATTAATAAAATTGCTGTTATTTCTATATTTCTTGTCTCTTGTGATTTACTTTTATATTTCTTAGATACGCTTATCGTATGTACTTCTGAGTACATACGTAGCGGACCTCGTCGCGTCCCCTTCGCCGTACTCTGGGAAGCGGGGCGTGACAGGTTTTGTTGGTGGCACATGCAGGTCTGAGCTGTATGAATCCCTGTCATGCAGTTCTGGTCTGCGTGAACAACCTAAGCAATATAACACAAGAACCAGCAACTCAAACATTGTTTACAATTCATGTTCTTTGAATCTTGCAAATCTCTATTCCTTGAATCTTATCATTTCATGTATTTGAATCTGTCCTAACCCAAATTTTTCTTCAGGGTTATGGATTCCCCGAACAACACCAGCACCAATGTCAACAACACCCCTTCAGCACTACCTCTCACACCAGCTGTTCCTGCACCACCCACTGAGCAAACGTTGCTATTTGAGGCGATCCGTAGCCTTCTCGAGGGACATCAACAACTTCTGAACCGTCCTGAGACCGATGCACCGGGAGTAAAGCAATTTAGGGCTTTACATCCCAAGCAATTCTCTGGTAAAGGAAGCCCTCTTGAAGCGGAATAATGGGCACAAAGCATCGAAGTCGATCTGGCAGCAGCTCAAGTGCCAGATAACGCTTGGGTCCGTGTAGCAAAGCTACAGCTCACGGATAATGCTCACAATTGGTGGAAGGCGGAAGAAACCCGTCTGGTACAGCCGATTGAATGGAAAACATTTCGCGAGAAGTTCGACGCGAAATACTTCCCTGTGACTGCCAGGTTTGCAATGGAGCAGCAGTTTATTCATCTACAACAGGGTTCAATGTGGGACAAATCAGTAGATGAATACAACGCTGAATTCACCATATTAAGTCGATTCGCGGCACACTTGATACCGACGGACGATATCAGAGCCCGTCGCTTCCAACAAGGACTGGACACGGAGATTCAGGCTGCTCTAGCCACAGGAAAATTTCTGACACATGAGGATGCTCTGGAAGCTGCCCGCAGTTATGAGGCAGTGATAAAAGCAAGAGGCAGAACTCAGTCTGCAGGAGTCAAACGTCCTGCCAACTAGATGGCAGGTGGAGCCTCTTCCAGGCCATCGTTTGAACCCAGGAGAACTGAAAAAATTTTCCATTACTGCCATAGAAAGGGACACTTGTGGAAGGACTGTAGGCGCGCAAAAGGCCTGTGTCTAATTTGTGGCGCATCCAACCACGGAATTGGGAACTGTACTTACAACAGCAACTCAACTCACACACCCACCAACTACCCGCAACGGCCAACCATTCAGGCTCCTGCAACTCGTCCTGCACTACCTGCTCCGCCACCTACACAGCCTACTCTCCAATTCCAACAAGCAATAAGGGGCATGCCTAGAAGGCACAGAAACAGGCCTCAAAGGCAGAATGTGCCTCCAGCTAGAAAGAATGTACCACGGCGACAGACCTTCACATTAGAAGCCTTAGAAGCCGAGACTATAGGTCAAGGTAACACCGGTAAGCCTTTTCACCATCGTATCACTTTTATTCGCCAAACTTCCTAGCACTGTTACACCTTCCTTTTACAAATTTCGAGGACGAAATTTTTATAAGGAGAGTAGAATGTAACAACCCTAATTTTCATATACACTTTTCTATACAAAATTTTTGTTAAAATTTTTAAAAATCCATAAAGGAGTATTTTAATCTGAGCACAAGATATATATAATTAATTAATTTGTTTTTAAATAATTTCATTTTTAGTGTACATAAAATTGTTTTAAAATTAAAGTGTACTTGGGGTACTTAATGTTGCTGTTACCACTTTAAGTAGTTATTTTCCCACAATAATTACAAGAAGGAGCTTGTAGCTCATTGGTAATATCTTGCACTGCTGAACCAAGCCACCAGAGTTCAAATCCCATGCCCCACATTATTTTTATATTATTTTGATTTAAATTTTTTTGGAAAGTCAACAGTCAAACAGCCATAACTCACAAAACTTGAACTGAAGACAAAAAGTTAGATATGCCATAAATCCCTCTAGGAAAAACCCCAATTTTCAGCGCCTTGACTCGGCCGAGTCGGCCGGCGGACCGGCCGAATCGGGCCGGCGCCGCCGGCCGGACTCGGCCGGACCGCCGAGTCACCTGAAGGAAAAAATTCCCTCTTGATGTAGTCAACCCCCCTGCATACACTAATTTCCTTGATCGGTTACCGAATGCACAATAAATCCCTTTTACTCCAAAAATTTAATGATTTTTAATGTTTTTATATATTTTTTATATATTTTTTTTACTAAAACCCTAACCCTAGCCTAACCCTATATAAACCCCCATACCCTCTACCCTCTCACCCTACATTTCTAAGTCCACACTCTAAAAATTTTAAGAGAACTCGGTACATTAGAAAAGAGCTAAAGGCGAAGCGCTGCCGAAATCGACGACGAATTCCGGCGATCGTACTAAGACCCTTCACGACGTTTCGATGCACCGACAACCCACTACCTTCCTAGCACTCTCTAGCTCGTCCAATACCGTAAGTCCCACTCTTTCTATCTTCCTTTTCTTTGAAAGAAAATACGACTTTTTGAAACCCGACGGAAATCGGAACAAACCGATTTCCGATTCGGGTTTTCTACAAAATTTCACTTGTCATCAATTCCATAACACCTAAACATATTCATGATGACTATTAAACACATAAAAATCAAATTAGACAAAGTTTCTCACATGAAATGATAGCTTTCTTGTAATATCGTATTCTTTTCACAATAATACCATAAAGTTTATTTTTCTTCTTCTAATCAATTCCCTCATTCCTAAACATGTTCATCTTGACCACTAAACTTGTAAAAATCAATTTGAATGAGTTTTCACACATGAAATGATAACTTTTATAAATACCGTATTCTTACACTTAAATACCATAATGTTTAAATTATCATATTTAACCTCTAAACTTCACTAAAACTTAAAATAAGTCACGAGGTAATGACCTACCTCTACACACACGCAAATATAACCCTAATTGATAACCTCAAAACATAGAATACGAAAATACAAGACTTTTCACTAAAATACAATTTTTCTTTATAAACCTTTCTTGAAATTCTAAGTTGAATAAAATTCTAAACAAAATCTTTTAAAAGAAAGTACGATTTGTCATGGACATCATTCGTTTATCTAAACCTGATTTTGTGGTGTCTAGGCAAGTGTGTCAAGGCTAGTGGTTTTTAATTAGGCCCACTACTGTGGTTCCTTCCCACTTACCTGGCACTTACCTGGCCGCAATTGGCGGTGAAGAGACGATTTGAGGCTTCTAATGACTTATCGTTTAGACCTTAGAAATAGGCTAGTTGGCTTAGGGAACCGTAGAAACTAAAATACGGAAATTTACAAATAAATACCTTATATTTATAAAACCGTTTTCTAAATGAATAGTATTTATAAAATCTTTGCAAAGCGCCACTACAACCCATCTTTAGGGAACCCGTTAGGGATAGTACGGTTCATCGTGCACCCGCGGGCTAGTAGTGCGAGATTCAGACCTCCGCAAGGAGCATTCGGTCTCGAAAGGTTTAAAATACGACATTTAAGAAAAATAAGATTTTGGAAAATAAAATATTTATTTTAAATTACTCTTGTATTATTATATATCTAATTATCATTTAAACACTCATTTTATTATAAGATAAAGTTTCCACTTTTTCTATAAAAAAAATTACAAGATTAAAAGTTACATTAAAATACCATGAAATTTCGAATAAATCAATTAATACTTTTATTAGGATATATTCACTAGAATAACACAAATAAAATTCACACTCATTATAACCATAAAGACGAATAATAAATACTTGAGGTGTATCTTGAAAACTATACAATAGTACTTTTTACATAAAACCCCCTCAAGTTCTATAAATTACAATAAGGCCCCTAACAATTATAAAACCTCAAGTTCTATAAAACATTTGTCACAAAATTAACCAATACAAAGAAGATTATGTTTTAAACTATCAACAAGAAGTACATCTTCTAAAAGAGTAGCTTTGAATTTTATATTACCTTTACCAATTATATTACCTTTTCTATCATCCCCAAAGGTGACCATGCTACATTCTTCTCTTGATAGGGTTGTAAAGTTTTTGATATTTCCAGTCATATGCCTTGAGTAACCACTATCAAGAAACCATTGATCTTCACGTTGCGACTTGCGGTGCACCTATAGAAGCCTTGTACTCTATTTCCGTTTGCCCTGGTCTCTAGCATATAGAGACCCCTCTCGTATACACTGGCATTCTTCTGTACCAAGCTACAAACAACAACGTTAATATAACATTACAACATTACAACAATACAATACAATAGTAAAAGCTACTCTCTCTCTCCTACTCTTTGTCTATTTCTCGCTTATCTTTGGGACTTACCGAGCGACCTGTTCGCTGACGACATTCTATTTCTTTCTTTTTTGAATGTCGTCAGGTGCTTTGGACCCAGCTGAGATCGAGCCCACCGTGAAGACTTGGAGCAGTTTCACGAAGACCCCGAGCTCTAGACATTATACCTTGTTCTATTCATTACTTTCATTTCCTGTTATGCCATTGTTTAGGCATCGCTTTTCATTCCAGTTGTATTTACTTTTCATGCATTGTACAAAAGAATGTTATTAATAAAGTTGCTGTTATTTCTATATTTCTTGTCTCTTGTGATTTACTTTTATATTGCTTAGATACGCTTAGCGTATGTACTTCTGAGTACATACGTAGCGGACCTCGTCGCGTCCCCTTCGCCGTACTCTGGGAAGCGGGGCGTGACATTTCCTATCATGGTGTTCATTGAGTCTTAGCTAGTGGCAAATTTGTGCAAGGTGGTGTCAAGATTTCAAATTCTAATTTTCATCTTTTCAATATCAACTAACATAATATTGTGAGTGTTTGCCAAGGAATCATACTTGCTCTTGAGAGAAGTAAAAGAAGTAGTGAGTCTCTCATTTTTAAAATTTGCATTTTCAAGAGAACTAGTTAAAGAAACAATCTTGGCTAAAAGTGATTCATTCTCAAATTTTAAAACCTCACACTCACTGCAAGTTTTGGAAGAAATTTCCTTTTCAAGACAAACAATTTTCTTTTTAGCATTGAAATATTTAGATTGCAATCTAGTAAAGGCATCATGTAAAGTACTAAAAGTTTCAATCAATTCTTCAAAAGAATAAGAATTTAAATTATCTGTTACCTCATCCTCAAGTGCCATAAAGCATATGTTTGCTATCTCTTGATCGGATGGCTTTTCATCGTCATCACTTCCCTCCGAGTCATCCCATGTACTATCCTTAAAAGCTCTTCGATTTGACCATTATGGAGGTTCCTTCTCTTGGTTGAGAGGACAATTGGCGATAAGGTGACTAGGCTTTCTACATTTGAAGCATGGACCGACATCTTTGTTCTTTTAGGAACAATTTCTTTGAAAATTCCCTCTTTTGTAGTCTCTCCGAAACTTTAAGAATTTGTTGAATTGCTTCGTTAAGATAGCGATCTCCTCATCATCCTCACTAAACTCGTCGTCACTAGATTTGGAAGAAGCTTTGGATTTGGATGGAGCTTTGGATGAAATTTTGGATGAAGCTTTGAGTGCGATGCTTTTTTATCTTTTCATTCTTACCCTCCTTCTCTTTTTCTTCTTCTTTTTCATAGGACTTAAGCTCAATCTCATAAGTCTTAATATTTTCTTGAAGTTCTTCGAACGTAATCATCTTAATGTCGGCTGTCTCTTTGAGAGCAGTAGCCTTTACTTTCCATTTCTTAGTGAGGAAGCGAAGAATCTTTCTCACCTTCTCTTCATTGCTCATAAGTTCATCTAGCAAGAAATCAAGAGCATTAGTAATTCGGATAAAACGACTAAAAATAGTATCCATATTTTCATTGGGCAACAATCGAAAATTTTCATATCCGGATTTCAAAAGATCAATTTTTGCTCTCTTAATATTGGAACTACCTTCATGTGCATTTAATAAACATTTCCACATAGCATGAGAATTTTTGCATTTAACAATTCTAGCTAAATCATCCTTATTAAGACAAGAGAATAACGCAAATTTCCCCTTATGATTTGCCTCATAAGCCTTTTTCTTGGGTGGGGTCCAACTCTCTTCATCGGTGGTGGGAAACACATATTCCTTAGAAATAGTATATCTCCACACATCTCTACCTTGGGATTCTAAGAAGGACTCCATCTTAACTTTCTAAGTGGTAAATTTAATTCCATCGTAATATGGTGGTTTGGTGATGGATTCCCTCACTGTGTGACGAAGTCGAAAATGAGGCCATAGGATCTCTTTAGGGTTTTAATCATAATAAATAAAAGCACCTTGCTCTGATACCAATTGAAATAATCGTAGAGGGGGGGGGGGGTGAATTGGATTATACTAACAGTTCCCGCAAATTAAAAATTCTATTAGAAAAGCAAGTAAAACATAATTATAACTAGAAAGTAAAAAAGAGAGGTAGAGAAAATAAAGTGCAAACACAAGACGATTTAGAGAGGTTCGGGGGATCCTCTAATTCTCTTTCTTTAGGCGTACAAACCCGTTCCACTAAACACGTCTCTACCAAGACTATCACGTTGTGCACCCACAACTTTTTACAATCTCCTTTCAATTGAAGCCAATACTTACACCAATTCTCTTTTACAAAGACACTCACAAATTTTCTTACTCACTAATAGGGACTGAGAGCTTAGTGGAGTCGTACATTGTGTATGAATGAAGGTTTAAACACTTAAAAAAATTCTTAGTGGTTTGAAAATGATGCTGAAGTTTCTTTTGCTCTCTTGGTATCAGAATGTGTATGTGCATGTGTTGCATGATAATGTCGTGATGTGGAAGTAGTTCTAGTATTAGGTTTTCTAAAACTTGGAGCATGAGCAAATCTAGCATAATTATATGAGGTAGTGGCATATAAGTGATGAGCATGATGATCATAAGAAGTAGAAGCATGCGAAGACTTAGCCTTAACAAAAGTAGTCTTGAAAGAAGTCTTATCATACTTTTGTTTAGAACACTAACATGAGAAGTAGATGCACTTTGAAAACCATGACCCTTTCTTTGAGAAAAGAACTACAATGTTATATCCAATGGAGGTTAGAGGACAAGTTAGGACTTCACAAAGCTAAACATTAATATAAAAGTTGAAGCCCGCAAAAAGCAAGATGAGTCGTATATAAGAAGCATAATAACTAATGAAGATAAAGACTCGCATTTTGGATTTTTGGGTTTGTTTCACCCAATTCTTTTGTAATCAAAATGTAAAGTGACTAAGATGCTAGGGAATCGCACACATATCACATATACATCAGATACATGCATTTTATTTTTATATTTTGAACTGGCCTGTTAGTCTCACGCAAGTATACACCACATCCACACACACAACACACATAAGAATATATGCACGCACCCAGGGGACCCACGAATTTGCATCGAAAACATTAATTTGTGGTTGCTTTCTCTCCTAGGGTTTGATCCCCGCACTCTCCTTGAGAGGGGAAGTATCATACCTACTGAGCAATTACTCGTTGATGATCCGTTCATGCATGTTGTTTTTACTATAACTACAAGGGGTTGTTTTAGTTCATGAAATTAGAAAACGAAAATGGGAATGAAGGTGTGTAGATTTTTTGATCTGGTTAGAGGAAGTTAGGGTTTTTGGAGATTTTTTGATCTGCTTAGAGGAAGTTAGGGTTTTGGGGTTCAAGACAGTGGTATAACTTTGAAAAAGAAGTGAAGGAGTAAAAATATAATAGTAAAATAGAGAAGAAGGGATGTAACCTTAACCCGTTATCAATTAAAATAAATCCCAAATCCTACGTGTCTTGAGAATAGGCAATTCCTGGAAAAAGCCCGGAATTTGTATTGCCAAAATGCTTACCTCAATTATTAAAAGGTTGATGTTAATTTGCAGAAGTAGAGATTCCAAATTTTTTCAAACAAACGTTAAAATGAAATTTTCAAACAAGATTTAGATGAACAATAACTGATTGGTTGATATTGCTATGTCGTACTAAGTTTTAAAGATACCGCAATTAGAACGGTGTCGCGTGTAGCTAGCCGTGATGAGTACGGGTCGTCCGCAGGGAATGGTATGTTTTAGGTTCTTGTTCTTATGAGTTAAGCCAAAGGTCCGAATTGTTCGATTCTAACCTATTTATTTTGTATATATGCAAACGAAAGTTTGTTAGGGATAGAGATAGGTTAGTTTAAGTTAGGAAAATCCATATTTATTTCTTTTTGCCTCACTTGACTATTGAAGCTAGGGTAATCGGAAACAACGTGGATTAGGGTTTTAAAACATGGTATTTGCGATTGTGTGCGAAATCCGGCTTATTGACCCTTGTCTTCTGTTCTTGTCTCTTGACCTTTGTCTCCGGCCAAACCAAATGCAACCGGTCACGATTAGGAATCACCGCTATGTTAGTAGGATAGGATGCCTAACGGAACGCTTGCGTGAGTTTTGGGTGGAGTTCAATTAGTAAGTTTTGAGCAAAGAAAATGAGTAATGAATATCTTAACTTAAACAACTATTCTCATTTCTTAAGAAGATCGACTACTCACAAACCATTATAAATATAAAAAGAGAATACAAGATAGAAGAGATCAAAGAAAATATCATTACAAGTATGTAAAGTGCAAGAAAATTAATTGCAAGAAAGTAAAAGCATGAAGATACTAAGAACCATGGTGCAAGAAATTGAAGTCTTCATTAAAGTTCAAAATGAGAGTACAAGATAATGAATTCAAATACAAAAATCCAACCTTGCATGCTCAGTTAAGTGGTTACAAGATTAGATAAAATCAAAGAACTCAAGATTAATCCTATCTACTATGTACAAAACTTGAACTAACATTACAAAATATAAGAATGAAAATGAAAAAGAGTAGTCTAAGATACAACTTATAAAAAACCCTCATTTTCATTAATCTTCCACTCAAAAAGCTCTCACTATAATTTTCATAGAAAATAGATGAAGAAGAAGAACAAACTACACACTAAGCTACACTAAATCTAAGTAAAGAAAAGTATTCTTAGTTTAGCTTAAAACTGGAGTATTTATAGGCAGAGGAGTGGAACCCTAGGGCCATATTCTGAGCCCATATAGAATTTCCAAACTACCCCCAAAATTTGGTCGGAAGATGACATGGCATGGCCGCGGTTCCGCTGCCCTTTGGAGGATTTGGTGCATCGTTTTTCTTGAGCTTCCTCATGTTGCTTTGTTCTTCTGTTTAACAGGTTCCAAATTGCAAAATGGTTCCAAAATATTTTCAGATTTTCAACAGTCGAAAATAGCCACTCTTTTAATCTTTTTGACCTTGATCTCCCTCGAGCTCTGCGCACCTCTTGATCTTTGTGCTACATCCCTCGTGCTCTGTGCTTTTCTGAGACACGAATGACCGCTGTTATTTATCTTGTCTCTTGAATTGCTAAGCGGCACTTGACGGGTGTGGATGACCGGAACCCGGATTTATCTGTTTTTAGCAGATGTTCTGGATTTTAGCATAATTGTGGAGATTTTGCTTGATTTGCGTTATTTTGGAATGGGAACCTATAATCTGTAATCATATAGCAAACACGGATCAAAAGCACCTATCTATATACCCATGAGCAGAAGAATGGGCGGTATTAAATGCAATATTCTGATGTGAACAAATATCTCCAAATTTATCTTTTACTCGTCCTGAGCAAAACCATTTTTTTTCAAAAAGTCCTAAGCTCACTTTCGTAGGTATCACGGTTGCACTTAGCATGTGCAACAAGCCGTTAAATCTCTAGGTGTCCATAGTAGGAGAAGTGTTGTCTCCTGAGGGTTTTCAGCGGATACTACCCACAAAATCCCGTCAAGCTAGTTTCATAAGTTAATCTTGATTCTAATCTTATGATTTAGCATCTAAATTAGAAACTCTATCATCCTAAGTTAGAAATATCCATCCCTTATTTTTCACACCTCCTGTTTATTCAACCCTAAATCCTATGCGTTTTGACAGTTTATAAAGATCTCAGTTTCTCTTGAGTTTTCTTTCTAAAGCACAGTCTCCAATCCGGAATTATTATTGTCTTTACGGAAAACATAAGACTTATTCTTTATCCCTACCTTTCCTCTAAATATCGATCATATACCCCTATGTGTGTGTGAATATCACCCCAACACTCAAGAATTCAATTCAAGCTATAGTACTCTTGCCCTAATACCTAGCACTACTTATTTTCATTAATGGAAGGATTTGCTCACACACCTTTTATGCGACTATTCCTGCTTCCTGGGGCATTAATCAGCCGATTACTGAATGTGTGAGCTTATTAAAGCGTAAATAACAATTTCCAGATCTTAATTTATATTTTTCTCTTTTCCTTTTCTCTTTTTTTCTTTTCAAGACCGGATATATTTTTCAATGATACTCTTTTGATGGTTAGTTTTAAATACCGTTTTTTCTTTCGTACTAGGCTTTTAGGTAAGAGTATTTCTAGGTATGCTCTACTATCTCAAGTTTCTAGATGTGTGTAAGTGCGATTTGAAGGGTATATACTTTCTGAATTTGGACTCAAGAATAGGAACTATTTTTCAGACTTATCGTTCAATAAAACTTTCAATACTTTCCCTTCATCTTGACTTAATTTAAGAACTGAACTCAAGATTACTTACTTCTAAAAAAAACTGTAAGGACGTATATTTACTACGGTTAAACTGAAGGAGGGTTATTTTTAGGGTTTTTAATTTTCAAGCCTAGAATTTAGTTATTTATAACCGATCAAGTTAAATTTTTCGAAATAAAAATCTAAGTTACCTTACTAGCTAACTTGACGAATTTTTTTATTTATATTTTTGGAATTTTTTTCAGTTTTTATGGGTTTTTTAAATAAGTATGCAAATGCAAAATATACACATGAATGTGAAGATAGAAAGTTTACCGAGCACATCCCCAAAATGAAACTTGACAGTGTCCTCACTGTCATGCTACACCAAGAGGTTCAAAATTGTGGACAGGTCAAAATTTGTTGGTGCTTTCCTGTTTTTTTGTTTGTTTTTATAAAAGAAAAAGCAAACAAAATATATATACACAGAACGGCCCCCCAAACTTAAGGGAAACAGTGTTTCCACTGGTTAAGCGTTGAAGTTCAGAATTAGGGGGGAGGTATCAGTTTCAATCTATACAAGGCCTTACACAGGCCAAAAGTTAATACCAACCATTCAAAAATTTTATCGTGATAACGCAACGGTTGAAGAAAGAATGCGTAGAGAAAAGAAATGAAGAATACACGAAACCGTGCGTGTGCGGAAATGGGATACAGTCTCGGTAGAGGAGAAGATGGATGAAGGGGAGAAAGAAATGGAATATGAACTTGAGGGTGGAATTTGATTGAATAAATTAGTAAAGTTTGTAATGATCGAAGTGTAAAAATCGATTGTACTAATCTATTAACATATTGAGAAAATGGGGTTAAACCTCTCAAGATACGTAAGAAAACATGGGCCGACCGAATATGGTGAACCAGACGCAGGAAAGAAAGTTGATACGGCGTCTCGCGAAGTGGAAACGGTGGAAAGGAAGGACGGAAATGATCGAGGAATGATATCGGTTAAACGTTCAGGATAATGATCACAGTCAATGAGAAGGACATGATGATTTGGAAAATCCGACTCATCTAGTAGATCTGGTTCATCCTCAATGATATCCTCAAAATTCTCCTCAAAATTCTGCTCATCCATGCATTCATCATCAATAATATCCAGACGCATATAGGGTTCAGGAAAAAAATTTAAGATGATGCCTACACGGATGTGCAAGGATATGATGAATTGATGAGAAAAACTCATTCAAAATTATGGGTTCATCATCAAAATTATCCCTAGCGTCGATATTCTCAATCAAGTGAAAGTTAAATTTCTCAGGCACCTCATCAAAAGCATGGTTTTTAATCAATTATGGCTCTAGAGTGGAGGTATAGAGATCAAAGGGATTGTCATTGGTTTCACTTGCAATGGACCTTCACAATCGGGTAAATCAAACACCATATAATCACATAACTCATCAAATATTCTATCTTCAATTGGTGAATCATTTGGGGCACTCGATAGACTTTCGAAACTAGAGTTGTGGAATTCAATTTGGAACTGGTAGGTTTAATTTTGATTTAAAAGGGTGTACGGGTCACTCTCACTACTCAAGTCCTTAAATTGTCCTATCGCCGCATTATACATTGGAAAATTTTGAGCTACTTAGGAACTAGCTGCTGGTTTGGTAGGTTGTATGAGAGCGGCCATGTACGCATTCAAATCCTCCATCTGTCGACACGACGCTACCCGAAATTCTTCTAATGACTGTTCAAGACGAGACATGGGTTGTGAAGGGGTTTCAGTAAAATATTCAAATTCGTGTGGATACGTGAAACTCCCAAATGGCTATTCAGAAGAAATGTTTAGAGAAGGTGTAAAAGCCGAGTAGGATTGATAGGAATCGAATGGATATGAAAAATGGACACGATTAGGATCAACATTATGATAAGAAAAGTTATTGGAATTATTGTCCTAAAGAATTTAGAGTGGTGAAAGGAGTGAAAAATCGGCTATGGGATTGTTCAATTTTGTCAGCAATGGACATGAGTTTCGGAGTCACAACATGATTCTAGGGGTACCAACATAAGAAGGTGGAAGATTTTAAAACGGTTGATACAAAGTGGATCGTGGAGCCCAATTGTTGGTCTTATTCGCGTCTATCCGATTTCTCAAAGAAATTTTGGGCATGGATGGATCGTTTGAAATTCGACCAAAGAAAGAACCGTATGAAGAAATGTCTGGTGGTGCATACCAAAGTTTAGCAAGAGTTGGTTGTTTTGAGGTACCCATGATATGAAAAGAGTGAAAGGTAGGGAGGGTGAAAGGTGGGTGAATTTTTATAAATTTTTCGTTTTTTAATATTTTTTGTTTTTGAAAAGTACGGAATTTTAGGACAAAACTTTAAACAAGCACAATCACAACCACAATATGCACAAATATCACCTAGAGCTAGACTCTTCAAAGTCCGATTAGACCGCTTCTAGACTTCCAAGCGACAAGTTGCAGGATAACACTGGAATCGCCTCTTCACTGCCAATTGTGGCCAGGTAAGCACAAGTGAGGTAATGAGGGTTTCGCTCATGAATCACCGTAAGACGGGTCTTTTAAAATTACCTCCTCACTTGTTTATTTTAAGCACCACAAAGTCAAGTTTAGATAAACGACCGATTCCCCGCAACCTTCACTTGTCCTAAATGAGCGTGACAAGTCCTTATATGTTTGGTCTGGATTGTTTTTATTAACTCAAGGTAATACGTATGATTTTTGTGGTTTGTGGGGTCTTAGGAAGGGTGATGAAATCCCTACCCAATCTGAATTGGTGTTCAATTCCCTTAATGTCCGTATTATTATATGCAAAGCGATAAACAAACAAAATATAAAACAAAACTAAATTTATTTGGCTGCGCAATTTGTGAAAAGAAACCTACAGAACACAGTTCAGTGGAGTTAAGAAGGGAATATGGAGAAGGAGAAGATGTACAAAAAATTTGAGGCTTAGAAGCCAAAGGCAGACCGCGGAACTGCCGCTCTTCCCTCTATTTGACCGCGGAACAGCGGTGGAAATATGGGTTTGGAGCTTCAAACTTTCTCTGTGTTCTTTTCTTCCTTATACAAGCCTCTATTTATTGATTTGATTACTGTATGTGCTCCAGATTTTCCTACACACTTGCACAAAAAATATCAAAAATAACAAGATGGATTTTATTATATTTATTTATTATTTACTTATTTATATATATACAAAAATTAACCCGAATGACAAGAAAGAAATACGTTACCGTCTCTCCGGCAACGACGCCATTTGATTGTTATGGTTTTATGCTATGCGTTCTATATGTTCTACTTACCGTAATCAAGACGGCGTCACGTGTAGCTAGCCAGTTGAGTATGGCTCGTCCGCAGGGAGATGATATGTTTTCCGTTCTTGTTTTATATGAGTCAATTAAAGAATTTATATGTATGTTCAATTCTATCCTAAGTGTTTGTATTTTATGTTCAAGTAAATTTGTTAGGGGTTAGGATTGGTTAGTAGAGTTAGGATTAGTCTTGTGATTGTCTTTTTCCATTCTTGAAATGATGTTGAAATAATCGGATGTAGCGGGGATTAGGAGGATATAGGAATGGGATTTGCGAGTTTAAGCGAGCTTTCCAACGCTAAATCCATTCCTAGTGCCCCTTGTCCGTTCGTTACATACTCAACCCTACGCCAAACATACACAACCATGTCTCCAATTAGGTCACAACTACATGTCACGTTGTAGTGCGCCTAAAGAAATACTCGACTTAGGTCGCGGCTATATGTCACTTTAGCGCGCTTAAGTGAGGGGGTTGTATTTATTTGGTCTAGGTTCACTTCAAGATATTTGGCAAAGAGAAGCACAATGGATTTTTCCATCTCTCATACTAACCTTCCTTATCCCTAACAAGTGTGTAAATTATTCACACATTAAATATAAAATAAACACAAGAAGAAGAGAAGAAAGAATAAGATGAAAACAAAAATAATAAGCTAACTACTTGGGCCTTCACCTAAGCAAGAGACTCCATTGGGTATCATGGCTTGAAAATAATATTAGAAGAAAAGAAAAGACAATAAAAGAAAAAAAACTACTTAACAACAACAAATAAAAGTTACACTAGGAATTAAAATTACATTGTAAGAATTTAAAGATACAACTTATAAAAAACCTTCATCTTCATTAATTTTCCACTCAAAAAACTTTCACTACAATTTTCATGGAGAATAGATGATGAAGAAGAAGAAACTACACACTAAACTATACTAAATCTAAGTAAAGAAAAATATTCTTGGTTTCGCTCAAAACTTGAGTATTTATAGGTAGAAGAGTGAAACCCTAGGGTAATATTCTGAGCCCATATAGAATTACCAAACTACCCCCAAAATTTGGTTAGGAGATGACATGGCATGGCCATGGTTCCGCCGCTCAAAAGCCCTATTGGCCGCGGTTCCACGACCCTTTGAAGGATTTGGCCCATCGTTTTTCTTAGGCTTTCTCATGTTACTTTGTTCTTCTGTTTAACAGGTTCCAAATTGTAAAATGCTTTCAAAATATTTTCAGATTTTCAACATTCCAAATGGCTACTCTTTTAATCTTTTTGACCTTGATCTCCCTCGAGCTCCGCGCACCTCTTGATCTTTATGCTGCCTCCCTCATGCTCTGTGCTTATCCGAGACACGAATGACCGATGTTATTCGTCTTGTCTCTTGCACTGGTAAACGGCACTTGACGGGTGTGGATGACCGAAACCTGGATTTTATTTGTTTTTGGCAGATATTCTGGATTTTGGCATAACTGTGGAGATTTTGCTTGATTTGCGTTATTTTGAACTGGGAACCTGTAAGCTGTAATCATGTAGCAAACACAGATCAAAAACACCTACCTATATACACATGAGCAGAAGAATGAGTGATATTAAACGCAATATTCTGGTGTGAACATCACTTCATCAATAAAAACAAACAATAAATTTGAGATGATGTGACAATTTGGAATGACCAGAAGTAAAAGGAGGAGGTGGGGCCCCGGTAGCGGGCAAAATGGGATAATTGGCGGTCGAATTAGCGGCAGTGGGGCCTGTCTTCTTATGTTAGATTTTTGACCTCTCCATTATCTCTCTGGCATTGTTTGATTCTTCTATATCAACTTGAGTTTTAATCTGTAGATTTGGAGGGAAATTTAAACTTTAAATCATATTAACACTCTTTATCTCTACTCATCATACCAAGCCCACTTGCTTTAAACCACTTGCCCACTTGCGTTCACACCATCATCATGGTAGCCACTAAGGTTCATGTATCCAAATATTGTGTTCATATACAACTTGTATCAAGTTTGACCATTTTGGAAAAAATAAGTTGTACACTTATTTCCTTGCAATATCTTCTAAATAATGATCGGTTTTCCGTTCCGGTTGCAGTGTTGGCTCACAAATATCGTATCCATGCATTTGAATGTGTTTCCAGTGCTTTGTCACAAATACCTGTATCCTTTACTTATTGAGCACACACAGATTAATAGTACCGATATATCATAAAAATGATAATGAATGAGCGGTACAGAAATGCAGTTTTTTGTGATGAACATATACCCCCAAACTTATGTTTTACTCGTCCTGAGCAAAAAAAAATCCTAACCTCATTTTCACAGGGAACGCGATTGCACTGAGCCCATGCAACAAACCGTTAAACCACTAGGTGTCCTTAACAGGAGGAGTTTTGTCTCCTTAGTATTTTCAGCGGATTACATCCACAAAATCTCGTCAAGCTAGTTTTGCAAAATCACAGTCAATTCTATCCCTAAGATTTAGTGTCAAAGCTTGAAATTCTATTTTCCTAAGTTAGAAATATCGAACCTTTACTTTTCACACCTCACTTATTATTTAACTTAAGATCCTATATATCTTTACGTGCGATGCAAAATAATGTCGATACATTTTAAAAAGTTCTATTAGAGTCATAATGTCACAAAATTAAGACCGGATAAAACTTCAAAAGGATCATTCAAGTTTATAAAGAGTTAAGTTTTTCTCAAGTTTCATTCTCCGGCTAGGTTTCAAATTTAGAATTTCTATCCTGCAGAACAGAAAACTATGTCTTATTCTTCACTCCACCATTTACTTGTTTTTGTTCATACACACCTTCCTGAACGTGTATTTGTCTTCATCATCAAGTTAAACCTTGATATCTCCGTTAAAAATATTTTTTTAAAAACTCGTCTTAGTCAAGATTATTCTCACATAAAGAACGGTGAGAAATTTTAACTCGGAAAGAACACTTTCTTGACTTTGTTTTAAAATAGACTTTCTAGGTTTCTTAGCGAGTTTTGGGCCAACGCACTCAAACCAGTTGGTTTTAGGGTATTAGGTGTAGAGACACCCCGGCGGACTTAATTGCCCAAGTTACTTAGGCCCTAAAATAAAAGACTCATTTTGGCGTGAAAATCATGACAATTTAATGCGAACGGAGATATAGCCAGCTGTTCAATTCTTTTAAAAGACGTGTTTATATGGATAAGGCGTGCAATCACTCCAATCAAGTTCCAGATGGGTTATTTTTCAGATATAGCTTCCATTAAGGTTTCAATAATATCCCTTTATATCCACTTCACTTTATAAACTATTCTTGATATTATTTATTTGAAAATAAATCTGTTTGATCCTAAAAAAAAATAGTTTATCAATTAAAAGTTTTAAGATATATCAGACTTGTCATCTAATTTTCAAAACTTACGACACGTATAATGTGATAAAAAGACGTATATTAGTTATGGTTAAACTCAAAATAGGGTTATCTTTCAGCTTTTCAAAATCTAAAAATCGGATTTAGTTGATCCTATCTTGTCAAACTAAACAGTCGGTATTTCGAATCTAAGTTCTCCCATTAGCTAACCTGACGACAAATTTTTTATGTTTTAGGAATTTTTTCTGATTCTTATGGGTTTTCGAATATGTATGAAAATTCAGAATATACAAATAAATGCAAAAAATAGAGATACTCACCGAGCACACCCTCAAACTTAAATTTGACAAGTGCCCTTACTGTCAGGCGACACAATGAGGGGCAAAATTGTAGAGGGGTCAAAATCTGTTGGTTCACTCTTTTTTCTTTATATATATATATATATATATACATACATACATACATACATACAAGAAAAAAGAAACAAAATATATACACAAAAAAGTCCCCCCAAACTTAAGTGAAACAGTGTTTCCACTGTTAAGCATTGAAGTTCAAAATTAGGGGGGAGGAATATCACCAATCTATACAATGTCTTACACAAACCAAAGGTTAACACCAACCATTTACAAATTCTATCGTGATTCGATCAGGATTGGTAGAAGAACGTGAAGAGAAAGAAAATGGAGAATACGCGAGACCGTGGATGGATGCAAATCGTATATGGTCTCGGTTGTTCCCCTCCGAATGGCGGCCAAGACATGGACGTCTCGCCTGAGATTCGGGACAGATGCTATTTGGTTTTATCCGTCCACCTCTCCGAAGATGCCAAGTTGATTTATGGCACCGTGTATCGCAGGTTTGGACGGATGCGGCCGATGTAGCAGACTTCGTCAAATTCCCCCTCGTTTGAGGGGTTTTTGATTGTGGGGACGCACTTCCCTGCAGGCGCAAGCCCCTGCAGTTAATTACGCTACCGTATCGCGGTAACAACTTTCTCCTTCTCCAGATGGTCACTTCGTGTCGTGGGTGTTTTTTTTATTTGTGGTTGCCCGTGGATTGTATACGGAGACTAATTTATGTCGTCGCCCGTAGGACGTGGATTAGTCCAAATCCGTATTTTCTTAGATTTGGGTTTGGGGTTTTGGTTTAAGGATACATTAGCCATATTTGAGGCTAAGATCAACTTAAACGTTTGTTAAGGACACGTTAGTCTAATTTGAGACTAAGATCAACTTAACTGGATCGTTTAGATCCGACAAAAGAGCATTTGGGGCTCTATTGTTTAGTTTAATGACATTGCGGTCGATTGCCAGTTTAGGGACATGGTGGTCCATTGAATGTATGGCCGTCGGGACCCATCACCTCTCTGACGACGTTGAAGGATTACAACGACAGATGTCAGAGGAGTTCAGAGATGTACCCTTGAGCCAGAGTTGATTGGCGGATCTATAGTCCAATTTGGGACTAAAGTCTGTTTGAAGGTTTAAGGATACGTTAGCCATATTTTAGGCTAAGATCAACTTAAACGGGATCGTTTAGATCCGACAAAAGAGCATTTGGGGGCTCTATTGTTCCAATTTAGGGACATAGTGGTCCATTACCAGTTTAGGGACATGGTGGTCCACCTCCAGTTTAGGGACATGGTGGTCCAACATTCCCATTTTGGGAAAGGATACTGGTTTAAGGACGCATGAGTTTAAGGACCCCACAGTCCGTATTATGTGTGGTTGTCGGGACCCGTCACCTCTCTGAAGACGTTGAAGGATTACAGCGACAAATATCAGAGGAGTTCAGAGATGTACCCTTGAACCAAAGTGGATTAAGTGATCCGTTGTCCAATTTGGAACTAGGATCAGTTAATTATATTGTGAGCACGTTGCCTCAGTTGAGTCTGAGTTGAGAACTTATGGCCAACTTGGGCTAAGTCCAATTGAATTTGAAGTGTTGGCCCTTTGTTGGACCATTAGACATTTGTCTGGGTTCAAGCCCACATTATTTAGCAATGCTAAATCAGGGTTTGAGGGCTCTGAGAACATTTTGTCCTTTATTAGGCACTGACCATTCATCATGGCTCTGGAGTTTACTTTGAATGTCATGTGAAATGATCAAGTTTGGAGACAAGGGTATATTTGAAGTTCAGTCAAAGGGGAATCCTGCCTCTGGAAAAACTTAGCCATTTTGGGCTAGGTTGGTTTTGAAATATTGTTAACACTAGAAGGTATTTGACGATCACGTGTTCCCACGTGATGCGCTTTAAAAATAGTGTTAAACACTAAAAATGGGGTGGTCACGTAGGGTCACGTGAGGCGCCTGAGAACTGGGCCGAAACTCCTTTATTTTACCCTCAAAGCTGCAAATAAGTGTTAAACACTTAGCTTTCAGGCCATCACGTGTGAGCACGTGAGGCATCTGAAGATGGGGCCAGATTTCCTTTTACTTTGTTCTGCAAATAAGTGTAACACTTTTTGTTTTATATTTTGAGCGTCACGTGTTGACACGTGATGGGGATTTATATGCTGACTGTTAAAGCATTTGCCAAGGGGTCACGTGGTAACACGTGAGAGCGCCAAAAGCCTTCATTTCCTTTGCTTTTTCTTTCCGTGTTTTGTAAGTCACGTGGGAGCACGTGAGGCATTGCCTCAAAACTGTTTCCTTTTTATTTTTGGGGATCTTCTCACGGGGTCATGTGGGGACACGTGACTTTAGTCCTTTGCATGCATAGAGATCTTTTAAGTCTCCTCATTTTATTTTGAGAATTAAATTCTCTGTAGGATTAAGAATTAAATTCTTATGTAGGGTAAAACCCTAATTTCTTTTAATGGAATTGAATTCCCATATATGTAAAAGAATTAAATTCTTATGTAGGGTTAAACCCTAATTTCATTTTAAGAGGAATTAAATTCCTATAATTCTGTGAGAATTAAATTCTCAAAGCTCAATTCCTCGTCTATGTTTTAGATCTGCATGACAGGATCTCAACCCAATGAGAATTTAATTCTCAATTTATGGGGAGATATGCACTTTGCAGATCTTCAACCAGAGAAAGAACTAAGTTCTTTGCAAAAGAGTTAAACTCTTAGATCTTTGAGAATTAAATTCTCTGTTTGAAATTTTGATCCCCTTTCTTTTATCACCTAGGGTTTTCCTCTGTTGAGAATTAAATTCTCCTTTCTTTTCTCTCTGCAATTTCAAGATCCCAGAAATTCTCTCCAAAGTTTTCTCTCTCCAAATTCTATCCCCCTTTCTCTTCTATTGGCTCCTATTTATAGGAGGAGGAAAATAATCAATTTGTTTTGCAAATCTTTCATTGAAAGATTTTGCTCGTTTTCATCATTAATATGATCCTTTCGATCACACAGTGAATTTTATTCACCGTTGGATTTTAAATCCAAAGATATTCTGTTTGTTATTTCGATCAGATTTGGGGAGATCTTTCCTTATTTGAGATTTTTTCCATAAATTGGTGATTTTTAATCACCTTTGGATTTTTAATCCAACGGTACCCATAATCTTTTTCCATTTCGAAAGATTCAGAGGAAATTAGAATATAATTCTAGTACGTTATAAGGCTTTTAAAGCCTGTCACGTGCTGGCACGTGACCCTTGGTCACGTGTGAGCACGTGATCCCCAATCGAGTCCTCTTCTCAGCCGCTTATATATGTTGCTGTTTTAACCATCACGTGTCAACACATGACCATTGGTCACGTGTGAGCACGTGATACTTTATTGATGTTTTTGGTGCCCGAGTTATGATGTCCGGTCACGTGTAAGCACGTGATGCCTTATAACTTTTGATCCCGAATGAATTATGAAGCCCATAATATATCAAATCGAAGGATTTTCCGAGATGCTTTCGATACTATCAGAATTTAACAGTTTTTCCTTCGGGAGTTTATCAAAATACGGGCCGAAAGATACTGGTCCATATTTCCTTAAGTGTATCGCTGCCATTTGATAACTTGGGCTCTTTTGCGCAGAAATTTTTGGCGGGAACAAATGCCCCACACTACTTTGCGCACGTAAGTTTGTACGTAGGTGAAGTAGTGCAGAGTTATGCATAGCGTATGACCAGTTTCGGGTTGGTATATAACTTTCCGAATCTTGATCTGAGAAGATAACGAGCGGACACAAGCGTCGTCATTTATCATTGACTCAAATCTCGACTCTTAAGAGATATAGTTCCAAACTCTCAATTCCATGAGCCGCACCCTTCTATTTCTTTATGTCTTACTCTGGCGTGAAGTAGTTTATACGCTCATGAGTAAGTTCTCCATTTCAGTGGCATGTAGTTTCGGCAAGTGTGGCTCATAGATGGTCCATCTTGACCTCTTTGCAGGGCTGATTGGCTTAGGAGACATGTTCATATATGCCGCCTAAGACTTTTCAACTTTATGAGCCGTGAGGGTCTCACAAAGACTTTTCTCCCTACGGATCGAGAGGATCTCGTAGGTGTCTTTTCTCCTTAGGAGTCGTGAGGATTCCTAAGTGTGTTTTCTCTTGAGAGTCGTAACGATCTCACAAGAGAATTTTCCCTCTTACGAGTCGAGAGCCACAAGCGGTTGTTTCCCTCCTTGTCGAGATTCGACTTTGGAGAGTGTGACCCGTAAATAGTATACAAGAGACCGTTTTGGGCCGACTCGCAGGGTCCTAGCGCTTAGGAAACAGGTTTTTTGATCCTTGCCGCCTTAGGCTTTATCTCACGAGTCGAGACGAATCGAGAAGTTCTCGCGAAGACATCAATTTCCTCACGAGTCGAGACGAATCGAGCATTTCTCGCAAGAATATCCTGACATCACAGTTAACCTCTGCTCTTTACGACAGAGGTCCGTTAGGGTCTGTGGTACTTAGGGTTTTGGCCGTCGTACCGTCGCGTTGGCTGATGTATTCCTCGATAGGCAATCTTGCTGTTCGAGTAGCCTTGCGACTGTCGTGTCTCTGATCCCTTCGGGGGCTGGACAAGACATCTTCAAGCAATCCTCCTAGGCAGTTTGACCATCGGAAGAGCAAGCGTTAGGAATTTTGCCATGCCGCTTTTTACTTGAGGTTAGGCTCATTTTGGAGAGCCCCGATGAGTCATAACCACTCCGCGCTGGTGTGGGATGATCTCCGAAGTCTTTCAGGCTTTATATGACTTGCCGTTAAGACCCTAAAGCTAGGAATTTGGCCTTCGCTTCGTTTGCTGGCATCGCGTCTGCTGTATCGAGACGAATATAGCGGTTGTCTCTAGGTTGCTGGTGAACCGTCGAGGTTTGGAACTAGGGATTTTGTCGTGGCTCCTTTTGGTGATGTTGCGTCTGCTGTATCGAGACGAACGTTGAGGTGGTGACCACTCCACACTGGTGCGAGATGATCTCCGATTGTCTTTCAGGCTTTATATGACTTGCCGTTAAGACCCTGAAGTTAGGAATTTAGCCTTTGCTTCGATTGCTTTGTCGCGTCTGAATCCGGTTGGAGGAAGGACGCTATAGTGACATCTTTTCTGCTGTATCGAGATGAACGTCGAGGTGGTGACCACTCCGTGCTGGTGCGGGATGATATCCGATTGTCTTTCAGGCTTTATATGAGTTGCCGTCAAGACCCTGAAGCTAGGAATTTGGCCTTTGCTTCGTTTGTTTTGGCGTGTACGAATCCTGTTGGAGGAAGGACGCTATAGTGACATTTCGTCTGCTGTATCGAGACGAATATCGAGGTGGTCTCTAGGTTGTTTGGGAACCATCGAGATTTGGAGTAGGGGCTTTGCCGTAGCTCCGTTTGTTTTGACCGTGAGGTCTTTTGTTGACGTTGTACCTGCATCATGCTGGACTGCGAAGGAACGCCGTTGTTGACATTGCGTCTGCTGTAGCGAGACGAATGCTGAGATGGAGTTGAGATTTTTCCGTCACTACGCTTTGTTTTGACCATGAGGTCTTTCGTTGACGTTGCATCTGCATCCTGCTGGACTGCGAAGGAACGCCGTTGTTGACATTGCGTCTGCTGTAACGAGACGAATGCTGAGATAGAGCTGGGATTTTGCCGTCACTCCGCTTTGTTTCGACCGTGAGGTCTTTTGTTGACGTTGTATCTGCATCCTGCTGGACTGCGGAGGAACACCGTCGTTGATATCACGTCCACTGTAACGAGACGAATGCTGAGGTGGAGCTGGGATTTTGCCGTCACTCCGCTTTGTTTCGACCGTGAGGTCTTTTGTTGACGTTGTATCTGCATCCTGCTGGACTACGGAGGAACACCGTCGTTGACATCGCGTCTGCTGTATCGAGACGAATACTGAGGTGGAGCTGGGATTTTGCCGTCACTCCGCTTTGTTTCGACCGTGAGGTCTTTTGTTGACGTTGTATCTGCATCCTGCTGGACTGTGGAGGAACACCGTCGTTGACATCGCGTCTGCTGTATCGAGACGAATGCTGAGGTGGAGCTAGGATTTTGCCGTCACTCCGCTTTGTTTCGACCATGGGGTCTTTCGTTGACGTTGCATCTGCATCCTGCTGGACTGCGGAGGAACGCCGTCATTGACATCTTGTCTGCTGTAACGAAACGAGTGCTGAGATGGTCTCTAGGTTGTCTGTGAACCGTCGAGATTTGGAACTAAGGACTATGCCGTGGCTCCGTTTGATGGTGTAGCATCTATGCCCTGCTGGAATGAGGAGGCACACCGTTGTTGGTCTCCAGGCTGTAGATGTGGCCATTGAGATTTGGAACTAGGGACTTTGCCATGGCTCTGTTTCGTTGCGACTCTAAGGTCGGTTGTTGACGTCACGTCTGCATCTGGTTGGAGTGAGGAGAAACGCCGTTGGTGATCTCTAAGTTTTCGATATCGACGTCGAGACCTTGAAGCTAGGGATCTTCCTTCACTTTGTTTGTTGACACTGTGACTGCAATATTGCGACGAATGTCGAGACTGTCTCTAGGTTGTCTATGAACCGTCGAGATTTGGCTTCGCTTCCTGATGGAGCGTGGTGGGAAGGTATGGTTCCCTCTTTGTTTGTGCCCCTGGATTGTATACATGGATTGATGTGAATCGCCTGTAGGGCAAAAAGTTTCATTCTTTCATCATTTCTTTTATTCTTTCCGCGATGCTCTATCATTTCAGCTTTTTATATCGCGAAGGTCGCGATTGCCCAATCATTTCGGTTATTTTTCGCGGTGCCCAATCATTTCGGCTATTTGTTTTATTTTTACTCGCTGCTTTTTATTGCGAGTTGCCCAATCATTTCGGCTATTTGTTTTATTTTTACCCGCTGCTTTTTATTGCGAGTTGCCCAATCATTTCGGCTATTTTGCATGCATACATTTTTACTTGCTGATCTTGTTACAAGTTGCCCTATCATTTCGGCTATTCATATGCATTTTTAGCTCGCTGATTTTTTTATTACGAGTGTGGAACTTGGAATCCGGTGCCGATCTCAGCATCAGCATCGCTACAACTGGAATATTGTCAGGAGCGAATCATCATTTCCCATGAAAGGACTTGGAATTTGATACCGGTTTAGGCATCAACATCGCTACAACTGGGGTATTGCCAGGAGCGAATCATCATTTGCCTCTGTCGATGTCGAACAAAGGTGGCTTAGCGGACAGGGTTAGGATCCCGTCGACTAAGGCTTTTGACTTCATGAGCCGTAAGGGTCTCACAAAGGTATTTCTCCCTAAAAGTCGTGAGGATCTCGTAGGTGTGTTTTCTCTTTAGGGATCGTGAGGATTCCTAAGTGTATGTTCCCCTGTAAGTCGTAAGGATCTTACAAAAGGGTTTTCTCCTTATAAGTCGAGAGGACTTATAAGGGTTGTTCACCATATGGACATATCCCCAGTCACGGGTGGGACTTGGTTAGGGAAATGTTTATTCGCGCCCGTGGATTGTATACAAGGGCCAGTATTGAGCCGCTTGTAGGGCAGTATCGAAGATTGTGGGGGTTGCTTAAGAACAGGTTCAGGTCTCTGTAACTTAAGACTTTGAAATCTTATGAGCCGTGAGGGACCCATAAGAGAGTTCTCCTTACGAGTTGTGAGGATTCCGTAAGTGTAATTTCTCCTTAGGAATCATGAGGATCCCTAAGTGTGTTGCTTCCCTGTGAGTCGTAAGGATCTCACGCGGGTGGTTTCTCCTTAGAAGGTCGAGAGGACCCTGTAAGTGTCTTTTAACGAGGTTGCGCCCTTTCGGGTTTTCACAAACACTCGCCGGTAGCCCTGCTGTTTTTACTCACGGAGCCCTTTCGGGTTTTCATCCGTGCCCCATTTTGCTTATGGACATACCGTCTTTTTTATTCTTTTTTTTTTCAAACGAGGTTGCGCCCTTTCAGGTTTTCACAAACACTCGCCGGTAGCCCTGCTGTTTTTACTCACGGAGCCCTTTCGGATTTTCATCCGTGCCCACTTTGCTTATGGACATACCGTTTTTTTGCCAGCCTGAGGATACTGCGGTAGTAGTTTAAGGACGTTTTGGTCCTTTGCAAGTTTTAGAACATTACGGTCCACTGTTAGTTTAAGGACGTTTCGGTCCGCCGCCAGTTTTAGGACATAGTGGTCCATGGGGCTTTCTCTATGAATGAGCATGATGCCCCCGGCATGTCCATCTTTTTCGGAGCATGTGGCTGTGGCGGGCTCACCTTCCAATTTTCGGACAGCGTGAACTTGCCCTGTTGGTATTGGTCTTCAACCCAGTTTTTGAAGACGTAGCAGTTTTCGATCGGATGGCCCAATACTTGGTGGTAAGGGCAGTAATTAGGATTGTTGACACCATTCAGTTGTAGCTGGTGTTTCGGCTCCGGTAGAATGATAAGCCTATTGCGCACTGCTAGTTCAAATAGTCTCCTTGTTTCATCCCGGGGAAATGAGTAAGGACGTTTCAACTTTTCATAGAGGGGTGGCCGCTTGTTGCTTTGGCGAACAACCGGTCTAGGGTCACTCGATTGTTGTTGAGCGTTGGCGATGAAGGCCGTTTTTCCCTTCCCTTTATCCTTTTTATTCGATCCCTTGTTTGCGGGTCCGAGATTCTTTCCGGGTAGCGTGTGATTGCACGGCTGAATGTTCTCGCAACTCCTCAATTCTTTCGTTTTAGAGATGGATTCCTTGAAGAGAGAGCCGAGGGCTATTTTTTCGTCGCAGTCACTCCCGAAGGTGAGAACTCGCGATCCCCCGGGATCAACCCTATGACAATTGCCGGCAATTCTTTTATGCTCATCTGTCGCATTTTTACGCTGTCTACGAGCTTCACGCTTTGTCCTGTTGAAGTGTTGCCTGTGTGCGACATACTCTTGCCACCAACACTTAAAGGAGTTGCAATCTTTAGTAGGATGTGCGATCTTCTGATGATATAAGAAGAAGTTAGGATGCATATCCGCTTCATTAAGATGTATACCGCCAGGAGAATTTTCTCTGAAAGAGAGCAGCTTCATCCCCATTGATATGGCTTTGGCGAATCGTTTCCTTGTCTTAATCCTGCTTTCATTTGCGTCGGATGTACTTTGATCCGGTGGGAGTGTTTCGACCCTTTCATCTAGTCGCCGGCATTTGGCTTTCTCGAATATGGCCATCTCGCTCTCTCGATCATCTTTGATTTTAAGACGGGCTTCATTCAGGAATGCATCAATCATCTCGTCTGATGGTCCTAGAAGTTCTGGCTGAGGATCTTCCCCCAGCTTCTCTGTGTAAGGAGCTTCCTCACTGTCTATCGACGAGTGAGAGATCATATGGCAGCTTTCCACATAATCCTCAGGTTCATCCGACGAGTCTTTGTCATCCTCTCCGTCCTCAAGGATGTGGCTGAGAAATTCTTGAAGTGTGACTGGGATCCGCACTTTCTGATTATATTCTTCCAACGCGTCATCTGTTTCTGCAGGTCCGTGCGCTTGTCACCAGGCTTCACGGGCTTTTTGGTCTTCTTTTTCTTCTTCGAAAACTTTGACGGTTGGGTGCGAGCGCTTTGACCATCACCACCAGATTTTGTAGTTGGGCACGGTTTCAGCATTCCCTCGACGACCTCGAGTTCCAGTGAATTTTTCCACCTGATTGCCGGGCACGTTTGGAGATCCTTCAGCATTCTTTTCGTCTTGGCTAAAAGAGCGACCTCCCATGGAGCTTTTTCTATAAAAGAGCACGATGCCCTCGGCATGTCCACTTTTTTAGGGGCATGAGATTGTGGCAGGCTCACCTTCCAGTTTTCGGATAATGCGAACTTGCCTTGTTGGTATTGGTTCTCAATCCAGCCTTTGAAAACGAAGCAATCTTCGATTGGATGGCTTACTGCTTGATGATAAGGGCAGCAATTAGGATCGTTGACGTCGTTTGGCTGCAACGGATGTTTTGGATCCGGCAGATTGATGAGTGTGTTGCGCACTGCCAGCTCGAACAGTTTTCTCGTTTTATCCTGAGGAAACGAGTAAGGACATCCTAGGCTTTCCTCAAGGGATGGGCGTGGACGCACGTTGTTTTGGCGAACAACTGGTTTCAAGTTGCTCGTCCGTTGTTGAGTGTTGGCAACCAAGGTTGCTTTCCCTTTCCCTTTTTCATTCTGGGGATCCGTCTTTGAAGGAGACGGTCTATGACCCATCTGGTCCATTTGGGCCAGCTTGTCGATTAAAGCTTGGAACGTGGTCGGTTTGAAGAACATCATGAACTGTGAAATAGTTGCATGAGGGTCTAGGGTGCCCACAAACATGCCCACTGCAGGAGCTTCTTCGATGCGTTGTTGCATTTTGACCATAAGTTCCGCCACCGGATTGCATATTGAACCCATGTTTCGTCTGGCCTTACCCTGGCGTTGATCAGTGCTATTATCGGGGTGCGCTCGCTGGCGCTTGCGAAATGCTGGGTAAACAACAACTCCATTTCAGCGAAAGTTTTAACAGAGTCGTTCGGGAGCTCGGAGTACCATTCAAACGCCGTCTCCGATAAGCTACCGACGAATTGGCGAAGCAGGAGCTTATCATCGCCGCCTGTGTTGCCACAAAGAGCCCTGAACTGGGCAACATGTTGATGGGGATTGCCTGTCCCCTTGTAGACATGAAATTTTGGGATCGTGTAGCCCGGCGGGTACTTGATCTGATCATACCAGCTCGGATATGGTCGTCTCGTTTTAACAATTTGCCCAGCCGCTTCATTCGCCTGATGAGCTCGTATTTGCTGAGCGATATAGTCGTCCAGTGTGGCCTTGGAAATTGTCTCCTCCTTGGCTGCTGAAAGAGCCGGCGGAGGATTAGATGTCTCCTCTTTATCGTCTTCAATAATGATCAAAGGTTCTTCAGCTGGAGGGTCCGGCTGTAACATAATCCCTACCATATCTTGGAAGAGGAGCGCCATTTGTTTTATGTTAGCCGCTTGCTCTGCGGTTTCTTTGTCCTTCTTTTCGAGGACTCTGCGTAAGAAGTCAGCATCGGTTTCTTGTTCGTGACGCTGCTCTGATGATGCCTCCGGGCTTTCTTTTGGCCCGGTGAGTGCGGCCATTGTAGTCAGCATCTCTTGAAGCTTCTGTTGTTGCTCCTGGGCTTTCGTCACGGATCGGGTGAGCGGTCGGTGACCTGTCGAAGCACGGCTTTCCTCCTTTCCGGAAGCCATATAAACGGTGTGCACCACCATGCCCCCAGACTTAGGGCATTTAGATTCGGCGCGTTTACGGTTCGCCATGTTCACAGGGGCTTTTTGCGGCCTCCTTTTCTTTTGAGTGGTTGAAGTTGAGGGGGCCGTTGTAGTGGGCACCCAAGTAGCTGTTGCTTTTTCTGGCTTGACAAAGTAGTCTTTCTCCTACCGAACCTTCATCTTTTTCTGTCGGCGGAGATAGTCTTGATCGATCACTGACTCTTGGACACGTTGCCAAACTTTGTAAATTTTAAAGGACAGTCGTTGAGAGGGCTGCTCTAGCTTCTTCTCTGGAGTATTCTCCACAGGTGAAGGAATCCGCTTCATCACCGCAGTAGGAGAGTTTCTACGCACCGTGTTTAGCAATTCAAAACTGTTCCCGGTTGGAACAGCAGCATCGATCCCCACCGTTGGAGCTGGCGAAGTTATCCCAGAGGGGGAGTTGCTCCCAGCCTTCCTCACTCGGCGCCAGTGGCGACGTCGAGCGTGTCTTGCGAATGGAGTTGTTTCAGCTATAAGGGTGACTTCTTCATGCCCCCTGCTTTGAGGAGAGACTGTTATTGGTGCTAGCCTGTCGAAGACTGACACCCGTTGAGAAGCAAGGTCTAATCCGTTAAAGACAGACCTCTGGGCAGGGGAAGCAACTTTGAGGACTTCGCCTGGAGCAGCAACCGGAATAGCCAGCCTTGTAAAAACTGACTTCTTGGAAGGAGGAGCCTTTCCAATAATTTCATCCGCTTGAGCCGGGATGGCTATCCGCTTTCGGATGGCAGCATCGGGTATCGCGGGCTTGTAGGTGTTCTGGCCCAGTCTGTTGAAAACTGAAGTATTGAAGTTGGGCGACCCGTTGAGAGGGGTCGCGGCAGTGGCAAGTCGATCAAAGACCGACTTCTTTGGGGCTTCTTGCAACGTCATTGGGGTATTGAAGCTCATCGGTGGGAGCATGGTCACGAAGAATAATCCAGTGGTGGCTTGAGTTACCTGCTCCACTGGCATCTTGAAAAGGGAGGCAGCTTGGGGCCCATAAGTCACTCCGCCAGCAAGGACGGAGCGAGAGTTGCAATTGTAGGAAGGGCAGTTTGAAGCCATTGATCTTCTGTTTTCTGCACGGAGCAAGACACCAAATCTAAGTACCTTGAATCCACAGGCAACCACAGCAAACCGCGATTTGTTCGCGAAGACGACACACGAAGTGTGGAGTGGAAAGAGGAAAAGGTCCCACTGGGCGTGCCAGAATCTGTTCCCCTCCGAACGGCGGCCAAGACATGGACGTCTCGCCTGAGATTCGAGGCAGATGCTATTTAGTTTTATCCGTCCACCTCTCTGAAAATGCCAAGTTGATTTATGGCACCGTGTATCGGAGGTTTGGATGGATGCGGCCGATGTAACAGACTTCGTCAGATTCCCCCTCGTTTGAGGGGTTTTTGATTGTGGGGACGCTCTTCCCTGCAGGCACAAGCCCCTGCAGTTAATTACGCTACTGCATCGCGGTAACAACTTTCTCCTTCTCCAGATGGTCACTTCATGTCGTGGGTGTTTGTTTTATTTGTGGTTGCCCGTGGATTGTATACGGAGACTAATTTATGTCGTCGCCGGTAGGACGTGGATTAGTCCAAATCCGTATTTTCTTAGATTTAGGTTTGGGGTTTTGGTTTAAGGACACGTTAGCCATATTTAAGGCTAAGATCAACTTAAACGTTCGTTAAGGACACGTTAGTCTAATTTGAGACTAAGATCAACTTAACGGGATCGTTTAGATCCGACAAAAGAGCATTTGGGGCTCTATTGTTTAGTTTAATGACATTGCGGTCGATTGCCAGTTTAGGGACATGGTGGTCCATTGAATGTATGGCCGTCGGTACCCATCACTTCTCTGACGACGTTGAAGGATTACAACGACAGATGTCAGAGGAGTTCAGAGATGTACCCTTGAGCCAGAGTTGATTGGGGGATCTATAGTCCAATTTGGGACTAAAGTCTGTTTGAAGGTTTAAGAATACGTTAGCCATATTTGAGGCTAAGATCAACTTAAACGGGATCGTTTAGATCCGACAAAAGAGCATTTGGGGGCTCTATTGTTCCAGTTTAGGGACATAGTGGTCTATTGCCAGTTTAGGGACATGGTGGTCCACCTCCAGTTGTGGGACATGGTGGTCCAACATTCCCATTTTGGGGAAGGATACTGGTTTAAGGACGCATGAGTTTAAGGACCCCACAGTCCGTATTATGTGTGGTTGTCGGGACCCGTCACCTCTCTGAAGACTTTGAAGGATTACAACGACAAATATCAGAGGAGTTCAGATATGTACCCTTGAACCAAAGTGGATTAAGTGATCCGTTATCCAATTTGGAACTAGGATCAGTTAATTATATTGTGAGCAATTTTCCTCAGTTGAGTCTGAGTTGAGGACTTATGGCCAACTTGGGCTAAGTCCAATTGAATTTGAAGTGTTGGCCCTTTGTTGGACCATTAGACATTTGTCTGGGTTCAAGCCCACATTGTTTAGCAATGCTAAATCAGGGTTTGAGGGCTCTGAGAACATTTTGTCCTTTATTAGGCACTGACCATTCATCATGGATCTGGAGTTTACTTTGAATGTCATGTGAAATGATCAAGTTTGGGGACAAGGGTATATTTGAAGTTCAGTCAAAGGGGAATCTTGCCTCTGGAAAAACTTAGCCATTTTGGGCTAGGTTGGTTTTGAAATAGTGTTAACACTAGAAGGTATTTGACGATCACGTGTTCCCACGTGATGCGCTTTAAAAATAGTGTTAAACACTAAAAATGGGGTGGTCACGTAGGGTCACGTGAGGCGTCTGTGAATTGGGCCGAAACTCCTTTATTTTACCCTCAAAGCTGCAAATAAGTGTTAAACACTTAGCTTTCAGGCCATCACGTGTGAGCACGTGAGGCATCTGAAGATGGGGCCAGATTTCCTTTTACTTTGTTCTGCAAATAAGTGTTAAACACTTTTTGTTTTATATTTTGAGCGTCACGTGTTGACACGTGATGGAGATTTATGCGCTGACTGTTAAATCGTTTGCCAAGGGGTTACGTGGTAACACGTGCGAGCTCCCACAGCCTTCATTTCTTTTGCTTTTTCTTTCCGTGTTTTGTAAGTCAAGTGGGAGCACGTGAGGCATTGCCTCAAAGCTGTTTCCTTTTTATTTTTGGGGATCTTTTCAGGGGGTCACGTGGGGACACGTGACTTTAGTCCTTTGCATGCATAGAGATCTTTTAAGTCTCTTCATTTTATTTTAAGAATTAAATTCTCTGTAGGATTAAGAATTAAATTCTTATGTAGGGTAAAACCCTAATTTCTTTTAAAGGAATTGAATTCCCATATATGTAAAAGAATTAAATTCTTATGTAGGGTTAAACCCTAATTTCATTTTAAGAGGAATTAAATTCTTATAACTCTGTGAGAATTAAATTCTCAAAGCTCAATTCCTCCTCTATGTTTTAGATCTGCATGGCAGGATCTCAACCCAATGAGAATTAAATTCTCTATTTATGGGGAGATGTGCACTTTGCAGATCTTCAACCAGAGAAAGAACTAAGTTCTTTGCAAAACAGTTAAACTCTTAGATCTTTGAGAATTAAATTCTCTGTTTGAAATTTTGATCCCCTTTCTTTTCTCACCTAGGGTTTTCCTCTGTTGAGAATTAAATTCTCCTTTTTTCTCTCTCTGCAATTTCAAGATCCCAGAAATTCTCTCCAAAGTTTTCTCTCTCCAAATTCTATCCCCCTTTCTCTTCTCTTGGCTCCTATTTATAGGAGGAGGAAAAGAATCAATTTGTTTATCAAATCTTTCATTGAAAGATTTTGCTCGTTTTCATCATTAATATGACCCTTTAGATCACACAGTGAATTTTATTCACCGTTGGATTTTAAATCCAAAGATATTCTGTTTGTTATTTAGGTGAGATTTGGGGAGATCTTTCCTTATTTGAGATTTTTTCCATAAATTGGTGATTTTTAATCACCTTTGGATTTTTAATCCAACGGTCCCCATAATCTTTTTCCATTTGGAAAGATTCAGAGGAAATTAGAATTAATTCTAGTATGTTATAAGGTTTTCAAAGCCTGTTACGTGCTGGCACGTGACCCTTGGTCACGTGTGAGCACGTGACCCCCAATCGAGTCCCCTTCTCAGCCGCTTATATATGTTGCTGTTTTAACCATCACGTGTCAACACGTGACCATTGGTCACGTGTGAGCACGTGATACTTTATTGAAGTTTTTGGTGCCCGAGTTTTGATGTCCGGTCACGTGTAAGCACGTGATGCCTTATAACTTTTGATCCCGAATGAATTATGAAGCCCATAATATATAAAATCGAAGGATTTTCCGAGATGCTTTCGATACTATCATAATTTAACAGTTTCTCCTTCGGGAGTTTATCAAAATACGGGCCGAAAGATACTGGTCCACATTTCCTAAAGTGTATCGCTGCCATTTGATACCTTGGGCTCTTTTGTGCAGAAATTTTTTGCGGGAACAAATGCCCCCCACTACTTTGCCCACATAAGTTTGTACGTGGGTGAATTAATGCAGAGTCCCACCGAGCGTGCCAGAATCTGTTCCCCTCCGAACGGCGGCCAAGGCATGGACGTCTCGCCTGAGATTCGGGGCAGATGCTATTTGGTTTTATCCGTCCACCTCTCCGAAGATACCAAGTTGATTTATGGCACCGTGTATCGGAGGTTTGGACGGATGCGGCCGATGTAGCAGACTTCGTCAAATTCCCCCTCGTTTGAGGGGTTTTTGATTGTGGGGACGCTCTTCCCTGCAGGCGCAAGCCCCTGCAGTTAATTACGCTACCGCATTGCGGTAACAACTTTCTCCTTCTCCAGATGGTCACTTCGTGTCGTGGGTGTTTTTTTCTTTATGGTTGCCCGTGGATTGTATACGGAGACTAATTTATGTCATCGCCCGTAGGACGTGGATTAGTCCAAATCCGTATTTTCTTAGATTTGGGTCTGGGGTTTTGGTTTAAGGATACGTTAGCCATATTTGAGGCTAAGATCAACTTAAACGTTTGTTAAGAACACATTAGTCTAATTTGAGTCTAAGATCAACTTAACGGGATCGTTTAGATCTGACAAAAGAGCATTTGGGGCTCTATTGTTTAGTTTAATGACATTGCGGTCGATTGCCAGTTTAGGGACATGGTGGTCCATTGAATGTATGGCCGTCGGGACCCATCACCTCTCTGATGACGTTGAAGGATTACAACGACAAATGTCAGAGGAGTTCAGAGATATACCCTTGAGCCAGAGTTGATTGGGGGATCTATAGTCCAATTTGGGACTAAAGTCTGTTTGAAGGTTTAAGGATACGTTAGTCATATTTGAGGCTAAGATCAACTTAAACGGGATCGTTTAGATCCGACAAAAGAGCATTTGGGGGCTCTATTGTTCCAGTTTAGGGACATAGTGGTCCATTGCCAGTTTAGGGACATGGTGGTCCACCTCCAGTTTAGGGACATGGTGGTCC
This sequence comes from Agapanthus africanus, assembly GCA_030015575.1. Taxonomy (NCBI): domain Eukaryota; kingdom Viridiplantae; phylum Streptophyta; class Magnoliopsida; order Asparagales; family Amaryllidaceae; genus Agapanthus; species Agapanthus africanus. Next base: position 870,660,795 of record JASDDO010000022.1, on the reverse strand, counting down.
AACATTCCCATTTTGGGGAAGGATACTGGTTTAAGGACGCATGAGTTTAAGGACCCCACAATCCGTATTATGTGTGGTTGTCGTGACCCGTCACCTCTCTGAAGACGTTGAAGGATTACAACGAAAAATATCAGAGGAGTTCAGAGATGTACCCTTGAACCAAAGTGGATTAAGTGATCCGTTGTCTAATTTGGAACTGGGATCAGTTAATTATATTGTGAGCACGTTGCCTAAGTTGAGTCTGAGTTGAGGACTTATGGCCAACTTGGGCTAAGTCCAATTGAATTTGAAGTGTTGGCCCTTTGTTGGACCATTAGACATTTGTCTGGGTTCAAGCCCACATTGTTTAGCAATGCTAAATCAGGGTTTGAGGGCTTTGAGAACATTTTGTCCTTTATTAGGCACTGACCATTCATCATGGCTCTGGAGTTTACTTTGAATGTCATGTGAAATGATTAAGTTTGGAGACAAGGGTATATTTGAAGTTCAGTCAAAGGGGAATCTTGCCTCTGGAAAAACTTAGCCATTTTGGGCTAGGTTGGTGTTCCCCTCCGAACGGCGGCCTGGACTTCGCGTCCGTGACTGGGGTTCAGGGCAGATGCTATTTGGTTTTATCCGTTTATCTCTCCGAAGATGCCAAGTTGATTTATGGCACCGTATATCGGAGGTTTAGACGGATACGGCCGATGTAGCAGACTTCGTCAGATTCCCCCTCAGGGTGAGGGGTTTTTGATTGTGGGGACGCTCTTCCCTGCAGGCGCAAGCCCCTGCAGTTAATTACGCTACCGCATCGCAGTAACAACTTTCTCCTTCTCCAGAATTTCACTTCGTGTCGTGTGTGTTTGTTTTGTTTGTGGTTGCCCGTGGATTGTATACGGAGACTGAGTAATGCCGTCGCCCGTAGGACGTGGATTAGTCCAAATCCGCATTTACTTAGATTTGGGTTTGGTGTTTTTAGTTTAAGGATGCATTAGTCGCGTTGCGGCTAAGATCGACTTAAACGTTCGTCAAGGATACGTTAGTCCTGTTTTGGACTAAGGTTGACTTGACGTAATGATTGATTTAATTATCTGGCCTTCGGGGCTCGTCACCTCTCTGACGTCGTTGAGGGATTACAACGACAGGCGTCAGAGGAGCTCAGAAATGTACCCTTGAACCAAAGTTGATTTGGAGTTTTATTGTTTATTTAAATATCTAAGGACACATTAACCGTATTTGGGGCTAAGATCAACTTAGACGGGACCGTTTAGATCCGGCAAAAGAGCATTCGGACTCTATTGCGCCAGTTTAAGGACGTAGTGGTCCATCATTAGTTTAGGGACGTTTCGGTCCGTCGCCAGTTTAAGGACGTAGTGGTCCGATATTAGTTTAAGGACATTTCGGTCCGACGTTAGTTTAGGGACGTTTCGGTCCGATATTAGTTTAAGGACGTTTCGGTCCACGAGTTTAAGGACCCCGCAGTCCGTTTTGATGTGTGGTCGTTGGGACCCGTCACCTTTTTGACGTCGTTGAGGAATTACAACGATAGATGTCAAAGGAGTTCGGAGATGTACCCTCGAACCGGACGTAAATTGATTTAGGAGAGCCATTTTGCTCAGTCAATTTAATTTAAGGACTTACGGCCAAAATTGGGCTAAGTCCAGTTGAAAATGTTCAACACCATCATTTATTTTTTTTATTAGACCTGTGCTAGGGCTTTGCCCATACTTAAATAATGCATTGCATTACTTCAGGCCATTTATGCCCATTTTGATTGGGATCTGCCCTTTTTTAATTATGATGCAGATCATTTATTTTGGTCCGTTGGACCTTTCAATTGGGCTCTGCCCTTCCAAATAATGCACAGCATTTTATATATTAGGCTTGTTAAGCCTTTTAATTGGGCTTGGCCCTTCAGGAAGTGAAATGCATTGCATTTGTTAGGCGCTTTGCGCCAATCACTGAGCGCAAGCTCATATGGTGATGACACGTGTCATGCTCTGGGGAGCGCAAGCACAACAGTATAGCGAGCTGCGCTGTTGCGCTAGAGACACGTGGCGTGCTCTCAGCGAGTTGCGTCAATTCCAGAGAACAAAGCTCTATCTTAATGGCACTTAGCGCAAGTGATTTTATAGCCGACACGTGGCGCTCTCTCAAGAGCGTAACGGCGCAGTTTGGAAGTGCAAAGCACTAAGAATCTTTTAGATTCAAGAAGGGAAGTGCAAAGCACTGTCTAATTTCTTGATCTGAAATAGATCAAAGAAAAATAAATTTTTCTTTATTTGAAGAACCAGAGGTTCATAAAAGTGCAAAGCACTGTCTAATTTCTTGATCTGAAATAGATCAAAGAAAAATAAATTTTTCTTTATTTGAAGAACCAGAGGTTCGTAAGAGTGCAAAGCACTGTTTTTTTTATTTGAAAAATCATTGATCTTGTTTTTAGACCAATGATCTATTAGAAGGAATTTCTTCTAATCCATGAAGGTTCTTTACCTTTTTTCTTGAAATCTTCTCGGAGTTCTCTCTGTTTAAAGTTCTTGAATTCTCCAGAAAAATCTCGATGCCTTTGAATTGAGGCTTAGGGTCCTTTTTATAGTGCTCACAAATTAGTTAAATTTGTTAAAGAGATCATCCTCTGAGTGATTTGGGGAATTTTCCCCACCGTTGGATCTTTGATCCAAGGGTTTCTGCTTTGCAGAAGAAAATCTTCTTGTTTTAACAAGAACAGAAAAGATTTCTTAAAAATCTTAATTTAGTTTGGCGCAGATGCCCTAGCGCGTGACACGTATCGCGCAGCGCAGAGCGCAGCGCAACTGCGCTAGCGCATCTGCGCTGACACGTGTCGCGCAGCGCAGAGCGCAGCGCAACTGCGCTAGCGCATCTGCGCTGACACGTGTCGCGCTGCGCAACTGAAGCGTTGCTTCAGGCAAATAGAGCTCTGCTCTGATTGGGCGCGTCTTCTTGGGCGCAGCGCTGATACATCTGCGCCTGACACGTGGCGCGTTGCGCTCAGCGCAGAGGATCTGAAGCGTTGCTTCATTTATTAAAGTTTAAATTTTGGAGAATCAGAAGCGCCGCTTCATCTCCTCTTTTCAAGTCAAACTTGTATTCCCGAAATTATAATTTCCCGGGGCTTGGAAATAACTCCGCTGCGCACAGAATTTTCTGTGTTTGGATCTATATATAACTCAAGGCCAAGCCTTTCCTTTCCTCACCTTTGGAGAACTTCTTTAATCATGGCTTGCAACCGTCCTCACGCTCGCCGACAACCGTGGGAAGTGTCGATCCGGGACATCGTTCCTCGTTTTGCTGCGCGCTTGGTGGACTCCTCTTTTTCGGACGAGCAGTGCGATGCCGCAATGTACGAGCTTTCGACTCGTGTGGGGTCTTCTCTTCCCCCGGGTTCCATTTGGCTTCGGATGATCCTTGCCTCGGTGCTCGCCGACATTCCCCCCCTTCCGGCGGAGATGTCCTCGGCAGTACTTGATGTGGCCGAGGATAAGATCGAGAGCTTTTTCGAAGCGCTCTTGATCACCAAAGCCCTGAGGGACTTCTCCTTCCACTTGCTGAGCCAGATACGGGCTCGTCGAGTTGTCATCGCCACTTTTTCCCGGGAGTGCGGCGTCGACCGTTGGATGGCTACCCCTCGGGAAGATCGCCGCTTCGACGTGGTGGAGAAGACGGAGAGGGAGCTGGATACTCTTCTTTTTCTTTTTGTGAACCCTTGTCTCTCTGATCCCGTATTCGGTGATCTTTTTTAAATTTAATAATAAATAAATGTTTTGATTAAGTATTTTATTATTTGTTAAGTGTTCTTTTTATTTGAGCTCTTTGTTGTGCTTGTGCATCGTATTTTAATTTGTTGTTATCAAGTGCATGTAATTTTGCATGGCAAATTTGCCTTTGGCACTTAGCCCCTTTTTCTGCGCTAGCGCATCTGCGCTGACACGTGTCGCGCAGCGCAACTGTGCTGCCACGTGTCGCACAGCGCAGAGCGCAGCGCGGCGCTTCCTTTAACAGAGCCTTGCTCTAATTGGACGCGCTGCGCTAATGTATCTGCGCTGGACACGTGGCGCGTCGCGCGCAGCGCAAAGGATCTGAAGCGTTGCTTCCTTTAAACAGAGCTTTGCTCTGATTGGGTGCGCTGCACTAATGTATCTGCGCTGGACACGTGGCGCGTCGCGTGCAGCACAAAGGATCTGAAGCGTTGCTTCCTTTAAACAGAGCTTTGCTCTGATTGGGTGCGCCTTCTTGGGCGCTGCGCTGATGTATTAGCGCCAGACACGCGGTGCGTTGCGCCTGAGACTTGAAGCGTTGCTTCAAAAATTTAAATTTTGAATTCAAACAGAGCTTTGCTCTGATTGGGCGAAACAGTTGGTTTTGAAATAGTGTTAACACTAGAAGGTATTTGACGATCACGTGTTCCCACGTGATGCGCTTTAAAAATAGTGTTAAACACTAAAAATGGGGTGGTCACGTAGGGTCACGTGAGGCGCCTGAGAATTGGGCCGAAACTCTTTTATTTTACCCTCAAAGCTGCAAATAAGTGTTAAACACTTAGCTTTCAGGCCATCACGTGTGAGCACGTGAGGCATCTGAAGATGGGGCCAGATTTCCTTTTACTTTGTTCTGCAAATAAGTGTTAAACACTTTTTTTTTTATATTTTGAGTGTCACGCGTTGACACGTGATGGGGATTTATGCGCTGACTATTAAAGCGTTTGCCAAGGGGTCACGTGGTAACACGTGAGAGCGCCCAAAGCCTCCATTTCCTTTGCTTTTTCTTTCCGTGTTTTGTAAGTCACGTGGGAGCACGTGAGGCATTGCCTCAAAGATGTTTCCTTTTTATTTTTGGGGATCTTTTCAGGGGGTCACGTGGGGACACGTGACTTTAGTCCTTTGCATGCATGGAGATCTTTTAAGCCTCTTCATTTTATTTTGAGAATTAAATTCTCTGTAGGATTAAGAATTAAATTCTTATGTAGGGTAAAACCCTAATTTCTTTCAAAGGAATTGAATTCCCATATATGTAAAAGAATTAAATTCTTATGTAGGGTTAAACCCTAATTTCATTTTAAGAGGAATTAAATTCCTATAACTCTGTGAGAATTAAATTCTCAAAGCTCAATTCTTCCTCTATATTTTAGATCTGCATGGCAGGATCTCAACCCAATGAGAATTAAATTCTCAATTTATGGGGAGATGTGCACTTTGCTGATCTTCAACCAGAGAAAGAACTAAGTTCTTTGCAAAAGAGTTAAACTCTTAGATCTTTGAGAATTAAATTCTTTGTTTGAAATTTTGATCCCTTTTCTTTTCTCACCTAGGGTTTTCTCTGTTGAGAATTAAATTCTCCTTTCTTTTCTTTCTGCAATTTCAAGATCCCAGAAATTCTCTCCAAAGTTTTCTCTCTCCAAATTCTATCCCCCTTTCTCTTCTCTTGGCTCCTATTTATAGGAGGAGGAAAAGAATCAATTTGTTTAGCAAATCTTTCATTGAAAGATTTTGCTCATTTTCATCATTAATATGATCGTTTAGATCACACAGTGAATTTTATTCACCGTTGGATTTTAAATCCAAAGATATTTTGTTTGTTATTTCGGTGAGATTTGGGGAGATCTTTCCTTATTTGAGATTTTTTTTTCCATAAATTGGTGATTTTTAATCACCTTTGGATTTTTAATCCAACGGTCCCCATAATCTTTTTCCATTTGGAAAGATTCAGAGGAAATTAGAATTTAATTCTAGTAAGTTATAAGGCTTTCAAAGCCTGTCACGTGCTGGCATGTGACCCTTGGTCACGTGTGAGCACGTGACCCCTAATCGAGTCCTCTTCTCAGCCGCTTATATATGTTGCTGTTTTAACCATCACGTGTCAACACGTGACCATTGGTCACGTGTGAGCACGTGATACTTTATTGAAGTTTTTTGTGCCTGAGTTATGATGTCCGGTCACGTGTAAGCACATGATGCCTTATAACTTTTGATCCCGAATGAATTATGAAGACCATAATATATTAAATCGAAGGATTTTCTGAGATGATTTCGATACTATCATAATTTAACAGTTTATCCTTCGGGAGTTTATCAAAATACGGGCTGAAAGATACTGGTCCACATTTCCTTAAGTGTATCGCTGCCATTTGATACCTTAGGCTCTTTTGCGCAGAAATTTTTGGCGGGAACATCGGTAGATGAGAAGACAAAGATGAATGGAAGGGAGCATGAACTCGAGGTTGAAAATTGATTGAGTAATTTAGTACAGTCTGTAATGATTTGAAATTGGAGTTTTCTAACTGCACTAAATTATCAAATACGTTGAGAAATGGGGTCAAACCGCTCAAGATTCGCGAGAAAATATGGGCTCAAACTTGGTGAACCGGATGAAGGAAATGAAGGTATTAAGTGGTCTTGTGATACGGAAACAATGAGAGCGACGGAGGGAAGTAACTAAGGAATGGTATCGGTTAGAATCTCGGGAGGATGTTCATAGTCAATAAAAAGGACATGATGAATCGGAAAGTCTGACTCATCCAATAAAACGGATTCATCTTTAAAGATAACCTCAAAATTCCCCTCAAAATTAGGCTTATCAATGCAATCGATCAAATCATCTTCAATAATCTCAAGATGTAAATGGGGTTCAGGAGAAACAGTTAATGGTTCAGGATGACGTCCGCATGGATCTAAAGGAAAGTGTTGAATTGGTGAGAAAATCTCATCCAAAACTGTGGGTTCATCATCAGTATCATCCCCAATATCAAAATCCTCAATCAAGTAAAACTTAAAGTTCTCAAAAACCTCAACAAAAGCATGGTTTTCAATTAGTTGGATTTTTAGAGTGGAGATGTAGAGATCAAAAGGAGTGGTATTGGTTTCACTAGAAAGGGACCTTTCACAATCGGGTAAATCAAACACTCTGTAGTCGCATAACTCATCAAACATTCTATATTCAATTGGTGAATCATTTAGTATACTCAATCGGAAATGGATAGGTTTGATTTTGAAGGTTGTAAGGCTCACTTTCACTACTCAAATCGTTAAATTGCTCTATTGCCACATCATACATGGGAAAATTTTGAGCTAGTTAGGAGCTAGCTGCTGGTTTGTAAGGTTGTATGAGTGTGGCCATAGATGCATTCAATTCCTCTATCTGTCGGCATGAAACTACCCGAAATTCTTTTAATGTACGTTCAAGACTAGACATGGGTTGAGAAGGGGTCTCGGTAAAATATTCAAATTCGTTTGGATACGCGAAACTCTCAAATTGATATTCAGAAGCAATGTCTAGAGAAGGTGTAAAAGTTGGATAGGATTTGTAGGAATCGAATGGTTGTGTGGACTGGGTAGGATTGGGATAAACATCTTGATATGAAGATGGTTGGAATTGTTGTCTTAAAGAATTCAGAGTGGTGAAAGGTGTGAAATATCGGCTACGGGATTGTGCAATACGTTCAGCAATGGACATGGCTTTAAGAGTCGCCACATTACTCTTAGAAGGGGTATCAATATAAGAAGGGGTGAAAGTTTGAAATGCTTGATACGAAGTAGATTGCGGTGTCCAATTGGTGCTTCTAGAATCGTCTATCTAATCTTTCAAAAAAAATTTGGACATGGATGAATCGTTTGAAGTTCTACCGAAGCAAGAGCCGTATAAAGAAATATCTGGTTGAGAGTACCAAAATGCGGCAAGAGTTAGTCGTTTTGGGGCACCCATGATATGAAAAGAAGAAGGGAAGAGGGATGAAAATGGAGGTGAAAGTGTTTTTATGTTTTGTTTTGTTAGTTATTAACAAAAAAATGAAATGAAATATACACACAAAAAGGTAAAACAAAAACAATTACGACACAATAACATACATCTAATCGGTCTAGGGTTCATCTAAGTCAACTAGATCTGCTTAAGAACATAATTTTTGAAGTAAAACTGTGTCGAGAAACAGACTCAAGATATACTGATCACGAGGTCAGGTAAGTGCAGAGATAAGAGGAGGTTTTCCAACGCTTTCGCGAAATTCCTTAATTAGAATAACCCTTTCTCTTTTAGCGGTTGCGCCGTGAACACTTTCCTAGACTCCCCGTGAACGATATAACGTTAAGCGGTGTTCTAAACACGATTAACTTCTCCTAATGAGTGCGGAGTCCTTAAAGGCTTAAAATCTAGTTTCTTTTAAAATTTGTGCGGATAAACATTATATTCAATTTCGTGATTTGTAGGCCACGGAAAAGTTGATGAAATTCTTTACCGTATGTTGTGGGATTCGCTTGCACTTAAATCCGTATTAAATGGATGCAATGCACAAATCAATGAAAAAGTTGTTCAAAATATCAAACAATCGTTTTTTAAGTTTAAGCGCGGCGCTGCAACAAATACGGGTTAGTCAATTTAGTTTTCGGCGGCGAACTTACAAAGAATCCTACAAAGATAGAATAGTGGACACGTCGGATTTGAGAAAGAAGGAGTTAGAAAATATGTACCGATATGTTTTGGGTTAAAAAAAACCCTGTTTGAATTGAATCCGATTAGTTTGGAAAGTTCGCTTGCGCGGGTCAAACTATACGGATCTGTTGCACGGTACTACACTATCGCCTTGGTCTTGAATGTACACTTTGCTCCGCACGATCGCAGCTCGTAATTCCTTAAAATATGAAAATGTCGGAAAAATGGATATTTAGTGCGATAAAGCGATATAAGTGCCCAAACTCCTGCACACACAAAATTATAAAAATCAAACTATAAAAATGGGATAATAATAGAAAAAAGGAGCCTACGGAAAAAATTTGGAGCAATCCATGAAGATATGGCCCCCGGTAGCGGGAAATATGAATAAACCGGCGGTCGAACATTTGAATTGGGGGTCCAACTTCCTACTGTGTTCTCAGTATTCTAATAGTGTCCCAATTATATAGTTTAAATTTTCTAATTAATCTCAGAGTGTTAGCAGATTAAAATAATAGAGAGCAAAAAGTTAAAACGGTTACATTTTTTGTTTTTGTTTTTAAATTTTTTTTATTTTCGTTTCGTTTTCAGAATAATGTTAGTTGTATGCCAAAAAATATACAAAAGTTAACCCGAAATAATAAGAATAAAAACGTTGCCGTCTCCCCGGTAATGGCGCCATTTGATTGGTTGATATTTATTATGTCGTACTAAGTTTTAAAGATACCGCAATCAGGACGGCGTCGTGTGTAGCTAACCGTGATGAGTACAGGTCGTCCGCAGGGAGATGGTACGTTGTAGGTTCTTGTTCTCACGAGTTAAGCCAAAGATCTGGATTGTTCAATTCTAACCTATGTGTTTTGTATATATGCAAACGAAAGTTTGTTAGGGATAGAGATAGGTTAGTTTAAGTTAGAAAAATCCGTACTTATTCTTTTGTGCCTCATTTGACTATTGAAGTTAGGGTAATCGGAAACAACGTGGATTAGAGTGCTTAAACATGGTATTTGCAATTGTGCGAGAAATCCGGCCTATTGACCCTTGTTCTTTCGTTCTTATCTCTTGACCTTTGCCTCCGGCCAAACCAAACGCAACCGGACATAATTAGGAATCACCGCTATCTTGATAGGATAGGGTGCCTAACGGAGTGCTTGCATGAGATGTGGACGGAGTTCAATCAGTAAGTTTTGGGCAAAGGAAATGAGTAATGAAAATCTTAATTTAAACAACTCTTTTCATTCCTTAACAAGATCAACTACTCACAAACCATTATAAATATAAAAAGAGAATACAAAATAGAAGAGATCAAAGAAAACATCATTGCAAGTAAGTAAAGTGCAAGAAAATTAATTGCAAAAAAGTAAAGGTAAGAAGAAACTATGAACCATGGTGTAAGAAATTGAAGTCTTTATTAAAGTTCAAAATGAGAGTATAAGATAATGAATTCAAATACTAAAATCTAACTTTGCAAGCTCGGTTAAGAGGTTGCAAGATTAGATAAAATCAAAGATCTTAAGATTAATCTTATCTACTATGTACAAAACTTGAACTAACATTATAAAATGTAAGAATGAAAATGAAAAAAAGCAGTCTAAGTATATGGCCTTAAGCTTACTATCTGTTCTGATATATATAGTCACTTTATCAACAAAAACAAACAATAAACTTGAGATAATGTGACAACTTGGAATGAACAGAAGAAAAATGGAAGTAAAAGGAGGAGGTGGGGCCGCTGGTGGCGGGCAAAATAGGATAATTAGTGGTCGAATTGGCGGCAGTGGAGCCCGTCTTCTTGTGTTGGCTTTTTGACCTCTCCATTACCTCCCTGGCGTTGTTTGATTTTTCTATATGAACTTGAGTTTTAATCCGTAAATTTGGAGGGAAATGTAAGCTTTAAATCACTTAAACACTTTATCTCTACTCATCATACCAAAACCAAGTTGCTTTAAACAACTTGCCCACTTGAGTTCACACCATTATCATAGCAGCCACCAAGGTTCATGTATTCAAATATTATGTTCATATACAACTTATATCAAGTTTGACCATTTTGGATAAAATAAGTTGTACACTTATTTTCTTGCAATATCTTCTTGAATAATTATCCGTTTTTTATTCTGGTTGCAGTGTCGGCTCACAAATGTTGTATCTGTGCATTTGAGTGTGTTTTCAGTGTTTTGTCATGAATACCTGTATCTTGTACTTATTGAGTAAACACGGATTAATAGTACCGATATATCATAAAAATGATAATGAATGAGCGGTATTGAAATGCAGTTTTTCGTAATGAACAGTAACCCGTCTTCCAATTTTGGAAATTCTTAGCAAATAAACAGCCCTTTGATATTTTTTCAACCTAAGTGCATCTTTTTTTCTCTTTGATTAAACGAAGATTAAGTGGCCCCGCGTTTCATTAAAAAGAGATTTAACCGAAACCAGTTAAAAGAAATTCAAGTAAAGAAAAAAAGAAACAAATTAAAAAAATCGAGGAATAATCCCTACAAATCCATATGAGCATATCTCACACCATAGTCATCCTCCTATAACCTCTTAAGGGACCCACCTTTAAGCAGAATCTTCTGAAGCATCTAATCCTTTGTGCTCCTGTCCATCTTGGTCCAAGTATGCCTTGCGCCATGGCAATCCCTCCTCTGGAGAGAGCTTTGGTCTTTTCTGCAAACATTTGGAATATAAATCAACTTCCCTCATAGCCTTCCTTGATGTGTGTCGCCACTCGATTGGCCATCGCCCGACTTAACTTGCCCGTGCCATTCTCTAAGCATACAATCGGCCACATCCTTTCATCTTCAACCTGCACTATTTTGTCAATTTCCACATCAATGAAAACTTTTTCGGTTAAGGTCGCCTCCTTGAAATGGCATCCGGTAGTGATGGAGCTCCTTTTCGGACCTCCGTCAGATGTTGTCTTCCGTTGATCTCGCGATGAACTTGGCTGATTATCCTTCGTTGCGTGTGGGTCTCAATGGGTTTTTGGAGGAAGAGGTGAGGTGAGGGAATAGTCGCCGAGTACCTGCAAAGAAGTCCCGGGGAGGTTTGGTACCATCAAGGACCCTCCGACGCTCAAGTTAGTGATGAGATCCGAGCAGAGTAACTGTGTCAAGTGTAAAGAATTGCTTACTTGACCCCTCCGTGATGGGGGTTTATGTAGCGGTGGTGGTACGCAGCAGCAGGTGCGAGGATCTCGCCGGCAGTTACGCCCCCGACGTCACGCCCGCATAGAAAGCGGATCGCCCATTAATGGGGACTGATGGAATAGAACGTGGGATGTTGTTGGCGTAGAATCTGCACATGGCGAGATTCGCGGAGCGGCGGTTACGCCTGTGAGTGGTGACTTTGGTTGGGGGGCCGAGGAAGATGGCCTCGGCTGGGAGCTCGGGACGAGCATGGAGGCCGATGAGTCCAGGTCATGTGGTAGCTCGGCACGAGCTGCGGGGATGAGGAAGCCAATTTGCAGGGGGCCCCGAGGTGGGCCAGCTGGTGTTTGCAGGTCGGATACAGGGTAGCCGGGTCGGCCCCCTGTGGGCCCTCTTCTGGGTTCTGGACACGTCACCTGCCATGTGTCCTGATCTTGGAGGTCGCCAATATTGAGCACCATCATTAGCCCCCCACTCTTGCCCCGACCAGCTAGCGGGTCGGGTCAGGAGTGGACTACCGGGCCCCCCGAGGTGAGCTCCTTCTCAGGGTTATGTCGGGATGAGTCCTCGAGCCGTCAGTTGTCTTTTCTACTAGCGAATCGAGGAGAGATCTTTGAATTTAAAGAGAGTGCGCCGGCTTGTGCACTCTGCAGTCGAAGTGATGGTCCACGTGTCGAGCGTCAATTAGCTGATGTGACGTGCGCAGGTTTGCGGCGTCTGATGGGACGCGGTCCATCGCTGGGCTGCCATGTGGAGCGATCGGAGCCGTTGAGAGAAAGGAGCCGTTTCGGCGGGAGACGATGGGCGCCATTGGATGAGGCCGTATACGGTGATAAATATGGGTGGGGCCCGCCCTAAGGCCCTTACTCTCTCATATTTCTCTCTCTCAAGCCCCAGCTGCTCGGCGCTTGTCTCCCCTCTATAGTTCCCAATCTTTGAAGAATTTCTTTCACAGGTTAGATGTCTTCCCCTGTAGAATCAGTAGACGTTGTAGGAGTAGACGTTAGGGTTCCTTTAGATATGTCCGAGTCTCCTCGGGGAGTAGGGGCTGAGCCCTTTCCCCGGGGCTGTGAGGCGGGGGCCGCCTCCAGGGAGGAGGCGGTAGATGTAGCCCCCAGCACCTCGTGCTGGGTGAGGCATGAGGACGAGCTCGCCAATGCTCGAGCTCGCTTCCACATTCCCCCACGCTACACGCTTCGTCTGGCCGAGGAGGGAGAGAGGGCAGACCAGGTACGGGGCAGGGAGATTGCCCTGTATTTGGAAGCTTTTTGGGGCGGAATGCGCTTGCCCTTCTCTCCTGAGGTCATCGCCGCTTTGAATTTCTTCGGCTTGGCTCCCGGCCAGTTAGTGCCGAACGCGTGGAGGATCCTCCTCGGGTTCCTGATCCGCCTGAAGCTGCAGGCGGTTCCTTTCAGCCTTTCCCTTCTCGATTCCTCCCTTGCTTTCAAGAGTCACCCTGGCAGTCGAGCTGGAGACCCGAGGTGGGTTTACATTACTTTTAGGAAGCGGCCCAGGGTCGCTGCCGGGACTGGGGTCGTGGCCTTGCCCTCCTCCATTCACGACTGGAAGAAGAAATTTTTCTTCGTCTCCCCTCCCGAGGGCGAGGACTTGCCGGTGCCCACCAAGTGGTCGAGGGAGAAATGTCTGCCAGGGAACCTGTCCGATGACCTCGCCGCAGTGAGAGTGGCGTCGTGGGAACCCATCCCTCGACATGACGTGCTGCTGTCCGAGAGGGTTTTGAGCTGGGCCGGGCTTAGCCCCGTCGAGTTCGTCGGTAAGTTAGGCTTGCTTCTTGGGTTTACATTTTACTCGTGTTGCTGATCTGTTGGGTGTTCGTTTCATGCAGGATCCATGGACTTCGGCTCTCTCCGAGATGCTATGCACCAACCGAGGCAGCCTGCTAAGGCCGGGGGCACCAGCTCTTCCCGGGCACAGCCTGCCCCTGCTCCCACCGCCCCGGTGGTGGTGCCCTAAGGACGCTCGGCGGTGGATCCCGCCCCGGGCCCCAGCAGAGCGTCGGGTCGAAAGCGGGCCCTGATTGTGGAAGACACGGCCTCGGAAGAGGAGATCGGCTCCCCCTCGGAGCCGCTCAAGAGGAGTTCCCGAAGACCTTCCCGGGGCCAGTCCTCGCCGACCGTGGTGGAGGAAGGGGATTCCGGTTCGCGGTGCCGTCCGGGCTGTCGGTCGTGGAAAGCCTCCTCCATGAAATAGAGACCTCGGCCGGGGGTCGGGTTCCTGGGGGAACCCTCAGGGCTCAGCTGGCGTCGATCGTCCAGGAATCCGTGCAGGTAATCCCCCAGTGCGCGGTGAGATTTAGTGTTTTCCTTCATGTCTCTGATCATTTTTTTATGTCTTCCCAGACTCTCCAGCATGTGGCCCTCACCCTTCGCATGGAGACCGAGGTGGTAGCCCCGGCGGTGGAGGCCGCGGGCCAGCTCGCCGCGTTGCAAGAGAGCTCCAGGCGGGAGAAGGAGGCGATGTCGGCGAGGATCGTCGCCTTGGAGGGCGAGGTGGATGCTGGGAAAAGGGAGGTCGCCCGGCATCGCGAGGCCGCCGCGATCGCCGAAGGTAAGCTCGAGGACTTCCAGGTGCTCGCCGGCAACCTAAAGAAAACGGTGAAGACCCTCCGAAAGGAGCTGGGGGTGGCGGCCGAGGCCTTTAAGTCGGCTGGATCGAGGGTCGAGGGATTTTTATGACGACCTGGCCGTGGCCACGACCCACATTTGGCACGACGCCCTTGATGCCGTCAAGTCTCGGATGCCGGAGTTCGACGACGCGGATCTCCAGGACGAGTTCCCCCTCATGGGCACCGACGAGCAAGGGGGAGAGGCTCCCGGTGAGGAGGGGGCCGAGGGCCCAGCGCCCTCAGTGGTAGAGGTCGGGGACCTCGAGGTCGCGCCCGGGCCCGAGGTGTAGAGCCCCCGTTCTTCTACCTTCATTTTGTTTTTCTTTTGAATTTTGTAAGGCTGAGGAGCCCAAAAAATACCTTTTGTAAAAAACTTATCTTTGGCAGTAGTAATAAAGTTTTTCTTCAGCTGTGATAAAGTTTTTCTTTTTGCCATCTGTTTGTGAAGAATGCTCGTTTGGGATATTTTTAATTGCGCCGTTGTTCTTTCATGTCAGGTTGGCCCTCTGTCTAACGATCGTCGGTCGAGCTGACTGCAATCGCTTGCCGACGAGCGTCTCCGAGGAGGTATCTCCCTGGGCCCCGGAGTCGAGGGGGGATCGTTAATACTTGGACAGACTTGACATCCATTTCTGATTTAGAGTATTGGCCACCATATGGGGGTGATCGGGCAGGGCAGTTGCGCCGTCATCTCCTGCTAAGGCTTCATGCTTCTGTCGCGGCATTAGGGGGTTTACCCATCAGGGATGGCCGAGCAGGGTAGCTGCTAGGTTGCCTCTTTCTATGGCTTGGTTCTTTAGAGTCGTGGGTAGGCAACTACCAGCCTGGGGCGGTTGAGCGGGGTAGCCGCTCCGATGCCTCTTGTGAGGGCTTTTGATCCCCGGCGTAGAGGGTAGGAGTCGGAGTTTGACCGAGCAGGGTAGCTGCTCGGGTGCCTCTTTATGAGGGCCTTTGATCCTTTGGGACGGTGGTAGGAAGCTACCAGCTGTTGATGGCCGGGAAAGGACCTGACTGCCTCGGGGAGGGCTTTCTGATCCCCGGCGTTGCGGCAGGGAAGCTGCCCGCTGGGTATAGCCGAGCGAGGGAACCTCGGGCTTGACTGCCTCTGGGAGGGCCTTCCGTTCCTTCAGGACGGGGACTGAGCAGGGTTACTGTCCAGTGCCTCTTGGCGAGGACTTTGATCCTTGTCGGTTGTGGTAGGAAGCTACCAGCCGGGGATAGCCGGGCAAGGACCCGACTGCCTCTGGGAGGACTTTGGTCCTTGGCGCGAGAAAAGCTATAAGGCTGTAGGAAGCCCACCAAGGACCCTTGGCCGGGTAGGGTTACTGCCCGGTGCCTCTTGGCGAGGGCTTTTGTCCTGAAAGATAGCCAAGTGAGGGAACCTCGGGTCTCGATTGCCTCTGGGAGGGCTTTTTGATCCCCGGCGTTGTGGCAGGGAAGCTGCCCGCTGGGGATAGCCGAGCGAGGGAACCTCAGGCTCGGCGTGGTCTTCTCTGATCCCCGGCGTTGTGGCAGGAAAGATGCCCGCTGGGGATAGCCGAGCGAGGGAACCTCGGGCTCGGCTGCCTCTGGGAGGGCTTTCTGATCCCCGGCGTTGCGGCAGGGAAGCTGCCCGCTGGGGATAGCCGAGCGAGGGAACCTCGGGCTCGGCTGCCTCGGGGAGGGCTTTCTGAATCCCGGCGTTGCGGCAGGGGAGCTGCCAGCTGGGGACGACCGAGCAGGGTAGCTGCTGAGTCGAATCTTTGACGAGGTACAGCCTGGCCGTTCGGCTGTAGGTGCGGGGGATGGGAACGGTTGGGGCAACGACGTGCGCAGCTAGTGCATTGAATGCGGGGGGAGGCGAAGCGACAGGGGCGCGTCACTTCGTTTCCACCGGATAACGTTCGATGGACACCACGTGGCGGCTGTTGGGTTGCACAACGGGGCTATATAAGGAATACCGGTTCTTCCCCGTTCGCAGACAGAGGCTGGAACTTGCGCAGCTCCGGTTGGCGGAGATCTTTGCCGAGTACCATGAGCAGTGCTCGCTGCACCCCGTTCCCCCACTATTGTAACTTTCCCCTCCCCTTTTTTTTCTTTTCATGTATGGCTGAGGACCCCATAATACCCTTTGAATAAACAAGGCTTTTCTTTCTTTTTCGCAATGCTCCATTGATCTTTATTAAATTAACAGTAGATCATAGGAAGAATTTACATTGCTTAAAAAAAAGGTACATGCTAAAGGATGACTTTGCTGGCTTGGGCCGAGCTCCCTGAAGGGCTGTCGGCCCCTGCACTTGGCGTAGGGCATGGGGCTCCTTGAGTTCTGGGCTAGCCGTCCGCTGAAACAAGCATAATCTGGCCGATGGTCAGGTCGGTGGGAGGGCGATGCTGCTCCTGCTCGCGGTCGGTCTGTCGTTTGTCCCTTAGGTAGGTGGCGAGGTGCCCAGACAGGATGAGCTCCTCGATGTAGTCCTTCAGTTGTTTGCAGTCCTTCGTGGCGTGGCCCAGTACCCGGTAAAAAGCGCAGTAGGGGCCCCGGGTTCGCTTAGCGGCCTGACGTGGGATCGGAGGGAACTTGAAGAACCCCTCATTCTGGGCCTCCTCCAGTAACACCGCGAGGGAGACGTTGAAGGGGGTATACTCCTGAAACTTCGGGTGGTAAGGCTGCTGACACTCCGGCCTCTCCTCCCGAGTCCTCTTCTTCTGGTCGGGCCGTTCCGCCCGGGGAAGGTTAGCATTCACCTCGGATTCCAGCTGGACCTCGCGCTCGGTCCACGCTTTGACTTCGGCCATAGTCTTAGGTTGAGCCAGCGCAAAGGAGCGCAGCCATGCTTTGTGCCTCAGACCGGATCTGAGTGCCTTATGACGGTTTCGTCACGGTGCTCGGGCACCTCGAGAAGGGCGTTGTAGAAACGGGTAATATAGGCATTGAACGTTTCCTTGTCCCCGCTCTTAACCGTGAAGAGGCGATCGACCGTGCGCTTCTGTCGACGGTTCCCCACGAAATAGCCGAGGAACTAGGTAGCCAGCTCGTCGAAGGTCGAAATCGAGCATGGCTTGAACCCCCGGAACCAGTCCCGACCTGTGCGGATGAGGTGGCCGGGAAGGTCCTACACTCGGCGGCGTCGAAGTGATCCTGGAAGCTCATTCCCGCGGTGAAGGCGTCCAAATGGTCCTTCGGGTCGGTCTTCCCGTCGAACATAGAGACCTTTGGGGGCTTGTTACGCGAGGAGACGCGCACGGTGAGCAGTTCCTCGGTGAACGGCTTCGTGAGCGAGTCGGAGGCGTACTTAGCCCCGTCGCTCGAGAGGTGAGCTTCTCGGCGTATGCCCTCGATCTTCTTCTCGAGGGCGTCGAGCCGACCATGGTACCTCGAGGAATCGGTGCCTCAGGATTCCTGGCCCCCGCGGCCCCGGTTTCTCTCAATGAGGTGCCTCAGGTCCCGGGACGGGGTAGCTCTTGAGTCGTCGGGGCAGACACCTTCTGTGCGGCCCCGCTGATCATGGTGGGGTCGGCCACGCTCGTGGATAGGTGAGGTGACCGACGTTTCCTCGGTGGGGTAAAGGTCACGAGGAGGCTCGAGGCGAGGCGCCCTGGCGGCGGATCTCGGCGTCGAGCCCTGGGGTGCCCAGCGGGCCTCAGGAAGAACCGGTTCGAGGGATCGGCGGCCAGGGGATGCAGCCTGTCGTTGGTCGGCCGTCCAGACAGGGACAGAGCCTTCTGGAGGCGGCGGAGCAGCGATCTGGGTCCCGGGCGAGGCCGTTTGGACGCGGACGAGGGCCTCTACGAGGGATTGCAGACGATCTATCCGGCCTGTGAGGGCGTTGACGACGGCCATGGGAGGAGGTTCGTCCCCGCTTTCGGTGAGTGGAAGGCGGCGGCTGGTACTGGGATCCCCAGGATGGTCGTCCGCCATGAGGGTGGAGATAGGAAGGCCACCTTTGTATTTTGTGGAGTTTTAGTTTCCCACAGACGGCGCCTACTGATGGAGCTCCTTTTCGGACATCCGTCAGATGTTGTCTTCCGTTGATCTCGCGATGAACTTGGCTGATTTTCCTTCGTTGCGTGTGGGTCTCAATGGGTTTTTGGAGGAAGAGGTGAGGTGAGGGAATAGTCGCCGAGTACCTGCAAAGAAGTCCCGGGGTGGTTTGGTACCACCAAAGACCCTCCGACGGTCAAGTTAGTGATGAGATCCGAGCAGAGTAACGGCGTCAAGTGTAAAGAATTGCTTACTTGACCCCTCCGTGATGGGAGTTTATGTAGCGGTGGTGGCACACAGCAGCAGGTGCGAGGATCTCGCCAGCAGTTAGCCTCCGACGTCACGCCCGCGTAGAAAGCGGATCGCCCATTAATGAGGACTGATGGCGTGGAACGTGGGATGTTGTTGGCGTAGAATATGCGCATGGCGCGATTCGCGGAGCGGCGGTTACGCCTGTGAGTGGTGACTTTGGTTGGAGGGCCTAGGAAGATGGCCTCGGCTGGGAGCTCGGGACGAGCGGGACGGCAGAGGAGTCCAGGTCTTGCGGCAGCTCGGCGCGAGCTGCGGGGACGAGGAAGCCAATTTGCAGGGGTCCCGAGGTGGACCAGCTGGTGTTTACAGGTCGGGTACAGGGTAGCCGGGTCGGCCCCCTGTCGGCCCTCTTCTGGGTTCTGGACACGTCACCTGCCATGTGTCCTGATCTTGGAGGTCGCTAATATTGAGCACCATCAGGTAGACTGAGTAATAGACTCGTCTCCTTCGTCGCTTAATAAAACCGAACCACTGTGCATTCATTCCATGGTCATGTGGGCCCTTTTCCCTCTGCTTCATTAAGGCGGGTGAGGGCCTCCCTCTCCAAGTAGGTCCTAACCTTCATCGGAGACTCAGCTTTTAACTTGTCCTTTCTATCATCATAAAAATCCATGCTATTGTGTGATGACGGTTGATATTTTCTTCCACCGGGAGACCCACATTTATCGATATAAGAAAAGAAATGGTTTCGCGACACATGATTCCCCAATCATCATAGGAACCCAAGTGCATCTTTGATTGCTTGAGAGCATGACCTTATGCAATTTATTTGTTGCTTTTTGAAGCTTGTTGCATGTGTGTTCGTAAGTTCCAATAAAGCACATGTTCTCACGGTCATATTTATTTAGGTAAAATATAAGGGGAATGTTTTTAGGTAAATCTAAGGGTGATGCAAATATTTAAGTCATATTAAATACTTCATGTGCAAATCCTGTGATTTTTGCTTCAGTGTTTTTGCAACCAAACAATTGGTTAGCACCATAAACGCAAATCCTTTAAGGGAAATTGTGTTCAACCAAACAAATGATTTGGTGCCTATTACTGCAACTGATCATGCATGCAACAAATGCTGCATCTACAAAATATCGCAAACCAAATAACCTCTAAAATACTCCGGTTGCGCTTGGTACATGGACTGGAAGATTACGAGAATCCTCACATTCCCGGATATTTTTTTCAAGGAATCTTGTATTAACGTACTTGCAATATTTTAATCCTCCCCAGCAACATATGTAGACGTTTGCAGATTCCGTTCTGCCGGGAACTAGTCATACGGTGGGTGAACCTCGTTAACAAATCTCTTGCCTCTCTATATTTGATTTCCTATTTATATTCTTTCATATTTATATTATTCTTTCGTCGTTTAGTTGCATAATTGTGTTTGCATGATTGTGTTTGTGTAATTGTGTTTGCTAGATCAACGGAGGGTAACGGAAACTACGTCCTTTTCCCCAGTTTCTTAGATCGTCATTTTGAAGGTGTTGGTTCATTTCAAGGGAGAAATTAAGTTTGCTGCGACAGAGATGAAATATGGTGGAGGATAATGTAAGGATTGAAAAGTTTAATGTTCAGAATTTTGGTTGGTGGCGCATGCAGATGGAATACTACTTATATCAAAATGAGCTATTTTTTCCATTGCTTGGAGAAAAGTTTGAGAAGATGGCACATGAGGCGTGGAAGCTTTTGGATAGGAAAGCCCTGGCGACAATTCGGTTGTCGTTGACTCCATAAGTGATCTTTAATATCTCGAAAGAGAAAACAACCAAGGCGCTAATGACAACATTAGCGAAGTTATACGAGAATCCTTCTATATCAAACAAAATCTTCCTGATGAAGAAGCTTTTCAATATGAAGATGGCTGAAAACAGCTCGGTGACGGAGCACCTGAATGATTTCAACAGCGTGACGAGCCAACTCGAATCGGTGGAAATCGTCTTTAAAGACGAGATTCGAGCACTTTTATTTCTCTGTTCGTTGCCGGAGAGTTGGGAAAACCTAGCCATAGCAGTTAGCACCTTGATCTCGGGGACTCTCACGATTAATGATACAGTGAGTTGCATATTAAACGATGAGATGCGGAGAAAGGCCGGAAGTGGGAGTTTGGGAACTTCTGCTCTTTCGGGGGAGAATCGCGGTAGAACAATGGAAAAGGGGAAGGGAAGAAGGGAAAGTCTAAAAGCCGAGGAAAATCATTAAAAACAATCCAAGGTGGGTGTTGGAATTGTGGGAAGAAGGGTCACAGGAAAAGTGACTGTAAGGCTCCAAAGAAAGACTCGAATAAGAAGGCGGATGGAAATGAAGCTAATGTGGCGTCTATACGAGAACATGGGGATCAATGTTTAACGGCGAGCGAGAGCATAAAGGCGGATACTTGGTTCCTAGATTCGGGGGCATCCTTCCATTGAATTTCGGGATGACATCACTTCAGTGAGTATATTCATGGGGACCTTAGGCATGTGACGGTAAGGAAACGGTCAGCCATGCAAGATCTTTGGTAAAGAGACGATCATCTTGCAACTGTCAGGAGGTGGTTAATTAAAATTGAAGAATACTTGTCATATTCCAAATTTGAAGAAGAGCTCGATTTCTACTTGTCAGCTTGACAACGAATATTTTATTACGATATTTGGGAATTCGCAGTGGAAGATTACCAAAGGGTCGTTGGTGGTTGTAGGGGAAAGTTGAGCGGTTCATTGTATTCCTTCAGTGGAACTAGCAGATGTTTGGTTGCATTGGCATCGGGTTCGGAGTTAAATTCGGAGACTTCGTTGTGGCATAGGCGATTGAGGCACCTCAGCGAGAAGAACATGAAAATTCTTCAAGGAATGAGGCTTCTTTCGGGGCTGAAGAAGGTGATGTTGGGGCTTTGCGAGAATTATTTTTGCGGGAAGAAAAACATGCTCAAATTTCAGATTGGTGGCATAACAAAGAAGACCAAGAAGTTGGAGATGGTGCATACGGACGTATGAGGTCCACCCACGGTGGAGTCTTATGAAGGTAATCGGCACTTCGTGACATTCATCGACGATGAAAACCGGAAGACATGGATGTATGCGATGAAGAAGAAGTCCGATGTGTTTGGTATCTTCAAATATTAGATTGCGCAGGCGGAGAACTAAACGGGTCTGAAGGTTAAATGCCTTAAGTCTGATAATGGAGGGGAATACTGCACACAAGAGTTCGAGACGTTTTGCTCACAGAAGGGTATTCGTTGGCTGAAGATGGTACCGGAGACGCCACAGCAAAATGGCATCGCTGAAAGGATAAACAGGACAATTCAAGAGCGAGTGCGGAGCATGCCCTTGGATGCGGATGTACCAAAGTTCCTATGGGCAGCATCGGTTGATGCTGCAGTGTAATTGATTAACAGAAGCCCAGCAAGCGCGCTTGATAGAGGCATTCTAGAAGAAAATTAGTCAGGTAAACCCGTTGATTACTCGCAGCAAAAATTATTTAGCTGCGTTGCTTATTCTTTGGTTGATAAGGCAGAAATGAGTAAACTTGACTCCAAATCAAGGAAGTGCGCTTTCATCGGATATGGTGGGGATGAGTTCGGATATAGGCTATGGGATTACACAAGCAAGAAGGTAATACGAAGCCGAAACGTCATCTTTGATGAGCAACACTTGTACAAATATGAAAAACAAGTCGAGGAAGGTGCAGTACGTGTGTTCGTCGAGTTAGATGAAACTCAAGAGACCATTCAGGTTCCTACAGTTGGTGATCACAACGTGGATGAAGTCGCAGTGCAGGATCAGGTTCAAGAACAGGATGGTGACCATGTTCAGCAATCAGATATGCCAGTTCTGAGAAAATGTAAGAAAGAAAGGAGGATACCTGAAAGACTTGTGCCCGAGTTCTTTTTGTACACAGATGCGGGAGAGCCCGAATCCCTTGAAGAAGCAACAAACGATGGTGCTAACAAGCAGTAGGAGCAAGATATGGATAGGGAGATGGAATCTTTGAAGAAGAACCATATGTGGGACTTAGTGAAACTATCCAAGGATTGGAAAGCATTATTTAATAGGTAGGTGTAGAGGATTAAAGATGAGTCCGATAGTATGAAGTGGTACAAGACTTGTTTGGTAGTGAAGGGGTACGCATAAAAATAAGATATTGACTATCAAGAGATTTTTCCCCTGTGGTAAAGATGAAATCTATTCGGGTTATCCTTAATATTGTGGCAGTGGAGGATTTGCACTTAGAGCAGGTAGATATCAAAACCGCGTTCCTTCATAGAATTTTGGAGTAGGAGATTTATATGATCCAACCACCGGGATACGAGTTGAAGAGGAAGGAGAATATGGTGTGTAAGCTGTGAAAGAGCTTGTATGGCCTCAAGAAAGATTTTAGGCAGTGGCATCTCAAGTTCGATCAGTTCATGCTAGAGACAGGATTTGTACAGAGTGAATCAGATCATTGCTTCGACATTCAAACTTTTAAGGACGGAGACTATATTATTCTGTCACTATATGTGGATGGCATGTTGGTAGCGGGTCCGAGTTTTGAGAAGATTCAAAGTTTGAAGAAGATGATGGCCGAAAAATTCGCTATGAAGGATTTAGGAGCAACAAAGAAAATCTTGGGTGTGAAGATCGTTCGAGATAGGAAGCGGCGGAAGCTGTGATTGTCTCAAAGGGACTACATTGAGAAGATTTTGAAACGGTTCAACACGGAAAAGTCAAAGCCGGTGAGTACGCCCTTAGCGAGGCATTTAAAACTCATGAAGCGGTTATTCCCGAAAACCCAAAAGCAGAAGGACGAGATGGCGAGAGTACTATATGCTTTTGCAGTGGGGAGTTTGATGTATGCAATGGTGAGTATGAGACTTGATATTGCACATGCAGTGGGAGTTGTTAGTCGGTATATGCAAAATACGGGGAAGGAGCATTGGAATGCGATTAAGTGGATTCTAAGATATCTTAGGGGTACATCTAGTCATTGTTTATGCTTCGCGGGTGACTCTTTAAAAGTGTAAGGGTAAGTTGATGCGGACTATTCAGAATATCGAGATAGTGGGAAGAGCACAACGGGGTACGTATTCACGGATGTGGGAATAGCGGTGAGTTGGGTCTCTCAATTACAAAAGATGGTGGCATTGTCAACTATGGAGGCGGAGCACATGGCGATCATGGAACCCAGCAAGGAGATGATATGGTTGCAAGGGTTGCTTGAAGAATTGGGCAAAAAGCAAGACTTCAATACCTTGTGGAGCGACGGCCAAAGTGCGATTCATTTGGCGAAGAATGTGGTATATTACTCTCGGATGAAACACATCAAAGTGTTGTACCATTTCATTCGCATAGCGATTGAAAAGGAGGATTTGGCAATGCAGAAAATCGCTGGAAAGAAGAATCCGGCGGATATGTTCATCAAGGTTGTAGAAAAAGAGAAGCTGAATTTCTGTTGCAGATTGATGAACCTCTCCATGAACATCTGATGAGGAGAGGGTAGAGCGGAGTCATGTAAAGTCTACTAGCGCTCAGAATCAAGTCTGAAGTATCTCCAAGTGGGTGATTGTTGAAATTATGGAGAAACTTCAAACACAAGACATATCATATTTTACTAAAACCAAGATTTCTTAATTAAAGGATGTCTTATCGCAGTTTATTAATTATAGCAGTTTCTTAATTAAGCAGATGGCTGAGTCTTAGTTGGAATAGGAGTGTCTTATGGCAGTTTCTTAACTATGGTAGTTACTTAATTAAGGAATTAGTTTGTGTATAAATAGGGACCTCTAATATGTAATTTATACACCAACACTACAACCAAATAGAAGAGAGATCATTGTATGAGAGGGTAAAGATTTAGATCTAGAGAGTTTTGAAAGAAAACTCTTAGGGTTGAGATCTAGAGAGTTTTGAGAGAAAACTCCTATGGTTGTTCGTGGTGTACTTGATTCAAGATTATAGTGGACGTTTGTAGATTTCGCTCTGCCGGAGACTAGCCATACTTTGGGTGAACCTTGTTAGCAAATCTCTTTCCTCTTTGTGTTCGATTTTCTATTTTTATTCTCGCATATTTATATTTGTTCTTTCGTCATTAATTGAGTAATTGTGTTTGTGTGATT
Organism: Agapanthus africanus; assembly: GCA_030015575.1. Classification (NCBI taxonomy): domain Eukaryota; kingdom Viridiplantae; phylum Streptophyta; class Magnoliopsida; order Asparagales; family Amaryllidaceae; genus Agapanthus; species Agapanthus africanus. The sequence continues at coordinate 870,636,253 of JASDDO010000022.1, read as the reverse complement.
TGGGTGTTATTGCGAGCATTGTTCCGTGCATCGTCAAATGGAAGTTCTCAGGTGACATGTGTATAGGTTAGTCTTCGGACCTGAGATCGTCATTTGTCTCGTATGAGTTCCCACTTTGCTTTGATCACCACCCTACCACGGCTCTACTGAGTCGTGCAAACATGATTTGGTTGGGTACAGTCCCGAGCCACATGGAGGTAGTGAGTAATTGTTGGGGACTCGTCTCTCCCGGTATAGGGAGTCGATATCGCATTGTGTTCGATTGGTCAGGACCATAAGACCTTGGCCAAGGCAATTGGGATTTACTGATAGGTTGATCAGTAATTTCCCGGATTGGTCCTGAGCCGCATCAGCATGAATTATCAGGTTATTAGGGTCTGACGTTTACCACCCCCTAGACCCGGTATACGATACTCTTAGACGAAGAGACCGGACTGTACGAAGATTGTCACGGATAGGCTTAGTAGGAGTTCGGACGAGTTTGGTCGTCGGCTTTCCTTTTCGACAGGTACCTGGGTAGCCGTTACGTGCAGCTAGTACCGCTGACATGCTTATGGTTAAACCCACTACCAGCGTACTGTTGAGTCTTTAGAATCCCACACAGAGGGTTTCCCTACTTCGGGCGAAACGATATAAAGGCCGTATGGTTTTACGGCAGGGTTCGATCACATACGTGTACTTGTGCACATATGATATTCGGACGGATAACACTAAGGGGCTTTGATTTAATCCGGATTCTATTATTATATTATTCTTGTAATTGTGCAAGATGTTTATAGAAGAAGACACCTCGTTATTGTTTTAACCATTTAGGTTAAATGGTTAATGAAGTGGAGGTATGAGGTGTTCATTTATCATTAAATGAAGCATGGCTACTTGGTGACTCATATAGTGACTCATTGTTTACTATTAAGGCAAGGTGGCTTCAAGATGTTTTGGAGAATTATTGATTCTTAATATTATTCACATGAGTTAGCCATTCTTCATTCTATGCTTATCACAAACACTCTCTTATCTCCTCCAAGCTTTATCATCTTCTATCTCAAAACCCTAAAAGTCTCATGTGTTGAGAAACCTAGGGTTAGTAAGACAAATCAATTCATCATCACTCTCTAATTTATCTAGGCTACTTAGATTAGCATACTAAGTACCCTAGTTACCTCGTTTTGGAGGTAGGAGCTCAAAGTACACACTCTCGGGTGGATCATCTTTGACGCGGGGAGGCCGTCGATCAAGCGCGATCCGTGCATCCTTTTAGGAGCTAAAGGAGAGGAGTGAAGACCCGAAGGACTTGATTCTTTAGGTATAAACATCAATCATAGTAGATAGAACCATTTAGCTTGCTAGTTAGGTTTATGGTAGATCCGGCGTTAACGGGTTATTCTAGCGCCAGTTTAAACTCGTATAAAAAATTCTGTTCCGCAAAAGGCCACGGATGATGGCCAGGGCGTTAGTGTAACCCAACATGGTATTAGAGCCAGCCCATAAACCATATACTAGCAGTTTTAAACAATGTTAAAGTAACGAAACCGAAACAACTCCGAAATAAAAAATCCTAAAACCAAGTTTCTGTCGAATTTAAAAAGTCTTCATTTTTTTTAAACAATTGCAGAAGACTACTCTTATGACAACTAGAACACCAGAGAAAAACGAGGCATGAATTTAAAAATTTGGCCGGCGAGAATGTGTTTTGGACCGGCATGGCCGGTTTTACTGTAGCAAACGATGCTCATTTTTTTTTGGTTTTCTATAAGTCTTGGATTTAGGGTTTCAGGATATGTTTGATTTTGCTTAGGTTGGATATTTTGTTATCTTTGGTATTGGGGAAATACGGAGTATTTCGAAGTTGTTATTTTAACGTTGTTTATAAGTTTTAGTGCATACATTACTATTTGCGACCGTGAATGTCATTAGAGCGGTATAACCCGTCTAACTACTATATGTTCTATTAGACGGGTTTGCGAACATGACATTCACGTTGATGTTCTGTGTTTGAGCTGAGGTTGTGGTTAGATTGTCGTGGTGGATAGCTTACGGTGCAATGGTAGTAGTACAGTTAAGATTCATTTGTACATTTGTTATTTCGGGGCGAGCGTCCGACATATGGACAGCCGTTACTGCCATGTTGTATATTATTTGTTTGGGGCACGACCGGATTGAGGTCGATGTCACCCTTATACATATATTTCTTTTTCTGTACTAGGATTACCCCGCGGTGGAGTGCACAAATAGCCGGGTTCTAGAAGGTAACAAGACCGCATCTCATGGCACTGAGATGGAGGGGGCTTCACTCTAGAATTGGCAGGCTATTCGCCGTACTCATAGGGGGTATAGTATGACCCACGGAGGGGCGCTCAACTTACCAGATCCCGTGGAGTGTTGGGTGGCCCATTCACTTTGTTGATTGGAGTTGTCTCACTTCTGGGATTGGCGGGTAACTTGCCGTGCTCGCAGGGGTCCAGGTTTTCATTGCACGGGCTATCCACACGACCGGGAACGTCGGGTCTCATTTGCGGTTCAAATGAAACCCGAGGCTCCAAGATTATCCACCATTCTGTGTTGCTTGCTGAGATTCTGTGATGTTGCTTATATCATGCCTGGGAAGAATGTTATATATATTTATATAAATACCAGTAGATGTTGTATATATTTTTCACCCGCGCTAGTTCAGCCCCCACTCTGTCGTTAGTTAAGTAACCTAACCGTGCATGACGGGTCCCGTGGCGAATGCAGATGGCATATACGTACATTATATTTTCGTTCTTTTCTGGTGTGATAGGTTAATTGATGGGACCGCATTAATTTTGATTAATGCAAGAAGAGAAACCTAAAAAGATGTTGTTGAAACAAATTTCGAAAAAATACAGTTATATTCTTTCGCTTTGCATAGTGGTATTTGGTCGTGAATTTCCAGCACCTCATTCAAGGAGGCAAGAGCAGAGATCCCTTCGCGGGGAGTAACCTTTTGAGCAAAACTTTATACTGTAGATTGCTCGGTTTTTTCAAAACCAGAATTTTTCAAAAGCGGAGCCTAAACCACTCCTTTTCAAAACTGCTCAGATTCCTTCAACGATATCAAGTTCATTACGTTAAAGGGTTTTTCGCCAAAAACCCAGCCTTAGACCTCCGTCATTTTGGATGAGTAGTACCTAGTATTCGTGCTGCGTTTGTTGTCCTTTGTCAAGGCGTAGTGTACGGTAGCTAGATATTGCTTGTCTGTTGCATAGAAATGCGATTATCTAGGACAGTCATATAACCTTGTTGGCCATTGTCAAGGGTTTGTACGGGTGGGTCTAGATTAATCCAGGATAATGACGAGTTGAACTTGACTAGTGATTTATGATTTGTTGGCCTTTATCAAGGTCATGATCTGCTAGGGGGAAAAAACCATATCGGGAGTTTCAAATATATAGGAAAATTGCTAGTGTTGAATACCTTCTGGAGTGTGGTGACTAGAGTGGCTTCCATCTAGTGCATCACGCAATGATAGTTAAATCCCGATCCCACTGATGAGTATAATTACTCTTGAGAGATCATTTCACTTAACAATCAATACTATAAAACAAGTAGGTGTCTAAAACGGTGTTAGCGGGGCTATGCCTCCAGAGAAAAAAGGTTATATAATTAAGGAACTTCACGAAAGCGTTGGAAAACCTCTCTCGAATACCAACACTAGCCTGGCCGAAAGGTTAAGCAAGTATTGTAACATGCGATTAATCCTGACTAGTTCTCCTTTTAAGCTTTGATGGAGAATTCAAGGAAACAGTAGGAGCCATCCTGATTAGATAAACAAATAACCAATCTAATCTTGCAAGGGCGCACGCTAAGTGTTTCTTTTCTCTCTCTCCAGGTAGCAACCATTTCACGCCCTAATCAAGATAATAAAATGTATCACTTGACCGATCCAAATTTTTATTCGGGGCTGGGGAAAGTCGGTTCGGCTCTAACTTATGGCAGCAGTCATGAGTATGAGCAAGGGAAATAGGATTGCATGAATTCCTTGATGACCCCAACGAAGAAGAAGCATACTATTGCGTCTTCTTCAGGTGTTCTTGTTATTGAGCATTATTTTTCGGTCAGTCCTACCTCCTGGGTGCTAGATACCGGATCAGGATCTCATATCTGTAATTTATTGCAGGGACTGAGAAAAAGTAGAATGGTTGGACCTGGTGATATGTCCCTCAAAGTAAGGAACATAGCACACGTTCATGCTGCAGCCGTCGGAGAATATCACCTAGTGTTGCCAAAAGGCAATACTATGATTTTGAACAATTGCTACTATACACCTTCCATGGTTTGCAACATCATATCAGTTTCTTTATTTGATAAAGATGGATATAAGTTTGTTCTTGATAGAAATATCATGAACATTTACCTTAATCAGGTATTGGTTGCAGAAGGTACACTGTGTAATGGTATCTATATTCTAAATCAAAACACAGTTTTCAATATACAAGACATACGCAAGTGGAAGAGTCCGGAAATGATTGAATCCTACTTGTGGTATTGTAGACTTGGTCATATCAGAGAGATAAGATTGAGTAAATTGTATAAGGATGGATATTTGAATACGTTCGAATTTTCATTTTATTAAACTTGTCAGCCCTGTCTCAAAGGAAAATTGACCAAATCTCCGTTCACCGGACACAGAGAAAGAGCAGCAGAGCTCTTGGGACTCATACACAGTGATGTATGTGGTCCGATGTCTATACATGTAAGGGGGTTCTCGTACTTCATCACATTCACTGATGATCTCTCTAGGTTCGGATATGTGTATCTAATGAAACACAAATCTGAAGCTTTTGACAAATTCAAAGAATACAAAAACGAAGTAGAGAACCAGACTGGTAAAAGTATCAAGATCCTCCGATCTGATAGAGGAGGGGAGTACTTGAGCACAGAATTCCTAGAAAACCTAAACGAGAATGGAATTCTTTCTCAGCTTACTCCTCCATACACACCACAACACAATGGTGTATCGGAGCGGAGGAATCACACCCTTTTGGATATGGTTCGCTCCATGATGAGTAATAATGAGTTTCCTATTTCATTTCAGGGACATGCGCTTCAGACAGCGGAATACCTTTTGAATCAGGTTCCTTCTAAATCTGTGCCTAAGACTCCGTATGAAATATGGAGTGGAAAGGAACCATGTCTTAAGCGTACTAAGATATGGGGTTGTCCGGCCTATGTTAAAACACAAAATCCGGACAAACTTCAGGCACAATCGTTTTTATGTAAGTTTGTGGGATATCCAAAGCATTCTCAAGGATATCTGTTCTACCACACTGAGGAACAAAAGGTGTTTGTATCTCGCCACGCCACCTTTTTAGAAAGGGAATTTCTTTCAAAAGAAATTAGTGGGAGTACGGTAGAACTGAAAGAAACTTCTGAACCACAAACTGAAACTGATGATTTGGTGGAACTGTTAAATTCAGTAATCCCAGACGAACCTCAGCCACTCCGCAGATCTAGTAGGATTTCTCATCCGCCCGAGAGATACTATGGTTTTCTCATAGACGGGGATAGAGACGATTGCATCTTGGAAGAAGATGATCCTACTAGTTTCCCGCAGGCCATTATCAGTAGGGACTCTGATAAGTGGCTGGATGCTATGCGATCCGAGATGGAGTCCATGTACACCAATAAAGTGTGGACCTTGTGAAGGGTTTCCTACATCACCACTACAAGGGTTTGGAGGCAACACACATGCCATATTTAATATTTACATGGTGCTAAAGAAACTATCTTAAGGATCATGCTAGAAAATTTAGGGCAACTAAACTTTAACACAAACACAAGTAGTAAAAGCTAGGGTTTTGAGAGTACAACCTTTGTAGCTCCCTACGCTACACTCCTTGGCTACTTGAGGGTTGGAAAAAGGTCCGCTTGAGATCCTCTAGGTCCACGACGATCCACCCGGAGTCCTCTTTGTCCAAGCTTGAAGCTTCACTAGATCAAGAGAAGAAATGGAAGCTAACACTCTACACTAATGGGCAAGACTAGTGTAGAATGGTGTTGTGGTTGGTTTTCTCACTTCAAAATCCTAACTTGGCAACTCTTTTGCTCACTTGAGAAAACTAGAGAGCAAGAGAGAAAGGAGGAAGAAGATGATGGCTTATAAAACTCAAGATAATGATAAGCTTGTAAAATAAAAATGAGAAAAGAGAATATATATATTTTCTATCTCTCATTCTTAACCATAGTTATAAAATATCTAGATATTTTAGTTTGGAACAAAGATGGCCATAGAAAATGAATCATGGTTAAACTAATGGGTTAGAGCAAGAATAAAATATTTAAACCATGATAACAATTTCCATTTCCATTTTTCTTTTCCAAAAATAATATCCATATATTTTATAAAGGGTGTGAGTCTTATATAGCCACCATCCACTATATCAACAACCATGATGGAATGATATATGCATGTATGTGTGCATGCACATCCATATGTGCATGAATAAGAATAAATGCATACATGCATGCATACAACAAAAAAGACAAGAAAGGGTTTAAAGTGAGAAACTAATGGTCAATGATAAATCAACACTTGATTTAGCAAACCGGTCATATCGCATACGACCCGACCAAAAGCAAACCGCCCGATCAATATACGGTATCTCAGACGCGCATTTTAACCGGGTCCACGCGCATATCTCATATGCGCACCACATCGTTTCGTCTGGACTAGGCAACTCCATTGTGGGACTCTAAGACTCGTCAATACGCCGGCAGTGGGTGATGATCATATCAAGCACTCCCAAGCCGCAAGCGGTCAGCTAAACGTAACGGCCACCCGGATATTGTGCGATCAGAAGAAAACAAGCGAACATGTCACAACTCCCGTCGAGCCAACCGGAAACACTACCGTACAGTCTGGTCTGTTCGTCAGATATACTGCATATCGAGTCTAGGGATGGTGACGTCGACCCCAATAACTCAATAAGTCGTGCCGATGAATGGTCTATAACAGATCGAGAAACTACTGATAACACTTATCAGTAAATCTCAACAGCCCTGGCCAGGGACTTACTGATATAGCTAATCGAGCATAGCACAGCATCCACTCCCAATACCGGGAGAGACGAAACCCTTCCTATCGCTCATCGCCTTCGTGTGTCTCGGGACTGTACCCAACGGCCACCTGTTTGCACGACTCAGTAGAGCCGTGGTAGGGTGGTAATCAAAGTACAGTGGGAGAACACACAAGACTCTATGACGATCTCGGGTCTACAGACTAACCTGCACCAGTGTCACCTGAGAACTGCTATCCGACGATAGATATAATTCCATATAGGAGTTCTCGGTGAGTCCGTCCAGTGTACCCAGTCACCACTGAGCACCCGTATACGATCTCGATGTCAAACATCGATGAATGTGGGAACATCCATCGCCCATTGTATGGGTCTAGTATCATATACGCTAGTCTACTCTGGTATATTGATGCCCCATCTCGATACACCTACGATTAGGGACATTCCAGGATATGCTTATAAACTACAGATGTCCCACTAGTATGATCTCTATCATCATCACAGTAGTCAAGCCTATATCCTCAGGGCTTTATCAACATGTGTGAATGAATAAAAGCATGATCAAATCAACATGTCAGATAAAGAAGAACCAGATAGCATACTATCATGTCAAGAAAGAATGTACACTGAATATATATATATATATATATATATATATATATATATATACACACACACATGTATAAATACATCCACTATCATATAATGGCCTCTAGGGCATACATATATCCAACAATCTCCTACTTGCACTAAGGCCAGTTATTGGCGTATCTCATACCCAACATCTCAAAAAGTCGCTCATGCTGCGGCTGAAGGAGGGCCTTGGTGAGTGGATCCACGGTGTTATTCTTTGTGTCTACTCTCCTAATCTCGATCTCGCGGTGATCTACAATCTCCCGGATCAAATGAAAGCGCCTCAGGATGTGTCTGGACCGCTGATGGGACCTGGGCTTCTTGGCTAACGCCATAGCCCCATTATTATCACAATATAATGGTATTGGGTCAATAATGGTTGGAACTACTCCTACCTCCGAGACGAACTTCTTCATCCAGAAGGCTTCCTTGGCGGCATCATTCGCAGCAATGTACTCAGCCTCCATTGTAGAGTCTGCAACGGTATCCTATTTGGAACTCTTTCAACTTACCGCCCCTCCATTGAGGGTAAATACAAACCCGAAGTTAGATTTGTTTTCGTCCTTATCGCTCTGGAAGCTCGAATCGGTAAATGCCTCCATTTGGAGATCTCCATAACCATACACCAAGAACAATTCTTTAGTCCTCCGCAAATACTTAAGAATGTTCTTCACAGCTATCCAGTGATTCACCCCTGGGTTGGATTGATACCTTCTTACAACACTAAGTGCATAAGCTACATCTGAGCGTGTACATAACACCGCATACATTATAGATCCTACTGCCGAAGCATAGGGTATAATGCTCATGCGAGCTCTCTCTTCATCGGTCTTTGGGCAAGAGTCCTTAGAGAGAGTGAGCCCATGGCAAGCGGGTAAGGCACCCCTCTTGGAGTCTTCCATACTAAACCTTTTTAGGATGGTGTTGATGTACCTGGTTTGGGATAATCCCAATAACCTCTTGGATCTATCCCTATAGATCCTAATGCCCATAATGTATGTGGCATCACCCAGGTCCTTTATGGAGAACCTTAGTGATAAGAAAGATTTGACCGACTGTAGCATAGGAATATCATTTCCTATCAGAAGAAGGTCATCCACGTACAATAAGAGGAATGTGACAGCTCTCCCTACAGCCTTCTTATAAACACAAGGTTCATCTGGATTTTTGATCAAATCAAACTCTTTGATAAACATCATCAAAACAGATGTTCCAACTCCGTGATGCCTTCTTTAACCCATATATGGATTTAAGTAATCTACATGCTTTCCCGCTGCTCCCACTGTCAATGAAGCCTTCTGGCTGATCCATATAAACGCATTCTTCTAAATCTCCATTTAGAAATGCCGTTTTAACGTCCATCTGCCAGATTTCATAGTCGTAGTGAGCAGCAATAGCAAGTAGGATCCGAATGGATTTAAGCATGGCTACGGGAGAAAAGGTCTCGTCATAGTCCAAACCTGGTCTTTGACGAAAACCCATCGCCACAAGTTTTGTTTTATAGGTCTCTACCTGCCCATCTACACCAATCTTTCTTTTAAAGATCCATTTGCACCCCACAGGTTTTACCCCAGGGGGTACAATGTCCAAAATCCATACTTTTTTGGTGTACATAGACTCCATTTCGGATCTCATGGCATCCAGCCACTTCACAGAGTCTCCACTCGTGATAGCTTGCTGAAAGCTGGTAGGGTCATCATCCTCCATGATGCAGTCTTCTCTGTCACCATCAATGAGGAAACCGTAGTACCTCTCCGGTGGGCGAGAAGTCCTACCGGACCTACGGAGTGGTCGAGGTTCCTCAGTTTCTATTGCAACAGCCGGTTCAACCAAGGCGTCATTTGTAATTTGTGTTTCTAGAAGCTCTTCTAGATCTACCACATTGCCATCAGCTTTATCTGTGAAAAACTCTTTTTCCAAGAATGTGGCATACTAAGAAACAAATACCTTTTGTTCCTCCTTGTGGTAGAATAGATATCCATAAGAATTCTTTGGATACCCCACAAAATTACACATGACCGACAGTGTCTCGAGTTTTTCCGGATTCTACTTTTTAACATAGGCCGGGCAACCCCAAATCTTAAATCTCTTAAGAGATGGTCTCTTCCCATGCTATATCTCATATGGCGTGGTAGACACGGTTTTGGTTGGGACCCTGTTCAGTAGAAACGCCGCAGTCTCCAATGCATGCCCCCAAAATGAGACGGGTAACTCAGCATCACTCATCAAGGATCGGACCATATATAATAGGGTTCTATTCCGTCGTTCTGACACACCGTTGTGCTGTGGTGTGTAAGGGGGAGTGAGCTGAGAGAGAATCCCATTCTCTTTTAGGAAGTTTGCAAACTCTGTACTGAGGTACTCCCCACCTCGATCTGATCGAAGCATTTTGATACTCAAGCCGGTTTATTTTTTTACTTCAAGTTTATATTCAGCGAACTTCTCGAAAGCTTCGGATTTATGCTTTAATAAAAATACATGACCGAATCTTGAGAAATCGACAGTGAAAGTAATGAAGTAAGAAAAACCGCCTCTAGCCTGTGTAGACATTGGCCCACATACATCACTATGTATGATGTAGGGTTCCTAGGCACGCTAATGAGGTCTCACAAGGCATCAACCATGCCAAATTCAAAAAAATTCGGTGCCGAGAAACCCTAATACGGATCGTTAACTAGAGTTTAGGCGAAAACTAATGCGAATAAATAACTTTACTCTAAAGTGAATGGAAATACAACCTTTGTAGATCCGGTCCTCCACTTCCTTAGCTCCGTGATGATGTCCCTCCGCTGCGATCATCGGATCCCGGACTCTAGCAATGGTTTCGTCGGAGAAATGATCGGGCTAGGTCGTCGACTTCGATGCCGAAGATGATCTACGTCGAGGCAACTCAAGATCAAGCTCCAACTTCACCAAGTCATGAAACTTGTGAAGAAAACACCCTATACTACATCGCAAGTGGTAGAGGATGAAGAAATAGGAAGTGGGTTCACTTTGGATTTTGATTTCTCACTTGGAATCATCACTTGACATTTTGAAGAAAAGTTTTTCTTTCTTCTTGAAGAAGAAGAAGATGAAGGAATAAGAATTATGAAATCAATTCTTTCAAAAAGAAAATGAAGTGATGGTTATCATAATGCAACCATAGTTAAGTGTAGAGAATAAACTAGGGTTCGGTGAATGGTTAGGTTTAAGGAAAAAACAAAATGGTCAAAACTTTCAAAGCTTCATGAAGTTTCAAGAATGAAACAAATTAAGCCACCATTTTATTCTTGCCAAAATAAACAAATAAATAAATAAAATGAATAAGTGAATAATTCAAAACCATAACCATTCACTTAACCATGGTTTAAAGTAAACATACACCCAAGCTTGCATGTATCATCAAACATGATACAATCTAGTGCACAAAAATATATCACATATACTACTTGTGCACATCAAGTGAGAAAATCCATCTTAAGTGAACAAATACTAGTTAATGTAAAGTAATATATCAAATATATAATTATACATCAAATCATTAAATCAACACTTGATTTAATGATCCGGTCATATCGCATATAACCGACTAATATCAAGTTTATCAATGTATCGAATCAACACTTGATTCGGTAACCCGGCTATATCACATATAACCTGCCGATGATACAAATCGCGAGAATAGAATCGAGTATCACATACTGGTATTATTCTCGGTCCCGCACACATCTCATATGCGCTCCTATTTCGTTTCGCTTGAGCCAGGAAACCTCTGTGTAGGACTCTAAAGACTCGTCAATACGCCGGCAGCAGGTGATGATCATATCAAACACCTACAAGCCGCAAGCGGTCTGCTAAACGTAATGGCCATCCGGGTATTGAGCGATCAGAAGATTGACAAGCAAGCCCGCTCACACTCCTGTGAATCCAACCAGTAACACTTACCGTACAGTCCGGTCTCGTCGTCTGATATGTCGCATATCTCGCCTAGGGGTGGTAAAAGTCAGACCCCAATAGCTCGATAAGTCGTGTCGATATGAGGTCTATAACAGTTCGAGAAACTACTGGTAACACTTACCAGTAAATCTCAGCAACCCTGGCCAGGGATTTCCGGTTATAGCCAATCGAATACAGTGCAACATCAACTCCCTATACCGGGAGAGACGAATCCCCTCCTATCGCTCATTGCCTCCATGTGATTCGGGACTGTACCCAGAAACCACCGTTTTGCACGCCCTCTTGGACGTGTTAAGGTGGAAACCAAAGCACAGTGGGAATCACACAAGACTCTATGACGATCTCGGGTCTACAGACTAACCTGTACCAGTGTCACCAGAGAAATGCCATCTGACGTAAGGTATAAAACCATATGGGAGTTCTAGGCGAGTCCGTTAAGTGTACCCAGTCTCCACTGAGCACCCGTATATCATCTCTGATGTCAAACACCAATGGATATGGGATCATCCATCGCCCATCTGTATGGGTCGAGAAGGTATACGCTAGTCTACTCTGGTATATCGATGCCCCGTCTCGATACACCCACGACTAGGGACCTTGAAGGATGTACTTATGGACTACCATGTCCCCACTAGTATGATCCGCATCATAGTCCAGGTAGTCAAGTATACATCCTAAGGACTTTACCAACATGTAACAGAGAGACAATCAGTGTACACGTTAAGGTAAAGAGCAACCGGATAGCATACTATCATGTCGAGCAAGAAAGTCCTCCCTATATATGTCCAAGCATCCACTACAATATACATCCTATGTATAGTAATGGCCTCTAGGGCATACATATAACTAACATATGAGACCTAGGAGCTCAGTAGCTCTTTCTCCGTGTTTGGTAAACGGAGTTTTGGTCATTTTACCCTTGATACAAGACTGGCAAGTCGCATAAGATTTATATTCAAAAGGGTTTAAATATCCATCTTTGTGTAATTTGTTTAGTCTTGTTTCGTTAATATGACTAAGTCTACAGTGCCAAAGAAAAGCTTCATTTATTTCTGAAAGTTTTCTTTTATTAGTGTGTTGTATGCTGAAAATTCTGTGTTGATTTAGGACGTATATCCCGTTATTAAGCGTACCATACCCAACCAACATTTGATTCAGGTGAATGTTCATAACATTGTTCTGCAATACAAAATTATATCCTTCATTGTCTAACAAAGAAATGAATATTATATTAAAAAGTATCCACTACAATATACATCCTATGTATAGTAATGGCCTCCCTATATATGTCCAAGCAAGAAAGTCCTCCCTATATATGTCCAAGCATCCACTACAATATACATCCTATGTATAGTAATGGCCTCTAGGGCATACATATAACTAACAATCTTCCACTTGCACTAGGGCCATCTGATTGCAGTGGTTGTAGTATCTCATACTCAACCATCCCATAAAAGTCTCTCTCTGGGAAAAGGCCTTTGTGAGTGGATCCGCCGTGTTGTCCTCTGAGTCTACTCTCCTAACATCGATCCCTTGGAGATCAACCATCTCCATGATCAGGTGACACTGCCTCAGAATATGTCTGGATCACTGATGGGACGGACGTTCCTAGGCATAAGCCACAACTCCATTGTCTCACAATGGTAGGAACGAAGTTCATCTCATGAACTAATATACATCCAGACTGCCTCTTTGGTAGCATCTTAAATAGCGATGTATCCAGCCTTTATCGTCTAGTATGCCATGGTATCTAGCTTGGAACTCTTCCAACATACCGTCCCTTTACTGAGGGTAAAGACAATGCCTGTGACTGACATTCAGTCGTCCTTATCACTCTGGAACATTTCCAGTGATTCTCCCCTGGATCGATTGATACCTTCTCACTACTACTAGTGAGAATCCTAACATCCAATTACATCTATCTCATAGATGAAAACTCAGGGATTAGGAGGTATCATTTTGATCCTATATGGAGAATCCTTGTGATAAGCGGAGATTGATCGATCGAAGCATAGGAAACTACTTCCCTATCAAGAGTATGTCATCCACGTACTCTACGAGGACCACCACCATACTCTCTACTACCTTTTTGTATATACAAGGTTCATCTACCATTTTGATGAAGTCAAACTCTTTGACAACTACATTAAAACAGATGTTCCAACTCCGCGATGCCTGCTTTATCCTATAAAACACCTTGCACATGTTTCCGCTGCTCCCACTTTCTACGAGGCCCTCTGGCTGTGTACTTATAGACGCTCTCTTCCAAAACATCATTTAGAAAAGCAGTCATGACACCCAACCACCAGATATCGTAGTCATGGTATGTAGCCGTGGCAAGTAGGATTTGGATGGACTTAAACATAGATCCTTAGAAAAGGTTTCAACATAATCCATACCTGGTCAATGATGCAAACCTTTAACAAGTCTAGCTTTGAAAGTCTTAACTTTTCCATGTACACCAAGTAATCTTCTCAAGATATACTTGCTCCTGATGGGGATTTAACCCTTCAGATAAAGCAACTAAAGTCCATACTTTGTTGGTGTATAAGGATTCCATATCAGATCGCTAAGCATCCAGCCATTCTTATAGAGTCCCACTCCTGATAGCCAGCTCGAAACTAGTTGGGTCATCATCTCATGATGCAATCCTCGCTCCCACTGTCACAGAGAAACCGAAGTATCTCTCAGGAGGATGAGGAACCCTACCAGATCGGCGGAGAGGCTAAGGTTCATTGGTATCTACTGAATCCTTTGGTTCTACCAAATCATCTGCTGTAGTTTGTATAGCTGGAACCTTTCCAGTTCTACATAACTTACCTTGCCTCGAGCTTGTCCAGATTTTGCTTTTAGACATAGCCCGGACAACCCCAAATCTTAACCAACTTAAGATATGGGCTCTTCCCTTATCATATCAAATATGAAGTGGTAGGCTACTGATTTGATTTGAACCCTATTCAATAGGTATGCAGCTTCTCAAGTGCATAACTCCCAAAAGGAAATAGGTAACTCAGTAGTACTTATCATAGAGCACACCTTATCACATAGGGTGCTATTGCTCCGCCCCGATATACCATCGTGCTATGGTGTATTCGGAGGAGTAATGCTGAGAGAGAATCTCATTCTCTTTTAGAATAATCCAGGAATTCCGTGCTCAAGTATTCTCCTCCTTGATCGCATCAAAGGACATAATACTTATACCCGTATTGGTTCTCTACTTCTAACTTATATTCTGTGAATATCTTAAAAGGTTCGGACTTGTGTTTCAACAGGAACATATGACTGAATCTTGAGAGATCATCAGAGAATGTAATGAAGTACAAAGAACCGGTCTTGGCATGTGTAGACTGGGGACCTTACATACATCAACATGTATCAATCCCAAGAGTTTACTAACTCTTTCTCTGTTTCCAGTAAACGGAGCTATGGTCATCTTATCTTTGTGACATGACTGACAAGTTTCACAAGATGTAAATTCAAACTGATTTAAATATACATCTATATGTAACTTCAGCTAGTCGGGTCGCATTGATATGACCTAGTCTACAATACCTCAAGAAGGATTCGTTCATTTCTGAACTCTTCCTCTTGTGTGTGTTCTGTATACTAAGAACTGTAGTTTGATTTAGAACATCAATGCTTTTAGATATCGTGCCTGAACCGATCAACATTTGATATAGGAAATGTTCAAAATATTATCCAACAATACAAAATTATATCCTTTCTTTACTAATAAAGAGAATGATATGATTTTGTATATCAGGTTCGGTATCTAATAACATTCGTTCAGAATCAATGTATTGGTACAGGGTGATAGTGACCAACAGACTTGGCTGCAACACTTGCCCCGTTTTCTGTCTCATGAAACTTATCACCCGTTCTCAGTTCTCTACCTTTCTGTAGCCCTATGTAACAGATTACATATCTGGGATCCTGATCCGGTATCAAATACCCAGGACGTAGAGGATACAGAGAAACAGTTCTTTGTAATGAACATACCCGAAGAAGATGCATCATATGCACTTTCTTCGTTTGGGCGGCACGGGAATTCTGGCAACCCCAATTTCCTGCTCTGTCTTTTAACAATTATAAGTTGGAGCGCGACCAACGTTCCCCAGCACAGTTTAACAAGCGGGTTCGGTCAATACATCCGTATTATTATCTTGATTAAGGCGTGATATGGTCGCTACCTGGAGAGAGAGAGAAGAAAACACTCAGCGTGCGCTCTTGCAAGAATAGATTGGTTATTATTTTATCTAATCATGATGGCTCCCACTGTTTTTATCAAATCTTCCTTCAAACCCTAAAAGGAAAGACTAGCCGGGATTAATTACACACTACAAGTTCGCCAATCTTTCAGCCAGGCAAGTGTCGGTACTTTGAGGGAGGTCCCCCGTGCTTTCGCACGAACCTAATTAATGTAAACCTCGTTTTCCCAGAGGCGTAATCTCGTTAACACCGTTCTAGACACCTACTAGATCGGCTAATTGTAATGTGTAAAACTCTCCCAGGAGTAACTCTTACTCGCAGCGGGTATCGGGATCCAACTATCTCATAGAAGGTATGCAATCTCATTGCAAATTTCAACACTTGAAATTCCCGATAATTTTGCCCCTAACCTCCTATGACCTTGACAAAGGCCAACAAACCATAGGAAGCTAGTCAAGTTCAACCCGTCATTTCCTGATTGAATTAAACCCACCCGCACGACCCTTGACAAAGGCCAACAAGGTCGCACGACTACCCTAACCCAATCTGCATCATATGCATAAGCAGATAAGCACCAGTCAGCTACCGCACACTACGCCTTGACAAAGGCCAACAAACGCAGTACGAATACTAACTACTACTTATCTGAAATGACGGAGGGCTACGACAGGTTTTTCTGAAAACCTATTGCGTAATGAACTTGATATCGTTATAGAATCAAATGATTTTAAAATGGAGTGCTTTTGAGGCTTTTCTAGTTTTGCTAAAGGGGTCACTCCTGGTGAAGGGATCGTCGGCCCTTTTCTCGTCGAATGAGGTGCGGGATATATCATATATATCACTGTGCAAAGCAGAAACTATAGAAGCAATCAAAAGACAAACCGAGGGTTGTAGCATGTGCCAGTTATTGCTAAAGGGGTCACTCCCGGTGAAAGGATCGTCGGCCCTTTCCTTATCGAATAAGGTGCAGGATATATCATATATACCGCTGTGAAAAGCAAGAACTGTAGCTACCTGTTTTATTTTTGAAATTCGATTCCACAACATCTTTTAGGTTTCTTTTTCTTTCATTAATCATATTAATGAATTCCCATCATCTAAGTACCTAAACATCACAGATAAATACGACGTACACTTATGCCATCCGCATTCGCCTCGATGTCCCCTCGTGCACCGTTAGGTTAAGTAACTAACGACAGAGCAGGGCAGGGCTAGCGCGGGTGTAAAACATAAGTAACGCCTATATAATATATCATATATACTATATACAGTATTTATCACAGAACATATCACATGATCACATCACAGATATCGCAGCAGAAGAAACATATGAAATATTGGATATACTAGGACGTCCGTGTTTTCAATACGAGCCAGTATAAAACACGGATTCCACAGTCGCGATGAATAGCCAAACCCACACCCCTAGACCCCTACGAGAGCGGCAAGCAACCCTGCGAATTCTAGAGTTAGGAGACCCTGACTCGACTCCTCGAGTTGGTCTCCCACTGGACTCCAGAACCCGATTACTTGTGCCCTCCTCCTTGGGTCTATCCTAGTGCGGAAAAGTAAATAATATATTAAAGGTGACATCTTCCGCAACCTGGAAGTGCCCCAATAAAAGAATATTACATACAAGTTTTTACATGAATGAAAAAGAAAAACACTCATCTCACATAAAAACCCCCGGCTATTCAAACACGACGATCCAATATAACATATCCAAAACACATAACATCACATGTCATCAACGTAAATAAATATGCCCATCCCAATTGTCGTTGACATATAGCAACGAAACCGGCGATATCACGTATTACACTTACGGTCGCAGAAAAGAAAGTGTAAAACTACAACAGTTGGAATCCACAACCTCTTTAGACATCGCATGCCGAATCAAATGAATTCCTTAGACATCACATGCCTAACAATTATAAACTCTTTTCAATATCTAGTCGGGCAATTCAACAAGATTCCCGGCATCCTGACCGAATGCTCAACGTAAACTTTAGTAGACGGCCGAACCCCCGACGCCGTCGACGAAGTTCACCAAGGCGGAACACCGCTGCCGCGAGCACCTGAATGGATGCTTTCGGCGACGGGGTTCTCCTACAGTCACTTGGTCGGGGCTATGGGGCGTAGCTGTCTATTAAGTTTACCGACGAGTATCCACGTACGCTACGTGATTGCGACGGACTTTTGATCAAATCAAAATTCCGTGGCAACCGATCAAGTGAGACTAAACTGCTAGATTCATAATATTCATATTAGTTATCTCATAACTATTTGTGGATTCCAAATATTGTATCACATTCCAGATAAATAGAAAATGTTAAACTTTCCGATCGAACATACAAACACCCAAGTTTTCCCGAAATAGCTCAATACATAAAATAGGTTTTAAGAACATTCACTTCATGCCACAGTACCAACGGTCCAGCCGTAGAAGGGTCAAGCCAACGCCTCACATGTGGCACGCCGTACTGCCCCAAACCCTAAGGTTCAAAGGGCAGTTCAAGACGGTCACATAATCGAGTTAAGGTTTGTTGTCTTCTAGAGGGTCCATCGCGTTACTTGCACTACTTAGAACGTCTTTAAACCACGGAAAAATCCAACACTTGGAAATTTTCCGGCAGGGGAAAAATTGGGTATTTATATCCGGTCGAACTTTTTAACATATTCTAAAATTACCCGGAAAAACACATAGACGAAATTAGACTTCCCGATCGAAACACCGAGTCTCCAATACAACCCAGAAAACTCAACTCTTGAGTAAATAATAAAAATTCCCAGAAAATACAGCACCTCCAGAAACAAATTACTGTGCAAACCACGTGGCCTAACTCACCAGAATGGCCGCGGAACCGCCGCAAAAGCAGGGGTGGGGCCGCGGTTCCGCGGCGCTTTAGTCGAGTTAGGGTCACGTGCTTCACAGTAACTCATACAATTTCCTGCTGAATTTTTTGGATATTTTTAATTTGGAAAAATCCACTTTTTCAGAAAAAGTCCAGAGAGGGTTAAAAGTTAGGGTTTCGGGGTTCGATCGGATTTCTAATATCGTCTGCACATCGCCTAAGGCTCTAGCCTTGCTCTGATACCACTGTAGGGTTCCTAGGCATGCTAATGAGGTCTCACAAGGCATCAACCATGCCAAATTCAAAAAATTTCGGTGCCGAGAAACCCTAATACGGATCGTTAACTAGAGTTTAGGCGAAAACTTATGCGAATAAATAACTTTACTCTAAAGTGAATGGAAATACAACCTTTATAGATCCGGTCCTCCACTTCCTTAGCTCCATGATGATGTCCCTCCGCTGCGATCATCGGATCCCGGACTCTAGCAATGGTTTCGTCGGAGAAATGATCGGGCTAGGTCGTCGACTTCGATGCCGAAGATGATCTACGTCGAGGCAACTCAAGATCAAGCTCCAACTTCACCAAGTCATAAAACTTGTGAAGAAAACACCCTATACTACATGGCAAGTGGTAGAGGATGAAGAAATAGGAAGTGGGTTCACTTTGGATTTTGATTTCTGACTTGGAATCATCACTTGACATTTTCAAGAAAGGTTTTTCTTTCTTCTTGAAGAAAAAGAAGATGAAGGAATAAGAATTATGAAATCAATTCTTTCAAAAAGAAAATGAAGTGATGGTTATCAAAATGCAACCATGGTTAAGTGTAGTGAATAAACTAGGGTTAGGTGAATGGTTAGGTTTAAGGAAAAAACAAAATGGTCAAAGCTTTCAAAGCTTCATGAAGTTTCAAGAATGAAACAAATTAAGCCACCAATTTATTCTTGCCAAAATAAACAAACAAATAAATAAAATGAATAAGTGAATAATTCAAAACCCTAACCATTCACTTAACCATGTTTTAAAGTAAACATACACCCAAGCTTGCATGTATCATCAAACATGATACAATCTAGTGCACAAAAATA
Source organism: Agapanthus africanus (assembly GCA_030015575.1). Classification (NCBI taxonomy): domain Eukaryota; kingdom Viridiplantae; phylum Streptophyta; class Magnoliopsida; order Asparagales; family Amaryllidaceae; genus Agapanthus; species Agapanthus africanus. The sequence goes on along the minus strand of JASDDO010000022.1, from coordinate 870,616,494 downwards.
TATCACATATACTAGTGCACATCAAGTGAGAAAATCCATCTTAAGTGAACAAATACTAGTTAATTTAAGTAATATATCAAATATATAATTATACATCAAATCATTAAATCAACACTTGATTTAATGATCTGGTCATATCTCATATAACCGACTAATATCAAGTGTATCAATGTATCGAATCAACACTTGATTCGGTAACCCGGCTATATCACATATAACCTGCCGATGATACAAATCGCGAGAATAGAATCGAGTATCACATACTGGTATTATTCTCGGTCCCGCACATATCTCATATGCGCTCCTATTTCGTTTCGCTTGAGCCAGGAAACCTCTGTGTAGGACTCTAAAGACTCGTCAATACGCCGGCAGCAGATGATGATCATATCAAACACCCATAAGCCGCAAGCGGTCTGCTAAACGTAACGGCCACCCGGTTATTGAGCGATTAGAAGATCGACGAGCAAGCCCGCTCACACTCCTGTGAATCCAACCAGTAACACTTACCGTACAGTCCGGTCTCGTCGTCTGATATGTTGCATATCTCGCCTAGGGGTGGTAAACGTCAGACCCCAATAGCTTGATAAGTCGTGTCGATATGAGGTCTATAATAGTTCGAGAAACTACTAGTAACACTTACCAGTAAATCTCAGTAACCCTGGCCAGGGATTTCCGGTTATAGCCAATCGAACACAGTGCAACATCAACTCCCTATACCGGGAGAGACGAATCCCCTCCTATCGCTCATTGCCTCCATGTGATTCGGGACTGTACCCAAAACCACCGTTTTGCACGCCCTCTTGGACGTGGTAAGGTGGAAACCAAAGCACAGTGGGAATCACACAGGACTCTATGACGATCTCGGGTCTACAGACTAACCTGTACCAGTGTCACCAGAGAACTGCCATCTGACGTAAGGTATAAAACCATCTGGGAGTTCTCGGCGAGTCCGTCCAGTGTACCCAGTCTCCACTGAGCACCCGTATATCATCTCTGATGTCAAACACCAATGGATATGGGATCATCCATCACCCATCTGTATGGGTCGAGAAGGTATACGCTAGTCTACTCTGGTATATCGATGCCCCGTCTCGATACACCCACGACTAGGGACCTTGAAGGATGTACTTATGGACTACCATGTCCCCACTAGTATGATCCGCATCATAGTCCAGGTAGTCAAGTATACATCCTAAGGACTTTACCAACATGTAACAGAGAGACAATCAGTGTACACGTTAAGGTAAAGAGCAACCGGATAGCATACTATCATGTCGAGCAAGAAAGTCCTCCCTATATATGTCCAAGCATCCACTACAATATACATCCTATGTATAGTAATGGCCTCTAGGGCATACATATAACTAACATATGAGACCTAGGAGCTCAGTAGCTCTTTCTCCGTGTTCGGTAAACGGAGTTTTGGTCATTTTACCCTTGATACAAGACTGGCAAGTCGCATAAGATTTATATTCAAAAGGGTTTAAATATCCATCTTTGTGTAATTTATTTAGTCTTGTTTCGTTAATATGACCAAGTCTACAGTGCCAAAGAAAAGCTTCATTTATTTCTGAAAGTTTTCTTTTATTAGTGTGTTGTATGCTGAAAACTGTGTGTTGATTTAGGACGTATATCCCGTTATTAAGCGTACCATACCCAACCAACATTTGATTCAGGTGAATGTTCATAACATTGTTCTGCAATACAAAATTATATCCTTCATTGTCTAACAAAGAAACGAATATTATATTAAAAAGTATACTAGGTACAAAATAACATGGGTTCAAAACCAATATACACCCAGACGGTAACCCCAAATGATACTCTCCCACTGCAACTGTATGTACATTGGAACCATTTCCAACGCGGAGAGTATGGTCACCTGTCTTCAAAACCTTGCTATTTCTCAGCCCCTGCATAGAATTGCAAATGTGAGAACCTGAACCGGTATCTAATACCCAGAAAGCAGAGTTTATTGAAAAACAGTTTTCTGTCACAAACACACCTGAAGCAGAACCATCCCCATGCTTCTTCTTGAGATTTAAGTACTCCGTGCAGTTGCGCTTCTAATGTCATGTTTTATGGCAGTGATAACATTCCCCTTTCCCCGATTCTCCAGCTTTGGACTTGTCCTTCCCCTTAACCTTTTTAACTCCACCCCTAAGCTTGGTGGGCTTCTTCTTCATCTTTCCCTTGGCCTTAGCCTTTGGGCGAGAAGAGGAAGATTGCCCAACACTCAAAATGGGAGTTTTCACTGATTTCAGTGTGCTCTCTGCACTCCTTAACATATTAAGGAGTTCAGGTAGTTCCTTATCCATGTTGTGCATGTTGAAGTTAACTATAAATTGAGCAAAGGTAGAGGGGAGGGACTGCAGAAGAATATTCGTATATTTTTCATTGTCCATCGTCCATCCAAGGTCCTCAAGCTCTTCTATGAGAGCTATCATCTTCAGAACATGGTCTCCTACTGGTGTGCCAGGGGCCATTCGCATCTGAAACAATTTCTTTGATACTTCGTATCGTAATACGCGGGATTGCTCTCCATACAACTCCTTTGTATGGAGGAATATGGCGTGAATGTCCATATTCTCGTGCTGCTTTTGATGTATGTTATCTATCGATGCAAGCGCGAGGCATTTGGCCGTGGTAGAATCAGCGTCCCATGTCTTGCGGACTTCAATATCCGCAACTGAGGATTTTGGACCTGGGATGGGCGGGGCTGGAGCCGTGAGGACATATGATACTTTATCATAAGTCAAGGCAATGTTCAGATTCCTCAGCCAGTCTTTATAATTGGTCCCATTCAGTTTATTTTTATCTAGTAGAAGCTTGAGTCCTGTCATGGGTATCTGCCATTAAGAGAGAGAAAAGAATACACTCAGCGAAAGCTCTTGCAAAGATCAGATTGGTTATTATCTTGTCTAATCGATGTCTCCCACTGCTTTAATCAAGTTTTTCTTTCAAACCTTTAAAAGAAAACTAGCCAGGATTAATTACAGTCTACAACTTCACCAACCGTTCTGCCGGGCCAGTGTCGGTACTTGAGGGAGGTTCCCTGTACTTTCGCACGGACCTAATTAAAGTAAACCTCGTCTTCCTAGAGGCGTAGCCCCATTAACACCTTTCTAGACAACTAATGGGTTAGCTAATTGTGAACTGCAAAACTCTCCTGGGAGCAACTATTGCCCACAGTGGGATCGGGATCCAACCATTATATGGAAGGTATGCAATCACATTGCAAATTTCAACTATTGAAATTCCCGATGTGGTTTTTACCCCTAGTACCTATGACCTTAACTATGGTCAACAAATCATAAGTACTAGTCAAGTTCTACCCGTCATTTCTTGATTAATTAGACCCACTCATATGACCCTTAACTATGGTCAACAAAGTCGCATGAATGTCCTAATTAATCTGCATCATATGCAGTGTAGGAAGACATCACTTAGATACCGTACACTACTCCTTAACTATAGTCAACAAACGTAGCACGAATACTAAGTACTCTACTTCCTAAAATGACGGAGGGTTGCGGATGATTTTTAAGAAAATCTTTAACGCTTTGAACTTGATATCGTCGTAGAATCAAATGGTTTTCAAAAGGAGTGGCTTGAGCTCCGTAGTTTTGAAATGTAGCTTTTTCATAAAGAGCCGAGTGGTTTTCAAATCCGATTCTACAACATCTTTTAGGTTTATTTTCTTTACATTAATCATATTAATTTAGCCCCATCATTTAAGTCCTTAAGCCAATCACAGAAAAGAAACGAAAATACAACATACGCTTATGCCATCCGCATTCGCCGCAATGTTCCGTGATGCACCGTTAGGTTACTTAACTAACGGCATACCGGGATGGGACTAGCGCGGGTGTAAAACATAAGCAACGTCTACTATATATCATATATATAATATATCATTCGTCTCAGATATCACATCACAGAATATAGGCAGCAGAAACACACATATGATAATATAGGATATACTAGGACGTCTGTATTTAGTATTTAGCCAACAATAGAAAATACGGATTCCACAGTCGCGATGAATAGCCAAGCCCACACCCCTAGACCCCTACGAGAGCGGCAAGAGACCCTACCAATTCTGGAGTTTAGGAGACCCGGTCCCGACTCCTCGAGATGGCCTCCCACTGAACCCCAAAACCCGGTCATTTGTGCTCCCCTCCTTGGGTCTATCCTAATGCGGAAAAGTAAATAATATACAACACTGGTGACATCAACCTCAACCCAGAAGTGCCCCAAATAAAAGAATATTACATTACATTTGAATTTTACATGAATGAAAAGAAAACTCTCATCTCACATAAAAAACCCCGGCTATTCAATCGCGACAATCCTGCACATCATATCTCAGCAACACATAATATCATATATCCTCAATGTAAGTAAGTATGCGTACCCCGATTGTTGTTGATGTATAGCAATGAAACCGGCGATATGCGACATACTACACTTACGGTCACAGAAAAGAAAGTGTAAAACTACAACATTTGGAATCCACAATCACTTTAGACATCGCAAATCCGAAATATCACATACTTCGCATTTCATGCCTAACTATATGAATTCCACATATTGTATCACATTCCAGATAAATAGACAGTATTAAACTTTCCGATCGAATAATCAAATACCCAAGATTTCCTTAATAGCTCAACACTTGAGCGGAGTTCAAAAATCCCGGAACATGTCACAGTAGCAGCGGTCCAGCCGTAGAAGGGTCAAGTCAACGCCTCACATGTGGCACGCCGTACTGCCCCAAACCCAAAAGTTTAGAGGCAGTTCAGACGGTCACATAATCGAGTTAAGGTTTGTGTTCTTCTAGAGGATCCACCACGTTACTTGCACGTATTTCCGAAAGATTTAAACTCGAGGTAAAATTCAACACTTAAAAGTTTTTCGTGCCGGGAAAAAATGAGTTAATGATATTTGTTCGAACTTTTTAATACTTTCTAAATTATCCGAAAACAACACGAAATTAAATATTCCGATCGAATCAACGAATCCTAAACAATCCCCAGAACACTCAACACTTGAGTCTGATTAAAAATATCCAAAAATATGTACAAGCAGTTAAGAACATTACTGTACAAAAACGAGGCTATAATACTCCTGTACGGCCGCGGATCCACGGCCCAAGCGAGTTCTGGCCGTGGTTCCGCGGCGGTATGTACGGATTATAGCTTCGTCTTTTACAGTTTTGCTTAGATTTCCCTGCTGAATTTTTTAAGTATTTTTAATTCAGAAAATAACACAGTTTTAAAAAAAAAACCAGAGAAGGGTCAAAATCCGTATTTTGTTTTTAGTTCGATCGGAGTTTTAACTTCGCCTAAACGTCGCCTAAGATTCTACCTTGGCTCTGATACCATGAAGGGTTTCCTACAGCACCATTACAAGGGTTTGGAGGCAACAGACATGCCATATTTAATATTTACATGGTGCTAAAGAAACTATCTTAAGGATCATGCTAGAAAATTTAGGGCAACTAAACTTTAACACAAACACAAATAGTAAAAGCTAGGGTTTTGAGAGTACAACCTTTGTAGCTCCCTACGCTACACTCCTTGGCTACTTGAGGGTTGGAAAAAGGTCCGCTTGAGATCCTCTAGGTCCACGACGATCCACCCGGAGTCCTCTTTGTCCAAGCTTGAAGCTTCACTAGATCAAGAGAAGAAATGGAAGCTAACACTCTACACTAATGGGCAAGACTAGTGTAGAATGGTGTTGTGGTTGGTTTTCTCATTTCAAAATCCTAACTTGGTAACTCTTTTGCTCACTTGAGAAAAATAGAGAGTAAGAGAGAAAGGAGGAAGAAGATGACGGCTTATAAAACTCAAGATAATGATAAGCTTGTAAAATAAAAATGAGAAAAGAGAATATATATATTTTCTATCTCTCATTCTTAACCATAGTTATAAAATATCTAGATTTTTTAGTTTGGAACAAAAATGGCCATAGAAAATGAATCATGGTTAAACTAATGGGTTAGATCAAGAATATAATATTTAAACCATGATAACAATTTCCATTTCCATTTTTCTTTTCCAAAAATAATATCCATATATTTTATAAAGGGTGTGAGTCTTATATAGCCACCATCCACTATATCAACAACCATGATAGAATGATGTATGCATGTATGTGTGCATGCACATCCATATGTGCATGAATAAGAATAAATGCATACATGCATGCATACAACAAAAAAGACAAGAAAGGGTTTAAAGTGAGAAACTAATGGTCAATGATAAATCAACACTTGATTTAGCAAACCGGTCATATCGCATACGACCCGACCAACAGCAAACCTCCCGATCAATATACGGTATCTCATACGCGCATTTTAACCGGGTCCACACGCATATCTCATATGCGCACCACATCGTTTCGCCTGGACTAGGAAACTCCATTGTGGGACTCTAAGACTCATCTATACGCCGGCAGTGGGTGATGATCATATCAAGCACCCCCAAGCCGCAAGCGGTCAGCTAAACGTAACGGCCACCCGGGTATTGAGCGATCAGAAGAAAACAAGCGAACCTGTCACAACTCCCGTCGAGCCAACCGGCAACACTACCGTACAGTCCGGTCTCTTCGTCAGATATGCTGCATATCGAGTCTAGGGATGGTAACGTCGACCCCAATAACTCAATAAGTCATGCCGATGAATGGTCTATAACAGATCGAGAAACTACTGATAACACTTATCAGTAAATCTCAACAGCACTGGCCAGGGACTTACTGATATAGCCAATCGAGCACAGCACAGCATCCACTCCCAATACCGGGAGAGACGAAACCCCTCCTATCGCTCATCGCCTTCGTGTGTCTCGGGACTGTACCCAACGGCCACCTGTTTGCATGACTCAGTAGAGCCGTGGTAGGGTGCTAATCAAAGTACAGTGGGAGAACACACAAGACTCTATGACGATCTCGGGTCTACAGACTAACCTGAACTAGTGTCACCTGAGAACTGCTATCCGACGATAGATATAATTCCATATAGGAGTTCTCGGTGAGTCCGTCCAGTGTACCCAGTCACCACTGAGCACCCGTATACGATCTCGATGTCAAACATCGATGAATGTAGGAACATCCATCGCCCATCGTATGGGTCTGGTATCATATACGCTAGTCCACTCTGGTATATCGATGCCTCGTCTCGATACACCTACGACTAGGGACATTTTATGCTTATAAACTACAGATGTCCCACTAGTATGATCTCTATCATAATCACAGTAGTCAAGCCTGTATCCTCAGGGCTTTATCAACATGTGTGAATGAATAAAAGCATGATCAAATCAACATGTCAGATAAAGAAGAACCAGATAGCATACTATCATGTCGAGCAAGAATGTACACTGAATACACACACACACACATGTATAAATACATCCACTATCATACAATGGCCTCTAGGGCATACATATATCCAACACCTTGGATATTGCTCCACCTGGGGTAAAACCCGATGGATGGAAATGGATCTACAAAAGGAAGTTTGGTGTAGATGGGCAGGTGGAAACCTATAAGGCTAGACTTGTTGCAAAAGGTTTTCGTCAAAAGACCAGGAGTGGACTATGAGGAAACATTTTCTCCAATGGCTATGCTCAAATCCATTCGGATCCTACTTGCCATTGCTGCCTTCCATAACTATGAAATCTGGCAGATGGACATAAAAACGGCTTTTCTAAACGGAAGTCTGGAAGAGTGCGTTTATATGGATCTGCCAAAAGGTTTTGTAGACAGTGGGAGCAGCGGGAAGGTGTGCAAGTTGCTTAAATCCATTTATGGATTAAAACAGGTATCGCGGAGCTGGAATATCTGTTTTGATGAAAAAGTCAAGGAATTTGACTTCATCAAGAACAAAGATGAGCCTTGTATATATAAGAAGATTGTAGGACGAACTGTCATATTCCTAGGCTTGTACGTGGATGACATTCTTTTGATAGAAAACGATATTCCTATATTACAATCGGTCAAACTGTTCTTGTCACAAAGGTTCTCGATGAAATACCTGGGTGATGCCTCATACATTCTGGGGATTAAGATCTACAGAGATAGATCTAAGAGATTATTGGGAATTTCGCAGTCCAGGTACATAGAGACTGTACAAAAAAATTGAGTATGGAAGATTCCAAGCGCGGTAACATACCCGCACTGCACGGAATCACCCTCTCCAAAGAGATGTCTCCTAAGACTGATGAGGAGAGGGTTCTCATGAGCATTATACCCTACGCTTCAGCGGTAGGATCTATACTGTATGCGATGCTATGTACCAGACCAGATGTAGCATACGCGCTTAGCGTGGTGAGCCAGTATCAGTCAAACCCGGGTGAGAATTATTGGACGGATGTTAAGAACATTCTCAAGTACATGAGAAGGCCTACGGAGATGTTCTTGGTATACGGTAATGGAGACCTCAAGGTCGAGTCCTTTACCAATTTCAGCTTTCAGAGTGACAAGGATGACAGCAAGTCTTTCTCGGGCTTTGTGTTTACCTTCAACGGAGGGGCGGTGTGTTAGAGGAGCTCCAAATAGGACACCGTCGCAGACTCAACGATGGAGGCTGAATACATTGCTGCGAACGATGCCGCAAAAGAAGCAGTCTTGATGAAGAAGTTCATTACTGAACTTCAGGTGGTTCCATCCATTGTTGATCCAATACCTTTGTATTGCAATAAAAATGGAGCTATAATTTTAGCAAAGGAACCACGGTCCCATCAGAAATCCAGACACATCTTAAGACGGTATCACCTGATCAGGGAGATTATAGATCGCCAGGAGATCGAGGTCCGAAAAGTGGATACAAAAGACAACACGGTGGATCCGTTTACAAAGGCCCTCCCTCAAGCGCAGTTCAAGCAAATTTTTGAGATGTTGGGTATGCAATACACCAACGGCTGGCCTTAGAGCAGACATTGGGTACTCGATACGCCAATATATGGCCTTAGTGAAAGTGGGAGATTATTGGATTTGAATGCCCTAGAGACCATTATTGTATATTTATACATGTGGATGCTTGGGACATGTATGTACAGAACAATCTTGCTCAGTTATATAGTATATTATTTGAGTTGTCTTTATCTTGATATGTGTATTTGTTTATATTGATGCTTTATCCTGCTTGCACATGTTGATAAAGACATGATATAGTAGTATACTATTATGGTTTAACTTTATCTTAACATGTGCATATGTTATATTCGATATTACTTATGGCGGTTACATGTTGATAAAGCCCGTAGGATCTTGCTTGACTACCTGCGTTGTGATGGCGATCATACTTGTGGGAGCAGGGTAGTCCATAAGCACATCCTTAAACGGTCCCTAATCGCGTGAGTATCGAGACTGGGTATTGATACTCCAGAGTAGACTAGTGTATACGTTTCTAGACCTCGACGAGAGGAAATAGTTGGTCCCACAACCATTGGTCTGATGCACCTAAGATCGTTTACAGGTGCTCACTGGGTGTGAGTACACTGTACGGACTCGCCGAGAACTTCTAGATGGTACTATACCTATCGTCAGAAGGAAGTTCTCAGGTGACATGTATACAGGTTAGACTTCGGACCCGAGATCGTCATTTGTCTCGTGTGAGTTCCCACTATACTTTGATCACTACCCTACCACGGCTCTACTGAGTCATGCAAACAGGTTTTGGTTGGGTACAGTCCCGAGCCATATGGAGGCAGTGAGTGATTGTTGGGGATTCGTCTCTCCCGGTATAGGGAGTCGATATCTCATATTGTTCGATTGGTCAGGACCATAAGACCTTGGCCAAGACAGTTGGGATTTACTGATAGGTTAATCAGTTGTTTCCCAGATTGGTCCTGAGCCGCATCAGCACGAATTATCGGGTTATTAGGGTCTGACGTTTACCATCTCCTAGACCTGGTATATGATACTCTTAGACGAAGATACCGGACTGTACGGAGATTGTAACGGATAGGCTCAGTAGGAGTTCGGACGAGTTTGCTCATCGGCTTTACTTTTCGACAGGTACCTGGATAGCCGTTACATGCAGCTAGTACCGCTGGCGTGCTTATGGTTAAACCCACTGCCAGTATACTGTTGAGTCTTTAGAGTCCCACACATAGGGTTTCCCTGCTTCAGGCGAAACGATGTAGAGGCTGTATGGTTTTACGGCAGGGTTCGATCACATACGTGTACTTGTGCACATATGATGTTTGGGCGGATAATACTAGCGGGCTTTGGTTTAAGCCGGATTCTAGTATTATATTCTTGGATTAATTTTGTCTCTTTGTATTTGTATTTTTCGGAATACGGATACGGGTATGTATATACGGTGAGGGGTATTCTTGTAATTTTGCAAGATAATTATAGAAGAAGACACCTTATTATTGTTTTAACCATTTAGGTTAAATGGTTAATGAGGTGGAGGTATGAGGTGTTCATTTATCATTAAATGAAGCATGGCTACTTGGTGAGTCATGGATCACTATTGAGGCAAGGTGGCTTCAAGATATTTTGGAGAATTATTGATGCTTGATATTATTCACATGAGTTAGCCATTCTTCATTCTATGCTTATCACAAACACTCTCTCATCTCCTCCAAGCTTCATCTTCTTCTACCTCAAAACCCTAAAAGTCTCATGTATTGAGAAACCTAGGGTTAGTGAGACAAATCAATCCATCATCACTCTCTACTTCATCTAGGCTACTTAGATTAGCATACTAAGTACCCTAGTTACCTCATTTTGGAGGTAGAAGCTCAAAGTACACACTCTCGGATGGATCATCTTTAACGCGAGGAGGGTGTCGATCAAGCGCGATCCTTACATCCTTTGAGGAGCTAAAGGAGAGGAGTGAAGACCCGAAGGACTTGATTCTTTAGGTATAAACTTCGATCATAGTAGATAGAACTCTTTAGCTTGCTAGTTAGGTTTATGGTAGATCCGGTGTTAACGGGTTATTCTAGCGCCAGTTTAAACTCGTATAAAAAATTTTGTTCTGCAAATAACCATGGATGATGGCCAGGGCGTTAGTGTAACCCAACAGTCATGACCCGAAAGTGGCACATGACCGACACTTAAATCGCGTGACATCTTAAGACGTTGACGCAATTCAAGTAAGACAAATCCAGAATCTAAACCATTTTTAAATTTATTAAAGAGGTGAAGTTTTAAAAATGGTGTACCAAATGAAATCAAGTTTGTGTTTTTGGATAGTTTGTTATAAAGCATAAGTAACTTATTTTGAAATGGTGTTGGAAACAATTTCGTTATTAAAAATTTTGACAGCACCTTCTTTGCATATTTTGATAAAAACTGATATATACACAAAATATATAAGCTTCCCCACTCGGGAGCTTTCTCAACGCCCATTTAGCGGAACCACAACCACGCAGTTAAATATACGACGCCTCTGGCGAAGAATAATGCAAATAAAAGCAATACCAAAGCATAACTGTAGCAAGTCGACTCCACACGAGCATGACACCCAAAGTCAAATATAATACAAGTCTCTCAGTCTCGTTTCTAAGTTAAATATACATATGGTAGATGGAGTTTCTACTAGATACAAAATACATGTCCAAAAGAGAGCAAGTACAAGATAACCTCGCAACCCAACTCAGCAAAAGCAAGCAAGTTCCAAAAGATTGATACGCAGTTGACACCGCTAAGTATCCAAACGGTCGGTCCTGCAAGAAACTAAGACAATGGGGATGAGTTGCTGATTGGTAAGGATTTTGCGTATCATATTTAAGTTTTAAAATAACTGCAATCAAGAATATGTCGCGTGTAGCTAGCCGTGATGAGTACGGGTTGTTCACAGGGAGATGGTGCGTTTTAGGTTCTTGTTCTCACAAGTTAAGCCAAAGGTCCGAATTGTTCGATTCTAACCTATGTGTTTTGTATATGCAAAATAACATTTGTTAGGGATAGATATAGATTAGTTTAAGTTAGGAAAATCTGTATACTTTGCTGTGTACCTCACTTGACTATTGGCGCTAACAACGTGGATTAAGATGCTTAAGCACGATATTTTCGAAATCCGGCTTATTGACCCTTGTCCTGCCGTTCTTGTCTCTTAACTTTCGTATTTGGCCAAACCAAATGTAACCGGTCATTTTTAAGAATCACCGTTACCGTGGTAGGGTAGGGTGCTTAACGGAGCACTTGCGTGAGGTTTGGACGGAGTTCAATAAGTAAATTAAAGGGGAAAAGGAAATTATAAAGAGAAACATAATTTAAACATCGCCTCTCATTCCCTAATAAGATCAACTATTCATAAGCCATCACAAATATCAAAAGAAAATACAAGAGAGAAAAAGTCAAAGAAAACATCACAAATAATTAAAGAGCAAGAAAAGGAAATTGCAAGTAAGTGCTAGTAAAGAAAGTAAGAAGATACTAGGAGCCAATTGAACCAAATGCAAAAAAACTAAAACTTCATTAATTCTTCAAGTCAAGGTACAAGCTATGAGTTCAACGAACAAAACTTAAATTTTCAAGCTCATTAAAAAGGTTGCAAGATCAGGAGAGGTAAGGAACTCAAGCTAACTAACTATTATGTACAAAGATCTAAACGAAAATTACAAAATGTAAGAATGAAAATGAAGTGAAGTGTGATCAAGTATGGCTCCCAAGCTTGCTCTCTGTTCTGATATATATAGGCACCTCATCAACAAAAATAAACAATAAATTTGAGATGATGTGACAACTTGGAATGACCAAAAGAAAAATGGAAGCAAGAAGTGCATGTGGGATAGCCAGTAGCAGGAAATAGGCCAGGCGGATTTTATTGGAGTGGTGGGGCTCGTCTTTGTGTGGTGATCTTATGTCTTCTTCGCTATTTCTCTGGTATTGTTTGATTCTTTTATAAATTCATTGGATTTGATCTGAAGATTTGGAGGGAAAATGCTTTGCTTTAAACTATCACATCACAACTTTATCTCTTCACTCATCACCCATGCCCATTTGCACAATACATTTGCCTACTTGAGTTCAAACCATCATCATCATAGCTGCCCACTTGGGTTGTGCACCAAAAGATTGTGTTCACATTTGACTATTTCTTTTCAAAACATGTATCATAATGGACCATTTGTATAAAAATGTTGTGCACAACTTTTTTGTTGCAAAATCCTCTTAAATATTGATCGGTTTTCCATTCTTATTGTTGTATCGGCTCACAAATGTTGTATCTGTGCATTTAAGTGTGTTTCCAGTGTTTTGTCACGAATACCTGTATTCTGTACTTATTGAGCTGACATGGATTAATAGTACCGATATAACACAAAAATGATAATGAATGAGTGGTATTGCATGCATTCATCATCCAAATGAAGTTTTTCGTGATGAACAGTTGCCAACTCATTGAATGAAACTAACAGCATAGAGTGGAAATTGCATGCATAAATGAAATAGCGACTAAATCTATACACAATGCAATCGTAATGTATAACATCGTGAATATGATATATGTGAAATGCAAGCATGTCACCACAGTGTCGGCATAAAAGAAAATGAAAATATCATCAAATCCGATGTCGCTCATCAACACAAAATATCCCAATGTCTTAAGCATATCCAGAAAACTATCATCAAATCCGGTGTCAATCATCGACACAAAACCTCCAAATATTGAAGGCACCATTTCTCGGAATGATCCTATCATCAAATAACACTGGTCGATATCCTACAAATATCCACCATGTTTTCCAATCTATCTCCAGTATCGAGTGTCCTCACTAGGCTCCCCGCCCGACATGCGGCTTTCCTGCCCCTCGGTCTCGACCGATCCACCATGTATCCGACTGTATATTCTCCTACTCAGTCCGGATAACATAACGCATCCGTAACCGTATATCTCCTCCACTCGGTTCGGAAATAAAATCAAATAAGAAAATATCAAGCTTATGATGGACGTATCATCGTATATTAAGAGAAACCGTAAAATTAGGAAACACGATCAAGTCTGATAAAATGTATCATGCAGTATCTCAAATTCTATAACAACAGAAATCTCATAAAACAATATCGCGGAAAAGATGCAGTAATAATGGAAATAAGGTATAATACACAGAACAGTACATGATGCTGGGTGATAAGAAGTAATCTATTATACTAGCAAGGTACAGTATGACGTAAGTGACATGAAAAGTTCTATATGTGTACGTGGCATGGCAATTACCGATGAGGTGTCGGTGTAGCATGCGGGTACGTGCAAGTGCAACATGAAAACATCAGTAATGGTGCGAGTGTCCTAGCAAGTGTTAGGCAATAGTGTCATAATGAATAGATGCATGCAATGGAAATCTAGGTATAGGCACACGGATGAAATGAATCGAAACGGTTTATTGAAAGTTTCAGGTTTCGGATGCTATATGCCATCCCTATAATTTCCCCGGTAGATGTTTAGTTTACTCATAGGAACGAGTCTCGATCTACTCGAATCCAATCACTGCCTTTCCTTTCCTCGCCGCTTCTGAAGTCTCCGCAACCGATCCTAACATCGCATTAAAACTTTGGCACGTGAGAATCTAGATTTTCGATACCGACGTATGTACATATATAAAGCGAACCAAATTCACATAGGTTAACACGTGCGACCGTCGTGTGCTATACGTGTGCAAAATCACTTAGGACTACCTCAAATTGCCGTTAATTAATGAAAATACCAAATCGAGAGACGAGATATCCGTATCGCACGCTAAAATATTGTGAAAAGGTGAGTGAAGTGCTCCCAGATTTTTGTATATACGATCTGGGAAAAAAGAAGGATACCAAAAATTTGGTTTGAGAAACAGAGAGCCCTCGACAAAAATTCAAACCCTAGCTTCTCTGACAGGCCATCAGGGGCAGCTAAAGTGGGATTTCTAGCTACCAGAGCTTGGTGGAATGGGATCGAATTTTGAGAGTGTACTCTCGGTTCTTTAACAAGCTCCCAATAATTTTCTTTTATTTTTTTGAGCACTGGAATAACAGCAGAATTATTTTGAACACCAAACTTCCAAAAAAAACTAATTTTAGGAACTTGAAAAACATCATGGAGAATTAGTGAAGTTGTTGTGCTTAAACAACAAGGTAAATAGTATTAAAATACCTTTAGCTATCCCAAATTAATTTGTTATTATCAAAGAAACCATACTGGTTCAATCTCACTTCAAACCACACTTTAAGTCTCAAAACTACCAAAAACATGAACTTGAACTTAAAACTAGTGTCTTCATGGCAAGTATTTGTTAAAACTTAATTAAAGATGGTATATTAACCTCTTAATTGAGATTATGGGAAGTTCCAAGCTTAAAATGTTGCCTCAAGTTGATGTCTTGGCCTCTACTTAAAGTTTTTGAATGAAAATTGCATGATTTGTGTATTGATTTGTATGTGTGTGATTCTTGGGAGTTAAAGAAAAAAAAATGAGGAGAAGATGAAGAAGAAGAAGAAGAAGAAGAAAGAGATAAGGAAATTATTAAGAGAGATGGCTTGTGCTATGCCATAACCCCCATCTCTCCCATTCATAATATTTTAAAAATTCATACCCAACCCATACCTCTCAAGATATTTTGTTAAAACCAACTTAGGATTAAAATAGAAGATAAAAAGAAGATTAACTTGCCATGGCAACTAAAATTTTTGGTTAAGATTTAAACATATTTTTATAGTTAAGAGACTTAACTAATTATATATATGTGCACTAATTATATAAAAGAAAACCAATTTAATTAAATGCCCTCTAGTTAAATAAAACTAAATATGTCTTTAATTATAAAAACCCAAATTAATTAATTGTTCTCATATTTATAATTAATAAAAATTCTTTTTATTAACCATTAAATTCTAAAAATAAACTTTTAAATTTTCGAAATGTTACAATATCCTCCCTTAAGAAAAATTCGTCCCCGAATTTAAAATCTAACTACGCATACTTTTGAAGAGATGCGAAAATTTCTTCCGCATCTCACTCTCGGCTTCCCATATGGTAATACATTTGACCGCAATTTCTTCACCTGCCGGTCAAGGATGACTACCGGCTGCTCGGTATAAGATAAATCGTGCTCCAGTTGGATCGTCTGATATTGAATCGCGTGAGATGGGTCATGAAAGTACTTGCGAAGCATAGATACGTGAAACACAGGGTCTACATCCAAAAAACTGGGCATGAATGCTAGACGATATGCAACAGCACTAACTGTCCCAAGAATGTCGAAAGGACCTACATATCTGGGACTGAGCTTCCCCTTCTTTCTAAATCTCATCACACCCTTCATCAGAGAGACCCAGAAGAAAACATGGTCACCCACAGTGAACTCAAGTCAGCGGCGATGACGATCGGCATATCACTTCTACCTGCTTTGAGCTGCTCTCATCCTATCCTGGATCGACTGGATCTTTTCCGTAGTCTCCTTGACTAATTGCAGTCCTAAAATCCTGCTATCACTGAGTTCGGTCCAATAAACCGGTGATCAAAACTTTCTCTCATACAAGGCCTCGAAAGGTACCATCTGAATCGTCTCCTGAAAACTATTATTGTAGGAGAACTCGATCAAGAGCAAGTGACGATCCCAACTGCCACCCAAATATAGCGCACAGGCTTGGAGCATATATTCGAGAGTTTGAATAGTCTGCTCTAACCGACGATCGGTCTGCGGGTAGAAGGCGATACTGAAACTTAAGCGGGCATCCAAAACATCCTTAAGTTTCTGCTAGAGACGGCTAGTAAACTGAGTGCCTCTGCCGGAAACTATATAATCGGAACGCCGTGCAACCGCATAATCTCATCAACTTAGAGTCAAGCATACCGAGCATATCCGAAAGTGGTCTTCACTGGGAGGAAGTGAGCCTCTTTCGTCAACCGATCTATGATCACCCAGATGGAGTCATACCCTCGACTGGACCTAGGTAGACCCACAACGAAGTCCATGGAGATCTGTTCCCATTTCTATTCCGGAATGGGCAAGGGCTGTAACTTTCCTGCTGGTCTCTGATGCTCGGCCTTGACTTGCTAACAAGTCAGGCATCTTGAAACGAAATCAGAAACATTCCTCTTCATCCTTTCCCACCAGTATACATCTCTCAAATCATGATATATCTTGGTGGAACCCGGATGAACGCTGTATGCTGACTGATGTGCCTCCTCTAAGATCTTGTGCCTCAGCCCCTCAGGGTCGGGTACACATAGACGTGTCCCAAACTGTAACACTCCCTCGATATCGATTGCAAACTCAGAATCTCTCCCGTGCCGAACCTGCTCCATAATCTCAGATAAATGGGCATCGTCGGACTGTGCCTTCCTGATGCGATCAAGCAAAAGCGAAAGAGCACGGACATGAGAAAGTTGTCAGCCTGCGGATGTGAACTCAAACTGTACACAAATGTCACACAAAACCTGCCAATCCGCAGTCAACTACCTATGAACTGTGCTTAAATGAGACAAGCTACCTCCGGGCTTCCGAATCAAAGCATCAGCTACAACATTTGCCTTGCCCAGATGATAAAGGATCTCAAAATCATAATCCTTTATGTGCTCCATCCAACGGTGCTGCCTCAAGTTCAGATCTCGCTGCTGAAAGATGTACTTCAGGCTCTTGTGGTTCGTAAAGTTCTGGCACGATTTGCCGTACAAGTAATATTTCCAAATCTTGAGCGCAAAGACCACCGCAACCATCTCTAGATCGTGATTGGGGTAGTTTTGCTCGTGCTTCTTCAACTACCGAGAAGCATAAGCGATGACTCTGCCGTGCTACATCAACATGCAACCTAGAGCCACTCGAGAAGCATCGCAATAAATAACGAAACCGCCTGAGCCTGCAGGCAAAGATAGAATTGGTGCATTCGTCAAACTAGTCTTCAACTGATGAAAACCCTGCTCACATGCCTCAGTCCACAAAAATAGAACTCCCTTTCGGGTCATCCCGGTCATAGGTACAACATTACTAGAGAAATTATGTACGAAACGACGGTAATAACCAGCCAAGCCCAAGAATCTACGAACCTCGGTCTGGGCCAATGTTGTACTGTCTCGATCTTTTTCAGATCCACTCGCATACCATCTCTCGTAACAATTTGACCCAAGAAGTCCATACTATCAAGCCAGAAAGCTCACTTCGAGAATTTGGTAAACAACTGGTGCTTTCTCAAAATCTGCAATGCAGTCTTCAAGTGCTACTCGTAATTTTCTCAACCCCTAGAGGAGACCAAGATATCTTCTATGAATACTAAACTGATTGAGGAACAGCTTGAAGATCAAGTTCAGCAGATCTATGAATGCTGCCGGGACATTGATGAGCCCAAACGATATCACCAAGAATTCATAATGCCTATAGTGCATCCGATAAGCAGTTTTCGGAATGTCATCATTCCGGAATCGCAACTGATGGTACCCCGATCAAAAATCAATCTTTGAAAAATATCCCGCTCTTTGGAGCTGATCGAACAAATCGTCAATGGTCATCCATCCATTTTTATTAAAAACCGCGAGGTTAAGGTAACCTATTCCGCACCGTACCGCGGTTCAGCTGACGTTAATCGATACACAATCCTATGCTGCCTTCCTTCTTATTAACGAATAGAACAGATGCTCCCTACGAAGATACACTCGGTCGTACAAGTCCTTTATCAAGCAATTCTAGAAATTGATCCTTAAACTCTTTGAGCTCTGCCGGGGCCATCCAATAGGGCAGTATAGAAATATTCCCCATGCCGGGGATCAAGTCAATGCAGAACGCAATATCGTGCTCTGGCGGAAACCCTAGTAACTCATCAGGAAACACATCGGGGAACTCTCGCACAATCGGAACCTGGTCCAACGGGACCTCTATGGCTCCAGCATTTTGAATATAAGCTAAGAATTCCTGATTTCCTTTCCTCAAAAGCCGACTAGCACAATGTGCAAAAATCAAATTGCCAGGGGCAGCACTACGGTCCCCCTGCACAACCAAAATAGGCTCACCGATAAAACTGAATCTGACTGCCTTCTCATGGCAATCAACGCACGCATGACAAGCGGCCAACCAATCCATGCTGAGAAGGATGTCTAAATCTAATATATCTACAAGAATCAGATCGACCAACGAATTTTTATGACCGATCCGCACTAAAGATGACTTGAATACATGCCGAGCGACAAAAGACTCTCCTACAGGAGTAACCACAACTAACGGTAGGTCTAGTAACAAAGAAACCCTACCTAATCTCTGTGCGAAGTGTGTGGATACATACGAGTGCGTAGAACCAGGATCGAACAAAATATGCGCATCGAAGAAGCAAACATGATGAGTACCTATAACCACTGCATTGAATTCCTGGGAATCTTGTAGATTCAAAGAGAAAACCCTTGACTAACCCTTACCTACGTCCTGGTGTCCTCTGCCTCGGTTCCCTTGTCCCCTTTGAGCATGTCCAACAAAACCACGGCCTCTCAGTGCAACTGCCTGGCATGGAGTAGCGGCTGATGGAGGAAGAAATGCCATCAGAAGAGGAGGTGGAGAGGGCAAAGCGGCCTACGGAATTGCAGTTCCGCCCTGACGTCTACAATCTCTAGCGAAGTGGCCTAGGCGTCCGCAAGTGAAACATGTCAACGGTGGCCTCTGTCTTTCAGGATACGAGCCATACATCCGCCCTGAGTCCAACCTCGACCACTACCGCATCCTAGAAAAAATCTACCACGGCCTCTGCCTAACTGTCCGAAAACCGATCCACTAGATTGGGCTCATTTCGATTTCGAAACAATTTTCGTTTCATTCATACGTTCCTCCACTCGTATAGACAAATTCATAGCCTGTGCATAAGTATCGAAATGCTGGGAGCTAATGGCAAGGAACAACTGCGTATCAAGGCTCCTCACAAATCTCTTCACCCTAAGCTCCTTGGTAGGAACTAAATACGGAGCATAGCGCGACAGCTGGGTGAACTGCAAGTCGAAGTCGGCTACGGTCATACTCGCAGGTTTCCGCAACGCCTCAAAACTACGGGCCTTGGCGTCTCTTAGGCTCTGCGAAGGGAATCGGTCTAGGAAAGCCGTGGAGAACTTTTCCTAAGTCATCGGAGGAAGTCCCTTTGCTCGTCCTCTCTCAATCGGCTCGCACCAAGTTAGGCCCCTCCAAGCGAAAGCTAGTCAACTCGACCGATCTCTCATCAGAGCATATCAAAGAACGACTGATCCTAGCCATCCTGTCAAGGAACAACTGATAATCCTCTGCTGCATCTATCCCAGTGAACACAAGAGGTCTCATCTTCATAAAATCTAGAAGCGATACCTCCATGGTCCCTGCGACAACTGGTGTGGCTGCCCGAGTGACGGGCTTGTAGGGTGTTTTTCGTCACCCCATTGAGATGGGAATACGCGTGCGCTTTTCGGGCGCATTACAGATTCCCCCTGCCTAGGGTAGGCTGGGGTTTATTGATTGTGGGGATCCGAATCTCCGGCAGTCGCGGACTAAGCCGCCGTTAATTACCCCTCGCCTTTGGAGCGAGAGAACCTCCGATTGACGGGTCAAACAGGTCATGCGAGCTCAATGTGCAGTGTGCGTGTGTTGTGTTTTGGAAGGAGTTTTGGATATATCAGGGGCCCCGCAAAGTTTTTACGGGGGTCCCGCTACCCGGATAGCGGGCTGGGGTCAAGGGGGCTAGCATCCCCCTTGCGGGGTGCGGGGCAGCGCCCCGTTAGAAATTTTTTTAACGGGGGAAGTGTTTTTAGTGTGGAGTACACGTACAATAAGGGGAAAAAGGTGTCCAAAGGATGGGTGAACGCCAGCGCTTGTGCGCTTGGGTTAGCGCTAGGCGTGGGCGCTTTGGGCGCCGGCACCTTACGTGCCCGGCACGTGGGCGCTCGGGCGCTAGCGCTTTGGGCGCCGGCGCCTCACATGCCCGGCACGTGGGCGCTCGGGCGCCAACGCTAGCGCCTCACGTGTACGGCACATGGACGCTAGTGCCTCTCGTGCCCGGCACGTGGGCGCTTGTGCGCTGGGCGCTAGCGAAAGGAAGGGGTTTTTACCCCCAAAAATAAGAGTTAAACTCTAAAAGAGGGTTTTGAGTGGAGTTGAACTCCAAAAGATCTGGATTAGGAGTAAAACTCCTTTGAGGATTTGGGTCTTGGAGTTAAACTCCCTAAAAATCTTCAAAGGTCTCTCTTAAGCCTGGGATCTTCTCCTGAGTCTTGGATCTTTTCCAAAGTGGGATTTTCGAAGATGGTTCTCCTTCTTCCTCCTCTTTGTTGGACGGATCTTGAAGAACAACAGGGGTGAGATTTTAAAGATCTCCTATTTTTGAGATCTAATGGAAGATCTGAGCTCCTCTTTGTGGGTTTTGTGGTGAAAAACTATTTAGTTTTGGAAAAGGAAGAGTAAAACTCTTGATTTAATTCAAAAGAAAGAAGAAAGTTTAGAATCTTGAGGAAGGAGAAGGAGGCACAGGCCTTTATAGGCTATACACTTTACACATAGCCCTTTGGGTTTTACAAAATGGCATTTTGTCCATCCCATGCCTCATGTGCTATTTCTTTTTCCCATGCCTCATGTGCTATTTCTTTTTGCACAAAAGCCATGGGCTTTACAAAATTTGGCTTTATACCCATTTTTCTTACATTTATTCATAAAATAAAATAAATGCGCGAAAATTATTTATTAAAAAAAATTATTTTGGCATGGGGGAGGCTGGCCGCTTCATGTTCAGGCTCGACCCGGATATTGGCCCACTTGACCTGGGCTTGGGCCCACTTGGCTTGGGGTTGACTTCGATTTTGACTTTGTCAACCGGGGTGTAAATTTTTACCCCAACAGGGCTGCACGACGGGCTCCGGAGTAGGTGGCAGCATATCAGTTGTCGGAGTCCGGCGGGCCTCGACCAACTGCCCAAGCATCTATTGCAGACCCTGCATTCCCCTCTCCAGCCTGGTCATCCTATCAGGAAGAGGATCTATCGGTCCATGTGCCATCGGAATGCCCTCCAGGTCAGTCCTCGTCCCTGGCAGACCTGCCCTAGCCGCATCCCTAACTGCGGCTCTCTTGGATCGCGTAGTCATAGCAACTGGAACACGAAAATGAGAGTTGGTAAGGTGTAAAAACGAGAACAAAAATATGTAGAGAGTCAAAGAAAGAATTAATAGGACATAAATCCTAAGGCCACTTAAGCGGAGTATCGTATGGTAAATATGCCGCGGAACATACATACGCTACGTTACTCTACTTGAGTTACCTACTTCATCATACCAAGGACAACCTACGTAACGAAAGTTCAGGTCTAATACCCTCCAAAATCAATTCTATGTTCCGTAAGGTTAAGCCTAGGTCCCAAAATAGCATGCCCTAAACTCCACATAGTCAAACCTAAACTCAACAAGGGTTATACCTAGCGTTCCGATACCAACTTTGTCACGACCCGAAAGTGGCACGTGACCGGCAATTAAATCATGCGACGTCTTAAGACGTTGACGCAATTCAAGTAAACCAAACCTAGAATCTAAACCATTTTTAAATTTATTAAAGAGGTGAAGTTTTAAAAATGGTGTAACAAATGAAATCAAGTTTGTGCTTATGGATAGTTTTTATAAAGCATAAGTAACTTGTTTTGAAATGGTGTTGGAAACAATTTCGTTATTAAAAATTTAGGAAGCACATCCTTTGTATATTTTGATAAAAATTGATACGTACACAAAATATATAAGTATCCCCACCCGGGAGCCATCTTAACACCCACTTGGCGGAATCACAACCACGCAGTTAAATATACATCTCTGGCGAAGAATAATGCAAATAAAAGCAATACCAAAGCATAACTGCAGTAATTCGTCCCCACACGAGCACGACAATCAGAGTCAAATATAATACAAGTCTCTCAGTTTCGTCTCTAAGTCAAATATACATATGGTAGATGGAGTTTCTACTAGATACAAAATACATGTATAAAAGAGAGCAAGTGCAAGGTAACCTCGCAACCCACCTAAGCAAAAGCAAGCAAGCCCCAAAAGATAGATACACAGATGACACCGCTAAGTATCTAAGTGGTCGGTCCTGCAAGAAGTTAAAGCACAACGGGGATGAGTTTCCAACTCAGTGAATGAAACTAACATCATAGAGTGGAAATTGAACGCATAAACGAAATAGCGACTAAACCTATTCATAATGCAATCATAATGTATAACAGCATGGATATGATATTTTTGAAATGCAAGCATATCACCACAGTGTCCGCATAAAAGAAAACGGAAATATCATCATATCCGGTGTCACTCATCGACACAAAATATCCCAATGTCTCAAGCATATCCATAGAACTATCATCAAATCCGATGTCAATTATCGACACAAAACCTCTAAATATCGCAGGCACTGTTTCCCGGAACGGTCCTATCGTCAAACAAATACAGGTCGGTATCCTCCAAATATCCACCGTATTTTCCAATCTCTCTGGTATCGAGTGTCATCGCTAGGCTCCCCGCCTTACATGCGGCTTTCCTGCCCCTCGGTCTCGACCGGGTCCAACATGTATCCAGCTGTATACTCCTTCAAATAGTCCGGATAACGTAGCACATCCGCAATCGTATATCTCCCCCACTCGGTTCGGAAATAAAATCAAATCAGAAAATATCAAGTTCATGGTGGACATATCATCGTATATCAAGAGAAACCGTAAAATTAGGAAACACGATCAAGTCTGATAAAATGTATCCTGTAGCATCTCAAATTCTATAGAAAATGAAATCTCATAAAACAACATCGTGTAAAAGACGTAGTAATAATGGAAATAAGGTATAATATACAGAACAGTACATGATGATGGGTGATAAGCAGTAATCTAAAATACTAGCAGGGTACAGTGCGATGTAAGTGACATGGCATAGAAATTACCGATGAGGTGTAGGTGTAGCATGTGGGAGTGCAACATGAAAACATCGGTAATAGGGTGAGTGTCCTAGCAAGTGTTAGGCAACAATGTCATAATGGATAGATGCATGCAATGGAAATCTAGGTATAGGCATATGGATGAAATGAACCGAAACATTTTATCAAAAGTTTTAGGTTTCGGGCGTTATACGCCATCCATACAATGTTCCCAGTAGATATTTAGTCTACTCACCGGAACAAGTCTCAATATACGCGAATCCAATCACCGCTTTCCCTTTCCTCAACGCTTCCAAAGTCTCCGCAACCGATCCTAACATTGCATGTGAGAAGCTATATTTTCGATACGACATATATACATATATAAAGCGAACCAAAATCACATAGGTTAACAAGTGTGACTGTCGTGTGTTATACGTATGCAAAATCACCTAAGACTATCTCGAATTGCCGTTAATTAACGAAAATACCAAATCGGGAGTCGAGATATCCGTATCGTACGCTAAAATATCGTGAAAAGTGGAGTAAAGTGCTCCCAGATTTTTTTATATACGAAGCATACCAAAAATCTAGTTTGAGAAACAGAGAGCCCTCGACAAAAATTCAAACCTTAACTCCTTTAACAGGCTGTCAACGATGGCTAAAGTGGGATTTCCGATGGCCAAAGCTTGTTGGAATGGGCTCGGGCTTTGAGGGTTGACTCTAGGTTCTTTAACAAGCTCCCAATAATTTTCTTTTATTTTTTTGAGCACTGGAATAACAACAGAATTATTTTGAACACCAAACTTCCATAAAAAAACAAGTTTTAGGCACTTTAAAAACATCATTAGTGAAGTTGTGGTGCTTAAACAGCAAAGTAAATAGCATTAAAATACCTTTATCTATCCTAAATTAAGTTGTGATTATCAAAGAAACCATACTAGTTCAATCTCACTTCAAAACCCTACTTTATGTCTCAAAACCAACAAAAACATGAACTTTAACTTAAAACTAGTGTCTTCATGGCAAATATTTGTTAAAACTTAATTAAAATGGTATATTTACCTCTTAATTGAGATTATGGGAAGTTCCAAGCTTGCAATGTGGCCTTAAGTTGAAGTCTTGGCCTCTATTTAAGGTTTTTGATTGAAAATTGCATGGTTTATGTAGTGATTTGTATGTGTGTGTGTGAGATTCTTAGGAGTTGGAGAAAAAAATAAGGAGAAGATGAAGAAAAAGATGAAGAAAGAGATAAGAAAATTATGAGGAGAGATGGCTTGTGCCATGCCAGAACCTCCCATCGCTCTCTCTCTCTCTCATATTCATAATATTTTAAAAACCTATACCCCAATCCATGCCTCTCAAGATATTTTGTTAAAACCAACTTAAGATTAGAATAGAAGATAAAAAGAAGATTAAGTTGCCATGGCAACTAAAAATTTTGGTTAAGATTTAAGCATATTTTTATAGTTAAAAGACTTAACTAATTATATTTGTGTGCACTAATTATATAAAAGAAATTTTTTTAATTAAATGCCCTTTAGTTAAATAAAACTAAATATATCATTAATTATAAAAACCCAAATTAATTAATTGTTCTCATTCTTATAATTAATAAAAATTCTTTTTATTAACCATTAAATTCTAAAAATAAACCTTGAAATTTTCGAAATGTTACACGGCTAAACAATTCACTGCAGGTAGTCAAAGGTTATTTTGACAGGTCCCCCTAAACGGAAGATGGACGCTGCGAAAAATCGCATCGCTGTAGGGTTATTTCGAAGCGTCAGACGCGTCGAAATATCCTACACTTTTTCAATGTGTATCTATCGTCGAAACATTGTTTATTTCGATGCGTCAGATGGGTCGAAATAAACCTTATTTTTCATGAATAAAGTACTCCAAAAAATATATAAAATATTTTTTCCTCTATTTCGACGCGTCAGACACGTCGAAACAAAGTTTATTTCGACGGGTAATACCCGTCGAAATAAACAGAAATAGCAGAAAAAAATTGAAAACACAAAATCTGTAATTTCAATTACATTCCAATTTCGATTCAAATATCGAATACAATCCAATTTCGATTCAAATATCGATTACAATCCAATATCCATTCCATTCTAATATCAATTCAAATATAAATATGTAACGACCCTGAAATCCCTGTACAATTGTATCGCATTCAATGTATATAAAGGTGTATTTCAGCCCTGACTATGAGTTTTAAGTTAAATTTGTACTATAAAATTAAGAAGCAATTTGTAGCTTAATGGTTAAGACTCTCCACTGTTGTTCTTTAGTCTATATGTTCGAATCCTATAAGCCCTAATTATTTTAATATTTTTTTCACTTTTTGGAAGCTCAAGGTCATAAAAGCTAATTAAAACCCAGGGCACGAACTTCGAGACCAATGCTCGAAATCTGGCCGCCTTAAATCTATTTGGGGCCTGTACGAGCAGCTGGGATGATTCCAATTTGGCCCGTGTTCCTCCCGTGTGATCTTTAAACTCCCCTCTACTCTTTTTTACTATTTGATTTCTCTGAATTAAACCAGAGAGCTGCCTGTCCTTTCATCTACCCCATTAACACTATTTTTAATTCTTTTTAATTCATTTCTTAATTCCCATACTCCTATATTTTTCCCTATAAATACCTAGCCATACTACTCTACTCCTCATTTCTGAAAATTCCACTAAAATCCTCTCTAAAGTTCCCAAGTCCAAGCAAGAGGACTCAAGACTATTCTTAAGTGAAGTTGCCCAAGCTCCCAAAGTTGAAGCGCCGGCGATCGAACCTTTTCGTACATTTTGGTCTCGGTTTTACCAATCGAGGCACCCTCTTCTCTTGTCCAAACGTGTAAAACCGTAAGTCTTCCTTGATTCTACTCCCTTGAATCCAAAACCTAACTCCTCTTCGAATCTACTCTCATAACGCTATTTTTAATATTTAACTATCTTTTAAAATGAAATCCCTCTTTTCTTCTGGGCTAAAATGATAGCCACATGTTAATAACATATATTAGAAAAGATATTCAAGTTGTATAAATTTCTTTATCCGGAAAACTTCATGTTAACATAGTTTTAGTACGATATTACAAAAAAATACCATAAACTTTACATGTACCTTTTGATCGTTATAGTGATATTTACCTCTAGAAAACTCACGGGTTAACGACCTACCCCACTCACATACACTATGGTTTTATAGCACGATACTATAGTTACATGTTTTATTCTAAAGAAACGTATTACATTAAAATACCTTCACTTTCTTAAAAAATACGTTTTTTGAATCATCATTTTAAATTCTTTGTAAATACGCCTCTACAACTCTCGTTAAGAGACCCGTTTGTGGATGGTGCCAGTTATCGCACATTCTTGGATAGTAGAGTGAGATACAACTTCTCACAGAGAATTCAGTCTCGAAAGGAATAAAATATAATTTTAACGAAAATACGATTTTTTAAAACAAGTTAAATAATTGGAAAATTATTTAAATCTTAAATTCGTATTTCCTAATAAAACAAATTGTGAAAAATAGATTTTTAAAAGAAAAAATTAAAGCCTTTAAGAAAATATCCTCAAGTTTCTAAAAAATAGATTTTTCATAAAAATACCATAAACTTTTAAAAGCTAGGTATTGATACTAAAATACCACAAAGTATAAAATACGTTTTTATGAAAAATCTTGACATTTTTAATTAAAATATTTTTATCAAAAACATATTCGAGACTTTAGAAGAATTAAAAACCCTCCAGAATTATTAAATTATATTACCCTAGAAATTAAAAGACTAGTCTAGATTACATGTTTAGATTGCAGATTTGTTTGAGTGACATCTTCTCTTATCAGTACCTTAGGATTTCCGGAAAGAATGATGCACCACTTACCTTTCTCTAAATATAGATCGTAATTTTAAGGTGGAATTATCAATGGCAATCATTTTTGAAAATGACACAAATACTGATGTCCATGTACAACGGTTGTCAATATTTCCCAAACTTAAAAATTTCCAAAGTTAAATCTTTTTAATAAGATATACCTAGAAGCTGAACTTAAATTTGAACTTTACTTAAACTCGAACCCAAACTCAAACCTAATCTTGAACTTGAATAATTGACCTTGAACTTGAAACTTTAACATTTGAACTTGACTTGACTTGACTTGACCGAACCATGAATATGGTTTGACATGAACTTGATATAAATACGTGAATACAACTCAAATTTGAACTTGTATTTTTTTTATATTCATGGATTTAGCCAAGACCTGTAAACTTGAACTATATAATAAAATAGGCGGGGAAAAGGGGTACGTTGGTAAGGAACACATGTCGTGGCATAAGAGGTCACTTTAACAGACAACTAACCTGAATACCGAGTGCCGTTGTCTCATGGGTTATGACGGGACCTTGTACTTCTTGTTACCTTGGTCCACGGGGTAAACTGGATACCTCTCGTATAGACGAATACCTTTTTTTACCAAACTACAAAAAACCATATTAGAATAGCTAACCTTATACATATGAATGACATTTTTAAAATAATTTTACATACAATCTTACTTGTTCATTACTACTCGGTGTTCTGTTCATTTTTGTACTTTCCTTAAGACATCATTACTTATTTTCTTTTGGGGACTTATCGAGCGCTAGTTCGCTGACGAAATCCCTCTTTGTTTCTTTTTCTTGGAGTGTTCGTTAGGAGGAAAAGATTCTGAGGAGATCGAGCCCAGCCAGGAGTACGTCGATCAGCTCACCACTCAGCCCGCTTACTAGTTTCCTTTCTAAAGTTATTTTTTGTATGCCATTGTTTATACATCATTTCAGTTATTGTATCATTTATTTCAGACATCTATATTTTAAAGTTTGAATGTAAATAAAGTTGCTGTAAATTTTAATTACTCTTGTTAATTCTTACATGTTGTTATATTACTTAAAAACGCTTAACGTATTTTTTAAGGGAAATAACATTCTCGTAATAAATACGTTGCGGGCCTCGTAACGTGCCTTCATCGTATTATTGGGAAGCGTGGTGTGACAGATTTTACTGGTGGCCCATGCAGGTCAGTTCTACATGAAGTCTTAAGCAATCTATCACAAGAATTAAAAGATTCAGCAACTTTACATTCCTTTTATTTCAAATATCTTAAATATATCATAATCTTTCTTTTCTATTAAGGTGATGGATTCTCCCAACAACACCGGCACCAACATCAATGGTAAGACATCACCGCCTACCTTACTACCTACAACTACTGTTACAGCTCCCATCAATGAACAGATGGTGCTTTTGGAAGACATAAAGAGTTTACTGGAAAGTCAGCAGCAGCAAACTGCCATCCTTCCAGCCCATCCCGAAGCAGAGGCACCAGGTGTTAAAAAATTTCTGGCGTTGCACCCAAAGAACTTTTCGGGAAAAGAGTGCCCCCTAAAGGCTGGGGAGTAGGCTCAAGGCATCAAGGACGATCTTGCAGCAGCTTAAGTGCCGGAAATAGCTTTGGTTCGTGTTGCAAAGCTCAACCTCACGGACAAAGAAAGAGTCCAGTGGAAGGCTGAGAAGAGTCGTCTTGCACAGCCAATAGAGTGGAAGAAGTTTCGCGATCTTTTCTATGCAAAGTTTTTCCCAGAGACTGACCTATTTGATATGGAACAACAATTCATCCACCTGCAGCAAGGATCTATGTGGGTAAAATTAGTAGATGAGTATGATGCCGAGTTTATTATGCTTAGCAAGTAAAGGCTGAACACTACAGGATTGCTGGTCTACATCAAGCATAACCTATCCCAGAATGGAAATGTCAGCATATTACCATAGACTTCGTAACTGCATTCTCTCGCAGTACGAAGGGTAACGAGGCGGTTTGAGTTATTGTGGATTGAATCACCAAGTCGGCTCACTTTATCCCATTCCGATTTGGCCATTCAACGGAAGTCTTGGCAAGGAAGTACATGGAGATAAATCAAATCTAAAGTAAGTTTTAAACCTTAAGATTGTACGCCCTTGTTTTTATACCCAAGATTGGTAAGGATTTTACGTGTCATTTTTAAGTTTGAAATAACCGCAATCAAAACGGTGTCGTGAGTAGCGAGACGAGATGAGTACGGGTCGTCCGCAGGGAGATGATAGGTTTTTAAGCTTGTTTTAACAAGTTAAGTCCGTAACTTGGAGTTGTTGTTATTCTAAGTGTCGTAAAATATGATATGTTCAAGAAAAAAACTTGTTAGGGGTAGTTTAAGGTAAGCTTGAGCTAGAATAATATTTTTCGTTTCCGTATAAACCTAACTTGATATTAATGCTAAGTTAATCGGCAACAGCGTGGATTAGGGAGCTTGAAATACGGTATGTGCGATTGTGCGCTAAATCCGTATTTGTTGTCCCTTGTCCATCCATTCTTGTCTCTTAACCTTCGCCTCCGGCAAACCAATCGTAACCGGTCACTGTAGGGTGTTTTTCGTGATCTCATTGAGATGGGAATACGTGTCGCTTGTCAGGCGTACTACAGATTCCTCTTGTCCAGGGTAGGCGGGGGTTTATTGATTGTGGGGATCCGAATCTCCGGCAGCCGCAGACTAAGCTGTCGTTAAATACCCCTCGCTTTTGGAGCGGAGGAAGCTCCGATTGACGAGTCGAACTGGTCGTGCGAACTCAATGTGCAGTGTGAGTATATTTTGAAAGGGTTTTGGATATATCGGGGACCCCGCAGAGTTTTACGAGGGTGAGGAGTGTCTTAAAGACGCGTGCATGGCATGTGGGCGCTGGGTGCCCACGGGTCACGTGCCTGGCGCGTGGGCGCATGGCGCTCGCGGGTCACGAGCCTGGCGCATGGGTGCTTGGCGCCCGCGGGTCATGTACTAGGCGTGTGGGCGCTGGTCACCAGCGGGTCACGTGCGCATCACAAGACCGCTAGGCGCCAGCGGGTCACGTGGGCAGCACACGACCACTGGTCGCCAACGGGTCACGTGCGCAGCACGCGACCTGATTGATGTGAAAAATTATGTTTGTAGTTAAAGTAACCGCAATTAATAAGGGTGTCGCGTGTAGCTAGACCGAGATGAGTACGGGTCGTCCTCAGGAAAACGTTGAATCTTTTACTCTTACTTTAGATGTGTTGAAAAAGAGAGGAGGGATAAAGAATATTGTGGTTTTGTTTCTAGATCTACGTTAAGCACTCATGCAAAATATAGATCTAGATTATTTATGGATGTAGTTAATATAAGAATGGGCTTGTAGGGTTCGTTAGGATTTAGTAGTTATGGATGATTAATTAAAAATTACCCTTTTTATCCTTTAATAGATTTAAAACTAGAACGACAGTGATGCATGTAGATTAGGGTTTCTGGAGGGAAAAGGAATCCCACTCTTAACCCTTATCTCGACACGGAACTCCGTTCATATCTAGCCTTTACCAAAACAATCATTAATCTAATCTCTAATCACGATCGAGACTAACAATGAATTGGTAGCGCGCCCGATTAGAATGTTAATGATTCTTTTGATAAAGTTTATAAACTTTATAGGACTTAAAAAGAGTTTAGGGATTTTCATCATCCATTAGCCCACCCTAATCCTACGAACCCTAACAAGCGGAGAATTACTCGCGCATGTTGGGAGAAAAAGAGATGGAGAGAAGATGCATAATTAAACTACGAAGAAATAGAATAAGAAAATGAAAGCTACCTTTATTAATCAACAATATTCATTACACTTTGATTCCTTAGAAAATGATTACAAGTACTAGTTGCTTCTCGATCTCTTCTAAGGAGGTAGATGAACCGTTGATGACCAGCCTGGATGCGTGAGCCGTCTTGGACTTTGATTGTTAGCGTATGTGCGTGTTCAAGTTCTAGTTTAAATACCGCAATCAAGACGGTTTCGCTTGTAGCTAGCCGGTTGAGTACGGGTCGTCCGCAGGGAGATGGGAGTCTTTTTCAATGTATTTTAACGAGTTAAGTCCGAGAGTTCAGATTTTGTTGTGATTATCTAAGTGTTAAGTTGATGTTTTAAAGAGAGCTTGTTAGGGTTAGGATTAGGTTAGTTTGAGTTAGGAGTCTCCACATCTTTCGTTGCCCCTCTTAATATCGGTGTTACGGTAATCGGCAACAACGGGGATTAGCACGACTAGGAAGGACTTTGCGAGTATAAGCTAGGCTTTCCAACGCATAAGTCTTCCTTTTGGTGCTTGTCCGTCCGTTCTTGGCTCTTAGCCATAACCTCCGGTTAATTCAACCACAACCGGTCTCACTGCGGAATCACCGCTATCATGTAGGATAGGGTGCCGTAAGGAGCGGATTGTGGTTCAATTA
Source organism: Agapanthus africanus (assembly GCA_030015575.1). Lineage (NCBI taxonomy): Eukaryota > Viridiplantae > Streptophyta > Magnoliopsida > Asparagales > Amaryllidaceae > Agapanthus > Agapanthus africanus. The sequence continues at coordinate 870,584,376 of JASDDO010000022.1, read as the reverse complement.
ACGGGAGTCGATTTAAGCTGTTGGGCAAGGAAAGAGTGAGAGAGATTTCCTTCTCTCAAACTTCCCTTATCCTACCCTAACAAGTATGAACTACTCACACATCATAATACGGAAAAATAAAACAAAACAAAGAGGAAGATAGAAAGAAGGAGATTAGAAGAATACGACTAGCTATTTGCGACCTCACCTTGGCGAGGATCGAGCGTAAGCATCATTGTCGTATGTAAGGATAAAGAAAAAGAGAGAAGAAAGAAACAACAAGAAAATAACAACAACTACTTAACGAATTAAAATTACAACAATTAACAAAATAAAGAGACAAGCATGATAATAAATGGTTCTTCTTTATTCATCACTCTTCACTCACAAGCTCACTACAAGTTTAATGGAGAAGAGGTGAGAAGAGGAAGAAGAAACATACTAAACTTAGCAAAATGAAAATACAAGAATGGACCCTTTCCTTCACAAAGTTCTGGGCTATTTATAGGCTGGAGAATGGAAACCTAGGGCAACCACCAGAACAAAAACGAAAAGACCAAAATACCCCCAAAATCCCTGCACATGCGGCGCCTATATGGCCGCGGATCCGCGGCCTAGACCCCCCTTTGGCCGCGGATCCGCGGCCCTTTAGTTGAGTTGGGCCCCCCAATTTGCTGTGGTTCCCTGGTCCTCTGCCCCCTTTATTCTGGTATCTGTATTTTTTCATAATTTCTTCACGAATTTTCCAGAATTTCTGTTGAGGGAAATGTGGACTTTTTGTCAAGATTTGGTATGATTGCCTCGAGCTCCGCGTAGATCTCTTGGATCTTGTGCTACCATTGAGCCTTGCGCATGAGAATGACATTGATTTAACACTTTGTCTTCCTAAACTGGTATCTGGCAACATACGGATGAAGAGCGGAGACCGTGTTTTATCTGTGGTTGGCAGGAACCCGGATTTTGTCGTGTTTTCCATGAATTTCATCATTTTAGAACCGAGAACCTGTATCCTGCAATTGACTAGCAAACACGGCTTAAGAGTATCTACCGATATGTAATGTGATAAAAATTGGGCGGTATGAAAATGCAAAAATCTGATATGAACAAATACCCCCAAACTTATCATTTGCTCGTCCCGAGCAAAGCCAATTTATTCACAAAAAATTTCCTAACCTCACTTTCGCAGGGAACGCGATTGCACTGAGCATGTGCAACAAGCCGTTAAACCTCTAGGTGTCCCTAGTAGGAGGAGTGTTGTCTCCTGAGGGTTTTCAGCGGATACTACCCACAATATCCGGTCAAGTTGGTTTTGGAAAATAACTAAGATTCAAACCCTAAAGTTTTTGTTTTAGAAAATAACAACTCTATAATCCTAAGTCTAGACCATCGAACCTTTATTTTTCACACCTCGCTTCTTATTTAACTACAGATTTTATATGTCTTTACGTGCAGTGCAAATAGTGTCGTTAAGTTCCCGAAAGGTCGAATAAAGTCATCATGTCGCACAGTAAAGCCCAGATAACAATTTTAAAAGGATCACATAAGTTTTATAAAGAGTTAAGCATTTTTCAAGTTTCGTTTTCCAGTAAGGTTTCAACTTCAGAATTTCTATCTTCCTTAACAGGAAACTAAGTCGTATTCTTCACTCCACCTTTTTCTTGTTTTCATTTCATACACACCTCTGTGAACGTGCAATAGTATCACAGAATAAAACCTTCATATCTCCGCTAAATTTTTTTTTATAAAAGCCTGTCTTTTATCAAGATTATTCTCACACAAAGAACCGTTAGGAATTTTAACTCGGAGAGAACACTTGCTTGACTTTGTTTTAACTGTACTTTCTAGGCTTCTTAGCGAGCTTTGGGCCAATGCACCCAAACCAGTTGGTTTTAGGGCATTAGGTGTAGAAACACCCCAGCGGACTTAATTACTCAAGTTACCTAGGTCCAAAAACAAAAGACAGTTTTGGCGTGAAAATCAGATGATTTGATACGAACGGAGACATAACCGGCAGTTCAATTATTTTTTTGGATAAAAGACGTGTTTAGTGGGTTCGGTGTGTAATCATTCCAATCAAGTTTCAGATGGGTTATTTTTCAGACTTAGCTCCAATTACGGCATCAATAACATTCCTTCATATTCGCTTTACTTCATAAACTATTCTTGACATTACTTATTTCAGAACAAACCTATTTGATCCTCAGAAAATCATTTATGTATTTAAACGTTTAAACATGAAAGACTTGTCATCTAATTCCCAAAATCCACGACACGTGTAGTGTGATGTAAAGACGTATATCTTTCAGGTTTTCAAAATCTAAACATAAGATTTAGTTATTCCTAATTTTTTAAAACAAAAACCGTCGAGATATTGAATCAGAGTTCTTCCACAAGCTAACTTGACAGAAAAGTTTTTATTTTTTTAGAAAATTTTTCAGATTTTTATGGATTTTATGGATTTAATATGCAGATGCAAAATATACATATGAATGCGAAGGTAAGAAATGCGTACCGAGCGTACCCCCAAACTTAAACTGGACAGTGTCCGCACTGTCATTGCATGAAGAGATTATTTGAAGGGTCAAAATTGTCGGTTAGCGATACATAAATTTTTATTTGTTTTTTTTTCAAAGAAAAGAAAAAAGAATATACACAAATATATACAAAAATGGTTTGTACATACCCCCAAACTTATTTGGAACAGTGTCCACTGTTCTTGGCTGGATAACCGAAGTTTGGAGGTAGACAGAGGAAGATCATTCAGGGTAAACCGGCTCCTGTAGGAACAGGAGCTCCTCTGTTGGTTTGGCGCTAAGGTACGGTTTGCATCGGTGTCCGTTTACTTTGAAAAATGAACCGTCCTTTGGATTCTCCAAATCCACAGCGCCCTGCGGATACACATTCCGCACAAAATACGGCCCTTTCCAGCGAGATCTGAGCTTTCCTGGATGGAAGTGAAGTCGGGTGTCGTAAAGCAGTACCTGCTGACCATGTACGAAGGTTTTGCGCAAAATGTGTTTATCATGAAACACCTTCGTTCGATTCTTAACGACAACCGCGTTATCGTAAGCCTCATCCCTAAGCTCGTTCAGTTCGTTCAACTGCAGCTTCCGATGGCTGCCCGCATCCTCGAGAGACAGATTCAGCTCCTTTATCGCCCAAAATGCGCGATGCTCTATTTCGACAGGAAGGTGGCAGGCTTTTCCTTACACAAGCCGATAGGGAGACATGCCAAGGTCGGTCTTATAAGCGGTTCTAAATGCCCAAAGGGCATCAGTGAGTTTCAGCGACCAATCCTTACGGTTCTTGAAGACCGTCTTCTCCAGTATCTGCTTGATTTGCCGATTTGAAACTTCGGCCTGCCCGCAGGTTTGGGGGTGGTAGGGCGTAGAAAGCTTATGATTAATGGAATATTTCCGCATTAAGGCCTCGAAAGTCCTATTGCAGAAATGACTTCCATTGTCGCTAATGATCGCTCGGGGGTGCCCAAACCGGGAGAAAATGTTTTCTTTAAGGAACCTAACGACAACCTTGTTGTCGTTAGTCCGGCTGGGCACAGCCTCGACCCATTTAGAGACGTAATCAACAGCTAGAAGGATGTACAAGTTCCCGAAAGAGTTGGGAAACGGCCCCATGAAATCTATCCCCCAAACATCGAAAATCTCCACAACCAAGATCGGTTGGAGCGGCATTTCGTTCCTCCGGGATATCCGGCCCATGTGTTGGCACCAGGAGCAAGTCTTGCAATAGTCATGAGCGTCTTTGAAAAGTTGTGGCCAGTAGAAACCACATTACAAGATCTTCTCAGCTGTCTTTCTGGGCCCAAAATGCCCGCCACACGCTTGATCGTGGCAAAATGACAGCACACTCTTGAATTCCTCATCAGGGACACACCGACGAATAATCTGGTCGGGACAGTACTTGAACAAGTAGGGTTCGTCCCAGTAAAAGTGTTTTACTTGGGATAAGAAGCGAAGTCTGTCCTGACTTGACCATTCGGTCGGTAGTAATCCCGTGGCCAAATAGTTCACAATATCTGCGAACCAGGGTTCGTAAGATACTTTCAAGAGCTGTTCATCCGGGAAAACGTCGTTGATTGGAATTGGAAGCGAAGGCGAAGAAGGAAGTCGTGAGAGATGGTCGGCAACTACGTTTTCACATCCTCGTTTGTTCTTAATGACAAGGTCAAACTCTTGAAGAAAGAGAATCCAACGGATTAACCGAGATTTTGCATCTTTCTTTGCAAAAAGATGGCACAGAGCTGAATGGTCTGTGTAGACAATGACTGGAGAGCCGATGAGGTAGGGCCTGAACTTTTCTAAAGCAAATACAACAGCCAAGAATTCCTTCTCAGTTGTTGTATAATTGAGTTGGGCGTCGTTCAGGGTTCGGCATGCGTAATAGATTACGTGCGGCATCTTGTTGATGTGCTGTCCAAGGACAGCACCGATGGCAAAGTCGGATGCATCGCACATAATCTCGAATGGGTGCGTCCAGTCAGGTGAAGAAAGAACGGGAGCAGAAGTGAGTGAGCGTTTCAGTGACTCGAATACAGTCACACAGCTCGAGTTGAAGTCGAATGGCGTGTCCTTGGACAGCAAAAGCGTCAAGGGCCTAGCAATCTTGCTAAAGTCCTTGATGAACCGTCTATAGAAACCGGCATGGCCAAGGAAGGCTCGGATATCTCTGACGCATCGGGGAGGAGGCAGATTGGAAATGACCTCAATCTTCGCTCTGTCAACCTCTATGCCATTTTGCGAGATGATATGTCCTAAGACAATACCTTCGCGCACCATGAAGTGGCATTTCTCCCAATTCAAAGTGAGATTCTTTTCCTTACATCGGGTAAGGACAGCGTCAAGATGCAGCAAACACTCGTTGAAGGAGTCGCCGAAGATGGAGAAGTCATCCATGAAAATCTCCAGAAATTTTTCCACCATGTCAGAGAAGATACCCATCATACACCGCTGGAAGGTAGCAGGTGCATTCCATAACCCAAAGGGCATGCGTCGATATGCAAACGTGCCGAAAGGACAAGTGAAAGTGGTCTTGTCCTGGTCTTTTTCGGCGATGGGAATCTGATTATAGCCGGAGTAGCCATCAAGAAAGCAGTAGTACTCGTGTCCGGCCAATCGTTCGAGCATCTGGTCAATGAAAGGTAGCGGAAAGTGGTCTTTCCGCGTTGCGGCGTTGAGTTTTCTGTAATCAATGCAAACTCGCCACCCAGTTTGGGTGCGAGTAGGGATTAACTCGTTCGCCTCGTTGGTTATGACCGTGATGCCCGACTTCTTGGGGACAACATGAATGGGGCTAACCCACTGGCTATCAGAGATAGGGTAAATGATACCACTATCTAGACATTTGACGATTTCCTTCTTCACAGCCTCCTTCATGAATGGATTAAGACGTCTTTGTGGATCCCGGGCTGGTTTGGCATCATCCATCAGATGAATGTGATGCTCAACGATTAGGGGACTAATCCCTTTGATGTCCGCCATGGACCAGCCAAAAACTTGCCTGTTGCTGTGCAAGACCGTGAGAAGGGCTTTCTCTTGCTCTGGAGCTAGAGAAGCCGAGATGATGACAGGGAGGGTCTCGTTCTCACCTAAGTAAGCATACTTAAGGTGAGACGGCAACGTCTTGAGTTCGAGCGTTGGAGGTGAAACAATGGAAGGCAAGACTGGTGCAAAGGTCTCGAACTCAAAGGACTCCAGCAAAGGTTCAAAACGAGTGTAGGCAACCGAGTCGGATGGTTCAGGTAACTCATCCAGAAAGTCGAAGGATTCAAACTCGGGTTGTGCGCAGCTAAGATCGTTTGAGAACGTGAAACACTCGTAGTCGTTGTCGGGCGCAGAAACAGCAGCAGGTTCGAAGAGAAACACACTAGTGGCGTCAAGATTATCGTGATCAAACAGAAACTCTTCGAATTCACACTCTTCTGGGGTGATCTCCTGGATCGAGCAGACGTCCAGTATATGAGCATTAGGTTCGGCGGGCTGATTCCCTAACCTAAAAATGTTGAGTTCAATCGTCATATTTCCAAAAGAGAGGTTCATCGAACCATTGCGACAATTGATCACAGCATTTGAGGTTGCGAGAAATGGGCGACCGAGTATCACCGGAATTTGATTCCGGGGGTTAGCTACAGGCTGTGTATCTAATACAATGAAGTCAACGGGGAATATGAAGTCCCCGACTCTTATCAACACATCCTCTAGCTCACCCTTAGGATGGGTGATCGATCGGTCGGCCATTTGGAGAGTGCAGTGGGTGGGTTTCAACTCTCCGACGCCTAATTTCTCGTATACTGAATACGGAAGCAAGTTAACACTGGCACCAAGATCTAATAGTGCGCGGTTGATGTTCTTATCCCCAATAGTGATTGAAATCGTAAGACAGCCAGGGTCCTTCCGTTTTTGTGGTAAAGATTGGGTAAGAGCATCACTCACAGCACTGGCCAAGAAAACTTTCTTTGGTACCTGAGACTTCCTCTTTTTCGTGCACAAGTCCTTTAAGATTTTCGCGTAAGACGGGACTTGTTGGACAGCATCTAAAAGAGGAATGTTATTGTTAACTTGCTTAAATAACTCCAGAATCTTCTCCATTTGTGGATTTTGTTTGTTAGACCTCAACCGGTTTGGAAATGGAACATTTTGAAAATTGGTTGAGTCTAAAGCTGGAGGAGGAGATTGTGGAGTTGGAACGGATCCCAGAATAGGTGTCTTCGTGGAGTGAGAAGTGGGTCCGTTCAGAGAAGAAGAGGAAGGAGAGCCTTGTGAAGAACGGAGAATAGGCTCAGAAGACGAAGAAGAAGAAGGAGAAGAAGAAGAAGAAGAAGAAGAAGCGGCCGGGGTGTCATTGTTGATCCGTGTGCCAATGTTGTTTTGCAGCATCCTCCCCGATCTCAGTGTAGTCACGGCACTCACATTATGGTTTTGTTGTTCAAGAGCAACATGTGCATTATGTGGGTGACCGGGATTTGGAAGTGGCTGGGACGGGAGCTTCCCCTTCTCTCGCTCGCTTAAGGCCGCGTTCAGCTGTGCAATCTGGGCCTCGATGGTCTTGATGCTTTGCCCGTGTGCGGTAGTGTGTTGCACTAAAGATTGAATCGAAGACTGGATGTTGGCGGTGGATTGAGTCGATTGTTTAACAAACTCCTCCAGACTTCGCTCGAGCGAGGAAACCTTATCGTTGTTTGACGGAACAAAGTTGTTTGGTGGAAAAGAGTTGTTGGGTGCAAAGTTGTTCGTCTGGTTTTGGAAAGGTTGGGGTTGGAAGGGCTGCTGGTATTGATGTTGAGTTTGTTGTGGCGCTTGTTGTTGCGGTGGAGGGGCCCTTTGGAAATTGTTGCCTTGGAATTGATTCTGATTCTAATTCCAGGCGAAATTGGGGTGGTTCCTCCAACCGGGATTGTAGGTGGAAGAGTATGGATCATTCCTCGATCTTTGCTGAAATGCAGCATTGACCTAATCCTATCCTTGCGAGGGTGGATTGTAAGGACACTCTTCGGTCAAGTGAGAAGGATCGGAACAACAAGCGCAGATGGTACGAAGGGGGAGAACAGGGGCAGGAGCAGGAGCAGAAAATTTGCTCTCTATTGCTTCAAGCTTTCATGTTATTGCAGCCATTTCAGCTTTCATCGCAATAGAGACATCAAGTTGGTGGATTCCTACCCTAGACTGACCGGTAGAAGTGGAGGTAGAAGAAGAAGAAGTCGGTCTGGTGCTCTCCTACTGTAGCGTTTGCTCCGCAAGATCGTCAAAGAACTGCCACGCTTCCTCGTCAGATTTCGATAGGAAGTGGCCCTGACAGATGGTTTCCAGCAACTGCTTCGTTGCTGGGTTCAGTCCCTCGTATAAGGTTTGGCAAAGTTGCCATTTCTCTATACCGTGGTGAGGACACTGAACAAGAAGGTCTTTGTACCGGTCAAAGCACTTCCAGAAGGGTTCAGAAGGAAGCTGGGAGAATTGGTTGATTTCATTTCGAATTCTTGCGGTCTTATGATTTGGATAGAATTTTTTCAGAAACGCTTTAACAAACTCGTCCCAGCTGGTGATTGAGTGGGAAACGGTGCTATACAGCCATTTTTCAGCGAGATCGCATAAGGTGAACGGAATGACCCGTAGACGTATAGCATCGTCCGACAGCTGGGTGGTTTTCATCATGGCACAGACGTTTTGAAATTTATTGATGAAGATATAGGCATCTTCAGATTCAAGCCCATGAAAACGTGGAAGCATGTTGATGAAATGGGGCTTAATTTCAAAGTTGTCCCCATTGGCCGGAGGAAGAGAAAGGCAGGTGGGAAGTGCAGAACAGGTGGGGTAGAAACGATCCTGGAGCGCGATTTGCTGCGGCGCTACAACAGGCGGTGGTGGTGGGATATTGGTCTCCGTAGGAGGTGGAGCCAATCCAGTGGTGGTCAAAGAGATGTTCGGATTAAATCCTGACATCGCGGAAGAAGAGGTTGGTGAAGGTGAAGGTGAAGATGTAGATGTATGAACAGAATTCCGGTCAACGTCGGAGTTGGCCGGCAAAGGAAGGGTTGAAAGAGGAGTGGACGGAGTATCGACTTCGGAGTCGATCGCGTAGTCGGTAGCGACTAACGTAACGTGGACTAGACGGGCGCTAGTGTCCCGAGTCCAAGCGGACATACACTAAACGAGTTTAGTATAGTCAAAGCGGAGAAGGTGAGGGTAAGAAAACGTCAATGGAGAAAGGCGATGGGTGGTGGGTGAAAAAATGGATTTGGCGACAAAGGGCAAGTTTTTATAGAAGTTTTTGATCTTTTCTTTTTTTTTTTAGAAAGATTTTTACAGAAATATGTACGGAAATACGGCTTAAGCAATCACAAACAAGATATGCACAATCACACCTAGATCTAGGGTAACCTAGGTCTACTAGACCTGCTCCTGAACTTGATTGTCGAAGTTAAACAATGTCGAGAAACGGGCTTAAAAATACACTGATCACGAGGCCAGGTAAGTGCAGAGATAAGGGGAGGTTGTCCAACGCTTTCGCGAAGTTCCTTAATTAAATAACCCTTTCTCTTTCGGCGGTTGCGCCTTTAACACTTTCCTAGACATCCCGTAAACAATATACGGTTAAGCGAGGTTCTAAACACGGTTTATCTTCTCCTAATGAGAGCGAAGTCCTTAGGGCTGAAGTCTAGTATTTTTTAATTTACAAAGGACAATACATATGCTTTAGTGATTTTTGGGGTCCTGGGAAGGGTGATGAAATCCCCACCCAATCTGGATTGGTTTCAAGCCCCTTAAGTCCGTATTAAAGAAATGCAAAGCAGTAACAAATCAACTGCAAACAATTTTTTATTTGCGGCGCAAAGAATACTGCACAAGAACAGTTTATTGGAAGGGGGAGAAGAGTTTGCGCAAAGAAGGCTGCAGAAAACACAATTCAGTGGAGTTCAGAGGAGAGGAGAGGAGCAGAGAGACTTACAGAGAAAAGATGGCAGCCCAAGGCCACCAAATGGCCGCGGATCCGTGGCCTAAGCCCACTATTCCCGCGGATCCGCGGCGGAAATGAGGAGTTGACTCTTCATTTTTCTGGTGTGGGCTGTTTTTGGTGTCCTCTGCTTGTCTGGATGTACTGAAGTTTTACTTGCTCACTGTACCTACTCCAGATTTCTACAGTAGACCGTTTGCTTTGTTTTGTCCGTCGCGGTGTAGCCGCGAAATGTGGGTCTATCTTCCCACGTCTTTGGCACTGTACTTGAACTCCGTATTTTCAACGTCTTGGCCACTGAACTCGAAACTTGTATTTTCCTGCACACTTGCACAAAAGCTAATCAAAAATAACAAGATGATTTTTTCTACAAGTATATTTTTTTTTGTTTTTTTTGGTTATATTTATACTTACAAATTAACCCGAAATTACACAAGGAAATAAACTACCGTCTCCCCGGCAACGGCGCCATTTGATTGTTAGCGCATGTGCGTGTTCAAGTTCTAGTTTAAATACCGCAATCAAGACGGTTTCGCTTGTAGCTAGCCGGTTGAGTACGGGTCGTCCGCAGGGAGATGGGAGTCTTTTTCAATGTGTTTTAACGAGTTAAGTCCGAGAGTTCAGATTTTGTTGTGATTATCTAAGTGTTAAGTTGATGTTTTAAAGAGAGCTTGTTAGGGTTAGGATTAGGTTAGTTTGAGTTAGGAGTCTCCACATCTTTCGTTGCCCCTCTTAATATCGGTGTTACGGTAATCGGCAACAACGGGGATTAGCACGACTAGGAAGGACTTTGCGAGTATAAGCTAGGCTTTCCAACGCATAAGTCTTCCTTTTGGTGCTTGTCCGTCCGTTCTTGGCTCTTAGCCATAACCTCCGGTTAATTCAACCACAACCGGTCTCACTGCGGAATCACCGCTATCATGTAGGATAGGGTGCCGTAAGGAGCGGATTGTGGTTCAATTAACGCGAGTCGATTTAAGCTGTTGGGCAAGGAAAGAGTGAGAGAGATTTCCTTCTCTCAAACTTCCCTTATCCTACCCTAACAAGTATGAACTACTAACACATCATAATACGGAAAAATAAAACAAAACAAAGAGGAAGATAGAAAGAAGGAGATTAGAAGAATACGACTAGCTATTTGCGACCTCACCTTAGCGAGGATCGAGCGCAAGCATCATTGTCGTATGTAAGGATAAAGAAAAAGAGAGAAGAAAGAAACAACAAGAAAATAACAACAACTACTTAACGAATTAAAATTACAACAATCAACAAAATAAAGAGACAAGCATGATAATAAATGGTTCTTCTTTATTCATCACTCTTCACTCACAAGCTCACTACAAGTTTAATGGAGAAGAGGTGAGAAGAGGAAGAAGAAACATACTAAACTTAGCAAAATGAAAATACAAGAATGGACCCTTTCCTTCACAAAGTTCTGGTCTATTTATAGGCTGGAGAATGGAAACCTAGGGCAACCACCAGAACAAAAACGAAAAGACCAAAATGCCCCCAAAATCCCTGCACATGCGGCGCCTATATGGCCGCGGATCCGCGGCCTAGACCCCTCTTTGGCCGCGGATCCGCGGCCCTTTAGTTGAGTTGGGCCCCCCAATTTGTTGTGGTTCCCTGGTCCTCTGCCCCCTTTATTCTGGTATCTGTATTTTTTCATAATTTCTTCACGAATTTTCCAGAATTTCTGTTGAGGGAAAGGTGGACATTTTGTCAAGATTTGGTATGATTGCCTCGAGCTCCGCGTAGATCTCTTGGATCTTGTGCTACCATTGAGCCTTGTGCATGAGAATGACATTGATTTGACACTTTGTCTTCCTAAACTGGTATCTGGCAACATACGGATGAAGAGCGGAGACCGTGTTTTATCTGTGGTTGGCAGGAACCCGGATTTTGTCGTGTTTTCCATGAATTTCATCATTTTAGAACCGAGAACCTGTATCCTGCAATTGACTAGCAAACACGGCTCAAGAGTATCTACCGATATGCAATGTGATAAAAATTGGGCGGTATGAAAATGCAAAAATCTGATATGAACAGACTTCGTGATCGCGTCGGCTTGATAATTTTTCCAAAAGGCTCTCGGCCTTTATTTATAGTCCCAAAGCCAGAAATTTAGATGCCTAAGTTGGGAAATAGTAGTTAAGATCCAACAGAAAAATTTACAGCTCCTATCTCCTCTGTCATGCGGCGGATCCGCGGCCAACAGGGGGGTATGGCCGCGGATCTGCGGCCTAATGATCTGGTCCGTTGATCATTTCTCTGTGGCTTCCTCTGTGTGACATGTGGCAATCCCTGAGACCTTTGGAACTTGGAAATCTTCTCGTAGTTGCTGCCAGACTTGATTTCTAAGTTTTACTTTCTTAATTAGGCATGTTTGCTTTAACAACTTGATTTCCTTGATTTTAGTCCTAAAAATTCTGCACAACAACTCAAATGATATTTAGTAGAGTTTGTTTTCTTAAGATTTGGTCAATGATATTTTTTGCATACATTTTCCTACCAAATGCTAATTATAATATATCAACACATGGAAAATAGTATTTTTACATATAAACCCTCATATGTATGATATATTATAATAAAGACCTTTTTTAATATGGAAATAGTAGGAAAAATGTAATAACAAATGTGCAATTTTATCAACTGAACAAATACCCCCAAACTTATCTTTGATCGTCCCGAGCAAACTAGTTTATTCAAGAGAAGGAGAAAAAGAAAGGAGAAAACTAAGCACACTTTCGTAGGCAAACACGATTGCACTGAGCACGTGCAACACGCCGTTAAACCTCTAGCTGTCCCTAGTAGGAGGAGTGTTGTCTCGTGAGGGTTTTCAGCGGATTACACCCATAAAATCCTATAACAAAAGAGAGATGGTGAAATTTACATATAAAGATAAGAACCATAAAAGAAATACTTTGAAAATTTAGAGTTTCCAACTATACTAGCTTTTCAGTTGTCATGAGCCCTATCTTAATAGTCATAAAAAAAATGTTAGAAATCACATCATCCCTCAGTAAAACATCGTCTTTATTTTTCGTTCCTACCTTTCATCCAAACATCGATCATATACCCCTACGTGTGTGAATAGAACATCCCTACACTCGGAGAATTCAATTCAAGCTATCATACTCTTGTCCATCTACCTTAGTACTTTTTAATTTGATGAATATTTAGACTTGCTCACACAATTTTCATGCGACTGTTAATACTTCTTGAGATACTAACCGACCGATTACTCATGTGCTTGCTAATTAGGTGATAGTATTTTCCTCGTCTTGCACCACCTAAGGCTTAGCAGTGACTCCCAGACCAGTTGGTCTAAGGCACTAGGTGATGAAGCACCCTCACTATATTTTTTTATTGCTGCCTTGGCGATACAAAACCGGTGTTCATTTTTTTCTTTTCGCCATTTTTATATTTTCTTCATTTTTTATTTCCTTCATACTTTGGCTTTTAGACAATAGCATTTCAAGGTATCCTCTACTATCCCGAGTTTCAAGACGTGTGTAAGTGCATATAGTTGGGTATCAACATTCAAATGTTTGGCTTCCAGAATAGAAACTATTTTTCAGACTTATTTTTATCCTCAGATTAGTGACTTTCTTCATCTTACTAACCCTTGGGACAACAGCTCATAACTACTTATTACCAGTTCGTTTAAGAAAACTTCTAATTTCCTTGGTTTTCTTAAACTATTCCTATCTTTTGGATGTAATTTTTTCACTTTCTACTCTTTTGTTATAAAAAAAATTTGAATGCCCAGTGTCAAAGATAATTCAGTGAATACAAACCCCCCTCCAAACCTGTTTTCAGCAGTGTCCTCACTGATATAGCTTTTTGAGAGCATGGACCTGTATACTAGGGGAGAGATACAAGGGGTAAAATAATAGTTAAATGAAAACTACCCCCAAGCTTGTTCTTTGGCACGCACAGATATTCAACTAAATCCATTTTCACTCACCTCCATTCTTAAAATGAGAAAATGTTTCCAAAACATGGAGGTGAGGCGGAGGAAATTTAGTTTTGATAAAGCGGCTCCTGTAAAAACAGGAGCTCCTCCACGGGGTCAGCAGAAAAATACGGTTTTAATCTATGCCCATTTACTTTAAAAATTGAACCGTTTTTCAAATTTTCAACTTCTACTGCCCCGTGCGGGTGTACATACCGCACCACAAAAGGTCCTTTCCAACGAGATTTAAGCTTACCCGGATGAAGATGGAGACGGGAATCGTAAAGAAGGACTTGTTGCCCCGATGTGAAGGTTTTTCTAAAAATTTTTTTATCGTGGAACACTTTAGTCCTGTTCTTTACTATCACCGCATTATCGTAAGCTTCATCGCGGAGTTCGCTTAGCTCATTCAACTGCAGCTTCCGATAGCTGCCTGCATGATCAAGATCAAAATTAAGCTCTTTAATAGCCTACATTGCTTTATATTCAATCTCGACAGGAAGGTGGCATGCCTTCCCAAACACAAGGCGGTATGGAGACATACCAAGATCGGTCTTATAAGCGGTGCGGAATACCCAAAGAGCATCCGTCAATTTGGTTGACCAATCCTTACGGTTCTTAGAAACCGTCTCCAAGATTTGTTTGATCTGCCTATTTGAGATCTCAGCCTGCCCGCTCGTTTGGGAATGATAGGGCGTAGAAAGCTTGTGAGTGATTGAATATTTCCGCATCAATGTCTCGAAAGACCGATTACAGAAATGTGTCCCGTTGTCGCTAATTATAGCGCGAGGGTGTCCGAATCGCGAAAAGATATTTTCTTTAAGGAACTTAATGACAAGTTTGTTGTCATTAGTGCGACACGGTATAGCTTCCACCCATTTCGAGACATAATCAACCGCTAACAAGATATATAAATTTCCAAAGGAGTTGGGAAAAGGGCCCATAAAATCAATACCCCACACATCGAATATTTCCACAACCAATATAGGTTAGAGCGGCATCTCGTTCCTTCGTGAAATCCGACCCAAATGCTGACATCGCGGACAAGTTTTGCAATGTTCAAATGCATCTTTAAATAATGTTGGCCAATAAAAGCCACATTGCAAAACTTTTTCCGCCGTTTTTCGAGGACCATAATGACCGCCGCATGCCTGATCATGACAAAAGGATAACACGCTCTTGAATTCATCGTTAGGGACACACCTGTGAATGATTTGATCGGAATAATACTTAAACAGATAAGGTTCATCCCAGTAAAAGTATTTTACTTGGGATAGAAATCGAAGTTTGTCTTGTTTCGACCAATCGCTAGGAATAAGTCCCGTCGCAAGATAGTTCACGATATCCATGAACCAAGGTTCGTAGGATACAGTCAAGAGCTGTTCGTCAGGAAATGAGTCATTTATCGGCACGGTCAAAGTTGGTGAAGAAGTGATGCGTGAAAGATGGTCGGCTACAACGTTTTCACATCCACTCTTGTCTCCGATGACAAGATCAAATTCTTGTAACAATAGGATCCAACGTATTAGCCTGGACTTCACATCCTTCTTCGATAAAAGATGTCGTTGGGCAGAGTGATCTGTGTAAACCACAATTGGCGAGCCAATCAAGTAGGGCCTGAATTTCTCTAATGCAAATACAACTGCCAAAAGTTCTTTCTCGGTAGTTGTGTAATTTATTTGTGCATCATTCAAGGTCCTACTTGCATAGTAAATTACATGTGGTATCTTATCAATGTGCTGTCCTAAGACAGTTCCAATAGCAAAATCTGATGCATCACACATAAGCTCGAACGGGTGGTTCCAATCCGGAGATGATAGAACGGGGGCTGTAGTGAGCGATCTTTTTAGCGATTCAAAAGCAGCCTCACAATCCGAATCGAAGTGAAATGTAGTATCCTTGGCCAATAGAAGGGTTAAGGGTCTAGCAATTTTGCTAAAGTCCTTAATGAATCTCCTATAAAATCCTGCATGGCCAAGGAAGGATCGTATATCTTTGACGCATTTGGGACGAGGGAGGTTATGAATAACATCTATTTTAGCTCTGTCAACCTCAATGCCTTTTCGTGAAATTATATGTCCAAGTACAATACCTTCTTGGACCATAAAATGGCATTTTTCCTAATTCAAAGTCAAGTTCTTATCCTTACAACGGGTAAGAACCGCGTCAAGATTATGAAGGCAGTCCTCAAAGGAGTCCCCAAAAATGGAGAAATCGTCCATAAAAATTTCTAGAAAATTTTCCCCATCATACACCGCTGAAATGTAGCGGGATCGTTACATAACCCAAAGGGCATGCGTCTATAAGCAAAAGTACCGAAAGGACAAGTAAATGTGGTTTTATCTTGATCTTTTTCGGTGATGGGGACCTGGTTATAACCAGAGTATCCGTCCAAGAAACAGTAGTATTCGTGTCCAGCTAATCGTTCTAACATCTGGTCAATGAAAGGTAGAGGGAAGTGATCTTTCCTCGTCGCGGCATTGAGTTTCCTGTAATCGATACATACACGCCACCCAGTTTGGGTGCGTGTTTGGATTAACTCATTAGCCTCATTAGTGATGACCGTGATGCCAGACTTTTCAGAGACCACATGAATTGGACTTACCCATTGGCTATTAGATATAGGGTAAATTATTCCACTATCAAGGCACTTGATGATTTCTTTCTTTACCGCCTCCTTCATAATGGGATTTAACCGTCTTTGTGGGTCTCGGGTTGGTTTGGCTTCATCCATCAAATATATGTGATGTTCAACAATTACGGGACTAATCCCTTTGATGTCGGCCATTGTCCAACCAAATGGTTGCCTATTCGATCTCAACACTGCCAAAAGTGCGTTCTCTTGCTCTAAGGCTAGAGAAGCGGATATAATCACTGGCAAAGTCTCATTCTCTCCTAAATATGCATATTTAAGATGAGAAGGTAGCGGTTTGAGATCAAGAATTGACGGAGAGACAATAGAAGGTGGGGTAAGGGAATGATATTCGGACTCCCCAAGAGGTTCAAAACTTGCATAAGATATTGACTCGGAAAGTGCTGCTGACTTTTGTAACGAGTCAACGGGTTCAAACTCAAGGATGTACTCATTGAACATATCCTCACTATGAAGTGGTGCAAGATCAAACGATGTCTCATTAGTGTTGTCGAGATCATCAAAGCAAAGTTCCTCATCCATGCAGCTTTCGGGAGCTATCTCGTGGATGGAACAAACATCCAGCAAATAAGCAGAAGGTTCTGATGGCTGACTTCCTAGCTTGTAAATATTAAGCTCAATTGTCATTTTCCTAAAGGATAAGTTCATAGAACCGTTACGACAATTAATTACAGCGTTAGAAGTTGCTAGGAAGGGTCGACCAAGTATCAGCGGGATTTGATTGCGTGGGTTTGCCATAGGTTGTGTATCTAAAACAATAAATTCCACGGGAAATATGAATTCCCCGACTTTGATTAACACATCCTCTAGTTCACCCCGAAGTTTGGTGATAGATCGGTCTGCCATCTGGAGAGTACAATGGGCGGGTTTTAACTCTCCAATTCCTAACTTCTCGTATACTGAATAACGAAGCAAGTTAACGCTAGCACCAAGATCGAGTAAAGCACGATTAATATTTTTACCCCCAATAGAAATAAAGATTGTAAGACAGCCGGGGTCCTTACGTTTCTTTGGTATTTATTGGGTAAAAGCTGTGCTAACATTACTCGTCATGAAAACCTTCTTAGGCACTTGAGTCTTTCTCTTCCTAGTGCACAAGTCTTTAAGGATTCTTGCATAAGATGGGACTTGTTGAATAGCATCTAGGAGAGGTATATTCACGCTAACTTGCTTAAACATTTTCACAATCTTCTCCATTTGCGGGTTAGGTCTGTTGGCCCTTAATCTGTTTGGAAATGGAGCTTGATCAATAAGTTTTGGGTCCAACGTTTGTGGAGAAGACTGTGGTGACGGATTCGATCCCAAAATTGGAATGGGAATCGACTTAGATAGATTTGGCAAAATGTTCGAGCCTTGGGGAAAACGGAGAATAGGCTCGGATGAAGGTGGGAGACTAGACGAATTAGGGGAAGAAGAAGAAGCTGGGGTATTAATGGTGTCACTCACATCAAATTGCTCACCCACTCGGTTATTCATCACTTTTCCCGATCTCAACGTAGTAACGACATTCACATTATGATTTTATGAATGGCCAGGATTCGGTAGGGGTTGAGATGGGAGTTTCTCTTTTTCTCTCGCACTCATTGCGGCGTTTAACTGTGCAAGTTGGTTTTCTATTGATTTAATACTCTCACCATGGGAGGTGGAGTCTTTCTTTATGGTATCAATAGAAAACTTCATCTCAGCCGAGAATTGCATAGAATGTTTCATGAATAAATCCAAAGTTTATGCGAGTGAAGAGTTATCAGTACCGGCCACTTGTGGTGTAGAAGTGTTGGTCGTATTTTGAAAATTTTGTGACTGAAAGGGGAGCTGATTTTGTGGTTGTGGTTGCCGTGGAGGAGGTCTTTAATAATTGCTTTGTTGGTTTTGGTTCTAAGCAAAGTTAGGATGATTCCTCCATCCTTGATTGTACGTGGAAGAATAAGGATCGTTTCTAGGTCGCTGCTGAAAAGCAGCATTAGTTTGCTCGTGACCTTGAAACGGTGCATTCATAGGACATTCTTCTGTTAAGTGTGAAGGATCTGAACAGCAACCACATACGGTTTTGGGAAGCGTAACCTGATTTACGGAGACTGATGAGAATCTGTTCTCAATAGCGTCGAGTTTCTTCTGTATCGCTGCCATTTCGGCTTTCACTGCGATGGAAACATCGTGCTGGTGAACACCTCCCCTAGATGAAGGTGGTCTTACACTTTCCCACTGCAAAGTGTTTTCAGCGAGGTCTTCCAGATACTTCCAAGCTTCACCGTCATCTTTAGACATGAAATTGCATTGACACATTGTTTCAAGCATCTGCTTTGTCGCTGGATTAATGCCCTCATATATAATTCGGCATAAATCCCATCTATTGATTCCATGATGAGGACATTGGACAAGCAGATCCTTGAAACGTTCAAAGCACTTCCAAAATGGTTCATTGGGAAGCTGGGTGAACTGGTTGATCTCGCTTCTAACACGGGCAGTCTTATGGTTTGGGTAAAACTTCTTAAGAAATGCAATTACGAATTCATCCCAATTAGTGATAGAGTGTACGGTAGTATTATAAAGCCATTTTTCTGCCAAGTCGCACAGTGTGAATGGGAGAAGACGTAAGCGAATGGGAGAAGACGTAAGCGCATAGCATCCACAGTCAATTGTGAAGTACCCATCATTGCGCATACTTTTTCGAATTTAGTGATGAAAAGGTACGCGTCTTCCGACTCAAGCCCATGAAATTTGGGCAACAGATTGATGTAATGGGGTTTAATTTCGAAATTATCCCCGTTAGCTGGTGGAATGGATAGACAAGTGGGAAGGGGACCACGGATAGGATAGCATCTCTCTTGGAGAGAGATGCGCGGTGGATTCTGCGCACCTACGGGCGGTGGTAACTTGGTGTTATAATCTGATGGAGTGCCGTCCATCTCGGTCGTGGTGTGTGGTGGGGGAAAAGAAGATGAAGAAGCACCGACTTCGGAGTCGATAGCAGGAACGCGGACAAGACAGGCACTAGGATCCCGTGTCCAGCCGAGCATGCACTAAGCGGGTTTAGTGCAAGTGGCAGCGTGTGTGTGATTTAAAATTGGTCTGTTTTGAAAAAGCGGGACTCAAGGTAAATCACTCTATAATGCACAAACAACCCTAGAACTAAGGTTACCTAGGTCCAGTCTCTAGACCGCTCTTAGACTTCCAAAGGACAAGCCGCAAGATCAATCCTCTACCGCCTCTTTACTACCCTTGTAGCCAGGTAAGTGCCAGATGAGTGGGAGGCTCCCCACTACAAAAGTAGTGGTCCTAATTTAGTAACCACCCGCCTTGGACACACCTGCCTAGTCACCACAAAAGTAATGCGGATAAGCGATACATTACCCACGACCTTCCTCTGTCCTTATTGAGCGCGACAGTCCTTAGAGTCTAGTCTAGATATTTTTTAAATTAATGTAGGGTTGATGCAGATGCTCGGTTTGTGATTTGTGGGGATTAGGAAGGGTGATGAAATCCCCACCTAATCTGGATTTGGTCATTGCCCCTTAAAGTCCGTATTAAAATATGCAAAACAAAACCAATCACAAAACTTTTGCAAAAAGATTTTTGAGCGGCGCTATTTTGCAAAGAATCCTGCAGAAAATGGATTTTATTGGATTTGAGAGGAGAGAGAAGGAGTTGAGAAAGATACCAGAGAAGTGTGGAACCCTAGATCCCCTATTGCACCGCGCTTCCTCCGCAGATGCTCTCCTTTGCCGCGGTTCCGCCGCAGGAGAGAAGGATCTGTTGATGAAATTTTTTCTGTGCCCTTATGTGCTCCTCTGGATTTCTAAGAATGTCTATGTTTTCTGTTTTCCTTAATTCTGTGACTCCAGATCTCCCTTCAAAATTCACGCACAAATCGTTAAATATGCAATTTGCAGTTTTGTGTTAATTATGATATAGATCGTATAAGAATTCAACACAAATAGTAAGAATAAAAAATTACGCACGTATCCCTGGCAACGACGCCATTTGATTGATGAAAAATTGTGTTTGTAGTTAAAGTAACCGCAATCAATAACGGTGTCGTGTGTAGCTAGACCGAGATGAATACGGGTCGTCCTCAGGAAAACGTTGAATCTTTTACTCTTACTTTAGATGTGTTGAAAAAGAGAGGAGGGATAAAGAATATTGTGGAATGGTTTCTAGATCTACGTTAAGCACTCATGCAAAATATAGATCTAGATTATTTATGGATGTAGTTAATATAAGAAGGGGCTTGTAGGGTTCGTTAGGATTTAGTAGTGATGGATGATTAATTAAAAATTACCCTTTTTATCCTTTAATAGATTTAAAACTAGAACGACAGTGATGCATGTAGATTAGGGTTTCTGGAGGGAAAAGGAATCCCACTCTTAACCCTTATCTCGACACGGAACTCCGTTCATATCTAACCTTTACCAAAACAATCATTAATCTAATCTCTAATCACGGTCGAGACTAACAATGAATTGGTAGCGCGCCCGATTAGGATGTTAATGATTCTTTTGATAAAGTTTATAAACTTTATAGGACTTAAAAAGAGTTTAAGGATTTTCATCATCCATTAGCCTACCCTAATCCTACGAACACTAACAAGCGGAGAATTACTCGCGCATGTTGGGAGAAAAAGAGATGGAGAGAAGATGCATAATTAAATTACGAAGAAATATAATAAGAAAAAGAAAGCTACCTTTATTAATCAAAAATATTCATTACACTTTGATTCCATAGAAAATGATTACAAGTACTAGTTGCTTCTTGATCTCTTCTAAGGAGGTAGATGAACCGTTGATGACCAGCCTGGATGCGTGAGCCGTCTTAGACTTCGTGATCGCGTCGGCTTGATAATTTTTCCAAGAGGCTCTCGGTCTTTATTTATAGTCCCAAAGCCAGAAATTTAGATGTATAAATTGGGGAATAGTAGTTAAGATCCAACAGAAAAATTTACAGCTCCTATCTCCTCTGTATGCGGCGGATCCGCGGCCAACAGGGGGGTTTGGCCGTGGATCCGCGGCCTAATGATCTGGTCCATTGATCATTTCTCTGTGGCTTCCTCTGTGTGACATGTGGCAATCCCTGAGACCTTTGGATCTTGGAAATCTTCTCGTAGTTGCTGCCAGACTTGATTTCTAAGTTTTACTTTCTTAATTAGGCATGTTTACTTTAACAACTTGATTTCCTTGATTTTAGTCCTTAAAATTCTGCACAACAACTCAAATGATATTTAGTAGAGTTTGTTTTCTTAAGATTTGGTCAATGATATTTTTTGCATATATTTTCCTACCAAATGCTAATTATAATATATCAACACATGGAAAATAGTATTTTTACATATAAACCCTCATATGTATGATATATTATAATAAAAACCTTTTTTAATATGGAAATAGTAGGAAAAATATAATAACAAATGTGCAGTTTTATCAACTGAACACGACCACTGGACGCCAGCGGGTCACGTGAGCTGAACGCGGCCACTGGGCGTTGAGCACCCGTGGGTCGGGTGAAGCGCACGTGGACGCTTTGCGCCCGTAGGTCATGTGCCCTGCATACGACCGCTGGGCGCCTGCGAGTCAAGTGCGCGGCACGCGACCGCTGGAAACGCCAGCGGGAAAAGAGGTCTTAGCCCCTAGGTTAGGAGTTGAACTCCCAAGGGGGCTTTGGAGTTGAACTCCTAACATGGATTATGTATAGATTTGGAGTTAAACTCCTAACAGGAATTATGTATAGATTTGGAGTTTCATGTGAGGCGCTGCACTAGTGCTAAGCACTAGCTTTTTCAGGCGCCTACGTGAGTTTCACGTGAGGCGCTATGTAACTCGACCTTGAGCGATCACGTGTTTTTCACGTGAGGCGCTGAGTTCTTTTGGAGATTTAATTTATGTTAATGTTTTTGGAGAAATTAAATCTCTGTTAATGGGATTTTGACCATCAACTATCACCAAGATCATTATTTTGAAGATCTGGGATCATGTTCTTTAAAAACTAAGTTCTTGAGTTGAAGAAACTAAGTTCCTGGAGTATTATGAACTCCATGTTTTCCATTTTCATGTTTTCAGAGAGGTTAAACCTCTTTTGATGGTGTTTTTACTATTAAGGATCACCATGATCACTATTTTGAGAATCTTGGATTGGGTTCTTTAAAGAACCAAGTTCTTGATTTGAAGGAACTAAGTTCCTAGAGTATTATAAACTCCATCTTCTTTCTTTTCAATTTTGTTCTTTCCTGAATCTTTGATTCTAAAGAACAAGATTTTCCCGATGAGAATTAAATTCTCAACTTGTGGGAGACTTATTTTGTGGATCTCAAATTTAGAAAAAGAACTAAGTTCTTTTTAGAAGGGTTAAACCCTTAGATATGGTATGTTAGGTAAAGGCGATATTTTGATCTCTTCTTTTTTCTTTGCCTAAGGTTTTTAGGAGGGAGATCTTCTTCTTTGAGTGAATTAAATTCTCTGTTGTTTTGAGAGACTTCTGTATTTTTACAGAAACTTATGGGGGGCCTCCTCTCCTTTTTTCCTCCCTCCTTTCTTTGATTAATCTCTTTGCTCCTATTTATAGGAGAAGAGAAAAATCAATTTGTTGGGAAAATCTCTCATTGAGAGATCATGATTGATTTCATAATCAATCAATAATAATCTTTTAGACCAATTGATGAATTTTATTCACCATTTGATTTTTAATCCAAAGGCTCTCTGTTTAACTGAGAAGATTTCTTGTTTGTTTAACAAGATTAGGAAATATTTTCCTAAGATAGAATTTTATTCTATCATATGAATATCTTGTTAATTTAACAAGATTAGAATTTTATTCTATCATAAGACTAGGAAGATATTTTTCCTAATATAGAATTATTTTCTATCTAATAGAGAAGATCCTTCTTATTTTTTTTTATCAAGATTAGGAAATATTTTCCTAATCATAGAATTTAATTATGTTTAACAGAGAAGATCTTTCTTATTTTAGGAAGATCAGGAAAATATTTCCCACATAGAATTTAATTCTATCGGATGGTTTAATTGGTGATATTTTTATCACAGTTGGATTTTAAATCCAAGATTCTCTATTAGAGAAGATCTTTCCATATTAGAAGAAAAATATTTCCCAAATAGAATTTATCATCCGATGATTTATTATCACCATTGGATCTTTGATCCAACGGCTCTGTTTAACAGAGAATATCCCAGTTTTTAGGGAAGTATCCTCATGGAGAATTTAATTCTACTTTCTTTTAATTTGGGTGCCGGTGCTCACGTGTTGTACACGTGGGCGCCACTTAAGAATTTAATTCTTATTTATGATAAGCGCTCCTATACTTTGCACATTGGCGTCCACGTGAGGAACAAGTGCGACGCCACCATAGGATTAATCCTATAAGATTGGCGCTGGCGCCCTCATGAGGGGCACGTGAAGCGCTGCATCAACAAAATTTTAACAGAGCTTTACTGTTTTATTATGTTTAAATATTAGGGGAATATGCGCTCATGTGTTTTGCACATTGACGCCCACGTGAACTTCACGTGCAGCGCTACCTGAGGTGATAGTTACATGCTTTACATGTGAGTGCATGTATTTAACACGTGGGCGCATGTATTTAACACGTGGAGCTTTCCTTTTATTTTTATAAAGGAAATCAAGCTCTGAGCTAAAAATTTTTGGAAGGTACAAATGCCCCCCACTACTTTGCCCACGTAAGCTTATACGTGGGTTAAGTAGTGCAAAATAATGCATTACCATAGAATTGATGGTTTAGAAGAGAAGTTTATGATCCCTGTCGTCTAAGGCTTTTTCATCTTCATGATCCGTAAGGGTCTCAAGATGGTTTTTCTCCCTATGAATCGTGAGGATCTCATAGGTGCATATTCTCCCTAGAAATCGTGAGGATTCCTAAGTGTCTTTCACTTCAGTGAGTCGTAAGGATATCACGCAGGTATTTCCTCCTTACGAGTCGAGAGGACCCGCAAGTGGCTTATTCACTTCATTGACATGTAACTTTGACAAATGTGGCTCGTGGATAGTATACAAGAGTCGGTTTGGACTTTCTTGTTGGGCAGCGATGGCTTAGGAAACAAGTTTAGATCTGTCGCCTAAGACTTTTCAACTTTATGAGTCGTGAGAGTCTCATAAAGACTTTTCTCCCTACGAGTCGAAAGGATCTCGTAGGAGTATTTTCTCCTTAGAAGTCGTGCGGACTCCTAAGTACGTTTTCTCTTGAGAGTCATAAGGATCTCACAAGAGAATTTTCCCCTTACGAGTCGAGAGGACTCGTAAGTGGTTTCCCCTCCTCGTCGGTATGCGATTTTGGAGAATGTAGCCCGTGGATAGTATGCAAGAGTCGGTTTGGACCTACTTTTAGGGCCACAGTACTTACAAAACAGGTTAATATCCCTGCCGCCTAAGGCTTTTCAATTTTATGAGCCGTGTGGGTTTCATAAAGATGTTTTTCCTTACGAGTCGAAAGGATCTCACAGGTGTATCCTAACGTGAAATATAGATAACTCCTATTCTTTACGATAGGGGTCCGTTAAGTTTTTGGTACTAGGGTTTTAGTCCGTGGTACCGTCGCATTGACTGATGTATTCCTCGATATACAGTCTTTAAGCTGCTGTTCGAGTAGCCCCACGACTGTCGTGTCTCTGATCCCTTCGGGGGCTGGACAAGACGTCTTCAAGTAATCTCCTTAGGTCATATTACCTTCGGAAGAGAAAACGTTAGGAATTTTCCATGTCGCTTTTTACTTGAGGTTAGGCTCAATTTGGAGCACCGGTGAGTCATAACCACTCCGCTCTGGTGTGGGATGATCTCCGATAGTCTTTTAGGGCTTATATGAGTTGTCGTCGAGACCCAAAGTTGGGAATATGCCGTCACTTCATTTTTGTTTTGACAATGTCATGCCATTTCTTTGCTGAAGTAGGGTAGGTATCTGTAAGACCTCTATGCTATATGTATTGCAATTGAAGTCCGAGCTAGGAATATGCCATCGGCCTACGACTGTCATGTCGCTGATCCTTTCAGAGGCTGGACTAGACGTCTTCAAGTAATCTCCTTAGGTTATATTACCGTTAGAAGATTAAACGTTAGGAATTTACCATGACACTTTTTACTTGAGATTAGGCTCAATTTGGAACCTTAATTAGTCATAACCGCACCCTTCTGGATTGGGATGATCCCCAATGGTCTTTCGGGTTTTATATGAGTTGCCGTCAAGACCCGAATCTTGGAATATACTGCCACTTCGTTTTTTGCTTTGATGATGTCGCGCCGATTCTTTGCTGAAGTATGGTAGACATCTGTAGGACCTCTATGCTGTATATATTTCAATTGAAGTCCGGAGCTAGGAATATGTCATTGCTCCAATTTCATTTGATAGTTGCGTCCGCATCCTGCTGAAATGATGGGGAACGTCGAGATAGTCTCTGGGTTGTATATGAACCATCAAGACTTGGAGCTAGGATTTTTCCGTGACTCTATTTTTGCTTTGACCCTTAGGTCTTTTGTTGACTTTGCATCTGCATCCTGCTGGCATGAGAAGCACGTCGAGCTGGAGTTAGGATTTTGTTGTTACTCCTTTTTTATTTGGCTCCTTGGAGCCTTTGTTGATGTCGCATCTGCACCGAGAAGAAACGTCGAGCTGGAGCTGGGATTTTTCCATTACTTATTTTTTGTTTGACCATTGAATCTTTGATGACATTGCGTCTACATCCTGCTGGCATAAGAAGCACGTCGAGCTGGAGTTAGGATTTTGCCGTCACTCCTTTTTGATTAAGCTCTTTGGAGCCTTTGTTGACGTTGCATCTGCATCCTGCTGGCATGAGAAGCACGTCCAGCTGGAGTTAGGATTTTGCCATCACTCCTTTTTTGTTTTAGCCCTTGGGTCTTTGATGACGTTGCGTCTACACCCTGCTGGAATGAAAAGGAACGCCGAGATAGTCTCTGGGTTGAATATGAACCGTCAAGACTTGGCTCTCCCTTTGACGGTGCCTGGTGGGAAAATATGATTTCCATTTCATTTGTGCCCATAGAACGTATACAAAAGTCAATATGGATATACTTGCAAGGCAGAGAAAATTTTATTTTATTTTTTTTTTCCCACAATACTCTATCTTTTCAGCTTTTCATATCGCGATTGACCAATCATTTCGACTTTTTATCTGCGGTGCCCAATCATTTCGGTTATTTTTTTTATATTTTTACTCGCTGTTTTTTATTGCAAGTTGGTCAAATAATTCGGCTGTTTTTATATGCATATTTTGCTCGCTGATTTTTATTGCGAGCTGCCTCATCATTTCGGCTATTTCATATGCATTTTTTTGCTACTCGCTGCTGTTTTTATTGCGAGTTTGGAATCTGATTCCAACCTTGGCATCAGCATCGCTATGACTGAGATATTTCCAGGAGCGAATTATCATTTGCCTTGAAAGGACTTGGAGTTTAACACCTGTTTAGGCATCAGCATCGCTGCAACTGGGATATTGCCAGGAGCAAATCATCATTTTCCTTGAGAGGACTTGAAGATTGATGCCATTTTAGGCATCAACATTGCTACGACAGGAATATTGCCAGGAGCGACTCATCATTTGCCTTTGTTGATTTGAACAAAGGTGGCTTAGCAAACAGGGTTAGGATCCTGTCGACTAAGGCTTTTTGACTTTATGAGCTGTAAGGGTCTCATAAAGATATTTCTCCCTACGAGTCGTGAGTATCTCGTAGGTGTATTTTCTCCTTAGGAATCGTAGGGATTCCTAAGTGTGTTGCTCTTTTGTGAGTCTTACGGATCTCACGCAGGTTTTTTTCCTCCTCGCAAGGTCGAGAGGACCTAGCAAGTGCACATAATTTTTTTATTTTATGAGTTTTTTTCCCTTTTCGGCTTTTCACAAACTCGCCGCCAGTCCTGCTGTTTTTACTCACGACGCCCTTTCGGGTTTTCATCCGTGCCCATTTTGCTTATGGACATACCGTTTTTCTTTTTTCTTTTCCTTTCTCTCTCTCTCTCTCTCTCTTTTAAAACTAGATTGCGCTCTTTCGTGTTTTCACAAACTCGCCGGCAGTCCTGCTGTTTTTACTCACGGCGCCCTTTCGGGTTTTCATCCGTGCCTATTTTGCTTGTGGACATACCGTTTTTTTCTTTTTCTTTTTATTTTTTTTAACGAGATCGCGCCCTTTCGGGTTTTCACAAAATTGCCGGCAATCGTGCTGTTTTTACTCACGGTGCCCTTTCGGGTTTTCATCCGTACCCATTTCGCTCGTGGACATACCTTTTTTTTGCGATGGAACTCTCGAAAGTATTTTCGCCGCAGGTGACCCATTTATTTACTGGTGGGATTTAGGGGTGGTTTCACCACTGGAGCAGCTATGTAGCCGGTAGGACTTGAGTTGCAACTTTCGCTGTTGGGTCTTTGATTGAAATATAGATCTCAAGAGAGCATATCGCCGTATTTGAGGCGACACGCTAGTTTAGGGACGTTCCGGTCCATTATCTCCATGTTTGAGGCGAATATTTAGTTTAAGGACTTTCGGTCCAGCATTCCCATTTTGGGGACGAATATTAGTTTAAGAACGTTTCGGTCCAACATTCCCATATTTGGGACGAATATTAGCTTAAAGACTTTTCGGTCCGTTATTAGTTTAAGGACGTTTCGGTCCATTTTCGTCATATTTGAGTCGAAGTTTTAGTTTAAGGACATCTCGGACCGTTCTCGCCATGTTTGAGGCGGATTGTTAATTTAGGGACTTCTCAGTCTATTTTATCATTCGGTCGGGGAGTTGCATAACACATCCCTTTCAACTCTTGTTTGCTGAGGCGTTGCTGCCTGCCCTTTGTTTGCATGGACACTTCACGCCTTAGACTATCTTCACCTTCTTGGACTGCTTCATCTATCATCGTGCCAATAGGGTTGTTTTGCGGGAAGTACCAGGCATTTTACACGGCACCTGCCCCGTGATCATCATTGTCGCTTTCTGATACCGACAGAGCATCTTCGAAGGAACGATATATCACGTCGTTCCTTCTACCGAGTCTTCCCCTTCCTTAGGATAATGAACTTGACTTGGGGGTTTTTTCCCCTCATCATCTAATTCGGAGCGGGACATGGATTTCACATGCCTCCCATGTTTTTTTGGTTCAAGTGGGATATTCCACTTGATTGCAGGACCCTCTTGAGGGTCCCTTGATATCTTTTCTGTTCTTTGAGAAGAAAGGACCATCCCACGTAGAGATTCTTTCGTCAGTGAGAAATATGTCCCTTGTGTATATCTCGGAGGAGAGCGAGTATCCACGCCGTCGCTATTTTGGCAACAGGTTGCTTCATAGCCGCTCATTTTTGTTTGATCGTTGGCGAAAAACGCCACCTTGCTTTTCATTCATCTTCATTGGATGATGAAGGGTCTTGACACATCTGATCCAATCGAGTCATTTTATCCATGAGCACTTGGAAGGTCGTCGGCTTGAAGAAGGCCATAAATGGGAACACCTTTGAATTTGGGTCAAGAGTGGCTATGAACATTCCTACAACTGCAGCTTCGTCGATGCGTTCCTCGCATTTTGACTAGAGATTTCGCCATCGGTTAATATATTGAACCCAGGTTTCATTCATTCCAACCTATTCGTTAACCAATGCCGCCACGGTAGTGTGTTCATTCTCACTAGCGAATCTCTGACGGAAGAGCATATCCATATTATCGAAGGTTTTCCTGGAATCATTTGGGAGTTCTGCATACCATTCGAAGGCGATGCCTGCCAGACTGCTGACGAACTGTCGGAGGAGCAGTATATCATTTCCTCCAGTGTTGCCGCACATGGATTTAAATCGCGCAATGTGATGGCAAGGATTCCTAGTTCCTTTCTACATGTGGAACGTTGGAAGTGTGTACTCTGGAGAGTACTGTATTTGATCGTATCAGGCTGGATATTGTTGACCAGTTTTGATTGACCTGTTTGCAGCTACACTGACATAGTGAGTTTTGAGAGCGCGCTTTAGAATTCAATATCCGACTCCTTTCCTACTCTTTCTTCAAGTGCGTCCTCGGGGTTTTCCTTAGGCGATGGATTAGCGAGTGCTGTCACCTGAGAAAGCATCTTCTGTAGTTTTTCACGTCGCAGTTGAGCTTTTGTCACAGACCGAGTATGCTGTCCGTGACTAGTAGAAATACGAACTTCGTCTTTGGAGTTCACCATGTGGACTGTATGAACTACCATGCCCCCAGGCTTGGGGTGTTTGGAGTTTTAGCCTTCGGAGTTTTCCTCGGGCACTTGGGCTTTATCAGGCCTCTTTTTTTTATGAGAAGCTGTTTTAGGAGGAACCATTGTATCTGGATCCGTCTTGGGATAAGTCCCCTTATATTTGAAAGGGGATTTGTCAGAATTTAGCTGACGTTTAGGGGAAGAGCCGCGGTTAATGACTTGAGTTCTTCACCTGCTTCCACACCTTATATATAGATGAAGAAAGTTTCTTTAGGGAGCGAACTGGTTTCTTCTCTCATGGGATCTCCATGGGTTGGGGAGATTTCTTCAATATTGCGGTGGGAGAATTTTTTCTGGCCCTTCGCAACAGTTCAAAACTGTTCCCGGTTGGAACAGTAGTATTCACCACTGGGGTTGAAACAAGACCATACGGAGAACTGCCCCCAGCTTGTCTTATTTGACGCCGATATTGACGTCGGTGATGTCTTGCGACCGGAATTTGATTAGCCTCAGGATTTTGCTGAGCCTGCCCCTTGTTTTCTTTGAGAGCTTGAGTATTCTGCCCCCTACGTCGACCTTGGTTTTTGGCAGGTGCTAGTTGTTTGAGAACTGATTCCGTTGGCAAAATTGAAGTTGGAGGATGCGGTCCGTGGAAGACAGATTTCTTCTGGGCTTCTACCTTCGGCGTTGAGGCATCGAGGGTAAGAGATGGGATCATAGACTAGAAGATAAGCCCGTTGATTATTTGAAGAGCTGGATTGCAGAGATTTGAAGCTGCAAGTGGCCCATACTTGAATTCACCAGATGTGACAGAGCCTAAGTTGCTGTGAGTGGAAGCAAACGCCATTCTGCATAGAGACGAAATGTCGGCTTCAGTATCCCATCACCCAAGGGCAACTATAAACATTTATAACGCGATTATTTGATCGCGGAAAAACACAAAACACGAAGTGTGAAGTGGAAAGAGGAAGAGGTCCTACCGGGCGTGCCAGAATCTGTTCACCACCGAAAACATAGACGAACTGGGATAGATCGTCTTGCCTGAATTTAGGTACAGATGCTATTTGGACTTATTCATCCACCTCTCCGAAGATACCAAGTTGATTTATGGCACCATATATCGGAGGTTTGGACAGACGCGACCGTTGTAGCAGACTTCATCAGATTCCCCCTCATTTTATGAGGGGTTTTTAATTATGGGGACGCTCTTCCCTGCAGATGCAAGGCTCTGCAGTTAATTACATTACCGCATTGGGATAACCACTTTCTCCTACTCCGGCAGTTCACTTCGTGTCATGTGTGTTTTTTTGTTTAGGTTGCTCATGAATTGTATACGGAGACTAGTTTATGTCGTCACCCGTAGGGCGCGGATTAGTCCAAATCCGTATATTTGAGATTTGGGTTTAGGTCAAGAATTTTGCTTGACGGGGCCCACGTTGGTAGCTTGGTTTGCCAATGGGGATGAACTTAGGACACATATCCCACATTTGTGAGGTTCATTGGTTCAGAAGATATTTGGGTTTGATCTAAAGATCATTAGCTATATTTGAGACTAAGATCAATTTATGAGAAGTGAGCATATAGGCTCAACTGATCATTAGATCGTATATGAATAGCCCATGAATAGTATACGGTAGTCATTATGAAGACAATCCGCAGGGCAAAACATATTAGTTTAAGGACGTCGCGGTCCAATATTCCCTATTTGGGATGAATGTTAGTTTAAAAACATTTCGGTCCAATGTTCCCTGTTTGGGATGAAAATTAGTTTAAGGACATTTCGGTCCAATATTTCCATTTTGAGGACGACTGCTAGTTTAAGGACATTTCGGTCCAATATTCCCATTTTGGGGACGAATGTTAGTTTAAGAACGTTTCGGTTCGTTATCCATCTTACGCGCACGTGTATTTGTAACGTGGCGGAGTGAACGATAGTGACATGGAATGCTCCTAATTTGGGGTGTAATCCGATTTGAGCTGTGCATGTCAATTTGGAAGTGCATCAATGTGGGATGTAAGGAGTTGTTGGTTGTCGGGACCCGCCACCTCTCTGAAGACGTTGAGAAATTAAAACGACATATATCAGAGGTGTGGAGAGTTGTACCCTTAAACCAAATCCCATATTTGAGGGAAAAGATCATGGTGGATCATCTAAGAATCATTACCCTTATTTGAGACTAAGATTATCTTAGGAGATATGGGATGAATATCCTTTTGAATATCATCAATGAGAGATCATTAGTCATGTTTGAGACTAGAACAGTTTGGAAATCACGAGCATATAGGCTCTCTTGAAGAATCAAAGAAGTTTAACCATAGAAAACTTAGCCAATTTGGTCTAACACTGGGTTTCTGTACTACCCAGTAGTGCTAAGCACTCATTTATACAGCACTCACGTGTGTTTCACGTGAGGCGCTGCACTAGTGCTAAGCACTAGCTTTTTCAGGCGCCCACGTGCGTTTCACGTGAGGCGCTATGTTACTTGGCCTTGAGCGCTCACGTGCTTTTCACGTGAGGCGCTGAGTTCTTTTGGAGATTTAATTTCTGTTGATATTTTTGGAGAACTTAAATCTCTGTTAATGTTATTTTGACCATCAACAATCACCAAGATCATTATTTTGAAGATCTTGGATCATGTTCTTTAAGAACTAAGTTCTTGATTTGAAGGAACTAAGTTCCTGGAGTATTATGAACTCCATGTTTTCCATGTTCATATTTTCAGAGAGGTTAAACCTTTTTTAATGGTGTTTTAACCATTAAAGATCACCAAGATTACTATTTTGAGGATTTTGGATCGGGTTCTTTAAAAAACTAAGTTCTTGATTCGAAGGAACTAAGTTCCTGGAGTATTATGTACTCTATCTTCTTTCTTTTAAATTTTGTTATTCCCTGAATCTTTGATTATCAAGAACAAGATCTTCCTGATGAGAATTAAATTCTCAACTTGTGAGAGACGTGTCTTATGAATCTCAGATTTAGAGAAAGAACTAAGTTCTTTTAAGAAGGGTTAAACCCTTAGATATGATATGTTAGGTAAAGGAGATATTTTGATCTCTTCTTTTTTCTTTACTTAAGGTTTTTAGGAGGGAAATTTTCTCCTTTGAGAGAATTAAATTCTCTGATTTTTTTAGAGCCTTCTGTAATTTTACAGAAGCTTATGGGGGGGTCGCCTCTCCTTTTTTTCCTCGCTCCTTTCTTTGATTAATCTCTTTGCTCCTATTTATAGGAGAAGAGAAAAATCAATTTGTTAAGAAAATCACTCATTGAGAGATCATGATTTATTTCATAATCAATCAACAATGATCTTTTAGATCAATTGGTGAATTTTATTCACCGTTGGATTTTTAATCCAAACGCTCTCTGTTAAACAGAGAAGATTTCTTGTTTGTTTAACAAGATTAGGAAATATTTTCCTAAGATAGAATTTTATTCTATCATATGAATATCTTATTAATTTAACAAGATTAGAATTTTATTCTATCATAAGATTAGGAAGATATTTTCCTAATATAGAATTTTATTCTATCTAATAGAGAAGACCCTTCTTATTTATTTATCAAGATTAGGAAATATTTTCCTAAGATAGATTTTTATTCTATCATATGAATATCTTGTTAGTTTAACAAGATTAGAAAATATTTTCCTAACCATATAATTTAATTCTGTTTAACAGAGAAGATCTCTCTTATTTTAGGAAGATCAGGAAAATATTTCACACAAAGAATTTAATTCTATCGGATGGTTTAATTGGTGATATTTTTATCGCAGTTGGATTTTAAATCCAAAATTCTCTATTAGAGAAGATCTTTCCATATTAGAAGGAAAATATTTCCCAAATAGAATTTATTATCTGATGATTTATTATCACCATTGGATTTTTGATCCAATGGCACTGTTTAACAGAGAATATCCCAGTTTTTAGGAAAGTATCCCCATGTAGAATTTAATTCTACTTGCTTATAATTTGGGCGTCGGCGCTCACGTGTTGTGCCGGGATTAATTACACACTACAAGTTCGCCAATCTTTCAGCCAGGCCAGTGTCGGTACTTTGAGGGAGGTCCCCCGTGCTTTCGCACGAACCTAATTAATGTAAATCTCGTTTTCCCAGAGGCGTAACCCCGTTGACACCTTTCTAGACACCTACTTGATCAGCTAATTGTAACGTATAAAACTCTCCCAGGAGTAACTCTTACTCGCAGCGGGTATCGGAATCCAACTATCTCATAGAAGGTATGCAATCTCATTGCAAATTTCAACACTTGAAATTCCCGATAATTTTGCCCCTAGCGTCCTATGACCTTGACGCAGGCCAACAAACCATAGTGCGCTAGTCAAGTTCAACCCGTCATTTCCTAATTGAATTAAACCCACCCGCACGACCCTTGACGCAGGCCAACAAAGTCGCACGACTACCCTAATCCAATCTGCATCATATGCATAAGCAGATAAATACTAGTTAGCTACCGCACACTACGCCTTGACGCAGGCCAACAAACGTAGCACGAATACTAACTACCATTTATCTGAAATGACGGAGGGCTACGACAGGTTTTTCTGAAAACCTATTGCGTAATGAACTTGATATCGTTGTAGAATCAAATGATTTTGAAATGGAGTGCTTTTGAGGCTTTTCTAGTTTTGCTAAAGGAGTCACTCCCGGTAAAGGGATCGTCGGTCCTTTCCTCGTCGAATGAGGTGCGGGATATATCATATATATCACTGTGCAAAGCAAAAACACTTAAAAGCAATCAAAAGACAAACCGAGTGTGTAGCATCTGCCAGTTATTGCTAAAGGAGTCACTCCCGGTGAAGGGATCTCGGTCCTTTCCTTATCGAATAAGGTGCAGGATATATCATATATACCTCTGTGCAAAGCAAGAACTGTAGCTACCTGTTTTATTTTTGAAATTTGATTCTACAACATCTTAGGTTTCTTTTTATTTCATTAATCACATTAATGAAGTCCCATCATTTATATACCTAAACTTCACAGATAAATACGACGTACACTTATGCCATCCGCATTCGCCTCGATGTCCCCTCGTGCACCGTTAGGTTAGGTAACTAACGGCAGAGCAGGGCAGGGCTAGCGCGGGTGTAAAACATAAGTAACGTCTATATAATATATCATATATACTATATACTGTATCTATCACAGAACATCACATGATCACATCACAGATATCGCAGCAGAAGAATCATATGAAATATTGGATATACTAGGACGTCCGTGTTTTCAATACGAGCCAGTATAAAACACGGATTCCACGGTCGTGATGAATAGCCAAACCCACACCCCTAGACCCCTACGAGAGCGGCAAGCAGCCCTACCAATTCTAGAGTTAGGAGACCCGGACTCGACTCCTCGAGTTGGTCTCCCACTGGACTCCAGAACCCGGTTACTTGTGCTCCCCTCCTTGGGTCTATCCTAGTGCGGAAAAGTAAATAATATACAAAAGGTGAAAACTTCCGCAACCTGGAAGTGCCCCAAATAAAAGAATATTACATACAAGTTTTTACATGAATGAAAATGAAAACACTCATCTCGCATAAAAACCCCCGGCTATTCAAAGACGACGATGCAATATAACATATCCAGCAACACATAATATCACATGTCATCAACGTAAGTAAATATGTCCATCCCAATTGTCGTTGACATATAGCAACGAAACCGGCGATATCACATATTACACTTACGGTCACAGAAAAGAAAGTGTAAAACTACAACAGTTGGAATCCGCAACCACCTCAGACATCGCATGCCTGACCAAATGAATTCCTTAGACATCACATGCCTAACAATTATAAACCCCGCATTTTAGTCTCAAAATCAAAAACACTTTTCAATATCAAGTCGGGTAATTCAACAAGATTCCCGACATCCTGATCGAATACTCGTCGCAAACTTCAGTAGACGGCCGCACCCCCGATACCGTCGACGAAGTGCACTAAGGCGGAACACCGCTGCCGCGAGCACCCGAACGGATGCTTTCGGCGACGGGGTTCTCCTACAGTCACTTGGTCGGGGCTATGGAGTGAGGCTGTCTATTAAGTTTACCCGGCGAGTATCCGCGTACGCTACGTGATTGCGACGGACTTTTGATCACATCAAAATTCCGTGGCAACCGATCAAGTGAGACTAAAATGCTGTGTTTATAACATTCATTCAGTTATCTCATAACTTCTTGTGAATTCCAATTATTGTATCCCATTCCAGATAAACAAAAAATGTTAAACTTTTCGATCGAACAGTCAAACACCCAAGTTTTCCCGATACAGCTCAACACATGAAATAAGTCTAACAACATTCAGTTCGTGCCTCAGTACCAACGGTCCAGCCGTAGAAGGGTCAAGCCAACGCCTCACATGTGGCACGCCGTACTGCCCCAAACCCGAAGGTTCAAAGGGCAGTTCAAGGCGGTCACATAATCGAGTTAAGGTTTGTTGTCTTCTAGAGGGTCCATCGCGTTACTTGCACTACTTAGAACGTCGTTAAACTACGGAAAAATCCAACACTTGGAAATTTCCCGACAGGGGAAAAATTGGGTATTTATATCCGGTCGAACTTTTTAACATATTCAAAAATTATCCGGAAAGCCACACAGACAAAATTTGATACTCCGATCGAAACACCGAATCCCCAAAACAACCCAGAAAATAAAACTCTGGAATAAATATTAAAATATTCCCAGGAAAACCAGCACTGACTATTATTGATTATGGTGCAAATTTCGATGAGCAATACGACAAAACGGCCGCGGATTGGCCGCACAAGCCATGCTCGTGCCGCGGATCCGCGGCGTAATGATGGAATTAGGTCATCAAAATTCACCGTAACTCTTAGATATCCCTGCTGATTTTTCTGCATATTTTTAATGTTGAAAAATCCCAGATTTTAGAAAAAGGACAGAGAGCATGTTTGGAATTGGGTTTCGGGTTCGTTCGGACTTCAAATTGCGTCTAGACTTCGCCTAAGGCTCTAGCTAGGCTCTGATACCACTGTAGGGTTCCTAGGCACCCTAATGAGGTCTCACAAGGCATCAACCATGCCAATTTCAAATTTAAACGGTACCGAGAAACCCTAGAAAGGATCGTTGGCTAGATTTCTAGGCGAAACAATAAACTAATTAACACTTAACTACAAGTAAACGGAAATACAACCTTTGTAGATCCGGTGCTCCACCTCCATAGCTCCGCAACGAAGTCCCCTCGCTGTCCAAATGAATTCCCGGGCTCTAGCGTCGGCTTCGTCGGAGAAATGGTGAGCTAGGTCGTCGATGTCCATGCCAAAGATGATCTACGTCGAGGCATCGCTAGATCAAGCTCCATCTTCACCAAGCCATGAAAACTTGTGAAGGAAACACACTCTACTACTTGGCAAGAGGTAGAGGATGAAGAAATAGGAAGTGGATTCACTTTAGAATTGGATTTCTCACTCATTTTCATCAATCACCATTGATGAAGAAAGGTTTTCTTCTTTTAAGATGAAGAAGAAGAAGATGAATAAGTTATGATAAGTTAATTTAAAATCAAAAGTAAATCAATACTTATCATAACATTAACTATAGTCAAGTGTAGAGAATTAACCAAGGTTAGTTGAATGGTTAGGGTTAGGAGAAGAAGACAAGAATGGTAGCTTTGGTCAAACCTTCATGAAGTTTCAACTAGAAACAAAGAAAGCCACCATTCTTCTCTTTAATCCTTTCTAAAAATAAATAAATAAATAAATAAATAAGATAAGGAAAACCCTAATCATTAACTTAACCATGGTTTAATCTTTACACTTAACCAAGTTAACATGCATCATCAAACATGATACAATCATGTGCATAAAAACTATATCGAATATACAATGTGCACATCCGAGCGAGAAAATCCATTTAAAGTGAACCAATATTAGTTAATGCAAAGTAATATATCAAATATATAATTATATATTAAATCACTAAATCAACACTTGATTTAACGATCCGGTCATATCGCATATAACCGACTAATATCCAATGTATCGATTTATCGAATCAATCCTTGATTCGATAACTAGGTTATATCGCATACAACCACTCGACACATTATTCGCGAGAATGAAATACGGTATCACATACACGCATTATTCTTGGTCCCGCACATATCTCATATGCGCTCCTATTTCGTTTCGCTTGAGCCAGGAAACCTCTGTGTAGGACTCTAAAGACTCGTCAATACGCCGGCAGCAGGCGATGATCATATCAAACACCCACAAGCCGCAAGCGGTCTGCTAAACGTAACAGCCACCCGGGTATTGAGCGATCTGAAGATCGACGAGCAAGCCCGCTCACACTCCAGTGAATCCAACCAGTAACACTACCGTACAGTCCGGTCTGATCGTCTGATATGTCGCATATCTCGCCTAGGGGTGGTAAACGTCAGACCCCAATAGCTCGATAAGTCATGTCGATATGAGGTCTATAACAATTCGAGAAACTACTGGTAACACTTACCAGTAAATCTCAGCAACCCTGACTAGGGATTTCCTGTTATAGCCAATCGAACACAGCGCAACATCAACCCCCTATACCGGGAGAGACGAATCCCCTCCTATCGCTCATTGCCTCCATGTGACTCGGGACTGTACCCAAAAACCACCGTTTTGCACGCCCTCTTGGACGTGGTAAGATGGAAATCAAAGCACAGTGGGAACCACACAATACTCTATGACGATCTCGGGTCAACAGACTACTCTGTACCAGTGTCACCAGAGAACTGCCATCTGACGTAAGGTATAATACCATCTAGGAGTTCTCGGCGAGTCCGTCCAGTGTACCCAGTCTCTACTGAGCACCCGTATATCATCTCTGATGTCAAACGCCGATGGATATGGGATCATCCATCGCCCATCTGTATGGGTCGAGAAGGTATACGCTAGTCTACTCTGGTATATCGATGCCCCGTCTCGATACACCCACGACTAGGGACTTTGAAGGATGTACTTATGGACTACCATGTCCCCACTAGTATGATCCGCATCATAGTCCAGGTAGTCAAGTACACATCCTAAGGGCTTTACCAACATGTAACAGAGAGACAATCAGTGTACACGTTAAGGTAAAGAGTAACTAGATAGCATATTATCATGTCGAGCAAGAAAGTCCTCCCTATATATGTCCCAGCATCCACTACAATATACATCCTATGTATAGTAATGGCCTCTAGGGCATACATATAACTAACATATACATAACCCCAAACTTATTTGAAACAGTGTCTCCACTATTTATGGCTAGATAACCAAAGTTCGGTGGTAAACGGAGGAAGATTAAGCAACGTAAACTGGCTCTTGCAATATCAGGAGCTCCTCCATTAGTTCTGCGGTAAAGAATGGTTTTAATCTGTGTCCGTTTACTTTAAAAACCGAACCGTCCTTTGGATTTTCCAAATGCACCGCACCATGCAGGTATACACACCGCACAAGAAAAGGTCCCGTCCAGCGAGATCTGAGCTTACCAGGATGTAAGTGAAGTCTAGTGCCGTAAAGAAGTACCTATTGTCCAAGCGTGAAAGTTTGGCGTATAAGGTGTTTGTCATGAAGCTCCTTCATTCATTTCTTTACAATGACCGCGTTTTCGTAAGCTTCATCCCGAAACTCGTTCAATTCGTTAATCTGCAGCTTCCGAAAGCCGCCCACATCGTCAAGATTGACGTTCTGTTCTTTAATCGCCCACAATGCGCGATACTCGATCTCAACAGGGAGATGGCAAGCCTTTCCGTACACAAGCCGATATAGAGACATGCCAAGATCAGTCTTGTAAGCAGTTTGGAATGTCCATAGGGCATCAGTTAATTTCAAAGACCAATCTTTACAGTTCTTGGAAACCGTTTTCTCCAATATTTGCTTGATTTTCCTATTTGAAATCTCGGCTTGCCCGCTTGTTTGAGGATGATAGGGCATCGATAGTTTGTGATTAATCTCGTATTTCCGCATAATGACCGCAAAAAACCTATTGCAGAAATGTGTCCCATTATCGCTAATGATAGCGCGAGAATGCCTAAATTTAGAGAAGATGTTTTCTTTCAGAAATTTAAAGACAACCTTTTTGTCATTTGTCCAGCTCGGTATTGCCTCGACCCATTTGGAGACATAATCAACAGCTAGAAGGATGTATAAGTTTCCAAAAGAGTTGGGAAACGGGCCTGTGAAATCGATCCCCCAAACATCAAACATCTCAACAACCAGAATTTGTTAGAGCGACATTTCGTTTCTCTTGGAGATCTGACCCAAACGTTGGCATCGGGAGCAAGTTTTGCAGTAATCATGTGTATCTTTGAAAAGTTATGGACAGTAAAAGCCACACTGCAAGATTTTCTCAGCTGTTTTTCTTAGGCCAAAATTCCCGCCACACGCTTGATCGTGGCAGAATGACAACACACTCTTGAACTCATTTTCAGAAACACAATGGCGAATGATTTGGTCTAGAAAATACTTGAACAAGTAGGGTTCGTCCCAGTAAAAGTGTTTTATTTGGGAAAAAATCTATGTTTGTCCTGACTCGACCATTCGCTTGGTATGAGTCTTGTTGCTAAATAGTTCACAATATATGCGAACCAAGGTTCGTAACATACCGTCAAGAGTTGTTCATCAGGAAAAACATCGTTTATTGGGAGAGGTATCGTTGGCGAAAAATAAAGTCGTTAAAAATGATCGGCGAATATATTTTCACATCCGCCTTTGTCCTTAATGACAAGGTCAAACTCTTGAAGTAAGAGGATCCAACGTATCAGGTAAGATTTGGCATCCTTGGCTCCTCAGCTTGTCTCCTCAATCGTCAAAGTAAGAGGATCCAACGTAGGCCATATCTCATTGGCTCCTCAGTCGTCATCTACACTGGACATGACTCGTCTGGAACTGTTGGTGGGTAGTATACCTATCGTCAGATAGCAATTCCCAGGTGACATGAGTCAGCTTAGTCCGTCGACTTGACATTTCTATTTCGCCTCGAGTGTGTTTCCACTGTACTTTGATTACTAACCTACCACGGCTCAAAGGAGTCGTGCAAATAGGTAGTAGTTAGGTGCAGTCCCGAAGCACTTAGAGGCAGTGGCGGTTAGATAGGATTCGTCTCTCCCAGTATTGGGGGTTGATATCGCGCTGTGTTCGAAAGGACATTACACAAAGACCTTGGTAAAGGCAAGCGAGATTTACTGATAGGTATTCCAGTAGTTTCTCAGGGTGTATTGGGCTACTCTCCGGCACGACTTATACCACTATTAGGGGTCTGACGTTTACCACCCCTCTAGGCCCGATATGCGATACTCTTAGACGAACAGACCGGACTGTACAGAGATTGTCACATTCAGGCTTAGTAGGAGTTTGGATGGGTTTCCCTCATCGGCCTTCTTATCGACATCTACCTGGGGACCGTTACGTGCAGCTAGTATCACTTGCGGCCTGTGGTTAAACCCGCTGCCAGCGTAGTTTCGAGTCTTTAGAGTTCCATACAGAGTGTTTCCCTGCACTGGGCAAAAGGTGTAGAGGCCGTATGGTTTTACGGCAGGGCTTCGATCACTTACGTACAATTGTGCACGTATGATGTTCGGGCGGATAATACTAGTGGGATTTTGTTTACGCCGGATCCTAGTATTATATCGATCGATCGGTTTCGTCTTTTTGTATTCGTATTTCTCGGAACACGAATGTGGGTATGTATATACGGATGAGAGGAGCACAGAAGGAGACACCTCATTAGGGTTTTGACCATTTACTTGATTAAAATAATTATGAGGTGGAGGAAAATATTTATTATTTTTGTAAATGATAATTGAGACATGGCTACTAGTTTTGGCTACTTGACTTTGTTTGACCTTTTGACTTGGCTTGACCACTTGACTTGGGTTGACTATTTGACCTAAATATTTTGGTGAGATATTTTGATGAGATATTTTGATGCCATGATAATGGTCATGTCAAGGGTAGACATCTCAATTTTTCATGAGGGAGATTATCATTTGTGAAAATACTTTCTCTTTCCTCAAGTGAGCTCTCATGCTAGCTCTCTTCTTCTTCCTCACTAAAAAACCCTTAAGGTCTTATGAGTTGAGTAAATTAGGGTTTAAAGAGACAAATAAATCCATTTTCATACTCTACATCATCTAGGATATCAAGTTTGGCAAGATTGTTGCCCTAGTTACCTCGGTTTTGAGGTGGAGCTCGGACTATAGACTCTCGGGTGGATCGTCTTCGAATCGAGGAGGTCGTGGAGGTTGCTACGATCCGGATCGATCCTTAAAGCCTACGTAGATGAGGAGGACAGCGATGAAGACCCGAAGGACATGTATCGTGAGGTATAACTTCATATCCGAGTAGTTAAACCTCAAGTAGTATGCTAGCTAATGTTTATGAACGATCCTTGGTTCTAGTCGGTGTTGCGAAACTCGTAAAAATCATTTTTTTTCAAATTCCGCCTCCTCGTGAACACGTGGGGTGCATGACATCGACTTACAGTGTCCAGTCGGGAGAAGATAGCACGGGTGTTGTAGTGAGTGAACTTCATAATGATTCAAAAGCATTCAGATAGACTGAGTTGAAGTTGAATAGTGTTTCCTTATCCAGCAGAAGAGTTAAGGGCCTAGCAATCTTGCTAAATTCCTTGATGAACCGTCTATAAAACCGGCATAGCCAAGAAAAGATCTGATGTTTCTGACGCATTTTGGAGGAGGGGGTTGGATATGACATCAATTTTTGCTTTATCAACCTCAATACTGTTTTGCGAAATGATATGTCCTAAGACAATACCTTCGCGCACCATGAAGTGGCATTTCTCCAGTTCAAAGTGAGATTCTTATCGTTATATCGGGTAAGGACAGCGTCAAGATGTTGTAAACACTCGTTAAAAGAGTCTTCAAAGATGGAGAAGTCATCCATGAATATTTCCAGAAACTTCTCGACCAGCGTCAAGATGTTGTGCACACCGCTGAAATGTAGCAGGAGCATTGCATAGCCGAAAGGGCATGCGATGATATGCGAGCGTGCCGAAAGAACAAGTGAAAGTGGTCTTGTCTTGGTCTTTTTCTGCGATGGGGATCTGGTTTTATCCTGAGTAAATGTCCAGAAAACAGTAGAACTTATGTCCAGCAAATCGTTCGAGCATTTGGTCAATGAAAGGTAACGAAAAGTGATCCTTTCGTTTTGCGGCGTTGAGTTTCTGATGATCGATGCATACTCGGCACATGGTTTGGGTGCGAGGGATTAACTCATTTGCCTCGTTAGTGATGACCGTAATACCCGACTTTTTAAGGACAACGTGTATCGGACAGACCTATTGACTGTCGGAGATAGGGTAAATGATACCACTATCTAGACATTTGACAATCTCTTTCTTCACAGACTCCTTCATGTCTGGATTCAATCGCCGATTGATCGATATTTTGCGTGCGCGTTTTAAAATCAAAGTTAAGAATACCGCAATCAATAATGGTGTCGCTTGGTAGCTAACCGGTTGAGTACGGGTCGGTCCACAGGGAAAACGTGTTCTTTTCTTTATGTTCTTACGAGTTAAGTCCTATTTTTGGTAGATTTTGATTTTTTTAAAAACTAAGATTGAATTTAATTTGGATTAAAACTTTGCTAGGGTTAGGATTAGGCTAGTTTGGAAAGAGAATTCTACTCACTGCTTCCTTTGCCCTAATTAAGAACTTAGGTGTTAGGGTAATAGTTAACAAAGGGGATTAGCACGACTAGGAAGAAACATAGTTTCTTCCTTTTGGTCCTTGTTCGTTCTTTCTTAACTCTTAGCCCTAACCTCTATGTAAATCAACCACAACCGGTCTAACTAGGGAATCACCGCTATCTCGTGGGATAGGGTGCTGTAGTGAGCGGTGTGTGTTTGATTAACATAAAGTCCCAATTTAAAGTATTATACGGGTAAGAAAAGAGTGAGAGATTTCCATCTCTCAAACCTACCCCAAACCTAATCCTAACAAGTGAAGAATTACTCACTCATTAGGGTATAAACAATGGAATTCATTTTTATGTTTTATTTTAAAAACTATCTAAGTTGCAAATAATAAAAGACAAAATAAAATAGCAGATATTAAAAGAACAGATAAAAATGCAAGAATTAAATTCAGATAAAAAGTCTTACTTTATTGATGCA
Source organism: Agapanthus africanus (assembly GCA_030015575.1). Lineage (NCBI taxonomy): Eukaryota > Viridiplantae > Streptophyta > Magnoliopsida > Asparagales > Amaryllidaceae > Agapanthus > Agapanthus africanus. Next base: position 870,541,013 of record JASDDO010000022.1, on the reverse strand, counting down.
CTCTTGACGATTACAAAGGAATTGAAATTTAATCTAGAATTAAAAAGAGGCATGCCCCAAAAGAGGCTGTAGACTTTCCTATTTATAGATAAGAGAAACCATAAGGTTTACATCTGATCCACATTTAAAATTACAAGACTACCGTAAGAAAGCCGGGTCAAAGCACCGACACCCACCGACACATGCACCGACACATGCACAGTACGGCCGCGGATCCGCGGCGGAATGCCATGTTTGGCCGCGGATCCGCGGCCATCTTGAGGGATCTTTGGCTCTTCTTTTCAGGGTTGCTTCATGTTGCTATTTCCTTCTATTTTCTTCTCTTGGTTCTTCAGAATCTTTTCTACTTTCTTCCAGATTTCCAACAGTGCAGAATTTGTGGACTTTTACCATAAGCTTCGTGTTGAAGTCTTGAATTTTGTGCCGCCCTTGTACTTTGTGCAATTGAACTGTTCATTGATCTTCGTTTGTTTCTTAAACTGGTAGGCGGCATCTGGCAGATTCATCTATTTGTTGGTCGTACTATCACATTTGTAGCGTCTTTTCCTGAATTTCACTGTATTGTTCTGAGAACCTGTAATCTGCAACTATTTAGCAGACATGGATCAAAAGCACCTATTTATTTGTAATATGATTAAGAATGGGGAATATAATAATGCAAAATTCTGATATGAACAAATATCCCCAAACTTATCTTTTGCTCGTCCCGATCAAAACTAATTTTATTCTCGAAAAAACCTAAGCTCTCTTTCGCAGGGAATCGCGATTGCACTGAGCTCGTGTAACAAGCCGTTAAACCTCTAGGTGTCCCTTATAGGAGGAGTGTTGTCTCCTGAGGGTTTTCAGCGGATACTACCCACAAAATCCGATCAATTTGGCCTATTGACTTTCATTCTTCAATTCTGTGTTCTAACAAGAAATTCTATTATTTTCAACTCAGAAATCATCAACCCATATTTTTCACACTCACTTATCATTTAAGATCGTATATGTTCTGTAAATTTACTTAGCTTTTAGCATCTTTTGATTTTTCCTTCTAAGGTTCCATCTCAGCTTAGGAATTTTTATCATCTCTACTGAAGATATAAGTCCTATTTTTCATTCCTATCTCTCATCCAAACCCCAATCATATATCCCTACATGTGTGTATGTATCACCCCTACATTTGGAAATTCAATTCAAGCTATCATCCTCTTGTCCATCGTCCAAAGTACTGTTAATTGGTGAATTTTAGATGAAATTGCTCACACATCCTTCATGCGACCGTTAATACTTCTTGAGGTACTAACGACCGATTACAAAATGTGTTTGCACATTAAGGCATAATTCCTCGTCTTATAATATCTAAGGCTTTAGCAGTGACTCCCAAACAAGTTGGTCTAAGGCAGTAGGTGATAAGGCACCCTTGCTATATATATTTTTTATTTTATGCAGCCTTAAGTAATTACAAAACCAGTGTTCAATTTTTTTTATTCACACTTGTACTTTTTATTTTCTTTTCCTTCATACTAAGGATTTTAGATAAGAGCATTTCAAGGTATCCTCTATTATTCCGAATTTCAAGGTGCGTGTATGTGCTAATTGTAGGGTATATATTTTCAGAAATTAGACTTCAGGTTCAGAATTATTTTTCAGATTTATACTTCAAATAAAAATTCAATACTCTTCCCTTATTTTGACTTAGCCCAAGAAATGAACTCAAAATTTGTTTATTTCTAAATAAACTGCAAGGACATATTTTCTGCCGTTAAACTTTAAGAAAGTTTATTTTTAGGGTTTTTAATTCACTAAGTTTAGGATCTAGTTTTTCCCTACTATTCAACCGTCATGTTGAACTTAAATCAAATATGGCCAAAATTGAATTTTTCAAAATTTTTTTTTTATTTTTATGGATTTTAAAATAAGTATGCAAATGCAAAAAATATACATATGAATGCGAAGGAAGAAAGCGCGAAGGAAGAAAGCTTACCGAGCACATCCCCAAACTTAAAACTTGACAGCGCCCTAACTGTCAGGCTACACCAAGAGGGTCAAAATTGTCGGCACTCCCCTGTTTGTTTATTTATTTATTTATTTATTTTTTATTATTAACAGAAATATATATATATATATATACACACAAAAAGGCTCCTCCCAAACTTAAGTGAAACATTGTTTCTACTGTTGCCATTTTTTTTAATCTCATAAACTTGTAAACTTGGGAGGAAAAATTTATTAACGGGGACATGAAATATGATCATGAAAATCTCCCCCAAACTTATTTTTGGCTCACCACTTTGAGTTAGAAAAAATTATTTTCGAGAGCCAATTTATAACCCCCCCAACAAACTTGAGTTAAACAATGTTAACCTTTTTAAAAAGGAGGTTCAAAGTTATTGGTCAATACCAAGCTTTGCAAAGACCAAAAGTCAACACCAATCATTTGAAGAATCAATGTAACGTATAGGCCGGTTGAAGAACTTGTTATATAGAGCCAAGAAGAAATAGGGAAGAGATAAGTGGTGGTATGGAAAGGGTTTGCATGAACGTGAATGTGAGGAGATGAGAGGTGATGATAAATAAAAACGAGAATGTGAATGATCAGAAATGAGTGGAATATTGGCATTCTCGTATTTTATAAGAAGAAAGGGTGGTGGTTCAACTTCTATAGGTGGAGGTTGATTAATCACAAAATCCTTGTTGTTTAGGAATGCAAGTTCGTCAGCGAAAAGTTCTTCAAAACTCTCATCGATGTAACTGAATATTTTACTGTCAGTAAGTTTTGTGCCAGAATTTATCATACTTGATTTGTCAAAAATTATGGAGGTAGGAGACTCGAAAAACTTATTTACCTCATTTTCAAAAGTATCCAAATCAAGTTGGCTTTCTGGAATGATCAAACTTGAATTATCGGATTGTGATTCATCAACACTCACTGAAATTATAGGAAGAACAGAAGAAGAACCTGAGAAAGTGGGAGAAAGAACTTAAATACGAACTTGAGGGTGGAGATGGAGTGTATAAATTAGCACAATTTGTAATGACCGATGTGTAAAAAGCGATTGTGCTAATCTATCAACCCACTGAGAAATGAGGTCAAATCCCTCAAGATTCGTGAGAAAACATGGGTACGTCAAACTTGGTAAACCAGACATAAAAAATGAAAGTGTAACGGTTTCTTGCAAGGTCGGAACGAGGATGGAGGGAAGTGATTGAGGAAGGGTATCGTTTAAAAATTCAGGAGGGTGTGCGCAGTCAATGAAAGGGATAGAATGAATTGGAAAATCCGACTCTTCAAGTAAAACTGCTTCATTCTCAATAACTTGCTCAATACTTTCCTCAGAATTTAGCTTATCCATGCAATTCTCATCAAAATCAAAACGCATATGAAGTTCGGGAAAAACAGTTAATGACTCGGGATGATGAATTGGAGAGAGAAACTCATCCAAATCTGTGGGTTCATCATCCAAAATATTCCCAGCGTCTATATCCTCACTTAAGTGAAAATCAATTTTTTCAGATACCTCATCAAAAGTATGAATATTAATCAATTCAGGTTCTAGAGTGGAGGTGTAAAGGTCAAAAGGATTGGTGATGGTTTCACTCGAAAGGGACCCTTCACAATCAGGTAAATTAAACACTACAAAGTCGCACAACTCATTAAACGTTTTATTTTCAACTGGTGAATCATTTGGAACACTTGATAGATATTCAAAACCGGAGTTGTGGGATTCAATTGGGGATGAGTAGGTTTGATTTGGAAAAGTGTACGGCTCACTCTCACCACTCAAATTCTCGACCTGTTCTACTGCCTCATCATACATTGGAAAATTTGGAGTTAGTTGGAAACTAGCTACCGGGTCACTAGGTTGTATAAGGGCTGCCATAGACACAATCAAATCCATCATCTGTTGTCTTGACGCTACCATAAAATCTTCCAACGACTGTTCCAGACTAGACATGGGTTTTGAAGGGGTTTCAGTAAAAGATTTAAAGTTGTTTGGATAGTGGAAACTCCGAAATGGCTGTGTAGAAGCAATATCTAGGGAAGGTGCAAAAGTCGGGTAGGACTGGTAGGAATTGAATGGTTGTACAGAAGTAGGATCAATATTTGGATCAGAAGGTGAATGGAATTGTTGATCCAAAGAATTCGCAGTAGTGAAAGGAGTGAAAGATCGTTTACGAGATTGTTCAATATGTTCAGCAATAGATATGGGTTTCGGAGTTACAACAGGACTCGAAAAAGGGGTATCAACGTAAGAAGGTGGTGAAGGTTGAAATGGTTGATATAAGGTGGATTGCGGAGTCCAACTGGTTGTCCTAGATGCGTCTATTCGATCTTTCAAAGAAATTTTGGGTATGGAGGGGTCGTTCGAAATTCGACAAAAACAAGAAATATAGGAAGTAATGTCTGGTTGAGGGTACCAAAGTTCGGCAAGAGTTTTACGAGGTGGGGTACCCATGATGTGATGAGAGAAAGGAGAAGAAAAAGAATGTGATTTTTTTTATTAATTTTTTTTTAAATTTTAATTATTTTTTTTATTTTTATTTTTAAAAAATTGTTTGTTTTTGGAGTTTTGAAATTTTTGAAAGTGATTTTTTAGAAAGAGTTTTTGCAAAAATTTGTACGGAACTACGACACAATTTCAAACAACCACAGTTTAAACATGCACAATCAAACCTAGAGTTAGGGTCTCCTAAGTCAACTAGACTGCTCCTAACTGTTCCAAACTGACAAGTTGTGAGATAACCCTCAAATCGCCTCTTCACCGCCAATTGTGGCCAGGTAAGCACAAATGAAGAAAGAAGGGATCCGCTCACGAATCACCGTGAAACGGGCCTTTTAAAGTTACATTTCTCACTTGTCTAGCTTACGCACCACAAACTCAGGTTTAGATAAACGACTGAATGCCCACAACCTTCCTCTGTCCTATTGAGCACGACGGTCCTTAGTTGGCCGAGTCTAAATATTTTTTTAATTAACTCAAGGGTGATGCATATGCTTTTTAGTGATTTTTGGGGTCTTAGGAAGGGTAATGAAATCCCCACCCAATCTGAATTGGTGTTATAGCCCCTTAAAAGTCAGTATTAATTATGCAAAGCAGTTAACACACCAAAAAATCTAAAACACTTTGCAAATTTTTTTATATTTGGCAGCGCAAAGAATCCTACACAAAAAAAATTTATTGGATAGGAGAAAGAGAATCTGTGCAAAGAAACTTGCAGGAAATTTTTTTAGTGGAGTGCAGAGGAGAGTAGATGAGAAATGAGATACTCACAGAGATTTTTGGATGCTGATGTCACAGTTGACCGCGGTTCCGCGGTCAAACCCCTGAATCTGCCGCGGTTCCACGGCGGTTTAATTGGTTTAGATCTCCAAAAATTTTCTCTGTGTTGTTTGGATTTTCCCCTGTCTGTTCAGATCCTCTGTTTCTTAATTTGTTCACTGGGCTTGCTCCAGATCTAAAACAGAGTTTGCTCCAAGCCTGCACACTTGCACAAAAACCTTTCAAAAAGAACAAGATGATTTCTATTTGTATTTTATTTATTTTTATATTTTGTTTTGGTTTAAAAATTTTCAATTTTTATAAATTTTTTATAATTTTTTTTTTATTAACCCGAAATTACACAAAGAAAGAGACTACCATCTCCCCGGTAACGGCGCCATTTGATTGATCGATGTTTTGTGTGCGTGTTTTAAAATCAAAGTTAAGAATACCGCAATCAATAACGGTGTCGCTTGGTAGCTAGCCGGTTGAGTACGGGTTGGTCTATAGGGAAAACATGTTCTTTTCTTTATGTTTTTACGAGTTAAGTCCTATTTTTGGTAGGTTTTGATTTTTATAAAAACTAAGATTGAATTTAATTTTGATTAAAACCTTGCTAGGGTTAGGATTAGGTTAGTTTGGAAAGAGAATTCTACTCACTGCTTCTTTTGCCCTAATTAAGAACTTAGGTGTTAGGGTAATAGTTAACAAAGGGGATTAGCACGACTAGGAAGAAACATAGTTTCTTCCTTTTGGTCCTTGTCCGTCCTTTCTTAACTCTTAGCCCTAACCTCTATGTAAATCAACTACAACCGGTCTAACTAGGGAATCACCGCTATCTCGTGGGATAGGGTGCCGTAGTGAGCGGTGTGTGTTTGATTAACATAGAGTCCTAATTTAAAGTATTATACGGACAAGAAAGGAGTGAGAGATTTCCATCTCTCAAACCTACCCCAAACCTAACCCTAAATAGTGAGGAACTACTCACTTATTAGGGTATTAACAATGGAATTCATTTTTATGTTTTATTTTAAAAACTATCTAAGTTGCAAATAATAAAAGACAAAATAAAATAGCAGATATTAAAAGAACAGATAAAAATGCAAGAATTAAAAAGTCTTACTTTATTGATGCACTCTTGACGATTACAAAGGAACTGAAATTTAATCTAGAATTAAAAAGAGGCATGCCCCAAAAGAGACTATAAGCTTTCCTATTTATAGATAGGAGAAACCCTAGGGTTTATATCTGATTCACATTTAAAATTACAAGACTATCCTAAGAAAGCAGAGTCAAAGCACCGACACCCACTGATACATGCACCGATACGTGCACAGCACGGCCGCGGATCCGCGGCGGAATGCCATGTTTGGCCGCGGATCCGCGGCCATCATGAGGGATCTTTGGCTCTTTTTTTCAGGATTACTTCATGTTGCTATTTCTTTCTATTTTCTTCTCTTGGTTCTTCAGAATCTTTTCTACTTTCTTCCAGATTTCCAACAGTGCAGAATTTATGGACTTTTACCGTAAGCTTCGTATTGAAGTCTTGAATCTTGTGCTGCCCTTTTACTTTGTGCAATCGAACTGTTCATTATCTTCGTTTGTTTCTTAAACTGGTAGGCGGTATCTTGCAGATTCATTTATTTGTTGGTCGTAGTCTCACATTTGTAGCGTCTTTTCCTGAATTTCACTGTATTGTTCTGAGAACCTGTAACCTGCAATTATTTAGCAGACATGGATCAAAAGCACCTATTTATTTGTAATATGATTAAGAATGGGGAATTTAATAATGCAAAATTCTGATATGAACAATCGCCTCTGTGGATCCCTAGCTAGTTTGGAATCATTCATCATATGAATGTGATGTTCAACGATCAGGGGATTAATCCCCTTGATGACCGCCATCGTCCAGCCGAAAGATTGCCGATTTGATTGCAAGACTGCGAGAAGTGCTTTCTCTTGCTCTAAAATTAGAGAGGCCGAAATGATAATCGGAAAAGTCTCGTTTTCACCTAAGTATGCATACTTGAGGTGAGACAGCAGTGGCTTGAGTTCGAGCGTCGGAGGAGAAATAACAGAAGGTAAGATCGGAGAACACGTCTCGAACTCAAAGGATTCCATGAGGGGTTCAAAGCGAGTGTATGCAACAGAGTCGGATGGTTCAATTAACTCTTCCGAAAATTCAATAGATTCCAACTCGGATGGTGATATTTCAAGATCGTTCATAAACGCGAAGCACTCATATTTTTTGTCGTAGTCGGAAGCATCAGGTTCAAAGAAGAATGCACCAGTGGCGTCAAGATCACCATGATCAAACAGAAATTCTTCAAATTCAAAATCATCGGGGGCGATCTCCTAAACGGAACAGATATCTAGTAGATGAGCGTTCGGTTCGGATGGATGATTCCCTAACCCAAAAATGTTGAGTTCAATTGTTATATTACCAAAATATAGGTTCATGGAACCATTTTGACAATTGATCACCGCATTTGAGATTGCTAGGAATGGGCGACCAAGAATGTAACACCCTAGTACATTTATACTATATATTTTGGTATTTTAAATCTTGAGGCAAAATTCTTTACTATTGTTGCTATTGGGTTGCAAATGATGCAATTAATAGCTATGGTTATTATCCGACCCGACCCGCGTATTTGAAACCCAATATGGTTCGAGATTATATTAAATATTTGCTAGTACAGTGTATTCATATGAATCGAGTATTAAATACATATATAATGTATTTTAAGCTTTACATATATCTTTATACTACAATAAAAAAAATAATATTCTTTTCCTATTTAGCCTTGCATGGAAAATTATCCCATATCTGGTGGTTGCGTCCATATATCATGTTCATATTCTAAGAGTTAGACAGACAAATAATTTAAGATTTCTACATATATTTACGTAGATTTTATTGGGGGTTTATGTATTTAATTACAGAATATTGCATTATGGTTAAAATCCATACGTATATTCTTTATATTTAAAAACTATATTTTTAAAGGGATACGGGTAATATTCGTAGCAATCTGGTATTATTTGTAAAATCCTATAATATATATACATTATATATTCTATAACTATAATAATTTATATAACAGTTTATATATATATATATATATATATATATATATATATATATATATATTAATAAATAATTATATATAACTCTCTCTGTCTCTCTCTCAATCCCCACCTCTCTCTCTCCCCCAATATATAATATATATATATATATAATAATATAAAAAAAATATTTTAAAAAACCCCTCTCTTTCTTCCCTCGTTTTCATCCCTCCTCTTGCCCTCGCTCGCGCCGAACCGTAAACCCACGTCGTCGCCGTCTCCTTCTCGTCATCGTCGTCCCTACTTCCTCGTATTTTCCTCTTCCTCATCAGCACCTCCATCCTCCCCATCTCCTTTCCCGAAGGACACCCAAGCCCGACCGCGACACCAAGAACCCACCTCCTCTTCCTCGCCGACGTCGCCGCCTGAAACCGACCACCACCTCCATCACCTTCTCTTCTCGACAGCATCACCAGAGCACCCACACCATACTGCATCATCTCCTTCTTTCCTTCTTCTCCTTCTCTTCTCCCGATCACTATCAACCTCTCACCGGCCACGTCGCCTCGCCGTCGGCCTCGTCCCGTCACCTCGTCGCCAACCATCTCTTCTTCCCCGTCTACACCAAAACCCCATAACCCCGCAAGCCTATTTCTTCTTCTTCTCTATTTTATCGATCTCCGATCGGTTCTCGTCGGAGTTGCGCACGTCGCCGATGATCCAGACAACCCCAGTCACCATTGACGTCTATCCCAGTTACCACGTCACGCAGTTGCTCAGCCATGTCATGTCCTGTGTACGTGGGTTTTGCATCATGACGTTATTCGGCATTGGAACGTGATATCTGTATATTTGTTGTGGGATTTCGATCCGGCAAGTTCTAAACTTGCAACATGCTATTTTGTTATATCAATATTTAAATGAATAATTATAGTACATGTGTTTTACTATTTAGAAAATATTATTGATTTACAGTTTTATATTATCAGTCTGTATCCGTACCGATAATGGTTTATCTAATTGCATACCGAATCATCACAATATTAGTATAATACTATATCAGTTTCAGTATTTTATCTAGATCTCCATATACCTGACAACAGATGTAAAACGGTTATTACAGATAGATACATATGCTTCCTGGCATTAGTTGTGTTTACCGTGTTTAAACATTGGTTACAGTTTTACATTTGGTTTCTATTTTGGTTAAAATATATTGTCTGGCTTGTACATGAGATATTACCAGACCTATTACTTGGATCATCCGTTAATGCCGACAATCCTGACTTGTTGTCCTGATGGACGTGATTTGTTGTCTACATAGACAAGACTAGTACCTGCTTGATCCTGTGTTGGCATTAGATTTATATCATCAATACCTGACTTGAATGGGCTAGTCCTATCCTGACGGTATAGGTCCTCTTTGGCTCATGCTTTTGCGGCGGACTTATTTTCCAGCTGTCGGATAACGTAAACCTGCCTTGTCGATACTGGTCTTCTATCCAGTTCTTGAAGGTGAAGCAGTTTTTAAGGGTGTGACTTATTACTCGGTGATAGGAGCAATAATCCGGATGATAGACCTTGTTAATTTTTTTGGGGTGCCGAGACTCCGAAAGCATCATCATTTGGTGCTTCATGATAAGGTTAAATATTTTCCCTGTCTTTTCTTGCGGGAAAGAGTATTCCTGGCCCATCTTCTTCATAAAGGACAGGCTCCAATCGAGCTTTTCTCGATCGAACGGCATTTTGGATCCGCTTTGTTATTTTCGAACGTTGTTTGCGTTCTTTACCCTATTTTTACCTCCATTTCAGGGTTTTCCGATTTTGCGAGAGTACTCAATGGGCTGTGGATGAAGGGCATCACGGTCCACTTCTTCCAATGACCGCTGGCTGAGATATTGCGTCTTGGCATTTTCATAAATGGCCATTTTGCGGCTGTAGTTGTCCAGGCTCGCTTGATAAGCTTCTTTTATTAGCTTGTCAATTTGTTCTTCGAGCAACGGACTTAACATTTTCAAAGCGGGATCTCACTCCGATTTGACGTCATGGCTACTTGGAAGAGTGTTTTTCTCTTCACTCGAGCTATTTACGACGTGGCAACTGTAAATTTGCTCCAGTTTTTTAGACCGAACGTATCCCAGCCCAGTTGTCTCCATCTTCCCGTTAGGCTTCTTTCGTTGAGTCCCTGGAATATCCCAAATCTTTTTGTAGAATTGGGCTTGTCGAAAAGTTTGTTTGAAGGGTACGCCTTGGCATTTTCATGGTCTCTTTAATCCCTTCGCGTAATATCTTTGCAGACGGATGGGCTGAAGCCTGTCGAGTGCAAAATCGTCCCTTCTACACAACACCAGTGTATAAAGTATTTCAAGGATGTCTCGGAGTATACCGTCACGGGAGAGCTAAATTCGGGCATGCCAGAATCTGTTTACCGCCGAAAACCGGACTGAGACACGGAGGACGTCTAGCCTGAATTTGGGGGCAGATACTATTTGGACATATCCATCCACCTCTCCAAACATACCAAGTTGATATTTGGCACCGTATATCGGAGGTTTGGATATATGCGACCGATATAGCAGATTCCCCCTCATTTATGAGGGGTTTTTGATTGTGGAGACGCTCTTCCCTGTAGGCGCAAGCTCTTGCAGTTAATTATGTTACCGCATTGCGATAAACAATTTCTCCTACTCCAGAAGTTCACTTCGTGGCGTGTGTTATTTTATTTGTTATGGTTGCCCATGGATTGTATACGGAGACTAGTTTATGCCGTCGCCCGTAGGGCGCGGATTAGTCCAAATTCGTATATTTTAGATTTAGGTTTGAACTTAGATTGTATGTTCTTTTAGTTCAAAGAATATTTTATTTTATTTTATTTAAGGATCGTTAATCTGTTTTTAGATTAAGATCAACTTAAATATATATGAGCAATTGGGCTCAATTTATTTTAACTAAGGATACGTTAGTCTTATTTGAGACTAAGATCAACTTAGCAATATTTTCAGAATCATTAAATTTTATTAAGATCCAACAACAGAGCGTTTGGGCTCAGCTGCAAACAACTTCAGAGACTTAGCCAATTTGGGCTTGATTTACTCGGTCTTGGGCTTTCTTTTTTGTTTTATCCAGAAGTGCTAAGCATTAATTTGTGGCTCTGACGCTCACGTGGGAAGAACAGGAGGCGCTCAGACATGGGAGCTGCCCAATCAGTGCTAAGCACTTAGTTATTTTGACTGAATATAGAGTGCTAAGCACTTGGCATGGCGTCCATGTGGAAAGCACGTAAGGCGCTGAGACATGGACGCTGCCCAAGCATTGCTAAGCACTTAGTCATTTTGACTGAATTTTATAGTGCTCAGCACTTTTATACAGCGCTCACGTAGGAAGCATGCGAACCGCTGAGTTCCATTTAAGGGAATCTTTTTGGCGCTCACGTGTGTTTCACGTGAGACGCCAAGTCCTTTTCTTTTTAGAGATTTAGTCTCTATTAGTGGCATTTTGGCCATTGATGATCACCTAGATCTATGTTTTGAAGATTTGGGATCGTATTTTTTATTTTATTTTATTGGAGAACTATGTTCTTCTGTTTCTTTTATAAGAACTAAGTTGTTTCATGTAGAGTTAAACCTTTTTTGCAAAGGAATTAAGTTCCTAGAATATACGTTCTCTTCTTTTTTTTTCTTCTTTTAATCTAGTTCTTTCCCCTTGATTCTAAGTTTGAAGAACACAATCCTCCCAATGAGAATTAAATTCTCAACTTGTGGGGAGATTTTCTTTGCAAATCTCAGATCAATGAAAGAACTAAGTTCTTTTATGAAGGGTTAAACCCTTATTTTTTTACTTTTACCAGGCAAAAGAGATATATTTAATCTTTTTTTTTCTTTATCTAGGGTTTTAAAGGAGGAAGGTCTTCTTCTTCAAAGAGAATTAAATTCTCTATTGCAGCCTCTAATTTTTTATTTTTCTAGAAGCTTATGGGGGGTTCTCTCTCTGTGAGACTTGAAGTCTCAGGTCCTTTATATAGAGATTGTAAACTGTTAATTTGTTTGAGAAAATCTCTCATTTGAGAGACACCAATTAATTTAATTGGTCTCAAAGATTATCTGAGAATTTTATCCACCGTTGGATCTTTAATCCAAGGGTTTCTGTTTGACAGAATATTTTTAACAAGATTAGGGATATATTTTCCCATATATAGAATTTAATTATATCAAGTGGTGATTTTTAATCACCATTGGATTTTTAATTCAAGGGTTCAGAATATATCTTTCTCATTTGGAAAGATTAGAGAAATATTTTCCCATTAGATTTTTGATTCAACAACTCTCTATTTAACAGAGAATATCTTTCTCTTTTAGAAAGATCAGGGGAAATATTTTTCCAAAATATAATTTAATTCTATTATTTGATGATTTTATTCACCATCGGATCTTTGATCCAACAGTTCTGTTTAACAGAGATGATCTTTTTTATTTAAAAAGATGAGGGAGATATTTTCCCCCTCATAGAATTTAATTTTATTCTCTTTAATTTGGGCACCGACGCTCACGTTCCATGCACATGGACGCTGCCTAAGAATTTAATTCTTATATAACAGGCACCACGTGTTTTACACGTCGGCGCTCACATGAGTTTCACGTGAGGCGCAAGCATAGAACTTTTAAACCCTAATAAATGCTGGCGCTGGCGCTCACGTGTTAAACACGTGAGGTGCCACTTGATAGATTTTTAAAACGTCATAATTTTTTAATAATAATTTGTTTATAAGGGAACACCCCTGATTGCCGAAACACACCCATACAACACGAATACACAACACACGTACACACATAGCACATACACACTAACAACCCTACACCTAAGAGAAATCATAAATTAATGCACACATATACAGAATACAACTCATACTTGGGAATCTTCAAACCTAATTTTGTTAATCGATAATTTATCATTTTCAACGATAAACTTGCACCTATAGATTTACTTCTTTGTCAATAACCATCTCGTTCTTAGATTTCTCAATATAGTCACCATAAAAAACCAACTTTCATAACTTACAATTTATATGTTTTACAGTCTAACATAGCCCATTAGTACATCAGCGTGAAGAACTGGATGTACGTGGATTGACAACAATGCATGCAATCTAAGTTTGTCGCAGAAGTTGCTGCTTTCATTGAAATTGCACGCGCAAATAATAAGATCGTGTTAGAGAAGATTCTCTGTCCGTGCAATAGATATTGGAATAAATTCTGGCAGAAGGTAGAAATCGTAGAGCTTCATATCTTTAAACATGGTTTTACTAGATATTATACAACTTGGCTATATCACGGAGAAGGACAAGAAGAAGACGGTAATGTGGCGGAAGAAAAAGTAGTAGACGGTAATGCGGCGGAAGAAGAAGAAGACAATAACTTCTTTCCAAGAGAAGAAATGGAGGATATGATAGAGCCTGCCCTTGATGATAGTAATTCTACCGAAGAAGACATTCCTTCCGGTCAAAACCGTGTGCGGATAAGTATGAAAAGTTCATGAATGATGCTATAAGACCAATTTATGAGAATGCAAAGTATTCCACCCTATCATGATTCATCAAATTTTTCCAGACTAAGTGCCTAAATGGATGGAGTATCAAGTCATTCACGATATTTCTGAAGTTCCTAAAAGATTCAATGCCCCCAGGAAATAACATACCTGAGAGCTGGTACAAAGCCCATAAGATGATTTCTGATTTGAGTCTGAACTGTGAGAAGATTCATGCATGTCCCAAAGATTGCGTGTTGTACCGGAAAGTGAATTCAGATTTGAAAGAGTGTCCAACATACGGAGAGACCATGTATAAACCAAAAGAATATGATTAGAAGCCCAATATACCTGTCAAGATAGCACGATACTTTCTCATAATACAGAGGCTGCAGAGGCTATTCAGGTGCAAGAAAACAGCCGAAGCAATGATTTGGCATCACAGTGCTGCTCCAAGCGAAGTGGAAAAATGATTCATCTAAAAGATTCACCAGTATAGAAGGATTTCGATAAGAGGCACCAAACATTCAGTAGTGATCCTCGCAATGCCAGACTCGGACTGGTTAGTGATGGTTTCTGCCCATTCAATTATATGGCTGGAAGCCATAGCACATGGCCCGTTATAATGATGGTTTAGAATATGTCGCCTTAGTTAGTTATGGATCAATCCTACTTTATGATGCCTCTTCTTATTGACAGACCAAACTCACCGAGAAACAATATCGACGTCTATCTCCAACCTCTGATCGATGAATTAAAATCTTTTTTCATTGATGGTGTAGAGACTTGCAATGCAAACACAGATACAACCTTCACGATGTGTGCGGCTTTAATATGGACAATTAATGACTTTTCTGCGTATGGAATACTATCAGGTTAGTCCTTACATGGTCATAAAGCACGCCCTTACTGCCATCAAGATACAACATCGAAATGGTTGAATTTTAGAAGGAAGGTTCGTTATTGCGGTCATCGGCGTTTCTTACCACTAGATCATCCCCACAGGTTCGACAATGCTCACTTTAATAGTCATCAGGAACTTCTTGGGCCTCCAGCCTCATTTTCTGGAGAGGACATGATTGCTCGGTGGGATGGTTATAATAACGTGACCTTCGGGATAGATCCGTCAAAATAGGACAAACCATCTTACTGGAACAAGTTAAACATTTTCTACGAGCTTCCATACTGGTCAACAAATTTAATGCGTCATTGTCTGGATGTCATGCACATAAAGAAGAGAGAATCCGAGCACGTACTTAACCTGCTTTTTTGTAAAGACGGAAAATCAAAAGACAACCTCTGTGCTCGGATGGATCGCCACGACTGGGAAATTAGAAATGAATTACATCCTAAACCGATAGTGGGTAAACCAAACAAGTTTTTACTTCCCAATACCGCGTATCTTCTCCTGCCCAATACCGCGTATCTTCCCAAACAACTGGAGAAGAAAAGGTTCCTGCAGCAGTTGCATGATTTGATTGTTCCCACAGGTTTCTCAAGATCATTTAGCAAGAAAATAAAGATTGTGAAAGGCAAGATCGAAGGGCTGAAAAGTCATGATCACTATGCTATTATGGAGTATCTTCTCCCATTAGCCCTCAGGACTTCCGTTCCTGAATCGGTTGGTCTAGTAATCAATGACATTTTTTTTCTTTTTTAGAGAATTGTGCGCTAAAACCTTGGATGTTCCCATGGAGTGCTCGATCTTCACGCTCTTTACCTGTGCCTAATGAAGAACATGCAATCTAAAGTCCAATATAATAAGAACGAGCTGAAGATCGATTGCTACATGCTATGGCTGGTGATCCCCGAGACGAAGAGAGCGGCTCTCCAACATTCTCCGGCCTTTGCTAGAGTCGATGTAGATACATGGCTTCTCTTGTGCCGGTATTATGAGTCTGAGCGTAAACAGATTTGTAATTTAAATGTAATTCATTATTTAGTAAATAATTTATTTTTTTGTGTTGCTTAATTAGAAAACTAAATATTATTGTGTTGTGCAGAAACATGCCGATCAAAATAAAAAGAATAGGAAGTCGGCGAAGGGGGTCGCCCCACTTACACAGGTGGCTCGAGAAACATTACTCGTGCCATAGAGGCACCGGTAAATTACAATAGATCTATTTTGATATAATACAATATTAAGAGTTATTTTATAATATATGTAAATTTTTGGCGAATTGCAGAGAACTAAGACCCTATCGTAGGGGGTACACCGAGCGTGTTGACCGTGTATCTTGCGGTCCACGGTACCTCGATAGATCCCGCCACAGGCGAGCTACGATTCCTCGACGCTACTACACAGGAGTATTATGTAAGTGTTAATATTTATTCTAATTCGAATAAAAAATTTGTTTTGATAAGTTCAAATTTAAATGATATACTTATATTTTAATGGTTAACGTGGGTGTAGGAGCGTATGGTGGAGCAGGCGAAGGCATCGGGGATTGATTTCAGTGGACAGACCTATCCGATCATGCTGACCCCAGTCCTAGACACCGCACACGGAGGGCACCTAAGAGGTTGGGAGAGAGCCCGAGGACTTGGCCCTTGCAGGGCCTATATGAAGTTATTCTCCACTCCGGCAGTTACTTCCCCTACCCCCGTGAGCGACGTCTGGAGAATGATATTGCCGCATTGAAGACCACCGTCGAGAAGTTGAAGGAGATGTTGGTACTTATATTACTTATTAGTAAAATATTATATCACATTATAAATAGTAGCATTTGAAATATTTGTAGCCTGAGCTTATTTGGTTTTAAACTTAAGTTTGATTAATCTGACTTATATAAAACTATCTAATTAAAATGAACTCTATAATCATAACCATGCCACATTTTTCTTCATTTCGAAGTTTAAAAAGTTATGATTATCCAAACTCAAAACTTGAGATAAAAACAATGATTTGTAAATTAGATAACTCCAAAACTAAGCATCCAATCAAAACTAAACAATTAAGAAGAGATATGTGTTAGTGTATATGCCCTAGGGGCCATTATTGTATCATACTAGTTTGTATATTACTTAATGGAAGCTTGGGATATTCACAGTTATATTAACAGTCTCGCTCAACATAGTAGTATGCTAATTGGTTTATATCTATCTTAATATGTGTATATGTTAGCATATCGCGAATACATATTGATAGAGCCCTTAGGATCTTGCTTGACAACCAGCGTTGTGATGGCAGTCACACTAGTGGGAGCTGGGTAGTCTACAAGAACATCCTTTTTCAGGTCCCTAGTCGCAGGATTATCGAGACAGGGCATCGATACTCCAGAGTAGACTAGTGTGTACGCTTCTCATCCCAGCAGGGGAAATGGTCTGTCCCATAACCATTAGTACGTTGTACTGGAGATATTATACAGGTGCTCGTTGGGTTACGGGTACACCGGACAGGACTCGCAAGGAACTGTTTGTTGGTATTATACCCGTCGTCAGTTAACAGTTCGCAGGTGACATGAGTACAGCATAGTCCGCATACTTAACACTGCTGCTGCTACTCGAGTGTGTTCCTACTGTTCATAGATTGCTACCCTACCACGGCTCAAAGGAGTCGTGCAAACAGGTAGCAGTTGGGTGCAGTCCCGAAGCACTTGGAAGCAGCGGCGGTTAGATAGGATTCGTCTCTCCCGGTATTGGGAGTTGATATCGCGCTGTGTTTGGAGAGCCATTACGCAAAGTCCCTGGCCAGGGCAAACGAGATTTAATGGTAGGATTTCCAGTAGCTTCTCAAGGTGTAATGGGCTTCACTCCGACATGACTTATACCGCTTTTAGGGGACTGACGCTTGCCGCCCCCTAGGACCGATATGCGATAGTCCTAGACGAACAGACCGGACTGTACGGAGATTTTCACATCAGGCTCAGTAGGAGTTCGGATGGGTTTCCTCATCGGCCTTCTTATCGACATCTACCTGGGGACCGTTACGTACAGCTAGTACCACTTGCGGCCTCTGGTTAAACCCACTGCCAGCATAGTTTCGAGTCCTTAGAGTCCCACACAGAGAGTTTCCCTGCTTCAGGAGAAACGATATAGAGGTCGTATGGTTTTACGACAGGGTTCGGACACATACGTGTATTTATGCACGTACGGTGTTCGGACAGATTTTACTAGCAGGCTTTAGTTTAAGCCAGATTCTAGTATTGGATTATTGGATTTATACAGTCTCAGTATTTCCGTGTTTTCACGGATGGTAGGGGAATTCTCATAATTAGTCGAGAATCTTCTAGAAGAAAGATGAGGTGAAGAGCTTAGGTGGAATTTGCATTAAATGGATTAGTGACTCATGGAGTGAATCATCCAAATGAGTTAATGAAGCATTTATTGCTTAATGACTCATGAGATGATTCATCCAAAGTGAGTTAATGAAGCATGGTTGATATTATCATATGTTATTCATTTAGATAATGATCATGCTTCATATATTCACAAATGAGTTATAATTCATTTCATTCCCACTTACACATTCTCTTTCCTTGAGCTCTCTCTCTTCAAAGAACTAACCCTAATCCTCTCAAGTGTTGAGATTCAAGGGTTAGCAAGACTAATAGATCCCTAATCATCTTCTATATCCGCTAGGTTACTTTGATTAGCACTCATAGCCACCTAGTTACCTCAAGTGAGAGGTGAAAGCTTGGAGAAGGAGCTCTCGGGTGGATCTTCTATCACATCGAGGAGGCCGACAAGGAGGTGAACTACAAGAACAAGAAGGACTTGAATCTTTAGGTATAATCATCTATCATAGTAGCTAATCACTTCTAGATAGTTGTTAGTTAGGGTTTAGCAAAGATCCGTAAAATTAGTCGATGTTAACTTAAACAAAATGATTGTTTTACCTATTCCGCCTCCCCGCATCATGTTGGGTGTCTAATGTCGACTTACAGTGGTATCAGAGCCTAGCTAAACCATAACTAACTTGTTAGCAAAGTCGTTAGAAATTCGATCGCAAAACAAACCCGAAAAAGCATCATTTTCACCATGTTTCTGCCGATTTTAAAACGGGGTCTAAAAATTTTTCAGGGACCCTTAAAAATACAAGCAGGGAATTTTAAGAATTGTGAAGAAATTTGGGACTGTGAATCGGCCATACCGCCGCGGAACCGCGGCTGATCCCTAACCGCTGCCGATCCAAGCGATCGGCCGCGGATCCGCGGCCGAGTTGACTTCGAATCAACCTAAATTTGCTCAATTATTCTTCTGTGTTGATGTTGTGTTTTCTGGGATGATTTGTTTCTGCTCAAGTTTTATGTGCACAAAGAATTATTTGGAGTAGAATCATTTGTGTTGCTTGATCGAAATTCTAAGATGTTTGGCTAATTTAATTATATCTGTTTTGTGTTTAATATGTTCGTAAACCTCCCCTAACTGCTAGTATGTCGGTTAGCAGGGGGTTGCACATTTCCGTAATAGTTTTTACTGGTTTGTGATTGTGAACTTGTTGGATTGTCGTGAATGGATAGCCGGGGATGTGAGACGGGTGTTTCTTTCTTTCAAATGTAAATTTGTAATTTGTTGTAATATTCTTTTACGGGGCACATCCGGGTTGAGGTTGTAGCCACCGTTGTATTATTTCATTTACTGTTTTCTGCTCCTAGAATAGACCCAAGGTGGGGTGCACAAACTACCGGGTACTTTGAAGTGCTTAGTGGCCTACTCACGTCGTTGAGGGAGACCGCTTCACTTCGGGTACTTGGCGGGTAGTTTGCCGTACCCGTAGGGGTCTAGGGTGGGGTTTTGGCTATTCATCGCGACTGTGTAATCCGTCTTTCTTTGCCGGCTCAAAAGGAATGCGGATTCGTAGAAAATCCAATATGTTCATCTGTGATCTAGAATGAATATTATTGCGTCTGACGAATGTACAATATCTATATATGATATCTATTAGGCGTCACTTATGTTTTACACCAGCGCTAGCCCAGCCCCCGCTCTGTCGTTAGTTAACCTAACGGGTGAATGACGGGGCCCAGTTGCGAATACGGATGGCATAAGAGGACGTTGTATTTTCATTGTTTTCTGCAATGATAGGTTAATTGATGGGACGCATTATATTAATGCAAAGAAAATAAACCAAAGTTGAATCGTTGGAACAGTTTAAAAGGAACCACTCGGTTATTTTTAAAACAGAAGATATTTTTAATTGTGGAGCTTAAACCACTCCTTTTAAAAGCTATCAGGTTCCTTCGATCATATCAAGTTCACTACGTTCACGGTTTTGCTAAAACCATTCGTAGCCCTCCGTCATTTCATTTGGGTATTCAGTAGTATTCAAACTATGTATTTTGACCAACGCCAAGGCATAGTGTTTGGTAACTGCTGGGTATTCATTTGTTGCATAGATAGATGAGTTGGTTTGGGACAGTTGTACTATCATTTGGCCAACGTCAGGGGTATGTACGGGTGGGTTCAAATTAACAAGATAATGATGGGTAGAACTTGACATGTGACTTATGACATTTTGACCAACGACAAGGTCATAAAAGCATGGGGCAGAAATTTATATCGGGAATTTCTAAAGAAACTGAAATTTGCTAGGAGTTGCATACCATTTGGAGTGTGATAATTTTGGTAGGATTTCTTCAGCTTTATCACACGATGATATTTGGATCCCAATCCTACTGTGAGTATCCGCTACTCATCAGGAGATTCGTCACTTAACGATCAATACTATAAACCAAGTAGGTGTCGAGAAAGGTGTCAGCGGGACTACGCCCCCAGAGAAAAGAGGTTATTTAATTAAGGAACTTCGCGAAAGAGTCGTAAAACCTCCCTCGAAGTACCGACACCGGCCTGGCTGAACGGTTAAGCAAGTATTGTACGGTGAGAATAGTCCTGACTAGTTCTTCCTTTTTGGTTTGAGGAGGGATTCGAGAAACAGTGGGAGCCATCCTGTTTAGATAAACTAAAAACCAATCTAAACTTGCAAGAGCATCATGCTAAAGTGTTCCCTCTCTCTCTCAATTGCAGCGACCCAGAACATGACAGGCCTTAAGTTACTATTAGATAAAAATATTTTGACAGGGCCAAACTATAAAGACTGGTTCCGGAATGTCAAGATGGCAATAACTTATGACAAATTGGGGTATGCCCTTACTACTAAGGTACCTGCTGTCCCTGGTCCAGAATCCAGTGTTGCGGATAAGTAAATCCGCAAGACCTGGGATATTGACTGGGCGAAGGCTAAATGCATCGTGCTTGCCTCTATGAATAATGAACATCAGAGGAGGCACGAGAATATGGATCTTGAATCCATATTTCTCCACACCAAGGAACTGTATGGAGAGCAATCTCGTATAGCTAGATACGAGACCTCGAAGAACTTGTTTTAGTCGAGGCTGGCCATCGGATCATCTGTAGGAGAACATGTCCTTAAGATGATTGGCTATATAGAAGAGCTCGCGGACCTCGGGACGACATTAGAGAATGAGCTATATACAGATTTGGTTCTTCAGTCCCTTCCTTCCACCTATGCCTAGTTTATTCTGAATTTCAACATTCAAGGAAAAGAAGTTGAACTTCCAGAACTCCTTAACATGTTGAGGAGTGCAGAGGGCACCTTGCAGAAAGCAAGGGAAACACCCACTATGTTTGTTCGTGGTGCTTTCTCTTCCGGGTCCAAGGCAAGGGCCAAAGGAAGGAAAAAGAAGGCCGCTACCAAACCAAGAGGTGGTGTTGGTAAGGTGGGAGTTAAGGGAAAGGTAAAGGTTGCGGTTCCAGTAGTGGCAAAGGACGAGTGCTTCCACTGTCGTAGGAAAGGCCATTGGAAGAAAGATTGCAAAGCTTGGATCGCCAAGAACCAGGACCCGAAGCAAGCTGTGGCTTCAATTTCAGGTGTGATTGTAATTGAAAATTTTCTGTCAATCAACTCTACTTCCTGGGTATTGGATACCGGATCAGGATCTCATATATGCAATTCATTGCAGGCACTGAGAAACCGTAGAGTGCTGAAGGTTGGTGATATGACCCTCCAGTTTGCTAACGGAGCTAGCGTGAATGCTGTGTCCGTAGGGGATTATCACCTTGGATTGACGAGTGGACATATTTTGGTTTTACGCTACTGTTTTTGTATACCCAGTTTAAGGTGTAATATCATATCAGTATCGTTGTTATCAAAAGAAGGTTATGATTTCACGTTTGTAAGAGATGTTGTTAACATCCACCTTAATCATGGTTTGATTGGGTCCAGTACACTAGATAACGGTATATACGTGTTAAACCAATTACAGATTTTCAATGTCCAGAACACACTAAAAAGAATGTCTCCAGATATAAATCAGGCTTTCTTATGGCATTATAGACTAGGTCACATCAATAAGACAAAGTTAACTAAGTTACATAGAGAAGGATATTTGGATCCGTTCGAATATTAATTTTATGCCACTTGTCAATCATGTCTCAAAGGAAAGATGACAAAGACTCCATTCACTGGACATGGAGTAAGAGCGAGCGAGCTCTTAGGACTCATACACAGCGATATATGTGGTCCAATGTCTATACATGCAAGAGCCGGTTTTTTATATTTCATTACTTTTACGGATGATTACTCTAGATATGGATTCATTTTCTTGATGAAACATAAATCCGAGGCCTTTGAGAAATTCCAAGAATATAAGAATGAAGTAGAAAACCAAACCGGCAAAAGTATCAAGACATTATCGAGGTGGTGAATACTTAAGTGCCGAGTTCCTGGGTTACCTAAAAGAGAAAGGAATTCTCTCTCAGCTTACTTCTCCATACACTCCACAACATAACGGTGTATCGGAAAGACGGAACCGAACCCTATTGGATATGGCACGTTCCATGATGAGTAATGATGAGTTACCGCGATCTTTCTGGGGTTATGCGCTAGAATCAGCTGCATATCTTTTGAACAGGGCTCCTACCAAGACTGTGCCTACCACACCGTATCAGATGTGGAGTGGGAAGAAACCCTATCTTCAGTATCTGAAGATATGGGGATGTCCAGCTTTCGTTAAAAAGCAGCATGCGGACAAACTCGAGGCACGATCAGTGCAGTGTCAGTTTGTAGGATATCCAAAGAACTCCAAGGGGTATTATTTCTATTACGAAAAGGAACAAAAGGTTTTTATTTCTCGTAATGCCCATTTTCTAGAACAGTGGTTTTTAGAAAAGGAAACAAGTAGGAGCGCAATAGAACCGGAAGAAATTACAGAACCACAAACTACTACTGAAAGTTTGGTAGAACCAGAAGTTCAAGAAGAACAGGGCATTCCCGCACCCCTCCGCAGGAGTAGTAGGCCGTCCCATCCGCCTGAGAGATACTACAGTTTTCTCATAGACGGGGATAGAGAAGATTGCATCATTGATAATGATGAACCTACTAGCTTCCAGCAGGCCATCCAGAGTGGCGACTCAGTAAGATGGCTGGATGCAATGCGGACCGAGATGGAGTCCATGTACACCAACAAAGTATGGACTTTGGATTTTGCTCCAGATGGGGTAAAACCCATAGGATGCAAGTGGATCTTCAAGAAAAAGATTGGTGTAGATGGACAGGTGGAAACCTATAAGGCTAGACTTGTTGCAAAGAGTTTTCGTCAAAAACCTGTTTTGGATTATGACGAAACTTTTTCTCCAGTGGCTATGCTCAAATCCATTCGGATCCTTCTTGCCATTGCCACCTTCCATGATTATGAGATCTGGCAGATAGACGTAAAAACGGCTTTTCTAAATGGTAATTTAGAAGAGTGCATCTATATGGATCAGCCAGAAGGTTTCAATCAGAGTGGGAGCAGCGGGAAAGTGTGCAAGTTGCTTAAGTCCATTTATGGACTAAAGCAGGCATCGCGGAGTTGGAACATCTGTTTTGATGAAACGGTCAAAGAATATGACTTTATCAAAAATCCAGATGAACCATGTATATATAGTAAAATTGTAGCACGAACTGTCGTATTCCTCGTCTTATACGTGGATGACATTCTCTTAATAAGAAATGACATTCCTATGCTACAATCTGTCAAAGGATTCTTGTCACACAGGTTCTCCATGAAAGACCTGGGTGATGCCTCTTACATGCTGGGGATCAAGATCTGTCGTGATAGATCTAAGAGGATGTTGGGACTTTCACAGTCCAGGTATATCAACACTATACTGAAAAGATTCAGTATGGAAGATTCTAAGCGCGGTAATTTACCGGCTTGTCACGGAATCACCCTCTCCAAAGAGATGTCTCCCAAGACTGATTTGGAAAGGGATCGCATGTCGATTATACCCTACGCTTCTGCGGTAGGCTCTATAATGTATGTGATGTTGTGCACCAGACCAGATGTAGTTTACGCACTGAGCGTGGTGAGCCGGTATCAGTCAAACCCAGGGGAGAAGCACTGGATAGCAGTAAAGAACATTCTCAAGTATCTGAGAAGGACAAAGGATATGTTCTTGGTTTACGGCGGAAAAGGCCTCAAGATCGAGGCTTTTGCCGACTCTAGCTTCCAGAGTGACAAGGATGACTCCAAGTCCATATCAGGTTATGTCTTTACCCTCAATGGAGGGGCGGTGTGCTAGAAGAGTTCCAAGCAGGACACCGTTGCTGACTCGATGATGTAAGCGGAGTATATCGCTGCTTGCGATGCCATAAAAGATGCAGTCTGGATGAAGAAGTTCCTCATAGAACTTTAGGTGGTTCCATCCATTGTTGATCCAATACCTCTGACAACAACGGGGCTATAGCTTTAACAAAGGAACCCAGATTCCATCAGAAGTCCAGACACATCTTAAGGTGGTATCACCTGATCAGGGAGATTATAGATCGCCGGAAGATCGAGGTCCAGAGAGTTGCTAAACAGGAGAACACTGCAGATCCATTCACAAAGTCCTTACCTCAGATTCAGTTCGAGAGGCTACTCGAGATGATAGGTCTTCGATACGCCAGTATATGGCCCTAGTGCAAGTGGGAGATTGTTAGTGTATATGCCCTAGGGGCCATTATTGTATCATACTAGTTTGTATATTTCTTAATGGAAGCTTGGGATATTCACAATTATATTAACAGTCTCACTCAATATAGTAGTATGCTACTTAGTTTATATCTATCTTAATATGTGTATATGTTAGCATATCGCGAATACATATTGATAGAGCCCTTAGGATCTTGCTTGACAACCAGCGTTGTGATGGCAGTTACACTAGTGGGGGCTGGGTAGTCTACAAGCACATCCTTTTTCAGGCCTCTAGTCGTAGGATTATCGAGACAGGGCATCGATACTCCAGACTAGACTAGTATGTACGCTTCTCATCCCAACAGGGAAATGGTCTGTCCCACAGCTATTAGTATGTTGTACTGGAGATAGTATACAGGTGCTCGTTGGGTTACGGGTACACCGGACAGGACTCGCAGGGAACAGTTGGTTGGTATTATACCCGTCGTCAGTTAACAGTTCCCAGGTGACATGAGTACAGCATAGTCCGCAGACTTGACACTGCTGCTTCGTCTTGAGTGTGTTCCCACTGTTCTTAGATTGCTATCCTACCATGGCTCAAAGGAGTCGTGCAAACAGGTAGCAGTTGGGTGCAGTCCCGAAGCACTTGGAGGCAGTGGCGGTTAGATAGGATTCGTCTCTCCCGGTATTGGGAGTTGATATCGTGCTGTGTTTGGAGAGCCATTACACAAAGTCCCTGGCCAGGGCAAATGAGATTTACTGGTAGGATTTCCAGTAGCTTCTCAAGGTGTAATGGGCTTCACTCCGACACGACTTGTACCGCTTTTAGGGGATTGACGCTTGCCGCCCCCTAGACCCGATATGCGATAGTCCTAGACGAACAGACCGGACTGTACGGAGATTGTCACATCAGGCTCAGTAGGAGTTCGGATGGGTTTCCTCATCGGCCTTCTTATCGACATCTACCTGGGGACCGTTACGTACAGCTAGTACCACTTGCGGCCTCTGGTTAAACCCACTGCCAGCGTAGTGTCGAGTCTTTAGAGTCCCACACAGAGAGTTTTCCTGCTTCAGGCGAAACGATATAGAGGTCGTATGGTTTTACGACAGGGTTCGGACACATACGCGTATTTATGCACGTACGATGTTCGGACAGATTTTACTAGCAGGTTTTAGTTTAAGCCAGATTCTAGTATTGGATTATTGGATTTATACAGTCTCAGTATTTCCGTGTTTTCACGGATGGGAGAGGCATTCTCGTAATTAGTCTAGAAGCTTCTAGAAGAAAGATGAGGTGGAGAGCTTAGGTGGAATTTGCATTAAATGGATTAGTGACTCATGGAGTGATTCATCCAAATGAGTTAATGAAGCATTTATTGCTTAATGACTCGTGAGATGATTCATCCAAAGTGAGTTAATGAAGCATGGTTGATATTATCATATGTTATTCATTTAAACAATGATCATGCTTTATATATTCACAAATGAGTTATAATTCATTTCATTCTCACTTACACATTCTCTCTCCTCGAGCTCTCTCTCTTCAAAGAACTAACCCTAATCCTCTCATGTGTTGAGATCCAAGGGTTAGCAAGACTAATAGATCCCTAATCATCTTTTATATCCTCTAGGTTACTTTGGTTAGCACTCATAGCCACCTAATTACCTCAAGTGAGAGGTGAAAGTTTGGAGAAGGAGCTCTCGGGTGGATCTTCTATCACATCTAGGAGGCCGACAAGGAGGTAAACTACAAGAACAAGAAGGACTTGAATCTTTAGGTATAATCATCTATCATAGTAGCTAATCACTTCTAGATAGTCATTAGTTCGGGTTTAGCAAAGATCCGTAAAGTTAGTCGATGTTAACTTAAACAAAATAATTGTTTTACCAATTCCGCCTCCCCGCATCATGTGGGGTGTCTAACGTCGACTTACAGATATGGGGTTACAAGTTAGAGTAAGCATCATTTCTATCTCCACTTAAAATAAATTACGGTTTTCCAAACTAGATACCCAAACTAGGCATAAGTCCCTAAGTATTCTTAGATTGGGAGAAAAAGTATAGCCCAGAATGTCACAACCCGAAAAAGCCCGTAACTGGCCCTTGAATCATATGAAGTCTATAGGACCCCATCTAATTCAAGTAAGCCAAAAGCCCAGAAAATCTAAAACCATTTTAAGAAGTAAATAAGGAAAACTAGTTTTTAAGGAGTAAAGAAAACATGTTTTAAAAGAAAGATTTTTAAAATAAGTAAGCCGAATATGCATTTTAAAATCTCTAGTCCTTTCTGAAAATTTCGGCAGAGTTTCCTTTGTAAATACTGGCCCCGAACGGGGTACAACAAGAATAATATATGCATAATGATAAAAGGCATCCCCAAGCGAGAGCTAGCTCTTCGTCAATCGACGGTCACAACCACGCAAGCAATATAATATACAACGCCGAAGGGCGAGGATCAAAACTCAAAAGAAACTCAAAATATCAAGAATACCATAATACTACATCGCGCGACTCTAAGGTCGAAATAATACACAACTGGTTTTCTAAGTCTGAAACAATACACATGTTTGGTTGATGGAATTACTAGATACAACTGAATAATACATATACAATGGTGGTTCTGATGCAAAAGAACCCACCTACCAAAGCAAATCACCCGTAAGGGAAGCAGTATGCCAGAAAGCTGCAATTGAACCTGTACACCAAAACCTATAAGAACTGTGGCACATTGGGGGTGAGTTGCCAACTCGTGAATAGAAAACATCACAGAGCAGAAATCGTATGTATGACACAATCCTAGGTCAATACGATTATAACAACCGAGTCCAATTATACCAATTCCAGTTACCGTATGTATTGTTTGTAGTATTTAGTTCATTTATCATGTTTGGTTGCAAAATGGTAATTGACTTTATATTCGACCCGTTTACTTGAGCTCGTGTTTTCCTAATTATAGATTACCCTAACATTTAATATTCTTGCATATAACCATTTAAGTCATTGGAAAATAATTAAAAATACATGACATGGCCTGCTTGATACCCCTAACCTCGTGGCAGCGTCCTTGCGTCCTGTTCTCATCCCGTTCAGTGAAATGGACGTGTTTGGACGGCTACGCACACGTACGTGCGTCCGTTCTTGGGGGTATGCTTTTTCATTACAAAATCCTTCATTTCAATTTTTGGAACTTGCTAATAATTTCTATATTTCAAATCCAAATTTTTGGACCCGACCCGGGCGCAATTCTGAATTACTTTGTATCCCGCCAAATTATGATTATTTAATAATTTAATTTTACTTAACCTTTTTTATCTGCGTAAGAAAATAGTTGGCTGGGTTGGAAATCTTTGATTCAGCCAGAGGAAATCTTCTTTAAAATTTAAATATCCTTTCATAAATTTCTCAAACCAATTCTTATTTATTCCCAACCAATCACAATCCCCCGTTTCATTCCCCGGGCCCACAGCTCTCTCTTTCTCTCCCCTTTTCTCCTTCTCTCTCTTCCTTTCTCCTTCTCTTTCTCTCTCTTGTCTCTTTCTCTCTCTTGCGCATACAGCCAATTTTATATCTCCTTACTGTTACCCTCTCTCTCTCTCACTCCTCTCGCGAGAATTTCTCTCTTTCCTCTCGAATCTCTCTCTCTCTCCTCCCCGCGTATCTCTCTCTCTCTCTTTCCTTTATATTTATTCTTTTCTTCTTCGTTGTTCTTCAAAGCAGAACCCACCTCCTACAAACCCTAGCCGCCGTTCCCCCTCTCGTCATTGCCCTAGCGCCGACGACGTCATCGCAGACCTCGTCGCCTCCTCACCCTCGTCACCTCGTCGCCTTCACTCCCGATCACCCTGCACTTGCACCAGGCAGCCGCGCACCCCCTGCACGCATCTGCACTGCCGGGAGATCGCCGCCGGTGACTCGTCCCCGTGTCCCAGGCCTTGTGCACACCCCAGTGAGCAATTCTTCTCTCTCTCATCCTTCTCTTCTTCTTCTTCCTATGCTTTTCTGTTAAGGTTTTCTTGCTGTGTTTTTTTTAGGAGCCTCTGGTGATCGTCGGAGCTCCGTTGATCTCATCACTGTGGTCTCTCCATCACCGTTAGCATCCCTCTGCAACTAGTAAGCTATCCCTCATTCTCTTTCTTCTTCTTCTTGTCCTGTTCTCTTCTTTTCTATTTATGCATCTATTTTCTAGCATATGTGTTCTCTGTCGTTTTAGATCTCCAGAATCCGGTCGGGCCGTCGACGATCCCGACGACCCAGCGAGGACCTCTGACCCGTGTGAGTTCACTATTCGTCGTTTGGACTCATTCCGTGTACCGTGCGCGCGTCGCGACTTTTCCCGCCGACGCGAGACGTTCCGTTTTCCGTGTCGCTACCCGTCGAGGCAAGTAAAACTTGCTACATGCTACTTAATTTATTATATATACATTTTATGGCACATTAAACCCGTAGTCTAACTTTAGTACCATGATTTTCCTTTTTCATGCTCGATGTCGCGTTATATCATTTTAATTTCCAAACTTGAAACCTACCGTGTGCATTTACTTTATTAAACCCAATAACCACATTTATATGTTTTAATCACATTTTAACTATTGACACGGCCTATGGTATTCTCTATTGTTTTACTCCATCAGACACTCATGTGCATTTTAAACTGTTTTAGCTAGGATTTCATCCAGCGAACATATTTATATATCATTGCCTCCCTAAAATTTCTTAATACCTGATAACATGAGTAAACGTCCATTTTAGTTATGCTGTAGTTAAGTAATATTGAAACTGTCTCTTAAACGTAAAGTGATAACCGTGCATCGATATAATTTAATCAGTACCTAATTGCTTATCATATCACCTGATCTGGTTTATTGTGCTGATATTACTCATGCTTGTTCATTTATAACCATAATTATGTTAGTTTGATTTATGAGCACCCACATAACATTTTGTGCTTCCTGACATGGCATGTTGCACTTCCTACGTGACACGACATGGTACCGTACGACTCTTGATATGACATGACACTTATATACACTACCCGGCTTGACCTGATGTACCATGGTCTTACCCATTACCTGATCTTGTGTCTAATGCCAACAAACCTGACCTGTTGTCCTTACGGACCGTTCCTGTTGTCTATCCAGACAAACCTGTACCTGCCTGATCCTGAGTTGGCATTAGCTCCAGATTATTTAATACCTGACTCGAACACATAAAACTTAGGGGTATGGGGAAATCAATGATGAAACCTGACTTGTAACTCGACAGTGTGCTACCTTTATTGATCAGTTTTAGAGGCTGGGCCAGACTTGGGATGATGCTGCTGACATCATCCATCGTTATCCATTACCTTTTAGAGGCTAGGCCAGCCTTGGGATGATGCCATGGACATCATTCATCTTTACCCTTTTTCCTTTAGTGCCTAGTGTTAGGTTTACCTAGCACCTCATGAAGGGTTTGGAAGCATCACATGTCTCAAAATCAAATTTTTAAGGTACTAAGTGAACATACAAAGAATCATCACTAGAAATTTAGGGTTTCATTATATAAGCATCATCACAAGTAGAAAAATCTAGGGTTTTGAGAGTACAACCTTTGTAGCTCCCTACGCTAGACTCCTTGGCTACTTGAGGGTTGGAGAAAGGTTCGTTTGAGATCCTCTAGGTCCACGACGATCCACCCGAAACTCCTTTGCCCAAAGCTCCTTGCTTTACTCGATATGTGAATGAAGTAGAGCAAACACCCTACACAAATGGGCTGGATGTGTGTATTATGATGATGTTTTTTATATTCTATAGTCAAAACTCTTTCTTTTTATCAACCTCACTTAAGGAAATTATCAAGAGAGGAGGAAGAAGATGGTGGCTAAGGTTTCTCACAAAAGAAAAGATATGAGAGTGAATAATTGAAATGAGAAAAAGGATTAATCTATATTAATCCTTCTCACTTCAACCATGGTTAGAATCATCTAGATTTTTATCAAATGGGTTAAAAGACAAAAGGATAATTAACCCAAGGTTAAATGGTGGTTGAAGCATGGTCAAAGATGATAAGTATAAACCTTGTGTGAATTATCCTTTCTCTTTTCCAAAATGATAAATATATAGATAATTCTACAATGTAAGTCTTGCATTGTCACCAAAATTGTATCAAAAACCATGATACAAAGTATGTATGTATGTATCCATGCACATCATCATGTGCATACATGCATGCATACAAAAATAGAAAAAGAGTTTAACTAAAGAATTAATCTAAAAGTCATTTGTTAAATCAACACTTGATTTTGCAAACCGGTCATATCACATACGACCCAACCAATAGAAAATGCCCGATTAATATACGGTATCACATATCCGTATTTAATCGGGTCCCCGCGCATATCTCATATGCACACCACATCTTTTCGCCTGAGCCAGGAAACTTCATTGTGGGACTCTAAGACTCGTCAATACGCCGGCAGTAGGTAATAATCATATCAAATACCTACAAGCCGCAAGTGGTCAGCTAAACGTAACGGCCACCCGGGTATTGAGCGATCAGAAGAAAACAAGCGAACCTGTCACAACTCCCGTCGAGCCAACCGGCAACACTACCGCACAGTCCGGTCTCTTCGTCAGATATGCTGCATATCGAGTCTAGGGATGGTAACGTCGACCCCAATAACTCAATAAGTCGTGCCGATGAATGGTCTATAACAGATCGAGAAATTACTGATAACACTTATCAGTAAATCTCAACAGCTCTGGCCAGGGACTTACTGATATAGCCAGTCGAGCATAGCACAGCATCAACTCCCAATACCGGGAGAGACGAAACCCCTCCTATCGCTCATCGCCTTCGTGTGTCTCGGGACTGTACCCAACGGCCACCTGTTTGCACGACTCAGTAGAACCGTGGTAGGGTGGTAATCAAAGTACAGTGGGAGAACACACAAGACTCTATGACGATCTCGGTTCTACAGACTAACCTGCACCAGTGTCACCTGAGAACTGCTATCCGACGATAAATATAATTCTATATAGGAGTTCTCGGTGAGTCCGTCCAGTGTACCCAGTCATCACTGAGCACCCGTATACGATCTCGATGTCAAACATCGATGAATGTGGGAACATCCATCGCCCATCGTATGGGTCTAGTATCATATACGCTAGTCTACTCTGGTATATCGATGCCCCGTCTCGATACACCTACGACTAGGGACATTCCAGGATATGCTTATAAACTACAGATGTCCCACTAGTATGATCTCTATCATAATCACAGTAGTCAAGCCAATATCCTCAGGGCTTTATCAACATGTGTGAATGAATAAAAGCATGATTAAATCAACATGTCAGATAAAGAAGAACCAGATAGCATACTATCATGTCGAGAAAGAATGTACACTGAATATATGTGTATATATATATATATATACATGTATGAATACATCCACTATCATATAATGGCCTCTAGGGCATACATATATCCAACAATCTCCCACTTGCACTAAGGCCAGTTATTGGCGTATCTCATACCCAAAATCTCAAAAAGTCGCTCATGCTGCGGCTGAGGGAGGGCCTTGGTGAGTGGATCCGCGGCGTTATTCTTTGTGTCTACTCTCCTAATCTCGATCTTGCGGAGATCTACAATCTCCCGGATCAAATGAAAGCGCCTCAGGATGTGTCTGGACCGCTGATGGGACCTGGGCTTCTTGGCTAACGCCATAGCCCCATTATTATCACAATACAATGGTATTGGATCAATAATGGTTGGAACTACTCCTAGCTTCGAGACGAACTTCCTCATCCAGATGGCTTCCTTGGCGGCATCATTCGCAGCAATGTACTCAGCCTCCATCGTAGAGTCTGCAACGGTATCCTGTTTGGAACTCTTCCAACTTACCTCTATTGAGGGTAAATACAAACCCAGAGATAGATTTGCTGTTGTCCTTATCGCTCTGGAAGCTCGAATCGGTAAAGGCCTCTATTTGGATATCTCCATTACCATACACCAAGAACAATTCTTTAGTCCTTCGCAAGTACTTAAGAATGTTCTTCACAGCTATCCAGTGATTCTTTCCTGGGTTGGATTGATACCTGCTTACAACACTAAGTGCATAAGCTACATCTGGGCGTGTACATAACATCGCATACATTATAGATCCTACTGCCGAAGTATAGGGTATAGTGCTCATGCGAGCTCTCTCTTCATCGGTCTTTGGGCAAGAGTCCTTGGAGAGAGTGACCCTATGGCAAGCGGGTAAGGCACCCCGCTTGGAGTCTTCCATACTAAACCTTTTTAGGATAGTGTTGATGTTCCTGGTTTGGGACAATCCCAATAACCTCTTGGATCTATCCCTATAGATCCTAATGCCCAGAATGTATGTGGCATCACCCAGGTCCTTCATGGAGAACCTCAGTGATAAGAAAGATTTGACCGACTGTAGCATAGGAATGTCATTTCCTATCAGAAGAATGCCATCCACGTACAATACGAGGAATGTGACAGCTCTCCCTACAGCTTTCTTATAAACACAAGGTTCATCTAAATTTTTGATGAAATCAAACTCTTTGATAACATCATCGAAACAGATGTTCCAACTCCGTGATGCCTGCTTTAACCCATATATAGATTTAAGCAATCTACATGCTTTCCCGCTGCTCCCACTGTCAATGAAGCCCTCCGGCTGATCCATATAAACGCATTCTTCTAAATCCCCATTTAGAAATGTCGTTTTAACGTCCATCTGCCAGATTTCATAGTCGTAGTGAGAAGCAATAGCAAGTAGGATCCGAATGGATTTAAGCATGGCTACGGGCGAAAAAGTCTCGTCACAGTCCAAACCTGGTCTTTGACGAAAACCCTTCGCCACAAGTCTTGCCTTATAGGTCTCTACCTGCCCATCTACACCAATCTTTCTTTTAAAGATCCATTTGCATCCTACAGGTTTTACCCCAGGGGGTACAACGTCCAAAGTCCATACTTTGTTGGTGTACATAGACTCCATTTCGGATCTCATGGCATTCAGCCACTTCACAGAGTCTCCACTCGTGATAGCTTGCTGAAAACTGGTTGGATCATCATCCTCCATGATGCAGTCTTCTCGTTCACCATCAATGAGGAAACCGTAGTACCTCTCCGGTGGGCGAGAAGTCCTACCAGACCTACGGAGTGGCTGAGGCTCCTCGGTTTCTATTGCAACAGCCGGTTCAACCAAGTTGTCATTTGTAGTTTGTGTCTCTAGAACCTCTTCTAGATCTACCACATTGCCATCAGCTTTATCTGTGAAAAACTCTTTTTCCAAGAATATGGCATGCTGAGAAACAAACACTTTTTGTTCCTCCTTGTGGTAGAATAGATATCCATAAGAATTCTTTGGATACTCCACAAAATTACACATGACCGTCCGTGTCTCGAGTTTGTCCGGATTCTGCTTTTTAACATAGGCCGGGCAACCCCAAATCTTAATTCTCTTAAGAGATGGTCTCTTCCCATGCCATATCTCATATGGCGTGGTAGACACCGTTTTGGTTGGGACCCTGTTCAGTAGAAATG
The DNA here is from genome assembly GCA_030015575.1 of Agapanthus africanus. NCBI lineage: Eukaryota > Viridiplantae > Streptophyta > Magnoliopsida > Asparagales > Amaryllidaceae > Agapanthus > Agapanthus africanus. The sequence goes on along the minus strand of JASDDO010000022.1, from coordinate 870,506,746 downwards.
TTGCATTCTCTAATGCATGCCCCCAAAATGAGACGGGTAACTCAGCATCACTCATCATGGAATGAACCATATCTAATAGGGTCTGATTCCGTCGTTCTGACACACCGTTGTGCTGTGGTGTGTAAGGAGGAGTGAGCTGAGAGAGAATCCCATTCTCTTTTAGGAAGTTTGCAAATTCTGTACTGAGATACTATCCTCCTCGATCTGATCGAAGCATCTTGATACTCAAGCCGGTTTGTTTTTCTACTTTTTGTTTATATTCAGTGAATTTCTCGAAAGCTTCGGACTTGTGCTTTAATAAAAATACATGACCGAATCTTGAGAAATCGTCAGTGAAAGTAATGAAGTATGAAAAACCGCCTCTAGCCTGTGTAGACATTGGCCCACATACATCACTATGTATGAGGCCTAGGAGCTCAGTAGCTCTTTCTCCGTGTCCGGTAAACGGAGTTTTGGTCATTTTACCCTTGATACAAGACTGGAAAGTCGCATAAGATTTATATTCAAAAGAGTTTAAATATCCATCTTTGTGTAACTTGTTAAGTCTTGTTTCATTAATATGACCAAGTCTACAGTGCCAAAGAAATGCTTCATTTATTTCTGAAAGTTTTATTTTATTAGTGTGTTGTATGCTGAAAACTGTGTGTTGATTTAGGACGTATATCCCGTTATTAAGCGTACCATACCCAACCAACATTTGATTCAGGTGAATGTTCATAACATTGTTCTGCAATACAAAATTATATCCTTCATTGTCTAACAAAGAAACAGATATTATATTACAAAGCATACTTGGTAAAAAATAACATGGGTTCAAAACCAATATACACCCAGATGGCAACCCCAAGTGATACTCTCCCACTGCGACTGTATGTACATTGGAACCATTTCCAACGCGGAGAGTATGGTCACCTGTCCTCAAAACCTTGCTATTTCTCAGCCCCTGCATGGAATTGCAAATGTGAGAACCTGAACCGGTATCTAATACCCAAGAAGCAGAGTTTATTGAAAAACGGTTTTCTGTCACAAACACACCTGAAGCGGAAGCATCCCCATGCTTCTTCTTGAGATTTATGTACTCTGTACAGTTGCGCTTCCAATGTCCTGTTTTGTGGCAATGAAAACATTCCCCTTTCCCCGATTCTCCAGCTTTGGACTTTTCCTTCCCCTTAACCTTTTTAACTCCACCCTTAGGATTGGTGGGCTTCTTCTTTTTCTTTCCCTTGGCCTTAGCCTTTGGGCGAGAAGAGGAAGATTGTCCAACAGTCATAACGGGAGTTTTCACTGATTTTAGTGTGCTCTCTGCACTCCTTAACATATTAAGGAGTTCAGGTAGTTCATTCTCCATGTTGTGCATGTTGAAGTTAACTATGAATTGAGCAAAGGTGGATGGGAGGGACTGCAGAATAATATCCGTATATTGTTCATTGTCCATCGTCCATCCAAGGTCCTCAAGCTATTCTATGAGAGCTATCATCTTCAGAACATGGTCTCCTACTGGTGTGCCAGGGGCCATTCGCATCTGAAACAATTTCTTTGATGCTTCGTATAGTAATACGCGGGATTGCTCTCCATACAACTCTTTTGTATGGAGTAATATGGCGTGAATGTCCATATTCTCGTGCTGCTTTTGATGTGTGTTGTCCATCGATGCAAGCGCGAGGCATTTGGCCATGGCACAGTCAGCGTCCTATGTCTTGCGGACTTCAATATCCGCAACTGAGGATTTTGGACCTGGGACGTTCGGGGCTGAAGCCGTGAGGATATATGATACTTTATCATAAGTCAAGGCAATTTTCAGATTCCTCAACCAGTCTTTATAATTGGTCCCATTCAGTTTATTTTTATCTAGTAGAAGCTTGAGTCCAGTCATTGGTATCTGCCATTAAGAGACAGAAAAGAATACACTCAGCGAAAGCTCTTGCAAAGATCAGATTGGTTATTATCTTGTCTAATCGATATCTCTCACTGCTTTAATTAAGTTTTTCTTTCAAACCTTAAAAAGAAAACTAGCCAGAATTAATTACAGTCTACAACTTCGCTAACCGTTCAGCCAGGCCAGTGTCGGTACTTGAGGGAGGTTCCCTGTGCTTTCGCACGGACCTAATTAAAGTAAACCTCGTTTTCCCAGAGGCGTAGCCCCGTTAATACCTTTCTAGACACCTAATGAGTTAGCTAATTGTAAACTGCAAAACTCTCCTGGGAGCAACAATTGCCCACAGTGGGATCGGGATCCAACCATCATATGGAAGGTATGCAATCTCATTGCAAATTTCAACTATTGAAATTCCCGATGTCGTTTTTACCCCTAGCACTCATGACCTTGGCTATGGTCAACAAATCACAAGCACCAGTCAAGTTCAACCCGTCATTTCTTGATTAATCAGACCCGTTCACATGACCCTTGGCTAAGGTCAACAAAGTCACATGCCCGTCCTAATTAATCTGCATCATATGCATTGTAGGAAGACATCACTTAGCTACCGTACAATACGCCTTGGCTAAGGTCAACAAACGTAGCACGAATACTAAGTACTCTACTTTCTAAAATGACTGAGGGTTGCGGATGATTTTTAAGAAAATCTTTAACGCTTTGAACTTGATATCGTCATGAATCAAATGGTTTTCAAAAGGAGTGGCTTAAGCTCCGCAGTTTTGAAATGTAGCTTTTTCATAAAGAGTCGAGTGGTTTTCAAATCCAATTCTACAACATCTTTTTAGGTTTATTTTCATTACATTAATCATATTAATGTAGTCCCATCATTTAAGTCCTTAAGCCAATCATAGAAAAGAAACGAAAATACAACGTACGCTTATGCCATCCGCATTCGCCGCAATGTTCCGTTATGCACCGTTAGGTTACTTAACTAACGGCATACCGGGACGGGACTAGCGCGGGTGTAAAACATAAGCAACGTCTACTATATATCTCATATATAATATATCATTCGTTTCAGATATCACAGAACACAGGCAGCAGAAACACAGATATAATGTGTGATATACTAGGACGTCCGTATTTAGTATTTAGCTAACAATAGAAAATACGGATTCCACAGTCGCGATGAATAGCCAAGCCCATATCCCTAGACCCCTACGAGAGCGGCAAGCGACCCTACCAATTCTGGAGTTTAGGAGACCCAGTCTCGACTTCTCGAGATGGCCTCCCACTGAACCCCAGAACCCGGTCACTTGTGCTCCCCTCCTTGGGTCTATCCTAATGCGGAAAAGTAAATAATATACAACACTGGTGACATCAACCTCAACCCGGAAGTGCCCCAAATAATAGAATATTACATTACATTTGAATTTTACATGAATGAAAATAAAACTCTTATCTCACATAAAAAAAACCCCGGCTATTCAATCGCGACAATCCTGCACATCATATCTCAGCAACACATAATATCATATATCATCAACGTAAGTAAGTATGCGTACCCCGATTGTCGTTGATGTATAGCAACGAAACCGGCGATAAGCGACATACTACACTTACGGTCACAGAAAAGAAAGTGTAAAACTACAACATTTGGAATCCACATTCTCTTTAGACATCGTAAATCCGAAATATCACATACTTCGCATTTCATGCCTAACTATATGAATTCCACATATTGTATCACATTCCAGATAAATAGACAGTATTAAACTTTTCGATCGAATAATCAAATACCCAAAATTTCCTAAAGCTCAACACTTGAGCGGAGTTCAAAAAACCCGGAATGTGTCATAGTGGTAGCGGTCCAGCCGTAGAAGGGTCAAGCCAACGCCTCACATGTGGCACGCCGTACTGCCCCAAACCCTAAGGTCTAGAGGCAGTTCAGACGGTCACATAATCGAGTTAAGGTTTGTGTTCTTCTAGAGGGTCCACCACTTAACTTGCACGTATTTCCGAAAGATTTAAACCCGAGAAAAAATCAACACTTGAAAATTTTTCGTGCAGGGAAAAAGTGAGTTAATGATATCCGTTCGAACTTTTTAATACTTTCTAAATTATCCGAAAAAGGCACGAAATTAAAATTCCGATTGAATCACCGAATCTAAAACAATCTCCAGAACATTCAACACTTTAATCATATTAAAAATACCCAAAAATATATACAAGCAGGTAGGAACATTGCTGTATAAACACGAGGCAATGATTCATCTGTACGGCCGCGGATCCGCAGCCCAAGCAAGGTCTGGCCGCGGTTCCGCGGCGGTGTGTTAGGATTATTGCTTCGTTTTTTACAGTAATTCATATATTCGCCTGCTGAATTTTTTAAGTTTTTTTAATTCTGAAGATAACACAGTTTCAAAAAATGTCAAGAGAGGGTTAAAAAATCCGTATTTTTGGTTCGATCGGAGTTTTAACTTCGCTAAAGCATCGCCTAAAGCTCTAGCTTGGCTCTGATACCAATGTTAGGTTTACCTAACACCTCATGAAGGGTTTGGAAGCATTACATGTCTCAAAATCAAATTTTTAAGGTGCTAAGTGAACATACAAAGAATCATCACTAGAAATTTAGGGTTTCATTATATAAACAACATTACAAGTAGAAAAAGCTAGGGTTTTGAGAGTACAATCTTTGTAGCTCCCTACGCTAGACTCCTTGGCTACTTGAGGGTTGGAGAAAGGTTCGTTTGAGATCCTCTAGGTCCACGACGATCCACCTGAAGCTCTTTTGCCCAAAGCTCCTTGCTTTACTCAATATGTGAATGAAGTAGAGCAAACACCCTACACAAATGGGCTAGATGTGTGTAGTATGATGATGTAGTTTATATTCTATAGTCAAAACTCTTTCTTTTTATCAACCTCACTTAAGGAAATTATCAAGAGAGGAGGAAGAAGATGGTGGCTAAGCTTTCTCACAAAAGTAAAGATATGAAAGTGAATAATTGAAATGAGAAAAAAGATTAATCTATATTAATCCTTCTCACTTCAACCATAGTTAGAATCATCTAGATTTTTATCAAATGGGTTAAAAGACAAAAGGATAATTAACCCAAGGTTAAATGGTGGTTGAAGCATGGTCAAAGATGATAAGTATAAACCTTGTGTGAATTATCCTTTCTCTTTTCCAAAATGATAAATATATAGATAATTCTACAATGTAAGTCTTGCATTGCCACCAAAATTGTATCAAAAACCATGATACAAAGTATGTATGTATGTATCCATGCACATCATCATGTGCATACATGCATGCATACATGCATGCATACAAAAATAGAAAAAGAGTTTAACTAAAGAATTAATCTAAAAGTCATTTGTTAAATCAACACTTGATTTTGCAAACCGGTCATATCACATACGACCCGACCAATAGAAAATGCCCGATTAATATACGGTATCACATATCCGTATTTAATCGGATCCCCGCGCATATCTCATATGCACACCACATCTTTTCGCCTGAGCCAGGAAACTTCATTGTGGGACTCTAAGACTCGTCAATACGCCGGCAGTAGGTAATGATCATATTAAATACCTACAAGCCACAAGCGTTCAGCTAAACGTAACGGCCACCTAGGTATTGAGCGATCAGAAGAAAACAAGCGAACCTGTTACAACTCCCGTCGAGCCAACCGGCAATACTACCGTACAGTCCGGTCTCTTCGTCAGATATGCTGCATATCGAGTCTAGGGATGGTAACGTCGACCCCAATAACTCAATAAGTCGTGCCGATGAATGGTCTATAATAGATCGAGAAATTACTGATAACACTTATCAGTAAATCTCAACAGTCCTGGCCAGGGACTTACTGATATAGCCAGTCGAGCACAGCACAGCATCAACTCCCAATATCGGGAGAGATGAAACCCCTCCTATCGCTCATCGCCTTCGTATGTCTCGGGACTGTACCCAACGGCCACCTGTTTGCACGACTCAGTAGAGCTGTGGTAGGGTGGTAATCAAAGTACAGTGGGAGAACACGCAAGACTCTATGACGATCTCGGGTCTACAGACTAACCTGCACCAGTGTCACCTGAGAACTGCTATCCGACGATAGATATAATTCCATATAGGAGTTCTCGGTGAGTCCGTCTAGTGTACCCAGTCATCACTGAGCACCCGTATACGATCTCAATGTCAAACATCGATGAATGTGGGAACATATATCGCCCATCGTATGGGTCTAGTATCATATACGCTAGTCTACTCTGGTATACCCATGCCCCATCTCGATACACCTACGACTAGGGACATTCCAGGATATGCTTATAAACTACAGATGTCCCACTAGTATGATCTCTATCATAATCACAGTAAGCCAATATCCTCGGGGCTTTATCAACATGTGTGAATGAATAAAAGCATGATCAAATCAACATGTCAGATAAAGAAGAACCAGATAGCATACTATCATGTCGAGCAAGAATGTACACTGAATATATATATATATATATACACACACACACACACACACATGTATGAATACATCCACTATCATATAATGGCCTCTAGGGCATACATATATCCAACACCTAGCGGCATGTCTCGGTTTCAGCCCGAGAATCTTCACCGTGATCCCGGGCACGCACGGGATACTATTGAGTTACATCGATGATTCATCAAATTGATTTCAAAGACTTGAGAGTAGATAACCCAATAGACCAGTTTAGTTTACTCACTGCACACTACCCTTCACTGCCTTGATGTATATTGTTGTTACACCTACTTTACCATTCATGATTATATTTGCATTGCTTGTTACCCTATTTATATTTTATTACTTGATGACATGACGCGCTGACGTCTGGGTTTTGCATGGCCCAGATTTCGTACCTTTGCTGCAGTCCGAGCAGGAGTACTTCAGCCAGCAGGCTGAGCAGTGAAGATTCAGTAGTAGTTAGTTCTTTTACTTTCAGCATTTTATTCATGATGTGAGCCCGCATTATGGGACATACATTCCAGTTATTCTTGTATTGGATCTTTTGCTTCCGCATTATTTACTCTTGACTCATTTTATTTTGGCTTATGGACATGTGCTAGATAGTTTTATTTTGTTCTTGATATCTCTACAGTCGTAATGTGACTGTGGAAGGATAATTCCTACCCACAGGTAGCATGGTTGGCTATGTCATGTGCCTACCTTAGTGTACTCTGGGAAGCAGGGCGTGACATGGTTCTTTTGGTATCAGAGCCATAGGTTAATCGGGTTGATTCTTTTGTAGTTGGGTATTGTACCCAATACACGAATCGGAATACTCGTGATTAGGAAACATGTCCTGCCACCTTGCCGTCTTACCATTCTTGAATCTTAACATCCTCCTGATTCTACTTTTGCGATGTGCAAACTTCCTTTGCATATCGACTCGAAACCTGGTTCCTTGTTTATCTCTAGAACTTAGGCGACTTGGGTGGAGTTATGTAATTGTAGCTATGATACCACGGCATGGTTACAATGCGGTACTCTATTTAAGTAACTCAGAGTTCTAGCCTTGATCTACATTTTGAATCCGTTATCATGCTAATCCTTGGGTGTTTTGATTTCAGGAACATGGCAGACAAGAATCTGAAGACGTACCGAAGGCGTGTTGACGAAGCCGCTATACTTGGAGTAATACGTGGGATGTTGGAGAACCAAAGGCGGCAGACCGAGCTGAACCAGCAGCAAGCTGACTCCTTACAAGAAGGTTTACGGACCGTTCAGCAGTCCGTAAACAATGTGGTGGCCAGACCAGTGGATCGTGTGGGAACCGTAGCAGATTTCAGGAGACTGGGTCCATCTGTCTTTACTGGTTTGAAGGAGCCGTTGCCAGCGGAGCAGTGACTAGTTGACACGGAGAACTTACTTATTGCGGCACAGATCCCAGATGATAAAAAGGTGGATGTGGTGCGCATCCAGTTGGTAGATTACGCACGTGAATGATGGCTTGTAGAGGAGACTCGCTTGCCCAAGCCGATCAAGTGGGCGGATTTTTCGAAGAGTTTCCTGGAAAAGTTCTTCCCGCGGACTGCACGGGAGGAAATGGAAGAGAAGTTCATTAGTTTAAAGCAGAACGGTGCACCTGTAGATGTACATGCAGCGGAGTGGATGCGGCTCAGTAGTCGCTGGACCTTTAGTTGCCAACGATGTAGACAGGGCAAGGAGGTTCATGCGCAGATTGGATGTGGACATCCAGAGGCAGATTGTCTCCCTGGGTTTGACCACTTTCTCACAGGTACTTACGGCAGCTCGAGAACAGCAGAGCTTATCTGGGAAGACTGGGAGTTCACAGCAGACAGAAATTACAGTACGGAAGCCGACTTTTGCACCGAACCGAGCACATGGACACAGGGGTCCAGTGAACCGTCGTGGCGTAACACCGATGAAGAAGCCTGCTGTTGTTGACCAGAGAAAGAGCGTGATTTGTAACTACTGCCATTTACCCGGTCATGTGCAAAGAGACTGTCGAAGGAGGCAAGGGCTTTGTTTGGTTTGTGGAGCGGCGGATCACACTATCAACGCTTGTCCGTCGAAGCTTCGCACGAGGGATGACATTCAGAAGCCACCGCAGAAACCGTTTCCGGGACAAAAGCAGCTGACTCAAGGACCCAATCAGGCTCGAACTTTTACCTTGACGGCTGAGGAAGCTAGGCTTCAGGAGAAGTTGTTTCAGGTATTCTACTTGTGCATGGTTTTCCCGCATTAGCGTTATTTGATTCTGGTGCATCCCACTGTTTTATGTCGTCCAAGTTTATAGCTACACACTCGATTACCTGCACGACCCTGTCTAGTTTCTGGGACATACACACTGGGTGATTGATACAGGCAGCTACGAAGTCGTCTTGCACGACCCCTCATATCTAGTAGAAGGTGTAAAGATTGTGCAGTTGTTGTTTGCGGACGGGAGCTCTTTGCAGATGGTGATTGATACAGGCAGCTACGAAGTCGTCTTGGGAATGGATTTTCTCGGCACTTTCCATACTCACATTGATTGTAGGGTAAAGAAAGTAATTTTCCAGATTTCCGGGACATCCCGAGTTTATCTTCACTGGAGGAAACAGTTCTGTCGGGCCAGTCGAGTTTAGGGCTAGGCCGACAGCTAATATTCTTGCAGCAATGGAGGTTGATAAAAGTGAAACGCCAGCTGTTGCTCGAGATTTCATGGACGTGTTTGAAGATATATCAGGATTACTGCCAAAGCGAGACGTGGAGTTCGCGATTGATCTTATTCCTGATGCAGCGCCAGTTTCTAAAGCGTATTATCCAATGGCACCAGTGGAGTTGAAAGAAGTCAAGAAGCAGGTTACTGAATTGCTCGAGAAGGGCTGGATTCGAAGCAGTAACTCGCCTTGGGAAGCTCCAGTTCTTCTAGTTAAGAAGAAAGATGGCACAAGAAGGATGTGCATCGACTATCGAGAATTAAACCGGGTAACTATTAAGAACAAGTACCCGATCCCTCGCATTGGTGAACTATTTGAGCAGCTTAGTGGCACGAGGGTATTCTCGAAGCTGGATTTGCGATCCGGATATCATCAGGTCCGAGTGAAAGCAGAGGATATTTGCAAGACGGCGTTCCGAACTCGGTATGGACATTACGAGTACTTGTTGATGCCCTTCGGAGTAACGAATGCACCGGCGATATTCATGGATTTGATGAACCAAATCTTTTCACCTTTCCTGGACCAATTTATAGTGGTGTTTATTGATGATATTCTGGTCTATTCGAAGAGTATTGAAGAGCATGCTGAACATTTGAAGATCGCACTACAGACGCTGAGGCAAGAAAAATTATTTGCAAAGATGAGTAAGTATGAGTTTTGGCTGGAAGAAGTAAAGTTTTTGGGGCATGTTGTGTCCGGCGATGGAATCGCCGTTGATCCCGAAAAGATTGCAGCAGTTCATGATTGGCCGATTCCGAAGAATGTTGCGGAGATAAGAAGCTTTCTTGGACTAGCCGGATATTATAGAAGATTTGTGGAGAACCTTTCTCGTCTGGCGGAGCCATTGACCAAGCTCACGCGCGAGGAGGTACATTTTGTGTGGACGGATAGTTGTGCGTCAGCTTTTGAGGCGTTGAAGCAGAGATTGATAACCGCTCCTATTCTGACCGTGCCAAACAATTCCAGAGGATTGGTGATTCACAGCGACGCATCTGGGAAAGGATTGGGATGCGTTTTGATGCAGCATAGGAAGGTTGTAGCGTACGCCTCGAGACAGTTGAAGACCCATGAGAAGAATTACCCAACTCACGACTTGGAGCTTGCGGCGGTGATCTTCGGTTTGAAGATTTGGAGACACTACCTTTTTGACGAAAGGGTCGAGGTGTTCACTGATCATAAGAGCTTGAAGTATGTGTTCACGCAGAAGGAGCTTAATATGAGGCAGCGTAGATGGTTGGAGCTGATGGCTGACTACGATCTTGATCTTAAGTACCATCCGGGGAAAGTTATTGTCGTGCCGGATGCGCTCAGTCGGTTGCCAGCAATTCAGACGTTGACTGCTCAGAAGGAACCCATCGAAGACTTTCGGAGGTTTGATTTGGAGGTTGTGCTACCGCATTCTTCGGGACAGTTGATGCAGCTTCAGGTACATTCGTCGTTGATCGAGAATATTAAAGCAGCGCAACCGCAGGACCCTAGATTGCAAAAGTTTCGAGAACAGGTTGAAGCCGGGATACGAACAGATTTACTGATCCATGAAGATGGTTCGTTGAGATATGGTAGCCGTTTGTGTGTGCCAAAGGGAGATATTCGCGAAGAGCTTATGAAGGAGGCGCACAGTTCAGCTTATTCCGTACATCCAGGAGGCAAGAAGATGTACCGTGACATACGACAGCATTTCTGGTGGGAAGGCATGAAACGGGAGATTGCTCGCTTTGTGGCCAAATACTTGGTGTGTCAGCAGGTCAAGGCTGAACATCAAAGGATTGCTGGTTTATTGCAACCACTTCCGATTCCTCAGTGGAAGTAGGAACATATAACCATGGATTTCATGACAGCTCTACCGCGGAGTCCAAAAGGCAACAATACAGTATGGATGATTGTTGATCAGTTGACCAAGGCAGCTCATTTCATTCCTTTACGGGTTGGACAATCAACAGAAACTTTGGCAGAACGGTACATGCAGGAGATTTTAAGATTGCATGGAATACCGGTGAGCATCGTGTCCGACCGTGACACTCGGTTCTTATCACACTTTTAGAGGAGATTACAGGAAAGTTTGGGGACTCGATTGAAGTTTAGTACAGCTTATCATTCTCAAACAGATGGCCAGCCGGAGAGAACGATCCAAACTCTTGAAGACATGTTGAGAGCTTGCATGTTGGACTTCAAGGGTTCTTAGGAGGATCGTCTACATTTGGTGGAGTTTTCTTACAACAACAGTTTCCAGGCAACTATTCAGATGGCTCCATTCGAAGGTTTGTATGGTCGCAAGTGCCGTTCACCGGTTTGTTGGGACGATGTCGGTGAACGCAGATTGTTGGGACCGGATTTGGTTGTGCAGACAGTTGAAAAAGTTAACACTATCAGGAATCATATGAAAGCAGCACAAGACAGACAGAAGAGTTGGGCAGATACGTCGAGAAGACCTCTAGAGTTCGACGTGGGTGATTTGGTATTCTTGAAGATATCACCGACTAGAGGGGTGATTCGTTTTGGAAGTCGAGGGAAGCTCAGTCCTCGATTCGTCGGACCCTTTGAGATCTTGGAGCGTGTTGGTGAGGTAGCGTACCGTTTGGCGTTACCGCAGTCCTTAGCAAATGTTCATGATGTGTTCCACGTATCTCAACTCCGTAAGTATGTTCGAGATGAGTCGCATGTGTTGGATCATTCGGAGCTGACTGTACGAGAAGACTTGACTTTTGAGGAGCAACCGGTTGAAATTGTGGATCGAAGGGAAAATGTTTTTAAGAACAAGGTTATCCCTTTTGTGCTTTTTTCTTGGGGTAGTCGCTCACATGGAGAGTCCACTTGGGAACGAGAAGATGAAATCCGGCAGAACTTTCCCCATCTTTTCTTATAGTTTGACTGTTGTTTATCCTTTCTTGTTTTGGAATTTCGAGGACAAAATTCTTTTTGTAGTTGGGTATAATGTAACAACCGAGTCCAGTTATACCAATTCCAGTTACCGTATGTGTTGTTTGTAGTATTTAGTTCATTTATCATGTTTGGTTGCAAAATGGTAATTGACTTTATATTCGACCCGTTTACTTGAGCTCGTGTTCTCCTAATTATAGATTACGCTAACATTTAATATTCTTGCATATAACCATTTAAGTCATTGGAAAATAATTAAAAATACATGACATGGCCTGCTTGATACCCCTAACCCCGTGGTAGCGTCCTTGCGTCGTGTTCTCGTCCCGTTCAGTGAAACGGGCGTGTTTGGACGGCTACGCGCACGTACGTGCGTCCGTTCTTGGGGGTATGCTTTTTCATTACAAAATCCTTCATTTCAATTTTTGGAACTTGCTAATAATTTCTATATTTCAAATCCAAATTTTTGGACCCGACCCGGGCGCAATTCTGAATTACTTTGTATCTCGCCAAATTATGATTATTTAATATTTTAATTTTACTTAACCTTTTTTATCTGCGTAAGAAAATAGTTGGCTAGGTTGGAAATCTTTGATTCGGCCAGAGGAAATCTTCTTTAAAATTTAAATATCCTTTCATAAATTTCTCAAACCCATTCTTATTTATTCCCAACCAATCACAATCCCCCGTTTCCTTCCCCGGGCCTACAGCTCTCTCTTTCTCTCCCCTTTTCTCCTTCTCTCTCTCCCTTTCTCCTTCTCTTTCTCTCTCTTCTCTCTTTCTCTCTCTTGCGAATACAGCCAATTTTATATCTCCTTACTGTTACCCCCTCTCTCTCACTCCTCTCGCGAGAATTTCTCTCTCTCCTTTCGAATCTCTCTCTCTCTCCGCTCCCCGCGTATCCATCTCTCTCTCTTTCCTTTATATTTTTTCTTTTCTTCTTCATCATTCTTCAAAGCAGGACCCACCTCCTACAAATCCTAGCCACCATTCCCCCTCTCGTCATTGCCCTAGCGCCGACGACGCCATCGCAGACCTCGTCGCCTTCACTCCCGATCACCCTGCACTTGCACCAGGCAGCCGCGCACCCCCTGCACGCATCTGCACCGCCGGGAGATCGCGGCCGGTGACTCGTCCCCGTGTCCCAGGCCTTGTGCACACCCCAGTGAGCAATTCTTCTCTCTCTCATCCTTCTCTTCTTCTTCTTCTTCCTATGCTTTTCTGTTAAGGTTTTCTTGTTGTGTTTTTCTGAGGAGCTTCTGGTGATCGTCGGAGCTCCGTCGATCTCATCGCTGTGGTCTCGCCGTCACCGTTAGCATCCCTCTGCAACCAGTAAGCTATCCCTCATTCTCTTTCTTCTTCTTCTTGTCCTGTTCTCTTCTTTTCTATTTCTGCATCTATTTTCTAGCATATGTGTTCTCTGTCGTTTTAGATCTCCGGAATGCGGTCGGGCCGTCGACGATCCCGATGACCCAGCGAGGACCTCTGACCCGTGTGAGTCCACTGTTCGTCGTTTGGACCCATTCCGTGTACCGTGCGCGCGTCGCGACTTTTCCCGCCGATACGAGACGTTCCGTTTTCCGTGTCGCTACCCGTCGAGGCAAGTAAAACTTGCTACATGCTACTTAATTTATTATATATACATTTTATGGCATATTAAACCCGTAGTCTAACCTTAGTACCATGATTTTCCTTTTTCATGCTCGATGTCGCGTTATATCATTTTAATTTCCAAACTTGAAACCTACCGTGTGCATTTACTTTATTAAACCCAATAACCATATTTATATGTTTTAATCACATTTTAACTATTGACACGGCATATGGTATTCTCTATATAGTTTTACTCCATCGGACACTCATGTGCATTTTAAACTGTTTTAGCTAGGATTTCATCCAGCGAACATATTTATATATCATTGCCTCCCTAAAATTTCTTAATACCTGATAACATGAGTAAACATCCATTTTAGTTATGCTGTAGTTAAGTAATGTTGAAACCATCCCTTAAACGCAAAGTGATAACCGTGCATCAATATAATTTAATCAGTACCTAATTGCTTATCATATCACCTGATCTGGTTTATTGTGCTGATATTACTCATGCTTGTTCATTTATAACCATAATTATGTTGGTTTGATTTATGAGCACCCACATAATATTTTGTGCTTCCTGACATGACCTGTTGCACTTCCTACGTGACACGACATGGTACCGTACGACTCTTGATATGACATGACACTTATACACTACCCGGCTTGACCTGATGTACCATGGTCTTACCCGTTACCTGATTTTGTGTCTAATGCCAACAAACCTGACATGTTGTCCTTACGGACCGTTCCTGTTTTCTATCCAGACAAACCTGTACCTGCCTGATCCTGAGTTGGCATTAGCTCCAGATTATTTAATACCTGACTCGAACACATAAAACTTGGGGGTATGGGGAAATCAATGATGAAACCTGACTTGTAACTCGACAGTGTGCTACCTTTATTGATCAGTTTTAGAGGCTGGGCCAGCCTTGGGATGATGCTGCTGACATCATCCATCGTTATCCATTACCTTTTAGAGGCTAGGCCAGCCTTGGGATGATGCCATGGACATCATTCATCTTTACCCTTTTCCTTTAGTGCCTAGCGGCATGTCTCGGTTTCAGCCCGAGAATTTTCACCGTGACCCCGGGCACGCACGGGATACTATTGAGTTACATCGATGATTCATCAAATAGATTTCAAAGACTTGAGAGTAGATAACCCAATAGACCAGTTTAGTTTACTCACTGCACACTACCCTTCACTGCCTTGATGTATATTGCTGTTACACATGCTTTACCATTCATGATTATATTTGCATTGCTTGTTACCCTGTTTATATTTTATTACTTAATGACATGACGCGCTGACGTCTGGGTTTTGCAAGGCCCAGATTCCGTACCTTTGCTGCAGTCCGAGCAGGAGTACTTCAGCCAGCAGGCTGAGCAGTGAGGATTCAGTAGTAGTTAGTTCTTTTACTTTCAGCATTTTATTCATGATGTGAGCCCGCATTATGGGACATACATTCCAGTTATTCTTGTATTGGATCTTTTGCTTCCGCATTATTTACTCTTGACTCATTTTATTTTGGCTTATGGACATGTGCTAGATAGTTTTATTTTGTTCTTGATATCTCTACAGCCGTAATGTGACTGTAGAAGGATAATTCCTACCCACAGGTAGCATGGTTGGCTATGTCACGTGCCTACCTTAGCGTACTCTGGGAAGCGGGGCGTGACAACGATCAATAATAATAATATTCTCAATATGAATAAGTCTGAAGCATGATAATGTGGCAAGGGTAAACATCAATACATAAGTGTAATCCTATATGCTCGTGTCAGTGCCTCAGGTAACAACATATCATAAATATGAGGTATGATCAATGTAATCAACATGAATCAATGTCAACTATATCATGCAGTCTATGCGTGTGTGGATATCATCCAACTATATAATCAATGTCTGTATGTATGTGGATCTCGTCCACGTGTCACCCAATGACAATAAGCATCATGCATGCAAATATCTTAAAGCATATGCATGGAAGTATGAGAATATAAATCACATGTGTCGCTCGCGACATATCAAAATCATGGAACCTGAGTGTCTAGCATCGACACTCGAAAACATCATGAAACCTGTGCCTAGCATCGGCACGTAAATCCTCGTATACATAGGGCTCCGTCAGTCCGGATCGGCCCGTCTCATCTCTCAACTCCGGTCGATATCCTCCAGATATCCGCCGAGCTCAAATGCAATCACCAGTAGGTAGTACTCCCCTGTCGGGCTCATCGTCTAACATATACGAGTCTTCTTGCCCCGGGGTACCTCACCGGGTCCACCATGTACCCGCAGACGGTGCCTACCACTCCTCGAATCGGGTTTCACATGCCACTCTCAGAACCGAGAAAACATATGGTGAACGCACTGAAATATCATATCAAGGGTAACCGGGTTTTTAAAACAATACATACTTTATTTTGAAATAACCACGGTTCCCAAATCCAGAAATATCATGGAAACAACAAATCTCAATGCGTATAATCAGAAAGCATGATGTATGCGACATATAAAAGAAATGTAAGCCTATCAGTATATCATGCGACACAAAACAGTAATATGCACATATCGGGGGATGACCGCTCCTTTAAAATGAATCAGTTTTAAAAAATATTTTGCGGTTACCAAATCTCCAAATCAAGCCATAATCATCTATGTATGTGCAAATACGTATGTATGCAAGAATGGGTGTACGATATGTAAGTACACAAGTATGAGTGTACAATATGTATGTGCACAAGTATGAGTGTACAATATGTAAGTGCACAAGTATGAATGTACAATAGGTATGTGCACAAGTATGAGTGTACAATATGTTTGTATACAAGTATGAGTGTACAATAGGTAGGGGTGTAAACGAGCCGAACTCGAGCCAGCCAAGCTCGGCTCGAGTTCGGCTCGTGGTTCTTTTTGTTGGCCCAAGTCCGGCTCGTTTAGTTAATCGAGCTAGAGATGCTCGGCTCGAGTCCGGCTCGATTAAAGATGCCCAGCTCGTGTTCGGTTCATTTGTGGCCCATTAACTAAACAAGCCAAGTTCACGAGCCGAGCTCAACTGAGCTCGTTTAGAGCTCGTTTGTGAGTTCGGCTCGTTTTCAGCTCATTTACTCATATTAATAGTATCTTCCAAGAAAAACACATAATTAATAATAATGCTTAAAACTCAGGGTTTTGAGATATGGAAAAATTAAAAAACATTAACATCTAGGGCATTGAATGGGTCTAAGTGCTGGGTTTTATATTTATCTCAGTTCACTTTATATACTGTCATTTAATTGAATTAAGTGTTCTGAGAGTTTTATAGAATATGCTATATATTACATATTACTGTTTTTTTTAACTGTGTAACCCAGCCGAACCCGAGTCAATACCGAACGAGCCTGACTGAGCTCGAGTCCGGCTCGTTTAATAAACGAGCCAGGCTTTCTGGCTCATGTCCGGCTCGTTAATAAATGAACCGAATTTGAACGAGCTGATACCGAGCCGAACCTTAATCGAACCCGAGCTGGCTCGTTCAATTACCACCCCTAACAATAGGTATGTGCTCAAGTATGAGTGTACAATATGTATGTGCACAAATATGAGTGTATAATAGGTATGTGCACAAGTATGAGTGTACAATATGTATGTGCATAAGTATGAGTGTACAATATGTATGTGCACAAGTATGAGTATACAATAGGTATGTACACAAGTATGCCATGCAAGGGATCATATCCTGATGCAATAATCCTACTGTGTAGTGACATGGCAATTATCGATGATGAATTGTGTGAGCCGACAAGCAGGTGTGCGTGAAACATATGCATCATCGATAATGGTGCTGGTGTCCTAACAGCATGGTTTTAATATAACATTATACATATTTAAATATGCAATGCGATGCGAACAGTAAGAATATGTGGCAAATGAATAATAAACACGGCAGTGCAGAATCTACAACAATGTATCTATGTCATACTGTTTTGCCATTTGAAAGTAGACGAATCGGGGTTTTTAGGAAAATAAGGGCTACGGGGTTTTTAAAAAAAGATGTGTTTTTTGAAAATATCCGTAGAATTCCTTTGCTTGTCTTTAAAATACTCCCGATTCGTTAGTTTTTGAAATAGGTATGACATCGGCCTAGCCTAATATCTACTAAGGAAACTACAGATCTAACTAACAAGTCAATCGGGAGGGGTATGGAAACCACCTAAATCTGAGTCGATATATATATATATATATATATATATATATATAAATATAATAGTCGGTGATCCCTCCTCAAAAGTACCGCGTACAATACAATATCATATGACATCCTCGAGTCATGAGTGCGGATCTTATCATCAAATAAAACTCGTACTGTGAGTCATCGTACGGCATCCCAAATCTGGGTACGGGTCAATATCACATTCATCTCATCAATTATCCAGTATCCTTATCATCATATCTCATGAACTGGGGTACTGATCTAAGTCTAGTACAACTGATACCATCTATATAAATGCGTGTGTACAACACACGTCCAAAGGCCCGCTAAAATCTCATGCCGTATCCCAAATACAAACCACATCATATCACCGATCTCATAGCACTATGTCCAATCTCATCGACTCATCTCCAAATATCACCCACTATCCTCATCATCCAGGTATAAGTATAACAAATAAGTATGTGTGTGCTTGGGGGTGTAAACCTATTCTAGGGTTCGCAACTAGGAAACTATACTAGTTTACTTCTACACCATAATCTAACCATAGTGCACCTAATCACATCTAGAATATCCAAGTCACACATAACTCTATCATATATATATATATATGTATATGTATATATGTATATGTGTGTATATATATATATATATATATATATATATGTATATATATATAGTATACTAAATATCGAACTGTGGGGGTGCTATACGTCATCCACCCGACTTCTCCCGTAGATATAATCTACTCATCTTGCTCTTCGCCTTTCGTTGCCGACGTCGCCCCGCGCTTGCTTGTCGTCCCGAAGTCTTCGCGGGGTACCTACACATCAACGTATCGCAAATGCACATTAAAATCACATCGGGAAAACCAAACGACACGCTAAGGCTTATAGGTTAGAACCTATGGACTACGCATTCAAAACCATCAAACAACCCTCGATATCATCGTACAAATGTCAAGTGATCGAGGTAAAATACAAATACGCAAATCCAGAATTTAAAATGAGAAACGAAACTCCGAATCAAAACAGCAACTCAGGAAAATAGTTCCAGATTTCACCCTACGTCAAATTGGTCAATTTTGCATATACCAGGTGTCTAGTTTATTGATGAGGGGACCACAGAACAAGAACGAAACCAAAAGGCCCAGATCTGGCCGCAAATTGCGGCCAGAGGGAATA
This sequence comes from Agapanthus africanus, assembly GCA_030015575.1. Taxonomy (NCBI): domain Eukaryota; kingdom Viridiplantae; phylum Streptophyta; class Magnoliopsida; order Asparagales; family Amaryllidaceae; genus Agapanthus; species Agapanthus africanus. The sequence goes on along the minus strand of JASDDO010000022.1, from coordinate 870,487,820 downwards.
AATCTGCGGCCAAGTTGGGGAGTTAGGGGCTAGGGATTTTAGGGTAGGTTCTAAATCACCTGCATGTATCACAGTCCTTGCAAAATAATTTTCAGAGTCCCCGGGTAATAGCAGATTTCATTTAACCCTCACAGAATCCAAAATTTTCCGATATCGGCTTTTCTAAATCCGTATTCCGGGGTTCTAGTCTCTGATTTAGGTCTGGATTCTAGCACTAGGGGGTTTTTATGGCCTCTACTGAGCTTAATTTCACATCACAACTCTCAAAGTTTCCATTAACTCTAACTAGAATTTTTAAAGTTAACCCAAACCACATAATATCGGTTCTAATCTAACATGGGGGTAAAAGTAATGGAAATACTAAGCTAAATGCTCAGAAAATAGCTCATTTGGCAACTCAAGAATTTTCTTGAGTTTCCCCAAGTGTCCAAAATCCTTGCTTTCTTGGTCCATGGGATAGCTAGTGAGCTCATGCATCTTTTTAATGAAATGGGATTTGGGTTTTGAGGTGTTTTTCATGGACTTTTGGGGGTTGAAGATGGAGGAGAAGGAGAGGGGAAGCAGTAGCAGCAGCAAGATGAGGACAGGGGAGAGGAATGAGTGAAAGAAATGATGAGGGAATGGCTCAAGACATGGGTTGACCCTTCACCCACTCTTTCTCTCTCTTACCCATACTCCTATATTCTATTCTTTTCTTTTCTTTTCTAATTTCCTTCTCTCATCAATAGTAACCCCAAAATAAAAGCCATGCACCCAAAAACATTTAGTAAAAATGCAACAAGTGTTAATAAAAGACATGGTGCATTTTTGCACAAAATACGCTTAAAGCGCGATTAGCGATTTTTAATCGCGATTAGCACTAAATTAGCATATAATTAATCATAAAAACTTAAAATTTGCTTAATTCACATAAAACACCCTCTTTTGAGTAATTTCTATAATTTTCCAATTTTTCCCCAAATTTATCGGTATTTAATTATACCGTCTTATTAAAATATTCAATATTTTATTATTAAATTATAAAAATTCCCAAAATTAATATTTTATTTTTTGAAATGTTACAATCTTCCCCCCTTTAAGAAATTCGGTCCCCGAATTTAAATTTTAAACCCCCAAATTCTAAAACATTTCAGTAAAAGTCCAAGTCATCGGGGCTCCGAAATTATCAATATATAAAACGCATCATAGCGCAATGCATGCGCATGAACAATGAGCAGATAACTCGAAAACAAAACTCCGTCAAGTATCCCACAATCATCGGAGTCATGGTAAAGACACAAATGTCAAATCCAAAATAAAACCAATATGATATACATCAAAATTATACATGTAGACATCAAATCCATACATGTAAATAATTAAAAAAAATGCATGCCAAACCTTTTTAAGTCGCTGTGCGATGCGCATAACACTGCACAGTGGCGGACGTCTATTATAAGAAAATAACCATATGTGTATATATCTTTTGTTTAATATGTACGTTCCGCCGTTTGAAAACAATTTAGAATGGTTTCCCTGTCTTAAACGTTTTGTGTCATATCAGACACGTAGGTAAATACTGAGACTATAGCTCCCATTTTGGAAATCCCGTCGATAACTATCAATGCATGCAAAATATATTCAGGTACTGTCCTCTGACTAGTCATGCTCAGTACGAAAACAAATAGCAAATATTATAAAAACGTACTGCTCCATAAGGAATCAATCCCAAAATGTATATAAGAATACCCTGTGCGTCTGGTGCGCGTGGAAATCAAAACCCATATATGTGCCATACATGTGTACAGAAACAACATCTAGGTGCAACGAGTGTGCATGAAACATCTGCCAAGGGCAACGGGCGTGCCTGACAGCAACATCAGGTGCATCTGATATGCACGAAGAATCCCGACTTAGTGCATTGGGTGTGCACAAAATTCGTATCTCAAAACATGCGCTCAACACGCGCGAAAATCCAAATTAGGTGCATCCATCATGCACGAAATAAATCTAAATCATGCGCATTCAACATGCACGAAATCACGAAATCCAATATCAAGTGTCGAACATGCGCAAAGTCCAAATGAAATGCACGGAATGCAAGAAATCAACATCACTATCAGAATCAAAATCGACGGTATACAATAGGCTCAATCAAAATTATGTATACCGCGGTATATAATCTCACAACCATGTGCATCAGTGTGCACAAATTAAATCAAAACACTAAAAGTGTATGAAAACTATGCCGAAGTATAAGTCAAATCACATGCATAACATAGGCATGAAATCAAAATCAACATATCGAATGCCATCAAACCGAAGTCAAGTGCGTCAAGTGTAACAAACGCACGAAATATAAATCTGGTGCGATAAACTCACGAAACATAAATCTGGTGCGACAAACGCACGAAACATAAATTTGGTGCATCCTGTGCAAGAAATACAAATACAGTGTACCTTGTGCACAAAACCCCAAACATTAACTCAAATGTGTAGATAGAAACACCGAGTGTACCAAGGGGTAAAAATCATAAACGTGTGCAACTGTGTGCACAAAACACATATCAATGCACTACATGCACATATATGCTATACCGAGTGCAAAAAGCCAAATTGTGTGCATACCATGTGCCTAAAATCAACCCAATAGTATGAAATCCATGAAGTCATAAGCATGTGCAACCAAGGCACAAAAACGATATCAGGTGCAATAACTGTGCACAAATATGAATACCCAGTAGGTGCAACCTTGGTGCACGAAAACAAATATCATGAAACTCAGTCATCAAGACTAAATCATGCGAATAGATCGCCCAAAATACCAAAATCCAAAGTGACGGATACGTGATAATCAAATCACCAAATCACAAATCATAAGTACCGTCGTCGATATATCCTCCTTCAAATCAAGAAGGTGTCGGTGCATCCAATACTAGCAGCGCAAGATATCTACTTGCCTCCTGCTCACGGTTTGGTGTCCTCTGTCTCTGGGCCCTTATCTTCTCTGTGGATTACCTATCTCGCGATCCATCGGCTCATCGGCCCGGTCAGATGTGCTAACGGGGATGATTTCGTCCTGGCACTTCCCTAGTCATCTCTCGGTCAATCCTTACGGCCACTCGTAAAGCAGCACGTCACTGGCGCCGACCTCTGGTCCTCTAAATATACATCACACATCTGATCCTGGGTGCAAATCTTATCGTAGCAGTGTTCTGGAAGGAACCTTGCTCAAGGTCTCTTTCGATCTCGCCTATGCCTAACTGTACGGAGGCTGGTACTCTTGCATAATCTTTTCTCGCTCTCTGGACATCTGCGTCCTCAGCACAGCATTTCCTCGAAAACTGGTCGCATCCCAACGCCTCTGTAGACATATCCGACCTCTAATCCTAATGGGGAGTAACAACCGCTCGTCAGCATCTCGCACAAACCTCTTATCCCACTTGTCTGTATCATCGTCCACTTCGACGTCACGTCTCTATCTGCGCACTGCAAATGTTCTCGGCTACGGTCAATCCGAGGCGGACTCGAAATCACGAACTCGGTAACTTCATCACTCTGTGGAAGATATCTAGTCGAACACGTACTCAGTAACTCTTCCCAACCTGCGGAGGTATACTCCATACCCGTCCGTTCTTGATCACTTCTCAACGCATCTGGGTGAGGTCCTCTATCCAAACCTGGTCAACTATCCCGTCGACGATGCCGAACTCTGGCCTGCTGGGTTGCGCAATATGACCATTCCTGGGTCCAAGTCTTCTCGTATAGTATTCCAGAAAGGTCCTATCGAGATTTCTCTCTAATCTCGTTTCTACCGAATTGCCCGGAAGTTACCACCCTTACTATATCTGTTTCTTGTTCCGGAACGGCTGCATACTCATCGCGACTCCTTCTGGAAGGTATATCAATAATCAACGCCTCTGCATGCGTATCGCATCTCTGATGTCAACGGAGTGGAACGTCATCTCGTCGAAATCTCGTGCGAACTCTTTACTCCACTCTGTTCCAATGTCGACTGATTTGGACTCGTCTTCTCGCGGCTGCATGGACTGCGCTCCAACGGCTATACTCATATCTGGAGTCTCCCAAGCAATATATCCCATCACATGATATCCTAATGATGTCGAACCATCCGATCGATTTGTCAAAACCTCATAATCCCCTAAGAGATCAACATCTTGAGTACGGTTTAATAGTATTCCGGTACATGCCACATCACCTGTGGAGCAACTGTAGAAGGGCAAACCCAAGCCTCACAAATGGCACCGCTAAACTGCCGTAAACCCTAAGGTTCGAAGGCGTTCCATGGTCATTACGTCGAGTTAGGGTTTCATTCTTCTAGAGGGTCCATAGCATTACTTGCATTGTCTTCCGAATACTTTAAATTTGGAAATGGGTTCCTGACATTCGATCGTCTCTATCGACTACCAACGAATCTGCGTGAAGTCGTCTCTAGCTGTAATCAATCTATCTGATGACCTCGCATCGAGGTAAGCGAACGGACCACATGTCCTAGTCATTCATCCTCGGGTGACTAGCGACCTCCCATCATATCTCTGAGTATATACTCAATCTGCAGTAGCTCCATCATCTGGGCGATATCTCGTCATTTGCAGCAGCAACTGGCTCATTCGTCTGTACGCCGAACATCATCTCAATCATCATGAATAAGCGATATATCAATGGTCATCACATTCTGGCTGGCCTCTAGCAGTATCCTGATCCTCTGGTGCTGATCTGCACGTCCGAGAAATCTCGTAAAAGCGATCTGTCAAACGCTCATGGCGTGAAAACACAATAAAACAAAGCCTCTAGGCAATCGTACGTCTCTGGAATCATGCCCTGGTCAATCCTCGTCCGTGACGAGCTCAAGCTGACGCAACTTTAGTCATAGCTCTCTCTCTGCCCGTGCAATCGTAGCAGCAAAATCATAACCAATATCGATGAGGATAGATCATAGGAATGAATATAATACTGTGCAAGGAAATGTACATCCTAAGGTTTCTTAAGCGGAGTAGCGTATCGTAAGTATGCCGTGGAACATAAGTACGGTACGTCACTCTACTCAAGCTACCTACTCCATCAACCAAGGGTCATCCTACACGATGAAAGTTCGGGTATAATACCCCCTCGACTAAGTCTAAGTTCCATAAGGTTAAGCCTAAGTTCCGTATATATATAAACGCTCTAGGCTCCGCATAGTCAAACTTAGACTCGAACCAAGGTTAACCTAGCGCTCTGATACCAACTTTGTCACGACCCGAAAAAGCCCGTGACTAGCCCTTGAATCATATGAAGTCTATAGGACCCCATCTAATTCAAGTAAGCCAAAAGCCCAGAAAATCTAAAACCATTTTAAGAAGTAAATAAGGAAAACTAGTTTTTAAGGAGTAAAGAAAACATGTTTTAAAAGCAAGGTTTTTAAAATAAGTAAGACGAATATGCATTTTAAAATCTCTAGTCCTTTCTGAAAATTTCGGCAGAGTTTCTTTTATAAATACTGGCCCCGAACGGGGCACAACAAGAATAATATATGCATAATGATAAAAGGCATCCCCAAGCGGGAGTTAGCTCTTCGTCAATCGACGGTCACAACCACGCAAGCAATATAATATACAACGCCGAAGGGCGAGAATCAAAACTCAAAAGAAACTCAAAATATCAAGAAAACCATAATACTACATCGCGCGACTCTAAGGTCGAAATAATACACAACTGGTTTTCTAAGTCTGAAACATTATACATGTTTGGTTGATGGAATTACTAGATATAACTGAATAATACATATACAATGGTGGTTCTGATGCAAAAGAACCCACCTACCAAAGAAAATCGCCCGTAAGGGAAGCAGTGTGCCAGAAAGCCGCAATGGAAGCTGTACAGCAAAACATGTAAGAACTGTGGCACAACGGGGGTGAGTTGCCAACTCGTGAATAGAAAACATCACAGAGCATAAATCGTATGTATGACACAATCCTAGGTCAATACGATCAATAATAATAATATCCTCAATATGAATAAGTCTGAAGCATGATAAGGTGGCAAGGGTAAACATCTATACATAAGTGTAATCCCATGTACTTGTGTCAGTGCCTCAGGTAACAACATATCATAAATATGAGGTATGATCAATGTAATTAACATGAATCAATATCAACTATATCATGCAGTCTATGCGTGTGTGGATATCATCCAACTATGTAATCAATGTCTGTATGTATGTGGATCTCGTCCACGTATCACCCAATGACAATAAGCATCATGCATGCAAATATCATAAAGCATATGCATGGAAGTATGAGGATGTAAATCACATGTGTCGCTCGCGACATATCAAAATCATGGAACCTGAGTGTCAAGCATCGACACTCGAAAACATCATGAAACCTGTGCCTAGTATCGGCACGTAAATCCTCATATGCATAGGGCTCCGTCAGTTCGGATCTGCCCACGGGCTCCGTCAGTCCGGATCGGCCCGTCTCATCTCTCAACTCTGGTCGGTATCCTCCAGATATCCACCGAGCTCAAATGCAATCACCGGTAGGTAGTACTCCCCTGCCGGGCTCGCCGTCTAATATATACGAGTCTTCTTGCCCCGGGGTACCTCACCGGGTCCACCATGTACCCGCAGACGGTGTCTACCACTCCTCGAATCGGGTTTCACATGCCACTCTCAGAAACGAGAAAACACATGGTGGACGCACTGAAATATCATATCAAGGGTAGCCGGGTTTTTAAAACAATACATACTTTATTTTGAAATAAACACGGTTCCCAAATCCAGAAATATCATGGAAACAATAAATCTCAATGCGTATAATCATAAAGCATAATGTATGCGACATATAAAAGAAATGTAAGCCTATCAGTATATCATGCGACACAAAACAGTAATATGCACATATCGGGGGAGGACCGCTCATTTAAAATGAATCGGTTTTAAAAAGTATCTTGTTGTTCCCAAATCTCCAAATCAAGCCAGAATCATCTATGTATGTGCAAATACGTATGTATGCAAGAATGGGTGTACGATATATAAGTACACAAGTATGAATGTACAATAAGTATGTGCACAAGTATGAGTGTACAATATGTAAGTACACAAGTATGAATGTACAATAGGTATGTGCACAAGTATGAGTGTACAATAGGTATGTGCAAAAGTATGAGTGTACAATATGTATGTGCACAAGTATGAGTATACAATATGTACGTATACAAGTATGCCATGCAAGGGATCATATCCTGATGCAATAATTCTACTGTGTAGTGACATGGCAATTATCGAAGATGAAGTGTGTGAGCCGGTAAGCAGGTGTACGTGAAACATATGCATCATCGATAATGGTGCCGGTGTCCTAACAGCATGGTTTTAATATAACATTAAACATTTAAACATGCAATGCGATGCGAACAGAAAGAATATGCGGCAAATGAATAATAAACACGGCAGTGCAGAATCTACAACAATGTATCTATGTCATACTGTTTTGCCATTTGAAAGTAGAAGAATCGGGGTTTTTAGGAAAATAAGGGCCACGGTGTTTTTAAGAAAAATGTGTCTTTTGAAAATATCCGTAGAATCCCTTTGCCTGTCTTTAAAATACTCCCGATTCGTTAGTTTTTGAAATAGGTATGACATCGGCCTAGCTTAATATCTACTAAACAAATTACAAATCTAACTAACAAGTCAATCAGGAGGGGTATAAAAACCACCTAAATCTGAGTCTATATATATATATATATATATATATATATAATAGTCGGTGATCCCACCTCAAAGGTATCGCGTACGATACAATATCATATGACATCCTCGAGTCATGAGTGCGGATCTTATCATCAAATAAAGCTCGTACTGTGAATCATTGCACAGCATCCCAAATCTGGGTACGGGTCAATATCACATTCATCTCATCAATTATCCGGTATCCTATCATCATTTCTCATGAACTGGGGTACTGATCTAAGTCTAGTACAACTGATACCATCTATATAAATGCGTGTGTAAAACACACGTCCAAAGGCCCGCTAAAATCTCGTGTCCTATCCCAAATACGAACCACATCATATCACCGATCTCATGGCACTATATCCAATCTCATCGACTCATCTCCAAATATCACCCACTATCCTCATCATCCAGGTATAAGTATAACAAATAAGCATGTGTGTGCATGGGGGTGTAAACCTATTCTAGGGTTCGCAACTAGTAAACTATACCAGTTCACTTCTACAACCTAATCTAACAGTGCAATCACATCTAGAATATCCAAGTCACACATAACTCTATCATATATATACACACACACACACACACACACACACACACACACACACACACACACATATATATATATACATACATACATACATATATATATATAATATACTAAACATCAAACTGCGGGGGTGCTATATGCCATCCACCCGACTTCCCCCGTAGATATAATCTACTCACCTGTCTCTTCGCCTTCCGTTGCCGACGTCGCCCCGCGCTTGCTTGTCGTCCCTCGCGGGGTACCTATACATCAACGTATCGCAAATGCACATTAAAATCACATCGGGAAAACCAAACGACACGCTAAGGCCTATAGGTTAGAACTTATGGACTATGCTTTCAAAACCATCAAACAACCCTCGATATCGTCGTACAAACGTCAAGTGATCGAGGTAAAACACAAATACGCAAATCCAGAATTTAAAATACGAGAAACGAAACTCCGAATCAAAACAGCAACTCGGGAAAATGGTCCCAGATTTCACCCTAGGTCAAATTGATCAATTTTGCATATGCCAGGGGTCTAGTTTATTGATGAGGGGACCACAGAACAAGAACGAGACCAAAAGGCCCAGGTCTGGCCGCAAATTGCGGCCAGAGGGAATAAATCTGCGGCCAAGTTGGGGAGTTAAGGGATAGGGTTTTTAGAGTAGGTTCTAAATCACCTGCATGTATCACAGTCCTTGCAAAATAATTTTCAGAGTCCCCGGGTAATAGAAGATTTTATTTAACCCTCACAGAATTCACAATTTTCCGATATCGGCTTTTCTAAATCCGTATTCCAGGGTTCGAGTCTCTGGTTTAGGTCTGGATTCTAGCACTATGGGTTTTTTATGGTCTCTACTGAGCTTAATTTCACATCACAACTCTCAAAGTTTCCATTAACCCTAACTAGAATTTTCAAAGTTAACCCAAACCACATAATATCGGTTCTAATCTAACATGGGGGTAAAAGTAATGGAAATACTAAGCTAAATATTCAGAAAATAGCTCATTTGGCAACTCAAGAATTTTCTTGAGTTTCCCCAAGTGTCCAAAATTCTTGCTTTCTTGGTCCATGGGATAGCTAGTGAGCTCATGCATCTTTTTAATGAAATGGGATTTGGGTTTTGAGGTATTTTTCATGGAGTTTTGGGGGTTGAAGATGGAGGAGAAGGAGAGGGGAAGCATCAGCAGCAGCAAGATGAAGAGAGGGGAGAGGAATGAGTGAAAGAAATGATGAGGGAATGGCTCAAGAAATGGGTTGACCCTTCACCCACTCTTTGTCTCTCTTACCCATACTCCTATATTCTATTCTTTTCTTATTTCCTTCTCTCATCAATAGTAACCCCAAAACAAAAGCCATGCACCCAAAAACATGTAGTAAAAATGCAACAAGTGTTAATAAAAGCATGGTGCATGTTTGCACAAAATACGCTTAAAGCGCGATTAGCGATTTTTAATCGCGATTAGCGATTTTTAATCGCGATTAGCACTAAATTAGCATATAATTAATCATAAAAACTTAAAATTTGCATAATTCACATAAAACACCCTCTTTTGAGTAATTTCTATAATTTTCCAATTTTTCCCCAAATTTATCGGTATTTAATTATACTGCCTTATTAAAATATTCAATATTTTATTATTAAATTATAAAAATTCCCAAAAATAATATTTTATTTTTTGAAATGTTACACAGAATATGTGGAATTTCAACATATATAAATTCTCATACATAACATATGAATTTCAACAGAATGTGTCGAATCTCAACAAAGAATATATAAATTCGTTGTTCCGCAATAACCCGATAATGATACGAATTCAACTAAAATCTGATACACCGTTCATACTCATTTTGTCATGCCCCACCCCTAATACGGAGAGTATTGTCCGCTCTGGCCTAAACCGCACGGTTTTGTCTTTTGGAGCAAACCGGACCTGACCAGGGGCCACTTCCCAGGAGTTCACCCATCCCAGGACTTCCCTGGCCCGAGAACGCTTAACCACGGAGTTATCAAACTCCTGTAGTGCCAGTTCACTTTAAATGCGCCTCTGTATTAAAGAGTGGTATCATTCCATTTATAGTACAGATCTTCACTCTTTCGGAATGTATTCCGAAGAGTCCCCATTGTTCTACAGTGGGTGCCACGGATTCAAGAGGTAGCCCCCGCCTACTTAACATGACACTTGGCGTGGCACTTTGTTCCGTGGGCGGGGGCCACCTCTTGAATCCGTGAGGGCCACCTCTTGAATCCGTGGGACCCTCTGTAGAACAATGGGGACTCTTCGGAATACATTCCGAAAGAGGGTAGATCTGTACTATAAATGGAATGATACCACTCTTCAATACAGAGGCGCCTTTTAAGTGAACTGGCACTACAGGAGTTTAAGAACTCCGTAGTTAAGCGTGCTCGGGCCAGGGAAGTCCTGGGATGGATGACCTCGTGGGAAGTGGCCCCTGTTCGGGTCCGGTTCGCTCCGAAGGACAAAACCGTGTGGTTTCGGCCAGAGCGGACAATACTCTCTGTATTGGGGATGGGGCGTGACAGAATGGTATCAAAGCTGGTCTCTCAATAGTAGGTCTGTGGTTCGAGGACGAACCATTGTTCAAAGGTGGGGAGAATGTCGGGATCCGGTTTTTTCTCACGGAACAATATACCACACGAAACAAATTGCCACGCCAAGTGTCGTGCCAAGAGGGCGGGGGCCACCTCTTGAGTCCGTGGGACCCACTGTAGAACAATGGGAACTCTTCGGAATACATTCCGAAAGATGACAGATCTATACTATAAATGGAATGATACCACTTCTCAATACAGAGGTGCATTTTAAGTGAACCGGCACTATAGGAGCTTGAGAACTCCGTAGTTAAGCGTGCTCGAGCTAGGGAAGTCTTGCGATGGGTAACCTCCTGGGAAGTGGCCCCTGGTCGGGTCCGGTTAGACCCGAAGGACAAAACCGTGCAGTTTCGGCTAGAGCGGACAATACTCTCTCTATTGGGGTAGGGCGTGACACGTTTATTAAACAAACACAAAATTTTACAGATTCGGCAGGCTATTTCGGCTGCGGCTCCACATGCCTCACCTTCGTCTATGGCTCCGCAAGCCACTATCTCGGCTGCGGCTGCTTAGGCCACTCCTATAACTCCACAACCCACTCAGACTCCTGCACAGACCATTCAGACTCCTGCACAGACCGCTCCTTCATTAGCCGAGTTTTTGAGACCCATGGCTGCACCAAGAAAAAGATGTGCCGGATTACAACGTTTATTAGAGGTGGAGGAGCTGGACCGAGATAGGATAGGTTTATTTATATTTTTGAGGATTGATGTATTTATTTGATACATATTTTATATTTTGGACCATATCGATGGTTGTTTGGATATTTACGATGATTTTAGATTGATTTCGTATTCTGTTTATTAATTTTTTATATATATTATGCGTGAGATGTTGTTTATGAATATTTCTGTATTTGGCCGGTCAAGTCTAGACTTTTGCTTCTACTGCAAGAAGAATGGACACCTGGTGAAGAACTGCAGGCGTGCAAACGGCCTGTGCTTAGTTAATGACGCATCCACTCACGCCATCGGAGCTTGTCCATATCGTATCAACCCAGTTCCAGCACACATCACCTTTCCGAAGCGGCCATCTATTCAGGCACTTGCACCTCGCTTAGCCCTATTTGCTCCACCTCCTCGTGGACCTCCTGCACAGCCTCCTCGTCGGTTCCATCAGGCAATGAAAGACATGCCTCAAGGGCAGAGAAACATGCCCCAACGATAGGGGAATGTGCCTCCAGTTAGGAGGAATGTACCCCGGCGTCAGGGTTTCACTTTAGCGGCCGTAGAAGCCGAAGTTATAGGTCAAGGTAACACTGGTAACCCTTTTTTTTTCAAACCCCTTGCATCCTTTTGTTCTTTCAAATATTTTTTTCATGCACTCTCAGTAGTCCTTTCATCACCGCTGTCATCAAATTTTTCTTGAATCTATTACAACTTCCTTTTATAAATTTTGAGGTCGAAATTTTTAGAAGGAGGGTAAAATGTAACGACCCTGAATTTTCTGTATAAAATTTTTTCTTATTAAAGTACAGAAAGAAGTTTGCAATCCTGAGTACAAGTTATAAATTAATTTTTTTTAAAAACAATAAGAAAGCACTTGTAGCTCACTGGTAAAACCCTTGCACTGCTGTGACGTAGCTCCTGTATTCGAATCTCATCAGCCACATATTATTTTTCTGATTTTTTAAAAAAAAATTTGGAAGTCCAAAAGTTTACACGTGCACTGCACACAAAAATGAAAAGTCAGAGAAATCTAACATGTGCAAGATTATATTAACAGCGAGTAGGTCATGTGGCAAGCATCCAACCCCCCAACAACCACACTTAGCTGGTGAGATTAAGCTTTGGGCCGGCGACGCCGGTCGGTCCGTAGGGCAAAGTCCCCAGGCTATGCACACTTGTCGATTGGCCTACCCCCATTACCCCTGCACTGTTTCTTTTCTCTTCAATTTAACAGATAATTCAATTTCCCAATTAATCCAATTTTAAATGCATTTTAATTCATTCCTTAAATTCCAAAACCCTAATTCTACACTATAAATACAACCCCATACCGTAACCCTCTTCATTCTGAAATCCCTAACCAAAATTATCAAATTTTTCTAAGTACAAGTGGAGTAGAAGTTGAGTTGCCCAAGGCCAACTTCCGGCGAGGAAACGAAGCAATTTCGGCGACCCCGCGACGCCAAGGCGACTACACAATCTTCTTCTACCTTATCTTCATCCTTCTAGCTAGTAAGCCCCGGCCCCCTTCTTCTCTTTCTACACAAAAAGTCTATTTTTATAAAACATGTCGGTAAGTGGAGTTATACCGACATTTGATTTTAAAATCATTGAAACTACAATTTTTCTTAAAAATTGCTCATTCATATTCCTATACATTTCTTGTTAATCATAAAACTAAAGTTTAGAACAATTTTCACCCTAAATCATCATGCTAAACAACTTTAAATTGAGTTTTACCTTTAAATACCATGAACTTTGTATCGACCATATTTATTTGTTTTGCTTGCCACTATCTTTAGAAAACCTCACGGGGTAATGACCTATCCCTCACATACATACCTATTGACATAGCACGATACTCTTGGAAATCTAGCTATTTTTGTGGCGATTACAACTTGTCATTAAAATACCATGAACTATAAAAAAACTCGGTTTTCTTTAGAATTGTATTTCAAACTCTTTACGATTATGTCTCTGCAACCCATTTTGGGAAATTCGGTATTGGATGGTACGGATTATCGCACATTCTTGGGACTAGTAGAGCGAGATGCATACCTCCACACGGAGTATTCAGTCTCGAAAGATTTTTAATACGATTTTTAAGAAAAACGAGATTTTCTAATTAATAATAAAATTATTTTTTTAATAATTATATAAATATTATCAAACCAAAATATTTTAAGTTATAATAAAATTCTATGTTTTTAAGAAAAAATAAAATGAATGACAGGTTTCACTAAAATACTATCAAGTATCAATACAAGACAAGTCTTACATTAAAATACCTTGAATTATTCAAGCTAAGTAAATATTCACTAATATAACTCACATCCTTAAAATACACATTATGAAAACCCCAAATAATATAAATAAATACTCGAGATTTATTTTGAAAGTATATAAAATATTTTTCATAAAACCCTCTCGAGTTATATAAAATTACATTTAAGGACTTTAGTAAATATAGATTTAAGCGGGATCAATTCTCTTGAGCCTCAGGGAGCCGGAGAAAGTGAGTACTTGCCTATTTAAGGTAGAAAACTAAAACGGAGTTATCAATGATGATTGTCTTGGAAAAAAACACAAATCCTGCCGTACATGTGCAACAGTTACCGATAACACTCAAACTTAATTTAGGATCAAAATTCTGTTTAAAGTGTCTGACTCAAGTCTGAGTCTAAATCTACTCTGAATCCAACCAGAATTCAATCCAAACATGAATCCAATTCAACATAAATCCAAACTATAACATGTCTGCTTGAACCTGAACCTGAATATCAGAACAATATCAACATGCAAACATGACTTTACTTGACCGAACCATGGCTATGACTTGACTTGACTACATGACTACTTGATACATCCTGAAACCATTTATATGAATAACTTATATCCATGGTCTCAAAAAGTCTGATAACTACAATCAAGACAATACATTACGGGGTTTTAACGGGGTAGATTGGTACGGAATGTATTAAAAGTGGAACGATGATGTACACTAAAAGACATAGATTAACATCCATTGCTGTAGTCTTGTGGGTATTGACGGGGCCTTGTACTACAGGTTGCCATAGTCGACAGGGAAAGTTGGACTCCTCTTGTATACACTGATACCTTCTGTACCAAACTACAAACAATTACGTTAGTATAACAAACATATACCTGTATAAATTACCAGTCATATACTCTCTACCTGTCTTATTCTATTCTATTCTACTATTTCTTTTAGGACTTACTGAGCGCTAGTTCGCTGACGACATTCCTGTTTCTTTCTTTCTTTCTATGGAATGTTCGTCAGGAGGACCCGACTCTCAAAAGAACGAGCCCAGCCAGGAGTACTTGGAGCAGATCACCGGCAGCATGACTTCTAGCTTTCAATTGTACTTAAATTTTATATGCCATTGTTTAGGCATTGCTTTCCATCATTGTATTTTTCTTTTCAAAAGCAGTTGTAATGTAAATATGAATGTTAATAAAAGCTGGTGTTTATATTACATCTCTTGTCATTCTTATGCATTTTATTTATATATTGTTTATTTACGCTTAGCGTGTTTACTTCTGAGTAAATACGTCGCGGCTCGTCTATTTTCCCGTACATTGGGAAGCGGGGACAACTGGACTTTAATTCTTTAAAAAAAAACCACTTGATTTAGAAACAGTACTCTCTTCAGAACCCGTCGACCAATGTGAAATCAGATGGGTTTTGACCAGGCCTTTTACTTGTCAAATGCCGGTAAGTGATAATGGCTCTAGGTCTAAACTCACCCTTTGCACCACCCTACATTCTGTCACTTCACAATAGGATTGGCCCTAGATCTGCAAAATCCGGGGAGGATGGTTTTGATATGTAATGATATGCAATGAAGGAAGTTGCCTCTTTTATTATAGCAGAAGTTGTTCCATACACTTGAAATAAAAAAAGCCGATCTAAACAGAACAAACCAAAGACTTACAATTGATAATTATTAACTAAGTAGAGAACGTCAATTATTCTCCATTCTGGCAAGAAGAGCAACCTTCAAGCTATCTTCTTCCTCAAAGCCTAATGGCACTCTCACCATCACATCCTGCAAGGTCACTCCGTTCCTGCAAGACATGCTGGCATGATGAACTTGTATCTCCAAATCCCTCAACACCTCCATGAGCCTCGCTGTCGGGTAGCTCAAATTCGCCGACTGCACCCTAACGAGCGCGTCGCCCCCTAGCAGTTTCACTTCGAGCTCGATGCTCATCGGCCCCGATGTCAACCTGGCAGCAACACTAGCCTGAATCCCAACCGATGTTTCCTTCTTTAGCCGTTTCTCTTTCTGCTCCAGCTCGTCCACCTTTGCTGTCAGCTCTTTGATATAGGACACCGCGTCATCAAGCAGCGACGCCTTGTCCATTCTCGAAACGTTGGGGACGACGGAACGGAGAGCGTAGAACCGGTGATTGAGCTTCTCTCTCCGCTGCCGTTCCGCTTCCACGTGGTTTATCAGGGTCTCTCTCCCCGTCCCGGGCTTCCTCCCCCGTTTCTTCATTCTGACGTTCTCGACCATCACCGGTCTCTCTTTGGAATCCGGACGATCGGAGTTGACGAACTTCACATCAGACGCTCCGAACAAAGCCTTCACCTGCTGGACCAGGTCCAAGTTCTCGAATATCGGATCGGACGAACCCAGTTCCAGCACGCCGTCACCGACAGGCAAGCAGACCAGCGTCTCGATCCCGTGAAGCTGGGCCTCCCGTGCCCGATTGCATCCGTAACCCTGCAACGCATTCACCCCCGTCAGCCAGACGGGCGTGTGAGACCCGTAAGCATGTGCAGGGGCAGCGGGCTCGCCGGCCGTAAACGAACGAGTCAGGGACAGCACGTAGAACCACTCGAGGTCGTCCACATCGGGCGCGGGCCTCGGATTATTTGGGAAGGCGTCTTTGAGGTCGACATCGTGATTTCCTTGGAAATAGCCGTCACCGAAGGTGAGGCCGTGGTCGAGGGAGGGGCGCCAGACGATGCCGTAGGACCACCACTCGGGGCGGGAGTTGAGGAGGCATTGGACACGGTACTCGAGGGTCTGCGGAGCCGAAGAAAGCTTTTGTATTGACTGGTGAGAGCAAGATGAAGATGATGGTGATGGGAGCGAGTGAAGCTCCCCCATTTTTTTTTTTTTGCGTGTGTGTGTGTGTTATAGGTGTTATGGAAAATAGTGTGGCGAGTGATGGGCATAAATATGGGCGTTTGCGAAATTGAGGAAGCGTGGATTGTTTTGCCGTACAATTATTGAGGTGGAGGCGTGTGTTGGTGGGGCCCAATTGTATGATGTATTATAGCGTTTTATTCTTCTCCAAATTTTAGTTAAATTATTTTTGTCAGCGGACATGGGGACCATATAGAGGACGACGACACGTATTGGATACAAGACATTCCCATTAGGGCGAGGACCAACCGACAAAAATATAGGTCCAAGGACGGATCCACGGACCATTATCACTTATCAGCGGTGATATCGTGATGTTATAAAGTTAAATTGAATGCAACTATATAAAAATTGTCAGGTAATTTGAAAAGAGGTATTAAAAATGTAATTTAATTTACAAATCAATAGGAAAAAAAACTTTTCCTAACAAGGAAAAACAGAATGAGATTTAAATCCTACACATGATCTAAAATGTAATTGTGTACGAATGAGGAATTGAACCCTTAAACCTTTTTAATGATGCATGATATTGGGAACTCCCCAGATCATGACATGTGGCAGATCACAGGCGCCTCCGCCACGGCTCCGCGAATCTCACCAGACGAGAGATATCCGTCGCCCCACGATCCCGCGTTCCACGCCGTCGCGTTCCCCCATTAACAAGCGTATCTCGTCATTCATTGGGGATCCCGCCATTCTCGCATGAGCAACGCTAGGGGCGTAACGGCTGGCGAGAATCTCGCGCCCGCTAACCAACGGCTGCCGCTATATAAACCCCCTCTCAGACGACTCAGGTAAGGCAATTCTTAGCTAATAGGCCGCCACTCTGCCCAAATCATTGGAGGGTCCACGATGGTACAACCACCCCGGGACTTCTTCGCAGGTAGCTTGGCTTCGCATCAAATCAAACCCATTGAGATCCACACGCCTCAGGAGACAAGCCTCAAACCCAATCTCAGCCGTTCGCCAACGCTGTCGGCAGATCGTCGGAATACAACATCTGAAAGAGTTCCAGAGCTCCATCACTTCTGTTGTTGGCATCACTTCTGTTGTTGGGAATCAAACACATACCAAATTTAGCTAATGCATAGTTTTGTTACACACACATACATATATACATGTATGAATATGTATATATCTATGTTCAAAAAGTTACAAACGCTCATTCGAAATTGATATTAGTCTTTTTTTTGGTCAAATTTGCATGTACGCACGTGACCCTTCTTAGTCTCTAAGTGGATCGCCATGGCTATAACTATAAATCACACAGACATAGGGTACGAGAATTTTTAATTTTTGATTGTTTTTATTTTGGGGATGTGGAAAGCTAATAGGGATCAAGTGCAAGGATAAAATGGCAATTATAATCACAAAAAAAAGGATAAAATGGCAAAGGCTGAAGAAGCTTGGAGAGGTTAAGGTGCTATTCTGAACCTTCATTCCTTTGTATCAATCCGACTTACGCTATGAAGGTACATGCTGGTACCTGGTTGTAAAATCCCATTTCATTTAACGTATTTAGTGTTAGATCTGATGGAGGTGACGGATATACTTTCTGCTAAATATTGAAGATGATTCTTCTATGAGATGAGATGACTCTCCTCCCCAATCTTTAGTTTTTTTAATCAAAGCTTTAAAAATTGACAAAACGAGGCCTGCAGGGACCATGCAGGCCCAAACTGCAGTGATCACTCATGTGGCCCTGTGGGGTCCGCTGGCTATTATGCAGTTAGACCGTGCACTCCACAGGCTTATGTGAGAGTCCACTGCAGTTTGACCTGCAGGGTCCTTGCAGGCACCGTTTTCTCTTAATAATCTATCTTCAAAAAACCTTATTATTTTAACTTAAATTCGTTAAAACCCTCTATGTTTCCAACCAAAATTTTTAGACATCTTTTCAAATCTATGATCTTAACTAAGCCTGTAAATGGTTCATGTTAGGTCTAGCATGTTTCAACCCAAATCCGTTAGATTTTTGTCAACCCAGATTTACCTAAAGTGTGACTAGTCTTCTCGTCATATAAACTGTAACAACCGTAAAATTCGTATACCTTCCACTACTACATTATGGGGTTGCCTCTATGGACTCAGGAATCCGTAGGGGCAAATATTTCTTGCCCCTACGGATTTATCCGTAGGACCACATCGTTGTCCCTACGGTGCCTTACGTTCTAATTTTTTGTTTGGCCCTACGGAGCCGCAAATGGTGGACCTACGGTTATATCCGTAGGGGCATCTAAATAGGTTATTAATAAAAAAAGCACAGAAAAATTATTCATCGTTCCCAAAATTTCTCTCTCTCACTCCCGCGCCTCTCATCGCCTGTTCCCGCGCCTCGTCGCCACCGTGCTCCGCGCCTCGTCGCCACCTTCGTCGGTCGTTCCCACACCTTCGTCGACTTCCCGCGCCTCGTCGCCACCTTCGCCGATCGTCGTCGACCACCGATTTCTGTCGTCTCCTCCACCGCACGCACGGTTAGTAATTAGATCCCAAATTATTTTTAATTTTGATGATGTAGTCTAGGGTTCAGGCCAGGTTCGGGTAGGGGTGAGGGTTTGGCATCGGCGTCGGCGTCGGCATCGGGTTCGGTTAGGGTTAGGGTTAGGGTTAGGGTTCGGTTGTGGGGTTCAGTTGGGGTTGGGGCTGGGGCTGGGGCTAGGGTTCGGTTGGGGTTGGGGCTGGGCTGGGGCTGGGGCTAGGGTTCGGTTGGGGTGGGGCTGGAGTGGGGCTAGGGTTCGGTTGTGGGTTGGGGCTGGGCTGGGGCTGGGGGATCGCAGCCGCGGTAGATGGTGGAGGAGCCGGGGCCGATCTTATGCAGGTCCACAATATAGTCTATGACGATATTGCCCCAATTACCATGGAGACATGAGGAGACATGGGAAGAATTCGTGTCTTTCGTGCTGTAGTTTTTGGTGTCTTTAACTAAAAATAAATAATGATAATCAAAAACTACTGTTCAACAATTACTACATACAGATATTATCTTCAGACCGCAGAGTTATTATATTAATTATGAAAATTGTATTGCAATGTAGGATGCTGTAATAACTCTTTTGTATCCCTTTATGCATGAAATCAGCAAGTTGACACATTGAGTCACAATTATCTCTTCTCATAAATGCAGCACAAATTTTAGTTGTACAATAAAAAATAGCTCAATATAATCCCTTATATCTCTTTGTAGATAAGTAGCTGCAACTATAGTACCATCAATCAACAGGAGTAACTATCTTCTAGTAATTGAATTCTCAATTGAATCTATAAATCCTAAATTTTTGCAATAATTTAACCCGAAATCTCAACCTCAACTCAAACCAAATCGAAACATGTAGGAATTGTCAAATTTGAAAACAATGAAACGAAATTCGAAAATATTTCTTAGAAAGCCGATAGGTTTTCGTGAACATTGAAAGTGTAAGGACGTTCTTTACTTTCGATAGGGTTCGGTTGGGGTGGGGCTGGGGCTAGCTAGGGCTTGGGCTTCATCACCTGATATAGCGAAATACAAAGCGCACTTCAGTACACCCGACCTTATTGAGTTTCCTATTGAAGTTCTCGGTCAAACGGCATATGCATATTTTTATTTGCCATGAAATCCCAATTATCAAGCTACCGAGGACGAAAAGCCACCTTCGTTAGTCGAGAGTCATGGTAATAGACTTGTCATTAGATCATAGTCAATTGTTTTTCTTATCATTTTCTTGATCCAGATGCTAATCAACTTGTTAATTAGTTACTGTTTTTATGACGTATTTGTCTATATTTGTTGACAGTGGCCTTTCTTTTGGATGAACATGTTTTTTTGATGCATGTTTCAGTCATGTGAATTCATATGTTGCGTATAACGCTTTATGATATCAGTATCCTACATTTGTAGTTTTAATTGTTGATTGTTATAGATGAATGCCATTGCAATAATAGTTTTTGGTAGATGAATGCCATTGCAATGTAGGATGATCAGTTCTATCAATCTTGATCTCAATGGTTTAAAATCATGTTACACATACAATACGAATGCACAACAAACGCATCATTAGAGAGTGATTCAAGATGTTCAAGTTAAAACCAATATATGATACTCGATGATAATATGAAACCTTCATATTCTCATCGATACTCATATATGAAACTAAAAGCGCCACTTATTCCCCGTCTATCGGTTAACATACGTGCGATATTCGTCGTGATATAGAACTATACGAAACTTGTTAAATATCGGACAGTATAGCTCGATACTAACAACCGTGGTATGGTCTATGCGACGAGAAGATTCAATCGTAAGGTAACCGATGGATTTGTCCCGTGTGGACAAGTTAGGAATGTATAAAGCAAACACCTTCATTCACTTGTGTTTTCATTCGTTTCGAGATATTTCGTCGGTACCTTTCCGCTGGTTCTCCGTGTACAAAGATAGATTAGATGTTCATTTCAACGTTGTTTCACAGGTTTGAAATGATTATCTATTCTATTACAGTGTACTCGGAGAACAGCGGGGAGGTGCTGCCGAAATTTACTCGAAACGGTTGAAAGCACAAGTAATGGGTGTTCGCTCTATACATTCTTAATGGGATAGAAGCCTTACTCCCGACAGCCGAAACACACACATACAATAAGAATACACAACAAACGCATAATTAGAGAGTGATTCAAGATGTTCAAGTTAAAACCAATATATGATACTCAATGATAATATGAAACCTTCATATTCTCATCGATACTCATATATGAAACTAAAGGCGCCACTTAGTCCCTGTCTATCGGTTAACATACGTGCGATATTCATCGTGACATAGAACTATACGAATGTTGTTAAATATCGGACGGTATAGCTCGATACTAACAACCGTCGTATAGTCTATGCGACGAGAAGATTCAATCGTATGGTAACCGATAGATTTGTCCCGTGTGGACAAGTTAGGAATGTATAAAGCAAACACCTTCATTCACTTGTGTTTTCATCCGTTTCGAGATATTTCGTCGGTACCTTTCCGCTGGTTCTCCGTGTACAAAGATAGATTAGATGTTCATTTCAACGTTATTTTACAGCATTGAAATGATTATCTATTCTATTACAGTGTACTCGGAGAACAGCGGGGAAGTGCTGCCGAAATTTACTCGAAACGGTTGAAAGCACAAGTGATGGGTGTTCGCTCTATACATTCTTAATGGGATAGAAGCTTTAACCCCGACAGCCGGAACACACACATACAACAAGAATACACAACAAACGCATAATTAGAGAGTGATTCGAGATGTTCAAGTTAAAACCAATATATGATACTCGATGATAATATGAAACCTTCATATTATCATCGAGTATCATATATGAAACTAAAAGCGCCACTTAGTCCCCGTCTATCGGTTAACATACGTGCGATGTTCTTAGTGACATAGAACTATGCGAAGGTTGTTAAATATCGGACGGCATAGCTCGATACTAACAACCGTCGTATAGTCTATGCGACGAGAAAATTCAATCGTATGGTAACCGATAGATTTGTCCCGTATGGACAAGTTAGGAATGTATAAAGCAAACACCTTCATTCACTTGTGTTTTCATCCGTTTCGAGATATTTCGTCGGTACCTTTCCGCTGGTTCTACGTGTACAAAGATAGATTAGATGTTCATTTCAACGTTGTTTCACAGCTTTGAAATGATTATCTATTCTATTATAGTGTATTCGGAGAACAGCGGGGAGGTGCTGCCGAAATTTACTCGAAACGGTTGAAAGCATAAGTGATGGGTGTTCGCTCTGTACATTCTTAATGGGATAGAAGCCTTAACCCCGACAGCCGGAACACACACATACAACAAGAATACACAACAAACGCATAATTAGAGAGTGATTCGAGATGTTCAAGTTAAAACCAATATATGATACTCGATGATAATATGAAACCTTCATATTCTCATCGATACTCATATATGAAACTAAAAGCGCCACTTAGTCCCCGTCTATCGGTTAACATACGTTCGATAATTTATTCTTTTCAACGACAAACGCACACACAAAGCATATACACGGATTTTCTCCTTTGTCAGTAACTATCCCGTTCTTATATTTCTCAATATAGTCACCATAACCTACAATTTATATGTTATACAGTCTAATATGGCCCATGAGTACGTCAGAGTTAAGGACTGGATGTATGTGGATTGGCAACAACGTATGTAACTTAAGTTTGTCGCAGGAGTTGCTGTTTTCATTGAATTTGCACGCCCACATAATAAGATCATAATAGAGAAGATTCTCTGTCTGTGCGATAGATGTGGCAATAAGTACTGGCAGAAGATAGAATTGGCAGAGCTTCATATTGTAAAATATGGGTTTACTAGACTTTATACAACTTGGAAATATCACGGGGAAGGAGAAGAATGCAGTAATGCGGCAGAAGAAGAAGGAGAACACGATAATGCCGTAGGAGAAGAAGGAGAATTCGGTAATGCGGCAGAAGGAGAAGACGGTAATTTATTTCCATCAGAAGAAATGGAGGATATGGTAGAGGCTGCCCTAGGTGAATCTATTCGTACCGAAGATGACATTCCTTCCGGTCAAGGACCGCGTGCGGATAAATATGAAAATTTCATGAATGATACTAGAAAACCAATTTATGAGAATACGAAGTATTCCACCCTCTCATGGTTCGTCCATCTTTTCCAGATTAAGTGTCTAAATGGATGGAGCAACAAGTCATTCATAATGCTTCTTTCGTTCTTGAAAGATTCTATGCCCCCGGGAAATAACGTGCCCGACAGCTGGTACGGAGCCCAGAAGATGATGTCTGATTTAGGTCTAAAGTGCGAGAAGATTCAAGCATGTCCTAAAAATTGCGTGTTGTACCAGAAAGAGAATTCAGATTTGAAAGAGTGTCCAACATGCGGAGAGGTCAGGTATAAGCCGAAAGATTTTGATAAGAAGCCTGATATACCTGTCAAGATAGCACGATACTTTCCCATAACACAGAGGCTACAGAGGCTATTCAGGTGCAAGAAAATAGCCGAGGCAATGATTCGGCATCACCGTGCTCCTCCAAGTGAAAATGGAAAAATGAGCCATCCAAGAGATTCACCGGCATGGAAGGATTTCGATAGGAGGCACGCAATATTCAGTAGCGATTCTCGCAATGTCCGGCTCGGACTGGCTACTGATGGCTTCTGCTCATTCAACTATATGGCTGGAAGTTACCGTACATGGCCCGTTGTAATGATAATTTATAATCTGTCGCCTTGGTTGGCTATGGACCAGTCATACTTTATGATGCCTCTTCTTATCGACGGACCAAACTCACCGGGAAACAATATCGACGCCTATCTCCGACCTCTGATCGAGGAGTTGAAATCTTTGTTTATTGATGGTGTAAAGACATACGATGCAAACACAAATACAACCTTCATACTGCGTGCGGTTTTAATGTGGACAATTAATGACTTTCCTGCGTATGGAATGCTATCAGGTTGGTCCGTACATGGTTATAAAGCATGTCCTCATTGTCATGAACACACAACATCGAAATTCTTGAATTTTAGCAGGAAGGTTTGTTATTGCGGCCATCGACGTTTCTTGCCTCCAGACCACCCCTATAGGTTAGACACGGCTCACTTTGATGGTCATCAGGAGCTTCTTGGACCTCCATCCCTATTGTCCGGAGAGGACGTGACTGCTCAATGGGATGGTTACAATAATGTGACCTTTGGGATGGATCCGACGAAACAGGTTAAACCACCATTTTGGAACAAGTTAAGCATTTTCTTCGAGCTTCCGTACCGGTCAACAAATTTAGTGCGTCATTGTCTGGACGTCATGCATATAGAGAAGGGAGTATCAGAGCACATACTCAACTTTCTTCTTTGTAAAGACGGGAAATCGAAAGACAACCTGAATGCTCGGATGGATCTACAGGAGTAGGGAATAAGAAGTGAATTGCACCCTAGACCGGTAGCGGGTAAACCGGGCAAGTTTATACTTCCCAATGCCGCTTATCATATGTCACAACCAGAGAATAAAAGATTCCTGCAGGTGTTGGATGATTTGAAAGTTCCCACAGGTTTCTCAGGATCATTCAGCAAGAAAATAAAAATTGTGAAAGGCAAGATCGATGGGCTGAAAAGTCATGATCACCATGTTATCGTGGAGCAACTTCTTTCATTAGCCCTCAGGACTTCTCTCCCCGAATCGGTTGGTCTAGTAATCAACGACCTACGTTATTTTTTCAGAGAGTCGTGTGCTAAAACACTGGAGGTTGTGACGCTGGATAAACTAGAAATTCTATCGCGTTGATACTTTGCAAGTTTGAGCGTATTTTCCCACCGTCATTCTTTGATATCATAATACACTTGACGGTTCATCTTGCAACTGAGGCTAAGTTAGCCGGACCAGTCAAATATCGATGGATGTATCCCGTCGAGAGGTACGTGTAATTTTTCGTTTCGCGCAATTTATAAATTTATTGTTGTCCTGTATGCCCGTATTTATTTATTCAACATATTTTCATTAGGTACCTCTACACTCTTAAAAAGTATATACGCAATAAAAATCGACCGGAGGGTTCTATTATGCAAGGTTATCTTCTTGATGAAGCAACCACATTTTGTTCCTGCTATCTGGACAAGAACATTGAGACAAGACTTAACCGGCCTCGAAGAATTCAAGACGGGCCATATGGTAAAGCCGAGTATAAGAGGGTAGACACTATGTTTATCAACAAGATATACCGGTTTATCTTGCTTAATTGCACATGTCTTGAACAAATTAGAGAGTAAGTTTTTTTGGATTAATTGTTATATTTGTGTTTGTGTGTGTATGAAATGATATAATATTAATGTCACCATTATTTGTCAAAAACAGAATTCATTTTAACGAGGTACGTGAGGGGCATCCTGATTGTAACGAAGAACGATTGGAAAAATATCATCAGGATAATTTTTGTGATTGGGTCATAGATCATGTAAGTTATTCGAATAACATTTTATTGCTATCAGTTTCAATCTAAACTTGTATCGTTATGTATTTTTCATAAAATTTGTTTTGTTAGATCCACGATCCGAACTTGTCTGCATCATTTGAGAGTGATTCAAGATGTTTAGCTCAATTTCCTAGTATGGAGGTTGCATATTACAAAGGATTTGGTGTCCTTGGATATAAATTCGAAGTTAAGGACATAGAGACATCTAGAACCACTCAGAATAGTAGGATTGCGACGGTAGGATCGGACGGTGTGATTTATTATGGGTACTTAAATTGTATACTCGGCATCCACCATCCCGGACGATCAGAACCCTTTTATATATTCCAGTGTACATGGTACGATACGCGAACCGATACGGATAAGTGGAGAAGCAATCTTGGGACTTGAAAAGATGAATATGGATTGACCAGTGTGAACACACTTCGATTTTACGGTCAGGAAGATCCGTTTATCTTTCCGAACCAAGCGTTCCAAGTATACTACTCACGGTGTTTGATGAATCCGTGATGGAGTGTTATATGCTGATGGAAACCCAGAGATGTCTACGATGTCCCAGAATTCGAGGACAGCGATGAGGATGAAGAAGAGAGAAGGCTTAGAGTGCTCCGACCGTCTGTTTCGAAGGACGTGTTGTCTTCGGCCGATCATGAAGTTACGTGGGTTAGAAATTGTTGGATATAGTGCCTTCAAAGTCAATTATTGGATCGCAGGTACATGATTGCAATGATTGAGGAGGACCTATACCGGTGCACAGTCTTACTCGAGATGATAGTATGCTATCTGGTTTGCCTTTATCAGTCGTGTATAGGTTCAGGTGACTGATCACTGTTACACGTTGATAGAGCCCTTAGGATCTTGCTTGACTACCAACAGTATGATGGCGATCATATACGTGAGAGTTGGGTAGTCTATAAGCACATCCTTAATTGTGGTCCCTAGTCGTGGGAGTTTCGAGACAGGGCATCGATACTCCGGAGTAGACTAGTGTATACAGTCGAGACCCCGACGAGGGGCGGTGGCTGGTCTCATAAGCCACTGGTGTCAGTTGGATCACCTAAGATGTATACATGTGCTCATTGGGTTATGAGTACATCGGACAGGACTCGCCGGGAACCTGCTAGTTGGTATTATACCTAGCGTCAGATGGCAGTTCTCTGGTGACATGTGTACAGGTTAGTTCATCGACCTGAGGTCGTCATTTGTCTCGTGTGAGTTCCCACTGTGCTTTGATTTCTACCCTACCACGGCTCAAAGGAGTCGTGCAAACAGGTATTTTTTTGGTACAGTCCTGAGCCATATAGAGGCAAGTGAGCGGATCGGCAGGGGATTCGTCTCTCCCGGTATTGGGGATGAGATCGCGCTGTGTCTAGGAAAGCCATTACACCAAGTCCTTGGCCAAGGCAGGTAAGAATTACTGGTAAGTATTCCGGTAGTTTCTCAGGGTGTTCAGGGCTTGTCTCCGACACGACTTATACCGCTATTGGGGGTCTGACGTTACCAGCCCCTAGGCCCGATATGCGATACTCATAGATGAACGGACCGGACTGTATGTATATTGTCACTGTTAGGCTCAGTAGGGTTTCAGGATGAGTTCGCTCATCGGCTACCCTTAAGGTCAGTACATGGGCAGCCGTTACGCACAGCTAGTGCCGCCGATGGCTTATGGTTAAACCCACTGCCAGGGTACTGACGAGTCATTAGAGTCCCCTACAGATGGTTTCCCAAGTTCGGGCGAAACGTTGTAGAGACCGTATGGTTTTATGGCACGGTTCGGAAAATGCACGTGCGTTTACGCACATGTCATATTTCGGGCAGATAATACTGGTGGGCTTTGGTTTAAGCCGGATCCGAGTATTATACTTTGTAGATATAATATCTTTGTCTCAGATGCATTTGTATTCGGTCGTAATATAAATGCGGGTTTATTTATACAGTTACAGGGTTATCCTGAAATTCGTTTCGGGATCGCTTTTGGAAGTTGCCAGTTTTTTATCACCCGCTTTAACATTCGGTTAAATGCGGATTTATCTTTTCTTGAGGGTGAGTCATGAGTGTGAAAGCTTCTAGAAGAGGTGACTAGGATTAGTGATTCATAGGTTGCATTAAATGATTTGATGATGTGTTATTATGACTCATTGTTTCATTTAATGTTATGCAACGTGTTAATTTGACTCATACTTTTCTTTTAGTGCTAATGGTCATCTTCCTTGGCTCCTACACTCACCCCCTCTTCTTATAGTGGCTGGCCCCTTCTTGGAAAGATGATGGTTGTTTTTAGAAAATAGTTTATGATAGATTTTGGTTCATGGAAATTTGATGTGATTTGGTTCATGAAATTTGATAGCTCATTTCTCTTTTCATTCCATTCAAAAGGTAACTTCATTAACCGTTCATCCATGGCTTCAGATGAAGCGAGACAAAGTGTTCTACTCATTCTCTACATCAATCTTGGTTACCTTTTTTAGCAAACTTGATGACCGAGTTGCCTCGGTATAGAGGCGGGAGCCCGTTTAAAGATCCGTAGATGTGGTGCCACCTCGACGAGGAGCCTGGAGATCAGAGCAGCCGCAACGGAGCGTGGGATGATGGTTAAAGACCGAAGGACTCGGATCGTTCGGTATAACATTTCTACCCATTTTGTAGTTTATTAGTTTAGCGTTAATGGTAGATCCGGGTTATAGTATGCGATAGCGCCAGTTATAAAAATTTTTGTTCCGCATTTGGCGTCTGAAAGACGGCCGGGGCGCTACCTAGACTTACATGATATCAGAGCCACGCCATTAAGTTTTACTAACTTGTTCTAACGCGTTTAAAATATCGATCGAACGGAATTTCGAAAACTACAATTTTCTGTACAAAGTTTTTGTCGAATATTTAAACAGGCCTAAAAATCATTTTGGGCATCTCAGAAAATCATGCAGGCTTTTTGAAGAACATTGTAGAAAACTGGACTTCTGATTCGACCGTATGTCCGCGGAACCGCTGCCAATACCTTGCTTTGGCTGCGGATCCGCGGCCGTCTAGGTGCTTCATTGTGCCAAATTTCTACAGTAGGGTCTTCATTGAAAATTATGGTTTCTGGAATATTTCTTTTGGGCCCAGATTTTGTTACTGTACTGCAGATATACGTGGGGCCCACTTCGGAAAGTTTTGTCGATCGAAATTTTAAACGTGTTCGTTTACAGTATTTACGTTATATCTCCGATCGTAAATGTCATTCGAGCGGTAAATTGCGTCTAATTGCTATAGCCCTTTTAGATGGATTTGCGAACGTGACATTCGTGTTGATGTTCTGTGTTGTGCTGTGATGTTGTGGATTTGTCGTGGTGGATAGCAGTGTGCAATGGTAGTGCAGTTTGGATTTATTTGTACATTTGATATTGCGGGGCGAGCGTCCAACATGTGGACTGCCGTCACTGCCTGTTTGTATAATATTCTTTTGGGGCACGACCGGGCTGAGGTCGATGTACCTGTTGTAAATATTTTTCATTTCTATACTAGGTTTTACCCCATGACGGAGTGCACGGATAGCCGGGTTCTAGGGGGCAACGGGTCCGCATCTCATGGCTTTGAGAGGCAGATGGGCCTCACTCTAGAATTGACAGACTATTCACCGCACTCTTAGGGGGTACAGGTTGACCCAAGGAGAGGTGCTCAAGTTACAGGATTCCGTGAAGTGCAGGGTGGTCCATTCACTATGCTGTAGGGGGCTGCCTCGCTTCAGGTTTTGCCGGGTAACTTGCCGCACCCGTAGGGGTCTAGGTTTCATTGCACAGGATATCCACACGACCAGAGGAACGTCGGGTTTCAGCAGCGGCTCTGTGAAACCCGGGGATCCTATATTATCTGAATTGTTCTGTGATTCTTATTACTTTTCTATAATGTTGCATATTATCACATCTGGAGTGATTATTGTATATTGGTATATATACTAGTAGATGTTGTATATGTTTTACACCTACGCTAGTCTATTCCCCGCTCTGTCGTTAGTTAAGTAACCTAACGGGTGATGATGGGATCCAGTGATGAATGCGGATGGCATATACGTACATTTTATTTTCGTTCTTTTCTGTTGTGATTAAATGATGGGACTGCGTTGATTCTGATCAATGAAAAGGAAAACAAACATGTTTGGATGTTGTTGGAACAGTTTTAAAAAGTGTTATTACAAAGACGTTTTCTTTTGTTTTGCACAGTGGTATTTAGTTGGAATATCCTGCACCTCATTCGACGAGGCAAGGGCCGATATCCCTTCACCGGGAGTGACCCCTTGGGCAGAAGTTTGTGTCAGGGTAATAACTTCACTATAGTCGATTACAAGTTGCTTTGCATCGCGGTATTCAGTTGGAATATCCTGCACCTCATTCCACGAGGAAAGAGCCGAGATCCCTTCACCGGGAGTGACCTCTTTAGCAAAGGTTTTCGCCACTATAATTTTATAAAAAGCTATCAGGTTCCTTCAACGAGATCAAGTTCATTACGTTAAAGGTTTTTCGCCAAAAACCAGCCGTAGCCCTCCGTCATTTCTTATGGATGGTCAGTAGTATTCAAGCTATGTTTGTTGGCTTTCGTCAAGGCATAGTGTTTGGTAGCTGCTGGGGTATTCATTTGTTGCATAGATAGATGAGTTGGTTTGGGACAGTCGTATTATCTTGTTGGCTTTCGTCAAGGGTATGTACCGGTGGGTTCGAATTAACAAGATAATGACGGGAAGAACTTGACATGTGACTTATGATTTGTTGGCTTTCGTCAAGGTCATAAGAACATGGGGTAAAAATCACATTGGGAGTTTCTAAAGAAACTGAAACTTGCCAGGTTTGCGCATATCTTCTGGAGCGTGATAACGTGAATGGATTCCGTCACGTTATCATACGATGAGAGTTGGATCCCGATTCCCACTGATGAGTTAGTTTACTCTTCGGGTGATCCCGATTGATTCTTCTTTCAGGTTTGGAGGAGAATTTGACAGTACAGTGGGAGGTTTCCTGATTAGATAAAGTGATAACTATTCTGATCTAAGTTAGAGTGCGCGCAGAGTATTTCTTTTCTCTCTCTCTTTGGCAGCGACCTTTGATCGACCCTAGACTATGACTCAGTGACCAAGTTGACCGAACCTTCTTAAAATACTGGCTTTTGGATTGTCTAAGTTGCATAAGTCATTGCCACTCCTTCTTTTACCCTTTGCATTTCTCAGAACACCCCGTATTACTACGGACATCCACTTCTATTGGATAGATCCATCGTATGGTTATATACGAACTCGAAGGGACTTCTTCGAGGATGGATCCAGGTTCAGGAGAAATAGAATTGGTTTATTCAGTTGTCTTTTATTATCACCTTCTCTCAGGTTGGGAGGGCTCCTTAGTTTAGGAGAGTACACCTATTACGCTTATTGGATAGTCTTCTTCCAAACTATAGGCAGGTGCCGAAAGGTAGGGAATGAAGAAAACCAATTAGCCTAAGTAGGGTGTACAGAAGGTAATATGTAAAGACAAAATAAAGGGATTAGAAAAAGGGCAAAGTAAATTGTGACTGCTATCATCACGACCAAACCGCGTACTTCATCGCCATTCCTATTTCACCTTTGCTTTTTTCCCCAGTTCGGGAGAAATAGAATAATGTATTATTCAGTTGTCTTTTATCATCACCTTCTCTCAAGTTGCGAGTACTCCTTGGTTTAGGAGAGTACACCTATTATTCTTACTGGATATTCTTCTTCCAAACCATAGGCTGGTGCCGAACGGTAGGGAAGGAAGAAAACCATTTAGCCTAACGATGGTGTACAAAAGGTAATGACTAAAGACAAATAAAGGGATTTGGAGAGATGGCAATGAAATATACGATTAAAGTCATGAATTGGATTATGGAAGATGCATTACTAGGAATATCAGGATACCCCTACGAAACATTTTCATGTTTCAGTGCATTGTTAAAGGAAAACTGTTTTCCCGATTAGATACTTACTCCAGGGTATGTATTTACCTGGTCTGATTCTCACATCTGTATGGTTTTACAGATGCTGAGTGGGAGTAGATTATTGGGAATCAGGTAATCATCTTCATTATATCGGAATTCGTTGTAATTGGTGATATTTGAGGAAATTGCCTGGGTTTTTGCCAGACGGCATGTATTTGGTTTTGAGTATCCGTTGTTATGCACCAATTTCAAAATGATATATCTGTACGTTCATTTTTATAAAGTGAGATATAACTTTTTGAAATTATGTCCGTGACATTTACCTATATCAGTTGACGATTGGGTAAGGAGTATTGAACAACGGAGTAGTTCTTAACCATAAGTACAGTTTTCAACCTACGATGCACAGGTTTTGAGTTATTCAACTCAGCGGACTTATACAGAGTATTGTATGTTGTCCAGTGTCCATCAGGACAAAAGGGTTGGTCCTCGTACTATGTTCTGTTTACTTATGACTTCTCTAGTTTTTTGACAAGTGTTTCGTAGAAATAGAAGGTCTAAGTTTTGAGAAGTTGTGGATATAAGAATAAAGTAGAGAACCAGATGTCGCAAGTATCGGGATTCTTCAAAGAGATCGAAAATGTAGATTCTTGTGATTGGTATTCAGTTGATAGTAATGGTTTTAAGAAACTTATTTCTCTTTCAGGTTACTCATAATTGGATGTATTCTTAAGTTGAGTAATGCTGATTAGCCTCTCTCCATTAAGTTGATATGCACTGGAGACAGCTGCATGATTAAAATCTGATTCCAGTTAAATAAGTGCTAAAGTTTCTATATTGGATATAGAATGGTTCATATCTTAACGATGTTAAGGTACGGGGAATTTTCCGGCTTATGCTTAAAACCAAACTCTGGATAACTCAAGGCACGTTTCTGTAATGGCAGTTTGCGGGTTGACCTGGGCTATGACGATGGTTGATTTTCTACCATCTGGAAGATCAATAGTGATATTGTTCTTGACTCGCCACAGTTTTAGAAAAATGGATTTTTTTTCAGAAAACAGTAGTGGGAGTATAGTAGAACTGGAAGTGATTCTAGAACCGCAAATGATTACGGAAAATTTAATAGGACCTATAGATTCAATAAGGTTTGACATTCCATTAGCCACTCCGCAGATATGGTGGGTAACCTCAGACACCCGAGAAGTACTTCGGTAGCCTCAAGGACGGTGACATGCAGGTTCTTGTTTACCCGGACTTGACACTACTGTTGTTCCAGACTATGAAACCGGATAGGAGGTTAAATATAGTGTCGTTCTAAACTAGTTTTAGAAATGCATGTATATATTATTCTGCCAGAAGGTTGTTGTGGTCAGTGGGAGCAGCGGAAGTATAGTGGGCAGGTAGCTTATGTCTATTTATAGACTTAAGCAGTAATAGCGGAGATAGATCATTTATTTTTGATATGACAGTCATGGCTTTGACTTTATCAGAATAAAGGGATAGATCTGTTAAGAAGGTAGTAGGGTGTGATGTCCTGGTATTTGGATGACATACACAGAGTAAGAAGTAAAATTCCTATACTACGATCGGTTGTGCTGTGGTCGTCACACAGTTGTTTCTCTGCAAAGGATATGGATATAATATCAGACATTCTGGTTTCTAGATCTATGGTTTTAGATCTAGGTTTGGGTAGTTTCCCAATATGGGTACTTTGACCGTATTCTAATAGTATTTAGAATAAATGACTCCTGGCATGGTGGTATACCTGCAGGTGATGGAGTCACCCTCTCTAAAGGTGTCTTACAGACTAAAGGGGAGAGGGATGTGCATGATTGGCAGATCACTTGCTTAGGCAATTGAGTCAATTATGAGATGTCAAGTACCACACCAGATGTTGTTTTTGCACTAGATGCAATAAGTTTATATTAATTCCATCCTGAAGAAACATAAGAAAGCAGTTTTAGAACATAAGTGTATGTTCTACGGATTTGATGATGGCAGCCTCCTCTGGAGACGGTTATCATTCCAGGCTTCAAAGGTGACATGAATGACAGAGTGATTGTCAGAGTTATAGTTTTTCCCTCTGACAAAGGGGGCAGTATTATGGACAGGTGGTCCAAGAGGATACTGTGGGAGGCATGGTGCAGGGTACTGATTAGGTTCGGTTATCGATACAGTCTAAGAAGTTTGGATTTGGAGTTCATTTATGAACTAGGTCCCATCAGATATCCAGACATATTCTAAGACAGGTATTACTCAATTCGGGAGATGGCTTTCTCCGTGAACTTGAGATTAAGAGAGACATAGAAAGGAACATCGGGACGGATCCACTCGCTGAGGCTATTTCTCGAATACAAGAGTTTTACGAATGGGCTTTGTGAAACTGATTAGTAGAGGAGTTGGGTGTTCGGTATCACACGGGCTGTGAGTATGCGACATCGCAATAATTAGCCTTAAGTGCAAGTGGGAGATTGTTGGATATAGTGCCCTCAAAGTCAATTATTGGATCGCAGGTACGTGATTGCAATGATTGAGGAGGACCTATACCGGTAGCACAGTCTTACTCGAGATGATAGTATGCTATCTGGTTTGCCTTTATCAGTCGTGTATAGGTTCAGGTGACTAATCAATATTACACGTTGATAGAGCCCTTAGGATGTTGCTTGACTACCAACAGTATGATGGCGATCATATACGTGAGAGTTGGGTAGTCTATAAGCACATCCTTAATTGTGGTCCCTAGTCGTGGGAGTTTCGAGACAGGGCATCGATACTCCTCCGGAGTAGACTAGTGTATACAGTCGAGACCCCGACGAGGGGCGGTGGCCGGTCTCACAAGCCACTGGTGTCAGTTGGATCACCTAAGATGTATACAGGTGCTCATTGGGTTATGAGTACACCGGACAGGACTCGCCGGGAACCTGCTAGTTGGTATTATACCTAGCGTCAGATGGCAGTTCCCTGGTGACATGTGTACAGGTTAGTTCATCGACCTGAGGTCGTCATTTGTCTCGTGTGAGTTCCCACTGTGCTTTGATTTCTACCCTACCATGGCTCAAAGGAGTCGTGCAAACAGGTATTTTTTGGGTACAGTCCCGAGCCACATGGAGGCAAGTGAGTGGATCGGCAGTGGATTCGTCTCTCCCGGTATTGGGGGTGAGATCGCGCTGTGTCTAAAAAAGCCATTACACCAAGTCCTTGGCCAAGGCAGGTGAGAATTACTGGTAAGTATTCCAGTAGTTTCTCAGGGTGTTCAGGGCTTGTCTCCGACACGACTTATACCGCTATTGGGGGTCTGACGTTACCAGCCCCCTAGGCCCGATATGCGATACTCATAGACGAACGGACTGGACTGTATGTATATTGTCACTGTTAGGCTCAGTAGGGTTTCAGGATGAGTTCGCTCATCGGCTACCCTTAAGGTCAGTACATGGGCAGCCGTTACGCACAGCTAGTGCCGCTGACGGCTTGTGGTTAAACCTACTGCCAGGGTACTGACGAGTCATTAGAGTCCCCTACAGATGGTTTCCCAAGTTCGGGCGGAACGTTGTAGAGGCCGTATGGTTTTATGGCAGGGTTCGGAAAATGCACGTGCGTTTACGCACGTGTCATATTTCGGGCAGATAATACTGGTGGGCTTTGGTTTAAGCCGGATCCGAGTATTATATTTTGTAGATATAATATCTTTGTCTCAGTTGCATTTGTATTCGGTCGTAATATAAATGCGGGTATATTTATACAGTTACGGGGTTATCCTGAAATTCGTTTCGGGATCGCTTTTGGAAGTTGCCAGTTTTCTATCACCCGCTTTAACATTCGGTTAAATGCGGATTTATCTTTTCTTGAGGGTGAGTCATGAGTGTGGAAGATTCTAGAAGAGGTGACTAGGATTAGTGATTCATAGGTTGCATTAAATGATTTGATGATGTGTTATTATGACTCATTGTTTCATTTAATGTTATGCAAGGTGTTAATTTGACTCATACTTTTCTTTTAGTGCTAATGGTCACCTTCCTTGGCTCCTACACTCACCCCCCTCTTCTTATAATGGCCGGCCCCCTCTTGGAAAGATGATGGTTGTTTTCGGAAAAAAGTTTATGATAGTTTTTGGTTCATGGAAATTTGATGTGATTTGGTTCATGAAATTTGATAGCTCATTTCTCTTTTCATTCCATTCAAAAGGCAACTTCATTAACCGTTCATCCATGGCTTTGGATGAAATGAGACAAAGTGTTCTACTCATTCTCTACATCAATCTTGGTCATCTCTTTTAGCAAACTTGATGACCGAGTTGCCTCGGTATAGAGGCGGGAGTCCGTTTAAAGATCCGTAGATGTGGTGCCACCTCGACGTGGAGCCTGGATATCGGAGCAGCCGCAACGGAGCGTGGGATGATGGTTAAAAACCGAAGGACTCGGATCTTCGGTATAACCTTTCTACCCATTTTGTAGTTTGTTAGTTTAGCGTTAATGGCAGATCCGGGTTATAGTATGCGTTAGCGCCAGTTATAAAAGTTTTTGTTCCGCATTTGGCGTCTGAAAGACGGCCGGGGTGCTACCGTAGACTTACAGAAATGATATCGACGATGAAATCCAAGTAGATATGTATAATGCGCCCACGAAACGAAAAAGGTTATCAGTAATATTATATTATTACTTCACATTTTACGATCTATACATATATAGTCAATACTTTTAATGATTGTCTAATACGTCCACGAACTGTTTATCTAGATTTGATGACGATGTCGGGAGCAGCGAGGGGCGGCAGGAGCTCCAGCCGCGGCAGAGGCAGAGGCAGAGGCAGAGCGGTTATGCCGCCCGGAGAGCTGCGTAGGGAGCTTCAGAGGGCCGGTCTTGCACCCAGATCGGAGACCCCTTTGGATGCCTTCTTCCGTGTGGATTTTGCCACACCTCCAGGTAAGTTGCATGCATATCCATTTTGAATGTAATATTATAGATATTCATGCCTGTTTATGTCAAAATTAGTTATATTGTCAATGTTTGATTGTCTAGTTGTTGGTGATGCGTCCACATCAGAGACAGAGGCCACTCCCGCTCCTCCAGGTATGTTTATATATCATATAGTGCATGTATATTGATTTAGAATGCTATATCATAAATATACACACATTCCTTTTGCTCTTACTTAGATAGTAATTTTTATTATTGTCTAGCTGTAGGTGGTGACACCATCGTACCTGCGGGTATATTTATATATCCTATAGTGCATGTATATTGATTTAGAACGTTATATTATTGATCTACACATTCTTTTTGCAATTACTTATATAATCTATTTTGAATTGTCTAATTATATGTGGTGCGTCCACATCTGACGCAGGGGCCACTCCTGCCACTTCCGTACCCTCCGCATCATCTGTAGGTTAGTATGAATAAATATAAAATATTTATTCATTTTAAATATGCTCTATAGAATAAATATGAACTACATGGAAATTTAGCGTCAATGTTTATTTTCTAGTTGGAGAGGATGCGTCCGCATCCGGGACACCGGCTGTTCCTCACCGGAGGAACTATCGTTCCGCTCGTACTGCTGCCCGGGCCCAGGCTCGTGCTTTAGTCACCGGAGGTATATATCACACTTCAATTTTTGTTTAACCTTGATTTCTTAATACAACTTTGTATTAATATTGATTGTCTTGATATTTCTTGCAGACGCAGGGCCTTCCCATCCCCAAAGGGGGACTCGAGGCCCGAATCAGTCCCATAGGCTGAGGCTTGACAGAGCTAGGGGGGATGCAACATTCCCCCTCCTTTTTACCCTTGACTATCGCTATACCGGTCCTCATGCCGAGAGGTTCGGCCGGTATATGGGGGATGAAAGCCGGCTCGTGAAGAACTATCCACTTCACGTTGAGTGGGGCGAGCAGCACTGGCGCTCATTCGCTCTCTTCTTTGATCAGGCTCGGGTATTAATATATATTTTTATTTGATTTATCCAATATATTTATTATCAACACTTGCAATCTAATAACAATGTTTTTTTTGTATTTTCAGTTGGATTGCGATTTTCAGCCTGTACCCGACCCTGATCACCCTGGGAGGGTGCTCGACCTTCATGCTCTGTATAATGGCCTGATGAAGAACATGCAGGCCAAGGTCCGATACAACAGGAATGAGCTGAAGGCCGACTGCTACTCCCTATGGATGGCGACCCCTGAGGCAGAGAGAGCGGCCCTCCTATCTACTCCGGCTTTTGCGAGAGTCGACGTAGAGACATGGCCTCTATTGTGCGAATATTTCGACTCTCAATGCAAACAGGTATGCATTTTAAATGTAATTCATTGTTTAGGATATAATTTATTTTTTGTGTTCCTTAATTAGAAAACTAAATGTGAATGTGTTGTGCAGAAACATGCCGCTCAAAATACAGAGAATAGGAAGTCGACGAAGAGGGGTCGCCCCACTTATACAGGTGGCTCGAGGAATATTTTTCGAGCCATGGAGTTATCGGTAAATTACAATAGACCGGCCTTTGTGATATAATGCAATATTAAGAGTTATTTTCTAATATATCTAATATTAAGAGTTATTTTCTAATATTGCAGACAGCTCAGACCCTGGCGCAAGGTGGTACACCGAGCGTGCTGTCCGCATATCTTGCCGTCTACGGCACCTCGACAGATCCCGCCACGGGCGAGCTTCGATATCCCGACGTCGCTACCCAGGAGTATTGCGTAAGTGTTAATATTTATTCAACCCCTATTTGAAATTTTAGTTTTGGAAGGTTCAAATTTAAATTTTATACTTATACTTTACTGCTTAATGTGGGTGTAGAAGCGGGTGGTTGAGCATGCCGAGACATCGGGGATCGATTTTACCGGACAGAGCGATCCAAGGCTGCTGACCCCAGTCCTGGACGCCGCACACGGAGGGCATCATGGAGATTAGGAGAGAGGCCGGGGACTGGGCCCGAGCAGGGCCCATATAAGGTTGGACTCCACCCCGGCGGTTACTTCCTCCGTCTCCAGTGAGCGGCGTGTCCAGCAGGAACTGGAGAGCTTGAAGGCCACCGTTCAGGAGTTGAAGGAGATGCTGGTATGTATACTACTTAATAGTAAAATATCATGTCATATTATAAATATCAACATATCCAATATTAGTACGTAGCCTGAGCTTATTTGGTTGTAGACTTAGCTTTAATTAATCATACATATATATCTAATTAAAATAAACTACGGTTTTCCAAACTAGATATCTAAATGGGGTTTCGAAATAACTTGATAATGATACGAATTCGAATAATACACAGTTCTTACACGCTTATTACACACGTTAGGTCCAGACGCGACAGGGTACATCGGCCGAGCCTTCACATGCATCTCCTTCGGCTGCGGCTCCGCAAGCCACTACATCGGCTGCGGTTCCGCAGACAGCTCCTATAGCTCCACCGCCCGCTCAGACTCCTGCAGCCGCGCCTCCGCAACCCACTACCTCGACGGCGGCTGCGCAGACCACATCGCCAGCTCCACAGCCTGCTCAGACTCCCGCACGCTCCGAATTGCATGATTTATTGACCGAGGAGCAGGCACGCCAGATTCTAGCGTTTATCAGAGGTGGAGCGGGACCGAGCTAGGGTAGCTTTTTGGTTCTTATTTTTTGAAACATGTATTTATTTAAATGATACATATTGTACTACATTTTGAAGGATATTGATATTGGTGGTCCTACGGTGTTTATATTTATATCATATTCTGTTTTTTGGTTTCTTTTGTATATTATATGCGTGAGATGTGATTATGAATACTGTGATATATGTTGTGTGATGATTAATTTTATATTTGATTGATGTATATATTATTGTGCACAGGGCGAGAAAAAAAATAGGCAGCCCTTTTTTAAAAAAAAGAAGATAATATGTACCTACGGATTAATCCGTAGGTACACACGTTGCCCCTACGGATTAAACCGTAGAGGCAAAATATCAGAATAACTGATATTTTCCCCTGTGATCTCAGTATCGAGGGGTTGAGCTTGCCTCTACGGATATATCCGTAGGGGCACACAAATATCCGTAGGGGCACACAAATGCCCCTACGGAGTTATCCGTAAGGGCAAAATATCAGGAATCCTGATATTTTGCCCCTACGGATTTGTACCTGCGCATGTATCCTTAGGGGCTATTACTTGGCCCTACGGATTCATCCGTAGGTACAAATAATCTATTTTAAAAAACCGTAAAAAAAATAAAATTTTTGCCCTTACGGCCTACTCCGTAGGGCAAACGGGACCTACACAGAACTTCGTAAGGGTAGGTTTTTGTCCGTAAAGGTAAGTTCAGGGCTTCAACTTGCACCTACGGCGTTTGTACCTACAGAGTATTTTCTTGTCCCTACGGTTATAGCCGTAGGGGCAGGGGTTTGCCCCTACGGATAAATCCGTAGGGGCAACTCTTATTTGTAGTAGCGTTCCTTTTAATTTCTCTCTCTTTTATGAAATCTTTTTTATGAATCTAGTAGGTATATATGAATATTATTAGGCTTATTGTGCATCGCCATCTCATAGGTTACGAGTTCGATTCTTGGTATTTGCAATATTTTGTTTAATTTTTGTTTTCAATTTTTGAATGAAAAATCATGCAAAGAGAATGCTTGAATTTTTAAATGGTTGGCATAATTTTTAAATGAACAAAGGATTTAAAAATGATTTTTAAATATTTTTCTAAGATTTATTTAAAAATGAATATCTATAAAAAGAATTATCTTTGAGAAATATTGTTACAAAGTGAGGAAATAAATAAATTAGACTTTTCTATGATTTTTCTATATTTTTGTGGTTTTTAAATATATTTTAATTAATTTTTATACATGGAAAAAATATTTAAACTAATTCCGAATTTAAAGAAAATAATATTTTAAATTTTTTCAAGAATTTCTTTTTCAATATAAATTTTTTATTAATGTTTGAAGAAAAAGATTTTTATTAGATCTTATATTATTTAAAAACTTTTTTAAATTATTCTTAAAACATATGTTATTTGTTTTTATTTTTTTAACTAATAAAAGAATAGATTTTATTTGTCTTTAATTTAAATTTTTATTCATTTATCTCCTTATAAGCAGTTAGATCTACTATTGTACTATTCTAGCCCTTGATCCCTAGAATCCCTAATCCCTAGTTCTATATATAAATACTAACCTCCTCAATCCTTAATCCTCTTTCTCCTCCATTACCTTTTTCAATATTTTCCTCCCACCCCTGTATAGAATATAAACCTAGAACTACGAAGGAGAAGAATCCACTGATCCAATGTTGAAGGCCTCGAAATTAAATCGAGGATATCTCTATATTAGAATCGACAACTTGATATAAAGATCAAGTTGTCTCTTTGTATGTTCCTCCCTCACCTTTTACCTTTTTAACATATTAAAACTTTGGAATTTAAACAAAAGGAACCATTTTTAATCAAACACTAATTTGTTTTAAATAAAAGAAGTCCTTTTGTACCAACTCTGAAATCTCTGTATATTATTATTTGTTTAAATGTATAGAAAATGGTATTTCAGTCTGTATAGGAGTTATAAGTCATTTTTGTTCAATAAAACCAAGAAACAACTTGTAGTTCACTGGTAAAGGCTTTACACTGCTGTGATATAGCCTGTGTGTTCGATTCCCATCAGTCTAAATTATTTTTAAAGATTTTTCTTTTTAATTTTTCGGAAGCCCAAGAGTTGCATGTGCAATTCACGGAGAAACAAAAAATTTTAGAAAAATCAAACAGGTGTAAAGAGGAGTAAACACCAAACTAAACACGTGGCACGAATCTCGAGGAAAAACCCCAAGATCCGACCGCCCGTTTCTCCAAAAGACCCACCGCCAACGGTCCGACTTAAGCCAAAAGCCTTTGTGTTTTGCACACTTGTCCTTTCAACTCCACTCAACTCTCTTGCACTGTTTGATTTTCCTACAATCAAACATAGATTCTTTAATTCTCTAATTAACACTATTAAATCCATTTTAATTCATTTTATTTCACACCCTATCTCATTTTTACCCTATAAATACCACCCCATACCCTATCTTTCCTCCATTCTGAAATTTCTATCAAATTTCTCCCAAAATTTTCTAAGTGCAAGTGGAGTCAAGTGGAGTTAGCAACCAAGTTCTCTTTCGTTGAAGATCGGAGTCAATTTCAGAACTACCGCGACGCTACGAAGCCCCCTCTCTCTTCCTTACTCTTTTCTTGGCGTTATAAAACCGTAAGTCCTTTCCTCCTCTCCTTCTTTTCAACTAAAATCGCATTATTAAAATATATCGATAAAGTGGAGTTAGAACCGATATTCCTTTCTTTTCAAACCTTTTCACCCACTTGATAAGAAAAATAAATCACAACACTATAAAACCACTCTTAACCTAATTCACATTATTTAGTTTTTTAGCATAATGAAAATTTTCATATGAAATACTCATATAACGAACTTTTTCATTAAAATAACATGAACTTTAGTATAACCCCTTTTTCGATAACTAGTATACCTAGTTTTAGGAAAACTTCACGGGATAACGACATATCCTACACGCACACTATGGCTTCATAGCACGAGCTTCTAAATATAGGGTTTATGTAAAGAATAGGTTTTCATTAAAATACCACATTTTTTACAAAACATGTTTCTTTTAAATCGATATTTTAAATTCTTGGAAAATACGTCTCTACAACCCTCGTTAGGGGACCCGCTAATGGATGTTGTGGATTATCGCACATTTTTCGGACAGTAGAGCGAGATGCAGAACTCCTCCCGGAGTATTTGGTCTCGAAAGAAAATAAAAATACGGTTTTTAAGAAATACGACTTTTCTAAATAAAAACTAAACTTTGGAAATTATATAAAGCAATGAATTCGTATTTTCAACAAATACATATTATGAAACTATATTTTTTTTAAAATGAAAAATTAGAATTTTAATAAAATACCATCAAGTTTTCAAAAGAGCTGGTTTTCATAAAAATACCATAAATTTTTAAAAAACTATGTTTTATCACTAAAACACTATCTAAATTAAAATACATATTCATGAAAACCCTAAATATTATAAATCACTCTCGAGGTTTAATTTTAAACTATATTAAAGTATTTTCATAATACCCCCTCGAGATATACAAACAATATTTTAAGGACTCTGCATTAATATATGCTTAAACGATATCATTTCTCTTGAGTCTCGTGGAGCCGGAGAAAGTGAGTGCTTGCCTATTCAGGTTAGACAACTTAACGGAGTTTTCAATAGCAATTATTTTGGAAAAAAACACAAATTCTGCCGTTCATGTGCAGCAGTTGCTGATTACTCCTGAACTTAAGAATTTCAAGAACTAGATCCTTTCTTAAGATTCTGATTTCAACCTGAATCCAAACTCAAACCAGAATCCAAAATCAAACACGAACTTGAATACTTGATCATAAACCTGAACACTTGAATTGAAATATCAAACTCAAACTTGTATACTTGACTCGACTTGATCGAACCATGTTTATAACTTGACATGAACTTGACATGAATACCTAAACACATGATTATATCTTTGTAACATTTTAGAAATTTAAAATTTTATTTTTGGAAAATATTTGGAAGAATAATATGAATTATTAATTATAAAGGCATTTATTGGATTTGGATATTTTATAAATAATTATGCAATTAATTATATGCAAGTCTATGTTGAAATTGATTAGTGCACTACTAATCATGCATTAAGCCAAATCTACTTTTGTATTAACCATGGCTAGTGTACTGTGACATGTTGTATTTTGTTACATGTTGGTTTCATTTACAATTGTTGTTGTCGTTTGGTTTTTAAAAGAAAAAGGAAAAGAAAAGAAAAAGAAAAAAAAGAGACAATTATGGGGGGACATGAGAGCATAGGCAAGAGAGAGAGTGAGAATGAGTAAGGGAGAGAGAGTGTGGTGTATGGCTCCTTAACCATTCCTTCATCTTTCATCCATTTCCTT
The DNA here is from genome assembly GCA_030015575.1 of Agapanthus africanus. Classification (NCBI taxonomy): domain Eukaryota; kingdom Viridiplantae; phylum Streptophyta; class Magnoliopsida; order Asparagales; family Amaryllidaceae; genus Agapanthus; species Agapanthus africanus. The sequence goes on along the minus strand of JASDDO010000022.1, from coordinate 870,444,253 downwards.
CATCTTCTTTCTTCTCCTCATCCTCCACCCTCACTACCCCATGAAATCATCTTCAAAACCACCTCAAAAGCTCACCCCCATCTTCACAAAAAATTGTGCACAACCTCATCCTACACCCCATGGTGAGTTCAAATTTGGATTTTGAGCGCATCGAACCATCTTAGAATTTTCTTCAGTTGCTCCAAAGGGTAAAATCTTCACTTTCCTTCAAATCATCATGTTTTTTAACCTCCTATTTTTTTAGAGTTCGATTAAGCTAGATTAGTGATCTTGGAAATTTCAAGGATGATTTTTAATGGAGAATTTGAGTTGTAAGATGCAATTGAGGTTTAGTTAGTGACCCCAAACCTTTAGTGATGTATTCTGGACAAATGTGAGACTAGAAACCCCAAAACACAAACTTAGAATTTTCCCAACATCGATTTTTGACGAATTGTGATATTTATATCGAATCTGCTATGACTCGAGAGTTCTGAGAAATAAGTTGCGATCACAGTGAGATGTGCAGACCACCTAGAGACTACCTTAGAAAACCGAGCCTTCACCTCCTCATATTGGCCGCATATTTATTCCCCCAGGCCGCAAGTTGTTGCTTGGTCTTGGTGCATTGGGTTAGGTTTTGGACCATAGCTCTGTTACCTAATATCTAGGCCTATCCAATATGCAGAATCTCCTAATTTTACCTAAGGTAGAATCTGGGATTGTTTTTCCATATTGCTGATTTTGAGTTTCCGACTTTAGAAAACTTGGTTTTGGTATTTGAGTTTTGACACAGTCGTTGGACGTTCGTACGTCAACGCTGAGTGTTGTTTGGTTATTCTTGTATGTGTAGGCTATAAGTTCTAACCTTTGAGCACTTCGCATACCGTATCGGTTTTCGGATTTGGTTTTGATCTCGTTACGATGTGTGTTGATGTGTAGGTACCCTTGCGTGGACTTCCGGGACGACAAAGGAGAACAAGACGTTCATCGACTTCGGCTAGAGTAAGGATAGCAGGTGAGTAGATCTATATATACGGGGAAAATCTGGTGGATGGCGTATAGCACCCCCGCAACCATAGTAATAGGAGAACCGATATATAGAATATATTTAGAGAAACCTAAGCTTATGTACCTACGGATAACCATAATGATAAGTACGAGATGATATGATGAGAGGAGAATATGATGAAACGAGATGACATGAGATGATACGTTTGTTATGAGGATGCAAGGCGATATATACACTTATACTATGCCAAGATATGATATGAGATTGACATATACATATATATACGTATATGAGAATATGAGATAATAAGATGTACGAGACCATAGATTCGTACATCTGATTTATGAGACGTATGATAGATTATACCGTACGCAATATTTTATATATAGGATGATAGATCCTTATCCTGATTTGATGACACCATACGATAGAATTTACCGTACGTAGTATGAGATACCGGATGATTGATCCACACTCTTGACTCGATGATGATGTACATAATTATACCACACCTGATACTATGAGGCTGGATCGCTGAATTTTGGATTGTCTTGATTTGGAAAATCGTTGCTTCTAAACACCTTGGTGGATAATGGATTACATTTTAACCATGCTTATTTCCAAAACGATGATTCGTATTATTAAAACTACAACCGTATGGTTCATGTGTAGTCACATACCTTATACCGTCCTTGTTATGCTGTATTATTCCTCATGACATATGTACTACATTCCCGGCACTTACCTTTATATGGCATCGTCCGCTAAGACACATGCACCATTACGGATGATGTGTATGTTATACATACACAGATTTGCCGGCTCACAAACTCATCATCGGTAATTGCCATGCCACTTACACATTAGAACTGTGATATAGACGTATTGATGTTAACCTGTAGAATTATAACTCATTGTTCAGTATTTATTATATGATATTGCTTACATGAAAACACTTTTAATACTTTACAGTACTGTTCTGTACATTACATTTACTGTACCTTTATGGTTACATGCATATGACATACTGTTTTCATGAGATCTCTGGATTTGAGAACCGCCGATATATTTTAAAAGTCTTATGATTGTTTTAAAAACGTGGTTTCTCATGATATGATTTGTGGCGTCCACCATGAGTTTTCTCAATTCTAAACTATGAGTTACCCGATTTGAGAAGTGAGGAGGAACCGTCTGCGGGTACATGGTAGACCCGGTGCGGTACTCCAGAGTAAGAAGATCGTATAGAAAGACGTTGAGCCCGGCAGGGAAGCACTACCGACCGGTGATAGTTTGGGCTCGGCGGATATCCGGAGGATACCGACCGGAGTCCTGAGATCAGATAGATATGAGGACCGATCCGATGAGACGGCGCCCGAGATATGAGAATTTACGTGTCGATGTTGGACACGGGTTTTATGATATTTTTGAGTGTCGATGTTGGAAACTCAGGTTTCATGATGATTTGATGTGTCGTTGATGGAAACACGTTGGATATACACATGCATACATGCATATGATTCAGAAGGCTTATCATTTTATACTGATACTGGCACGATATCATTATTGTAAATATATGTATACACGATCACCCTGTAAATACATGCATATTACCTTTATGTTACAGTATGACCTAATGATCGTTGTTCATTTGATTTCTACCTGCTGATATTCTTTACTCATGAGTTGGTAACTCACCTCCGTTGTGCCAACGTTTTCTTGCAGGATCGACCGCTCGGATTAGTAGCGGCTCGCTGGCACACATCTTACTTCAGGGTGTTTTGCATTGGTAGTTGGGATACACATTTGGATCGTGAATACCCTTGTACATATTTATTCAGTTATATCTAGTTAAAAGCTCCATCAACCAGACTATGTATATTTGGTAGACCTAGACACCTGACTTGTATATTCTTAAGATTTAGAGCGAGAAGGGTGTATTGTCTTTTAATTGAGTTGGAAGATGTCGTGGTCTCCTTTATATTCTTTCCGTGTTTGATCTTCGCCTTGGGGCGTCGTATATATATTCATTGCGTGGTTGTGACTCCGCCAACTGGCGAAGAGCTAGCTCCCATTTGGGGATGCCTATATTATTGCTTGTATATGGTTTTGGATAAATATTTATAAGGGAGGTGCTGCCTAAATTTCAAGGACGAAAATGTTTCAAACATAGTATACAATCATTGCATTTTCATATGATATTACTTATACTTTTAAAGAAGGATTGAATTCATTATGCCGATATTTCAAAACCGCACCTCCATTATTTTCCGAAAAAAGTTTTGATTTCTGGGCTTTGGCTTACTTGAATTACGGCAGGGTCCTATAGAGTTCACGTGATTCTCGTGCCGGTCATTTGCCAATTCCGGTTTGTGACAATCTTGAATATGAACCTGTACATTTTATATCCATGTATTCAGCCAAGACCTGTAATCTTAATCTATATAATACAATATGTGGGGATAAAGGGGTAAATTGGTAAGGAACATATGTCGTAGCACGAGAGGTCATTTTAAAAGACACCTACATGAATTCACGTGCCGTTGTCCCGTGGGTTATGACGGGGCCTTGTACTACATGTTACCATAGTATACGGGGTAAGATGGACTCCTCTCGTATACATGAATACCTTCTTTATCAAACTACAAATAACCATGTTAGAATAACTATCTTATACCTGTGGATGATCATATACAATTTTACCGTTCACTGTTCTTTTGGTTTCTATTAAGTTTATATACTATCTTCTCTTACTTCTTTTGGGACTTACCGAGCACTAGTTCACTGACGACATTACTTTCTGTTTTCTTTCTTTGGAATGTTCGTCAGGAGGACCGGAATCTGAGAACATCGAGCCAAGCCAGGAGGACTTGGACCAATTTGCTACTCAGCCAGACTACTAGCTTCTTACTACATGTACTTAATTCCATTATGCCATTGTTTAGGTATTTGCATTATTATTGTACCTTTTATTTCCAGACAGTTATATGTAAAGTTGAATGTAAATAAAGTTATTGTTTCATTTTATTACTCTTGTCATTTTTTCTCATTGTTATATTTCTTAATTACGCTTAACGTATTTTTATAGTAAATACGTTGCAGGCTTGCCACGTCACTGTTTCCATCTACTGGGAAGCGGGGCATGACAGGTTTTTGTTGGTGGCCCATGCAGGTCCGTTCTGTATGAAGTCTTAAGCAATATATCACAAGAATTATAGGAATTAGCAATTATACATTCCTTGCATTTTAAATTTCTTGAATCTATCCTAACCTTTCCTTTTCTATCAAGGTAATGAATTCTCTTAACAACAACAGCACCAACGTCAATGGCAATACACCAGCACCTATTTTACTACCTCCCCCTACCGTTGCTGCTCCAATTAATGAACAGTCGGTGCTTCTAGAAGCCATCAAAAGTCTTCTAGAGAGCCAGCAGCAGCAGCCTGCTATTCTCATGAACCGCCTTGAAGGCGAAGCACCTGGAGCAAAGAAATTTCGTGCATTGCATCCAAGGAAATTTTCAGGGAAAGAGAGTCCTCTTGAGGCTGAAGAATGGGCCCAAAGTATCGAGGACGACCTTGCAGCAGCGCAGGTACCGGATATAGTTTGGGTTCGTGTGGCCAAGCTCCAGCTCACCGACAATGCAAGAGTCTGGTGGAAAGCCGTCTCACACATCCAATAGAGTGGAAGACATTTCGCGATCTATTCGATGCGAAGTTTTTTCCTGAGACTGCTCGCTTTGAGATGGAACAACAGTTCATTCATCTACAACAAGGCTCTATGTGGGTAAAATCAGTGGATGAATATGATGCTGAATTCATCATATTTAGCAGGTGTTCTCCGCCGGAAACCGGACCGAGACGTTGGGACGTTTGGCTTGAATTCTGGAGGCAGATGCTATTTGGATTTATCCGTCCACCTCTCCGAAGATACTAAGTTGATTTTACGGCACCATATATCGGAGGTTTAGACAGACGCGGCCGTTGTAGAAGACTTTATCAGATTCCCCCTCATTTTATGAGGGTTTTTTTGATTGTGGGGACGCTCTTCCCTGCAGACGCAATCCCCCGCAGTTAGTTACGTTACCGCATTGCAATAACCACTTTCTCCTGCTCCGGAAGTTCACTTAGTGTCGTGTGTGTTTTTGTTTGTTTTGGTTGTCCGTAGATTGTATACGGAGACTAGTTTATGTCGTTGCCTATAGGGCTCGAATTAGTCCAAATCCGTATATTTTAGATTTGGGCTTAGGTTTATTTAAGGACCGTTAATCTGGTTTGAGATTAAGATCGACTTAAAACATATGAGCATTTGGGCCCAATTATTTTAGTTTAAGGACCCCGCAGTCCATTATTTTCATGTTTGGGGCGAATATTAGTTTAGGGAAATTTCGGTCCAACATTCCCATTTTGGGGATGAATATTAGTTGAAGGACATTTCGGTCCATTACTGCTATGTTGGAGGCGAAATTTTAGTTTAGGGACTTTTTGGTCCATCATTCATCTTGTATGCACGTGTATTTGTTACGTGGCGGAATGAACGATGGTGACATGGAATGCGCCCAATTTGGGGTGCGATCCGATTTGAGGTGTGCAGGTCAATTTGAAAGTGTATCAATGTAGGATGAAAGGAGTTGTTGGTTTTTGGGACCCGCCACCTCTCTGAAGACTTTGAGAAATTACAACGATATATATCAGAGATGTGGAAAGATGTTCCCTTGAACCAAATCCCTTATTTAAGGGAAATGGGGTGATGGACCTAAAAATCGTTAGTCATATTTAAGACTAATATGGGATGAATATCATTTTGGATATCATCAATGAGAGATCATTAATCATGTTTGAAACTAAGATCAGTTTAACAATGTTTTTAAGAATCATTTTTACTTAAGTTCCATCAAAAGTACATTTAGGCTCAGCTGCAAGAAACTTCAGAGACTTAGCCAATTTGGGCTTAGTCTTCCCACTCTTTTCCTTTTCATTCAAAAGTGCTAAGCGCTTATTTGGGCTCTGTTTGTTCAGCCCCTTTTCTTTTTATGAAAAGTGCTAAACATTTATTTGACGCTCTAACACTCACATGGGTGTCATGTGAAGTATTTAATTATAGGCGATGTCCAATTAGCGTTGAACACTCAGCCATTTTGGCTGTATGTAGAGTGCTAAGAACTTTTCTCTCTTCTTTTCTTTGCTGGCACCCACGTGAGGAACACGTGAGGCGATGGGCACTGCCCAATCAGTGTTAAGCATTCGGCCGTTTTGACTTTTTATGGAGTGCTGAGCACTCTTATTATTTTTGTGGCGCCTACGTGAAGAGCACGTGTGGCGCTAGGCGCTGCCCAATCAGTGGAAAGCACTCAGCCGTTTTGGCTGTATGTGAAGTGCTAAGCACTTTTTATATGGCGCCCACTTGTGTTTCACGTGAGGCGCTAGGCGCTGTTAAAGAGGGGCGCCAATGTGGGAAACACGTGAGGCACTAGTTTTCTTTATATGGAGATTTAATCTCTATTGATATTTTTAGAGAACTTAAATCTGTTAATGGTATTTTGACCATTAATGATCACAAAGATCATTATTTTGAGGATCTGGAATTATGTTCTTTAAGAACTAAGTTCTTGATTTGAAGGAACTAAGTTCCTGGAGTGTTATGGACTCCATATTTTTTCTCTTTAAATTTGTTCTTCCATGAATTTTTTATTCTTAAGATTAAGATCTTCCCGATGAGAATTAAATTCTTAAATTTTGGGTGACTTGTCTTGTGGATCTCAGATCCAGAGAAAGAACTAAGTTCTTGAGAAGGGTTATACCCTTAGATATGCTATGATAGGTAAAGAAGATGTTTTAATCTCTGTGCTTTCTTTACCTAGGGTTTAGAGAATGAAGCTCTTCTTATTTGAGAATTGAATTCTCTATTGTTTTTTGGAAGCTTTCTGTATTTTTCAGAAGTTTATGAGGGGTTTTCTCTATATGAGACTTGAAGTCTCTGGACCTTTATATAGTGGAGGCAAGTTTGTTACTTGGTTTTGAGAAAATCTCTCATTGAGAGATTCCAATTGATTTAATTGGACTCAAAATTAATTTGGAGAATTTTACTCACCATTGGATCTTTGATCCAAGGACTTCTGTTTTTACAGAATATGATTTTTGTTTTTAACAAGATTGGGGAAATATTTTTCCATATACAAAATTTATTCTGTAAAATGGTGATTTTTTTAATCACCATTGGATTTTTAATCCAAGTGCTCTCTGTTTTATAGAGAGCAATCTTTTTTGTTTAAAAAGATATAGGGAAATATTTTCCCATCTCATTGGATCTTTGATCCAACAATTCCCTGTTCATTTAGGAATCTTAGGGGAATATTTTCTCTTGATAGAATTTTATTCTATTATTTGATGATTTATCATCATCATTGGATCTTTGATCCAACGTCCCTGTTTAACAGAGAGTATCCCCATTTTTAGGGAAATATCCCCCTGTAGAATTTAATTCTACTGATTTTGACTTGGGCGCCGGCGCTCACGTGTTGTGTAGGTAGGCGCCACTTGAGAATTTAATTCTTATGATAAGTATTTATGTGCTTTGCACATTGGTGCCCGCGTGATAAGCACGTGCGGCGCTATATAAGAATTTAATTCTTATTCAGAAAGTGTTTCTGTGCTTTGCACATTGGCGCTGGTGTGAGGAGCACGTGAGGCGCTCCCATAGGATTTAATCCTACAAAATCAATGCTGGCGCTGGCGCCCTCATGAGAAAAACGTGAGGCGCCACCCCATTAAATTTGAACAGAGCTTTGCTCTTTTATTAGATTAAATATTGGGGGAACAAATGCCCCCCACCGTTGTGCTCACGTGGCTCACACGTGAGTGCAACGGTGTCGCCTTTTCCACCGTTCGATCTTCTGGGGAGTTGAACCGTCCCTTCATGTCTTATAAATAAGGCCTTTGGTCCTTGAGATGACTGCCGTCCCAATCATCTTCTTCCTCCTTGAGAATTGAATTCTCTCCTCAGAGCTTATATCTCTGTTCACAGAACTCTCACAGAGTTAAACTCTGTCAAAAAATTGGTAAGAATTATGACTATGATTTAACTCTTAAGAAACTCTTAGAAGAACCTCTTCTCATTTTGGGTTTTCAACCCATTAACAGAGCTTTGCTCTTTTCTTGGAACGATCTCTTAGAGATCTTAAAACTGTTAGTTGGGTAGACCATGGGTCTTAGAGATTTTAGGGTTTTGTCCTGTTAGTGACTTTGATTTTTGAGGGTGTTCCCGCCGAAAATTTCTGCGCGAAAGAGCCCAAGGTATCAAATGGCGGCGATACGCTTAAGAAAATGGGAACCGGTATCTTCCGGGCTGTTTTTTGATAAACTCCCGAATGAGAAACAGATAAATTCTGATGGTATCGAAAGAGGCTCGAAAAACTCTTCGATTTGATATATTATGGGCCTCGTAATTCATCCGGGATCAAAAGTTATGAGGAATTACGTGTCCACACGTGATGGGCTTTTAAAAACCCGCTGGAGGAGTTAAAAAATATAATAAAAACTCAGAAAAGACCCCAATGGGGCATCATGTGCTCACACGTGACCATGGGTCACGTGCAGACACGTGATGGGCTTTTAAAGCCTCTAAAATAATGAATAGAATTTAATTCTAAAAGTCAGAAAATACCTCAACGAGGTATCACGTGCTTACACGTGACCAATGGTCACGTGTTGACACGTGATGGTTAAAACTGAAACATAAATAAGTGGCTAAGAAAGGAACCCAATTGGGGGTCACGTGCTCACACGTGACCAAAGGACACGTGCCAGCACGTGACTGGCTTTAAAAGCATTATAATTTAATAGAATTAAATTCTAAAAGTTTCTGAATCTTTCCAAATGGAAAAGGGTCATGGGGAACCGTTGGATTAAAAATCCAAGGGTGATTAAAAATCACCAATTTATAGAAAAACCTTGGACAAGGAAAGATTTCCCTGAAAATCTCACCAGGATAACAAATAGAATATCTTTTGGATTTAAAATCCACGGTGAATAAAATTCACTGAATGATCTAAAGGCCCAGATTAATGATAAATATAAATCAAATCTCTCAACATACAAATCAAATCTCTCAATGAGAGATTTGCTAAACAAATTGATTCTCTTCCTTCTCCTATAAATAGGAGCCAAGAAGAGAAGAGAAGGGATGGACCTTGGAGAGAGAAGAAACAGAGAGAGGAGAATTTAATTCTCTACAAAAAAAAACTCTAGATGAGAAAAAGGAAAAGATTAACTTCAAAAAAGAGAATTTAATTCTCAAAATTCAAGAGTTTAACTCTTATAAAAAAAAAGAAGAACTTAGTTCTTCTTCTGGTTGAAGATCTGTACAGAGCACATCTCCCCATAGGATGAGAATTTAATTCTCATCGGGTTGAGATCCTGCCATGCAGATCCTAAACTTAGAAGGGGAATTGAGTTTTGAGAATTTAATTCTCCTAAAACAAAACTAGGGTTTAACCCTAATAAAGAATTTAATTCTTTTACATATCTGGGAATTTAATTCCTTTGAAAAGAAATCAGGGTTTTATCCTAAATAAGAATTTAATTCTTTCACGATAGGAATTTAATTCCTCCAAAATCATAATTAGGGTTTAACCCTACAAAGAATTCAATTCTTAAAAGATCTCTGTTCATGAAAAGAGCTAGGGTCACGTGCCCCCACGTGACCCTTGAAAAGATTCCCTGTAAAGAACTTTGAAGCATCACCCCACGTGCTCCCACGTAACTCCCAGAACGCATAAAGAAAAAGCAAAGGAAATGAAACCTTTGGGCGCTCTCACTTGTTATCACGTGACCCCTCAGCAAATGCTTTAACAATCAGCGCACTAATCCTCCTCACGTGGCATCACGTGATGCTCCAAAAGAAAACATAAAAAGTGTTTAACGCTTACTTACAGAACGAAGAAAAGGAGATCTGGCTCCACATTTAGGGCGCCCTCACGTGTCACCACGTGACCCCTAATGAGCATTCTAACAGACCAGAGCGGGGGCCTCCATCACGTGCTCACACGTGATGGCCGTCAGAATTAAAAGAGTTAAATACTGATCTACAGAATAAAATAAGGGAAATCAGGGCGCTCTCACGTGTCCGCACGTGACCCCTCCCTCCTTAGTGTTTAACACTAATTGTAAAACTCTATTTGCAGTGTTTAACACTGATTATGTTTTAGTGTTTAACACTAATTTGCTAATCTTATTCCCATGTGTTCAACACTGTTGGTCTGTAGTGTTTAACACTAGTTTTAGCCCAATTGGCTAAGTTTTTAGAGGCAAAGCCTCTTCTTCAATGGACCAACAGAGGGCCAATATTTCAAACATAGTTGGACTTAGCCCAAACTGGCCATAAGTCCTCAAATCATCTTGAACTGAGCACTTCTGCTCTTTCAACCAACTCATTGGTTTAGGGTACATCTCTGAACTCCTCTGATATTTGTCATTTTAATCCTTTAACGTCTTCAGAGAGGTGACGGGTCCCGACAACCACACATCAACACGGACTGTGGGGTCCTTAAACTCATGGACTTATGCGTCCCTAAACCAAGATATGGACTGTGGGGTCCTTAAACCCATGGACTTATGCGTCCTTAAACTACCAATGGACCACCATGTCCCTAAACTGGCATTGGACCACCATGTCCCTAAACTGGTAATGGACCACCACGTACCTAAACTGGCAATGGACCCCTATGTCCCTAAATTGGAACAATAGAGCCAATTGCTCTTTTGTCGGATCTAAATGATCCCGTTAAGTCGATCTTAGTCCCAAACTGGACTAACGTATCCTTAACAACCGTTTAAGTTGATCTTAGCCTCAAAAATGGCTAACGTATCCTTAAACTTTCAAACAGACTTTAGTCCCAAATTGGATTATAAACCCCCTAATCAACTCTGGCTCAAGGGTACATCTCTGAACTCCTCTGACATTTGTCGTTGTAATCCTTCAACGTCACCAGAGAGGTGATGGGTCCCGACGGCCATACATTTAATGGACCACTACGTCTTTAAACTGGAAATGGATCTAGACGATCCCGTTAAGTTGATCTTAGTCTCAAATCAGACTAACGTATCCTTAACGAACGTTTGAGTTGATCTTAGCCTCAAATATGGCTAACGTATCCTCAAACCAAAACCCCAAACCCAAATCTAAGAAAACACGGATTTGGACTAATCCACGTCCTACGGGCGACGACATAAATTAGTCTCCGTATACAATCCATGGGAAACCACAAACAAAACAAACACCCACGACACGAAGTGAAATTCTGGAGAAGGAGAAAGTTGTTATCGCAATGCGGTAGCGTAATTAACTGCAGGGGTTTGCGCCTGCAGGGAAGAGCGTCCCCACAATCAAAAACCCCTCAAGCGAGGGGGAATCTGACGAAGTCTGCTATATCGGACGCATCCGTTTAAACCTTCGATACATGGTGCCATAAATCAACTTGGCATCTTCGGAGAGGTAGACGGATAGCACCAATTAGCATCTGCCCCGAATCTCAGGCAAGACGTCCCATGTCTTGGCCGCCGTTCGGAGGGGAACAGATTCTGGCACGCCCGGTGGGACCTTTTCCTCTTTCCACTCCACACTTCATGTGTCGTGTTCGCGAACGAATCGCGGTTTACTGTGGTTGCCTGTGGATTCAAGGTACTAAGATTTGGTGTCTTGCTCCGTGCAGAAAACAGAAGATCAATGGCTTCAAACTGCACCGCCTGCAACTGCAACTCTCGCTCGGTCCTTGCTAGAGGAGTGACTTATGGGCCCCAAGCGGCCTCCCTTTTCAAGATGCCAGTGGAGCAGGTAACTCAGGCCACCACTGGATTATTCTTCGGGACTATGCTCCCACCGTTGAGCTTCAATGCCACAATGACGTTGCAAGAAGCCCTAAAGAAGTCGGTCTTTGATCGGCTTACCACTGCCGCGACCCTTCTCAACGGGTCGCCCAGCTTCAATACCTCAGTTTTCAACAGACTGGGCCAGAACGTCTGCAAACCCGCGATACCCGAAGCCGCCATCCCAAAGCGGATAGCTATCCCGGCTCAAGCGGACGAAATCATTGGAAATGATCCTCCTTCCAAGAAGTCAGTTTTTATAAGGCTGGCCATTCCGGTTGCTGCTCCAGGTGAGGTCTTCAAAGTTGCTTCCCCTGCTCAGAGGTCTGTCTTTGACATATTAGACATTGCTTCTCAACGGGTGTCAGTCTTCGATAGGCTAGCACTAATAACAGTCTCTCCTCAAAGCAGGGGGCATGAAGAAGCTTATCCAACAACGGAGGTGATCTCATCCGCACGACATGCTCGACATCGCCACTGGCGCCGAGTGAGGAAGGCTGGGGGCAACTCCCCCTCTGGGATAACTCCGCCAACTCCAACGGTGGGGATCGATGCTGCTATTCCAACCGGGAACAGCTTTGAATTGCTGAACACGGTGCGCAGAAACTCTCCTACTGCGGTACTGAAAAGACTTCCTTCACCTATGAAGAATGCTACAGAGAAGAAGCCGAAGCAACCTCCTCAACGGTTATCCTCTCAAATTTACAAGGTCTGGCGTCAAGTCCAAAACTCCGTGATAGATCAAGACTGTCTCCGCCGACAGAAAAAGATGAAGGTTCGGTAGGAAGAAGATCCCCATGTCAAGCCACAAAAAGCAACGGCCACTTGGGTGCCCATTACAATGGCCCCCTCAACTTCAACCACTCAAAAGAAAAGGAGGCCGCAAAAAGCCCCTGTGAACATGGCGAACCGTAAACGCGCTGAGCATAAACACCCCAAGTCTGGGGGCATGGTGGTGCACACTGTTTATATGGCTTCTGGAAAGGAGGAAAGCCGTGCTTCGACGGGTCACCGACCGCTCACCCGATCCGTAACAAAAACCCCAGGAGCAGCAACAGAAGCTTCAGGAGATGATGACTGCAATGGCCGCACTTACCGGGCCAAAGGAAAGTTCGGAGGCATCATCAGAGCAGCGTCATGAACAAGAAACTGACGCTGACTACCTACGCAGAGTCCTCGAAAAGAAGGACAAAGAAGCCGCAGAGCAAGCGGCTAACATAAAACAAATGGCGCTTCTCTTCCAAGATATGGTAGGGATGATGATCCAGCAAGATCCTCCTGCTGAAGATCCTCCGATTGTCCTTGAAGATGACAAAGGAGAGACATCGAATCCTCCTCCGGCTCTTTCAGCAGCCAAGAAAGAAACCATTTCCAAGGCCGCACTGGATGACCATATAGCTCAGCAAATATGAGCTCACCAAGAAAATGAAGCGGCTGGGCAAATTGTTAGAACCGGACGACCCTACCCAGGCTGGTATGACCAAATTAGTTACCCGCTGGGATATACGATCCCTAAGTTCCACGTATATAAGGGGACAGGGAATCCACATCAGCATGTCGCTCAATTCAGGGCCTTATGCGGCAATACTGGAGGCGATGAAAAATTGTTGCTTCGCCAATTCGTCGGCAGCTTAGCAGAAACAGCCTTTGAATGGTATTCGGAGCTACCTAACGACTCTGTCAAAACATTTGCAGAGATGGAGCTGCTGTTTACACAAAGATTCACGAGTGCTAGTGGACGCACCCCGATAACAGCACTGATAAATGCCAGGATAAGGCCAGGCGAAACGTGGGTCCAATACGCAACACGATGGCGAAACCTATGGTCGAAATGCGAACAACGCATAGAAGAGGCACCTGCGGTAGGCATATTTGTGGGCACTCTGGATCCGCAAGCAACCATCTCCCAATTCATGATGTTCTTCAAGCCAACTACTTTTCAGGCCTTGATTGACAAGCTGGCCCAAATGGACCAGATGGGTCATAGACCATCTCCTTCAAAGACAGAGCCTTGGAATGAAAAGGACAAAGTGAAAGCGAGCGACGTCGCCAATGCTCAGCAACAGTCGAGCAACTCAAAGCCGGTCGTTCGCCAAAACAACGTGCGTCCACGCCCATCCCTCAAAGAGAGGCTAGGACGTCCTTACTCATTTCCTCAGAATAAAACGAGGAGATTGTTCGAGCTGGCAGTGCGAAACAGACTCATCAATCTGCCGAATCCAAAACGTCCGTTGCAGCCAGGCGATGTCAGTGATCCCAATTATTGCCCTTACCACCAAACGATAAGTCACCCGATCGAGGATTGCTTCGTCTTTAAGGGATGGATCGAGGATCGGTACCTACAAGGCAAGTTTGCGCTGTCTGAAAAATGGAAGGTTAACCCACCACAGCCGCACACTCGAAAGAAGACGGACACACCGGGGGCAAGTTGTCACATGATCTCTCACTCATTGATAGATGATAAAGAAGCTCCTTGCACCGAGAAACCAGGGGCGGGGCCTGAACCAGAACTTCTGTGGCCATCAGACGAGATTATCGATGCCTTCCTGAACGAAGCCCGTCTTAAAAGCAAAGCTGATCGAGAGCGCAAGATGGCCATATTCGAGAAAGCCAAACGCCGACGACTGGACAAAAGGGTCAAAACACTCCCACCAGATGAAAGTACATCCGCCGTAAATAAAAGCAGGATCAAGATAAGGAAACGATTCGCCAAAGCCATAGCAATGGGGAGGCCGCCCTCTTTCAGAAAAAATTCTCCTGGTGGTATACATTTTGATGAAACGGACGTACACCCTAACTTCTGCTTATATCATCAGAAGATCGTACATCCTACTGAAGACTGCAACTCTTTTAAGTGTTGGTGGCAAGGGTATGTCGCTCACAGGCAACACTTCAACAGGACAAAGCGTGAAGCTCGTAGACAGCGAAAAAATACGACAGATGAGCATAAAAGAGTTGCCGGCAATTGTTATAAGGACGAGCCCGGGGGATCACGAGTTCTCACCTTTGGAAGCGATTCTGATGAAGAAGCCGCTCTTAACCCTCTCTTCAAGGAATTCATGTCTAAAACAAAAGAATTGGAGAGTTGCGAGAATGTTCAGCCGTACAATCTTACGCTACCCGGAAAGAATCTCGGACCCGCAAACGACGGAGCAAACGAAATGAGAAAGGAAAAGGAAAAAACGGCCTTTGTTGCCAACTCTCAACAACAGCCGAGTAACCCGAGACCGTTTTGTCGTCAAAACAACAAGCCGTGATACCTTAATGAGAAGTTGAAACGTCCTTACTCGTTTCCCAAAGATAAAACAAAGAGATTGTTCGAGCTAGCAGTGCACAGCGGGCTTATCACTCTGCCAGATCCAAAACGTCCATTGCAACCAGGTGACGTTAACAATCCTAACTTGTTAGTTATATGTATGCCCTAGAGGCCATTACTGTACATAGGATGCATATTGTAGTGAATGCTGGGACGTATATAGGGAGGACTTTCTTGCTCGACATGATAGTATGCTATCTGGTTGAACTTTACCTTAACGTGTATACTGATTGTCTCTCTGTTACATGTTGGTAAAGCCCTTAGGATCTGTACTTGACTACCTGGACTATGATGCGGATCATACTAGTGGGGACATGGTAGTCCATAAGTACATCCTTCAAAGTCCCTAGTCGTGGGTGTATCGAGACGGGGCATCGATATACCAGAGTAGACTAGCGTATACCTTCTCGACCCATACAGATGGGCGATGGATGATCCCATATCCATTGGTGTTTGACATCAGAGGAGATATACGGGTGCTCAGTAGAGACTGGGTACACTGGACGGACTCGCCGAGAACTCCCAGATGGTATTATACCTCACGTCAGATGGCAGTTCTCTGGTGACACTGGTACAGAGTAGTCTGTTGACCCGAGATCGTCATAGAGTCTTGTGTGGTTCCCACTGTGCTTTGATTTCCATCTTACCACGTCCAAGAGGGCGTGCAAAACGGTGGTTTTTGGGTACAGTCCCGAGTCACATGGAGGCAATGAGCGATAGGAGGGGATTCGTCTCTCCCGGTATAGGGAGTTGATGTTGCGCTGTGTTCGATTGGCTATAACAGGAAATCCCTGGCCAGGGTTGCTGAGATTTACTGATAAGTGTTACCAGTAGTATCTCGAATGGTTATAGACCTCATATCGACACGACTTATTGAGCTATTGGGGTCTGACGTTTACCACCCCTAGGCGAGATATGCGACATATCAGACGATCAGACCGGACTGTACGGTAGTGTTACTGGTCGGATTCACTGGAGTGTGAGCGGGCTTGCTCGTCGATCTTCAGATCGCTCAATACCCGGGTGGCCGTTACGTTTAGCAGACCGCTTGCGGCTTGTGGGTGTTTGATATGATCATCATCTGCTGCCGGCGTATTGACGAGTCTTTAGAGTCCTACACAGAGGTTTCCTGGCTCAAGCGAAACGAAATAGGAGCGCGTATGAGATATGTACGGGACCGAGAATAATGCGTGTATGTGATACCGCATTCCATTCTCGCGATGAATGTATCGGAAAGGTTGTATGCGATATAACCTAGTTATCGATTCAAGCGTTGATTCGATAAGCCGATACGTTGAATACTAGTCGGTTGTGTGCGACATGACCGGATCATTGAATCAAGTGTTGATTTAATGATTTAATGTATAATTATATATTTGATATGTTACTTTGCACTAACTAGTATTGGTTCACTTTAAATGGATTTTCTCACTCGGGTGTGCGCATTGCATATGCGATATGATTTTGTGCACTTGATTGTATCATGTTTGATGATACATGTTTACTTGTGTTTTGTGTAAAGTTTAAACCATGGTTATGTAATGGTTAGGGTTTACATTTTCTTATTCATTTATTTGTTCATTTATTCATTTTGGAAAAATGTATAGCATAAAGGAAAATGGTGGCTTGTTTTGGATTGTAGTTGAAGATTCATGAAGCTTTGACTTTGTCCACCATTCTTATCTCATGCTTAGCCTAACCATTTGATTTAACCCTAGTTTAATCTCTACTCTTGACCATGGTTTGCATTATGATAAGTTTCATTTTCTTTTCATTTTTAAAATAACTTATCATAACATTTCTTCTTCTTCTTCCTTGCTTCAAGTGAAGAAAAGCTTACCTCATCAATGGTGATTGATGTTTTTGAGTGAGAAATCCAATTCTAAAATTAACCCACTTCCTATTTCTTCATCCTCTACCTCTTGCCAAGTAGTAGAGTGTGTTTACTTCACAAGTTTCTTGACTTGGTGAAGTTGTGAGCTTGATCTAGCGATGCCTCGACGTAGATCATCTTCGGCATGGACATCGACGACCTAGCTTGCCCATTCTCCGACGAAGCCGATCCTAGAGCCCGGATTTGATTTGGACAGCGGAGAGGACCTCGTTGCGGAGCTATGGAGGTGGAGCACCGGATCTACAAAGGTTGTATTTCCGTTTTCTCATTAGTTAAGTGTTAACTAGTTCATTGTTCGCCTAGACATCTAGCAATCGATCCGTAGTTTAGGGTTTCTCGGCACGTTAAAATTTTAATTTGGCATGATCGATGCCTTGGGAGACCTCACTAGTGTGCCCAGGAACCCTACATAACTATTGTCCCTACCACAGAGTAATGGGTCACCCACTCGATAATTGCTACGTCTTCAAAAACTGGGTTGAAGACCAATACCAACAGGGCAAGTTCGCACTGCCCGAAAAGTGGAAAGTAAACCCGCCACAACAACATGCTTCGGAAAAGGTGGATATGCCGGGGGCATCATGCTCATTCATAGGGAAAGCTCCATAGACCGAAAGTCAGTAAACTAGAGATGCTTCTCAAATACGGCGACGGCGGACCGAAACGTCCTTAAACTAACGGCAGACCGCAATGTCCTAAAACTTGCAAATGACCGAAACGTCGTTAAACTACTCTCAACCGCAGCATCTTCAGGCTGACGTGGTGTTAAAAAAAAAAACGGTACGTCCACAAGCAAAATGGGCACGGATGAAAACCCAAAAAGGCTCCGTGAGTAAAAACAGCAGGGCTACCGGCGAGTGTTCGTGAAAACCCGAAAGGGCACGACCTCGTTTTTAAAAATAAAAAGAAAGAAAAAAAAAGGAATAAAAAAAAACAAAAAAAAACGGTATGTCTACAAGCAAAATGGGCACGGATGAAAACCCGAAAGGGCTCCGTGAGTAAAAACAGCAGGGCTACCGGCGAGTGTTTGTGAAAACCCGAAAGGGCGCAACCTCGTTAAAAGACACTTACAGGATCCTCTCGACCTTGTAAGGAGAAACCACCTGCGTGAGATCCTTACGACTCACAAGGAAGCAATACACTTAAGGATCCTCACGATTCCTAAGGAGAAATTACACTTACGAGATCCTCACGACTCGTAAGGAGAACTCTCTTATGGGACCCTCACGGCTCATAAGATTTGAAAGTCTTAAGTTACAGAGACCTGAACCTGTTATTAAGCAACCCCCACAATCTTTTTGCCCTACAAGCGGCTCAATACTTACCCTTGTATACAATCCACGGGCACAAATAAACATTTCCCTAACCAAGTGCCATCCGTGACTGGGGATATGTCCATACGGTGAACAACCCTTATAAGTCCTCTCGACTTGTAAGGAGAAAACCCTTTTGTAAGATCCTTATGACTTACAGGGGAAAACACACTTAGGAATCCTCACGATTTCTAAGGAGAAAACACACCTACGAGATCCTCACAACTTATAGGGAGAAATACCTTTGTGAGACCCTTACGGCTCACGAAGTCAAAAGCCTTAGTCGACAGGATCCTAACCCTGTTTACTAAGCCACATTTGTTCAACATCGACAGAGGCAAATGATGATTCGCACCTGGCAATATCCCAGTTGTAGCGATGCTGATGCCTAAACTGGTATCAAATTCCAAGTCCTTTCATGGCAATGATGATTTGCTCCTGGCAATATTCCAGTCGTAGCGATGCTGATGCCGAGATTGGCATCATATTCTAAGTTTCACACTCGCGATAAGAAAAATCAGCGGGCCACGAATGCATATGACATAGCCGAAATGATGGGGCAACTTGCAACAAAATCAGCAAGTAAAAAAATATATGCATGCAAAATAGCCGAAATGATTGGGCAACTCGCAATAAAAAGCAGCGAGTAAAAATAAAACAAATAGCCGAAATGATTGGGCACCGCAAAAAATAGCCGAAATGATTGGGCAATCGCGATTTTCGCGATATAAAAAGCTGAAATGATAGAGCATCGCGGAAAGAATAAAAAAAAAATGAGAGAATGAATCTTTTTGCCCTACAGGTGAAATCACATCGATCCCTGTATACAATCCAGGGGCACAGATAAAAAGGGAACCATACCTTCCCAACAGGCTCCATCAGAAAACGGAGCCAAATCTCGACGGTTAATAGACAACCTAGAGACAATCTCGACATTTATCGCAATATTGCAGACATAATGTCAACAAACGAAGCAAAAAGAAAATCCCGAGCTTCAGGGTCTCGACGTCAACATCGACAACTTAGAGATCACCAACGGCGTTTCTCCTCACTCCAACCAGATACAGACGCGACGTCAACAATCGACCTCAGAGTCGCAACGAAACGGAACCCTGGCAAAGTCCTTAGTTCCAAATTTCAAATGGCCACATCTACAGCCTGGAGACCAACAACGGTGTGCCTCCTCATTCCAGCAGTACACAGATGTTACACCATCAAGCGGAGCGATGGCAAAATCCCAACTCCGCCTTAGCATTCGTCTCATTACAGCAGACGCAATGTTAACAACGGCGTTCCTTCGCAGTCCAGCAGGATGTACATGCAAAGCTAATAAAAGACCCTATGGTCAGCAAAACAGAGTGATGGCAAAATCCCAACTCCACCTCAGCACTCGTCTCGTCACAGCGGACACATCATCAAGCAAAGCGGAACAGCGGCAACTCCCAGTTCCATGACTCGACGATGTACTCCCACAGAGAGTCAAATCCCAACTCCGTGAAATGCAGATATAATCAACAAAATTCCTGGTTACGTGGAACGCGGATAACGTCACTCTTTGACCCCGTGGAAAACGTCCAGAGCGGATCCTGGTCCTCGCAGAGCACGGCAGTGAACCCGTGTAAAGCATCCAGAGCGGAGCCTAGTCCTCGCCGAACACGGCAGTGAACCCGTGTGAAGCATCTAGTGCAAAATTTGTGGTTACGTGGAACGTGGATAACGTCACTCTTTGACCCCGTGGAAAACGTCCAGAGCAGATCCTGGTCCTCGCAGAACACGGCAGTGAACCCGTGCGAAGCATCCAGAGCGGAGCCTAGTCCTCGCCTAACGTGGCAGTGAACACGTGTGAAGCATCTAGTGCAAAATTCCTGATCACGTGGAACGCGGATAACGTCACTCTTTGACCCCGTGGAAAACGTCCAGAGCGGATCCTGGTCCTCGCAGAACATGGCAGTGAACCCGTGTGAAGCATCCAGAGCGGAGCCTAGTCCTCGCCTAACGCGGCAATGAAATCGTGTGAAGCATCTAGTGCAAAATTCCTGGTTACATGGAACGCGGATAACGTCACTCTTTGACCCCGTGGAAAATGTCCAGAGCGGATCCTGGTCCTCGCAGAGCACGGTAGTGAACCCGTGCGAAGCATCCAGAGCGGAGCTTAGTCCTCGCCTAACACTACAGTGAACCCGTGTGAAGCATCTAGAGCAAACTTCCTGGTCACGTGGAACGCGGACAACGTCGCTCTTCGATCCCGTGGGAAACGTCCAGAGCGGATCCTGGTCCTCACACCAACATGGAGTGATCACCACCGCGACGTTCGTCTCGATACAGCAGACGAAATGTCACCCCAGCGTTCTTCCCCTAGCAGGATTCGGACGCGCCAAAGCAAACGAAGTGAAGGCCAAATTCCTAGCTTCATGCGTCTTAATGGCAAGTCATATAAAGCCTGAAAGACAATCGGAGATCATCTCGCACCGGCTCGGAGTGGTCACCACCTCGACGATCGTCTCGATACAGCAGATGAAATGTCACCCCAGCGTTCTTCCCCCAGCAGGATTCAGACGCACCAAAGCAAATGAAGCAAATGGCCAAATTCCTAGCTTCAGGGTCTTGACGGCAACTCATATAAAGCCTGAAAGACAATCGGAGATCATCTCGCACCGGCTTGGAGTGGTCGCCACCTCGACGATCGTCTCGATACAGCAGACGAAATGTCACCCCAGCGTTCTTCCTCTAGCAGGATTCGGACGCGCCAAAGCAAACGAAGTGAAGGCCAAATTTCTAGCTTCATGAGTCTTAATGGCAAGTCATATAAAGCCTGAAAGACAATCGGAGATCATCTCGCACCGGCTCGGAGTGGTCACCACCTCGACGATCGTCTCGATACAGCAGATGAAATGTCACCCCAGCGTTCTTCCCTCAGCAGGATTCAGACGCACCAAAGCAAATGAAGCAAAAGGCCAAATTCCTAGCTTCAGGGTCTTGACGGCAACTCATATAAAGCCTGAAAGACAATCGGAGATCATCTCGCACCGGCTTGGAGTGGTCACCACCTCGACGATCGTCTCGATACAGCAGACGAAATGTCACCCCAGCATTCTTCCCCTAGCAGGATTCGGACGCGCCAAAGCAAACGAAGTGAAGGCCAAATTCCTAGCTTCATGCGTCTTAATGGCAAGTCATATAAAGCCTGAAAGACAATCGGAGATCATCTCGCACCGGCTCGGAGTGGTCACCATACAGCAGATGAAATGTCACCCCAGCGTTCTTCCCCCAGCAGGATTCAGACGCACCAAAGCAAATGAATCAAAAGGCCAAATTCCTAGCTTCAGGGTCTTGACGGCAACTCATATAAAGCCTGAAAGACAATCGGAGATCATCTCGCACCGGCTCGGAGTGGTCACCACCTCGATGATCGTCTCGATACAGCAAATGAAATGTCACCCCAGCGTTCTTCCCCCAGCAGGATTCGGAAGCGACAAAGCAAACGAAGCGAAGGCCAAATTCCTAGCTTCAACGTCTTGACGGTAAGTCATATAAAACCGGAAAGACAAACAGAGATCATCCCACATGGAGTGGTCACCACTACGACATTGTCTCGATACAGCAGACGAAATGTCACTACAGCGTCCTTCCTCCAACAGGATCCGGACACACCAAAGAAAACGAAGCGAAGGTCAAATTCCTAGCTCTAGGGTCTTAACGGTAAGTCATATAAAACTGGAAAGACAATCAGAGATCATCTCATACCAACATGGAGTGATCACCACCTCGACGTTCGTCTCGACACAGCAGACGCAACATCACCGAAAGGAGTCACGGCAAAATCCCTGGTTCCAGAGCTCGACGGTTCACCAGCAACCTAGAGACAACCATGACATTCGTCTCGATACAGAGGACGTGATGCCAGCAAATGAAGCAAAGGCCAAATTCCTAGCTTCAGGGTCTTAACGGTAAGTCATATAAAACCGGAAAGACAATCAGAGATCATCTCATACCAACATGGAGTGATCACCACCTCGACGTTCGTCTCGACACATCAGACGCAACATCACCAAAAGGAGTCACGGCAAAATCCCTGGTTCCAGAGCTCGACGGTTCACCAGCAACCTAGAGACAACCACGACATTCGTCTCGATACAGAGGACGCAATGCCAGCAAACGAAGCAAAGGCCAAATTCCTAGCTTCAGGGTCTTAACGGCATGTCATATAAAGCCTGAAAGACTATCGGAGATCATCCCACACCAGCGCGGAGTGGTTATGACTCATCGGGGCTCTCCAAAATGAGCCTAACCTCAAGTAAAAAGCGGCATGGCAAATTCCTAGCGCTTGCTCTTCCGACGGTCAAACTGCCAAGGAGGATTGCTTGAAGACGTCTTGTCCAGCCTCCGAAGGGATCAGAGACACGGCAGTCGCAGGGCTACTCGAACAGCACGATTGCCTATCGAGGAATACATCAGCTCATGCGACGGTACGACGGCCAAAACCCTAAGTACCACAGACCCTAACGGACTTCTGTCGTAAAGAGCAGAGGTTAACTGTGACGTTAGGATATTCTTGCGAGATCTGCTCGATTCGTTTCAACTCGTGAGGAAAATGATGTCTTTGCGAGAACTTCTCGATTCGTCTCGACTCGTGAGATAAAGCCTTAGGTAGTAGGGATTAAAAAACCTGTTTCCTAAGTACTGGGATCCTGCAAGTCGGCCCAAAATGGTCTCTTGCATACTATCCACGGGTCTCACTCTCCGAAGTCGAATTTCGATAAGGAGGGGAACGACCGCTTACGGGTCCTCTCGACTCGTAAGAGGGAAAAATTCTCTCATAAGATCCTTACGACTTATAAGAGAAAACATACTTAGGAATCCTCACGACTCCTAAGGAGAAAATACACCTACGAGATCCTCTCGATCCGTAGGAAGAAAAGTCTTTATGAGACCCTCACGGCTCATAAAGTTGAAAAGTCTTAGGTGGCAGATCTTAACCCTGTCTCCTAAGCTATCACTGCCCTGCAAAGAGGTCAAGATGGACCGTCTATGAGCCACACTCGCCAAAGCTACATGCTACTGAAATGGAAAAGCTACTCATGAGCATATAAACTACTTCACTCCAGAGTAAGATATAAAGAGATAGAAGGGTGCGGCTCATGGAGTTAAGGGTTTGGTACTATATCTCTTAAGAGTCGAGATTTGAGTCAATGATAAATGACGACGCTTGTGTCCGCTCGTTATCTTCTCAGATCAAGATTCTGAAAGTAATATACCAACCCGAAATTGGTCATACGCTATGCATTATTTTGCACTACTTCACCCACGTATATACTTACATGGGCAAAGTAGTGGGGGGCATTTGTTCCCGCCGAAAATTTCTGCGCGAAAGAGCACAAGGTATCAAATGGCGGCGATACGATTAAGAAAATGGGAACCAGTATCTTCTGGGCTGTTTTTTGATAAACTCCCGAATGAGAAACAGATAAATTCTGATGGTATCGAAAGCGGCTCGAAAAACCCTTCTATTTGATATATTATGGGCCTCATAATTCATCCGAGATCAAAAGTTATGAGGAATTACGTGTCCACACGTGATGGGCTTTTAAAAACCCGCTGGAGGAGTTAAAAAAT
Source organism: Agapanthus africanus (assembly GCA_030015575.1). Classification (NCBI taxonomy): domain Eukaryota; kingdom Viridiplantae; phylum Streptophyta; class Magnoliopsida; order Asparagales; family Amaryllidaceae; genus Agapanthus; species Agapanthus africanus. The sequence continues at coordinate 870,420,267 of JASDDO010000022.1, read as the reverse complement.
ATAATAAAAACTCAGAAAAGACCCCAATGGGGCATCACGTGCTCACACGTGACCATGGGTCACGTGCAGACACGTGATGGGCTTTTAAAGCCTCTAAAATAATGAATAGAATTTAATTCTAAAAGTCAGAAAATACCTCAACGAGGTATCACGTGCTTACACGTGACCAATGGTCACGTGTTGACACGTGATGGTTAAAACTGAAACATAAATAAGCGGCTGAGAAAGGAACCCAATTGGGGGTCACGTGCTCACACGTGACCAAAGGTCACGTGCCAGCACGTGACTGGCTTTAAAAACATTATAATTTAATAGAATTAAATTCTAAAAGTTTCTGAATCTTTCCAAATGGAAAAGGGTCATGGGGAACCGTTGGATTAAAAATCCAAGGGTGATTAAAAATCACCAATTTATGGAAAAACCTTGGACAAGGAAAGATTTTCCTGAAAATCTCACCAGGATAACAAATAGAATATCTTTTGAATTTAAAATCCACGGTGAATAAAATTCACTGAATGATCTAAAGGCCCAGATTAATGATAAATATAAATCAAATCTCTCAACATACAAATCAAATCTCTCAATGAGAGATTTGCTAAACAAATTGATTCTCTTCATTCTCCTATAAATAGGAGCCAAGAAGAGAAGAGAAGGGATGGACCTTGGAGAGAGAAGAAACAGAGAGAGGAGAATTTAATTCTCTACAAAAAAAAACCCTAGGTGAGAAAAGGGAAAAGATTAACTTCAAAAAAGAGAATTTAATTCTCAAAATTCAAGAGTTTAACTCTTATAAAAAAAAAGAAGAACTTAGTTCTTCTTCTGGTTGAAGATCTGTACAGAGCACATCTCCCCATAGGATGAGAATTTAATTCTCATCGGGTTGAGATCCTGCCATGCAGATCCTAAACTTAGAAGGGGAATTGAGTTTTGAGAATTTAATTCTCCTAAAACAAAACTAGGGTTTAACCCTAATAAAGAATTTAATTCTTTTACATATCTGGGAATTTAATTCCTTTGAAAAGAAATCAGGGTTTTATCCTAAATAAGAATTTAATTCTTTCACGATAGGAATTTAATTCCTCCAAAATCATAATTAGGGTTTAACCCTACAAAGAATTCAATTCTTAAAAGATCTCTGTTCATGAAAAGAGCTAGGGTCACGTGCCCCCACGTGACCCTTGAAAAGATCCCCTGCAAAGAACTTTGAAGCATCACCCCACGTGCTCCCAAGTGACTCCGAGAACGCAGAAAGAAAAAGCAAAGGAAATGAAACCTTTGGGCGCTCTCACTTGTTATCACGTGACCCCTCAGCAAATGCTTTAACAATCAGCGCACTAATCCTCCTCACGTGGCATCACGTGATGCTCCAAAAGAAAACATAAAAAGTGTTTAACGCTTACTTACAGAACGAAGAAAAGGAGATCTGGCTCCACATTTAGGGCGCCCTCACGTGTCACCACGTGACCCCTAATGAGCATTCTAACAGACCAGAGCTGGGGCCTCCATCACGTGCTCACACGTGATGGCCGTCATAATTAAAAGAGTTAAATACTGATCTACAGAATAAAATAAGGGAAATCAGGGCGCTCTCACGTGTCCGCACGTGACCCCTCCCTCCTTAGTGTTTAACACTAATTGGAAAACTCTATTTGCAGTGTTTAACACTGATTATGTTTTAGTGTTTAATCTTATTCCCAAGTGTTCAACACTGTTGGTCTGTAGTGTTTAACACTAGCTTTAGCCCGATTGGCTAAGTTTTTAGAGGCAAAGCCTCTTCTTCAATGGACCAACAGAGGGCCAATATTTCAAACATAGTTGGACTTAGCCCAAACTGGCCATAAGTCCTCAAATCATCTTGAACTGAGCACTTCTGCTCTTTCAACCAACTCATTGGTTTAGGGTACATCTCTGAACTCCTCTGATATTTGTCGTTGTAATCCTTCAACGTCTTCAGAGAGGTGACGGGTCCCGACAACCACACATCAACACGGACTGTGGGGTCCTTAAACTCATGGACTTATGCGTCCCTAAACCAAGATATGGACTGTGGGGTCCTTAAACCCATGGACTTATGCGTCCTTAAACTACCAATGGACCACCATGTCCCTAAACTGGCATTGGACCACCATGTCCCTAAACTGGTAATGGACCACCACGTACCTAAACTGGCAATGGACCCATATGTCCCTAAACTGGAACAATAGAGCCAATTGCTCTTTTGTCGGATCTAAATGATCCCGTTAAGTCGATCTTAGTCCCAAACTGGACTAACGTATCCTTAACAACCGTTTAAGTTGATCTTAGCCTCAAAAATGGCTAACGTATCCTTAAACTTTCAAACAGACTCTAGTCCCAAATCGGATTATAAACCCCCTAATCAACTCTGGCTCAAGGGTACATCTCTGAAATCCTCTGACATTTGTCGTTGTAATCCTTCAACGTCGTCAGAGAGGTGATGGGTCCCGACGGCCATACATTTAATGGACCACTACGTCTTTAAACTGGAAATGGATCTAGACGATCCCGTTAAGTTGATCCTAGTCTCAAATCAGACTAACGTATCCTTAACGAACGTTTGAGTTGATCTTAGCCTCAAATATGGCTAACGTATCCTCAAACCAAAACCCCAAACCCAAATCTAAGAAAACACGGATTTGGACTAATCCACGTCCTACGGGCGACGAAATAAATTAGTCTCCGTATACAATCCACGGGCAACCACAAACAAAATAAACACCCACGACACGAAGTGAAATTCTGGAGAAGGAGAAAGTTGTTACCGCAATGCGGTAGCGTAATTAACTGCAGGGGCTTGCGCCTGCAGGGAAGAGCGTCCCCACAATCAAAAACCCCTCAAGCGAGGGGGAATCTGATGAAGTCTGCTATATCGGACGCATCCGTTTAAACCTTCGATACATGGTGCCATAAATCAACTTGGCATATTCGGAGAGGTAGACGGATAGCACCAATTAGCATCTGTCCCGAATCTCAGGCAAGACGTCCCATGTCTTGGCCGCCGTTCGGAGGGGAACAAAGGGCTGTTTGGAATTTAATTCCATTTCCCGTGGAGATTTCTGGGATTTTATCCCCTTATCAGAGGAATTTAATTCCAGTTTGTTCTACAGAGCTTAGCTCTGAGAAACTTCTTTTGGGAATTTTATTTTCTTTTCTTATTTTCGTTTTAGGGTTCTTGCAGATTTGAATTTGTTGTAGAACTCATTTTTCGAGAATATTGAGAGTCTTGAACTCCACCGTTTGAGAAATTTTTTTTCATTAAATGAAAATCCCTTTGGATTCCTACAATGAATGCCTGGATCATCATTGATGGGGCATTACCTTTGATTTTGTAGGGGCCACTGTTTGTTTTAGATCGTGATGACTTTGGTATTTTGATTGCTAAGGCCTTGAACATTGTGTCAACAATTAACCCTTTTTTTAGGTGCTATGGCTTCTCATCTGTATGTTCTTGAAGAGATTATCTCTTATGAAGATATTCGCGTCTAAGGCTGCTGTGAGGGCTAGGAGTTTACTGACGCTTAATGCGCTGAGGTGATGCGTCGCTTCGAAGTTTACAACGGTCGATTGCTCCCCCGCCATTCTGTCCTTTTGAAGATTGTCGTTGGGTCGATTTGGGAAGAACTTCCTGAGATTGATGAGGCCATGCCACTCGAAGCACTTGATGATGCTGAAGACAAGGTGCATTCAGTATATCTGATGGGCCTGATCTCAAAAAAGCGGAGAGATGATCTTGTCGCTGTTTTGCATCGCGTCTTCCAACAGAAGGCGAAAATATCCGCGTACTAGAGGATGGACGACATCAGCGGGGATCCTCACGCTTGCATTCGTGAGAAAATGCATAAGAAGAGGGTTAACGAATCTAGAAGTACTTTACTCAAACTTGCCTCTAAGTTCATGAATCCGTGTCCGGAATTCAGCGTCTTGTCGTTGTAAAACCCATTTTTTTTACCAATGTATAAATTTCTTCAAAGTATGAATGATAAAACTCCTCCTTTTCTTTACGCCAATACTCGTATATGCCTCACATGAGGTGTTGTTATATATATATATAGAAAAACTAGCACCGAAGCTCACGTGTCATGCGTATGAGGCGCTGCTACAGGATTTAATCCTGAAAATAATTAGTGTCGGCACTCACGTGTTATGCGTGTGCTACGCTGCTACAGGATTTAATCCTGAAAAGAATTAGCGTCGGCGCTTACATGTCATGCGCGTGAGGCGCTGCTACAGGTTCTAATCCTGAAAAGAATTTGCGCCGGCGCTTACGTATCATGCACGTGAGGCACTGCTGAGGGGTTGATAGGCACGCTTTTGGCGTGTCGTGTTTTAAGTTCTAAAGTTAACCGCAATCAGGACGGCGTCGCGTGTAGCTAGCCGCGATCAGCATGGGTCGTCCGCAGGGAGACGGAGTGTTCTACGTTCTTGTTTTCATGAGTTAATGCGCGTGGGCGGAATGGTTTGATTCTAACCTATGTGTATATATGCAAAGTATAAGTTGTTAGGATTAGATAGGTTAGTGTAAGTTAAGGAAATCCGTACTCAATCCTTTGAGCCGAGCTCGACCACTAAAGCTATAGCAATCGGCAATAACGTGGATTAGGGTGTTTAAGCATGGTATTTGTGAAATCCGGTTTATTGACCCTTGTCCGTCCGTTCTTGTCGCTTGCTTTCGCCTCCGGCCAATCCGAACGCAACCGGTCACGGTTAGAAATCACCGATAGCTTGGTAGGGTAGGGTGCCTAAAGGAGCGCTTGTGTAAAGTTTGGGCGGAATTTAATGGAAATATCGAGAAAAGAAAATGAGAAACGAAAATATTAACTTACAAAACCAATCTTTTTCCTAACAACGACAATATTTACCAAGCATCACAGCAACAAAGAAAAAGAGCAAAGAAAAGATACAAAGAAAGAATACACAACAATACAAGAAAGTAAATTGCATGGAATTAAAAGAGCAAGTAGGTAAATGGCAAGAAAATAAATTGCAAGAAAGTAAATGCAAGAAATGTAAATACTAGGAACCAATAATGAAAGCTTCATCAACTCAAAGTGACAATACAAGCCATGGGTTCAATAACCTAATCTTAAACTTGCAAGCTCAATGAAGAGGTTGCAAGATCAAGAGAAGGCAAAAAACTCAAGGTGAAGTGAAGGTAAAATGAAAGTTTTATTAATTTTCAAGTAATGATACAACCCTTGAGATCAATAACCAAAACTTAAACTTGCAAGCTCAATAAAGAGCTTGCAGGATCAGGAGAAGGAAAGGAGCTCAAGGAGACTAGCTATGTACAAGAACAAAATGAAAACAAATAGAGTATGAATCCAAAGTGTGACAATGTAAGACAATCCAAGACCCCTCATCCCTTGCTCACTGATATGCTTTTATAGGCACAAAATAAGAATAAACAAGAAATAAAAATAAGTTAATGTGACTGCAAGGGATCGACAGAACAAAAATGGGGCTCATTGGGGATAGAGGGCCGGCGAGCTCGATTTTTATGGGCATGTGGCCGGCCCAAATCCGAGCATCTTGGCTCGTGTTGATGTGGTGGTCTTGTGTTCTCTCGATAAGTCCACTGGTGCTGCTAGATTTGTCTCTATGAATTTGGTCTGTACTCAGGGATTTGGAGGGAAACTTGATGCTATACATCGCATCACATCTTTTTGCATTAAACACACATCACCTCATTTGCACAAATTGTGTGCCATGGGCAGCCCCCCTCTCTAGGTGTCACGACCCAAAATAGTACGTGACTGACACTTGAATCATGTGAGGCCTCTAGGACCCCACCTAATTCAAGTCAGCCAAAAGACCAGAAATGTAAACCATTTAAAAGAAGAAGTGAAGGAAAACTTGTTTTAAAGAAAGTGGTTTTAACAAATAAGTGACATTAAATATTTAAAAGCAACATCATATTTTTCCAAAAAATCCGGCATAGTCTCCTTTGTAAATATTGGCCCCAAAAGGGTACAAACATACATAATATACATAATGAATAAAGTCATTCCCAAGCGGGAGCTAGCTCTTCGCCAATTAGCGGACACAACCACGCAAGCAATATAATATACAACGCCGAAGAGCGAGGATCAAAACTCAGAAGAAAACCAATATCCTCCAGAAAACCATAATAATACAAGCACGACTCTGAGGTCGAAAGAATATACACTGATCTTCTAAGTCTATCAAATAATACAAGTCTAGTTGATGGAGTTTACTAGATACAACTGAATATAAATAAAGTACAATGGTGGTCACGATGCGAGTGAACCCACTTACCAAAGCAATCACCCGGAAGGAAGCAGTGTGCCAACAAACTGCAACGAAACCTGTACGCCAAACCTGCAAGAAACTGTGGCACAATGGGGGTGAGTTTCCAACTCGTGAGTAGAAAACATCACCGAGCAGAAATCGCATGTATGACTTTATCCTAGGTCATACAATAATATCCTCAATAAATATAATCCGAAGCATTTAATAATGGCAGGGTAATCATCTAATATACGTATGATACCAAGAGCTCGTGTCAGTGCCTCAGGTAGTAACATGTCACATATATGATTTACGAATGCATTAAGAATAAAACAGAATGCATCTTGAATGAGAAACTATTTTCATATCACAGTGGGATTTTTGTATAAAAATCCAGATATCATCATTGAAATCAACAGAGAATCCGTGTCAAGCATCGACACAAAACATATAACTCAATATCTCAATATCTCGTGCTCCGGCAATCCGGAATACCCCATATAACCAAATCTCAATATCTCGGGCTCCGGCACTCCGGACTGGCCCCGGGCTCCGGCAATCCGGACTGGCCCATAATCATCAAATCCCACGACTACGTCGGTATCCTCCAGATATCCTCCGCGTCATAAATAACCGGTCGGTAGTGCTCCCCTGCCGGGCTCAATGCCATCATCTGCGACCATCTTGCCCCGGGGTACTGCACCAGGTCCACCATGCACTCACAGACGGTTCCTCCTCCTCCTCGAATTGGGTGTATGATACCGCTTAAAAGCCGAGAAAACTCATGGTGGAGACATCTCAAATCATATCACGAGAAAATCACAATTTTTATCTTTTGAAATGAAAATGAGCTTATAAAATCCTTGCGGTTTCTCCAAATCCAGAAAACTGTCACATCCCGCTTCCCGATGTACGGCGAAGGAGACGCGACTAAGCCGCTACGTATTTACTCAGAAGCAAATACGCTAAGCGTAACTAGGCAATATAAAAGAAAATATACACAAGATACAAGATATAACAAAACATCAACTTTATTTATTAACATTCTTTTGTACAATGCATGAAAAGGAAATACAACTGAAATAAAAGTGTAGGGTTCCTAGGCACTCTCAAGAGGTCTCACAAGGCATCAACCATGCCAATTTCAAATTTTACGGTGCCGAGAAACCCTAGACTAGATCGTTGACTAGAAATTTAGGCGAAATATGAATCTAGTTAACGACTTAACTAAAAGAAGAGAGCTACAAACTTTGTAGATCCGGTTATCCACTTCCTTAGCTCCATGTAGGCATCCTCTCGCTGTCCATCTCGAATCCCGAACTCAAACGTCGGCTTCATCGGAGATTTGGGCGGACTAGGTCGTCGGCTTCGTGCCGAAGATGATCTACGTCGAGGCATCACAAGTTCAAGCTCCGACTTCACAAATTTGTGAAACTTGTGCAGAAAACACCAAAAACAACTTGGCAAGAGGTAGAGGGTGAAGAAATAGGATGTGGGTTCACTTTAGAATTGGATTTCTCACATTAGAACTCAAGATGCCATTGATGGCATCAAGCTTTCTCTCTTTAAGATGAAGAAGAAGATGAAGCTAGAAATATGATAAGTTCTCTTTAAAATGAAAAGAAAATCAAAACTTATCATAATGTGAACCATAGTTAAGTGTAGAGAATTGACTAAGGTTAGAAGAATGGTTAGGGTTTAGTGTGAAGACAAAATGGTCACAAAGTCAAAGCTTCATGAAGCTTCAACAATGTTCAAGAATGAAAGCAACCATTTTGTATTCTTATCCCATTCTTTTTCCAAAAAATGAATAAATAAAAGAATGGATAAATAAAAACCCTAATCACTTTCTTAACCTAGGTTTAATTCTATACACTTAACCAAATGAGCAAGCATCATCAAACATGATATAAACATGTGCACAAAAGTATATCACATATACAATTTGCACATCAAGTGAGAATATCCATTTAAAGTGAACCAATACTAGTTAATGCAAAGCAATATATCAAATATATAATTATACATTAAATCATTAAATCAACACTTGATTTAACGATCCGGTCATATCGCATATAACCGACTAGTATCCAATGTATCGGCTTATCGAATCAATCCTTGATTCGATATCTAGGTTATATCGAATACAACCAATCGATACATCCATCGCGAGAATGGAATACGGTATCACATACACGCATTATTCTCGGTCCTGCACATATCTCATATGCGCTTCTATTTCGTTTCGCTTGAGCCAGGAAACCTCTGTGTAGGACTCTAAAGACTCGTCAATACGCCGGTAGCAGATGATGATCATATCAAGCACCTACAAGCCGCAAGCGGTCTGCTAAACGTAACGGCCATCCGGGTATTGAGCGATCAGAAGATCGACGAGCTAGCCCGCTCACACTCCTGTGAATCCAACCAGTAACACTTACCGTACAGTCCGGTCTGATCGTCTGATATGTCGCATATCAAGTCTAGGTGTGGTATACGTCAGACCCCAATAACCGATAAGTCATGCCGATGTGAGGCTCATAACGGGTCGAGAAACTACTGGTAACACTTACCAGCAAATCTCTGATCAGCCCTGGCCAGGGACTTCCCTGTTACGGCCAATCGAGCACAGCGCAACATCAACCCCCAATACCGGGAGAGACGAAACCCCTCCTATCGCTCATTGCCTCCATGTGACTCGGGACTGTACCCAAAAACCACCGTTTTGCACGCCCTCATAGACGTGGTAAGGTGGAGATCAAAGCACAGTAGGAATCACACAAGACTCTATGACGATCTCGGGTCTACAGACTAACCTGTACAAGTGTCACCTGAGACCTGCCATCTGACGTGAGGTATAATACCATCTGGGAGTTCTCGGCGAGTCCGTCCAGTGTACCCAGTCTCCACTGAGCACCCGTACACCATCTCTGATGTCAAACATCAATGGATATGGGATCATCCATCGCCCATCTCATGGGTCTAGAAGCGTATACGCTAGTCTACACTGGTATATCGATGCCCTGTCTCGATACACCCACGACTAGGGACCTTGAAGGATGTACTTATGGACTACCATGTCCCCACTAGTATGATCTGCATCATAGTCCAGGTAGTCAAGTACACATCCTAAGGGCTTTATCAACATGTAACTATAAGACAGTTTAAAGAGACTAGTGTACATGTTAAGATAAAGAGTAACCAGATAGCATACTATCATATCGAGCAAGAAAGTCATCTCTATATATGTCCAAGCATCCAATATAATATACATCATCTGTACAATACTGGCCTCTAGGGCATACATACAACTAACAATCTCCCACTTGCACTAGGGCCAGCTGCTGTAGTATCGCATACCGAGCATCCCGAAGAGTCTCTCAAACTGTATCTGGGGAATGGCCTTCGTGAGTGGATCCGCCGTGTTGTTCTTCGTGTCAACCCTCCTGACCTCGATCTCCCGGCGATCAACTATCTCCCGGATCAGGTGATACCGCCTCAGAATATGCCTGGATCGCTGATGGGACCTGGGTTCCTTGGCCAAAGCCACCGCTCCATTGTTATCGCAATACAAAGGTATTGGATGCTCAATGGATGGAACCACTCCAAGTTCAGTAATGAACTTCTTGATCCATACAGCCTCTTTGGCAGCATCGTTGGCAGCGATGTATTCAGCGTCCATCGTCGAGTCTGCCACGGTTTCCTGCTTGGAACTCTTTCAGCTAACCTCCCCTCCGTAAAGGGTAAAGACAAATCCCGACTGCGACTTAGAGTCGTCCTTATCACTCTGGAAGCTCGAATCGGTAAAGGACTCCACTTGGAGTTCTCCATTACCATACACCAAGAGCGTCTCTTTAGTCCTTCGTAAGTACTTGAGAATGCTCTTCACAGCTGTCCAGTGACTCTCTCCAGGATCAGCTTGATACCTGCTCACTACACTTAGTGAGTATGCAACATCGGGTCTGGTACATAGCATCGCGTACATGATAGAGCCTACAGCCGAAGCATAGGGTATCCCTTGTATGCGAGCTCTCTCCAAATCAGTCTTAGGAGACATCTCTTTGGAGAGAGTGACTCCAGAGATCGTGGGCAAGTTCCCACGCTTGGATTCTTCCATACTAAACCTCTTTAGTATGGTGTCAATGTACCTGGATTGGGACAATCCCAATATCCGTTTGGATCTATCTCTATAGATCCTAATTCCCAATATGCAGGAGGCATCACCAAGATCTTTCATTGAGAATCTTTGTGATAAGAAGAGCTTGACCGCTTGCAGCATAGAAATATCATTTCCTATCAAGAGTATGTCGTCCACGTACAATACGAGGAAGACAACCTTACTCTCTGCTACCTTCTTGTAGATACAAGGTTCATCTGGGTTTTTGACGAAATCAAATTCTTTGATAATGACGTCAAAGCAGATGTTCCAACTCCGCGATGCTTGCTTTAATCTATAAATGGATTTAAGCGGCTTGCATACCTTCCCGCTTCTCCCACTGTCTACGAAGCCCTCTGGCTGAGTCATGTACACGCACTCTTCTAAATCACCATTTAGAAAGGCGGTCTTAACATCCATTTGCCAGATTTCGTAGTCATGATATGCAGATGGTAAGCATGATCCGGATGGATTTAAGCATAGCCACTGGAGAAAAGGTTTCGTCATTGTCCACACCTGGTCTTTGGCGAAAACCTTTTGCAACAAGTCTAGCTTTGAAAGTCTCCACTTTCCCATCTACACCAAGTTTCTTCTTGAAGATCCACTTGCTCCCAATGGGTTTTACCCCTTCAGGAGCAACTTCCAAAGTCCATACTTTGTTGGTGTACATGGATTCCATCTCGGACCGCATAGCATCCAGCCATTTCACTGAGTCCCTACTCGTGATGGCCTGCTTGAAGCTAGTTGGGTCATCATCCTCCATGATGCAATCCTCGCTTCCACCGTCAATGAGAAAACCGTAGTATCTCTCAGGTGGACGAGAAACCCTACTAGATCGGTGGAGAGGCTGGGGTTCGTCGAGTTCTACTGAATCCTCTGGTTCTACCAAGTCTTCTGTTTCATTTTGTATTGCTGGAACCTCTTCCAGTTCTACCTGAATGCTACTTGTCTGTTTCATAAGAAAACTCTTTTCTAAGAAAGTGGCATGTCGAGAAACAAACACTTTTTGTTCCTCGGAGTGGTAGAAGATATACCCTCGCGAATGTTTAGGATATCCAACAAACTTATATAGAATAGACCTTGCCTCGAGTTTGTCCGGATTTTGCGTTTTAACATAGGCCGGACAACCCCATATCTGAATAAAATTAAGACATGGTCTCTTACTATTCCATATCTCATATGGAGTGGTAGGCACAGATTTGGTTGGAACTCTATTTAATAGATATGCAGCAGTCTCCAGTGCATATCCCCAGAAGGAAATAGGTAACTCAGCTGTACTCATCATAGAGCGCACCATATCTAATAGGGTGCGATTTCTCCGCTCCGATACACCGTTGTGCTGTGGTGTATAAGGAGGAGTAAGCTGAGAGAGAATCCCATTCTCTTTTAGATAATCTCTGAATTCATCACTTAAGTATTCTCCTCCTCGATCAGATCGAAGGATCTTAATACTTTTGCCCGTTTGGTTCTCTACTTCTTGTTTATATTCTCTAAATTTCTCAAAAGCTTCTGATTTGTGTTTCATCAGCAACACATATCCTAATCTAGAGAGATCGTCAGTGAATGTAATGAAGTACAAAGAACCATCCCTGGCATGTGTAGACATGGGACCGCATACATCACTATGTATCAGTCCCAAGAGTTCGGTAACTCTTTCTCCGTGTCCCGTAAACGGAGTTTTGGTCATCTTGCCTTTGAGACATGACTGGCAAGTGTCATAAGATGAAAATTCAAACGGATTTAAATATCCATCCTTATGCAACTTAGCTAGTCGTGTCGCATTGATGTGACCCAGTCTACAATGCCACAAGAAGGATTCGTTCAGTTCAGAACTCTTCCTCTTGTGTGTGTTTTGTAAATTGAGGACTGTATTTTGATTTAGAATGAATATGCCATTATGTAACGAGCCTGATGCAATCAACTTTTGATTTAGGAATATGTTCATAACATTATCCTGTACTACAAAATTATATCCTTCTTTACTCAATAAAGAAACTGATATAATGTTGCACATCATGTTCGGTATATAATAGCACTCATTCAGAATCATTGTATCACCACTTGGTAATACTAGGTGATATTCGCCAACTGCTTTGGCTGCAACATTTGCACCATTCCCTACTTGAACGGAATGATCACCTTTTCCCAGTTCTCTACCTTTCCGTAGCCCATGTAACATCTTACATATGTGGGATCCTGATCCGGTATCTAATACCCAGGACGTAGGGTGAACTGAGAAACAGTTCTCAATGACAAACACACCCGAAGATGATGCATCAACATGCATATTCTCCTTTTGGGTGGTGTGAGAATCCAGATATTCTCCTGTTTCCTGTTCATTCTTATAACACTTATAAGATAGAACGGGTTCAACGTTCCCCTGCACAGTATAACATGCGGGTTTGGTCAATACATCCATATTATTATCTTGATTAAGGCATGAACTGGTCGCTACCTGGAGAGAGAGAGAAGAAAACACTTTAGCGTATGCTCGTGCAAGATCAGATTGGTTATTATCTTATCTAATCAGGATGGCTCCCACTGCTTTTTATCAAATCTTCCTTCAATCCCTAAAAGGAAAGACTAGCCGGGATTAATTACACACTACAAATTCGCCAATCTTTCAGCCAGGCCAGTGTCGGTACTTTGAGGGATGTCCCCCGTGCTTTCGCACGAACCTAATTAATGTAAACCTCGTTTTCCCAGAGGCGTAACCTCGTTAACACCTTTCTAGACACCTACTTGATCGGCTAATTGCAATGTGTAAAACTCTCCCAGGAGTAACTCTTACTCGCAGTGGGTATCGGGATCCAACTATCTCATAGAAGGTATGCAATCTCATTGCAAATTTCAACACTTGAAATTCCCGATAATGCTTTCGCCCTAGCGTCCTATGACCTTGACGGAGGCCAAACAACCTATAGTCCGCTAGTCAAGTTCAACCCGTCATTTCCTGATTGAATCAAACCCACCCGCACGACCCTTGACGGAGGCCAAACAACGCCGTACGAATACCCTAATCCAATCGCATCATATGCTAGCAGATAAGCACAAGTTAGCTACCATACACTGCGCCTTGATGGAGGCCAAACTACCGCAGCACGAATACTAACTAGTACTTATCTGAAATGACGGAGGGCTACGCAGGTTTTTCATAAAAACCATGAGCGTAATGAACTTGATATCGTTGTAGAATCAAATGAAGTTTTGAAATGGAGTGATTTTGAGGCTTTTCTAGTTTTGCTAAAGGGGTCACTCCCGGTGAAGGGATTATCGGCCCTTTCCTCGTCGAATGAGGTGCGGGATATATCATATATATCACTGTGCAAAGCAAAAAACTCTTAAAAGCAATCAAAGCCAAACCGAGTGTGTAGCATCTTCCAGTTATTGCTAAAGGAGTCACTCCCGGTGAAGGGATCTCGGTCCTTTCCTCATCGAATAAGGTGCAGGGTATATCATATATACCGCTATGCAAAGCAAGAACTGTAGCTACCTGTTTTGTTTAAAATTTGATTCTACAACATCTTAGGATTTTTTTCTTTCATTAATCACATTAATGAAGTCCCATCATTTAAATACCTAAACATCACAGATAGATATGACGTACACTTATGCCATCCGCATTCGCCTCGATGTCCCCTCGTGCACCGTTAGATTAGGTAACTAACGACAGAGCAGGGCAGGGCTAGTGCGGGTGCAAAACATAAGTAACGTCTATATAATATATTATATATACTATATAAAGTATCTATCAAAAACATCACATGATCGCATCACAGATATCGCAGCAGAAGAAACATATGAAACATTGAATATACTAGGACGTCCGTGTTTTTAATACGAGCTAGTATAAAACACGGATTCCACGGTCGTGATGAATAGCCAATCCCACACCCCTAGACCCCTACGAGAGCGGCAAGCAACCCTGCCAATTCTAGGGTTAGGAGACCCGGACTCGACTCCTCGAGTTGGTCTCCCACTGGACCCCAGAATCCAGTTACTTGTGCTCCCCTCCTTGGGTCTATCCTAATGCGGAAAAGTAAATAATATACAAAAGGTGACAACTTCCGCAACCTGGAAGTGCCCCAAATAAAAGAATATTACATACAAGTTTTTACATGAATGAAAATGAAAAAAAAAACACTCATCTCACGTAAAAACCCCCGGCTATTCAAACACGACAATCCAATATAACATATCCAGCAACACATAACATCAAATGTCATCAACGTAAGTAAATATGCGCATCCCAATTGTCGTTGACATATAGCAACGAAACCGGCGATATCACATGTTACACTTACGGTCACAGAAAAGAAAGTGTAAAACTACAACAGTTGGAATCCGCAACCTCTTTAGACATCACATGCCTAATCAAATGAAATACTTAGACATCACATGCCTAACAGTTATAAACCCCGCCTTTTAGTCCCATTATCGAAAACTCTTTTCAATATCAAGTGTGACTAAACCGCTAGATTTATAATATTCATTCAGTTATCTCATAACTGTTTGTGAATTCCAATTATTGTATCCCATTCCGGATAAATAGAATATATTAAACTTTCCGATCGAACATTCGAACACCCAAGTTTTCCCGAATCCGTCCAACACATGAAATAGGTTCAAAGACATTCGCTTCATGCCTCAGTACCAACGGTCCAGCCGTAGAAGGGTCAAGCCAACGCCTCACATGTGGCACGCCGTACTGCCCCAAACCCGAAGGTTCAAAGGGCAGTTCAAGACGGTCACATAATCGAGTTAAGGTTTGTTGTCTTCTAGAGGGACCATCGCGTTACTTGCACTACTCAGAACGTCTTTAAACCACAGAAAAATCCAACACTTGGAAATTTTCCGGCTGGGGAAAAGTTGGGTATTTATATCCGGTCGAACTTTTTAACATATTCTACAGTTATCCGGAAAGCCACATAGACAAAATCTGATAATCCGATCGAATCAGTGAACCCCCAAAACAACCCCAGAAAATACAACTCTGGAAAAATATTAAAAATTCCCATAAAACTCAGCACTATGAACTAGCAATTACTGTGCAAAGGAACAGAGCTGACGTCATCAAGGGGCCGCGGAACCGCCGCAGAAGCCATGCTTCTGCCGCGGTTCGCCGCACAATTTACTGTTCATGGAATATTTTTTGCATCGTAATTCTTTTATTTCCCTGCTGAATTTTTTAAGCATTTTTAATATGGAAAAATCCCATATTTTAGAAAAAGTCCAGAGAGCATTTTCCGGGTTAGGGTTTCGGGTCGATCGGGTTTCAAAGTTCGTCTAGACTTCGCCTAAGGCTCTAGCTAGGCTCTGATACCACTGTAGAGTTCCTAGGCACTCTCAAGAGGTCTCACAAGGCATCAACCATGCCAATTTCAAATTTTACGGTGCCGAGAAACCCTAGACTAGATCGTTGACTAGAAATTTAGGCGAAATATGAATCTAGTTAACAACTTAACTAAAAGAAGAGAGCTACAACCATTGTAGATCCGGTTATCCACTTCCTTAGCTCCATGTAGGCATCCTCTTGCTGTCCATCTCGAATCCCGAACTCAAACGTCGGCTTCATCGGAGATTTGGGCGGACTAGGTCGTCGGCTTCGTGCCGAAGATGATCTACGTCGAGGCATCACAAGTTCAAGCTCCGACTTCACAAATTTGTGAAACTTGTGAAGAAAACACCAAAAAAAACTTGGCAAGAGGTAGAGGGTGAAGAAATAGGAGGTGGGTTCACTTTAGAATTGGATTTCTCACATTAGAACTCAAGATGCCATTGATGGCATCAAGCTTTCTCTCTTTAAGATGAAGAAGAAGATGAAGCTAGAAATATGATAAGTTCTCTTTAAAATGAAAAGAAAATCAAAACTTATCATAATGTGAACCATAGTTAAGTGTAGAGAATTGACTAAGGTTAGAAGAATGGTTAGGGTTTAGTGTGAAGACAAAATGGTCACAAAGTCAAAGCTTCATGAAGCTTTAACAATGTTCAAGAATGAAAGCAACCATTTTGTATTCTTATCCCATTCTTTTTCCAAAAAATGAATAAATAAAAGAATGGATAAATAAAAACCCTAATCACTTTCTTAACCTAGGTTTAATTCTATACACTTAACCAAATGAGCAAGTATCATCAAACATGATACAAACATGTGCACAAAAGTATATCACATATACAATTTGTACACCAAGTGAGAATATCCATTTAAAGTGAACCAATACTAGCTAATGCAAAGTAATATATCAAATATATAATTATACATTAAATCATTAAATCAACACTTGATTTAACGATCCGGTCATATCGCATATAACCGACTAGTATCCAATGTATCGGCTTATCGAATCAATCCTTGATTCGATATCTAGGTTATATCGAATACAACCAATCGATACATCCATCGCGAGAATGGAATATGGTATCACATACACGCATTATTCTCGGTCCTGCACATATCTCATATGCGCTCCTATTTCGTTTCGCTTGAGCCAGGAAACCTCTGTGTAGGACTCTAAAGACTCGTCAATACGCCGGTAGCAGATGATGATCATATCAAGCACCTACAAGCCGCAAGCGGTCTGCTAAATGTAACGGCCATCCAGGTATTGAGCGATCAGAAGATCGACGAGCTAGCCCGCTCACACTCCTGTGAATCCAACCAGTAACACTTACCGTACAGTCCGGTCTGATCGTCTGATATGTCGCATATCAAGTCTAGGGGTGGTATACGTCAGACCCCAATAACCGATAAGTCGTGCCGATGTGAGGCTCATAACGGGTCGAGAAACTACTGTAACCCTTACCAGCAAATCTCTGATCAGCCCTGGCCAGGGACTTCCCTGTTACGGCCAATCGAGCACAGCGCAACATCAACCCCCAATACCGGGAGAGACGAAACCCCTCCTATCGCTCATTGCCTCCATGTGACTCGGGACTGTACCCAAGGACCACCGTTTTGCACGCCCTCATGGACGTGGTAAGGTGGAGATCAAAGCACAGTGGGAATCACACAAGACTCTATGACGATCTTGGGTCTACAGACTAACCTGTACAAGTGTCACCTGAGAACTGCCATCTGACGTGAGGTATAATACCATCTGGGAGTTCTCGGCGAGTCCGTCCAGTGTACCCAGTCTCCACTGAGCACCCGTACACCATCTCTGATGTCAAACACCAATGGATATAGGATCATCCATCGCCCATCTCATGGGTCGAGAAGCGTATACGCTAGTCTACACTGGTATATCGATGCCCTGTCTCGATACACCCACGACTAGGGACCTTGAAGGATGTACTTATGGACTACCATGTTCCCACTAGTATGATCTGCATCATAGTCCAGGTAGTCAAGTACACATCCTAAGGGCTTTATCAACATGTAACTATAAGACAGTTTAAAGAGACTAGTGTATATGTTAAGATAAAGAGTAACCAGATAGCATACTATCATATTGAGCAAGAAAGTCATCTCTATATATGTCCAAGCATCCAATATAATATACATCATCTGTACAATACTGGCCTCTAGGGCATATATACAACTAACAAAAAGCGATGCCTAAACAATGACATGACAGGAAATTAAAGGTACTGAATAGAAAATGTACAATGTCTAGAGCTCAGGGTCTTCGCTGTACTGATCCAAGTCTTCTGCAGTTGGCTCGATCTCTGACTGGTCCAAATCACCTGACGACATTCAAAGAAGAAAGAAATAGAATATAGTTAGCGAACAGGTCGCTCGGTAAGTCCCAAAGATAAGAGAAAAGTAGAATAGACATAATAAGAAGGTATCTTTTAAAGTTGTATTATATTGTTGTAATGTTGTGTTAACGCTGTTGTTTGTAGCTTGGTACAGAAGGATGTCAGTGTTTACGAGAGGGGTCCCTATATGCTAGAGGCCAGGGCAAACGTAATATACAAGGAACCGTTAAGCCACGGTACAACAGCAACAGAATATAGGTTAGGTGTCTTAATCTTACCGTCTCATGCCACTTTTAACACCTTCCGTACCAATCTATCCCTTAAACCCCGTAGTGTATTGATTGTATTGTTGTATTGTATTGTATAGGTCGTATAGTTGGATGACTGACCAAAACCATGATATCAGTAACGGATGTAACTGTATAATCATGTAAATGGAATGTATATCCATAGTTCGGTTCAGTCAAATTGTATAGATTGGTAGATTGAATATATAGAATAATGGATCATGGATTCATGTTGAATTGTAATATTGTGGATTGTAGAACGTAGATTGTACTTGAATCATATTCAAGTCAGATTATAATGAGACTCAAGAGATTGGTCCCGCTTAAACCTATATTTACTAGGGTCCTTAGGGTAAATTATAGAACTTGAGGGGTTTTATGTAAAAATACTTTTATATACTTTTCAAAATACACCCCAAGTATTTATTAATCGTCTTTAGAGTTGTAATGAATGTAGATTTTATATTATGATATTTCTAGTGGAAATATCCTAATTTCATGATAAATGATATTTATTTGTAATATTGGTTTTGTATGGAATTCATGGTATTTTAGTGTAAGATTGATTCTTATGATTTTGAAAAGAGTTGGAATATTTATATTATAACAAAATAAGTATTTTAATGATAAATATACATATATTTATACAAAAATAATTTTAATATATATTTTATATTCTAAAAATCTCATTTTCTTAAGATGTCGTATTTTAAATCTTTCGAGACCGAATGCTCCTTGCGGAGGTCTGAATCTCGCACTACTAAGCCCGAGGATGTGTGATAATCCGCACCATCCCAAACGGGTTCCCCAAAATGGGTTGTAGCGGCGCTTTACAAAGAATTGTATAAATACTAAATCCTTTAGAAAACGGTTTTATTAAGTAAATTGTATTTATTTATAAAGATGTCGATTTCCCGTATTCTATGTTCTAGGGTTGTGAGATATCCCTCAAATCGCCTCTTCACTGCCAATTGTGTCCAGGTAAGTACAAGTGAAGAAAGGAGGGATCCGCTCACGAATCACCGTGAGATGAGCCTTTTAAAGTTACCTTTCTCACTTGTCTAGCCTAGACACCACAAAGTCAGTTTTAGATAAACGACTGAATGCCTACAACCTTCCTCTGTCCTAATGAGTGAGACAATCCTTAGTTGGCTGAGTCTACATATTTTTATTATTAGCTCAAAGGTTATTTTTTTGTAAGATGTAGTAATACTAAATCTTTTAGAAATGGTTTTATTAAGTAAAGGGTAGTTAAATGAAAATGTTTGTTTTCCGTATTCTAAGTTCTCGAGGGTATCGTGTTATGTTGCATATGAGTGTGTGAGGAGGTAGGTCGTTACCTCGTGATCTACTTAAAGGTATAGCAGTTTAATGGAGTTTAATGTAGAATTGAAACAATGTGGTATTTAAGTGAAAAATACGATAAATTGAAATAGCCATCATTTTATGAAATAAAACTTGATCAATTTGGTTGATTAGTGTTTAATAGTCAACATGAGAGAGTTTAAGCATGATTGTATTAACGAGAAGTGAAGTTATATAAGAAACCGAATCGGAAATCGGATTTGTTCCGATTCCGTCGGGTTTTGTAAATCCGTATTTTTTTTGAATAGAAAAGAGAGATAGAAAATGGGACTTATGGTTTTAGGAAACACAAGAGGGTGAGAGGGAAGTAGTGGAATCACCGATGTATTGCGTCGTTGCCGGGAGTTCCTAAAACGATCGCCGGAAGTTCCGCCGGGAATTCGTCGGAGCTTCGTCTCGAGCTCGTTTTCGAAGTGCACAAGATTCTTGGAAATTTTTAGAGAGTTGGTTCAGAATTTTGGGGTGAGAGGGTAGGGGGTATGGGTGTATTTTTAGGGTTAAGCTAGGGTTAGGGTACGTGTAGGGTTTTTAATTAAAAATGTAAAAATATAGGAAATTCATTAAAAATTGGAGTAATTAGGTGTTAATGGGCTCTTTGGAGGTGGTCTACAGAAATAAATATGCAGTGGAGGTGGGGAGATCAAAAGTTACTTTTTCCCAGTTGGAGCCTCGGCCGTCCGGCCGAGTCTGGCCGGCGGCACCGGCCCGAGTCGGGCCGAGTCACGGCCTAAGGAGGTGGGGGGTCTCATGTGGTAGGCACTGGTACTTTTAGTTTTTCAGGTTCAATTCAAAGTTTGGGAGTTATCTCAGGTGGACTGTTGGGCTTCTGTAAAATTTAAAACAATTAAATATTAAAAATATTGTTGGGCAGGGGATTTGAACTCTGGTAGCTTGGTTCAGCAGTGCAAGGTATTATCAATGAGCTACAAGCTCTTTCTTGTAATTATGGTGTGAATTAATTACTTAAAGATATATCAGCAACATTAAATACTCCAAGTATATTTTGAATTTAAATCAATTCTTTGTAACTTAAAAATGGAGTTGTTACAGTCTACCCTCCTTACAAAAATTTCATCCTCGAAATTTACAACTTTTATTTGAGGACTCATTTACAAAGAGGTGTGGATATCTTGCACGCATCTCATCTTCCCTTTCCCAAGTAGACTCTCCTGGAGTGTCTTTTCTCCACATCACTCGGACCAAGTTAACTTCCTTGTTCCGAAGTGTCTTCACTTTCTTGTCCAGGATTTCCACAGGTTGCTGCTCACAAGATAAATCAGACTAGATAGTGAGCTCGGAATGATCGAGAACATGGATGGGGTCACTCACATATCTTCTGAGTTGGGATATGTGGAACACATTATGCACTCCTTCCAATGAAGGTTGAAGTGCTAAGCGGTATGCCACTTCACCGACTCGTTCGAGTATGTCGAACGGTCCAATATAACTCGGACTTAGCTTACCCCATCTTCCAAATCGGATCACTCCGCGGTTCGGAGATATCTTCAAGAATACGTGATCTCCTGGCTGGAACTCCAAGTGTCGTCTCTTTGCATCAGCCCAGTACTTTTGTCGATCTTAGGCTATGCGCATCCTTTCCCTAATAGTACGAACCACATCAACAGTCGCTACTATCATCTCTGGTCCAAGAAGTTCCCTATCTCCGATGTTGTCCCAACTTAATGGCGATCGACACTTCTTTCCATACAATGCTGCAAAAGGTGTCATTCCTATGCTTGCTTGGTAGCTGTTGTTGTACGAAAACTCCACAAGATGTAGGTGATCTTCCCACGATCCTTTGAATTCTAACATACATGCTCTGAGCATATCCTCCAAGGTCTGAATAGTTTGCTCAGACTGACCATCGGTTTGTGGATGATAAGCCGTGCTGAAGTTCAAACTTGTTCCCAAGCTTGCTTGCAGACTCTGCCAAAATTCTGATCGGAACCTGGTGTCACGATCGGAGACAATGCAGACCAGTACTCCATGAAGTCTCACAATTTCCTGTATGAGTTCAGGGGTATCAGAGATAGTACATTATGAAGAGTTTAAATCTTTAAGTATATTATTACCTCCATGTACTTCTTTGTTAGTGTCTCAGTTGATTGGCCAACTCGAAATGGGATGAAGTGAGCCGACTTTGTGAGTCGATCCACAATGACCCATACGGCATCGTTACCCTTTGTGTTGCGAGGAAGAGTAGTCACAAAATCCATAGTGATGTGTTGCAACTTCCATTCTGGGATTGGTAACGGTTGAAGTAATCGAGCAGTCCTGTGATGTTCAGTCTTTACTTGCTGACACACTAAGCATTTTACGACGCTTCTGGCTACTTCACGCTTCATTCCATGCCACCAATAATTCTGACGTAGATCTTTGTACATTTTTGTACCTCCATGGTGTACTGAGTAGGGAGAGCTGTGAGCTTCTTTCATTAACTCTTCCCGAACAGGCCCTTTTGGTACACACAATCTGCTGCCGTATCTCAAAGATCCGTCTTCATGGATGATGAAGTCTGTTCTGAGTCCATTCTCCACTTGTTCTCTGATCTTTTGCAACTTAGCATCACTTGCTTGAGCTGCTTTGATCTGATTGACAATGGTTGATTGAACTTGTAAATTCATCAAACTTGAAGCATTACCTGGCATGACTACTTCAATCTCCATCTGATGCAAGTCTTGTTGAAACTTCCACTGAGCGATGAGATTCATCGATAATGGTTGACGACTAAGAGCATCAGGTACCACATTCACCTTCCCTGGGTGATATTGTAAGTTGATGTCAAAGTCCGCCATGAGTTCTAACCATCTTCTCTGCCGCATATTCAACTCCTTCTGAGTAAACATGTACTTCAGACTCTTATGATCTGTGTAGATGTTCACTCGTTCACCAAGTAGATAATAGCACCAAATCTTGAGAGCAAAGATGACGGCTGCCAACTCCAGATCATGCGTCGGATAATTGCGCTCATGAATCTTCAGTTGTCTTGAAGCATAAGCTACAAATTTACCGTGCTGATGTAGAACACATCCTAATCCCTTACCTGATGCATCACAATGCACTTCGAATCCTCCAGATTGATCCGGTATTACGAGAATAGGTGCTAATGTCAACCTTGACTTGAGTTCTACGAAAGCTTGTTCGCATGCTTCTGACTATACAAATTCTTCATCTTTACGTGTGAGCTTGGTCAGGAGTGTTGCTATCTTCGAAAATCCTTCAATGAACCTTATGTAATATCCAGCTAAACCCAAGAAACTCCAAATGTCCTTCACTGACTTTGGTGTAGGCCATTTGCTGACTGCTGAAATCGTCGCTGGATCCACAGAGATTCCCTCTCCTGATACGATATGTCCAAGAAAACCAACTTGCTTTAGCCAAAACTCACACTTGCTGTACTTGGCATAGAGCTGATGTTGTTGAAGAGTTTCCAGGACAATTCGTAGGTGCTCGTCATGTTCTTTCCGACTCTTAGAATACACCAGGATGTCGTCGACGAAGATGACAACAAACCTATTTAATTACTCCCGGAAAACTTGATTCATTAGGTTCATGAATATTGCTGGTGCGTTGGTCACTCCAAATGGTATCACTAGAAATTTGTAATGTCCATAGCGAGTTCTGAAAGCTGTTTTATGAATATCAGCTTACTTGACCTTCACCTGATGATAACCTGAACGAAGATCCAATTTAGAGAAAACACAAGATCCACTTAGCTGATTGAATAAATCATCGATGCGCGGGGGTGGATTCTTATTCTTTATTGTGACTTCGTTCAAGACTCTATAGTCGATGCACATTCTGTATGAACCTTCTTTCTTC
This sequence comes from Agapanthus africanus, assembly GCA_030015575.1. Taxonomy (NCBI): domain Eukaryota; kingdom Viridiplantae; phylum Streptophyta; class Magnoliopsida; order Asparagales; family Amaryllidaceae; genus Agapanthus; species Agapanthus africanus. The sequence continues at coordinate 870,396,669 of JASDDO010000022.1, read as the reverse complement.
TTCACAAGTAGTACAGGTGATCCCCAACTTGAAGTGCAGGGACGAATCCATCCTTTCGCCAGTAATTCGTCCAACTGTGTTCGGACTTCCTTCAAACCTTCCGGACTTAAACGATAAGGTGCTTTGTTCACCGGTTGTGCTCCTGGTACTAAATCAATGCTGAATTCAAGAGCTCGATCGGGAGGCAAACCTGATATATCGTCAAGAAACACGTCGTCGAACTCTCGAACTACATCTGGCCTTGATTCTTTCTCCGCTTGAGCTGCTGCAACTACTGCTTCCCTTGGCTTCTCTTTGTAGGTACTTGGCTCCAGGGTACAGTCTCCGCTTTTGAAATAGAAGACTGGATGGTCTGGAATCTCGAATACTACCCTCCTTTGACGACAGTCGATGGTAGCATAAAAAGTTCTAAGCCAGTCCATACTTAGAACCACATCGAAGTTCGGTATGTCCAGCACTTTGAAGTCAGCATAAAATTCTCGGCTACAGACAACTACCGGACACAAGCTGTATCCCATGGTTGCCTTTAGAACGCCATTTCCTGAACTGACATTCCAGCTAGATACAAGCGGTGAGACTGGAATCGCGTGGGTTCAGACGAACCGTTGCGACATAAAGCAGTGAGATGCTCCAGTATCAAACAGTGCTAGTGCAAGTATTGAGGATACTAAGATTGTACCTAAGGTATGTGGGATATGTCTTAGGTATAGGAAAAGTATGTAGATAAACAAGACTGAAAGAAAAGTTTGAGAAGAAAAGTTTACAAGTGATAACTTGGCCAGTGGCCTCAGCTTCTTCCACTGTCATCGTGAAAGCCCGGAGCCTTGGTGCATTCCTCCTGGCCTGAGGAGCATTCCTCTGAACATTCCTTTGAGCTTGATGGAACTGACGAGGAGGTGGTGCAGCTTGTGGTCTTCTGGGTGGTGCAGGTAGTGCAAGTCTTGGAGCAGGTGCCTGAAGGGCTGGTCGCTGCGGATAGGTAATTGCTGGCCTGGGAGCAGCAACTGGGTTTTGTCTTTGAAGACAAGACCCAATATCATGAGTAGCTGAGCCGCAGACTAAGCAAAGATGGTTGGCTCGCCGGCAGTCTTTCATCATATGTCTAGTTCTCTTGCAGTAGGTACAAAAGGCTGGGCTGGGACGATGGTTCGGTACTCCGGGTCGCCTTAGCACAAAAGGTAGCTTGGACGAGGCTCCTCTTGCTATCTGGTTGGCAGGGTGCTTAAATCCAGCAGATTGAGGTCTTCCCCTCGCCTTTACCACTGCCTCATAACGGTGGGCAGCTTTTAGAGCCGATTCATGAGTCGGAAAATCTCTTGTGGCCAGTGCAGCCTGGATCTCCGAATCCAAACTTTGTTGAAATCGACGGGCTCTGATCTCATCCGTCAGTATCAAGTGTGCCGCGAATCTGCTTAAAGGATTGTGTTAGTTGTGTAGTATGTGATATATAAAAATTCGAATTATTGAGACATATCTTACCGACTGAGCATGGTGAACTCAGCGTCATACTCATCTACTGAATTGGTTCACATCGAACCTTGTTACAGATGAATGAACTGCTGTTCCATGTCGAACCTGGCAGTCTCAGGGAAGTACTTAGCGTCGAACATGTCGCGGAAAGTCTTCCATTCGATGGGTTGTTCAAGACGGTTTTCTTCCGCCTTCCACCAGTTTCGTACATTGTCCGTAAGCTTTAATTTTGCCACAAGAACCCAAGCTAATTCTGGCACTCGTGCCGTTGTCAGATCATCCTCGATACTCTGAGCCCATTCTTTAGCTTCCAGTGGGCTCTCCTTTCCTGCAAACTGTTGGGGTGCAAAGCCCTGAATTGCTTCACCCTAGATGCTTCTGTCTCGGGACGGTTCATTAAAAGAGCAGTCTGCTGCTGCTGTCCCTCTAAGAGGCTTCAGATTGCCTCAAGTAGAACCGTCTGCTCGTTGATCGGAGCAGGGATGGAAGGTGTGAGTGGTAGTGGTGGAGGTGTGTTGTTGACATTGGTGCTGGTGTTGTTCGGGGAATCCATAACCTTGAAGAAAAATTTGGGTTAGGACAGATTCAAAGTACATGAAATGATAAGATTCAAGGAACATGAATTGTAAAGAATGTTTTAGTTGCTGGTTCTTGTGTTATATTGATTAGGTTGTTCACGCAGAACAGAACTGCATAGTATGGTTCTATACAGCTCGGACCTGCATGGGCCACCAACAAAACCTGTCACGCCCCGCTTCCCGGTGTACGGCGAAGGAGACGTGACTAGGCCGCTACGTATTTACTCAGAAGTAAATACGCTAAGCGTAACTAGGCAATATAAAAGAAAATATACACAAGAGACAAGATATAATAAAACAACAACCTTATTTATTAACATTCTTTTGTACAATGCATGAAAAGGAAATACAACTGAAATAAAAGTGATGTCTAAACAATGGCATGGCAGGAAATTAAAGGCACTGAATAGAAAATTTACAATGTCTAGAGCTCAGGGTCTTCGCTGTACTGATCCAAGTCTTTTGCAGTTGGCTCGATCTCTGACTGGTCCAAATCACTTGACGACATTCAAAGAAGAAAGAAATAGAATGTCTGTTCCCCTTCGAACACGGGGACGCGACCGTGCGGGTCTAACTTGCTTGAATTCGGGGCAGATGCTAATTGGTGCTATCCGTCCACCTCTCCGAAGATGCCAAGTTGATTTATGGCATCGTATATCGAAGGTTTAAACGGATGCGGCTGATATAGTAGATTTCGTCAGATTCCCCCTCATTTGAGGGGTTTTTGATTGTGGGAACACTCTTCCCTGCAGGCGCAAGCCCCTGCAGTTAATTACGCTACCGCATCGCGGTAACAACTTTCTCCTTCTCCAGATGATCACTTCGTGTCGTGGGTGGTTTTTTCGTGTTTGATTGCTCATGGATTGTATACGGAGACTAATTTATGTTGTCGCCCGTAGGGCGTGGACTAGTCCAAATCCGTATCTTCTTAGATTTGGGTTTGGCGGTTGGGTTTAAAGATATGTTAGTCTCATTTGAGACTAAGATCAACTTAAACGTTTGTTAAGGATACGTTAATCTAATTTTAGACTAAGATCAACTTAACGGGATCGTTTAGATCTAACAAAAGAGCATTTGGACTCTATTGTTTAGTTTAGGGACATTGCGGTCGATTAGTTTAAGGACATTATGGTCCATTGTTAGTTTAAAAACATCGTGGTCGATTGTTAGTTTAAAGACATCGCGGTCGAGGTTAAGGACATCATAGTCCGTGAGTTTAAAGACCTCACAGTCAAGGTTAAGGACATCAAAGTCCGTGAGTTTAAAGACCTCACAGTCAAGGTTAAGGACATCATAGTCCGTGAGTTTAAAGACCTCACAGTCAAGATTAAGGACATCATAGTCCGTGAAATGTATGGTTGTCGGGACCCGTCACCTCTCTGAAGACGTTGAAGAATTACAACGGCAAGTATCAGAGGAGTAAAGAGATGTACCCTCGAACCGATGTTGGTTTGGGGATCTGTAGTCCAATTTGGAACTAAGATCAATTAATTATATTATGAGCACATTAGCCCAGTTAGATCTGAATTGAGGACTTATGGCCAACTTGGGCTAAGTCCAATTAGATTTGAAGTGTTGGACCTTTATTGGACCATTGGACATTTGTCTGTGTTCAGCTCCTCCTCACTTAGCAATGCTAAACAAGAGTTTCAGGGACCTGATACCATTTTTGTCTTTGACTGAGCCTTAAACATTATAGCTCTGAGTTTTACTGAACTTTGAGATTCAGTTGAAGGGGAGGTTTTTGCCTCTGGAAACTTAGCCAATTTGGCTAAGATTGGCTTTAAAATAGTGTTAAACACTAGAGGACAACAGTGTTAAACCCTGGAAATGAAATGCTCAAAGTAGTGTTAAACACTAGAGGACAACAGTGTTAAACACTGGAAATGAAACGCTCAAATTAGTGCTCAAAGTAGTGTTAAACACTAGAGGAAAACAATGTTAAACACTGGAAATAAAACGCTCAAATTAATGTTAAACACTAGAGAGGGAGGGGGTCACGTGGGGACACATAAGGGCACCCAAAGGTAGGGCCAGATCTCCTTTACTTTATTATGCAAATAAGCGTTAAACACTTTTGATCTTCTGGCCATCATGTGTTGGCACGTGATGAATATTTGTGCATTGATTATTAAAGCATTTATTAGGGGTCACGTGGTAACACGTGAGAGCGCCCAAAGCCAATACTGCTTTTGCTCTTGTTCGCTATATTATGAGGGTCACGTGGGGGCACATGAGACATTGCCTCAAAGCTTTTTCCTTCTCATTTTTGGGGGGATCTGTTTAGGGGTCACGTGGGGACACGTGATTTAGTTCTTTACATGCATGGAGATCTTTCAAGTCTCTTTATTTTTAAGAATTAAATTCTTTGTAGGGTTAAACCCTAATTTCATTTAGGAAGAATTAAATTCCTGTGAATTTGAGAGAATTAAATTCTCAAGTAGGGTTAAACCCTAGTTTTGTCTATCTTGAAGGAATTAAATTCCTATCAATTTAGGAGAATAAAATTCTCATATAGGGTTGAACCCTGGTTTTGTTTTGGAGGAATTAAATTCCTATGAATTTAGGAGAATTAAATTCTTATATAGGGTTAAACCCTGGTTTTATCTTGAAGGAATTAAATTCCTGTGAATTGGGAGAATTAAATTCTCTAAACTCAATTCTCCCTCTAAGTTTTGGATCTGTATGGCAGAATCTGTGGGAAGATTTTCTTCTGCAGATCTTCAACCAGAGAAAGAACTATGTTCTTTTGCAGAAGAGTTAAACTCTTAGATTGAGAATTAAATTCTTTTTTTTTTGCTTTATGAAGTTTTGATCCCTTTTCCCCTTTCTCACCTAGGGTTTCTTTTCTTGAGAATTAAATTCTCCTTTCTTTTCTCTCTACTATTTGCCTTCTGAAAATTTCAAGATCCAAAAATTCTCCTTTTTTTCTTCTCTTCTTGGCTCCTATTTATAGGAGAAGGAAAAGAATCAATTTGTTTAGTGAATCTTTTATTGAAAGATATTGTTTGTTTTTGTAACTATCATGATCTCAGTGAATTTTATTCACCATTGGATTTTTAATCCAAAAGATATTCTGTTTGTTATTCTTGGTGAATTTTAAGGAAATCTTTTCTTGTATAAAATCTTTCCATAAATTGGTGATTTTTAATCACCATTGGATTTTTAATCTAACGGTGCTCCACTTTACAGAGCATAATCCTCTTTTGTTTGGAAAGATTTAAAGAAATATTTTCCCAGTTAGGGTCTTTGATTTCCCTTAATTAGAATTTAATTCTATTATTTCAGAAGGCTTTTAAAGCCTATCACGTGTTGGCACGTGATCCTAATGTTTGATCATTGAAATAGAATTTAATTCTATCAGTTAAAGAGCTAAGGGACCTGTCACGTGTTGGCACGTGACCCTCTTGATTAAACATTTTATTCAGACTTTAATTCTGCCTTTTAACAGAGTTAAGGGATCATCACGTGTCAGCACGTGACCCTTGGTCACGTGTGAGCACGTGATGCCCCATTGGGGTCTTTCCTTAGTATCTTATTATATTTTTTAATCCCTTTTCGTGGGTTCCAAAGGCCCATCACATGATGGCACGTGACTCCACTAATTGCCTGCTTGATTAGAATTTAATTCTGTTTTCACGGAGCTGAGAAACCATCACGTGTGAGCACGTGATGCCTCATTGAGGTTTTTCCTTGCTGTTTTGCTACATTTTATTTGACTACAATTTAATTCTATAAAGGATCACAGGAACCTATCACGTGTCAGCACGTGACCCTTGGTCATGTGTGAGCACGTGATACCCCATTGGGGAATTTCCTGATATTTTATCAGGGAACAAATGCCCCCACAACGTTGTTCTCACGTGTTTGCATGTGAGTGCAACGCTGTCACCTTTGTGACCATTGGATCTGTCTAGGGAATAGGGGAGATGAACCGTTTCCCATCACATCCTATAAACGCTAGCGTCCCTTCAGAAGTGCCTCCACTTTGTTCATCTTCTTCCTTGCTTGCTTTTTCCTCTGAGAATTTAATTCTCTTTCCCAGTGCTTAGTTCTCTATTTCGAAAATTTCCAGAGTTTAACCCTGTTAACAAAAGATTCCCTTTTCTCAGGTAATGATCTTGAATGGCTGAAGAACTTTTTGTAGAAATCCTCGTTGGATTTTAAATCCATACCAAGGGTTTTTCCCTTCAAAGAACCCATCTTTCTAAGTTCTTCAAAGATGTCCAATTTTTAAATAATAAACCCCTTCTGCTAGGGTTTCTCTGATATTAAAGAATTGATGATGAAACTTGTCCTCCCTCTGGAATTTAATTCCACCTCCAAGAGCATAGCTCTGCCAATTTTCTGGGAATTTAATTCCTCTGCTCAAAAGGAATTTAATTCCTCTAAAGAACTCAGTTCTTCACAGAGAACTTCTTGGGGTTTTCTTGCCCTGAGTTGTTTCTTTGCACCCAAAAAGAGGAGATTTGCAGTAGGGTTTTCTTGGAATTTAATTCCCTTGCTCTTCTTGATTTTTTGCAGAGTCCAAGATGAATTTCTTTTTGGGGAATGTGTAGGGTCATTTGAAATCCACTTGTTCATTTATTGAGAATCTTCTTTTTGTCTTATAGTGATTGCTTTGCCTCATCATTAGCGAGCCGCCATCTTGATTTTGTGGGACCCATGTGTTTTTTAACCAATGGTCCCATAAAATGAGTTCCCTGTTGCTTTCTCCCACTGTCTTTTCATATATGCCTTTATAAAAACGTGTTAGCTTCGCCTAACAGTTTTCCCTTCTTTTATTTCAGGCGCAATGACTTCTGTTCCATACTTCCTTTTCACTCGCTTGGAGGCTGCTTTTCCTCAGTCACCGTCTGACGAGGAAGTGATGGCGATGATCAGGGCTCATGACCCGAGTCGCACCAACCTGCTGTTATGGGGGACCTAGTATGGTCACATCATCCGCGGTCGCCGCAGTTTTCTTTGCGAGATATCGACGGAGCCTACCTGTCTGTTTCTGCTAATGGATCCTCCACGGACTGCCTTTGCTGTGGAGATGCCGACTTGGACCCCTGTGGGACGGCTTGAGCCTTCAACAACTGGTATTCCGAACCATCCGGTGCCGTCTATAGTTATTTTAGGGCGCCGCATTTGCCAAGGCGAAGCCCAGTCATAGGGACAGATTTACAAGATAGGGCTTACCCCTCGACATCCCACGGGCTATCTTCTTTGGGCTCGTTACGTCCTATCCGCCCATCGCGCGCGACTGCAGAGGGCTGGACTTTATCAGGTGATATATACATCCCTTTTCCACTACCAATCTCCCAATGTCTGGTGGGTTAAGGCCTTCTTGAACCAATGTAATCTTCCCACAAACACCTTCCTTCTAGGGGGCCGCGAAGTTTCAATTTCTCTGGAAGAATTTCGCGAGATCTCAGGGCTGCCGGTCAGGGGGACACTTTATGAAGAATTGCTGCCTCCCGATGAGCATGTCTTCGAAACCGAGCCTGCAATGCTTGACGGCCTGTCTACTGAGAACGCTGTCCGCCACAAGCGCCCGAGTTTAATTAAGACCTTGAGTATTTTTGACAAACTGTTCACGGAGTCAGAGGAGCAGGGCGTCACTTTTAAAAGTTTTATCGGTTGTTTCCTTTGTGAGGATGTCCTATCAAAGACGGCTCCGAAGTTCATGAACATTAACGACCCCTTTGGGTTTGGTTTAAATAGGAGGCCGACTAAAGAAGAGGACTTGCCGCAGTATTACATTCCCATCATGTCGGCGGTATCTTTCGAGTCGATTGCAGCTCCTGGTATGGATGAGGAGACTTTCTTTGTGGGCTTCATCAGCGTTTGGCTTAGCTGGTTCATCATTCCTATGCATCGCCGTTTCATGAGAGCCTCGGTTATTTACCCTGTTCATCGCATTGCTGAGGGAACGCGACTAGCTGTGGGCATTCCAGGGCTAGCGCATCTATATCATGGGTTAGGCGCCGCGGCTAATACCTCAACTCCAGGTGTAGAAGTAGAAAATTTCTTTCTTCATTACTTCAAGTCCTGGATTAAGATGCACGTGTTAGGGGCCTTTGCTGCGCACCAAAGACCCAAATTTTATGACGCCTACACTTTTCCACGACTCATGCGGCTGGTGGACGCTTCTGCTCCTGACCCGACTCAGTTTGGGGCTATTCGTGTGCTGATCGCTCCCAATGCTACTACGGGCGGAATGGTATTAATCGATCGAGCCCTATCTGCTCCCTCAGGACCGATTCAACAGCTCCACTACTTGTCGAAAGAGGGGGTACCTTCTCTGAAGCCCAGGGAAGCCATGCACCTGTACGTGATCAGACCAGGTTATCTGGTATTTCGTCAGAACGGTGCGGCCCTCTTTATGCAGTACAACCCACACCGCTTTGCCCGGCAACTTGGATATGATCAGGGCGTCCCCTTCGAAGCATTTACAGTGGCGCCTAGCCCATCGCCTGAAGCTGTTCGTGATGCCGCTCATCACTTTATGCGGTTGAACACCGGTTCTTGCTTCATGATACCTGAAGCTTATCATATTCCTCGATGTGTGGGGTCTTTCATGGGCTGGTACCTCCACCGGGTCAGTCCAATTATTGCTGAGGAGAAGAGGGTGCTTCTTGGATACAGCGCTCCCATTCCGGTTCAAGCCACGGGAGTTCCGCCACAACCGCGTGCAACAGTTCGCCCTCCCTTGAGGGATACCAGTGTCCTGCTTTTTCCAGGGGTGGCGGAAGTAAACTTAACTCCCAGTGCTGGTATGCCACGCGTACTCGGGCACAATCAAGGGCTAATAGGGCGCCGGTAGCAGTATCATCGTCCTCGGCGTCAACAATGGCCGTGTCGTCCTCGGTAGCACCGCCAAGCGAGGACATTGAAGGTGAAGTGGGTCAGCGCCGTACCAAAGCTCCACGGGGGAGGAAACGATCGTCTTCAGCGGTTAGTTCTGGGTCCAAAAGGTGGAGGAAGACGGTCACCAATCTGCTTGACTCTTTAATAGAGTCCGAGCCTATTCTTCAGGATGAACCACTAGCTATGCAAGAATCGGATGGCCACCTACTTTTCCCGAGTTCATCTGCCGAGGAAGCCGCACAATTGGCTGAGGCTATAAGACGTTCGCAAGATGAATCCAAGAACGTAAGGATTCCGAAGAAGCCTTACCCTGCCGTCATCTTTTATGAAGACCCTCCATGGATACTGCGGCGATTCATTGGCCCTTTGGAAGAATGGGACGAAAGGGCCCTTAAACAGGCTGTTTCGGCCGACGCCGAGGACGCGCTTTCATTGTGGACCGGTGGCTACGAGTCTACCCTCAGACCTCGGCGAGCATATCTCCTTAGGAAGGAACGTCGGCTTGAAAAAGCCATACTAGAAGCTCCCTTGCGCATCGGTATGTTCGTGTATCTCTTTATAATATTTTGTATTGCTTGCATACAAATATATGTATCTTTATCCTCGTACAAACTTTGCAGGGACTTCGGAAGTGGCGGAGGCTCTGAATCGTGCTTTGACCGTAGATTCTGCTGATATCCCCAGTGAAACACCAATCAGTGTGGAAGGGGTCGATGCAACTGTTGCTCTTGCGATAGAGTTTCCCTCGGTGGTTCCCACTCCCGAAGCACTTGCTCCCTCGGGGGAGGTATCTTTGTCCGTCACCGCTCCAATAGATCTTCCTGAGGGCGACCCGGAGACTGGGGTACAGGTAGTCGAGGCTACCGTCCTTTCGTTGGAGCCTGCAGTGGCAGCCGCTGCTCCTCGCTAGGAATTCGCTACATTGGTCCGCATCCCCGATGATGTGCCTGAGGTCACGGAGGAGGCTGCTGAAGCTGCTATCCCTCCAGCTCTGAATGGGAGGAGCATCGAAGGTAGCCTTCCATATTTTACATTAATAATCTCTCCATTATCTGAAACCCTTCTGTCCTTTCAGAATTGCGCGGATTGGCGACATCTATTGCTGATCTGTCACCCAGGCAGTCCTTTCAGCGCCTGTTGACGATGGCTGCTCCGTAGGTGATATCTCCTCAACGTATCGTTCTCTCTTCCGGGCAAGGTTAGTGTTGTTTACCCTCTTTTCACAGCATTATCACTATTTCATAAAATGACATTGATGTCCTTTACAGTTCTGGAGGCCGACGACGAGGTTGAGATTCTTGACGGGCCTGGGGAGCCTTCAGATCCCTCTTGCATGACTGTGGGTAAGTAAAGTCTCAACGTCGTTCCATTTTTTCTCTGCTTACAAGTCTCGCTGACTATTTATAAATCTGAACAGCTCTGCTAGTTCTCACCGCGCTAGAGTCTCGCATCGCCATTCCACCCGGCCCTTATGCTCTGCGTGCCTCGGAACAGATGGCAAAGCTAAGCCTTCACTCCTTATCCGCTGTGATTGAATACCTTCGCACTGGTAGTCTGATCACGGCCGAAGCGTTTGCCGCCGAAGCTAACGGCTCTCTTCCTTTTCTTGCCACCTACAATAGTGAAACATTGGTGCAAGTCTGGATTGAATTTTGTCGACAGGTGGAGGCTTGCTTGCATGTCCTTGAATGTACACGCCTTCCTTCAGAGGTTGTGGCCGTGAAGGCGAGCTTACAGGGGCTGATTAAGCGGTGTGCTGCGAACATGATATCATGTGACAAAAGGCTGAGCCGCAAGTTTTCGGAGAGGGAGCTGGCTTTTAAAGCGCCGAGAGAGCTTCAAGCCAACCTTACGGCCAAGGCCACTAAAGCATATGAACTTTAGCGAGTGCTTCAAGAGGCTATCAAGGAGGTAGTAGCCATTGATAAGGCCGCTGTGTTTACTCGTGAAATGGTCGAAGCCCATAAAGCCACTGAAAAAGAGCTTGAAGGGCGGCTTGCCTCGTACCAGGCCCAACAGGCTCAAGCGGAGGCCCGTCTTTTGACGATACTGAATCATGAAGGCGAGACTCAGCGAAAAAGGGATGAACTGGCCAATCTACTAAATCGCCCGCCGACTTGAAGAATTGTATATACATTTTTTATTCTTCCTTTGTACATACTCCTGAAGAGAGTATATTATTTTTTTGTTCTTTCACGAATTGTACTTTGTATTCATTTTGATTCATAAATAAAAGACATATTTTTCTTCACGATGGTGTGTCCCTTTTAGTAAATGTATTCTGTGGATAGTCTATCTCGATTTCTTTGCAGGACAATGATGGCTTAGGATTCAGGGTTAAGATCTGCCTCCTAAGACTTTTCAACTTTATGAGCCGTGAGGGTCTCATAAAGAATTTTCTCCCTACAGGTCGAGAGGATCCCGTAGGTGTAATTTCTCCTTAAGAATCGTGAGGATTCCTAAGTGTGTTTTCCCTTGAAAGTCGTAAGGATCTCATGAGAGAATTTGCTCCCTTACGAGTCGTGAGGACCCGCAAGTGATGGGTGAGGTTACCATTATCTGCATTTCACGGAATCAGGAGTTGCTCTGGATACTTTCCACGGGGTTGATTTGACATAGCCGTGTTCTGCGAGGACGAGGCTCCGCTCTGGACGTTTTCCACAGGGTCAGGATTGACAAAAGCCGCATTCCACGTAACCAGGAATTTTCTCTGGATGCTTCCCACGGGGTCATTGCCGTGTTCTGCGAGGACCAGGCTCCGCTTTGGATGCTTCATACGGGGTCATTGCCGTGCTCTGCGAGGAACATGATCCACTCTGGACATTTCCCACGGGGTCAGGATTGACATAAGCCGCGTTCCACGTAACCGGGAATTTTCTCTGGATGCTTCTCACGGGGTTATTGCCGTATTCTGCGAGGACCAAACTCCGCTCTGGATGCTTCACACGGGGTCATTGCCGTGCTCCGCGAGGACCAGGATCCACTCTGGACATTGCCCACAGGGTCAGGATTGACATAAGCCGCGTTCCACGTAACCAGGAATTTGCTCTGGATGCTTCCTACGGGGTCATTGCCGTATTCTGCGAGGACCAGGCTCCACTCTGGATGCTTCACACGGGGTCATTCCCGTGCTCTGCGAGGACCAGGATCCGCTCTGGACGTTTCCCACGGGTCAGGATTGACATAAGCCGCGTTCCACATAACCAGGAATTTGCTCTAGATGCTTCCCACAGGGTCATTGCCGTGTTCTGCGAGGACCAAACTCCGCTCTGGATGCTTCACACGGGGTCATTGCCGTGCTCTGCAAGGACCAGGATCCGCTCTGGACATTTCCCATGGGGTTAGGATTGACATAAGCCGCGTTCCAAGTAACCAGCAATTTGCTCTGGATGCTTCCCACGGGGTCATTGCCGTGTTCTGTGAGGACCAGGCTCCGCTCTGGATTCTTCACACGGGGTCATTGCCGTGCTCTGCGAGGACCAGGATCCGCTCTGGACGTTTCCCACGGGGTCAGGATTGACATAAGCCGCATTCCACGTGACCAAGAATTTTGCTCTGGATGCTTCCCAGGGGGTCATTGCCATATTCTGCGAGGACCAGGCTCCGCTCTGGACGTTTCCTACGGGGTCAGGATTTACATAAGCCGCGTTCTACGTGACCAGGAAGGGTTGACTTTATCCGCATTTCACGGAGTCGGGGTTTGACTCTCGGCCATCTGTGCACCGCCGAGTCATGGAACTGGGAGTTGCCGCTGTTCCGCTTTACTTGATGTTGTGTCTGTTGTAATGATACGAATGTTAAGATGATCTCCAGGCTATCTGTGGCCCATCGAGATTTGGCTTCTTCTTCTGATGAAGCCTGGGGAGGAAACGTGTGATTCCTTCTTTGTTTGCGCCCCTGGATTGTATGCTGGGATTGATGTGATATCATCTGTAGGGCATAAATTTTATTATTTTTTTTATTTCTTTTCGCGATGCTCTATCATTTCAGCTTTTATATCGCAAAGGTCGCGATTGCCCAATCATTTCGGCTATTTTTCGCGGTGCCCAATCATTTCGGCTATTTAGTTTATTTTTACTCCCTGCTTTTTATTACGAGTTGCCTAATCATTTCGGCTATTTTGCAAGCATACATTTTTTTACTTGCTGATTTTATTGCAAGTTGCCCCATTATTTCGGCTATTTCGTATGCATGTGTGGCTCGCTAGCTTCTTTGCTGCAAGCTTGGAATTAGACACCAATTTCGGCATCAGCACCGCTACAACTGGGATATTGCCAGGAGCGAATCATCATTTGCCTCTATCGATGTTGAACAAAGGTGGCTTAGTAAACAGGGTTAAGATCCTGTCGATTAAGAATTTTGACTTTATGAGCCGTAAGGGTCTCATAAAGGTATTTCTCCCTACAAGTCGTGAGGATCTCGTAGGTGCATTTTCTCCCTAAGAATCGTGAGGATTTCTAAGTGTATGATCTTTTATAAGTCGTAAGGATCTTACAAGAGTGCTTTCTCCTTATAAGTCGAGAGGACTTACAAGGGTTGTTCACTGTGCAAACATATCCCCAGTCACGGATGGGTCTTTGTTAGGGAAATGTGTATTCGCGCCCGTGGATTGTATATAAGGGTCAGCATTGAGCCGCTTGTAGGGCAGTATTGGAGGTTGTGGCGGCTGCTTAAGAATAGGTTCAGATCTCTGTAGCTTAAGACTTTTGAATCTTATGAGCCGTGAGGGTCCCATAAGAGGGTTCTCCTTACAAGTCGTGAGGATCTCGCAAGTGTAATTTCTCCTTAAGAATCGTGGGGATCCCTAAGTGTGTTGCTCCCTTATGAGTCGTAAGGATCTCACGCAGGTGGTTTCTCCTTACAAAGTCGGGAGGACCTTGCAAGCCTCTTTTAACGAGATTGCGCCCTTTCGGGTTTTCGCAAAACTCGCTGGTAGCCCTGCTGTTTTTACTCACAGAGCCCTTTCGGGTTTTCATCCATGCCCATTTCGCTTATGGACATACCGTTTTTCTTTCTTTTCCTTTTTTTTTTATTCTTTTATTCTTCTTTTTTTTGTCAGCCTCGGGGTGCTGCAATCTACAGTAGTTTATCGACGTCTCGGTCAACGGCTAGTTTTAGGACATAGTGGTCCGTTGTTAGTTTAAGGACGTTTCGGTCCGTGGTTAGTTTAAGAACGTTTCGGTCCATCGCCGGTTACTACTTATAGAGTTTGGGCTTAGGAAGATAGAGAGCGGACACGGGCGTCGTCATCTATCGTTGACCTAGACCGTGACTCGTCAGACGTAGTATTTCTTTAGGAATCGACCGTTTATTGGCCGGAAAGGTCTTTCACCGTACATGTCCATGAGTCGATAGGCTCCACCCTGGTAGACTTTGTCAATGATATACGGGCCTTCATAATTTGGCTCGAATTTCCCCCGCTTGGCATGGTTGGGGATCATAGGTCTTTTGACCACTAGTACGAGTTCGCCTTGGCGGAATGTTCTCGGCCTAGTCAATCTTTCATATGAGCGCGTCATCTTTGCTTTATAAGCCTCCAGAATTTGTTGCGCCATGAGCCGGGTTCATCGAGGGCGTCGAGCTCCTCAAGCCGAAGGTGAGCATTCTCTTCGTCCGTTAGCTCGTAATGAACTGCCACTCGTAGAGAGGGTAACTCTATCTCAAGGGGGAGTACCGCTTCTATACCGAATACCAATGCGTACGGCGTTGTGTTCGTGTCCTTTTTGAACGTAGTTCGATATGCCCAGAGAGCTTCATGCAGTCTCTCGTGCCAGTCCTTCTTATTTCGCGACACTGTCTTTTTTACGATCTTTGTCAAGGTATTGTTAAAAGCCTCAGCTAGACCGTTAGCTCGGGGATTATAGACTGATGAATATCTCCAGTCTATGTTATGTTGTTGTGCGAAGCGGCTGATCTTGTGGTTTCTGTAGGCTGGCCCATTATCGGAGATGATCCGTCTCGGAGTTCCAAATCGATAAATGACGTGTGTCTTGAAGAAATGGAGGATATTCTCCGTCTTCACTTCCCTCAGCGGTACTGCTTCTGCCCATTTGGAGAAGTAATCAGTCGTCGCCAAAATGAATCGATGTCTTCTGGACGATGCTGGCTCAATGGGGCCGATTATGTCAGTTCCCTACATTTCAAACGGCCAGCTAGCCACTATTGGATGTAGTGGATTTGGATGCTGATGAATAAAGGCCCTGTGAATCTGGCACGAGTGGCATTGCTTCGCGTATTCGAGGCAGTCCTGGATCATTGTGGGCCAATAGTAGCCCATCCGTTTGATCTTCAGCTTCATCTTCGGGCCGACTTGGTGAGAACCGCAGAGTCCGTCGTGAGTTTCTTGGACGACTCTCTTTTCCTCTTCAGGTCCCAGGCATCTTATCCACAGAGAATCAAATGACCTTTTATACAGAGTATTATTGACGAGGGCAAAAGATAAGGCTCGCTTCATGAGCTGATGTTTTGAGGACGTATCTTCAGGCGTTCGATGGGATTTGAAGTAATCTATAAAGACTTCCCTCCAATCCATAGCCTTTTCCTGGTCTTTTATTTGCAGGGCCGTTTTCTTGGTCGTTCCCTTTTCTTCGGACGACTCTGGAGATATTTCTGCTGGTGCAAGAACCCGAAGGCTTTATACCATGATTCTTACGTCATCAAGGTTTTCGTCAGCCAATTCTTTGGCGAGCTTGGCTAATGCATCCGCCTTACTATTTTCCGCATGCGGTATGCTTTCCAAGGTGTACGAAGGAATTTGGGTCAGCAGTTGCTGCATCCTCTCGCCATACTTCACCAACTCTGGGTTGCACGTTTGGTAGTCGCCGTTTATTTGACTAACGACCAGTTGGGAATCTCCGTATATGAGGAGATTTTCAATTCCCATTTCGATGGCGATCTCGAGACTTGCTATCAAAGCTTCGTATTCGGATTCATTGTTCGTCCTGGGCTCTGTTAAGGAGAACGCAAAGCACATTATCCCTCCTTGTGGAGTCACGAAGATGAGGCCTACCCCTGATTTGATTATAAGGGTGCTTTGTTTACGCTTCTTCATGGAAGAGGCTCCATCAAAATAGAGTTCCCATCGGGTATCATTCCTGTCGATCGTGTCAAACGCATGTTCGTCTGGCAATTCGCAGTTCAAAGGAGAATCGGCGGGTATCGGGTGCTCGGCGAGGAAGTCGGCGATAACCTGGCCTTTTACCGCCTTAAGATGCCTATAAGTTATCAAGAATTCCATCAAGAGTAGGGCCCATTTAGCGAGACGCCCCGTTAAAATGGCTTTTGACATTATGTACTTGAGAGGATCCACCTTCGATACGAGATGGACCTCATGTGCCAACGCGTAGTGTTTGAGCTTTGTTATTGCGAAGATCAACGCCAGGCAGTGTTTTTCAATGGGAGAGTAATTGCTTTCTGCCCCTAGGAGAACTCGACTCAGATAATAAAGGGCTCTCTCTTTCCCTTGGTCGTTCTCTTGTGCCCATAATACGCCTAAGGAACCTTCGAAGGCGGTTGTATACAAAATGAGAGGTTTTCCTTTAACGGGAGCGGCCAGTACTGGCGGATTCTGCAGGTATTGCTTGATTTCATCCAGTGCGTTTTGGCATTTGCGATCCCAGACGAAAGGGGTTCCCTTCTTCATCAGATGACTGTAGGGACGACACTTGCCTGAGAGATTGGTTATAAATCGCCGGATATAGGCGAGCTTCCCTTGGAAAGATCACAATTGTTTGAGAGTCCTTGGCGGGGGCATTTCCATAATCGCCTTGATCTTTGACGGATCTATCTCGATGCCTCGGTGTCGGACAATGAATCCTAGGTATTTGCCCGAGTAAACTCCGAACGCACATTTGAGAGGGTTCATCTTCAAGTTGTATTGTTGAAGGCGTTGAAATACGATCTTCAGATGCTCTAAATGTTTTTCGTATGATTTGCTTTTAACTACGAGGTCGTCGATATAACATTCGACGATTCATGTATGAGGTCATCGAAAATCTTCGTCATGGCCCTCTGATAGGTGGCACCGGCGTTCTTTAGGCCGAAGGGCATCACCTTGTAGCAGAATATGCCCAAAGGGGTCCGAAAAGCAGTATGCTTTTGATCCTCGGGATGCATTTTTATCTGATTATATCCTGAGGATCTGTCCATGAAGGAGAAGACTTCATGAGTGGACGTGTTATCTATCATTAGCTCAGTGACTGGTACTGGAAAGTCGTCCTTTGGACATGCTTTATTGAGATCCCGAAAGTCCATGCATATGCGCACTGTCACATTTTTCTTCATCACCGGGACGATGTTGGCGATCCAGTCAGGATACTGAACTTCTTGGATGAAGCCAGAGTCGATTAGCTTCTTGATCTCGGCATTGATGCTCATCTCAAGCTCGAGCCGCATTCTTCTCAGTGCCTGTTTGATCGGCTTGACGTCCGGGGATATTGCTAATTTGTGGACAGCAATCTCTGGATCTATCCCTGGCATCTCGGAATAGTTCCATGCGAAACAGTCTTTATGCTGCATAAGCATGTCCTTTAGTGTATCCACTCTTTCTTCAGAAAGCAGCTCATTGACGAACGTCGGCCACGGATCACTTGTCGTCCCTAAATCAATTTTCTTGAGGTTATCTACAGTAGTATGTATTCCATCTTCCAGCTCTTTTGACGCCGGTGGAAACTCTGAGATCAACTCGTCATCATTGTTTCCGAAGCACTAGGGGAGGTCATCCATACTCTCGGGCTCTTCTTCTGACAGTGTTATCGCATGGCAGGTACGAGATCATTTCCAAGATCGATGTTGATATGGTCCTACTTCTGCTATACGCGTCGCTTTCGGTTCATGCTTCTGTGGTGGGCTTATCTTCCAACCGCTGGATAAAGCGAACCTGCCCTGTTGATATTGGTCTTCGACCCAGTTCTTGAAGGTGAAGCAGTCTTCGAGAGGATGTCCTACTGCTCGGTGGTAGGAGCAATAGTCTGGGTGGGAGATCTCGTTCGCTTGCTCGGGGTGCTTGGACTCCGGTAGTGTCATCATTTGATGTTTTATGGCAGGATCAAGTATCTTCCGTGTTTTTTTCTGGGGAAAAAAGTATGCTTGATCCATCTTCTTTACAAGAGACAAATCCGGATTGCTCGATTCCCGATCACGTGGGTTCTTGGTCCCGCTTTGTCGCTGTCGAACTCCTTTCCCGCTCTTTGATTTATTTTTGGCTCTACGTCGGGCCTTTTGTATGACGGGTTGATAAGGAAGAGTATTGTCATTCTCCAAGGCCTGTTGAAGGAGGCGCTGCATCCTGGGTTTTTCGTAAATGGCCATCTCACGGTTATGGTCATCCCGGACCTTTCGACCCGCATCCCTTACTAGCTTGTCCATCCGTTCTTCAAACGACGGACTTGGCGTTTTGATGACATGACCTTGTTTTGGTTCAGGGTCAGTGTTTTCTAATAGGGTGTCTCCTTCTTCATCGAAGTCATGTATGACGTAGCTACCATGGACTTGCTCTCGTTTTTTGGATTGAACATATCCAAGCCTGATCGTCTCCATCCTCCCGTTGGGCAATTTGCGCTAAGTTCCGGGGACATCCCAAATCCTGTTGTAGAATCGAGCTTTTCGAGTAGTCTGTCTGAAAGGTACCCCTTGACACTTCAATATCCTTTTCAAGACTTCCGTGTAATATCTAGGCAGACGGATGTGTTGGAGCCTGTCGAGCGTAGAATCGGCGCCATGCCAAATTTCTTTTTCCATTTTGGTTTCCTCGGATCGGTAGATTAGGATCGCCTTTTCACCTTTTTGCCTGAGAGGGACGTAGAATGTCTGCAGTTCTTGCACACTATAAGTTTTAAGTGCATTGAGCTCTTTGTAATGCTCTTGTGGAACCATGGTAATTTGCAAACTATGATTATCGCCAGCGAAGGCTTGTATTGATGTCCGAGCGGAAAATATAGCGTTAAGCTCGTCTTCCGAGTCGCTGCCGAAGATCAACATAGGGACGGATGGTCCCGGGTTGTTGTGTTGGGGCGGTCCTGAATAAACTATCTCTTCTTCCCCCTCGGTATCACTCCCGAAGACCATAATAGTGATGATAGCTTTGTTCTTCGGTCTGTGACATCTTTCTGTGTCCTCAAAATCTGGTAGGAAGTATTTTGCATCTTCGTATTTTCGGACTTCGTTCATAGAGAATGGGTTCAACTCCCGTGTCATAGTATACTCGAGACCATCCTTTAAATACTTCATACACTGATGCTGTGTAGAAGGAATGATGTTGTACTCGTGTAACCAGGGCCGGCCGAGCAAAGCATTGTAGCATGTCTTGGCGTCAATGACTTGGAACTTGATGTCCATGATGAGCAGCCCAAAGCATAATGTCAATATTACAGATCCGAGCGTCCGTGATGACTGGGAGTCAAACCCGGAGATGGTGATTTTATCATGAGCGAGGTGTTGAACGCTCATGCAGATTTCCTTTAACATCCTTACGTTGAGGAGGTTAACGGAGGACCCATTGTCAACCAGGATTTTGCTTATCTTGATGTTATGACAGTATCCGGAGACATAAAGGGGACGGTTGTACTCGCATGTCCCAAGGAGGAGATCTTCATCGCCGAAGGTGATATCGGTTGTGTGTACTTCTTCCAGCTCGTCCTTCATCTTTTCTTCGGCGAGGAAAGCTTGGAATTGCTCGGGCTCTTGCAGTGCCTTGATCAGCGAATCTCTCACCTCTTTGGATAGCAGAAGGGCATCGAGACTACTGAGCTGCTAGGGTATCTTTCTCAAGTGTGCCAGAACGTTATAGTCCACCTTAGTTTTCTTTGGCGGGTCCTTGGCTGTCAGCTTTTCGGCGGCTTGGTCATTAAGGACGATGTCCTCAGGGACTTTTTCTTTTCCCTTATCTCTTCTATTTGACCCACTGTTCGAGGGCCCAAAATTCTTTTCGGGCAGCATACGATTGCGCAGCTGAATATTTTCACAGGTCTTTGGTTCTTCCTCTTTTCCCAAGGTGGACTCCTTAAAGAGAGGGCCAAGAGTCATTTCTTCGTCAGAGTCGCTCCCGAAGGTGAGAACTTGCGATCCTCCGGCGTTGACCATGCGACAATTGCCAGTAGTTCTTTTACGCTCTTTGGCCGTACTTCTTTGCTCCTGACGAGTTTTGCGTTTCATCCGCTTGAAATGTTGTCGGTGAGCAACATATCCCTGCCACCAGTTTTTAAAGGCTGTGCACTCCTCAGTAGGGTGCGCAATCCTTCGATGATATAGGCAATAGTTAGGATGTGTCTCCGCTTCACCAAGAGCGTTCTCTTTGGAGGGTGGCCGCTTCATTCCCATCGATATGGATTTGGCGAACCTCTTCCTCATCTTGAACCTGCTTTTATTTGCGATGGATGCACTTTGATCTGGCGGGAGTGTTTCAACCCTTTCGTCCAGTCGCCGGCATTTGGCACAATATGGCAATCTCACGCACTCGAGCAGCTTTACTTTTAAGAAGAGCTTTGTCCAGGAATGCATCGTCATTTCGTCTGATGGCCTTAGAAATTCCGTATCAGGATCTGCCCCCAGTTTCTCTGTGTAAGGAGCTTCTTCATTGTCTATAGACGAGTGAGAGATTACATGGCAACTTGCCACGTAATCCTCAGATTCACCCGACGAGTCTTCTCCATTGTCATCATCTCTGTCCTCAAGGACGTGGCTGAGAAACTCTTGAAGTATGACCGGAGTCCGCGCCTTCTGGTTATACTCTTCCAGTGCGTCAATCTGCTTTTGCAGGTCCATGCGCCTGTCACTAGGCTTTATGAGCTTCTTGGATTTCTTCTTCTTCTTCGAAGATTTTGATGGCTGGGTGTGAGTGCTTTGGCTATCACCACCGATCTTTGGAGTTAGGGTCGACTTCAGCATTCCCTTAATAATCTCGGGTTTCAGCGGATTCTTCTACCTGATTGCCGGGAATGTCTGTAGATCGTTCAACATTCTTTTAGTTTTGGCTGAAAGAGCGACCTCCCATGGAGCCTCTTCAACAAAAGAGCATGATGCCCCCGGTGTGTCTGTCTTCTTAGGAGTGTACGGTTGTGGTGGGCTTACTTTCCACTTCTCAGACAGCGCAAACTTGCCTTGTTGGTATTGGTCCTCGATCCATCCCTTAAAGACGAAGCAATTTTCAATTGGATGGCTTACCGTTTGATGGTAAGGGAAATAATTGGGACTATTAGTCTCGCAGGGTTGCAGTGGTCGCTTTGGATTTGGCAGATTGATGAGTCTGTTGCGCATCGCCAGTTCGAATAGTCTCTTCGTTTTGTCCTGAGGGAATGAGTAAGGACGCATCATTTTTTCATTATAGCAGCGCCGTCTCTCTTCCAGTTGATCCGTTAGTTTTGGGGCACTGGGCTGTTGTTGAGTATTCGCAACGAATGTCGCCTTCCCTTTACCCTTTTCGTTCCGCGGCTCCGGCTTCGGGGGAGACGATCTATGGCCCATCTGGTCCATCTGGGTCAGCTTGTCGATCAAGGCTTGGAACGTGGTCGTCTTGAAGAACATCATGAATTGGGAAATAGTTGCCCAAGGGTCCAGAGTGCCCACGAACATGCCCACCACCGGTAAATTTCACCACCGTATTGCGTATTGTACCCAAGTTTCGCCTGGCTTCACCCTGGCGTTAATTAATGCGGTAATCGGGTACGCTAGCTAGCGCTCGTGAATCTTTGTGTAAACAGCAGTTCCATTTCCGCAAATGTCTTGACAGAGTCGTTTGGAAGTTCATAATACCATTCGAATGCCGTTTCTGACAAGCTGCCGACGAACTGGCGAAGTAGCAGTTTATCATCACCTCCGGTGTTGCCATATTGAGCCCTGAACTGGGCAATATACTGGTGGGGATTGGCCGTCCCCTTGTATAAATGAAATTTAGGGATTGTATATCCTGGCGGGTACTTTATTTGGTCATACCAGCCTGGATATGGTCGCCCAGTTTTAACGACTTGGCCGGCCGCTTCATTCGCCTGGTGAGCTCGTATTTGTTGAGCTATATAATCATCGAGCGTGGCTTTTGAGATGGTTTCCTCCTTGGCTGCTGAAAGAGCCGGAGGAGGGTTCGATGTCTCTCCTCTGTCGTCTTCAATGATGATTGGAAGGTCTTCAGTAGGAGGTTCTGGCTGTAACATCATCCCGACCATGTCTTGGAAGAGAAGCACCATTCGTTTTATATTAGCCGCTTATTCTGCTTCTTCTTTGTCCTCCTTTTCGAGGACTCTGCGGAGAAAGTCAGCATCGGTTTCTTGTTCATGATGCTGCTCTGATGACACCTCCGGGCTTTCTTTTGGCGCGGTAAGTGCGGCCATTTGCGTTAGCATTTCCTGAAGCTTCTGTTGCTGCTCCTGGGCTTTTGTCACAGATCGGGTGAGCGGTCGGTGACCCGTCGAAGCGCGGCTTTCCTTTTTTCCGGAATCCATATAAACAGTATGCACCATTATGCCCCCAGACTTGGGGCGTTTGGGCTTAGCGTCTTTGTGGCCTGCCGTAGTCACAGGGGCTTTCTCTGGCCTCCTTCTCTTTTGAGCATTTGAAGTCGAGGGGGCCGTTGCAGTCGGCACCTAAGTAGCCGTCGTCTTTTATGGCCTGGCAAGATGGTTCTCTTCTTGCTGAATTTTTACTTTCTTTTTTCCGCGAGGGTAATCCTGATCAATTACTGAGTCCTGAACCCGTCGCCAGACTTTGTAAATTTTGGAAGACAGCCGCTGAGGGGACTGCTCCGGCTTTGTTTCTGTAACATTCTCCACGGATGGAGGAGATCTTTTCAGTACGGCGGTAGGAGAGTTCCTGCGGACCTTGTTCAGCAATTCAAATCTGTTCCCGGTTGGAACAGCAACATCGATCTCCACCGTTGGGACGGGTGGAGTTAGCCCAGAGGGGGAGTTGCCCTTCAGCCTTCCTTACTCGATGCCAGTGGCGAAGTCGAGCGTGTCGTGCCGCTGGGATTATTTCAGCTTGAGGGGTGACTTCGTCATACCCCCTGTTCTGGTGAGGCGCTGCTGGTACCAGCCTCTTGAAGACCGACGTCCATCGAGCAGCAGTGGCTAACCGATCAAAGACAGACCTCTGGGCGGGGGAAGTAGCTTTGAGGACTTCGACTGGAGCGGGAGCCAGAACAATCAGTCTTGTGAAGACTGGCCCTTTGGCAAGAGAAGCCGCCTTGATGACTTCGGGAACATGGGTGGCTATCCTCTTCGGAATAACCTTTTTTGGAATTGTAGGCTTCATCATGGGCCTACAGGAATTTTGGCCCAATCTGGCGAAGACTGAGGCGCCGGAGCTGGACGACCCGTTGAGAGGGGTCGCAGTAGAGGTAAGTTGATCGAAGACCGACTTCTTTGGGGCGTCTTGCGGTAACATCGGGGCATTGAAGCTCATGGGTGGGATCATAGTCCTAAAGAACAGCCCAGTGGTGGCCTGAGTTATTTGGTTCACCAGCATCGTGAACAGGGAGTCCGCTTGCGGTCCGTAAGCTATACCTCCAGATGAGGCGGAACGCGAGTTACGGTTACAGCTGGAACACTTCGTCCAAGTAGACGCCATTGATGTTTCGTTTTCTGCGCCAAGCAAGAAACCAAATCTTAGTACCTCGAACCTAAGGAAAACCATTAACAAACCGCGATTCGTTCGCGAACGCAACACACAAAGTGTGGAGTGGAAAGAGGAAAAGGTCCCCCCGGGAGTGCCAGAATCTATTCCCCTCCGAACACGGGGACGCGACCGCGCGGGTCCGTCTTGCCTGAATTCGGGGCAGATGCTAATTGGTGCTATCCTTCCACCTCTTCGAAGATGCCAAGTTGATTTATGGCATCGTATATCGAAGGTTTAAACGGATGCGGCCGATGTAGCAGACTTCGTCAGATTCTCCTTCATTTGAGGGGTTTTTGATTGTGGGGACGCTCTTCCCTCCAGGCGTAAGCCCCTGCAGTTAATTACGCTACCGCATCACGGTAACAACTTTCTCCTTCTCCAGATGATCACTTCGTGTCGTGGGTGTTTGTTTCATGTTTGGTTGCCCATGGATTGTATACGGAGACTAATTTATGTTGTCGCCCGTAGGGCGTGGACTAGTCCAAATCCGTATCTTCTTAGATTTGGGTTTGGGGGTTGGGTTTAAGGATACGTTAGTCTCATTTGAGACCAAGATCAACTTAAACATTTGTTAAGGATACGTTAATCTAATTTTAGACTAAGATCAACTTAACGAGATCGTTTAGATCCAACAAAAGAGCATTTGGACTCTATTGTTTAGTTTAGGGACATTGCGGTCGATTAGTTTAAGGACATTACGGTCCATTGTTAGTTTAAAGACATCGCGGCCGATTGTTAGTTTAAAGACATCGCGGTCGAGGTTAAGGACATCATAGTCCGTGAGTTTAAAGACCTCACAGTCAAGGTTAAGGACATTATAGTCCGTGAGTTTAAAGACCTCACAGTCAAGGTTAAGGACATCATAGTCCGTGAGTTTAAAGACCTCACAGTCAAGGTTAAGGACATCATAGTCTGTGAAATGTATGGTTGTCGGCACCCGTCACATCTCTGAAGACGTTGAAGAATTACAACGGCAAGTATCAGAGGAGTAAAGAGATGTACTCTCGAACCGCTGTTGGTTTGGGGATCTGTAGTCCAATTTGGAACTAAGATCAATTAATTAGATTATGAGCACATTGGCTCAGTTAGATCTGAATTGAGGACTTATGGCCAACTTGGGCTAAGTCCAAATAGATTTGAAGTGTTGGACCTTTATTGGACCATTGGACATTTGTCTGGGTTCAGCTCCTCCTCACTTAGCAATGCTAAACAAGAGTTTGAGGGCCTTGATAACATTTTTGTCTTTGACTGAGCCTTAAACATTATAGCTCTGAAATTTTACTCAACTTTGAGATTCAGTTGAAGGCGAGGTTTTTGCCTCTGGAAACTTAGCCAATTCGGCTAAAATTGGCTTTAAAATAGTGTTAAACACTAGAGGACAACAATGTTAAACACTGAAAATGAAATGCTCAAAGTAGTGTTAAATACTAGAGGACAACAGTGTTAAACACTGGAAATGAAATGCTCAAAGTAGTGTTAAACACTAGAGGACAACAGTGTTAAACACTGGAAATGAAACGATTAAATTAGTGTTAAACACTAGAGTGCAACAGTGTTAAACATTGGAAATAAAACGCTCAAATTAGTGTTAAACACTAGAGGGGGAGGGGTCACGTGGGGACACGTGAGGGCACCCATAGGTAGGGCCATATCTCCTTTACTTTGTTCTGCAAATAAGTGTTAAATACTTTTGATCTTCTGGCCATCACGTGTTGGCACGTGATGGATATTTTTGCATTGATTATTAAAGTATTTATTAAGGGTCACGTGGTAACACGTGAGAGGGCCCAAAACCAATACTGCCTTTGCTCTTGTTCCCTATATTATGAGGGTCATGTGGGGGCACGTGAGACATTGCCTCAAAGCTTTTTCCTTCTCATTTTTGGGGGATCTGTTTAGGGGTCATGTGGGGACACGTGATCTAGTTCTTTACATGTATGGAGATCTTTCAAGTCTCTTTATTTTTAAGAATTAAATTCTTTGTATGGTTAAACCCTAATTTCATTTAGGAGGAATTAAATTCCTGTGAATTTGAGAGAATTAAATTCTCAAGTAGGGTTAAACCCTAGTTTTGTCTATCTTGAAGGAATTAAATTCCTATAAATTTAGGAGAATTAAATTCTCATATAGGGTTAAACCCTGATTTTGTTTTGGAGGAATTAAATTCCTATGAATTTGGGAGAATTAAATTCTCATATAGGGTTAAACCCTGGTTTTATTTTGGAGGAATTAAATTCCTGTGAATTGGGAGAATTAAATTCTCTAAACTCAATTCTCCCTCTAAGTTTTGGATCTGCATGGCAGAATCTCTCCAATGAGAATTAAATTCTCAACCTGTGGAGAGATTTGCTTCTACAGATCTTCAACCAGAGAAAGAACTAAGTTCTTTTGCAGAAGAGTTAAACTCTTAGATTGAGAATTAAATTCTCTTTTTTTGCTTTATGAAGTTTTGATCCCTTTTCCCCTTTCTCACCTAGGGTTTCTTTTCTTGAGAATTAAATTCTCCTTTCTTTTCTCTCTGCTATTTGCCTTCTGAAAATTTCAAGATCCAAAAATTCTCCTTTTTTTTCTCCTCTTCTTGGCTCCTATTTATAGGAGAAGGAAAAGAATCAATTTGTTTAGTGAATCTTTTATTGAAAGATTTTGTTTGTTTTTGTAACTATCATGATCTCAGTGAATTTTATTCACCATTGGATTTTTAATCCAAAAGATATTCTGTTTTTTATTCTTGGTTAATTTTAGGGAAATCTTTCCTTGTATAAAATCTTTCCATAAATTGGTGATTTTTAATCACCATTGGATTTTTAATCTAACGATGCTCCACTTTACAGAGCATAATCCTCTTTTGTTTGGAAAGATTTAAAGAAATACTTTCCCAGTTAGGGTCTTTGATTTCCTTTAATTAGAATTTAATTCTATTAATTCAGAAGGCTTTTAAAGCCTATCATGTGTTGGCACGTGATCCTAATGTTTGATCATTGAAATAGAATTTAATTCTATCAGTTAAAGAGCTAAGGGACCTGTCACGTGTTGGCACGTGACCCTCTTGATTAAACATTTTATTCAGACTTTAATTCTGCCTTTTAACAGAGTTAAGGAATCATCACGTGTTAGCACGCGACCCTTGGTCACGTGTCAGCACGTGACCCTTGGTCACGTGTGAGCACGTGATGCCCTATTGGGGTCTTTCCTTAGTGTATTATTATATTTTTAATCCCTTTTGGTGGGTTCCAAAGGCCCATCACGTGATGGCATGTGACTCCACTAATTGCCTGCTTGATTAGAATTTAATTCTGTTTTTAGGGAGCTAAGAAATCATTACGTGTCAGCACATGACCCTTGGTCACGTGTGAGCACGTGACGCCTCATTGAGGTTTTTCCTTGCTGTTTTGTTACATTTTGTTTGACTAGAATTTAATTCTATAAAGGATCACATGAACCTATCACGTGTCAGCACGTGACCCTTGGTCACGTGTGAGCACGTGATACCCAATTGGGGAATTTCCTAATATTTTGTCAGGGAACAATGTCGTCAGCGAACAGGTCGCTCGGTAAGTCCCAAAGATAAGAGGAAAGTAGAATAGACAGAATAAAAAGGTATCTTTTAAAGTTGTATTATATTATTGTAATGTTGTGTTAACGCTGTTGTTTGTAGCTTGGTATAGAAGGATGCCAGTGTATACGAGAGGGGTCCCTATATACTAGAGACCAGGGCAAACGGAATGTACAAGAAACCGTTAACCCACGGTACAACAACAACGGAATATAGGTTAGGTGTCTTAATCTTACCGTCTCGTGCCTCTTTTAACAGCTTCTGTACCAATCTACCCCTTAAACCCCGTAGTGTTTTGATTGTATTGTTGTATTGTATTGTATTGTATTGTATAGGTTGTATAGTTAGATAACTGACCAAAACCATGATATCAGTAACGGATGTAACTGTATAATCATGTAAATGTAATGTATATTCATGGTTCGGTTCAGTCAAATTGTATAGATTAGTTGATTGAATATATGGAATAATGGATTCATGGCTTCATGTTGAATTGTAATATTGTGGATTGTAGATTGTGATCGTAGATCGTAGATTGCACTTGAATCATATTCAAGTCAGATTATAATGAGACTCAAGAGATTGGTCCCGCTTAAACCTATATATACTAGGGTCCTTAGGGTAAATTATAGAACTTGAGGGGGTTTTATGTAAAAATACTTTTATATACTTTTCAAAATACACCCCAAGTATTTATTAATCGTCTTTAGAGTTGTAATGAATGTAGATTTTATATTGTGATATTTCTAGTGGAAATATCCTAATTTCATGATAAATAGTATTTATTTGTAATATTGGTTTTGTATGGAATTCATGGTATTTTAGTGTAATATTGATTCTTATGATTTTGAAAAGAGTTGGAATATTTATATTATAACAAAATAGGCATTTTAATGATAAATATACATATATTTATACAAAAATAATTTTAATATATATTTTATATTCTAAAAATCTAATTTTCTTAAAATGTCGTATTTTAAATCTTTCGAGACCGAATGCTCCTTGCGGAGGTCTGAATCTCGCACTACTAAGCCCGAGGATGTGTGATAATCCGCACCGTCCTGAACGGGTTCCCCAACATGGGTTGTAGCGGTGCTTTGCAAAGATTTGTATAAATACTAAATCCTTTAGAAAACGGTTTTATTAAGTAAATGGTATTTATTTGTAAAGATGTCGATTTCCCATATTCTATGTTCTAGGGGTGTGAGATATCCCTCAAATTGCCTCTTCACCGCCAATTGTGGCCAGGTAAGTACAAGTGAAGAAAGGAGGGATCCGCTCACGAATCACCGTGAGACGGGCCTTTTAAAATTACCTTTCTCACTTGTCTAGCCTAGACACCACAAAGTCAGGTTTAGATAAACGACTGATTGCCCACAATCTTCCTCTGTCCTAATGAGTGTGACAGTCCTTAATTGGATGAGTCTAGATATTTTCATTATTAGCTTAAAGGTTATTTATTTGTAAGATGTATCAATACTAAATCTTTTAGAAATGGTTTTATTACGTAAAGGGTATTTAAATGAAAATGTTTGTTTTCCGTATTCTAAGTTCTCGAGGGTAACGTGTTATGTTGCATATGAGTGTGTGAGGAGCTAGGTCGTTATCTCGTGATCTACTTAAAGGTATAACAGTTTAACGGAGTTAAATGTAGAATTGAAATAATGTGGTATTTAAGTGAAAAATACGATAAATTGAAATAATCGTCATTTTATGAAATAAAAATTGATCAATTTGGTTGATTAGTGTTTAATAGTCAACATGAGAGAGTTTAAGCATAATTGTATTAATGAGAAGTGAAGTTATATAAGAAACCGAATCGGAAATTGGATTTGTTCCGATTCCGTCGGGTTTTGTAAATCCGTATTTTTTTTGAATAGAAAAGAGAGATAGAAAATGGGACTTACGGTTTTAGGACACAAAGAGGGTGAGAGGGAAGTAGTGGAATCACCGATGTGTTGCGTTGTTGCCGGGAGTTCCTAGAACGATCGCCGGAAGTTCTACCGGGAATTCGTCGGAGCTTCGCCTCGAGCTCGTTATCAAAGTGCACAAGATTCTTGGAAATTTTTAGAGATTTGGCTCAGAATGTTGGGGTGAGAGGGTAGGGGGTATGGGTGTATTTATAGGGTTAAGCTAGGGTTAGGGTAGGTGTAGGGTTTTTAATTAAAAATATAAAAATATAAGAAATTCATTAAAAATTGGAGTAATTAGGTGTTAATGGGCTCTCTGGAGTTGGTCTACAGAAATAAAGTATGCAGTGGAGGTGGGGAGATCAAAAGTCACTTTTTCCCAGTTGGAGACTCGGCCGTCCGGCCGAGTCCGGCCAGCGGTGCCGGCCCGAGTCGGCCGGTCCGCCGGCCGACTCGGGCCGAGTCACGCCCGAGAGAGGTGGGGGGTCTCATATGGTAGGCACTGGTACTTTCTGTTTTTCAGGTTCAATTCAAAGTTTGGGAGTTATCTCAGGTGGACTGTTGGGCTCTATAAAATTTAAAACATTTAAATATTAAAAATAATGTTGGGCAGGGGATTTGAACTCTGGTGGCTTGGTTCAACAGTGCAAGTTATTACCAATGAGCTACAAGCACCTTCTTGTAATTATGGTGTGAATTAATTACTTAAAGAGATATCAGCAACATTAAATACTCCAAGTATACTATGAATTTAAATCAATTCTTTGTACCTTAAAAATGGAGTTGTTACAAAAACTCATGGAAAATCCAAAATCCCAATACGGCCTCGTGTGTTTCTCATTTATTCACTTAATTTACACGCTCAAGATCGTGCTACCCTTCTTTCTCTTTTCCGCCCTTCTTCTCCTCCACCGAGACCATATTGCACTCTTCTTCCTATACGGTTTCGTGTGTTTCTCATTTTTTTTCTTTCCACTCCATTCTTTCACCAACTCGACCATTACCACGATAAGATTTTTGAATGGTTGGTGCTAACCTTTGGCTTGTGTAAGGCCAAGCTTAAGTTTGGGGGGAACCTTGTTGTATATATGTATATATATTTTTGTTTTTTTTTCTATAAAAAAAATAAAAAAACATTCAAAACATTAAAAAAATATTAAAAAATTTATAAATAAATAAACAGGGGAGTGCCAGCATTTTGACCCTCTTGGTATAGCATGACAGTGAGGACACCGTCAAGTTTAAGTTTAGGGGTATGCTCGGTACGTCTTCTTCCTTCCCATTCATATGTACATATTTTTGCATTTGCATATTTATTTGAAAATCCATAAAAATTGAAAAATTTCAAAAATTATAAAAATTATTGTATTCAATTTTGGCTTTATTTTTGGCTTAAGTTTGACAAAAAGGTTAACTAGTTAGGAACAACTAGATTTTAGACTTAGTAAATTAAAAAACCCTAAAAATAACATTTCTTAAAGTTTAACGGTAGAAAGTATATGCCTTTGTAGTTTATTTAGAAATAGGCAAATTTTGGGTTCTCTTCTTGGGCTAACTTAAAACAAAGGGAAAGTATTGATGTTCTTATTAGAGTATAAGTTTGAAAAATAGTTCCTAACTTAAATCTAGATTCTGAAAGTGTATACCCTACAACTTGCACAAACACGCACCTTGAAACTAGGAATAGTAGAAGCGACATTGAAATGCTCTTGTCTAAAATCCTTAGTACAATGAAAATAAAAGAAAAAAAAGTGAATAAAGAAAAAAAATGAACATTGGTTTTTGTGATTACTTAAGGCTGCAAAAATAGAAAAATATTTAGCGAGGGTGCTTCATCACCTAGTGCCTTAGACCAACTGGTTTGGGAGTCACTGCTAAAAGCCTTGGGTGTTGCAAGACTAGGAATTACACTTTAATATGCAAACACGTCTTGTAATCGGTTGTTGGTACCTCAAGAAGTATTAACGGTCGTATGAAGGATGTGTAAGTAAAATTCAATTTAAAATTCACCAATTAATAAGTGCTTTGGACAACGGACAAGGGTATGATTGCTTGATTTGAATTTCCAAGTGTAGGGGTGGTTTATATACACATGTAGGGATATGTGATTGGAGTTTAGATAAGAGAAAGGAGTGAAGAATAAAACTTGTATCTTTAGTAAGGGTTGATAAAAATTCCTAAGTGGAGATGAAACCCTAGAAAGAAAACTTAAGAGATGCCGAAACCTAAGTAAATCTATAAAACATACATAATCTTAAGTTAAATGATGAGGAAGTGTGAAGAATATGGGGGATAATTTACGGGTCGACGATAATAGAATTCCTTGTTAGAAAACCTAATTGGAGAATAAAAGTCAATGTGCCTAATTGATAGGATTTTGTGGGTAGTATTCGCTGAAAACCCTCAGGAGACAACACTCCTCCTACTAGGGACACCTAGAGGTTTAACGGCTTGTTGCACGAGCTTAGTGCAATCACGTTTCCCTGCGAAAGTGCGGTTAGGTTAGGTTTTGTAGTGAATAAAAATAAGTTTGCTCGAGGACGAGCAAAAGATAAGTTTGGGGGTATTTGTTCATATCATAATATTGCATTTTATATTCCCCATTCTTATGCATTTTACAATAAAACAGGTGCTTTTGACGCATGTCTGCTACATATTACAGGTTACAGGTTCTTGGACAGAAAACAGTGAAAACGATGAAAAGACGAAGCAAAAGTGGACTTTGACCAACAAATAGAAGACTCTTGATCAAGCCTACATCAAAGATAAAATTCACAAAGTACAAGGCAATGCAAGGTCCAAGATTACAAAGCGAACGGTTAAAAGTCCACCGCAATTATTCACTGGAGATCTGGAAGAAACATAGAAGCTATTTTAATAAAAGAACCAAATAATAAGGAAGCCCAAAGATTCAAGGCCCAATACTTCCTTTTAAAGAGATAGAGACATAAATTTTTACCAAAACTTGGAGTCTACTTTGACTAGGTCTTCCTAAGGATATTTTGGTAAATGTAGACGTGCGAATCAATTGTAACCTAGGGTTTCCTATCCTTTATAAATAGGAACTCTAAATCATTGTAAAGGGTATGCCTCCCTTCATTAATAAATTTTAGAATTCTTTTGGAGAGCATCGGTGCCTCTTTTCAATTCATGAATTCAGATCTGACAACCCTGTGTTGATGTTTGGAGAGAGCCATCTGTAAATAGTTTTATTTAATTGCTCTAGTTTAGATTTTAATTCCTTGCATTAGATGTTAGCTTTGGGGAAGGCTTTTGAGAGATGAGATCTCTCATCCCTTTCTTGCCCATAATATATTTTCAATAGGACTCCATGCATACATGCACATACCGCGCCCTACGGCACCCTATCCCTCGAGGTAGCGGTGATACCGTAGTATAAAGGCCCGGTTGTGCGCGTTTTCCATGGAGGTTAGGGTAAGGATCTCTAAAGGAAGGACAAGAACCTAGAGGAAGGAACACCTTCCCGAATGGATCTAATTCCCTTTATTGATAATTAACATAACTCCTCATAGATCTTCATTCGGGTATAGAAAGCGTTGAGATTTACTTGCATTTCCAAACCATCCCTAAACCTAACCCTAGCAAGACTAGATCTAGATAATCTTAGATAGATAGATTTAGATTTTAGATTTGATAATCAATCCGAACACCCTTCGGAATTAACTCGTTAACGTGATTCGGAGATTCACAACATCCCTGTGGACCGACCCGTACTCACCGGCTAGCCACATGCGACGCCGTTCTTGATTGCGGTTATAGATAGTTTTTGAGATCAATCAAATGGCGCCGTTGCCGGGGATGGCGTAAAATTTCCTTTTTGCAATTTCCTGTTAATCAAAATTAAAAAATCATAAAAATCTGAAAAATCACAAATATATATATATATATATATATATATATATATATATAAATATATCATCTGTTATTTTGGAAAGGGTATTTTGTTGTTTGAATTTTGCAGGATCTACACAAATTCGGATTTGGAAATTTACAGAAAACAAAACAGCAAAGAGACGATCCTAACAACAACAGAGATACTGAAAAATTCTCGAGACACGATCCCACCTCCAGACCGCGGAAACGCCGCATCATCCTAGTTCCGACCGCGGAAACGCGGTGATCTGGTGGTATCGTCTTCTGCAATTTTTTCTCGGGACCCTCGCCGACTACCTGACCGCGGAACCGCGGTGGTATCCCACTGAAAACCGCGGAATCGCGGCAATCTCGTGGCATCATCTGGTGAAATTTTTTCTGTAAGCTCTTCTGTTTCTTCTCTGTAAATCTAGATATATCTTTTCTGAAAAATTCCTGCACGATTTCGTGCGCTTTAAAAATCTTTCTGTCCAAATAACAAGTCTTGTGCAGGATTTTTGCGCCTCGCTTAAAATAGAAATTGATTGCAAGTAATATTTTTCTGTTGCATATCTTTTCTCGAAAATCTTTTTGCAACAAATTTTTCCAAATAAAGATAAAAAGGAAAAGGAAAATTTTTATTAGAAAACTTGCCAACTTTAGCCGCAAATAAATCCTTGTACCAACCAACCTTCTTTCTTTTCCTCTTTCTTCTAACATGGGTACCCCACGTCATAAATCTCTTGCCGAACTTTGGTATCCCGAACCTAACTTTACCTCGTACATCAATTGTTTCAGTCAATTTAAAGACGATCCTTCCATGCCAAAAATATCTTTGAAAGATCAAATAGAAGCGTCTAGGAGAAACAGTTTAACTTTGCAATCCACTTTGTGTCAACCAAATCAACCTTTACCACCTTCATATGTTGATACCACTTTTTCAAGTTCTGCTGTAACTCCTAAACCGATGTCCATTGCTGAGCATATTGCTCAATCTCGTAGCCGATCTTTCACCCCTCTCCACTCATCTAGTTCTAGGGATCCACAAGACTATTCACCTTTTTATCCACATGTTGACCCTACTCCTGTCCAACCACCCACTTCCTACCAGTCCTACCCGACTTTCCCATTGTCACTAGACACTGTTTCTACACAGCCTTTGGGGAGTTTCACATATCCAAACAATTTTGAATCTTTTACCGAAACCCCCTTACCACCCAAGTCTAGTTTGGAAGAGTCGTTGGAGCCTTATATCTTAGCATCAAACAAAATGACTAGGAATGTGGAAGCATCCGTGGCTGCCCTTATGCAACCTAGTGAACCGGTAGCTAGTTTCCCGCTAGCTCAAAAATTTTCAATGTATAAGGAAGCGGTTGGACAGAATGAGAATGTGAGAGGATTTCCAAATCAAACCTACCCATACCCAATTGAAGCCCACAACTCCGGTTTTCCATCGATTGTCCCCAATGATTCACCAGTTGAAAAAAAAAACGAGTTGTGTGATTTTGTAGTGCTTGATTTGCCAATTATGAAGAACCCCTTTCGAGTGAAACCACACTTAATCCTTTTGATCTTTACACCTCCAATCTAGAACCTGAATTGATAAATATCCATGCTTTTGATGAGGTGTCACAAAAAATTGATTTTCACTTGATTGAGGATATAGACGCCGGGAATATTTCGGATGATGAACCTGTCGATTTGATTGAAATTTTATGTCCAATTCATCATCCCGAGTAATTAAAAGTTTCTCCCGAACCTCATATGCGTCTTGATTTTGACGATAATGGCATGGATCAGTTGAATTTTGAGGAGAATTATGAGGATAGTATTGAGGAGAGTTTTGAGGATCATATTGAGGTTGAACCATTTTTATTTGATGTGTCTGATTTTTCAATTCATCCTCTTGAACCTTTAACTAAATCACCCTCCCTCCTTTCCATTGTTCCGACCACGCCTAATATCACGCTTGAAGATTGTGAGCTTGAAAATTTTTCCTTTGAATTTGACACAGTTCTCACAGATGAGTGTTTCACTTTTTCGGACGATGTTGATGACTCACCGTCTGAGTTTGAGTCCTTTACATTTTCAGATGAGTTAGTTGAACCATCAGACTCAGTTTCTTACAGTTGTTTCGAACCATTGTTGGAATCTTTCCAATTCGAGACAGTTTACTATGGTGAGAATGAGACTATCCCTAATTCACTCCCTTTCGTCCTTCCTATCGTTCCGACAGTACAAGAGATCGTTACGCCTTCGTCTCCAATACCAAGTTCGGCGTACCCATGCTTTCTTGCGAATCTTGAGGGATTTGACCCCATTTCTCGACGGGTTGATAGGTTAGCACAATCGCTTTTAACACATCGGTCATCACAAATTGTGCTAATTTATTCACTCAATTTACATCCTCAAGATCGTGCTACCCTTCTTTCTTTTTTCCGCCCTTCTTCTCCTCCACCGAGACCATATTCCACTCTTCTTCCCATACGGTCTCGTGTGTTTCTCATTTATTTTCTTTCCACTCCATTCTTTCACTAACTCGACCATTACCATGATAAGATTTTTGAATGGTTGGTGTTAACCTTTGGCTTGTGTAAGGCCAAGCTTAAGTTTGGGGGGAACCTTGTTGTATATATGTATATATATTTTTGTTTTTTTTCTATAAAAAAACAAAAAAAACATTCAAAACATTAAAAAAATATAAAAATTTTTATAAATAAATAAACAGGAGAGTGCCAGCATTTTGACCCTCTTGGCGTAGCATGACAGTGAGGACACTGTCAAGTTTAAGTTTGGGGGTATGCTTGGTACGTTTTCTTCCTTCGCATTCATATGTACATATTTTTGCATTTGCATATTTATTTGAAAATCCATAAAAATTGAAAATTTTCAAAAATTATAAAAATTATTTTATTCAATTTTGGCCTTATTTTTGACTTAAGTTTGATAAAAATGTTAACTAGCTAGGAACAACTAGATTTTAGACTTAGTAAATTAGAAAACCCTAAAAATAACATTTCTTAAAGTTTAACGGTAGAAAGTATATGCCTTTGTAGTTTATTTAGAAATAGGCAAATTTTGGGTTCACTTCTTGAGCTAAGTTGAAACAAAAGGAAAGTATTGATGTTCTTATTAGAGTATAAGTTTGAAAAATAGTTCCTAGCTTAAATCTAGATTCTGAAAATGTATACCCTACAACTTGCACAAACACGCACCTTGAAACTAGGAATAGTAGAAGAGACCTTGAAATGCTCTTGTCTAAAGTCCTTAGTACAATGAAAATAAAAGAAAAAAAAGTGAATAAAGAAAAAAAAAATGAACACTGGTTTTTGTGATAACTTAAGGCTGCAAAAATAGAAAAATATTTAGCGAGGGTGCTTCATCACCTAGTGCCATAGACCAACTGGTTTGGGAGTCACTGCTAAAAGCCTTGGGTGTTGCAAGACTAGGAATTACACTTTAATATGAAAACACGTCTTGTAATCGGTTGTTGGTACCTCAAGAAGTATTAACGGTCGCATGAAGGACGTGTAAGAAAAATTCAATTAAAAAATCACCAATTAATAAGTGCTTTGGACAACTGACAAGGGTATGATTGCTTGATTTGAATTTCCAAGTGTATGGGTGGTTTATACACACACGTAGGGATATGTGATTGGAGTTTAGATGAGAGAAAGGAGTGAAGAATAGAACTTGTATCTTTAGTAAGGGTTGATAAAATTCCTAAGTGGAGATGGAACCCTCGAAGGAAAACTTAAGAGATACCGAAAGCTAAGTAAATCTATAAAACATACATAATCTTAAGTTAAATGATGAGGAAGTGTGAAGAATATGGGTGGATAATTTACGGGTCGACGATAATAGAATTCCTTGTTAGAAAACCTAATTGGAGAACAAAATTCAATGTGCCTAATTGATAGGATTTTGTTGGTAGTATTCGCTGAAAACCCTCAGGAGACAACACTCCTCCTACTAGGGATACCTAGAGGTTTAACGGCTTGTTGCATGAGCTCAGTGCAATCGCGTTTCCCTGCGAAAGTACGGTT
This sequence comes from Agapanthus africanus, assembly GCA_030015575.1. NCBI lineage: Eukaryota > Viridiplantae > Streptophyta > Magnoliopsida > Asparagales > Amaryllidaceae > Agapanthus > Agapanthus africanus. Next base: position 870,359,780 of record JASDDO010000022.1, on the reverse strand, counting down.
AGGTTAGGTTTGTAGTGAATAAAAATAAGTTTGCCCGAGGACGAGCAAAAGATAAGTTTAGGGGTATTTGTTCATATCATAATATTGCATTTTATATTCCCCATTCATATGCATTTTACAATAAAACAGGTGCTTTTGACGCATGTCTGCTACATATTACAGGTTACAGGTTCTTGGACAGAAAACAGTGAAAACGATGAAAAGACGAAGCAAAAGTGGATTTTGACCAACAAATAGAAGACTCTTGATCAAGCCTACATCAAAGATAAAATTCACAAAGTACAAGGCAATGCAAGGTCCAAGATTACAAAGCGAACGGTTAAAAGTCCACCGCAATTATTCACTGGAGATCTGGAGGAAACATAGAAGCTATTTTAATAAAAGAACCAAATAATAAGGAAGCCCAAAGATTCAAGGCCCAATACTTCCTTTTAAGGAGACAGAGACATAAAATTTTGCTAAAGCTTGGAGTCTACTTTGACTGGGTCTTCCTAAGGATATTTTGGTAAATGTAGACGTGCGAATCAATTGTAACTTAGGGTTTCCTATCCTCTATAAATAGGAACTCTAAATCATTGTAAAGGCTATGCCTCCCTATGCCTTCCTTCATTAATAAATTTTAGAATTCTTTTGGAGAGCATCGGTGCCTCTTTTCAATTCATGAATTCAGATCTGACAACCCTGTGTTGATGTTTGGAGAGAGCCATCTGTAAGTAGTTTTATTTAATTGCTCTAGTTTAGATTTTAATTCCTTGCATTAGATGTTAGCTTTGGGGAAGGTTTTTGAGAGATGAGATCTCTCATCCCTTTCTTGCCCATAATATATTTTCAATAGGACTCCATGCTTACACGCACACACCGCGCCCTACGGCACCCTATCACTCGAGGTAGCGGTGATACCGTAGTATAAAGGCCCGGTTGTGCGCGTTTTCCATGGAGGTTAGGGTAAGGATCTCTAAAGAAAGGACAAGAACCTAGAGGAAGGAACACCTTCCTGAATGGATCTAATCCCCTTTATTGATAATTAACATAACTCCTCATAGATCTTCATTCGGGTATAGAAAGCGTTGAGATTTACTTGCAATTCTAAACCATCCCTAAACCTAACCCTAACAAGACTAGATCTAGATAATCTTAGATAGATAGATTTAGATTTTAGATTTGATAATCAATCCGAACACCCTTCGGAATTAACTCGTTAGCGCGATTAGAAAATTCACAACATCCTTGTGGACCGACCCGTACTTACCGGCTAGCTACATGCGACACCGTTCTTGATTGCTGTTATAGATAGTTTTTGAGATCAATCACTCAACGTCCACATGAAGGTACCTACATATATTCACGCACCGCATCGTAAACAGAAATCGCGCACAAAAACCAAAACGGCACACGAATCACACATAGGTTAAAACCTATGGTCTACTCATGCAAGAGAGCTAAGCATCACCCGATATCGACGTACAAATGTCAAGTGACCGAGATAAAACACAATACCAAAACTAAAGTCATTAAAAAGTCGCAAAACCATAACAGCAACTCAAGAAAACGCTCCTAGATTTTCCTCTGGTGAGAATTAGGAAAAGTTGCATATAAGATAGGTCTAATTAACTGATATAGGAGCCATGGACCAAGCATGAGGCGATTCTATCGCACCAAGGCCGCAATTTGTGGCCAGAAAGAGATAATTGGCGGCCATGAAATGGATTAGGGGTCTCAGGTTTTGGGGTTAGCTTTTAGGTTGCCTGCACGGCTCACTGTAATTTCTAAATACTTTTCACGTGCCCTGGGTCATAGCAGATCTCTAAATATCGTCACAATTCCCATAAAAACCCGATATCGGCAAATCTAAAGTTCATGGTTTAGGGTCCAGCCTCTGGTTTTGCCCATAATACTAAAGCTACAGTGGTTTAAGGTCACTATTAAACCTCAATTGCACCATATAATTTCAAATCAAACCCTAACCTTCATCTTGGAATTTTGCAAGATCACTAAACCTTAACTAAACAACTTAAACTAAACTAGAAGATAATGAGAAACAAAATCGAAACTAATGGTGTGGAAATATACCTCATTTGGCAAACCCTAGAATCCCCTAGAGCTCAAAATCCAATTTTTCTTGATCTTCCATGCTAGTAGTGAGCTTGTGCATATTTTTTGTGAAGAGGGTGCAAGGTTTTGATGCATTTTTAGGGTTGATATGACGGGTTATAAGTGGTGGTGGGAGGAGGGCAGCCATGAGAGAGGAAGAGGTGAGAATGATGAAGAAAAATGAAGGGGAAACAAATGGGAGCCAAGGTCAAATGACCCCTCACCTCTCTCTCTCTTGCTCATACCCCTTATTTTAATCCTTATTCAACTCTTTTCTTTTCCTTTTTCTTTATTTTTTTTTCTTTAAATTCAATCCAAACACAATAAAAACCAAGTAAATGAAGAAATAAAGCATGGCTTTGAGACCAAAAGAAATGTGACAAGTTTTTAGAAATACGACATGGTGCATGTCACATGCTCAAAACAAAATCAATTCATGATTAAGTACTAATCGAGTTTATTAATACTAACTTATATACAACTAATTGTATACTAAATTGTAAAATTCCCAATCTTCATAAATTCTTTAAAAATCAATAATTAATATAAATTTCCAATATTTCCTAATTTATCAGTATATAATTATACCATAGCATTAAAACTAACCTCCACACATTAAAATATTCATAATATTTTATTTTTTAATTAATTAACTTCCCAAAAATAATATTTTATTTTTCTGAAATGTTACAGTCTCCCCCCACTAAATAAATTTGGTTCCCGAATTTAAATTTAAACTCCTCAAATACTATAACATTTATGTAAAATGATCAAATCGTCGGGGCTCCGAAATCATACATACACAAAACATATCGTAGAACAATGCATGCGCATGAAAAACGAGTGTATAACTCAAAAATCAAAACTCCGTCAAACATCATGCAATCATCGGAGTTATGGTGAAGATACCAATGTCAAGGTCCAATATGAAAATAAATATGATATGCATGAAAACTATAACATGTACATATTACGCATCTTCGTACGCTAGTCAAAGCATCTAAAAAGAAATGCTGCTAACCCTTATCAAATTGCTGTGCGATGCGCGTATCACAGCAGAAGTAGCGGACGTTTAGTGTAAGAAAATGATTATATATATCTTTTGTTTAACATACACGTCACGCCATTTTGAAAATAATTTAGAAGGGTTTCCTTTGTAAAATATTTCGTGTCGTCTCGGACACAGGAAAATATTGAGACTATAGCTCCTTTTTGGAAATCCCTTCAGTAGCATGCAAAAACATATTCAGGTACCGTCCTCTGACTAACCCTGCCCAGTTACTATACCAATGGTAAATATCATAAAACATACTGCTCCAAAAGAAATCAATCCCAAAATGTGTATAAGAATGCCTCGTGCGTCTGGTACGCACATAAATCGAAATCAATGAATGTGCCATACAAGTGCATAGAAACAAAATCTAAGTGCAACGGGTGTGCACAAAAACACCTGTCAAAGGCAACGAGTGTGCCTAAAAAAAATATCAGGTGCATCTGATATGCACGAAGAATCCCGATTTAGCGCATCTAGTGTGCACCAAAATCGCATCAAGCGCGCCAAGTATGCGCAAGAATCCAACCTAAGTGCACAAGGTGCACGAAAACAAATATCGAATATCAAAATCGAAATCGACGGTATACAACATATCTTAATCCAAATCAGGTATACCGTGGTATATAATCTCATAACCACATGCATTAGCATGCACAAAATCGAATCAAAGTACTAAAAGTGAATGAAAACTACACTGAAGGCGCAAGTCAAATCACATACATACCATATGCATAAAATCAAAATCAATCATCTCGAATGACATCAATCGAGGTCAAGTGCAACCGTGGTGCACAAAATCTAAATAATGCAAATAAACCGCCCAAAACATCGAAATCCAAAATGACGGACACGTGATATTCGAATCACCAAATTGCAAATCGTAAACACTGTCGCCGATGTGTCCTTCCTTCAAGATTGAGAAGTTGTCGGTGCATCCAAAGCTAGCAGAGCAAGATATCTACTTGCCTCGTGTTCATGGTCTGGCGCCTTGTGCCCTTAGGCTCTTGTCTCACACTGCAAGTTGCCAGTTACATAACTCCTCGGCTCAACGGCCCAATATGGAAATGATGACGGAAACAGTTCCGCTCTGGCACATCCTCTAACGATCTCTAGCCAACTATCATGATCACTCATACACATGTCTCGTCGATGATCCCGAACTCTGTCCTACTGGGTGTGTGTAATATGACCGATCCTGGGTCCATGTCTTCTCTTGTAGTATTCCAGAAAGATTCTGTCGGGGTCTCTCCCAATTCTCATTTCTGCCGAACTGCCCGGAAGTTATCGCCCTTTACTAAATCCATTTCTTTTTTCGGAACAGCTGTATACACATCACGACTCCTTCTGAAAGATATATCTATATTCAATGCCCATGCTTGCGTATCACATCTCTGATGTCAACGGAGTGGAACGTCATCTCATCAAAATCCCGTGGCAACCGATCAACTGAGACTAAATTGCTAGATTTATAAGATTCAAATTAGCTTTCTTGTGGATTCCAAGTATTGTATCCCATCACATGGTATCCGGACGACGTTAAATTTTTCGATCGATTCATCAAAGTCCCATAATTCACCGAGAGCTCAACACTTGAGCATAGTTTAATAATATCCAGTACATGTCACAGTACCTATGGACCAGCCGTAGAAGGGCAGACCCAAGCCTCATTAATGGCACCGCGGAACTGCCGCAAACCATAAGGTTCAAAAGCGGTTCCATGGTCATTATGTCGAGTTAGGGTTTCATTCTTCTAGAGGGTTCACAGAATTACTTGCATGTTTTTCTGAATACCTTAAACTTAGAAAAAATGGGTTTTTGACATTCGTTCGCTTTCTATCGACTCTCAACGTGCCTGTGTGAAGTCTTCTCTAGCTGAAATCAATCAATCTTATGACTTCTCATCGGGGTATGCAAACGAACCACATGTCCTAGTCATTCATCCGTGGGTGACTAGCGATCTTCTATTATATTCCTAAGTATAAACTCGTGCTGCAATAGCTTTAAACATCTGAGGCGATATCTTGTCAGTCGTAGCAACAACTGGATCATTCGTTCGCATGCTAAACAATGTCTTAATCATCAAGAATAAACGGTGCATTGACGGTCATCATATTCTGGCTGGGCTCTAGCGGTAGCCCGATCATCTGGTGTATAGATATCAAATGCCCGCGTTTACGAGAAAACATAGTAAAACGACATATCAATACGCTCATGTCACCGAAAAATGCAATAAAATCACACATCTATACAATCGTGTGTCACCGGAATTATGCCCTGGTCAGTCCTCGTCTAAGACGAGCTCATGCTGACCGCAAATCTAGCTGCAGCTCTCTCTTCCCGTGCGACCGTGGTAATAGAAACCACAAACCGAAATCGATGAGGATAGATCAATGAACGAATAGAATACTCTGCAAAGAAATGTACATCCTAAGGCTTCTTAAGTGGAGTAGCGTATCGTAAGAATGCTGCGAAACATACACACAGTACGTCACTCTACTTAAGTCACCTACTCCATCAACCAAGGTCAACCTATGCGACGAAAGTTTGGGTCTAATACCCCTTCGACCAAGTCTAAGTTCCGTAAGGTCAAGCATAGGTTCCGAATATATATATATATATATATATATATATATATATATATATATATATATATGCCCTAGACTCCGCATAGTCAAACATAGACTCGAACCAAGGTTAAACCTAGTGCTCTGAAACCAATTTTGTCACGACCCGAAATAGCACGTGACTGGCACTTGAATCATGTGAGGCTTATAGGACCCTACCTAATTCAAGTAAGCCAAAAGCCCAGAAATCTAAACCATATAAAAGAAGAAGTGAAGAAAAACTTGTTTTAAAGCAAGTGGTTTTAACAAATAAGTGGCATTAAACATTTAAAAACAACATCATATTTTTCCGAAAAATTCGGCAGAGTCTCCTTTGTAAATACTGGCCCCAAATAGATACAAACATACGTAATATACATAATGAATAAAGGCATCCCAAAGCAGGAGATAGCTCTTCGCCAATTGGCGGACACAACCACGCAAGCAATATAATATACAACGCCGAAGATCCAGGATCAAAACTCAGAAGAAAACCAATATCCTCCAGAAAACCATAATAATACAAGCGCGACTCTAAGGTCGAAAGAATATACACTGTTCTTCTAAGTCTATCAAATAATACAAGTCTGGTTGATGGAGTTTACTAGATACAACTGAATATAAATAAAGTACAATGGTGGTCACGATGCGAGTGAACCTACCTACCAAAGCAATCATCCAGAAGGAAGCAGTGTGCCAGCAAGCTGCAACGAAACCTGTACGGCCAAACCTGCAAGAAACTGTGGCACAATGGGGGTGAGTTGCCAACTCGTGAGTAGAAGACATCACCGAGAAGAAATCGCATGTATGACTCTATCCTAGGTCATACAATAATATCCTCAATAAATATAATCTGAAGCATTTAATAATGGCAGGGTAATAATCTAACATACGTATGATACCAAGTGCTCGTGTCCGTTCCTCAGGTAGTAACATGTCACATATATGATTTATGAATGCATTAAGAATAAAACAGAATGCATCTTGAATGAGAAACTATTTTCATATCACAGTGGGATTTTTGTATAAAAATCCAGATATCATCATTGAAATCAACAGAGAATCCGTGTCAAGCATCGACACAAAACATATATCTCAATATCTCAATGTCTCAATATCTCGGGCTCCGGCAATCCGGACTGGCCCATATAATCAAATCTCAATATCTCGGGCTCCGGCAATCTGGACTGGCCCCAGGCTCCGGCAATCCGGACTGGCCCATAATCATCAAATCCCATGACTACGTCGGTATCCTCCGGATATCGGCCGCGTCATAAATAAACGGTCGGTAGTGCTCCCCTGCCGGGCTCAACGCCATCATCTGCGACCATCTTGCCCCGGGGTATCGCACCAGGTCCACCATGCACCCGCAGACGGTTTCTCCTCCTCCTCGAATCGGGTGTATGATACCGCTCAAGAGCCGAGAAAACTCATGGTGGACACCTCTCAAATCATCTTATGAGAAAACCGCAATTTTTATCTTTTGAAATGAAAATGAGCTTATAAAATCCTTGCGGTTTCTCTAAATCCAGAAAACTCATGGAAAATCCGAAATCCCAATATCGAGAGTCAATGAACAATAAATTACCGGCAGAAAGCCTCATAATATCGCATGACAAATGAATACATATATATGCATGAAGCATCTCAGTAAAAAATGCAATATCTAAACTAGCATATAAATCAAGTGTACTAGTACTATGTCGAAACTACAAAGTAGCAATTTATACCAATGAAGCAGTGTTTTCTAATGTGTACGTGACATGAAAATTACTGATGATGATGTGTGTGAGCCGGCAAGTAAGTATACGTGGAGCATACGCATCATCGGTAATGGTGCTGGTGTCCTGACAACAGGGTTTCATAATAACTATCGAAAACACATTTAAGCATGCGATGCGAACAGCAAGAATATACGGAAAATGAATAATAAATGCAATCATAAAGAATATACATTTCTATATACGAGTCATACAGTTTTTGGTGTCTGAAATCGCACGAATCGTGGTTTTAGAAGAATAGGGCTATGGGGTCTTTTGAGAAAAGATGCATACTTTGAAAAATCCGTAGTATCTCTCGGCCTATCTTTAAAATACTCACGATTCGTTAGTTTTTAAAATAAGTATGACTCGAGCCCAATATAACATCTACCAAGTAACTACAGGACGAAGCTAAGAGACTATTCGAAAGGGTAAGAAAATCTATCTAAGTCCGAGTTGATATATCTAATAGTCGGTGATCCCGCCTCAATAGAGTCACATACGATAAATTATATAATGCGACATCCTCGATTCAAGAGTGCGGATCAATCATCGTATTTATACATCGTACGGTAAAAATCCATCGTACGGCATCCCAAATCGGGGTACGGGCCAATATCACATATAACTCATTATTTATCTGGTATCATTATCATCATATCCTGAACTAGGGTACTGATCTAAAGTCTAGTACATTCCGATACCATCAACATATATCTACGTGTGTATGAAAACACATCGTCCACCGATCCGCTATAAAATCATGTCGTATATCATAACTCGACCCAATTTACAAATCCGATCTCACGGCATCATGCCCGATCATATCGACTCTCCTCCGAGTATCATATACTATTCTCATCACCCGTGTATACGTATATGTATATATATATTAATACATCCACACACACATATACACACACACACACATATACATATAACCGTATACACCAAAAACATATCACGTGTGTGCATGTGTGTGTGTGTATCAACCTATACTCTAGGGTTCACGACTAAGAAGTTAACTAAAAGCACTTTCTTTCAAATACACTTATACTAACCCAGATCTCCTAAAGCCTTCCTTGCTAATTACTTACGTCTCACAATACATATATTTATATAAATATAACATATTTGCACGCTACACTACGAAATTGCGGGGGTGCTATACACCATCCACCCGACTTCCCCCGTAGATATGCATCTACTCACCTTGATCCTTATTTGCCAAAGTTGATGACGCCACGCTCATCCTTGTTGTTCAACGTCCATATGAGGGTGCCTACATACATACATGCACATCATCGTAAACAAAAATTGCGCACGAAAACCAAAATGACACACGAATCACACATAGGTTAAAACCTATGGTCTACGCATGCAAGAGAGCCAAACAACACCCGATATCGATGTACAAACGTCATGTGACCAAGATAAAACACAATACCAAAACTAAAGTCATTAAAAAGTCGGAAAACCATAACAACAACTCAAGAAAACGCTCCCAGATTTGCCTCAGGTGAGAATTAGGAAAAGTTGCATATATGATATGTCTAATTAACTGATATAGGAGCTATGGACCAAGAACGAGGCGATTCCATTGCACCAAGGCCGCAATTTGCGGCCAGAGAGAGATAATTGGTGGCCAGGAAATGGATTGGGGGTTTCAGGTTTTGGGGTTAGCTTCTAGGTTGCCTGCACGACTCACTGTAATTGCTAAATATTTTTCAGGTGCTCCGGATCATAGCAGATCTCTAAATATCGTCAAAATTCCCACAAAAACCAGATATCGGCAAATCTAAAGTTCATGGTTTAAGGTCTAGCCTCTGGTTTTTCCCATAATACTAAAGCTACAGGGGTTTAAGGTCACTATTAAACCTCAATTGCACCATATCAATTAAAATCAAACCCTAACCTTCATCTTGGAATTTTCCAAGATCACTAAATCTTAACTAAACAACTTAAACTAAACTAGAAGATAAGGAAAAACAAAATCTAAACTAATGGTGTGGAAATATACCTCATTTGGCAAACCCTAGAATCCCCTAGGGCTCAAAATCCAGTTTTTCTTGATCTCCCATGCTAGTAGTGAGCTTGTGCACATTTTTTGTGAAGGGAGTGCAGGGTTTGATGCATTTTTAGGGTTGATATGAGGGGTTATAGGTGGTGGTGGGAAGAGGGCAGCCATGAGAGAGGAGGAGGTGAGAATGATGAAGAAAAATGAAGGGGAAACAAATGGGAGCCAAGGTCAAATGACCCCTCACCTCTCTCTTTCTTGCCCATACCCCCTATTTTAATCCTTATTCAACTCATTTCTTTTCCTCTTTCTTTATTTTTCTTCTTCTTTAAATTCAATCCAAACACAATAAAAACCTAGTAAATGAATAAATAAAGCATGGCTTTGAGACCAAAAGAAATGTGACAAGTTTTTAGAAATACGACATGGTGCATGTCACATACTCAAAACCAAATCAATGCATGATTAAGTACTAATCAAGTTTAGTAATACTAACTTATATACAACAAATTGTATACTAAATTGTAAAATTCTCAATCTTCATAAATTCTTTAAAAATCAATAACTAATATAAATTTCCAATATTTCCCGATTTATCGGTATATAATTATACCATATCATTAAAACTAACCTCCACACATTAAAATATTCATAATATTTTATTTTTTAATTAATTAACTTCCCAAAAATAATATTTTATTTTTCTGAAATATTACACTAGTCCATGAACCAACAAGCTAGTGTACACACTTGTATGTGTTGGACCATTTAGATAAAAGGTGTGTACACATGCATGTTGCAAAAAGAAACCCATGAAATATCGGTCGGTTTCCAGTTCCGGTTGCAGTGTCGGCTTACAAACGTTATAACCGTGATTTTGAGTGTTTTTCCAGTATTAGATACGGATACCTTTAATCTGCATTACTGAGCAGACACTGGTTAATAGTACCGATATATAACAAAATAGATAATGAATGAGCGGTATTAAAATGCAGTTTTTAGTGATGAACAAATACCCCCAAACTTATCTTTTGCTCATCCCGAGCAAAACAAAAAATCCTAGCCTCACTTTTGCAGGGAACGCGATTGCACTGAGCCTGTGCAACAAGCTGTTAAACCTCTAGGTGTCCCTAGTAAGTGGAGTGTTGTCTCCTGAGGGTTTTCAGCGGATTACATCCACAAAATCCCGTCAAGCTAGTTTTACAAGTTAATATCGATTTTACTCCTACAGTATAGTATTTATGTTAGAAATTCTATTATCCTAAATTATAAATATTCAACCCTTATGTTTCACGCCTCTAATTTATTCAATCTCAGATTCTATACGTTTTACAGTTTAGAAAGATCTCGGTATCTCTTGAGTTTTCTTTCTAAAAGTGTGGTCTCCAATCAGAGATTTTTATCATCTTTACGGAAAACATAAGTCTTATTCTTTATTTCTTTCTTTTTTCCAAATATCGATTGTATACCCTTACGTATGTGCAAATTTCACCCCTACACTTAAGAATTCAATTCAAGCTATAGTACCCTTGCCCTAATACATAATACTATTTCTTTTCATTAATGATGGCCGGTGTTGCTCACACACTTTTCATGCGGCTATTAATACTTCTTGAGGCACTAACAACCGATTACTGAATGTGTGGGCTTAAAGCGTAAATGGCAGTTTCCAGGTCTTGACTTTATTATTTTATTTATTTATTTTTCTTTTCTCAAGACCGGATATATTTTTCAATGATGCTTTTTTGGTGGTTAGCTTTAAATACCGTTTTTTCTTTCATACTAGGTTTTCAGGCAAGAGTATTTCTAGGTATCCTCTACTATCCCAAGTTTCAAGATGTGTGTATGTGCAGTTTATAGGGTATATACTTTCTAAATTTGGATTTAAGAACAGAAACTATTTTTCAGACTTATCCTTCAGTAAAGCATTCAATACTTTCCCTTCATCTCGACTTAACTCAAGAACTGAACTCAAGATTACATACTTCTAAAAAAAACTGTAAGAACGTATTATTACCAAGGTTAAACAGAAGGAGGGTTATTTTTAGAGTTTTCAATTCCCAAGCCTAGGATTTAGTTATTTCTAACGTATCAACTAAACTTTCGGAAATAGAAATCTAAGTTACCCTATTAGCTGACTTGACGACAAAGTTTTTATATTTTGTAAATTTTTTCGATTTTTATGGGATTTTAAATAAGTATGCAAATGCAAAAATATACACATGAATGCGAAGGTAGAAAGCTTACCGAGCACACCCCTAAACTTAAACTTGACTGTGCCCTCACTGTCAGGCTACACCAAGAGGGTCAAAATTGTCGGCGCTCCCTAAAAAAAATTAGACAAAACAAAAAAAAAGCAAACCAAAAATATATACACAAAAAGATCCCCCCAAATTTAAGTGAAACAGTGTTGCCGCTGTTTGAGCGTTGAAGTTCAAGTTAGGGGGAGAGAATAGTATCAAGCTATACAAGGCCTTACACAGGCCAAAAATGAGCACCAACCATTAAAATTTTTTATCGGGATAAGGCCCGGGCTGGTGAAAGAATGCGAAGAGAAAAGAAATGGAGAATACGCTAGACCGTATGGGGATAGAAGAGGATACGGTCTCGGTATATGAGGAGAAGAATGGCGGAAGGGAAAAAGAAATGGAGTACGAACTTGAGGGTGAAAATGGAGTGAATAAATTAGTACAAATTGTGATGACCGATGTGTAAAAAGAGATTGTACTAATTTATCGACCCACTAAGAAATGGGGTCAAACCTCTCAAGATTCATGAGAAAACATGGGTAGACCGAACTTGGTAAACCAGACACAGGAAATGAAATTGATACGGTGTCTTACAAGGTCGGAACGATGGAAAGGTTGGAGGGGTGTGATCGAGGAAAGGTATCAGGTAAGGGTTCAGGAGGGTGTACACAGTCAATGAAAAGGACAGGATGAATTGGAAAATTCGACTCGTCAAGTAAAACCGGTTCATCCTCAGTACTATCCTCAAAATTCTCCTCAAAAATTAGCTCATCCATGCATTTATCATCAATATCAAGACGCATATGAAGTTCGGGAAAAACAGTTAATAACTCGGGATGATTAATTTGAGAGAAAAACTCGTCCAAAGTAGCGGGTTCATCATCCAAAATATTCCCAGCATCGATATCCTTAATCAAGTGAAAATCAACCTTCTCAGACGCCTCCTCAAAAGCATGGATTTTAATCAATTCTGGTTCTAGAGTGGAAGTGTAGAGATCAACAGGATTAGGTTTGGTTTCACCCGACAAGGCCCCTTCACAATCGGGTAAATCAAACACTACAAAGTCGCACAACTCATCAAACATTCTATCTTCAATTGGTGTATCTTTTGGGACACTTGATAGACTTTCAAAACCGGAGTTGTGGGATTCAATTTGCAATGGGTAGGTTTGATTTGGAAGGGTGTACGGCTCACTCTCACCACTCAAATTCTCACTCTGTCCTATCGCCTCATCATACCTTGGAAAATTTGGAGCTAGTTGGAAACTAGCTACCGGGTCACTAGGTTGTATGAGGGCGGCCATCGACGCATTCAAATCCAGCATCTGTTGGTACGACGCTACCCGAAAGTCTTCCAACGACTGTTTCAGACTAGACATAGGTTGTGAAGGGGTTTCAGTAAAAGATCTAAAGTTGTTTAGATACTGGAAACTCCCAAATAGCTGTTCAGAAGCAATGTCTAGGGAAGGTGTAAAAATCGGGTAGGACTGGTAGGAATTGAATGGTTGGACTGGAGTAGGATCAACATTCGGATAAGAAGGTGATTGAAATTTTTGATCAAAAGAATTGGCAGTGGTGAAAGGAATGAAAGATCGGCTACGAGATTGTTCAATTTAGTCAGCGATGGACATGGGTTTCGGAGTTGCAACAGGACTCTCAAAAGGGGTATCAATGTAAGAAGGTGGGAAAGGTTGAAATGGTTGATACAAGGTAGAGTGCGGAGTCCAGTTGCTTGTCCTAGACGCGTCTATCTGATCTTTCAAAGAAATTTTGGGCATGGAGGGATCGTTCGAAGTTCGACCAAAGCAAAGAACCGTAAGAAGTAATGTCTGGTTGTGGGTACCAAAGTTCGGCAAGAGTTTTTTTAGGTGGGGTACCCATGATATGAAGAGAAGAAGAAGAAGAAGAGAGGAAAAAGAATGTGGTTTTTTTTAATATTATTTTATATATTTTTTATTTTTTGTTAGTTATCTACAAAAGAATGAAATATACACACAAAAAGAATCTGGTCAAAAACAATCACGACACAATACCACACACCTGATCGGTGTAGGGTTCACCTAGATCAACTAGACCTGCTCAAGAACTTGATTGTCGAAGTAAAACTGTGTCGAGAAACGGGCTCAAGATATACTGATCACGAGGCTAGGTAAGTGCAGAGATAAGGGGAGGTTTTCCGACGCTTTCGCGAAGGTCCTTAATTAGATAACCCTTTCTCTTTTGGCGCTTTTGCCGTGAACACTTTCCTAGACACCCCGTTAACGATATACCGTTAAGTGGTGTTCTAAACACAGTTAATTTCTTCTAGTGTAGTGAGCGCGAAGTCCTTAAAGGCTTAAAATCTAGTTTCTTTTAAAATTTGTGTGGGTAAACGTTATGCTCAATTTCGTGATTTGTGGGCCACGGAAAAGGGGATGAAATCCTTTACCGTATGTTATGGGGTTCGCTTGCCCTTAAGTCCGTATTAATCGATGCAATGCGCAAATCAATAAAAAGGTTATTAAAAACCTAAAAAATCGATTTTTATGTTTAAGCACGGCACTGCAAAAAATACGGGTTAGTCAATTTTAGCGTTTTCTAGAGAACTTGCAAAGAATCCTGCAAAAATATTATATTGGATGCATCGGATTTGAGAAGAAGGTGTCAGGAAAATACGTACCGATAAGTTTTCGGGTTAAGAAACTCTCGTTGAATTGAATCCGGCTAGCTTGAAAATTTCGCTTGCGCGGGTCAAACTGCCTGGATCTTTGGCACTGTACTTCGCAATCACCTTAACTTTGAATGTACACTTTTGCTCCACACGATCGCTATTTGCAAATCCGTAAAAATCTGAAAATGTCGGAAAACGGATATTTAGTGCGAAAAAGCGATATGAATGCCCAAACAGCTGCACACTAAAAATTATAAAAATCAAGCAATAAAACTAAGACAAAAACAGAATGCCGACAGAACCAAATTTTGGAGCAAATGGGGGCTCTTGGGCCGGCGAGCTCGGATATTCAGGGTATGTCGCCGGTTTTACCTTAGAGTTTGGGCTCTGATTCAACTCAAAAATACTTATAACCGCAATCAAGAACGGCGTCGCTTGGTAGCTAGCCGGTGAGTACGGGTCGGTCCACAGGGATGTTGTGAATTTTCTAATTGCTCTTACGAGTTAATTCTGATGGGTGCCGGATTGATTAAATCTAAAAACTAAGTTAATCTAGATCTAAATCTTGCAAGGGTTAGGTTTAGGTTAAGTTTGGAAAGTCAGTAAATCTCACTGCTTTCTATACCCATATAAAGATCTATTAGGAGTTATGGTAATTATTAATAAAGGGAATTAGAACCATTCGGGAAGATGTTTCTTCCTCTAGGTTCTTGTCCTTCCTTTATCAATCCTTACCCTAACCTCCATAGAAAACATGCTCAACCGGGCCTTTATACTACGGTATCACCTCTACCTTCGAGAGATAGGGTGCCGTAGGGAGCGGTGTGTGCATGTATGCATGGAGTCCTATTAATTATATGTGATGGGCAAGAAAGGGGTGAGAGATCTTCATCTCTCAAATCTTCCCCAAAGGTAACCCTAACAAGCGAGGAGACTACTCGCTCATTAGGGAATTGAAGAACAAATCTAACTATTTATCTAGGGCAAGGAAATAAAGATCTAAGTAGGGCAGATAATAAATTTAACCTAGGGCAAAGAATTAAATCTAAACTAGGGCAAGAATATAAATTAAGAACTTACAGATTGATGCTCTCAGAAAAGAATTCTGAATTTTATTAATGAAAGGAGGCATGACCTAATACAAGAATTTGGGTCTTGTTCACACCATAATATTGCATTATTATATTCCCCATTCTTATTCGTTTTATAAATAAACAGGTGCTTTTGATGCATATCTGCTACATATTACAGGTTACAGGTTTTTGGATCTAAGACAGTGAAAATAATGAAAAGACAATGCAAAAGTGAGACTACGAATGATAAATGGTGAAATCTTGATCGCGCCTACATTTTGAGGAACAATGAAGAACAATGAACAACAGTTCACTGAGCATAAAGGCAGCGACACGAAGAAACAGTAAAAGTCCACTACAATGTTCACTGGAAAGATCTGGAAGAGAACGAGATACCAATCTACAAAAAGACCTGAAGAAATAAAAGGCCAAAGAAGCCCAGAATTAGTTCCAAAATTTCCAGCCAATGTTCTCATAATTAGGCCGCGGAACCGCGGCCCAATCCCTACCCAAGCCGCGGTTCCGCGGCCGTATTGCTAGAAGAGAAGATCAATTTTTTACCATAATTTGGAGTCTACTTTGACTAGGTCTTCCTATGGGTATTTGTGTAAATGTAGACATGCGAATCAATTGTAACCTAGGGTTTCCTATCCTCTATAAATAGAAACTCTAAATCATTGTATTAGTCATGCCTTCCTTCATTAATAAATTTCAGCATTCTTTTGGAGAGCATCATTTTTTGTAAGTTCTTTATTTTCTGCCCTAGGTTAATTTTCTATTCTTACCCTAGATAAATTTAATTCCTTGCCCTAGTTAATCTTTTATTCTCTGCTCTAGATAAATGTATTTTAATTCCCTAATGAGTGAGTAGTTTCCTCACTTGTTAGGGTTAGATCTGGGGAAGGTTTGAGAGACGAAGATCTCTCATCCCCTTTCTTGCCCATCATATATTTTCATAGGACTCCATTCATACATGCACATAACGCTCCCTACGGCACCCTATCCCTTGAGGTAGCGGTGATACCGTAGTATAAAGGCCCGGTTGTGATGTTTTCCATGGAGGTTAGGGTAAGGATTGATAAAGGAAGGACAAGAAACTAGAGGAAGAAAATATCTTCCCGATGATTCCAATCCCTTTTATTAATAATTACCATAACACCTAATTAGATTTTCATATGGGTCTAGAAAGTGGTGAGATTTATAGACTTTCCAAACTTAATCTAGAGCTAACCCTAGCAAGATTTAGATATAAATTAATTTAGTTTTTAGATTTAATAATCAATCCGGCTCCCCTCGGAATTAACTCGTAAGAGCGATTAGGAGATTCACAAAATCTCTGTGGACCGACCGGTACTCACCGGCTAGCTGCAAAGCGACGCCGTTCTTGATTGCGATTACTAGATAGTTTTTGAGATCAATCAAATGGCGCCGTTGCCGGGGATGGCGTGTTATTTCCTTTTTGCAATTTCGGGTTAATCTAAAATTAAAAAATTATATAAATCTGAAAAATCACAAAAAAATAAAAATATATCATTTGTTATTTTTTTGGAAAGGGTATATTATGTGAATTTTGCAGGATCTACGAATAACTTCGGATCTGGAAAAATCTAGAGAGAGAAGCAGAAAACAAAATATCAAAACAGAAGGGGACATCAAAATCAAAGCAGCAGAATTTTTCCAGAAACCCGAACCCTCCATCGCGCCACGATTCCGCCGCCGCGCCCCGACTCAGACCTCGGAAACGCGGTCGTTTAGCAGAATCAGAACATCCAAATTTTTTTGGGGACCCGCGCCGACTACTACACCGTGGAAACGCGGCCGGAATGCGCCTTTAGCCGCGGAAACGCGGTTGAACAGTGACGACATCACGAGGAAATTTCTCTGTAAGCTCCTCTGTTCTTGATCTGGAAATCTAGATA
Organism: Agapanthus africanus; assembly: GCA_030015575.1. Lineage (NCBI taxonomy): Eukaryota > Viridiplantae > Streptophyta > Magnoliopsida > Asparagales > Amaryllidaceae > Agapanthus > Agapanthus africanus. Next base: position 870,342,364 of record JASDDO010000022.1, on the reverse strand, counting down.
TATCTTTTCTAAAAATTCCTGCAGAATTTGGTGCGCTTTAAAAATCTTTTCCCTTCCAAATAACAAATCTTGTGCAGGATTTTTGCGCCTCGCTTAAAATAATAATTGATTGCAAGTGATCTTTTCTGATTTGCATATCCGTAATCTTTTTAAAAATTTTTTTCCAAATAAAGAGAAAAAGAAAAAAGGAAAATTTTTATTAGAAAACTTGCAAATTTTTGCCGTAAATAAATCCATGCACCACCCAACCTTCTTTCTTTTCCCCTTTCTTCTAACATGGGTACCCCACATCATAAATCACTTTCCGAACTTTGGTATCCCGAACCTAAGTTTTCCTCGTACGTCAATTGTTTCGGTCGATTTAAGGAAGATCCCTCTGTGCCTAAAATTTCTTTGAAAGATCAAATAGAAGCGTCTAGGAGAAACAGTTTGACTTTGCAACCCACTTTGTGTCAACCTTGTCAATCTTTACCACCTTCATACGTTGATACCACTTTTTCAAGTCCTGCTGTAACTCCTAAACTGATGTCCATTGCTGAGCATATTGCTCAATCTCGTAGCCGATCTTTCACCCCTCTCCACTCATCTAGTTCTAGGGATCCACAAGATTATTCACCTTTTTATCCACATGTTGACCCTACCCCTGTCCAACCATCCACTTCCTACCAGTCCTACCCGAATTTCCTACCATCACTAGACACTGTTTCTACACAGCCTTTTGGGAGTTTCACGTATCCAAACAACTTCGAATCTTTTACCGAAACCCCCTCACCACCTAAGTCTAGTTTGGAAGAGTCGTTGGACGCTTATATTGCAGCAACAAACAAAATGACTAGGAATGTGGAAGCGTCCATGGCCGCCCTTATGCAACCTGCTGAACCGGTAGCTAGTTTCCAACTAGCTTCAAATTTTTCAATGTATGAGGAGGCTGTTGGACTGAGTGAGCATTTGAGTGGAGCAAGTGAGTTCTGTACATTTCTAAATCAAACCTACCCATACCCAATTGAAGCCCACAACTCCTGTTTTCCATCGATTGTCCCAAATAGTTCACCAGTTGAAAATAAAAACGAGTTGTGTGATTTTGTAGTGCTTGATTTGCCAGATTGTGAAGAACCCTTTTCGAGTGAAACTACACTTAATCCTTTCGATCTTTACGCCTCCAATCTAGAACCTGAATTGATAAATATCCATGCTTTTGATGAGGTGTCAGAAAAATTTGATTTTCACTTGATTGAGGATATAGACGTCGGGAATATTTTGGATAATGAACTGGTAGATTTGATTGAAATTTTATGTCCAATTCATCATCCCTTGTCAATAGATGTTTCTCCCGAACTTCATATGCGTCTTGATTTTAATAATAATGGCATGGATGAGTTAAATATTGAGGAGAATTATGAGAATAGTATTGAGGAGAGTATTGAGGATAATATTGAGGTTGAACCATTTTTGTTTGATGTGTCGGATTTTCCAATTCATCTTCCCGAACCTTTAACTGTTATATCACCCTCCCTCATTTCCATCGTTTCGACCATGCAAAAGATCACGCTTGAAGACTGTGAGCTTGAAAAATTTGCATTTGAATCTGACATAGTTCTCACAGTCGATAACACTTACGAGTGTTTCACTTTTTCGGACGATGTTGAAGACTCACCGCTCGAGTTTGAGTCCTTTGAATTTTCAGATGAGTTAGTTGAACCATCAGACTCAGTTACTTACCTTCGTTTCGAACAATTGATGGAATCTTTCAAGTTCAAGACAGTTTACTACGGTGAGAATGAGACTATCGCTGATTCACTCCCTTTCGTCATTCCTATCATTCTGACCTTACAAGAGACCGTTACGCTTCCATCTCCTATACCAAGTTCGATGTACCCATGTTTTCTTGTGAATCTTGAGGGATTTGACCCCATTTCTCGACGGGTTGATAGATTAGCATAATCGTTTTTAACACATCAGTCATCACAAATTGCGCTAATTTATTCCCTCAATTTACACCCTCAAGATCGTACTCCACTTCTTTCTCTTTTCTGCCATTCTCCTCCTCCACCGAGTCCATATTCTATCTTTCTTCCCACACGGTCTCGTGTGCTTCTCATTTCCTTTCTTTCCACTCCATTCTTTCACCAACTCGACCATTACCACGATAAGATTTTTGAATGGTTGGTGTTAACTTTTGGCTTGTGTAAAACCAAGCTTAAGTTTGGGGGGAATCTTGTTGTATATATATTTTTGTTTTTCTTTTAACAATAAAAATAAAAAAAATTTTAAAAATGAAAAAGAAAAAAAAATGTAAATAAATAAACAGGGGAGTGCCGACAATTTTGACCATCTTGGTACAGCATGACAGTGAGGACACTATCAAGTTTAACTTTGGGGGTATGCTCGGTACGTCTTCTTCCTTCGCATTCATTTGTACATATTTTTGCATTTGCATACTTATTTGAAAACCCATAAAAATTTGAAAATTTTAAAAAATATAAAAATTAATGTATTCAATTTTGGCCATATTTGACTTGAGTTTAACAAATAGGTTAACTAGCTAGGAACAACTAGATCTTAGACTTAGTAAATTAAAAACCCGAAAAATAACCTTTCTTAAAGTTTAACGGTAGAAAGTAAATGTATTTGTAGTTTATTTAGAAATAGGCAATTTTTGAGTTCCCTTCTTGGGCTAAGTCAAAACAAAGGAAAAGTATTGATGTTCTTATTAGAGTATAAGTTTGAAAAATAATTCCTAGCTTATGTCTAGATTCTGAAAATGTATACCCTACAATTTGCATAATCACGCACCCTGAACTTGGAATAGTAGAAGAAACCTTGAAATGCTCTTATCTAAAGTCCTTAGTACAATGAAATAAAAAAAAATATACGAGTGTGAATAAAGAAAAAAATGAACACTGGTTTTTGTGATTACTTAAGGCTAAAAAAATAGAAAAATATTTAGCGAGGGTGCTTCATCATCTAGTGCCTTAGACCAACTGGTTTGGGAGTCACTGCTAAAAAGCCTTAGGTGTTACAAGACTAGGAAGTACGCTTTAAAGTGCAAACACATCTTGTAATCGGTTGTTGGTACCTCAAGAAGTATTAACGGTCGCATGAAGGATGTGTAAGCAAAATTCATTAAAATTCACCAATTAATAAGTACTTTGGACAACGGACAAGAGTATGATTGTTTGATTTGAATTTCCAAGTGTAGGGGTGATTTATACACACACCTAGGGATATATGATTGGAGTTTAGATGAGAGAAAGAAGTGAAGAATAGAACTTGTATCTTTAATAGAGTTGATAAAAATTCCTAAATGGAGATGGAACCCTAGAAGGAAAACTTAAGAGATGCCGAAAGCTAAGTAGGTCTGCAGGATATATACAATCTTAAGTTAAATGATGAGGAAGTGTGAAGAATATGGGTGGATAATTTGCGAGTCGAAGATAATAGAATTTCTTGTTAGAAACCCTAATTGGAGAACAAAAGTTGAAAAACCGAATTGATAGGATTTTGTAGGTAGTATCCGCTGAAAACCCTCAGGAGACAACACTCCTTCTACTAGGGACACCTAGAGATTTAACGGCTTGTTGCACGAGCTCACTGCAATCGCGTTTCCCTGCGAAAGTGCGGTTAGGTTTTTGTCGAGAATAAAACTAAGTTTGCTCGAGGACGAGCAAAAGATAAGTTTGGGGGTATTTGTTCATACCATAATATTGCATTATTATATTCCCCATTCTTATTCGTTTTATAAATAAACAGGTGCTTTTGATTCATGTCTGCTACATATTACAGGTTACAGGTTTTTGGATCTAAAACAGTGAAAATAATGAAAAGACAATGCAAAAGTGAGACTACGAATGATAAATGGTGAAATCTTGATCGCGCCTACATTTTGAGGAACAATGAAGAACAATGAAAAATAGTTCACCAAGCATAAAGGCAGCGACACGAAGAAACAGTAAAAGTCCACTACAATGTTTACTAGAAAGATCTGGAAGAGAACGAGATACCAATCTGCAAAAAGACCTGAAGAAATAAAAGGCCAAAGAAGCCCAGAATTAGTTCCAAAATTTCCAGCCAATGTTCTCATAATTGGGCCGCGGAACCGCGGCCCAATCCCTACCCAAGCCGCAGTTCCGCGGCCGTATTGCTAGAAGAGAAGATCAATTTTTTACCTTAATTTGGAGTCTACTTTGACTAGGTCTTCCTATGGGTATTTGTGTAAATGTAGACATGCGAAACAATTGTAACGTAGGGTTTCCTATCCTCTATAAATAGGAACTCTAAATCATTGTATTAGTCATGCCTCCCTTCATTAATAAATTTCAGCATTCTTTTGGAGAGCATCATTTTTTGTAAGTTCTTTATTTTCTGCCCTAAGTTAATTTTCTATTCTTACCCTAGATAAATTTAATTTCTTGCCCTAGTTAATCTTTTATTCTCTGCCCTAGATAAATGTATTTTATGTAACATTTCAGAAAACATAAAATATTATTTTTGAGAAATTAATATTAAAATAATATATTTCCTGAAAACTGCCGATTTGCGATATTGGGGTTTTCGAAAAAGAGTATAAATATATACCAATAATTATGAAATAAATAGAAATTAAAATGATTTATTCATTTAATGATATAATTAAAGGATTTGGCATTTTTAAAATTTACTATACGCAGTTTCGATAAAAACCCGATTAGTGCACTGCTAATCGCGATTAAGTCAAATCCGCGTTTTTACAGTTTCCATGGTTAGTACACCATGACATGTTCATTTTGTTACATGTTTCATTTCTTTTGTGTTATGGTTTATTGGTGGAGAGAAAAGAAAAAGAAAAAGGAAAATTCGAAGGGGATATAATGATGGGGTAGGTATACTAGTGATGAGAGAGAGAGAGTGTGTGAATTATAATGAGAGAGGGGGGGCTGCTGCCCAAATCATAATCCCTCACCATTTCCATCATCCTCTTCATCTCCTCAAGCTCCCAACCCTCCTCAAATAATCCCTAGATCCATCTCCTAACAATCCCCAAAACCCTACACACCCTTCACAAATATTAATCTCCTCTTCAAGCTCTATACAAGGGACCAAGAAAAATTCAGTTTTGACGATCTTGGGGGATTCATGGGTGCTTTATGAGGTAATTCCTTCACTAATTTGGTAGTTTTCCATTTACTTAAGTATTTATATGTGTTTAGATGTGATATTGTGGAGGTAGTGAACATTGGGAAACCCTAGTGAAGATTTGAGTGTTGGTTTCAATTGGGTGATGCCTAGTGGCTGTTAACTAGACTTGGGTGCTGTTTAAAGACCTGGAAAAGACCCTAGAAACCCCAAAACACGGATTTAGAAACCCGACATCGGATAAATGTGTGATTTTAGAGGGTATTTTGGAATCTGGAGCAACCCGGGGACACTAGAAATGATTTTGGGATTACTGGGAGTCGTGCAGGCACCTAGAAAGCTACCACCAAGACTTGAGCCCCAAACCCCAATCCATGGCCGCAGATTTAATCATTCTGGCCGCAATTTGCGGCCAGACTAGGATAGAATGGTTCCAGATTTGGTCCATAGCTCATTTTGCACTAAAATAGACCCCTCCTATATGCAGTTTTGGCTAATTGTCACCTGGGGAAAATCTGGAAGCATTTTGGTGTGTTTTAGGCTATGTTTTCCGTATTTCAAAATGCACTTTCTTGATATTTGGATTTATATTTGGTTGTCGGGTGTTCGTACATCGACAACAAGGACTGTTTGATTGATTTGCACATTTAGGCCAAAGGTTCCAACCTATGAGCACACTGTGCGCTGTATCGGTTTTCTGCCTCGATTTTAATACGTATTGCGATTGGTTATTATTCTAGGTACCCTCGCATGGATTCTGAGGTGAAGAAGCGTGGCGTCATCGATTTCGGCGAGCAAAGACCAGGTGAGTAGATCTATATTTACCGGGGAAGTCGGGTGGATGGCGTATAGCACCCCTGCAAACTTCTGATGGAAAAACCGATTTATAGAGTATGGTTAGGAAACCTAGATTAGGAAACTAGGGTTAGAATATAGATAGCTATGAAGTCATATTAGAAACTAGAAGATGTTAAGTGTGATATGCTACTACTACTACCCTAGGATGATGTTTAGCGATATTACCGCTTAGGGTTCTGTAGGACTAGATTTTCGATGTACATGCGTCATCCGAACCATACCTTTTTCTAAACTAAAGAATCATATGTATCTTTTAAATGTATATCTTGAGGGATGTTACGGATTTTCAAATGATATCTTTTCCTTAAAAACACCGTAACCCCTGTTTTCAAAATTACGATTCATTTCTTTAAAAATCTGATTGTATGGTTCGGGTATATTTGTTAGATTAGATACTTATACTTAGTAGAGATAGCATATTTATGTAAACTCGACATGATATGAGACATAAATGCAATGAAAGAATACAAGACGAATTTGATGATATGATGAGATGATGATATGGTATGATGGTATACGGATGCGAGTCGATCGAGATTATTTATACCCTACCGGTCCCCTGATATGAGATTATTGCAGATGCGACCTGGGACATAGGTATATAGGGTTATATACATATATAAAATATTGTGAATCATGGATGATAGGCCGTATGTGATATTAGGCCGTACCCTCATTTGTCTTATAGGATGATAGGATCCCTATTAGCTTAATGCCGCCGCACGATGATATTCCGTGCGTGACGAGTTGACTTGATGATTGATCCTTACCCTTGACTAGAGCTTGTCGTACGATGGATTATACCGTACGCGGTGTTTTGGGCTGGATGCCGATTGATAGATTCACCGACTCAGACATATGATAGTTATGTATACCTTATAGCTGTTAGCTGATGATTTACTTGCTGCATTCATGATATTATTATTGCATCGCATATACCTGTGATAGTACACCTGCACCATTATCTATGATGCGTATGTTGCACGTACACATATTTTCCGGCTCACACACTTCATCATCGATAATTGTCATATCACTACACAGTAGGGTTGCTGCATCATGATATGACTCTTCGCATAACTTGCTTGCACATATACATTGATACATTCTGTCACGACCTGAAAGTACGGAAAGTGACTGGCACTTAGATTACGAGACGTCTAAAGGCGTACCGTAACCTAAGTCAGCCAAAGCCCAGAAAAATCTAAACCAAAATCAAAAGCGAGTGAAGGAAAACCTTTAATAACAATGGTTTTTAAATCAATTAAGTTGCATAGAATCCAAAAAAAAACATCAAAAATTCCCAAAAATTTCGGCAGAGTCTCCCCTGTATTTTCTATCCCCCAAAATGGGTACAACAAGATAATAAACCTGTAATCATAAAAATGGCATCCCCAAGCGGGAGCTAGCTCTTCGCCCAAGGCGGATCACAACCACATGCAATATAATAGTAGTATCAAGAAAAGAGCATAAAGAAACACAAAATATCAGAAAACACAACGCCGGCTCAAGTGAGCTCGACCCAAAAGAAACCACATATATACAATCTCTCAGTCTCATCACTAGGTCGCATATACAATATAAAGTGGTAGATGGAGAATACTAGATACAATGATAAAGCAAAAAGAAATAAAGTGTGCTCGCAACCCACCTACAGGCGATGTCGCGAGTCTGAGCAAAAGGAGCTGATGATAAGATAGCCGCTGCTACAAGACTGATGAGTCCGACCTGCAAGACACTGTGGCACAACGGGGGTGAGTTGCCAGCTCATGAGTAAATATAACATCTAATAAGGCAATCGTAAGAATGCACGCAATGCACCACAACATGCATGTCCATATGTGATATAATATCTCTAGTATGCATGCACAGGTATGCAATGTCATTACTAAATCTTTAAGTGTTTTAAATGCTAAGGATATTGAATTCTTAACTTTAGAAAAAAAATATCTGTATAATACCTAAGTACCATCACGAAATCATCTGAAAACTCGTGTCAAGTATCGACACCAAATATGAATCATATCTGTCTCAAAATCGGGCTCCGTCAATCCGGATCGGCCCATATCATAAATCTCACGACAACGGTCGGTATCCTCTGGATATCCGCCGCGCCAGACATCACCGGTAGGTAGTCTTCCCCTGCCAGGCTTATCGTCTACAACTCGATCTTCTTGCCCCGGGGTACCATACCGGGCCCACCATGTACCCGAGGCGGTTCATCCACTCCTTGAATCGGGTCTCGAAATCCAACAGAAAACATGAAAACTCATGGTGGACGACACATACATCACAAGAAAACCTCAACTTTGTTTTGAAAATGATAAATATAAGGTTTTGTTAAATTCTTGCGGTTTTTCCCAAAAATCCAGAAATCGCAGCAATACTGAAATCCTCAAGAAAATCATAATGTCCACATGTTATATATGATAAATGTCTATGATATCAATGCATACGATGTGAATTTTGCTAGAAATCTATATAAATATAATGATGATGCGAGGTATACGTATGCTATGCAATTTCATATATCAAGTATGAATGCAAGTGGCGATATTATGATAAACAGGTTCTATAGTGCACGTGGCATGGCAATTACCAAAGGTGTGTGTGTCACATGAATAGTGCACGTGCAACAGATGTCAATGGTAATGGTGTTCGTGTCCTACAAAGTGATATCGCATAAGTATAGATGAATGTCCATGCAATCTAATATACTGTTCGCTACAAGGGTATGCAGTATACATGAATGGATAAGCTAGCTAACAATATGAATCTTGCAAAAAGTAGGGTAATCCTAACTAGGGGGCACCTCGCGCCATTCAGACGACTCCCCCATAGATGAATACATCTACTCACCTGAAATCCCCGCTAATCCGATCCGACCACCGCCTTGCCTTTACGCGCCGTGTCCGATATTTCCCCAACCGATCCTATATTTGCACAACACCAAGCATAAGATTATATAACCTAAAACGATCTAAGTCACATTATACAAATATCGACGCTCTCGAATTAAACATAACACGCACTCGGTGCGCGGGAAAACGCACGAAAATCGCTAATCGTTAACTAGAATCAGCATTTCGGGGAAATCGACAAAACTAAAACCCGACTAGACAAAACCCCGCGTTCACTCACTCTAATAGTCCTATACGAAGCTAATTATATCGCTAACATAACACAATTTGATCGCATTCTAATTTTTGAAAAAATCTAGTAAGCAATTTGCTTACCGATTCGATACAAACATCGCAATTTTGTCGATTTAGCGAGCATAACACTACACTATTAACCACTTCAATCAATTAGATAACCAAACCCTAACTTAAATCCAACCACCATGCTACAAACCCTAATTTAAAATCGAATCCTTCTCTTGATTTTCCTAAACAAACATTTACTACTAAACTAATACTTCAAATTTCAATTCTAGCATATTTAAACTACAAGTTAACAAAAAGATTAGAATCTTCACCTCACAAGCTTGAACCCTAGCTTGATCAAGTCACCAAGAAGCCTCCTTTAATCAAGTTTTTGAACTAATTTGGGTGAGGAGAGAGTGGATTAGGGTTTAGCTTTGAATGGAGATGGAAATTTGTGAATTTTCATTGAATTTTAGCAAAGAAATGAAGCAAGAAATGAAGTGAGAAGTGAGGGATTTGATGCAGAATGGGTCGGCCAGCAGGTGAGAGAGGGAGTTGTGGGATTTTTGGAGAAGTTTCTAGGTCAATAAACACCCTATGTTCTCATTTAATGCTTTCATATCAACAATTTACAAAAAAAATCTCATTTTACACCATTTTTCCATTAAATTTCCCACCCTAAAACCAAAAGTTTGCACGTCATGATATAATTTTATTAACACCATATTTTAGCTTATAAAGACTCCTAATTATGAAATTTACCTAATTAAATTTGTATTTATCACTAATTTAATGTATTTAAAAAGGCTTAAAATAATAAAAAAATAATTAATTACGATTTTTTTTTATTTAACTAGATAATTATAAGTGACATTTTAGTGACAAAATTATAGTAATATCTTATCTAAATTTTTTATAATTAGGTCTACAATGAAAAATACCTATTTTGACTTTTAACGGAAAAAGCCGAAAAATTAGCCGATTACCGAAAAACTGCCTAAACGATTTTCGAAGGGTTACAATCTTCCCCCCTTAAAGAAATTCGGTCCCCGAATTTAGAATTTAACTACGCGTACCTTCAAAAAGATGGGGATATCTCTTCCTCATCTCGACCTCGGTCTCCCAGGTGACCTCCTCGCTGTTCGGGCCACGCCAAAGGACCTTGACAGACGGTATGACCTTCGACCTCAATTTCTTCACCTGCCGATCCAAGATGACCACCGGCTGCTCGGTGAAAGAAAGATCACGCTCTAGCTGGATCGTCTGGTGCTGAATCGCCTGGGAAGGATCATGAAGGTACTTGCGGAGTATCGATACATGGAATACGGGGTGAACATCGGGGAAGCTGGGCGGAAGAGCTAACCGATAAGCGACTGGACCAACATGCTCTAGGATCTCGAAAGGACCAACATATCTAGGACTCAGCTTCCCTTTCCGCCCAAATCTCATCACACCTTTCATCGGAGAGACCTTCAGGAAAACATGATCGCCAACAGCGAACTCGAGTCGGCGACGACGCCTGTCAGCATATGATTTCTGCCTGCTCTGTGCCGCTCTCATCCTGTCCCGAATCAGCTGTATTTTCTCGGTCGTCTCCTGTACGATCTGCGGCCCCAAAATACTGCTCTCCCTGAGCTCTGTCCAACATACAGGCGATCGACATCTCCTCCCATATAAAAGCCTCAAAAGGTGCCATCTGAATCGTCTCCTGGAAACTATTATTGTAGGAAAACTCGATCAAAGGCAAATGACGATCCCAGCTACCACCGAAATCTAAAACACAAGCTCTGAGTATATCCTCAAGAGTCTGAATAGTACGCTCCGACTGACCGTCAGTCTGAGGATGAAAGGCTGTGCTAAAACTCAATCGGGTGCCCAAAGCTTCCTGTAGTTTCTGCCACAATCGGCTGGTAAATTGGGTGCCCCGGTCGGACACGATGCAAGTCAGAACGCCATGCAGTCGCACTATCTCATCAATATAAACCTGGGCATACTGAGAAAATCCAAAAGTGGTCTTCACTGGCAGAAAGTGAGCCGCTTTCGTCAGTCGATCAAAAATCACCCAAATAGAGTCATACCCTCGACTAGTCCTGGGTAGACCGACAATGAAGTCCATGGAGACCTGCTCCCACTTCTACTCAGGGATGGGCAAAGGCTGTAACTCGCCGGCTGGCCTCTGGTGCTCGGCCTTGACTTGCTGACAAGTCAGGCATCTTGACACAAAGTCTGTAATATCCTTTTTCATCCCGTCCCACCAGTAAACCTCTCTCAAATCACGGTACATCTTGGTGGAACCTGGATGCACGCTGTATACTGATCTATGTGCCTCCTCGAGAATATCATGCCTCAGTCCCTCTGAATCTGGCACACACAGTCGAGTCCCAAATCGAAGTATCCCCTGATCATCAATCACGAACTCAGAAACTCTGCCCTGCCGAATCTGCTCAATAATCTCTAAGATACGGGCATCGCCGGACTATGCCTCGCGGATACGGTCAAGTAACTGTGGGCATGCTCTGAAATGGGCCAGCTATCCCCCTGTAGGAGTAAACTCGAACTGCACTCTGCTATCATATAACACCTGCCAATCCGCCGTCGACTGCATCTGTACTGCGCTCAAACAAGATAAGCTACCTCCGGGCCTCCTACTCAAAGCATCTGCCACCACATTCGCCTTGCCCGGATATCTCGCAGTCATAATCCTTCACCAGCTCCATCCAACGGCGCTGTCTCAGGTTCAGATCTCGCTGCTGGAAGATATACTTCAAACTCTTGTGGTCAGTGAATATCTGGCACGACTCACCGTATAGGTAATGTCTCCAGATCTTAAGTGCAAATACCACTGCAGCCATCTCTAAATCATGGGTGGGATAGTTCTGCTCGTGTTTCCTCAGCTGCTGAGAAGCATACGCGATAATTCTGTCGTGCTGCATCAACACACATCCCAGCCCCACTCTAGAAGCATCACAATATACCACGAACCCGCCTGATCCTGAAGGCAATGCTAACACTGGTGCAGTAGTCAGACGAATCTTCAACTGCTGGAAACTATTCTCACATGCCTGGGTCCAATCAAAAGGAACCCCCTTCCGGGTCAACCCGGTCAAAGGTGCAGCAATGCGAAAGAAATCCTGGACAAAACGTCGATAATAGCCGGCTAGACCTAGAAAGCTGCGAACCTCTGTAACTGATACTGGTCTAGGCCAACGCTGAACTGCCTCGATCTTCTTCGGGTCCACACAAATACCGTCTCTCGTCACCACATGACCCAAGAAATCGACACTGTCTAACCAGAATGCGCACTTGGAAAATTTGGCGAACAGCTGATGCTCCCTCAAAGTCTGCAATGTGATACGTAAGTGCTGCTCATGTTCCTCCCGGCTCCGAGAATAAACCAAGATGTCGTCAATGAACACAATGATGAACTGGTCGAGATACGGCCTGAATACGCGGTTCATCAAATCCATAAATGCTGCCGGGGCATTGGTGAGCCCAAACGACATCACCAAGAACTCATAATGACCATATCGAGTACGAAAAGCGGTCTTCGGAATATCCTCCTTCCGAACCCGCAACTGGTGATAACCTGACCGTAAATCAACCTTCGAGAAGAACCCTGCACCCTGGAGCTGATCAATTAAGTCATCAATGCGGGGTAGGGGATACCTGTTCCGTACAGTAACCCGGTTCAGCTGACGATAATCAATACATAAACGCATACTTCCGTCCTTCTTCTTAACAAACAAGACGGGAGCACCCCAAGGTGACACACTCGGTCGGATAAGCCCTTTGTCCAGCAAGTCCTGTAACTGATCCTTTAGCTCTCTCAGCTCCGCCGGGGCCATCCGATAAGGCGGTATAGAGATAGGCCCCGTGCCGGGGATCAAGTCAATACAGAACTCAATCTCGCGCTCTGGTGGCAGACCAGGCAGCTCGTCAAGGAATACATCAGGAAACTCTCTCACAACAGGGTCCTGGTCCAATGGAACCTCTGTGGAGCTAGTATCACAAACATAAGCTAAGAATCCTGACACCCTTTTCTTAAGAGCTGACCAGCGCGAAGAGAAGAAATCAAGCTGGGAAGGGTAGCACTACGATCTCCCTGAATAATAAGAACTGGCTCACCAGGAAAACTGAATCTGACTGCTTTCTCACGGCAGTCCACGGATGCATAACAGGTGGCTAGCCAGTCCATACCAAGAAGAACGTCAAAGTCAAGCATATCGAGGAGAATCAAATCAACTGAAGAATCTCTCTCCCCGATACGAACGAAACATGATCGGTACACAAAACGGGCAATAAAAGACTCGCCTACCGGGGTAATAACGACGAGCGGCTGATCTAACGGAGAAGACTCTCGGCCCAACCTCGGTGCAAAATACGTGGATACATAGGAATGTGTGGAGCCTGGATCAAATAATACCCGTGCATCAAAAGAACATACTGGCAGAGTACTTGTCACGACGGCATTGGTTGCCTGTGCATCCTGAGGAGTCAACGCAAACACTCGGGCCTGTCCACCACTAATAGCTGGCTATCCTCTGCCTCTACCTCGGCCTCTGTCTCTGCCCATGTCGCCTCGCCCTCTCGGAACTGGACCGCCATGCCCACGGCCTCTAGAAGCATCTGACTGACGTGGAGCATTGTCAGGAGTAGGAAGTAAAGCTCTCTGAGAAGGTGGTGAGGGTGGTAAAGTCACATGCGGGACTGTCGCCGGGCCCTGGCGTCCCATGGTACAGTCTCTGACACGGTGGTACTGACTCCCACACCGAAAACATCCTGGAGACGACTGCTGGGTCTGTGGATATGAACCAAATAACTGACCTCATCTCAATCCTCTGCCTCCACCATCTCCCGGAAATAATCTATCGTGGTGTCTACCCATCTGCCGCTGAGCTGGCGTATCAGTTCGGATCCTCTTCGGCCCAGAAACGACCGGAGTCTCAGAAATACGCTCCTCCAAAAGTAAGGCTGCATCCATCGAGGCAGCGTATGTATCAAAGCGCTGGGTGCCGATAGCAAGGAATAGCTGTGTATCAAGCCCTCGTACAAACCTCTTTATTCTCTTCTCTTCTGTGTCGACTGGGTACGGAGCATATCGAGACAACTGGGTAAACTGTATATCATACTCCGACACTGTCATCCCAGGAGTCTTGCGCAAAGACTCAAAACTACGGGCTCGAGCATCTCGGACACTCTCCGGAAGAAAACGGGCAAGAAATGCAGCTGTAAACTCATCCCAGGTCATAGAAGGCAGACCTGCAGCTCGGCCTCTCTCTACTGAGTCGTACCATGTCTGGGCAAGACCCTCCAGACGAAAACTCACAAACTCCACCAATCTATCATCAGAACACCTCAAGGAACGGCAAATCCGAGCCATCCTATCAAGAAATGCTTGTGGGTCCTCTGTCGCATCTGTACCGGTAAAAGCTGGAGGTCTCAATCTCATGAACTCCTGTAGTGAAACAGGGATAGTCTCCGTAGTAGCAGCAGGAGTGACCATCTGTGCAGCAGGTACGATCGTGGTCTGTGCGGTGGAAGGAACGTCCTCGGATCTCTGTGCCCGGCTGGACTCAACTAAAGATCCCATCATCTGCCGCAACTCTTGCATGCCGGCCACTAATCTGGAAATACGGTCAGGATAAGACGGATCAGTATGACCCTGAGGGACAGGCGTATCATCCCGCTCGATCCTCGCCTCAGACGGGCCCGCCCGAATCTCATCCCTAGCGGCAGCCCGCTAAGCTCTCGTAGTCTTTGGCAGCATCGAAGCTGGAATAAGAAACAGGACTGATAAGGACATTGCAATTGAATCAAGGAATTTAAGGAATCAAGAAAGGAAATACAAGCAATTATGTCCTAAGGTCACTTAGGCGGAGTACCGTATCGTAAGTATGCCGCGGATCATACCCACGGCACGCCACTCTGCTTAAGTCACCTACTCCACCTACCAAGGTCGTCCTACACTCAGAAAGGTAAAACCTACGCTCTGATACCAACTTTGTCACGACCCGAAAGTACGGAAAGTGACTGGCACTTAGATTACGAGACGTCTAAAGGCGTACCGTAACCTAAGTCAGCCAAAGCCCAGAAAAATCTAAACCAAAATCAAAAGCGAGTGAAGGAAAACCTTTAATAACAATGGTTTTTAAATCAATTAAGTTGCATAGAATCCAAAAAAAAAACATCAAAAATTCCCAAAAATTTCGGCAGAGTCTCCCCTGTATTTTCTATCCCCCAAAATGGGTACAACAAGATAATAAACCTGTAATCATAAAAATGGCATCCCCAAGCGGGAGCTAGCTCTTCGCCCAAGGCGGATCACAACCACATGCAATATAATAGTAGTATCAAGAAAAGAGCATAAAAAACGCAAAATATCAGAAAACACAACGCCGGCTCAAGTGAGCTCGACCCAAAAGAAACCACATATATACAATCTCTCAGTCTCATCACTAGGTCGCATATACAATATAAAGTGGTAGATGGAGAATACTAGATACAATGATAAAGAAAAAAGAAATAAAGTGTGCTCGCAACCCACCTACAGGCGATGTCGCAAGTTTGAGCAAAAGGAGCTGATGATAAGATAGCCGCTGCTACAAGACTGATGAGTCCGACCTGCAAGACACTGTGGCACAACGGGGGTGAGTTGCCAGCTCGTGAGTAAATATAACATCTAATCAGGCAATCGTAAGAATGCACGCAATGCACCACAACATGCATGTCCATATGTGATATAATATCTCTAGTATGCATGCACAGGTATGCAATGTCATTACTAAATCTTTAAGTGTTTTAAATGCTAAGGGTATTGAATTCTTAACTTTAGAAAATGAATATCTGTATAATAGCTAAGTACCATCACGAAATCATCTGAAAACTCGTGTCAAGCATCGACACCAAATATGAATCATATCTGTCTCAAAATCGGGCTCCGTCAATCCGGATCGGCCCATATCATAAATCTCACGACAACGGTCGGTATCCTCCGGATATCCGCCGCGCCAGACATCACCGGTAGGTAGTCTTCCCCTGCCAGGCTCATCGTCTACAACTCGATCTTCTTGCCCCGGGGTACCATACCGGGCCCACCATGTACCCGAGACGGTTCATCCACTCCTCGAATCGGATCTCGAAATCCAACAGAAAACATGAAAACTCATGGAGGACGACACATACAGCACGAGAAAACCGTAACTTTGTTTTGAAAATGATAAATATAAGGTTTTGTTAAATTCTTGCGGTTTTTCCCAAAAATCCAGAAATCGCAGCAATACTGAAATCCTCAAGAAAATCATAATGTCCACATGTTATATATGATAAATGTCTATGATATCAATGCATACGATGTGAATTTTGCTAGAAATCTATATAAATATGATGATGATGCGAGGTATACGTATGCTATGCAATTTCATATATCAAGTATGAATGCAAGTGGCGATATTATGATAAACAGGTTCTATAGTGCACGTGGCATGGCAATTACCAAAGGCGTGTGTGTCACATGAATAGTGCGCGTGCAACAGATGCCAATGGTAATGGTGTTCGTGTCCTACAAAGTGATATCGCATAAGTATAGATGAATGTCCATGCAATCTAATATACTGTTCGCTATAATGGTATGCAGTGTACATGAATGGATAAGCTAGCTAACAATATGAATCTTGCAAAAAGTAGGGTAATCCTAACTAGGGGGGTGCCTCGCGCCATTCAGACGATTCCCCCATAGATGAATACATCTACTCACCTGAAATCCCCGCTAATCCGATCCGACCACCGCCTTGCCTTTACGCGCCGTGTCCGATATTTCCCCGACCGATCCTATATTTGCACAACACCAAGCATAAGATTACATAAACTAAAACGATGCAAGTCACATTATACAGATATCGATGCTCTCGAATTAAACATAACACGCACTCGGTGCGCGTGAAAACGCACGAAAATCGCTAATCGTTAACTAGAATCAGCATTTCGGGGAAATCGACAAAACTAAAACCCGACTAGACAAAACCCCATGTTCGCGCACTCTAATGGTCCTATACGAAGCTAATTATATCGCTAACATAACTCAATTTGATCGCATTCTAATTTTTGTAAAAATCTAGTAAGCAATTTGCTTACCGATTCGATACAAACATCGCAATTTTGTCGATTTAGCAAGCATAACACTACACTATTAACCACTTCAATCAATTAGATAACCAAACCCTAACTTAAATCCAACCACTATGCTACAAACCCTAATTTAAAATCAAATCCTTCTCTTGATTTTCCTAAACAAAAATTTACTACTAAACTAATACTTCAAATTTCAATTCTAGCATATTTAAACTACAAGTTAACAAAAAGATTAGAATCTTCACCTCACAAGCTTGAACCCTAGCTTGATCAAGTCACCAAGAAGCCTCCTTTCATCAAGTTTTTGAACTAATTTGGGTGAGGAGAGAGTGGATTAGGGTTTAGCTTTAAATGGAGATGGAAATTTGTGAATTTTCATTGAATTTTAGCAAAGAAATGAAGCAAGAAATGAAGTGAGAAGTGAGGGATTTGCTGCAGAATGGGTCAGCCAGCAGGTGAGAGAGGGAGTTGTGGGATTTTTGGAGAAGTTTCTAGGTCAATAAACACCCCATGTTCTCATTTAATGCTTTCATATCAACAATTTACAAAAAAAACCTCATTTTACACCATTTTTCCATTAAATTTCCCACCCTAAAACCAAAAGTTTGCAAGTCATGATATAATTTTATTAACACCATATTTTAGCTTATAAAGACTCCTAATTATGAAATTTACCTAATTAAATTTGTATTTATCACTAATTTAATGTATTTAAAAAGGCTTAAAATAATAAAAAAAAATAATTAATTACGATTTTTTTTTTTATTTAACTAGATAATTATAAGTGACATTTTAGTAATAAAATTATAGTAATATCTTATCTAAATTTTGTATAATTAGGTCTACAATGAAAAATACCTATTTTGACTTTTTACGGAAAAAGCCGAAAAATTAGCCGATTACCGAAAAACTGCCTAAACGATTTTCGAAGGGTTACACATTCATATTTGCGGATATACACATTTGTATATCCATATTCGTGCACATATATATATATATATTGATACATTCATACTTGTACACATACATATTGTATATTCATATTTTATGCACACATTCATGGTACATCTATACCTGCGCATATACATATGGTACATACATAGATAGCTGGTTTTATTGGAAAATTGGGAACCGCATGTTATACTTTAAAACCGGAATCATTTTAAAAGAGCGGTTTCCCCCTTAATATGTTATATCACTGTTCCATGTTGCATGATAAACGGATATGCTCGCATTCTTTTTATATGTTGCATACATCATGCTCTATTATTTTACGCATTGAGATATGCTGTTTTTATGAGATTTCTGGATTTGAGAACCGTGGCTATTTCAAAAGGAAGTATGTACTATTTTAAAAACCCGGTTTCTTTTTATATGATATTTCAGTGCGTCCACCATGCATTTTCTCGGTTCTGAGAGTGGCATGTGAAACCCGATTCGAGGAGTGGTAGGCACCGATTGCGGATACATGGTGGACCCGGTGAGGTAACCCGGGGTAAGAAGACTCGTATATGTTAGACAGTGAGCCCGGCAGGGGGAGCACTACCTACCAGTGATAGTATGTAGACTCGGCGGTTATCCGTAGGATACCGACCGGAGTAGCGAGATGGATATGAGGGTCGACCAGGGTGTGCGGCGCCTGGGGGCCAATCTGAGGATGCGGCGCCTGAGATATATGAGGATTTACGTGCCGCTGCTGGGCACGGTTTTCATGATGTTTTCGAGTGTCGATGCTAGGCACTCAGGTTCCATGATTTGATGTGTCGGGAGGGACATCGTTGATATATATATCCTCATACTTTCATGCACACTCTTTTATGATATTT
Organism: Agapanthus africanus; assembly: GCA_030015575.1. Classification (NCBI taxonomy): domain Eukaryota; kingdom Viridiplantae; phylum Streptophyta; class Magnoliopsida; order Asparagales; family Amaryllidaceae; genus Agapanthus; species Agapanthus africanus. Next base: position 870,323,295 of record JASDDO010000022.1, on the reverse strand, counting down.
ACATGCATGATATTGTTGCGTCAGTGGTTGACGCATGGATTAGACCCACATACATACATACATACACCGATTCTACTATCGGAGATTTTGCACATGCTTATAGATATTGATTTATGGGTGGACGAGATCCACATATCCGCATGCATTGATTATTACTGTTGGATGTTATCCACATGCATATAGATACTGACTACCTTGTTGGCACATATACGACCCGGTCACCCTAGATATCATAGTATTATTACCTTTTGATATAGTTGACCTAGGAGTCGTTGTTTATTCGTTTTCTACTTGTAAATATATTTCTATTCACGAGTTGGCAACTCACCCCCGTTGTGCCACAGTTCTTGCAGGTTGACCGCGTGGATCAGTAGCGGCATCGCTGGCACAAGTTCTTTTGGGTGTTTTGCAGTGGTAGGTGGGACATTTGTATCGTACCCACTCTTGTATTACATTTCATATTGTATCTAGTTAACTCCATCAATCAATCGAAAGTTGTATTTGTATAAGTGATTAGACTTAGTGAGACTTGTAGTTGCGAGATTTGAGCGATGGGTTTTATTTTCCTTTTGGGGTTATATCTTGCTCTTTCCTTTATCTTTTTGTGGTGAACTTCACCGTTGGGCATCGTATACTCATTTATATTGTATTGCGTGGTTGTGATCCGCCGTTTGGCGAAGAGCTAGCTCCCGCTTGTGGATGACATTCTTCTTGCTATGTATTTGTGGTTTTGGATCAAAATATACAAAGGAGGTGCTGCCAAAATTTTTCAAAAGACGAAACATATTTTTCAAACTAGAAAATTTCATTTGCATCATTCATGTTTCTTTCTATGCATTAAGCACACTTGATTTTATTATACCTTTATTTAAAAAACTCTACCTCCTTTATTTTCTTAAAAAGGTTTAGATTTCTGGGTTTCAGCTACTTGAATTCCGTTACGCCCTCAGACGTGGCGTGATTCAAGTGCTGGTCACGAGCTAATATTTCGGGTCATGACAAAGTTGGTATCAGAGCGCTAGGTTTAACCTTTGTTCGAGTCTATGTTTGACTATGCGGAGTCTAGGGCGGGAGTGCATTTCGGAATCTAGGCTTGACCTTACGGAACTTAGATTTGAACGGGGGGGGAGGGTATTAGACTTGAACTTTCGTTTCATAGGCTGACCCTGATTGATGGAGTAGGTAGCTTGAGTAGAGTTACGTACCGTACGTATGTTCCGCGGCATATTTACGATACGATACTCCACTTAAGAAACCTTAGGATGTACATGTTTTTGAGACTAGTGATTCTCTTCGTATCCATGGTTATGCATCCATTCGAGATACTTGATTCTATTCGTTTCCATGATCATACTTTCATTGATGCTGTTCCTTCTTATGATCATGTATCCATACTGGATTCATCGTTGCCTCTCATGCCGTTGATCTGCTTTATTCGATACTCGATTGAGGTTCCTGTCACCATAGTTGAACGCAGTTTGAGCTGTGTTCATATCAGATTTTTGCATTTTTATACCGCCCATTTTTTTATCACATTGCTTATCGGTAGGTACTCTTGAGCCGTGTTTGCTAGTCAATTGCAGGACACAGGTTCTCGGCTCTAAAACGGTGAAATTCATGGAAAAACACGACAAAACCCGGGTTCCTGCCAACCACAGATAAAACACGGATCTCGGCTCTTTATCCGTATGTTGCCGCACACCAGTTAAGAGACAAAATGGCAAATCAATGTCGTTTTCATGCACAAGGCTCAATGGCAACACAAGATCCAAGAAATCTACACGGAGCTCGAGGAAATCATGACAAAAAGATCCACATCAAATCACCTTTTGCTCAACAGAAATTCTGGAAAAATTGTGAAGAAAATCTGAGAAAAATCATATGCCAGAATAAAGGACATGAAAGACCAGGGAAGCCCAAGAAAGCAGAGCACCCAATTCCTCTAAAGGGCCGGGGAACCGCGGCCAATAGGGGGTCTAGACCGCGGTTCCGCGGCCGTATATTGGCGGCAGAAGACCAATTTTTATGGGCTGTTTTGTCTTTTCATCTTTGTTCTGAATGTTGCCCTAAATTTTCATTTCCCAGCCTATAAATAGCCCAGAACCTTGTGAAGCCAAGGGGTGCTTAATCTTGTATTTTTTTAGGGTTTAGAATACTTGTTCTTCTTCCTCTCCTCATCTCTTCTCCATTGAAAAACTTGTAGTGAGCTTTTGTGAGTGAAGAATGATGAATAAAGAAGTTCCTTTTGTTATTTTACCTGTCTTGCTCTTATGTTAAATGCTTGTAATTTTCATTTGTTAACTTAGTTGTTGTTATATCTTGTTGTTTCTCTCTTTTCTCTTTTTCTTTATCCTTAAACAACCATGATGCTTACGCTTGATCCTTACCGAGGTGAGGTCGCAAATAGCTAGTTGTTATCTTCTAATCTCCTTCTTTCTATCTTCCTCTTTTGTGTTATTTTCTTTTCCGTATAATGGGTGAGTAGTTTCATATTTGTTAGGGTAGGATAAGGGAAGTTTGAGAGAAGGAAATCTCTCTCACTCTTTCCTTGCCCAACATCTTAAATCTACTCCCGTTAATTGAACCACAATCCGCTCCTTACGGCACCCTATCCTACATGATAGCGGTGATTCCGTAGTTAGACCGGTTGTGGTTGAATTAACCGGAGGTTATGGCTAAGAGCCAAGAACGGACGGACAAGCACCAAAGGAAGAACTTATGCGTTGGAAAGCCTAGCTTATACTCGCAAGTTCCTTCCTAGTCGTGCTAATCCCCGTTGTTGCCGATTACCATAACACCGATATTAAGAGTGGCAACGAAAGAAGTGAGCGACTCCTAACTCAAACTAACCTAATCCTAAGCCTAACAAGCTCTCTTTACATATCATTTTAACACTTAGATAATCATAAACAAATCTGGAAAATCGGACTTAACTCGTTAAAGCACATAGAAAAAGATTCCCATCTCCCTACGGACGACCCGTACTCAACCAGCTAGCTACAAGCGAAACCGTCTTGATTGCGGTAATTAACTAAACTAGAACACACAGAATCTCTACCAATCAAATGGCGCCGTTGCCGGGGAGACGGTAGTTTATTTCTTTGTGTAATTTCGGGTTAACTTGTGAATATAAATATAACCCAAAAACAAAAAAAAAATATACGTTGTAAAAAAATCTTTTTGTTATTTTTGATTAGTTTTTGTGCAAGTGTGCAGGATAATACAGAATTTGAGTTCAGTGCCAAAGATGTGGGATATTCGAAATTCAAGTTCAGTGCTAAAGACGTGGGAAGATAGACCCACATCTTGCGGCTACACCGCGACGGATCAAAACGAAGCAAACGGTCTACTGTAAGATTCTGGAGCAGCTCCAGTGAGCAAATCCAGATTCAGAGTCTTAAAAACAGCAGAGGATACCCAAAACAGCCCAGACCAGAAAAATGAAGAACCAACTCCTCCTTACTGCCGTGGAACCGCGGCATTAGGGCCTTATTGCCGTGGAACCGCGGCCACTTGGTGTATTCAGGGTGCCAAATTCCCTGTAAGTGTCCCTCTCCTCTCTCCCACTCCTCTGGACTCTAATAAACTGTGTTTTCTGCAGCATTCTTTGCGCAAACTCTCTTCCCCCTTCCAATAAACTGTTTTTGTTCAAGATTCTTTGCGCCGCGCTAAAAATAAAAATTGTTTGCAGTTGATTTGTTATCGCTTTGCATTCATTAATACGGACTTAAGGGGCTTGAAACCAATTCAGATTGGGTGGGGATTTCATCACCCTTCCCAGGACCCTAAACATCACAAAAAGCATATGCATTGACCATTGTTAAATTAAAAAATACTAGACTCTGCCCTAAGGACTTCGCGCTCAATAGGACAGAGGACTAGTTACAGGCATCGGCCGTTTATCCTATCTGACTTTTGCGGTGTCTAGGCAAGTGTGTCGAAGGCAAGTGGTTATTTAATTAAGGAACTTCGCGAAAGCGTTGGACAACCTCCCACTTACCTGGCACTTACCTGGTCGCAATTGACGGAGAAGAGACGGTTTGAGGTCCTATTTCTAGCCCTCTGGAACAGTTAGGAGCTGTCTAGCAGACCTAGGTGACCCTAGATCTAGGTGTGATTGTGCATATCTTGTTTGTGATTGCTTAAAGCCGTAATTCTGTACATATTTCTGTAAAGCTCTTTCTAAAAATAAAATCAAAAAAAAAAATCAAAAACTTATATAAAAACTTGCCCTTTGTCGCCAAAATTCATTTTTCACCCACCACCCATCGCCTTTCTCCATTGACATTTTCTTACCCTCACTTTCTCCGCTTTGACTATACTAAACTCGTTTAGTGTATGTCCGCTTGGACTCAGGACACTAGCGCCCGCCTAGTCCGCGTTACGTTAGTCGCTACCGACTACGCGATCGACTCAGACGTCGAAACTCCATCCACACCTCTTTCACCCTTACCTTTGCCGGCCAACTCCGACGTTGACTGGAATGCTGTTCATACATCTTCACCTTCACCATCACCAACCTCTTCTTCCGCGATGTCAGGATTTAATCCAAACATCTCTTTGACTACCCCTGGATTGGCTCCACCTCCTACGGAGACCAATAACCCACCACCACCGCCTGTTGTAGCGCCGCAGCGAATCGCGCTCCAGGATCGTTTCTATCCCACCCGTTCTGCACTTCCCACCTGCCTTTCTCTTCCACCGGCCAATGGGGATAATTTTGAAATTAAGCCCCACTTCATCAACATGCTTCCACGATTTCATGGGCTTGAATCTGAAGATGCCTATATCTTCATCAATAAATTTCAAAACGTTTGTGCCATGATGAAAACTACCCAACTGTCGGACGATGCTATACGTCTACGGGTCATTCCGTTCACTTTATGCGATCTTGCTGAAAAATGGCTGTATAGCACCGCTTCCCACTCCATAACCAGTTGGGACGAGTTTGTTAAAGCATTTCTCAAAAAGTTCTATCCGAATCATAAAACCGCAAGGATTCGCAATGAAATCAACCAATTCTCTCAGCTTCCATCTGAACCCTTCTGGAAGTGCTTTGACCGGTACAAAGACCTTCTTGTTCAGTGTCCTCACCATGGTATAGAGAAATGGCAACTTTGCCAAACCTTATACGAGGGCCTGAACCCAGCAACGAAGCAGTTGTTGGAAACCATCTGTCAGTGCCACTTCCTATCAAAATCTGACGAGGAAGCGTGGCAATTCTTTGACGACCTTGCGGAGCAAACGCTACAATGGAAGAGCACCAGACCGACTTCTTCTTCCTCTACCTCCACTTCTACCAGTCAGTCTAGGGTAGGAATTCACCAACTTGATGTCTCTATTGCGATGAAAGCTGAAATGGCTGCAATAACGAGAAAGCTTGAAGCCATAGAGAGCAAATTTTCTTCTCCTGCTCCTGCCCCTGTTCTTCCCCTTCGTACCATCTGCGCTTGTTGTTCCGATCCTTCTCACTTAACCGAAGAGTGTCCTTACAATCCACCATCGCAAGGACAGGATCAGGTTAATACTGCATTTTAGCAAAGACCGAGGAATGATCCATACTCTTCCACCTACAATCCTGGTTGGAGGAACCACCCCAATTTCGCATGGAATCAGAATCAGAATCAATTCTAAGGCAACAATTTCCAAAGGACTCCTCCGCCGCAACAACAAACTCAACATCAATTTCAGCAGCCCTTCCAACCCCAACCTTTTCAAAATCAGACGAACAACTTTGCACCCAACAATTCTTTTCCCCAAAACAACTTTGTTCCGTCAAACAACGATAAGGTTTCCTCGCTCGAACGAAGTCTGGAGGCGTTCGTTAAACAATTGACTCAATCCACCGCCAACATCCAGTCTTCCATTCAGTCCTTAGTGCAACACACTGCCGCTCACGGGCAAAGCATCAAGACCATCGAGGCCCAGATTGCACAGCTGAATGCGGCCTTAAGCGAGCGAGAGAAGGGGAAGCTCCCGTCCCAGCCACTCCTAAATCCCGGTCACCCACAGAATGTACATGTTGCTCTTGAACAACAGAACCATAATGTGAGTGCCGTGACCACATTGAGATCGGGAAGGATGCTGCTAAACAACATTGGCACACGGATCAACGATGACACCCGGACCGCTGCTTCTTCTTCTTCTTCTCCTGCTTCGTCGTCTTCTGAGCCTATTCTCCGCTCTTCAACAGGCTCTCCTTCCTCTTCTTCTGCTCTGAACGGACCACTTCTCACTCCACGAAAACACCTGTTCTAGGATCCGTTCCAACTCCACAATATCCTCCACAAGCATTAGACTCAACTAATTTTAAAAACGTCCCCTTTCCAAACCGGTTGAGGTCTAATAAACAAAATCCTCAAATGGAGAAGATTCTGGAGTTATTTAAGCAGGTTAACATTAACATTGCTCTTTTAGATGCCGTCCAACAAGTCCCATCCTACGCGAAAATCTTAAAGGACTTGTGCACGAAAAAGAGGAAGTCTCAGGTACCAAAGAAATTTTTCTTGGCTAGTGCTGCGAGTGATGCTCTTACCCAATCTTTACCACAAAAATGGAAGGACCCTGGCTGTCCTACGATTTCTATTACCATTGGGGATAAGAACATCAACCGCGCACTATTAGATCTTGGTGCCAGTGTTAACCTGCTTCCGTACTCAGTATACGAGCAATTAGGCATAGGAGAGCTGAAACCCACACACTGTACTCTCCAAATGGCCGACCGATCGATCACCCATCCTAGGGGTGAGCTAGAGGATGTGTTAATCAAAGTCGGGGACTTCATATTCCCCGTTGACTTCATTGTATTAGACACACAGCCTGTAGCTAACCCCCGGAATCAAATTCCGGTGATACTCGGTCGCCCATTCCTTGCAACTTCAAATGCTTTGATCAATTGTCGCAATGGTTCGATGAACCTCTCTTTTGGAAACATGACAATTGAACTCAACATTTTTAGGTTGGGGAATCAGCCCTCCGAACCTAATGCTCATATACTGGACGTCTGCTCGATCCAGGAGATCACCCCTGAAGAGTGGAAATTCGAGGAGTTTCTGTTCGATCATGATAACCTTAACGCCACTAGTGCGTTCCTCCTCGAACCTGCTGCTGTTTCTGCGCCCGACAACGACTACGAGTGTTTTACGTTCTTGAATGATCTTAGCCGTTCGCATCCCGAGTTTGAATCCTTCGAATTTCCGGATGAGTTATCTGAACCATCCGACTCGGTCGCTTACACTCGTTTTGAACCTTTGCTGGAATCTTTTGAGTTCGAGACCTCTGCACCAATCTTGCCTTCAATCGTTTCACCTCCGACGCTCGAACTCAAGCCTTTGCCGTCTCACCTTAAGTATGTTTACTTAGGTGAGAATGAGACCCTCCCTGTCATCATCTCGGCTTCTCTAGCTCCAGAGCAAGAGAAAGCCCTTCTCGCGGTCTTGCACAGCAACAGGCAAGCTTTTGGCTGGTCCATGGCGGACATCAAGGGGATTAGTCCCCTGGTCGTTGAACATCACATTCATCTGATGGATGAAGCCAAACCAGCCTGGGATCCACAAAGACGTCTCAATCCAGTCATGAAAGAGGCTGTGAAGAAGGAGATCGTAAAATATCTAGATAGTGGTATCATTTACCCTATCTTTGATAGCCAGTGGGTTAGCCCCATTCATGTTGTCCCCAAGAAGTCGGGCATCACGGTCATAACCAACGAGGCGAACGAGTTAATCCCTACTCGCACCCAAACTGGGTGGCGAGTATGCATTGATTACAGAAAACTCAACGCCGCAACGCGGAAGGACCACTTTCCGCTACCTTTCATTGACCAAATGCTTAAACGATTGGCCGGACACGAGTACTACTGCTTTCTTGATGGCTTCTCCGGCTATAATCAAATTCCCATCACCGAAAAAGACCAGGACAAGACCACTTTCACTTGTCCTTTCGGCACGTTTGCATATCGACGCATGCCCTTTGGGTTATGCAATGCGCCCGCTACCTTCCAGCGGTGTATGATGGGAATCTTCTCAGACATGGTGGAAAAATTTCTGGAGATTTTCATGGATGATTTCTCCATCTTCGGCGATTCCTTCAACGAGTGTTTGCTGCATCTTGACGCTGTCCTTACCCGATGTAAGGACAAGAATCTCACTTTGAATTGGGAGAAGTGCCACTTCATGGTACGCGAAGGTATTTTCTTAGGACATATCATCTCGCAAAATGGCATAGAGGTTGACAAAGCAAAGATTGAGGTCATTTCCAATCTACCTCCTCCCCGATGCGTCAGAGATATCCGAGCCTTCCTTGGCCATGCCGGTTTCTATAGACGGTTCATCAAGGACTTTAGCAAGATTGCTAGGCCCTTGACTCTTTTGCTGGACAAGGATACGCCATTCGACTTCAACTCGAGCTGTGTGACTGCATTCGAGTCATTGAAAAGCTCACTCACTTCTGCTCCCGTTCTTTCTTCGCTTGACTGGACGCACCCATTTGAGATTATGTGCGATGCATCCGACTTTGCCATTGGTGCTGTCCTTGGACAACACATAAACAAGATGCCGCACGTAATCTATTATGCGAGCCGAACCCTGAACGACGCCCAACTCAATTATACAACAACCGAGAAGGAATTCTTAGCTGTTGTATTTGCTTTAGAAAAGTTCAGGCCCTACCTCATCGGCTCTCCAGTCATTGTCTACACAGACCATTCTGCTCTGCGCCATCTTTTTGCGAAGAAAGATGCAAAATCTCGGTTAATACGTTGGATCCTCTTGCTTCAAGAGTTTGACCTTGTCATTAAGGACAAACGAGGATGTGAAAACGTAGTTGCCGACTATCTCTCACGACTTCCTTCTTCGCCGTCGCTTCCAATTCCTATCAATGACGTTTTCCCTGATGAACAGCTCTTGACAGTATCTTGCGAACCTTGGTTCGCAGATATTGTGAACTATTTGGCCACGGGATTACTACCAACTGAATGGTCAAGTTAAGACAGACTTCGCTTCTTATCCCAAGTAAAACAATTTTACCGGGACGAACCCTATTTGTTCAAGTACTGTCCCGACCAGATTATTCGTCGGTATGTCCCTGACGAGGAATTCAAGAGTGTGCTGTCATTTTGCCACGATCAAGCATGTGGCGGGCATTTTGGCCCCAGAAAGACAGCTGAGAAGATCTTGCAATGTGGTTTCTACTGGCCACAACTCCTCAAAGATGCTCATGACTATTGCATGACTTGCTCCCGGTGCCAGCACATGGGCCGGATATCCCGGAGGAACGAGATGCCGCTCCAACCGATCTTGGTTGTGGAGGTTTTCGACGTTTGGGGGATAGATTTCATGGGGCCGTTTCCCAGCTCTTTTGGGAACTTATACATTCTTCTCGCGGTTGATTACGTCTCTAAATGGGTCGAGGCTGTGCCCAGCCGGACTAACGACAACAAGGTTGTCGTTAGGTTTCTTAAAGAAAACATTTTCTCTCGGTTTGGGCACCCCCGAGCGATCATTAGCGACAATGGAAGTCATTTCTGCAACAAGACTTTCGAGGCATTGATGCGGAAATATTCCATTAATCATAAGCTCTCTACGCCCTACAACCCCCAAACCTGTGGGCAGGCCGAAGTTTCAAATCGGCAAATCAAGCAGATACTGGAGAAGACGGTTTCCAAGAACCGTAAGGATTGGTCGCTGAAACTCACTGATAACCTTTGGGCATTTCGAACCGCTCATAAGACCGACCTTGGCATGTCTCCCTATCGGCTTGTGTACGGAAAGGCTTTCCACCTACCTGTCGAAATAGAGCATCGCGCATTTTGGGCGATAAAGGAGTTGAATCTGTCTCTCGAAGATGCGGGCAGCCATCGGAAGCTGCAGTTGAACGAATTAAGCGAGCTTAGGGATGAGGCTTACAATAACGCGGTTGTCGTTAAGAACCGAACGAAGGTGTTTCACGATAAACACCTTTTGCGCAAAACTTTCATACCTGGTCAACAGGTACTGCTTTACGACACCAGACTACACTTCCATCCAGGAAAGCTCAGATCTCGCTGGAAAGGGCCGTATTTTGTGCGGAATGTGTATCCGCATGGCGCTGTGGATTTGGAGAATCCAAAGGACGGTTCATTTTTCAAAGTGAACGGACACCGACTAAAACCGTACCTTAGTGCCGAACCAACAGAGGAGCTCCTGTTCTTACAGGAGCCGGTTTACCTTACATAATCTTCCTCTGCCTACCTCCAAACTTCGGTTATCCAGCCAAGAACAAGTGGACACTGTTCCAAATAAGTTTGGGGGTATGTATATACCATTTTGTATATTTTTGTGGATATTCTTTTTCTTTTTCTTTTTCTTAAAACCAAAAACACAAAAAAAAAATAAAAAAAAAAAAATTTGTGTGTATAGCTAACCGACAATTTTGACCCTTCAACTGATCTCTTCATGCAATGACAGTGAGGACACTGTCCAGTTTAAGTTTGGGGGTACGCTCGGTACGCATTTCTTACCTTCGCATTCATATGTATATTTTGCATCTGCATATTAAAATCCATAAAATCCATAAAAATCTGAAAATTTTCTAAAAACATAAAAACTTTTCTGTCAAGTTAGCTAGTGGGAGGACTCTGATTCAACATTTCGACGGTTTTGTTTGATAAGATAAGAATAACTAAATCTTATGTTTAGATTTTGAAAACCTGAAAGATAACTCTCCTTTAATGTTAACTATAGCTGATATACGTCTTTACATCACACTACACGTGTCGTGAGTTTTGGAAATTAGATGACAAGTCTTTTATGTCTAAAAACTTTTAAATGGATCAATGATTTTCTGAGGATCAAATAGGTTTGTTCTGAAATAAGTAATATCAAGAATAGTTTATGAAGTGAAGTGAATATGAAGGAATGTTATTGATGCCTTAATTGGAACTAAGTCTGAAAAATAACCCATCTGAAACTTGATTGGAATGATTACACACCGAACCCACTAAACACGTCTTTTATCCAAAAAAAAAAATATAATTGAACTGCCGGTTATATCTCCGTTCGTATTGAATCATCATGATTTTCACGCGAAACTGTCTTTTGTTTTTGGACCTAGGTAACTTGAGTAATTAAGTCCGCTGGGGTGTTTCTACACCTAATGCCCTAAAGCCAACTGGTTTGGGTGCATTGGCCCAAAGCTCGCTAAGAAGCCTAGAAAGTCCAGATTAAAACAAAGTCAAGCAAGTGTTCTCTCCGAGTTAAAAATCCTAACGGTTCTTTGTGTGAGAATAATCTTGATAAAAGACAGGCTTTTATAAAAAAAAATTTAGCGGAGATATGAAGGTTTTATTCTATGATAAAGACTATTGCACGTTCACAGAGGTGTGTATGAAATGAAAACAAGAAAAAGGTGGAGTGAAAAATAAGACCTAGTTTCCTGTTAAGGAAGATAGAAATTCTGAAGTTGAAACTTCACTGGAAAACGAAACTTGAAAAATGCTTAACTCTTTATAAAACTTATGTGATCCTTTCAAAATTTTTATCTGGGCTTTATTGTGTGACATGATAACGTAAATCGATCCTTCTAGAAACTTAACGACACTATTTGCACTGCACGTAAAGACATATAAAATCTGTAGTTAAATAAGAAGTGAGGTGTGAAAAATAAAGGTACGATAGTCTAGACTTAGGATATTAGAATTGTTATTTTCTGAAACAAAACTTTAGGGTTTGAATCTTAGTTATTTTACAAAACCAACTTGACCGGATTTTGTGGGTAGTATCCGCTAAAAACCCTCAGGAGACAACACTCCTCCTACTAGGGACACCTAGAGGTTTAACGGCTTGTTGCACATGCTCAGTGCAATCGCGTTCCCTGCGAAAGTGAGGTTAGGAAATTTTTGTGAATAAATTGGCTTTGCTCGGGACGAGCAAATGATAAGTTTGGGGGTATTTGTTCATATCAGATTTTTGCATTTTTATACCGCCTATTTTTTATCACATTGCTTATCGGTAGGTACTCTTGAGCCGTGTTTGCTAGTCAATTGCAGGACACAGGTTCTCGGCTCTAAAACGGTGAAATTCATGGAAAAACACGACAAAACCCGGGTTCCTGCCAACCACAGATAAAACACGGATCTCCGCTCTTTATCCGTATGTTGCCGCACACCAGTTAAGAGATAAAATGGCAAATCAATGTCGTTTTCATGCACAGGGCTCAATGGCAACACAAGATCCAAGAAATCTACATGAAGCTCGAGAAAATCATGACAAAAAGATCCACATCAAATCACCTTTTGCTCAACAGAAATTCTGGAAAAATCGTGAAGAAAATCTGAGAAAAATCATATGCCAGAATAAAGGACATGAAAGACCAGGGAAGCCCAAAAAAGCAGAGCACCCAATTCCTCTAAAAGGCCGTGGAACCGCGGCCAATAGGGGGTCTAGACCGCGGTTCCGCGGCCGTATAGTGGCGGCAGAAGACCAATTTTTATAGGCTGTTTTGTCTTTTCATCTTTGTTCTGAATGTTGCCCTAAATTTTCATTTCCCAGCCTATAAATAGCCCAGAACCTTGTGAAGCCAAGGGGTGCTTAATCGTGTATTTTTTTAGGGTTTAGAATACTTGTTCTTCTTCCTCTCTTCATCTCTTCTCCATTGAAAAACTTGTAGTGAGCTTTTGTGAGTGAAGAATGATGAATAAAGAAGTTCCTTTTGTTATTTTACTTGTCTTGCTCTTATGTTAAATGCTTGTAATTTTCATTTGTTAACTTAGTTGTTGTTATTTCTTGTTGTTTCTCTCTTTTCTCTTTTTCTTTATCCTTAAACAACCATGATGCTTACGCTTGATCCTTGCTGAGGTGAGGTCGCATATAGCTAGTTGTTATCTTCTAATCTCCATCTTTCTATCTTCCTCTTTTGTGTTATTTTCTTTTCCGTATAATGGGTGAGTAGTTTCATATTTGTTAGGGTAGGATAAGGGAAGTTTGAGAGAAGGAAGTCTCTCTCACTCTTTCCTTGCCCAACATCTTAAATCGACTCCCGTTAATTGAACCACAATCCGTTCCTTACGGCGCCCTATCCTACATGATAGCGGTGATTCCGTAGTGAGACCGGTTGTGGTTGAATTAACCGGAGGTTATGGCTAAGAGCCAAGAACGGACGGACAAGCACCAAAAGGAAGAACTTATGCGTTGGAAAGCCTAGCTTATACTCGCAAGTTCCTTCCTAGTCGTGCTAATCCCTGTTGTTGCCGATTACCATAACACCGATATTAAGAGTGGAAACGAAAGAAGTGAGCGACTCCTAACTCAAACTAACCTAATCCTAACCCTAATAAGCTCTCATTACATATCATTTTAACACTTAGATAATCATAAACAAATCTGGAAAATCGGACTTAACTCGTTAAAGTACATAGAAAAAGATTCCCATATCCCTACGGACGACCCGTACTCAACCGGCTAGCTACAAGCGAAACCGTCTTGATTGCGGTAATTAACTAAACTAGAACACGCAGAATCTCTACCAATCAAGCTGCTGCTAGCGTTGCGGTCAGGGCGAGCTCGTTTGATACGTGGGCCGACCATTGTGTTTTCTGGTGACATGAGAACGTCCCGAGTTAGTATTTTGTTGTGACCTCTTGTCGAGGCGAGTGCTTGGTTTTACACTGGATGATCGGGCAATTGTTAGAGCTGCCAGTTGCGAGAGGACTGTAGATGTACAGCATACCTCAGGGATTTTGGTGTCGCCTACCGTGCAGACAGATGACCCAGCTGTTGTCACGCCCCGCTTCCCAAAATACGGAATACGAGGTGTAGACAAGGCCAGCCATGCTCCTACGGTCAAGGAAATGTCCTACCGTAGTCACACTTCGGCTTCTAGTTTATCATGGTAAACAGTAAACGATGCGCAGGTAATGAGAAATGCAGTAACTGAAAGATACAATAATATAAACTGACCTGAAGTGGAACAAACGAAAGTAACTCGGAGTAGCAAGTCAAGAAGTCTGTGAAGTACGTCTAGTTCCGATCCAATCTAAATCTTCTCCTCACACTGAGCATGCATACTCAGGTCGTCAGAGCGACACAAAAACAATATAATATATATGAAATCAAGCGACAGTTCTAACAGTGGTAATGAATATGAATAACAGTAAATCAACGACAGCATGAATATGAATGTGCAGTAATAAATGCAGCGGAACAGTAAATCAGTATAATAATATATCACGTATGCCACACAGTATATAAGAAATAAAATGCCAGTATCCCTACCAGTCTCTAAGTCTCACTGTACAGGTCACTAAGCCTATCGTCAGTCCAAGTGTGAGAGTTAACTACTCGCGAGTGTCCTCCACCCAAGGGTAGAACCCAAGGGCAAGGGACCACGGGCCTAACATGTAACAAGAATATCACGGTGTATATATCACGTACCCTGTAAATCTCCATATAACTCCCTAAATATATAAGCCGGTATGGGACTCCCGAGATTCTGTTGAACTCACACTTAAACTACCCCATACCCCGTGGTCTACATCAAACACTAACCATCAACCTAAATACTAATCGATCCGTGACAAGTCTGCGCGAGAACTGGAGGCAGGACCTCCATCAAGCACGTCCCGACCAATACCTAAGATAAATGGCAGTGTCGGATGCCTTATCTGTGACACCCGTGCAAGTGCTTCCATAAGTGTCCCATACCACTTATAGTCATACGTACACGTATCCCACAGACGTCGACAATGCAATAGAATAAAATAGACACTGATTGTGCACAAGTACGTATCACTTTCACTTAATCACGGATACTAGAACACTGACGTACTTGCCACAATCACCACTAAAATCTAACACTGGGTAAATGCACGATGCCACTAGGTTATTAATACGATGATATGGGTATGATATAATGCGTGAACAAGTATATAAACGTGATGAGGATGTTATGAAACAGCATTCTTTCACTTGCACGATTTATCATGAAACATACGTATATAATTTGGCGAAATGATAAACAGGTTGTAATTAGTATGTTCAGTTGTCCATCCATAGAATTTAGTTTCAAGCCAATCGGTTTCCAGGATCAAAAGTTATAACCTTTTCATTTTAAGCGCTCGCGGCTGGAAATCCAATTTCAGAATCAGAAGTCCGTTTCGCAACGCATTTTAATCCCAGTGGGGATCAGATTTTAGCGATGCTACAGTTGGATGAATTCTAGGGTTTTCAGTAAAGTTTTCAACACAACAGAAGGATCTTCAACGCATCTGTACGTTAGGAGTTATAATCTGTTTAATATTAACATGTCAAATCTGATTCTGTTTGGGACCCTTATGTATTCCGATATATTAAATTACCGATTAAATATCAAACGGTAACGAAACAGAATAAAACCAATTGTGTTGTCTAGCTAACAGATTTATCTATAGTGAACAGTGGAGTTCCGCAACCTTCGAGTTAAGGATATCCTGTGGTATTCAATGCGGAACAGGAAGCAACAATTGGAGTAGCTCTGGACTGCAGTCCAGAGTCGCACTCCGATACAATTATCATCATGGTTTAAGTACAGGAATGTCTAGAAACTAGTATAGGGTTAAAGTTCGTCGAGATGGCTTCGATTTGAGCCCTCGAACGCAACATTCTACCATGTATATGATTTATAGTGAATTTAACGGTTTTCAGGTGCAACAGAATTACAGTTTTACGGTTAAACTTGGGGGTAGTCGTTTTAATCTTTAACAGTCTTATTTTCAAATGAAATTTGCACACGTTAACCATTTCTACAAGGGCCAATACAATATATCCAGTCCCATCAAATTTGATAAATATATCGTAAGGGAACACGTATCGAACAGTTGTGTTGCAATATTTAACATAAGGCAAACATGGGATATATATACGATGTTGACTTGTAACTTATATAAAATAGCATGAAAGCAAGTAAAAACTTGCCTGGAGATGTCCCGGGGATGTACGGTGGCTGTGTCGTCACGAACGCGTGACACACGCGGGGCACGGCAACTTGATTTGGTTCGGACTCGTGTCTCGGCAGCGGCGGCTCGCAGCTTGGTGGTCAGGGTTCTGCTGTGAAGCTTGACCCTTGTGCGTCAAGGGTTCGATGATGGGTGATGATGACGATGGTGATAGTGTTAGAGAGAGAGAGAGAAAAGTGAGGGGGAGAGATTTAGGGGTAGAGAGATAGAGAAATAGAGAGTGAGAGAGAGAGATAGAGAGAGTGAGAAAGGCAGTGAAAGAGAGAGAGAAGAGTTAGAGAGAGAGTGAACAGAGAGGGGGAGAGAAACGAGAGGGTTACAGAAAGGGAGAGAGAAACGAGAGAGTTACAGAGAGAGTGAGGTAGAGAGAGAGGGAAGTGAGAGAGAGAGAACTCAGGGAGAGAGAGAGAGGTACAGTGAGTGACGAGAGAGGGGGCACAGAGGGAGAGGGGAGAGTGTAGAGGGAAGGGATGGTGAGGAGGATGACGACGACGACGATGATGTTGATGATGATGCTGCTGGGGGAGGTCGACGACGAGGCGAGAAACTCACCGTTATCGGCGTAGGGGATGTCGAGCTCGGGTGTGGGTTTGGGTGCTAAGTGATGGTGGCAGAGAAAGGAGAGGGATGGTGGTCGGAGGTGACGGCGGCGATAGGCTCGCGAGGTTGGGATGTGGGCTAGAGAGAAGAGAGTCGTCGGGAGAGGAGAAAGGAAAGAGAGGGAGACGGGAGAGTGAGGGATATGGAGCCGGGGTCGCGTGTCGTGGAGTAACGGCGCGAGCTGGGGCGTGGCCGACAAGCGCGCGAGCGCTGGCGAAGAAGGCGGCGGAGATGGCGAAACCTGCGCGCGAGATCGGGAACTAGCCGTTGGAGAAAAATTTTAGAGAAGATGAACAGGGTGGGGATTCGGGTCGGGTGAGTGGGGAAGTGGGCTGAAGAATAATGAGAAAGTATTAAAGGGAAAGAGAGTGATGGGCCGGGCCGCAGGAATTTCCTTAAAGGTATTTAGAAGGTGGGCTCGGGGAAAATAGGAATAATAATTAAGGGATTATTTAAAATGAGATGTGGGCTGAGGCTGCTGAGTCGGGCCAGAAAATAAAAGGGTTAAAGGAAAATAAGAAACGGCCCAGGAAAAGGAATTGAAGATTAAATGGAAAAAAAGGAATGGGGCCGGGCTTGGAATTTAAATGGGAAAAATATAGAGAGGGCCGGAAAGATTTTGGGCCGAGGAAAGACTGAAAATGGGGGAAAATGAGGTGGGGATTTGTATAAAAGAGATGGGGTTTAGTTTAAAAGAATGGGCCGAGGATAAAAAGGAATTGAGTCTATGAAAGGATACATGATTGGGCTTGGGATTGGTTTGGAAAAGTAATTAGAATTAGGGTTTGGGTTCAACGGTGTTTGAAAAATAAAATATAATAATTAATTTATAAATAAAATAAATAATTCCTAATTAAGAATAAAAAGAATTCTAAGTAACAAAATACGGTCTTTGGTCTAAAATGGGGCCGGGTGTTACATCATACCACCCTTGCAAAAATTTCGTCCTCGAAATTTAAAGAAATAATAAGTGATAGAACATAAGAGAAAGTTATCATAGTTGCAAACTAACCTATAAGGATTTACTAAAAATCTGTGTACGAAGAAACCTAAAATATATATATGAGTAAGAACAACATACGGAAAGGTAGATCTAATAGATATAGGGCAGGAACAACTATAAGGGTAAATACATGTATACGAGAATTTAGGCAACAATAGCGAATACTAATACTCAAGGCTTGTTCGATAGAATCGAACCCAAATATGTGTACATATAAGCATATCAAAAGTAGCAAGGTAGAAATAATAAGTATAAGACACAATCATTTATATTAGTAAACATAGGCACAACACCCGAAAATATAGTAACAACAATGAGGTAATGATAGGTTAAAACATTTTAAGGTAATTTATCGATCGAATAGTTTTAAATCAGCTTAGAAAACTCACATAACGAAAACGGGGAACATGGAACAATATATGCGCAGTGTTAGTTTTCGCTACTGAAAAATATATGAAAGTAGAGTAATCAATAACACACTCTCTTTGATAAATTCAAAGTACTGAAAACTAAATTTTTGAATAACAGTGTCCCTAAAGTAATTAGGGTAAAAGGGAGAACACAAATAGGTATAGAGCTAGATAGGGTAATGATTATGAGGAAGTGCGGCTCAAACAGAAGGTTGAAGTGTGTCGGCTATCGGCTGAAGATCAAGGAGACGGGGATCGGGTTAGCACCGAAAGTAATGATGAGCAACAAAAGGACTACCAGGTAAAAATATAGGGGGAGACTAACGATTGGCAAATCTTATGAATCAAGGATTTGAAAAGCTAAAGAACTCGATAATTTATAAGGAAGGTCCTCCTCCCAGAAGGATCTCAAACAGGGCACAGACGAGGGACGAAGGGTGGTTCATTCTAAGGATCAGGGTGCGGTACTTTCAAATCGAAACGGGATGAAAACTATTACAATGAGTAGGGGTGGACGGTCAGGGAACTCAGCGAAAAACAAATGGAAAAGGGCAGCGAACAAGTGTCAAGCGAACCAATAATTAAAAGGTTTACGAATTCGGAAGATTTATTTCATTCAAGAAAAATTTGGAACAAGGCATTCCCCAAAGGCGAAAAGTGGCCCTAAACTATACACTTTATATTTGGCCAGAAAGGCAACATCAAAAGAAAATTCCGTCAGTTGCTGTTGTGGAGATTCAGTAGGTTGCGGTAGGCTCACGCACTCAGGTAGGGACGTCTATTTCCATATCGCTTCGCGGGCACCGCCATTGGAAGTTCTTCCACAGCAGGGTCTTGATCTTCTGGTCCTTCTTCCTCGGACGGAGCTTCTTCATCGAGGTCCGATTCCATATGATCCTCTCCTTCTGAGTTTTCTTCCATGGGGTCTTCCTCCACTGGATTTTCTTCTATTGGATCTTCCTCGGGATCCTCCTCTATAGGGTTTTCTCCAGGATCTCCTTCTTCTTCTTCCGAATCAGCTATCACGTTAAACTCTGGGGCTTCTACTCCTTCGTCCTCTGAATCGTTGTTTTCGAAATCGACCTGAGGGCCGTTGATTTCATTGCCAGACTCTTCAGCGTGCGGTCTAAGGAAACGCAAGACTGTGCGTCCTCATCTAGTTGTGGCGCTGCTCCAGGGTGGGCCATGGTCAGAAAAGAAAATCATGATTAGATAGTAGAATACATCAAGGGAAAAAAGCTCAGGGTACGAAGTGTAGGTATATATGCGGTTGCAGAAACTGAAAATCAGGGTAGAGACGCTGTGATAACGAATAATATGAATAAGGAGAAAACAAGAGAATAATGTATATATTATGATTCAAATTTTATTGCATTCAATTAAAGTTCAGCGGATACAAGATTTCAAATGGAAGGAAATATTTATAAAAGATGACAACCTAACAATAAAATTGGAAAACATAAAAATTCTTCTTTGATTGCTAAACCGCTGCATCATCGTTACGCGAGTTGAATCCGATGTTGGGTCTGCTTTATCCTCGAAATTCGAACTACGCAGTAATCCTCACTTGGCCGAAGTGGGGAGTATGGACGAGTCTCCTCCCTGTAGTTCTTTCCTTTCTGGGCAGCCGTTGATGAGATGTTTGTTGGACCCGCATATCAGATATTTTCCTTGGGCGCAGCGACAATCCCTCTGAAGATGTCCTGGCCTCCTACAATACCCACAACGTGGGGTCTTCTGCTGTTTCTGTCGCGGGGGAGCAAATTGACGCTTCATTGTCTTCTTCTTTTCTCGTCTAATGGAAATCCCTTTATGATTTGAGACTCCTGATGGTGCCTGATTCACCTGTCTTCTCAGTCCTTCAACCAACGCGTCGTTTGTTCGCTCCTGGGCTTTCTTTAGACCTTGTAGTACACTCAGAGTCTCAATGGTCTGATTCTGGGGAGCGGATATAGGTGGAGAGTCGTTGAAAGACATGATCCTGAAACAATGATTTTAAAGATGATATAAGGCACAAGCCATAAGATTCAAATATAACAAGGATTGGACAAAGATTCAAAAATACCAGATGTGACGAAACTTATCACAAGCGAAAGAATCAACTATATGACTCTAAGTCGCCTAAACAATGTATGGTAGTGTAATCGTGATGTAGTTCACCATTACGACCATGAAACTTTGCCAAGTCACCTGAAACCTTAGTGAATGGATAGCTGAACACACGATATGAATATGGATCAAGAATGACAAGTTTACAACCTAGACCAAGGATTGTCTTAGAATGCTAAACTATGCACGGAAAAACTGAAATCCCAATCGATGCAAAACCTGGCTCTGATACCAACTAAACCATGTCACGCCCCGCTTCCCAAAATACGGAATACGAGGTGTAGACAAGGCCAGCCATGCTCCTACGGTCAAGGAAATGTCCTACCGTAGTCACACTTCGGCTTCTAGTTTATCATGGTAAACAGTAAACGATGCGCAGGTAATGAGAAATGCAGTAACTGAAAGATACAATAATATAAACTGACCTGAAGTGGAACAAACGAAAGTAACTCGGAGTAGCAAGTCAAGAAGTCTGTGAAGTACGTCTAGTTCCGATCCAATCTAAATCTTCTCCTCACACTGAGCATGCATACTCAGGTCGTCAGAGCGACACAAAAACAATATAATATATATGAAATCAAGCGACAGTTCTAACAGTGGTAATGAATATGAATAACAGTAAATCAACGACAGCATGAATATGAATGTGCAGTAATAAATGCAGCGGAACAGTAAATCAGTATAACAATATATCACGTATGCCACACAGTATATAAGAAATAAAATGCCAGTATCCCTACCAGTCTTTAAGTCTCACTGTACAGGTCACTAAGCCTATCGTCAGTCCAAGTGTGAGACTCAACTACTCGCGAGTGTCCTCCACCCAAGGGTAGAACCCAAGGGCAAGGGACCACGGGCCCAACATGTAACAAGAATATCACGGTGTATATATCACGTACCCTGTAAATCTCCATATAACTCCATAAATATATAAGCCGGCATGGGACTCCCGAGATTCTGTTGAACTCACACTTAAACTACCCCATACCCCGTGGTCTACATCAAACGCTAACCATCAACCTAAATACTAATCGATCCGTGACAAGTCTGCGCGAGAACTGGAGGCAGGACCTCCATCAAGCACGTCCCGACCAATACCTAAGATAAATGGCAGTGTCGGATGCCTTATCTGTGACACTCGTGCAAGTGCTTCCATAAGTGTCCCATACCACTTATAGTCATACGTACATGTATCCCACATACGTCGACAATGCAATAGAATAAAATAGACACTAATTGTGCACAAGTACGTATCACTTTCACTTAATCACGGATACACGAACACTGACGTACTTGCCACAATCACCACTAAAATCTAACACTGGGTAAATGCACGATGCCACTAGGTTATCAATACGATGATATGGGTATGATATAATGCGTGAACAAGTATATAAACGTGATGAGGATGTTATGAAACAACATTCTTTCACTTGCACGATTTATCATGAAACATACGCATATAATTTGGCGAAATGATAAACAGGTTGTAATTAGTATGTTCAGTTTTCCACCATAGAATTTAGTTTCAAGCCAATCGGCTTCCAGGATCAAAAGTTATAACCTTTTCATTTTAAGCGCTCGCGGCTGGAAATCCAATTTCAGAATCAGAAGTCCGTTTCGCAACGCATTTTAATCCCAGTGGGGATCAGATTTTAGCGACGCTACAGTTGGATGAATTCTAGGGTTTTCAGTAAAGTTTTCAAAGCAACAGAAGGATCTTCAATCGCATCTGTACGTTAGGAGTTATAATCTGTTTAATATTAACATGTCAAATCTGATTCTGTTTGGGACCCTTATGTATTCCGATATATTAAATTACCGATTAAATATCAAACGGTAACGAAACAGAATAAAACCAATTGTGTTGTCTAGCTAACAGATTTATCTATAGTGAACAGTGGAGTTCCGCAACCTTCGAGTTAAGGATATCCTGTTGTATTCAATGCGGAACAGGAAGCAACAATTGGAGTAGCTCTGGACTGCAGTCCAGAGTCGCACTCCGATACAATTATCATCATGGTTTAAGTACAGATATGTCTAGAAACTAGTATATGGTTAAAGTTCGTCGAGATGGCTTCGATTTGAGCCCTCGAACGCACCATTCTACCATGTATATGATTTATAGTGAATTTAACGGTTTTCAGGTGCAACAGAATTACAGTTTTACGGTTAAACTTGGGGGTAGTCGTTTTAATCTTTAACAGTCTTATTTTCAAATGAAATTTGCACACGTTAACCATCTCTACAAGGGCCAATACAATATATCCAGTCCCGTCAAATTTGATAAAGATTTCCTAAGGGAACACGTATCGAACAGTTGTGTTGCAATATTTAACATAAGGCAAACATGGGATATATATACGATGTTGACTTGTAATATATATAAAATAGCATGAAAGCAAGTAAAAACTTGACTGGAGATGTCCCGAGGATGTACGGTGGCTGTGTCGTCACGAACGCGCGACACACGCGCGGCACGGCAATTTGATTTGGTTCGGACTCGTGTCTCGGCAGCGGCGGCTCGCAGCTTGGGGGTCGGGGTTCTGCTGTGAAGCTTGGCCCTTGTGCGTCAAGGGTTCGATGATGGGTGATGATGACAATGGTGATAGTGTTAGAGAGAGAGAGAGAAAAGTGAGGGGGAGAGATTTAGGGGTAGAGAGATAGAGAAATAGAGAGTGAGAGGGAGAGATAGAGAGAGTGAGAAAGGCAGTGAAAGAGAGAGAGAAGAGTTAGAGAGAGAGTGAACAGAGAGGGGGAGAGAAACGAGAGGGTTATAGAAAGGGAGAGAGAAACGAGAGAGTTACAGAGAGAGTGAGGTAGAGAGAGAGGGAAGTGAGAGAGAAAGAACTCAGGGAGAGAGAGAGAGAGGTACAGTGAGTGACGAGAGAGGGGGCACAGAGGGAGAGGGGAGAGTGTAGAGGGAAGGGATGGTGAGGAGGATGACGACGACGACGATGATGTTGATGATGATGCTGCTGGGAGAGGTCGACGACGAGGCGAGAAACTCACCGTTATCAGCGTAGGGGATGTCGAGCTCGGGTGTGGGTTTGGGTGCTGGGTGATGGTGGCAGAGAAAGGAGAGGGATGGCGGTCAGAGGTGACGGCGGCGATGGGCTCGCGAGGTTGGGATGTGGGCTAGAGAGAAGAGAGTCGTCGGGAGAGGAGAAAGGAAAGAGAGGGAGACGGGAGAGTGAGGGATATGGAGCCGGGGTCGCGTGTCGTGGAGTAACGGCGCGAGCGGGGGCGTGGCCGACAAGAGCGCGAGCGCTGGCGAAGAAGGCGGTGGAGAAGGCGAAACGTGCGCGCGAGATCGGGAACTAGCCGTTGGAGAAAAATTTTAGAGAAGATGAACAGGGTGGGGATTCGGGTCGGGTGAGTGGGGAAGTGGGCTGAAGAATAATGAGAAAGTATTAAAGGGAAAGAGAGTGATGGGCCGGGCCGCAGGAATTTCCTTAAAGGTATTTAGAAGGTGGGCTCGGGGAAAATAGGAATAATAATTAAGGGATTATTTAAAATGAGATGTGGGCTGAGGCTGCTGAGTCGGGCCAGAAAATAAAAGGGTTAAAGGAAAATAAGAAACGGCCCAGGAAAAGGAATTGAAGATTAAATGGAAAAAAAGGAATGGGGCCGGGCTTGGAATTTAAATGGGAAAAATATAGAGAGGGCCGGAAAGATTTTGGGCCGAGGAAAGACTGAAAATGGGGGAAAATGAGGTGGGGATTTGTATAAAAGAGATGGGGTTTAGTTTAAAAGAATGGGCCGAGGATAAAAAGGAATTGAGTCTATGAAATGATACATGAATGGGCATGGGATTGGTTTGGAAAAGTAATTAGAATTAGGGTTTGGGTTCAACGGTGTTTGAAAAATAAAATATAATAATTAATTTATAAATAAAATAAATAATTCCTAATTAAGAATAAAAAGAATTCTAAGTAACAAAATACGGTCTTTGGTCTAAAATGGGGCCGGGTGTTACAGCTGTTGCTGAGATTGATAGGATGTCCCTTCCAGAGCTTACGAGCTGAGATTGCCAGAGCTTCCAGGAAGATATGAGACAGATGATAGCTAGTCTACCCCGATTTGAGAGACGAAGGTGATTCGTCCGATTTATGCGCCGGAGCAGGCCCAGTTGAGTTGAAGATTTCCAGTGTGGAGAGTCTTACTCGGATCTAGAGCATACCGATTTAGAGATGACCGCTATTGTATCGCCTTTCCTGGAGGATTGAGGCGCTGTTCAGCGTACAGATGAATAAGCCAGTCGTTGCTGCAAATGACGAGGTATCGCCCAGAGGTTGGAGCTACTGCAGCATAAGTATATACTTAGAGATATAATGGAAGGTCGCTAGCCACCCAAGGGTGAAGGACTAGAACATGTGGTTCGTTCGCTGCCCGATGCGAGGTCATCAGATAGATTGATTCCAGCTAGAGATGATTTCACGCAGATTCATTGAGAGTCGATAGAGATGATCGAATGTCAGGAAACCATATTCCAAGTTTAAAGTATTCAGAAAGACATGCAAGCAATTCTATGGACCCTCTAGAAGAATGAAACCCTAACTCGACATAATGACCATGTGAAAGCCTTTGAACCTTAGGGTTTACGGCAGTTCCACGGCGCCATTAGTGAGGCTTGGGTTTGCTCTTCTACGGCTGGATCACTGATGCTGTGGCATGTACTTGATACTATTAAACTGTACCCAAGATATTGATCTCTTGAGGGATTATGAGGTTTTGACATATCGATCGGATGGTTCGACATCATTCGAATATCTTATGATGGGATACATTGCTTGGGAGACTCCAGATACGAGCATAGCCGTTGGAGCACAGTCCTTGCAGCCACAAGAAGACGAGTCCGAATCAGTCGACACTGGGGCCGAGTGAAGTGGAGAGTTCGCACGAGAGTTCGACGAGTAGTGAGTATTCCTCCGATGGACGAGACGAGCTCCCGAGGACGTGTTCGGCCAGACATCTTCTATAGAGTGATGAAGATACCGAGTTCGTGACTTCGAGTCCGTGCGAGAGACTTCGGTTTGACCATGGCCGAGAAAAGTTGCAGTGCACAGATAGCATGGCGTGACGTCATAGTGGACGATGATAAAGACGAGTGGAACCAAAAGTTCGTGCGAGACGCTGACGAGCTGTTATTACTCTCCGTCGAGATCAGAGACCTGATATGCTTACAGAGGCATTAAGATACGGCCAGTTTCCGAGGGAATGTGTTTGGAACACGCAGATGTCCAGAAAACGAGGGAAGATTAGGTAAAAGTACCAGCCTCCGTACAGTTCGGCATAGGCGAGATTGGAAGAGACCTTGAGCAGGATTCGTTTCAGGACACTGCTGCAATGAGATTTGCACCAAGGATCAGATGCGTCACGTATAGTCAGAGGACCAGAGGTCGACGCCAGCAACGTGCTGCTTTATGAGTGGTCATGATGATTGACCGAGAGATGACTACAGAAGTGCTAGAGCGGAATCGTTCCCGTTAGCACACCTGACATGGACGATGGGCCGATAGATTGCGAGATTGGTAATCTGCAGAGAATATAAGGACTCAGAGACCGAGGATGCCAGACCGTGAGCAGGAGGCAAGCGGATGTTCTTGTTCTGCCGGTTTCTAAGCGCACCGGTTTATTTCTCGACATTGTAGGAGGTGTACCTCGATGTCCTTTATTGTGATTTGCGTTTGTGATCTGAGTATCACGCTTATATCGCTTGGATTTGAGTTTTGATGACGGGTTTCCTGATATTGATTTCGTGCACCATGGTTGCACCTACTGAGTATTTACATTTCGTGCATAGTTATTGCACTTGAGATATGTTTTTATACACCATGGTATTGGTTTTTGATTTGTGCATGTTTATTGCACTTGATATCGGTTTTGTGCCTTGGTTGCACATGTCTATGATTTCGTGAATTTCATACGGATGATTTGATTTTTGCACTCGGTATAGCGTATATGTGCTTGTAGTGTATTGATATGCGTTTTGTGCACACAGTTGCACACGTTTACGATTTTATACGCCTTGGTGTACTCGGTGTTGCTGTTTATGCATTTGAGTTATTGATCAGTATTTTGTGCACAAGATGCATTGTATTTGTATTTCGTGCACTGGATGCACTGTATTTGTATTTTATGCACTAGATTGCATTCTGCATTTGTTGCACCGGACGGGTATTTATGCGTTGTCGCACTGGATTTATACCCCGTACGTAGGTTGCACCCGATTTATATCCTTGAGCATTCGTTTTACCAGATTTGTATTTTTGTGCGCGTTAGCACTTGTTGTTCGTTTTTGTGCATGTTACTGCACTATATACTTTTACGGACCCGACGCGGTTTGGTTGGAGTTTGCGCATATTAGGCGTTCGATTTTGGATTTTGTGTGCATCGGATACACTTGAGTGAGATTTTACTCGTGCATGTGGAATGCTCTTGATTGGATTTCATTCCGTGCATATTGAATGCGATTTCATTCGTGCGGGACATATGCACTTGAGTTGCATTTTCGCGCATGTTGGGCGCATGATATGAGATGTGATTCTGTGCACACCGGATGCATGGGATTGAGATTTTAGTGCACTTTAGACGCACTTGGTATGGTTGTCGTGCACACCCGTTGCACTGGACAGATGCTTTGTGCACACCCGTTGCACTTAGTTTTCCCTTGTGCGTATTGTGGCACCTGTATTTGGATTTGGTTTCCATGCGCACCAGACGCATGTGATTATTGGATACGCCTTTTGAGGCTGATTTTGCTTTTGAGCACTTTGTTTTCATGTTGGGCACTATATTGTGTAGTAGCCAAACAGGACTGATCTGAGGAAAGTACCTGAGTACTTTGCATGCATTAAAGGATTACCAAAGGGTTTTCAAGAGGAGCTATAGTCTCGCTATTTTCTTAAGTGTGAACGTTTATAAAGGAAAACCTTTGGGGATATTTGAAAACGACGGAACGTGTATTTAAGAAAACACATATGGACATATATTATTATTTTAAAATGAGCGTCCGTCAGTTATGTCGTGAGTTACGCATTCCCGCGGCGATTTAGAAAAGATTTTGCATGTGTTTTATTCAGATTTTGGAGTTTTTAAGGATGCTTACTATACACGTATTATAGTATTTGACTAGTGTATATTGGATTTCAGTAGTAGATTTCGAGATCTGTATCTCTATTCGTAACTCCGAGGATATGCGTGCAAATCCGATGATTTGCATGACGCTTGACGGAGTTCGGTTTTGAGTTTTTACTCATTTTCATGCGCACTTGACGCGTTGTGTTATTTCTACGATTTCCATGATTTCGGAGCCCCGTGATTTAAGCCGATTATTGAAATGTTTTAGATTTTGGGGGTTTAAATTTAAATTCGGGGACCGAATTTATTTAAGGGGGGAAGATTGTAAAATTTCAGAAAACATAAAATATTATTTTTGGGAAATTAATATTAAAATAATTTATTTCCCGAAAACTGCCAATTTGCGATATTGGGGTGTTCGAAAAAGGGTATAAATATATACCAATAATTATGAAATAAATAGAAATTAAAATGATTTATTCATTTAATGATATAATTAAAGGATTTGGCATTTTTAAAATTTATTATACGCAGTTTGGATAAAACCCGATTAGTGCACTGCTAATCGCGATTAAGCCAAATCCGCGTTTTTACAGTTTCCATGGTTAGTGCACCATGACATGTTCATTTTGTTACATGTTTCATTTCTTTTGTGTTATGGTTTGTTGGTGGAGAGAAAAGAAAAAGAAAAAGGAAATGTCAAAGGGGACATAATGATGGGGTAGGTATACTAGTGATAAGAGAGTGTGTGTGTGAATTATAATGAGAGAGGGGGGGGCTGCTGCCCAAATCATAATCCCTCACCATTTCCATCATCCTCTTCATCTCCTCAAGCTCCCAACCCTCCTCAAATAATCCCTAGATCTATCTCCTAACAATCCCCAAAACCCTGCACACCCTTCATAAATATTAATCCCCTCTTCAAGCTCTATACATTGGACCAAGAAAAATTCAGTTTTGATGATCTTGGGGGATTCATGGGTGCTTTATGAGGTAATTCCTTCACTAATTGGGTAGTTTTCCATTTACTTAAGTATTTATAAGTGTTTAGATGTGATATTGTGGAGGTAGTGAAAATTGGGAAACCCTAGTGAAGATTTGAGTGTTGGTTTGAATTGGGTGATGCCTAGTGGCTGTTAACTAGACTTGGATGCTGTTTAAAGACCTGGAACAGACCCTAGAAACCCTAAAACACGGATTTAGAAACCCGACATCGGATAAATGTGTGATTTTAGAGGGTATTTTGGAATCTGGAGCAACCCGGGGACTCTAGAAATGATTTTGGGAATACTGGGAGTCGTGCAGGCACCTAGGAAGCTACCACCAAGACTTGAGCCCCAAACCCCAACCCAAGGCTGCAGATTTAATCATTTTGGCCGTAATTTGCGGCCCGAGTAGGATGGAATGGTTCCAGATTTGGTCCATGGCTCATTTTGCACTAAAATAGACCCCTCCTATATGCAGTTTTGGCTAATTGTCACCAGGGGAAAATCTGGAAGCATTTTGGTGTGTTTTAGGCTATGTTTTCCGTATTTTAAAATGCACTTTCTTGATATTTGGATTTATATTTGGTTGTCGGGTGTTCGTACATCGACAACAGCGATTGTTTGATTGATTTGCACGTTTAGGCCAAAGGTTCCAACCTATGAGCACACTGTGCGCTGTATCGGTTTTCTGCCTCGATTTTAATACGTATTGCGATTGGTTATTATTGTAGGTACCCTCACATGGATTCCGAGATGAAGAAGCGTGGCATCATCGATTTCGGCGAGCGAAGACTAGGTGAGTAGATCTATATCTACCGGGGAAGTCGGGTGGATGACGTATAGCACCCCAGCAAACTTCTGATGGAAAAACTGATTTATAGAGTATGGTTAGGAAACCTAGATTAGGAAACTAGGGTTAGAATATAGATAGCTATGTAGTCATATTAGAAACTAGAAGATAGTTAAGTGTGATATGCTACTACTACTACCCTAGGATGATGTTTAGCGATATTACCGCTTAGGGTTCTGTAGGACTAGATTTTCGATGTACATGTGTCATCCGAACCATACCTTTTTCTAAACTAAAGAATCGTATGTATCTTTTAAATGTATATCTTGAGGGATGTTACGGATTTTCAAATGATATCTTTTCCTTAAAAACACCGTAACCCCTGTTTTCAAAACTACGATTCACTTCTTTAAAAATCTGATTGTATGGTTCGGGTATGTTTGTTAGATTAGATACTTATACTTAGTAGAGATTGCATATTTATGTAAACTCGAAATGATATGAGATATAAATGCGATGAAAGAATACAAGACGAATTTGATGATATGATGAGATGATGATATGATATGATGGTATACGGATGCGAGTCGATCGAGATGATTTATACCCTGCCGGTCCCTTGATATGAGATTATTGCAGATGCGACCTGGGACATAGGTATATAGGGTTATATACATATATAAAATGTTGTGAATCATGGATGATAGGCCGTACCCTCATTTGTCTTATAGGATGATAGGATCCCTATTAGCTTAATGCCGCCGCATGATGATATTCCGTGCGTGACGAGTTGACTTGATGATTGATCCTTACCCTTAACTAGAGCTTGCCGTACGATGGATTATACCGTACGCGGTGTTTTGGGCTGGATGCCGATTGATAGATTCACCGACTCGGACATATGATAGTTATGTATACCTTATAGCTGTTAGCTGATGATTTACATGCTGAATTCATGATATTTTTATTGCATCGCATATACCTGTGATAGTACACCTGCACCATTATCGATGATGCGTATGTTGCACGTACACATATTTTCCGGCTCACACACTTCATCATCGATAATTGCCATGTCACTACACAGTAGGGTTGCTGCATCATGATATGACTCTTCACATAACTTGCTTGCACATATACATTGATACATTCATATTTGCGGATATACACATTTTTATATCCATATTCGTGCACATATATATTGATACATTCATACTTGTACACACACATTGTATATTCATATTTTGTGCACACATTCATGGTACATCTATACCTACGCATATACATATGGTACCTACATAGATAGCTGGTTTTATTGGAAAATTGGGAACCGCATGTTATACTTTAAAATCGGAATCATTTTAAAAGAGCAGTTTTCCCCTTAATATGTTATATCACTGTTCCATGTTGCATGATACACGGATATGCTCGCATTCTTTTTATATGTTGCATACATCATGCTCTATTATTTTACGCATTGAGATATGTTGTTTTTATGAGATTTCTGGATTTGAGAACCGTGGCTATTTCAAAAGGAAGCATGTACTATTTTAAAAACCCGGTTTCTCTTGATATGATATTTCAGTGCGTCCACCATACGTTTTCTCGGTTCTGAGAATGGCATGTGAAACCCGATTCAAGGAGTGGTAGGCACCGATTACGGGTACATGGTGGACCCGGTGTGGTACCCCGGGGCAAGAAAACTCGTATATGTTAGACGGTGAGTCCGGCAGTGGGAGCACTACCTACCGGTGATAGTATGCAGACTCGGCGGTTATTCGGAGGATACCGACTGAGTAGCGAGATGGATATGAGGGCCGACCAGGGTGTGCGGCGCCTGAGGGCCGATCTGAGGATGTGGCGCCTGATATATATGAGGATTTACGTGCCGATGCTGGGTAAGGTTTTCATGATGTTTTCAAGTGTCGATGCTAGGCACTCAGGTTCCATGATTTGATGTGTCGGGAGGGACACCGTTGATATATATATCCTCATACTTTTATGGCCACTTTTTTATGATATTTACATGCATGATATTGTTGCGTCAGGGGTTGACGCGTGGATTAGACCCACATACATACATACATACACCGATTCTACTATCGGAGATTTTGCACATGCTTATAGATATTGATTTATGGGTGGACGAGATCCACATATCCGCATCCATTGATTATTACTGTTGGATGTTATCCACATGCATATAGATACTGACTACCTTGTTGGCACATATACGACCCGGTCACCCTAGATATCATAGTATTACCTTTTGATATAGTTGATCTAGGAGTCGTTATTTATTCGATTTCTACTTGTAGATATATTTCTATTCACGAGTTGGCAACTCACCCCGTTATGCCACAGTTCTTGCAGGTTGACCGCGTGGATCAGTAGCGGCATCGCTGGCACAAGTTCTTTTGGGTGTTTTGCAGTGGTAGGTGGGACATTTGTATCGTACCCACTCTTGTATTACATTTCATATTGTATCTAGTTAACTCCATCAATCAATCGAAAGTTGTATTTGTATAAGTGATGAAACTTAGTGAGACTTGTAGTTGCGAGATTTGAGCGATGGGTTTTATTTTCCCTTTGGGGTTATATCTTGCTCTTTCCTTTATCTTTTTGTGGTGAACTTCGCCGTTGGGTGTCGTATACTCATTTATATTATATTGCGTGGTTGTGATCCGCCGTTTGGCGAAGAGCTAGCTCCCGCTTGGGGATGCCATTCTTCTTGCTATGTATTTATGGTTTTGGATCAAAATATACAAAAGGGGTGCTGCCAAATATTTTCAAAAGACGAAACATGTTTTTCAAACTAGAAAATTTCATTTGCATCATTCATGTTTCTTTCTATGCATTAAGCACACTTGATTTTATTATACCTTTATTTCAAAAACTCCACCTCCTTTATTTTCTTAAAAAGGTTTAGATTTCTGGGTTTCAGCTTACTTGAATTCCGTTACGCCCTCAGACGTGGCGTGATTCAAGTGCTGGTCACGAGCTAATATTTTGGGTCGTGACATTTTAATTCCCTAATGAGTGAGTAGTTTTCTCGCTTGTTAGGGTTAGATCCTGGGAAGGTTTGAGAGACGAAAATATCTCATCCCCTTTCTTGCTCATCATATATTTTCATAGGACTCCATGCATACTTGCACATACCGCTCCCTACGGCACCCTATCCCTCGAGGTAGCGGTGATACCATAGTATAAAGGCCCGGTTGTGACGTTTTCCATGGAGGTTAAGGTAAGGATTGATAAAGGAAGGACAAGAAACTAGAGGAAGAAAACATCTTCCCGATGATTCTAATCCCTTTTATTAATAATTACCATAACACTTAATTAGATCTTCATATGGGTATAGAAAGCGGTGTGATTTATAGACTTTCCAAACTTAAGCTAGACCTAACCCTAGCAAGATTTAGATATAGATTAATTTAGTTTTTAGATTTAATAATCAATCCGGCTCCCATCGGAATTAACTCATAAGAGCGATTATGATATTCACAAAATTCCTGTGGACCGACCCGTACTTACCGGCTAGCTGCAAAGCGATGCCGTTCTTGATTGCGGTTACTAGATAGTTTTTGAGATCAATCAGGTCTCTATTTATAGGACATAGAAAACCCTAGGTTTACAATCGCCACATGTCTGCTATTACAAAAATACCCCTAGGAAGACTAGTCAGCGCCGCCAAAGACATTTGGTAAATTTTTAGCCACTACGGGCATACCACGGCCGCGGAACCGCGGCCACAGCCCTAGTTTGGCCGCGGTTCCGCGGCCAAAAGAGGAGATTGTGGGCTGAAACTTCTGGTGCTGCTTCTTGGTGACTTTGGCTTCCTATTTTTGCAGTTGGTTCTTCAGAATGTTTTCTCGTTCTCTTCCAGATCTCCACAGTGAATAATTGCAGTGGACTTTTACCGGTGCTTCGTGTCGAAGTCTTGAACCTTACAATGCCTTATTCTATGTGAACTGATCTTCGTGTAGGCTTGATCAAGATCCTTCTATTTGTTGGTCGAAGTCTCACTTTGTATCATCTTTTTCATCAATTTCACTGTTTTAGCTCCGAGAACCTGTAACCTGTAACTAAGTAGCAAACATGGGTCAAAAGCACCTATTTATTTGTAAAATGCATAAGAATGGGGAATATAATAATGCAATATTATGGTATGAACAAATACCCCCAAACTTATCTTCTGCTCGTCCTCGAGCAAACCTAGTTTTATTCTCAACAAAAACCTAACCTCACTTTCGCAGGGAAACGCGATTGCACCGAGCTCGTGCAACAAGCCGTTAAACCTATAGGTGTCCTTAGTAGGATGAGTGTTGTCTCCTGAGGGTTTTCAGCGGATACTACCCACAAAATCCTATCAATTTGGCCTATTGACTTTTATTCTCCAATTAGGTTTTCTAACAAGGAATTCTATTATCTTCGACTCATAAATTATCCACCCGTATTCTTCACGCTTCCTTATTATTTAACTTAAAATTATATATGTTCTGTAGACTTACTTAGCTTTTGGCATCTCTTAAGTTTTCCTTCTAGGGTTCTATCTCAACTTAGGAATTTTTATCATCTCTACTAAAGATACAAATCCTATTCTTCATTCCTATCTCTTATCTAAACTCCAATCACATACCCCTACGTGTGTGTATATATCATCCCTACACTTGGAAATTCAAAGCAAGCAATCATACTCTTGTCCGTTGTCCAAATCACTTCTTAATTGGTGAATTTTTAGATGAAGTTTGCGCACACATCCTTCATGCAACCGTTAATACTTCTTGAGGTACCAACAACCGATTACAAGATGTGTTTGCACATTAAAGCGTAATTCCTAGTCTTGTAACACCTAAGGCTTTAGTAGTGACTCCCAAACCAGTTAATCTAAGGCACTAGGTGATGAAGCACCCTCGCTAAATATTTTTCTATTTTTGCAGCCTTAAGTAATTACAAAAACCAGTGTTCATTTTTTTTTATTTATTCACACTTGTATTTTTTTTATTATCTTTGTACTAAGGACTTTAGACAAGAGCATTTCAAGGTCTCTTCTACTATTCCAAGTTTCAAGGTGCGTGTTTGTACAATTTGTAGGGTATACATTTTCAGAATTTAGACTTAAGCTAGGAATTATTTTTCAAAGTTATACTTTAATAAAAATATCAATACTCTTCCCTTGTTTTAACTTAGCCCAAGAAGTGAACTCAAAATTTGCCTATTTCTAAATAAACTACGAAGACATATACTTTCTACCATTAAACTTTAAGAAAGATTATTTTTAGGATTTTTAATTTACTAAGTCTAGGATCTAGTTGTTCCTAACTAGTTAACCTTTTTGTCAAACTCAAGTCAATTAGGCCAAAATTGAATACATTAACTTTTATAATTTTTGAAATTTTTCAATTTTTTATGGGTTTTAAAATAAGTATGCAAATGCAAAATGTACATATGAATGCGAAGGAAGAAGGCTTACCGAGCATACCCCCAAACTTAAACTTGACAGTGTCCTCACTGTCATGCTACACCAAAAGGGTCAAAAAGTCGGCACTCCCCTGTTTATTTATTTATAAATTTTTTTTTATTTTTTTATTGTTAAAATAAAGAACAAAAATATGTATACAACAAGGTTCCCCCCAAACTTAAGTGAGATAGTGTTAAAGTTCAGAGTTAGGGAGGAGAAAAATCTAACTATATAAGGCTTTACACAGACCAAAAGTTAGCACCAGCCATTCAAAAATCTTATCGTGATAAAGGTAGAGTTGGTGAAAGAATGGAGTGTAAAGAAAAGAAATGAGAAACACATGAGACCGTATGGGAAGAAGAGTGGAATATGGTCTCGGTGGAGGAGAAGAATGACGGAAGGGAAAAAGAAATGGTAGTGGTTCTACTTCTTCGAGTGGAGGCTGATTAATCACAAAATTCGTATCGTTTAAGAATGCGAATTTGTCGGCGAAAATATCTTCGAAACTTTCATTGAGGGTCCGATTGAACGTTTCAATCTCAAAAGGTGTCACGCCAGAATTCAACACACTTGATTGTGATTATAAAATTATCGAACTCAAAATATCGGATTGTGATTCATCAACACTCGGTATCATTAAAGGAAGATTAGAAGAACCAAAGAAAGTGGGAATACGAACTTGAGGGTGAGGATGGAGTGTATAAATTAGCACAATTTGTAATGACGGATGTGTAAAAAGCGATTGTGCTAATTTATCAAACCGCGGAAAAATGAGATTAAATCCCTCAAGATTCGTGAGCAAACATGGGTACGTCGAACTTGGTATTGGAGATGAAAGCGTAACGGTCTCTTGCAAGGTCGAAACGAGGACGGAGGGAAGTGAGTGAAGAAGGGTATCAGTTAAAGATTTAGGAGGGTGTACACAATCAATGGATGGGACATGATGAATTGGGAAATCTGACTCATCAAACAAAACTGGTTCATCCTCAATAATTTCCTCAATATTCTACTCAAAATTTAGCTTATCCATGCCATTATCATCAAAAGCAAGACGCATATGAAGTTCGGGAGAAACATTTAATGACTCGGGATGATGAATGGGACATAAAATTTCAATCAAGTGAAAATCAAAATATTCCTGGTGTCTATATCCTCAATCAAGTGAAAATCAATTTTTTCTGACACCTCATCAAAAGCATGGATATTTATCAATTTAAGTTCTAAAGTGGAGGTGTAAAGTTCAAAAGGATTAGGTGTGGTTTCACTCGAAAGGGACTCTTCACAATCTAGCAAATCAAGCACTACAAAGTCACACAACTCGTTAAATGGTTTATTTTCAACTTGTGAATCATTTGGGACAATCGATGGAAAACCGGAGTTGTGGGCTTCAATTAGGTATGGGTAGGTTTGATTTGGAAAGGTGTAGAACTCACTCTCTCCTCTCAACTTCTCACTCTGTCCAACCGCCTCCTCATACATTGAAATTTTTGGAGCTAGCTGGAAACTAGCTACCGGTTCACTAGGTTTCATAAGGGAGGCCATGGACGCATCCACATTCCTCATCATTTTGTTTATTGCGAAAATATAAGCTTCCAACGACTGTTCCAAACTAGACATGGGTTGTGAAGGGGTTTCGGTAAAAGATTCGAAATTGTTTGGATACGTGAAACTCCCAAATGGCTGTGTAGGAGCAATGTCTAGTGAAGGTGGGAATGTCGGGTAGGACTGATAGAAATTGGATGGTTGGACAGGGGTGGGATCAATATTTGGATAAAAAGGTGAATGGACTTGTTGATCCCTAGAACTGGATGTGTGGAGAGGAGTGAAAGATCGGCTACGAGATTGTGCAATATGCTCAGCAATAGACATCGGTTTAGGAGTTACAACAGGACTCGAAAAAGTGGTATCAACATACGAAGGTGGTGAAGATTGACATGGTTGACACAAAGTAGATTGCAACGTCGAATTGTTTCTCCTAGACGTTTCTATTTGATCTTTCAAAGAAATTTTGGGCATGGAGGGATCGTCCTTAAATCGACCAAAACAATTCACGTACGAAGCAAAGTTAGGTTCGGGATACCAGAGTTCGGCAAGAGATTTATGAGGTGGGGTACCCATGATGTAAGAAGGAGAAGAGAAAGAAGGTTGGGGTGCACGGATTTCTTAGCGACAAAAGTTGCAAGTTTATTTATAAAAAATTTCCTCTTTTTTTATTTGTAACTTTTTGCAAGAAAAGATTTTCGATAAAGGGCTTTGACACAAATGCAATCAACCACAAATGCACAATCAGGCTTAGATCTAGGGTCACCTAGGTCAGCTAGACAGCTCCTAACTGTTCCAAAGGGCTAGAAATAGGACCTCAAACCGCCTCTTCACCACTAATTGCGGCCAGGTAAGTGCCAGGTTAGTGGGAGGCTATCCACTACAAGTAGTGGCCCTAACTAAGTAACCACTAGCCTTAGACACACTTGCCTAGACACCGCAAAGTCAGGTTAGGATCAACGGTCGATGCCTACAACTAGTCCTCTGTCCTATTGAGCGCGACGTCCTTAGGGCTGAGGCTAGTATTTTTTAATTAAGAATGGTCAATGCATATGCCTTATGTGATTTCTGGGGTCCTGAGAAGGGTGATGAAATCCCCACCCAATCTGGATTGGTCTCAAGCCCCTTAAAGTCCGATTACAGATATGCAAAACAAAAAAAAATCACTTGCAATCAATTTTTTATTTTAAGCGTGGCGCAAAGAATCCTGCACAAGATTTGTTATTTAGAAGGGGAAGATTTTTTATTGCAAAGAATCCTGCAGGAGATTTTTCAGAAGATATATTTTAGGTTTCAGAGGAGAAAGAGGCAAGCTTACTGAGCCCTTTATTTTCTGTTGACGTCACCTTACCGCGGCGCTTCCGCGGCCAGAGCGAAGTAATGCGGCGGATCCGCGGTGGACAAGACGGCATGGTTCCCGAGAAATTTTTGTAGGTGCTGACGTGACCAATCCGCGGTGGATGCGCGGTCGGAGGTAGCTTTGGGTGGCGGAACCGCGGCAGGCTGAGCGGTTCTGTTCACCAAATTGTTTCTGCTCCTTGGTTGTTGTGATTTTCTGTTGTTCAGATCTGTTTTTTTCTGTTTTGATTTCTGGATTGTTCTAGATCCGAACTTCTTCGTTGTTCCTGCAAAATTCACACGAAAAATACCCTTCACAAAATAAAAAATGATAAATTTTCATATTTTTATATTTTTTCAGTTTTTATGATTTTTTTAATTTTAAATTAACCCGAAATTGCAAAAAGAAAATAACACGCCATCCCCGGCAACGACGCCATTTGATTGAACTTAAAAATACTTATAACCGCAATCAAGAACGGCGTCACTTGGTAGCTAGCCGGTGAGTACGGGTCGGTCCACAGGGATGTTGTGAATTTTCTAATTGCTTTTACGAGTTAATTCCGATGGGTGCCGGATTGATTAAATCTAAAAACTAAATTAATCTAGATCTAAATCTTGCTAGGGTTAGGTTTATGTTAAGTTTGGAAAGTCAGTAAATCTCACCGCTTTCTATACCCATATTAAGATCTATTAGGAGTTATGGTAATTATTAATAAAGGGAATTAGAACCATTCGGGAAGATGTTTCTTCCTCTAGATTCTTGTCCTTCCTTTATCAATCCTTACCCTAACCTCCATGGAAAACATGCTCAACCAGGCCTTTATACTACGGTATCACCGCTACCTCGAGGGATAGGGTGCCGTACGGAGCGGTGTGTGCATGTATGCATGGAGTCCTATTAATTATATGTGATGGGCAAGAAAGGGGTGAGAGATCTCCATCTCTCAAATTTTCCCCAAAGCTAACCCTAACAAGCGAGGAGACTACTCGTTCATTAGGGAATTGAAGAACAGATCTAACTATTTATCTAGGGCAAGAAATTAAAGATCTAACTAGGGCAGATAATAAATTTAACCTAGGGCAAGGAATTAAATCTAAACTAGGGTAAGAATATAAATTAAGAACTTACAAATTGATGCTCTCCAAAAAGAATTCTGAATTTTATTAATGAAAGGAGGCATGACCTAATACAAGAATTTGGGTCTCTATTTATAGGACATAGAAAACCCTAGGTTTACAATCGCCACATGTCTGCTATTACAAAAATACCCTTAGGAAGACTAGTCAGCGCTGCCAAAGACATTTGGTAAATTTTTAGCCACTACGGGCATACCACGGCCGCGGAACTGTGGCCGTAGCCCTGGTTTGGCCGCGGTTCCGCAGCCAAAAGAGGAGATTGTGGGCTGAAACTTCTGGTGCTGCTTCTTGGTGACTTTGGCTTCCTATTTCTGCAGTTGGTTCTTCAGAATGTTTTCTCGTTCTCTTCCAGATCTCCACAGTGAATAATTGCAGTGGACTTTTACCGTTGCTTCATGTCGAAGTCTTGAACCTTGCGATTCCTTATTCTTTGTGAACTGATCTTCGTGTAGGCTTGATCAAGATCCTTCTATTTGTTGGTCGAAGTCTCACTTTGTATAATTTCTTTCATCAATTTCACTGTTTTAGCTCCGAGAACCTGTAACCTGTAACTAAGTAGCAGACATGGGTCAAAAGCACCTGTTTATTTGTAAAATGCATAAGAATGGGGAATATAATAATGCAATATTATGGTATGAACAGGCTCCAAATTTCTTCAGGTGACTAAGTGTTCTACTAATGTCTCAATGGTATTGCTTATCTTTTCTATTTAGATCTAGAGTTCTTGCAGGTCAGATATCCAGAGAACAAAAAGTTAGGAAAGTTAGTTTTTGTTTTGGTTTTTGAAAATTTTTGATTTTGTCTTTAAGAATAGGGTTAGTTTTATAAATGCGATGTATAGAGATT
Organism: Agapanthus africanus; assembly: GCA_030015575.1. Lineage (NCBI taxonomy): Eukaryota > Viridiplantae > Streptophyta > Magnoliopsida > Asparagales > Amaryllidaceae > Agapanthus > Agapanthus africanus. Next base: position 870,284,023 of record JASDDO010000022.1, on the reverse strand, counting down.
AACCCGAAATAGAAAGAATTAAAACGTTACCGTCTCCCCGGCAACGACACCATTTGGCTCGCACGCTTTTGGCGTGGTATGTTTTAAGTTCTACAGTTAACCGCAATCAGGACGGCGTCGCGTGTAGCTAGCCGCGATGAGTACGGGTCGTCCGTATGGAGACAGAGCATTCTACATTCTTGTTTTCACGAGTTAATGCGCGTGGGCGGAATGGTTTGATTCTAACCTATGTGTATATATGCAAAGTATAAGTTGTCAGGATTAGATATGTTAGTGTAAGTTAAGGAAATCCGTATTCAATCCTTTAAGCCGAGCTCGACCACTAAAGCTAGTGCAATCGGCTAGAATGTGGATTAGGGTACTTGAGCACGGTATTTGTGAAATCTGGCTTATTGACCTTTTTCCATCCGTTCTTGTCGCTTGCTTTCGCCTCCGGCCAATCTGAACGCAACCGGTCACGGTTAGGAATCACCGATATCTTGGTAGGGTAGGGTGCCTAACGGAGCGCTTGTGTAAGGTTTGTGCGGAGTTTAATGGAAAATATCGGGAAAAGGAAATGAGAAACGAAAACCTTAACTTACAAAACCAATCTTTTTCCTAACAACGACAATATTCACAAAGCATCACAACAACAAAGAAAAAGAGCAAAGAAAAGATACAAAGAAAAGAATACACAACAATACAAGAAAGTAAATTGCATGGAATTAAAAGAGTAAGTAAGTAAATGGCAAGAAAATAAATTGCAAGAAAGTAAATGCAAGAAATGTAAATACTATGAACCCAAGAATGAAAGCTTCATTAACTCAAAGTGACAATACAAGCCATGGGTTCAATAACCTAATCTTAAACTTGCAAGCTCAATGAAGAGGTTGCAAGATCAAGCGAAGGCAAAGAACTCAAGGTGAAGTGAAGGTAAAAGGAAAGCTTTATTAATCTTCAAGTAATGATACAACCCTTGAGATCAATAACCAAAACTTAAATTTGCAAGCTCAATGAAGAGATTGCAAGATCAGGAGAAGGTAAGGAGCTCAAGGGGACTATCTATGTACAAGAACAAAATGAAAACAAAGAGAGTATGAATCCAAAGTGTGACAATGTAAGACAATCCAGGATCCCTCATCCCTTGCTCACTGATATGCTTTTATAGGCACAAAATAAGAATAAAAAAGCAATAAAAATAAGTTGATATGACTGCAAGGGATCAACAGAACAAAAATGGGGCTCATTGGGGCCAGGGGCCGGCGAGCTCGGTTTTTATAGGCATGTGGCTGGCCCAAATCCGAGAATCTTTGCTCGTATTGATGTGGTGGTCTTGTGTTCTCTCGACAAGTCCACCGGTGCTGCTAGATTTTTCTCTATGAATTTGGTCTGCATTCAGGGATTTAGAGGGAAACTTGATGCTATACATCACATTACATCTTTTTGCATTAAACACACATCACCTCACTTGCACAAGTTGTGTGCCATGGGCAGCCCCCCTCTCTAGGTCCATGAACCAACAAGCGAGTGTACACACTTGTATGTGTTGGACCATTTAGATAAAAAGTGTGTACACATGCATGTTGCAAAAAGAAACTCATGAAATATCGGTCGGTTTCCAGTTCCAGTTGCAGTTTCGGCTCACAAACGTTATATCCGTGATTTTGAATGTGTTTCCAGTATTATATCACGGATACCTGTAATCTGTATTACTGAGCAAACACTGGTTAATAGTACCGATATATAATAAAATAGATAACGAATGAGCGGTATTAAAATGCAGTTTTTAGTGATGAACATGAGTCGTTTCGTCGCTAGAATCTTCCCGAAACGTCGCCGGAACTTCGACCTTTGCTAACTCCACTTGTACAACTTAAGAGTTGGAAATTTTTAGAGAGTTTTTATAATGGAATTTTGAATGAGGAGGGGTGAAATGCGGTGTGGTATTTATAGGAAAAATTAGGGTTTAGGGTAATGAAGAATGGAATTAAAATGTGTATTAAAAATGAAATAAAGAGAGGAATTATCACTCTCTGGATGTTTTCAGACCAAACAAACAATATGGGGGTAGTGAGGTAGGTGAAGTGGTGCCAGGGGAAAAATTTGGGGGCATTACCGTCGGGGTAAACCGGCGCCGTCGGTCTAATCTAGCTTCTCGCCGGCCGTAGGTAAAGGGTAGGGGTCTAGATCGCTGTCACGTGTCCATGTCTGTTGGTATACTTCACGGCACATGTTTGTTTAATCTGTGACTTTTCATTTTACGTGTTGTGCATGTGCAAACCTTTGGGCTTCTAAAAGATTAAAAAAATCAATTAAAAATATATGTAGCTGGGGGATTCGATCACAGGGGCTACGTCACAGCAGTGCAAGGCTTTACCAATGAGCTACAAGTGCTTTCTTACTGTTCAAAAGCAAATCAAATTTATAACTTGTGCTCTGTCTTAGGTTTCCCTTTCTGTATTTTGAAAAGAATTTGTACCGAATGTTTAGGGTTGTTACATCTAGTCTTGAAGTAGAGTTGGAATTGAGTAGTGAAAAAGCTCAAGAGATCCATCAAAGTTAAACCAAAACCAATTTTTTTGACCTCGACACCTTCCATCCTACACCCCAACCGAATATATTCGATGTTCAACCGCTTCATAGTCTTTAGGTTATATATGTACCATCAAGACTTGGAGATAGGATTTTTCCATGGCTCCATTTTTATTTCGACACTTGGGTGTTTTGTTGATGTTGCATCTGCATCGAGAAGGAACGTCAAGCTGGAGCTGGGATTTCGTCATTACTCCTTTTTGATTTGGCTCCTTGAAGCTTTGTTGATGCCACGTCTGCACTCTGTTGGAATGAGAAGAACGTCGAGTTGGTCTCTTGGCTGTAGTTGTTGCCATTAAGATCTGAAGCTAGGTGTTCCCTGATAAAATATCAGGAAATACCCCAATGGGGTATCACGTGCTCACACGTGACCAAAGGTCACGTGCTGGCACGTGATGGTTTTCTGGGACTCTGTTATTATAGAATTAAAATTCTAATCAAGTAAGCAATTAGGGGAGTCACGTGCCCACACGTGATGAGCTTTTAAAGAAACCACTGAAGGAATTAAAATGCGTGATAAAACGGCAAGGAAATTTCCCAATGAGGCATCACGTGTCTACACGTGAACAAGGGTTACGTGATGACACATGATGATTCCTTAACTCTTTAAAACAGCAGAATTAAATTCTGTTTAAAATCTTAATCAAGGGGGTCACGTGTCAATACGTGATGGGATCCTAAGCTCTTTAATTAATAGAATTAAATTCTATTTAAATGATCAAATAATGGGATCACGTGCTAACACGTGATAGACTTTTAAAGTTTTCTGAACTAATAGAATTAAATTCTAATTAAGGGAAATCAAAGACCCTAAATGGAAAAATATTTCTTTAGATCTTTTCAAACAAAAAGAGATTGTGCTCTGTAAAGTGGAGGACCGTTGGATTAAAAATCCAATGGTGATTAAAAATCACCAATTTATAGAAAGATTTTACACAAGGAAAGATTTCCCTGAAATTCACCAAGAATAACAAACAGAATATCTTCTGGATTAAAAATCCAATGGTGAATAAAATTCACTGAGTGGTCTAAAAGATCATGTTGGTTACAAAAACAACCAAAATCTTTCAATAAAAGATTGACTAAACAAATTGATTCTTTTCTTTCTCTTATAAATAGGAGCCAAGAAGAGAAGAGAAGGATCTGGGATTTTTGGAGAAAAAACAACAACAAAGAAAAAAAGAGAGGAGAATTTAATTCTCAAGAGAGAAAAGAAGTTCCTTTCAGAGAAAAGAAACCCTAGTGAGAAAGGGGAAAGAGATCTAAGCTCCATAAAACAGAAAAGAGAATTTAATTCTCAATTTAAGAGTTTAACTCTTCTGAATAAGAACTTAGTTCTTCCTTTGGTTGAAAATCTGCAGAAGCAGATCTCCCACAAGTTGAGAATTTAATTCTCATCGGGGAGATTCTGTCATGCAGATCCAAAACTTAAAGGGAGAATTGAGTTTAAGGAATTTAATTCCCCCAAATTCATAGGAATTTAATTCCTCAAAATAAAACTAGGGTTTAACCCTATATGAGAATTTAATTCTCCCAAATTCATAGGAATTCAATTCCCCCAAATAAAACTAGAGTTTAACCCTACATAAGAATTTAATTCTTCCACATACATAGGAATTTAATTCCTCTAAAACAGAATTAGGGTTTAGCCCTATAGAGAATTTAATTCTTAAAACAAAGAGACTTGAAACCCTCCATGCACGTAAAGAACTTGGTCACGTGGTAGCACGTGACCCTCCTCCTCAATGAGTAAAATAGAAAGAATGAGACAGGGTCACGTGTCCCCTTGCGACCCTTAAAACAGATCCCTTAAAATGAGAAAGAAAAACCTGGAGGCAATGTCTCACGTGCTCACACGTGACCCTCAAAACAAAAGGGAACAAAGCAAAGGAAGAATAGATTTTGGGCCTCCTCATGTGTCCTTACGTGACCCCTGATAAACACTTTAATAATCAATGCATGGGAACCCATCACGTGCCCACACGTGATGGCCATTAAGATTAAGTGTTTAACACTTCTGTGAGTATTCTGAGAAGAAATAAAGGAGGTTTGGCCCAATTCGCAGGCGCCTCACGTGACCCCACGTGACCACCCCACTATTAGTGTTTAACACTATTTTGAGCATTTTGTTCCCAGTATTTAACACTGTTTTAAAGCGCATCACATAGGAACACGTGATCACCAAATATATGTTAGTGTTTAACACTATTCTCAAACCGGTCTTAGCCCAAAGTGGCTAAGTCTTTCTGAGTCAAGACCCCCCTCTGATTAAACCTCGACGACATTCTTTCAAACTTGATCATTTCATATGACATTCAAAGAAAACTCCAGAGCCATGATGAATGGTCAATGCCTAATAAAAGACAAAATGTTGTCAGAGCCCCCAAACCCCTGTTTAGCATTGCTAAATAATGGGGGGAGGGGGCTGAACCCAGACAAATGTTCAATAGTCCAACAAATGGCCAACATTTCAAACTTAATTGGACATAGCACAAATTGGCCGTAAGTCCTCAATTTAGATTTAACTGAGCCAATGTGCTCATAATCTAATTAATCGATCTTAGTTCCAAATTGGACTACAGATCTCCAAATCAACTTTGGTTCAAGGGTATATCTCTTCACTCCTTTGATATTTACCATTGTAATCCTTCAACGTCTTCAGAGAAGTGACGGGTCCCGATAACCAATCATTCTTTGGTCTGTGGGGTCCTTAAAATCATAGACTATGATGTCCTTAACCTCGGACTGTGAGGTCCCTTTAAACCCATGGACTATGATGTCCTTAACCTTGGACCGAGATGTCCTTAAACTAACAATGGACCACCATATTCTTAAACTGGTAATCGATCGCAATGTCTCTAAACCAAACAATAGAGCCCAAATGCTCTCTTGTTGGATCTAAACGATCCCGTTAAGTTGATCTTAGTTTAAATTAGACTAACGTATCCTTAACAAAGGATTAAGTTGATCTTAGTCTCAGATGAGACTAACGCATCCTTAAACCCAACCCCAAACCCAAATCTATGAAAATACAGATTTGGACTAATCTACGCCCTACGAGCGACAACATAAATTAGTCTCCGTATACAATCCACGGGCAACCAAAAACAAAATAAACACCCACGACACAAAGTGACCATTTGGAGAAGGAGAAAGTGGTTACCGTGATGCGGTAGCGTAATTAACTGCAGGGGCTTGCGCCTGCAGGGAAGAGCGTCCCCACAATCAACAACCCATCAAATGAGGGGGAATCTGATGAAGTCTGCTATATCGGCCGCATCCGTTTAAACCTTCAATATACGGTGCCATAAATTAACTTGGCATCTTCAGAGAGGTGGACGGATAGCACCAATTAGCATCTGCCCCAAAATTCAGGCAAGATGGACCCGCGCGGTCGCGTCTCCGCGTTTCGGTGGGGAACAGATTCTGGCATGCCCGGTGGGACCTCTTCCTCTTTCCACTCCACACTTCGTGTGTCGTGTTTGCGAACGAATCGCGGTTTGATATGGTTGCCCTTGGGTTCGAGGTACTAAGATTTGGTTTTGCTCCGTGCAAAAACAGAAGATCAATGGCTTCAACCTGCACTAACTTCAACTGCAACTCTCGCTCTGTCCCGTCCGGGGAAGTGACTTATGGGCCCTAAGCGGCTTCTTTGTTCAAAATTCCGGTGGAGCAAGTAACTCAGGCTACCACTGGGCTATTCTATGGGACTATGATCCCATCGGTGAGCTTCAATGACCCACTGTTATCGCAAGAAGCCCTAAAGAAGTTGGTCTTTGATCGACTTACCACTGCCGCGGCCCCTCTCAACGGGTCACCCAACTTCAATGCCTCAGTTTTCAACAGACTGGGCCAGAACGTCAATAAGCCCGCGATACCTGAAGTAGCCATCCCGAAGCGGATAGCCATCCCGGCTCAAGCGGACGAAATCATCAGAGAGGCTTCTCCTTCCAAGAAGTCAGTCTTCACAAGGCTGGCCATTCTGGCTCCCACTCCGGGCGGAGTCCTCAAAGCTGCTTTCCCTGCCCAGAGGTCTGTCTTTGACAGATTGGACATTGCTTCTCAACGGATATCGGTCTTTAAGAGGCTGACGCCAGCGAAAACCCTTTACCAAAACAAGGGGCGTGATGAAGTCACCCCTACAACTGAGACAATCCCATCCGCTCGACATGCTCGACGTCGCCACTGGCGTCGAGTAAGGAAGGCTGGGGGAAACTCCCCTTCTGTTCTAACTCCGCCAGCTCCCATGGTGGAAATCACTGCTGCAGTTCCAACTGGGAACAACTTTGAACCGCTTAGGAGGGTTCTCAAGAACGCTCCGACTGCCGTGTTGAAAAGATCTCCTCCACCTATGGAGATTACTACAGAAAAGAAGCCGGAGCAGCCCCCTCAGTGGCTGTCCTCCAAAATTTATAAAGTCTGGCGACAGGTCCAGGAATCGGTGATTAACCAGGACTACTCTCGTCGGCCAAAGAAGCTTAAAGCTCAGCAAGAAAAGAGCCATCCCGTGGTACCACAGAAGATGTCATCCATCTGGGTGCCCGCTGTAACGGCTCCCTCAACATTAACCGCACACAAGAGAAGGAGGCCGGAGAAATCCCCTGTGGCCGCGGCAAACCGCAAAGATGCCGAGTCTAAACGCTCCAAGTCTGAGGGCATGGTAACACATACCGTTTATATGGCTTCCGGAAAAGAGGAAAGCCGTGCTTCCACGGGTCATCGACCGCTTACCCGATCGATAACGAAGGCTCAGGAACAACAGCAGCAGAAACTGCAGGAGATGCTGACTGCAATGGCCGCACTCACTGGGCCAAAAGAAAATCCAGAGACCTCAGAGCAGCATCGGGAACAAGAAACTGATACTGAATTCCTCCGAAGAATGCTCGAGAAGAAAGAAAAAGAGGCCGTGGAACAGGCAGCCAACATCAAAGGAATGACTCTTTTGTTCCAAGACATGGCTGGGATAATGTTACAGCCGGAACCTCCAGCTGAAGACACCCCGATCATCATTGAAGATGACAGAGGGGAGACATCGAACCCCCCTCCGGCTCTTTCAGCAGCCAAAGAAGAGACAATCTCTAAGGCCGACTTGGATGACTACATCGCTCAGTAAATACGAGCTCACCAGGCGAACTATGCGGCTGGGCTGATCGTTAAGACTGGACGACCTTATCCAGGCTGGTATATAAAGGGACGGAAAATCCGCATTAGCAGGTTGCTCAATTCAGAGCCTTGTGCGGTAACACCGGAGGTGATGATAAACTTCTGCTCCGCCAGTTTGTTGGTAGCTTGTCGGAGACGGCGTTCGAGTGGTATTCGGAGCTTCCCAACGACTCCATCAAAACTTTTGCAGAAATGGAGCTGCTATTCACGCAGTGCTTCGCCAGTGCTAGTGAACGCACCCCAATAATGGCATTGATCAATGCCAGGGTGAAACCGGGCGAGACATGGGTTCAATACGCAATATGATAGAGGAATTTGTGGTCAAAATGTGAGCAGCGCATCGAAGAAGCGCCGACAGTGGGCATGTTCGTAGGCACTCTTGACCCTCAAGAGACTATTTCCCAATTTATGATGTTCTTCAAGCCGACCACGTTCCAGGCCTTGATCGACAAACTGGCTCAAATGGACCTGATGGGTCATAGACCATCCTCTTCGAAGCCCGAGTCGTGGAATGAAAAGGGCAAAGGGAAAGCGACCTTCGTCGCAAATGCTCAACAGCAGCCCAGTGGCCCAAAACTAACCGATCGCCTGGATGAGAGGCGGCAATACTATAATGAGAAAATAAAGCACCCTTATTCGTTTCCCCGGGACAAAACGAGGAGATTGTTCGAGCTAGCGGTGTGCAATAGGCTCATTAATTTGCTGAATCTAAAATGCCCATTGCAACCCGGTGAGGCTAATAATCCCAATTATTGCCCTATCACCAAATGACAGGCCATCCAATTGAAGATTGCTTCGTCTTTAAAGGTTAGATCGAAGATCAATACCAACAGGACAAGTTAGCACTATCCGAGAATTAGAAAGTAAACCCGCCGCAGCCACACGCTCTCAAAAAGACAGACACACCGGGGGCATCATGCTCTTCTGTAGAAGAAGCTCCATAGGAGGTCGTTCTTTTAGCCAAGACTAAAAGAATGTTGAAGGATCTCCAAATATGTCCGGCGATTTGGTGGAAAAATCCACTGGGACCCCAGGTTATCGAGGGAATGCTGAAACCGCACCCAACTCCAAAGATTGGTGGTGATAGCCGAAGCGCTCACATCCAGCCGTCAAAGTCTTCGAAGAAGAAGAAAAGAGCCAAGAAGCCTGTGAAGCCTGGTGGCAAGCGCACGGACCTGCAAAAATATTTCGACGTGCTAGAAGAATATAATCAAAAAGCGCGGACTCCAGTCACACTCCAAGAATTTCTCAGCCACGTCCTTGAGGACGAAGACGACGACAATGGGGAAGACTCGTCAGTTGAGCCTGAAGATTATGTGGCAAGCTGCCATGTGATCTCCCACTCGTTAATGAACGATGAAGAAGCTCCTTATGCAGAGAAACTGGGGGTAGATCCTGAGCCGGAACTTCTAAGGCCATCAGAAGAAATGATTGATGCATTCCTGGACGAAGCTCTTCTTAAAAGTAAAGCTGCTTTAGAGCGTGAGATGGCCATATTCGAAAAAGCCAAACGCCGACGACTGGAAAAAAGGGTTGAAACACTCCCACCAGATCAAAGTACATCCGCCGCAAATAAAAGCAGGTTCAAGACGAGAAAGAGGTTTGCCAAAGCCATATCGATGGGAATGAAGCTCCCTCCCTCTGAAGGAAACACTCCTGGTGAAGCGGAAACACATCCTAGCTACTGCTTATATCATCGAAAGATTGCGCACCCCACCGAAGAGTGCAACGGTTTTAAAAGATGGTGGCAGGGATATGTTGCTCACTGGCAATATTTCAAGAGGATGAAATGCAAAACTCGTCGGGAGCAAAGAAATACGACCGAGGAGCGTAAAAGAACTACCGGCAACTGTCACATGGTTGACGCTAGGGGATCAAAAGTTCTCACCTTCGGGAGCGACTCTGACGAAGAAATGACTCTTGGCCCTCTCTTTAAAGAATCCACCTCAGAAAAAGAGGAAGAACCGAAGAGCTGTGAGAACATTCAGCTGCGCAATCGTACGCTGCCCGAAAAGAATCTCGGGCCCGCGAACAGTGGGTCGAATAGAAAAGATAAGGGGAAAGAAAAAGTCCCTGAGAATATCGCCCTAGATGACCAAGTCGTTAAAGAGCTGACAGCTAAGGACCCGCCAAAGAAAAGCAAGGTGGATTACAACGTTCTGGCACACTTGAGGAAGCTACCCTCGCAGCTCAGTATTCTCGACGCTCTTTTACTATCCAAAGAGGCTAGAGATTCGTTGCTAAAGGCGTTACAAGAGCCCGAACAGTTCCAACCTTTCCTCGCTGAAGAAAAGATGAAGGACGAGCTGGAAGAAGTGCACACGGCCGATATCACCTTCGGTGATGAAGACCTCCTCCTCGGGACGTGTGAGCATAACCGTCCCCTCTATGTCTCCGCATACTGTCATGATATCAAGATAGGAAAAATCATGGTTGACAATGGGTCCTCCATCAATCTCCTCAATGTAAAAGTGTTGAAGGAAATCTGCATGAGTGTTCAACACTTCATTCGTGATAAAATCACCATCTCCGAGTTTGACTCCTAGTCATTACGGACGCTCGGGTCTGTGATACTAATGCTGAGCTTTGGGCTGCTAGTCACGGACATTAAGTTCCACATCATTGACGCTAAGACCTGCTATAATGCTTTGCTATGTAGGCCCTGGCTACACGAGTACAACATTATCCCCTCTACACAACATCAGTGTATGAAGTATTTTAAGGATGGTCTCGAGTACACTGTGACGGGGGAGTTGAACCCATTCTCCATGAATGAAGTCCGAAAGTACGAAGATGAAAAATACTTCTTACCAGATTTTGAGGACACGGAAAGATGTCACAAACCCAAGAACAAAGCTATCACCACTATTCCGGTCTTCGGGAGTGATACCGAGGAGGAAGAAGAAATAGTTTATTCAGGGCTAACCCAATGCAATAAGCCGGGACCGTCCACCTCTATTCTGGTCTTTGGCAGCGACTCGGAATATGAGGTCAATGCATTATTTTCTGTTCGGCCATCAATACAAGTCGCTGGCAATGATCGGTGTTTGTAAATCGCTATGGTTCCGTAAGAGCATTACAAAGAGCTGGACGCGCTTGATACCTATAGTGTGCAAGAACTGCAGACATTCTACGTCCTCCCCAGGAGAAAAGGTGAAAAGGTGATCCTATTCTACCGATCCACGGAAACCAAAGTGGAGAAAGAAGTCTGGCATGGTGTTGACTCGATACTTTACAAACTTCAGCCTATCCGTCTGCCTAGATATTACACAAAAGGCTTAAAAAGGATATTGAAGCGCCAAGGTGTACCCTTCAAGCAGACTTCTTGACAAGCTCGGTTCTACACCTGGATCTGGGACGTCCCCGGAACTCAGCGAAATTTGCCCAACGGGAGAATGGAAACGATCGGGCTTGGATATGTTCAATCCAAGAAACGGGAGCGAGTCCATGGCAGCTACGTCATACATGACTTCGATGAAGAAGGAGACGTTCTGTTAAAAGACGCTGACCCTGAACCAAAACAAGGTCCTGCCATCAAAATGCCAAGTCCGTCGTTTGAAGAACGGATGGACAAGCTAATAAGGGAAGCGGTCAAAAGGTCCGGGATGACCATAACCGTGAAATGGCCATTTACGAGAAAGTCAGGACGCGGCGCCTCCTTCAACAGACCGCTGAGAATGACAATGCTCCTCGTCGCCAACCCGTCATGCAAAAGACCCGGCGCAGAGGCAAAAATAAACCAAAGAACGGAAAAAACGTTCGACAGCAGCATAACAGGTCTGAGAAGCCACGCAATCAAGAGTTGACTAGCCGGGATCCGTCTCTTATAAAGAAGATGGGTCGAGAATATTCTTTGCATCAAAACAAGTCAAAGAAGATATTCGATCTTGTCATGAAATATCGGATGATGACACTCCCAGAGTCGAAGCATCTCGAGCAAGCAAACGAGGTCTCTCATCCAGACTATTGCTCTTATCACCAAGCAATAGGGCATCCTCTTGAAGAATGCTTCACCTTCAAGAACTGGGTTGAAGACCAATATCAACTCGGTAGGTTCGCTCTATCCAACAGTTGGAGGATAATCCCTCCGCAGAAGTATGAACCGAAAGCCCCGTATGCAGCGAGAATGGAACCAGATCATTATCAGTCTCGGAAGCGATCTCGTACCCGCCACGTGATAACGTTGTCAGAAGAAGAGCCCGAGAATGTGGATGACCTCCCCTTGTGCTTCGAAAACGACGATGGCGAGGTGATCTCAGAGTTTCCACCGGTGCCAAAAGAGCTGGAAGATGGAATACATACTACTGCAGATAACCTCAAGAAAATATATTTAGGGATGACAAGTGACCCGCGGCCGACATTCGTAAGTGAGCTGTTGTCTGAAGAAAGGGTGGCTACGTTAAAGGATGTGCTCATGCAGTATAAAGATTGCTTCGCATGGAACTATTCCGAGATGCCATGACTAGATCCAGAGATTGCTGTCCACAAATTGGCAATATTCTCGGAAGTCAAGCCGATCAAACAAGCACCGAGAAGAATGCGGCTCGAGCTTGAGATGAGCATCAACGCCAAGGTCAAGAAGCTAATCGACTCTGGCTTCATCCAAGAGGTCCTGTACCCTGACTGGATCGCCAATATCGTCCTAGTGATGAAGAAAAATGGGACGGTGCGCATATGTATGGACTTTCGGGATCTCAATAAAGCCCACCCGAAGGAAGACTTCCCAGTACCATTCACTGAGCTGATGATAGATAATACGTCAACTCACGAAGTTTTCTCCTTCATGGATGGCTCATCAGGATACAATCAGATAAAGATGCATCCCAAAGACCAGAAGCATACTGCTTTTCGAACCCCTTTGTGCATATTCTGCTACAAAGTGATGCCTTTCGGTCTAAAGAACGCCGATGCCACCTATCAGAGTGCCATGACGAAGATTTTCGATGACCTCATACATGAAATCATCGAATTCTATATCGACGACCTCGTAGTTAAAAGCAAATCATACGAGGAGCATTTAGAGCATCTGAAGATCGTGTTTCAGCGCCTTCGGAAGTACAACTTGATGATGAACCCTCTCAAATGAGCGTTCGGAGTGTCCTCTGGCAAGTTCTTGGGATTCATCGTCCGACACCGAGGCATCGAGATAGACCCGTCGAAGATCAAGGCGATTATGGAAATGCCACTGCCAAGGACTCTTAAGCAGCTATGCTCTCTCTAAGGGAAGCTCACGTATATCCGACGATTTATAGCTAATCTCTCTGGCAAGTGCCGCCCTTACAGTCACCTGATAAAGAAGGGAACCCCTTTCGTCTGGGATCGCAAATGCCAAAGTGCACTAGACGAAATCAAGCAATACCTGCAGAATCCTCCGGTGCTGACCGCTCCAATCAAAGGAAAACCTCTCATTCTGTATACAAAAGCCCTCAAAGGTTCTCTAGGCGCATTATGGGCACAAGAGAACGACCAAGGAAAGGAGAGAGCCCTCTACTATTTGAGTCGAGTTCTCCTGGGGGCAAAAAATAATTACTCTCCCATCGAAAAACGCTGCCTGGCGTTGATCTTCGCGATAACGAAGCTCAGACACTACGCGTTGGCACATGAGGTCCATCTCATATCGAAGGTGGATCCTCTCAAGTATTTGATGTCGAAGGCCATATTAACAGGACGGCTCGCTAAATGGGCCCTGTCTTGATGGAATTCTCGATAACTTATCGTCTTCTCAAGGCAATGAAAGGCCAGGCCATCACCGACTTCCTCGCTTAACATCCGATACCCGCCGATTCTCCTTTGAACTGCGAATTGCCCGACGAATACGCGTTTGACACGATCAACGGGGATAGAAGAGAGAATGATAGACGATGGGAACTTTACTTCGACAGAGCATCTTCCATGAAGAAGCACAAACAAAGCGCCCCCATAATCAAATCAGGGGTAGGCCTCATCTTCGTGACTTCACGAGGAGGGATAATGCGTTTTGCCTTCTCCTTAACAGAGCCAAGAACGAAGAAAGAAGCTGAATGCGAAGCTTTGATAGCAAGTTTTGAGATCACCGTCGACATGGGAATTGAGAACCTCCTCATATACGGAGACTCCCAACTGGTCGTTAGTAAAGTAAATGGAGACTATCAAACGTGCAACCCAGAGTTGGTGAAATACGGCAAGAGAGTGCAGCAATTGCTGACTCAAATCCCAGCCTATGCCTTGGAGAGCTGATTGAATGATGGATGTTGTGATCAAAATATTTTTACCGCAATCAAGAACGGCGTCGCTTGGTAGCTAGCCGGTGAGTACGGGTCGGTCCACAGGGATGTTGTGTATTTCCTAATTATTCTAACGAGTTAATTCCAAACAGTGTTGGATCAATTATCACTAAAAACTAAATTGATTTAGACTAGGATTAAAACCTTGCTAGGGTTAGGTTTAGGTTAAGTTTGGAAAGTCAATATTCTTCACCGCTTTTTATGCCCTAATTAAGATCAATTAGGTGTTATGACAATAATTAATAAAGTGGATTAGTACCATCGGGAAAAAACTAGGTTTCTTCCTCTAGGTTCTTGTCCTTCCTTTTTTAATTCTTACCCAAACCTCTATGGAAAACATGCACAACCGGTCTTTTATACTACGGTATCACCGCTACCTCGTAGGATAGGGTGTCTTAGTGAGCGGTGTGTGTATGCATGCATGGAGTCCCAAAAAAATAAGTGATGGGCAAGAAAGGGGTGAGAGATCTTCCTCTCTCAAACCTTTCCTATTCCTAACCCTAACAAGTGAGGAACTACTCACTCATTAGGGAAAAAGATTTCATTTTTATGATTGTTTTAATTAACCTAATTATCTAATCTACGGCAGATAAATAAAATCTAAATTAGGGAAGATAAATAAAAGTTATACTAGGGCAGAAAGGAAATTAACTAGGGCAATGAAAGGAAAAACATACTTTATCTGTTATTTGATGCTCTCTTCAAACATTACAGGAATTGAAATTCTGAATTTTGATAAATAAAATGAGGCACAAGAAGAGGCATACCCCAAAAGAGGTTTTAGGGTTTCTATTTATAGAACATAGAAACCCTAGGGTTACAATCGACACACATCTGCTTTTACAATTTTACCCCTAAGAAGACTAGTCAAAGCACCGACTCCACCGACACGAATTTCCACCGACACGTGTTTAGCACGGCCGCGGATCCGCGGCCGTAGGCCCTGTTTGGCCGCGGATCCGCGGCCAATTGGTGTGGTCTTGGGCTGAATTTCTCTGGATTTCTTCTGCTTGCATTTGTCTTCTGTTTTCCTTAGTTGGTTCTTCAGAATGTCTTCTAGTTCTTTTCCAAATCTCCACAGTGAATAATGTAGTGGACTTTACCGTTCGCTTCGTGTCGAAGTCTTGAACCTTGCGCTGCCTTTGTGCTTGTTTATTGATCTTCGTTTATTCTCCAACTGTAGGCTTGATCAAGATTCTTCTGTCATTTATCGGTCGTAGTCTCACTTTTGCATCATCTTATCATCAATTTCACTGTTTTTATTCCGAGAACCTGTAACCTGCAACTATGTAGCAGACATGGATCAAAAGCACCTGTTTATTTGTAAAATGAATAAGAATGAGGAATACAATAATACAAAATTATGGTATGAACAAATACCCCCAAACTTATCTTTTGCTTGTCCTCGAGCAAAAATAGTTTTATTCTCGAAAAAGACCTAACCTCACTTTCGCAGGGAAACGCGATTGCACTGAGGTCGTGCAACAAGCCGTTAAACCTCTAGGTGTCCCTAGTAGGAGGAGTGTTGTCTCCTGAGGGTTTTCAGCGGATATTACCCATAAAATCCTATCAATTCGGCCTATTGACTTTTATTCTCCAATTAGGTTTTCTAACAAGAAACTCTATTATCTTCAACTCAGAAATTATCAACTCGTATTTTTCACGCTTCCTTATCAATAAACTTAAGATTGTATATGTTTTGTAAATTTATGTCTTTGTAGTTTATTTAGAAATAGGAAAATTTCGAGTCGACTTCTTGGGCATTATTTTTCAAACTTAAACTACAAAGACATATATTTTCTGCCGTTAAATTTTAAGAAAGGTTATTTTTAGGGTTTTAAATTTACTAAGTCAAGGATCTAGTTTTTCCTAGCAAGTTAACCGTCTTGTCAAACTTAAGTCAATTATGGCCAAAATTGAATTTTTCAATTTTTATAATTTTTCAAAATTTTCAATTTTTATGGGTTTTAAAATAAGTATGCAAATGCAAAAATGTACACATGAATGCGAAGGAAGAAGGCTTACTGAGCACACCCCCAAACTTAAACTTGACAGTGTCCTCACTGTTAGGCTACACCAAGAGGGTCAAAATGTCGGCACTCCCATGTTTATTTTTTTATAATTTTTTATTGTTAAAAGAAAAAAATATATATACAACAAGGTCCCCCCAAACTTAAGTGAAACAGTGTTTCCACTATTTTAAGCGTTAAAGTTCAGAGTTAGGGATGAGAAAAATCAAACTATACAAGGCCTTACACAGGGCAAAGGTTAGCACCAACCATTCAAAATTTCTATCATTATAATGTTAAGGTTGTTGGAAGAGTGGAGTGTAGAGAAAGGAGTTGAGAAACACACGAGACAGTATGGGAAGAAGGGTGGAATATGGTCTCGGTGGAGGAGAAGAATGGCGGAAGAGAAAAAGAAGTGTAGTACGAACTTGAGGGTGTAAATTGAGTGAATAAATTAGCACAAATTGTGATGACCGATGTGTTAAAAGCGATTGTGCTAATTTATCAACCCATCGAGAAATGGGGTCAAATCCCTCAAGATTCGAAAGCAAACATGGGTACGTCGAACTTGGTAAACCATCCATTGAAAATGGAAGCATGACGGATTGTTGCGCGGTCGAAACGATCTCGAACTCGAAGGATTCCATTAATGGTTCGAAATGACTATAAGAAACCGAGTCTGATGGTTCAACTAACTCATCTGAAAATTCAAAGGACTCAAACTCGGGCTGTGAGTCTTCAAAATCGTCCGAAAATGTGAAACACTCGTAATCGTTACCGGTTGTGAGAACTGTGTCAGATTCAAGGAGGAACGCACTAGTGGCGTCAGAACTGCTGTGATCAAACAGAAATTTTTCAAACTCACTGTCCTCCTGCATGATTTCTTGCATGGTCGGAACGATTGAAAGGATGAAGGGGGGTGATTTAGGAAGTATAACAGCTAAAGGTTCAGGAGGATGAATTGGAAAATCCGACTCATCAAACAAAACCGGTTCATCCTCAGTACTATCCTCAATACTCTCCTCAATACTATCCTCATAATTCTCTTCAAAATTTATCCCATCCATGCTATTATCATCAAAATCAAGACGCATTTGAAGTTCGGGAGCAACATTTAAGGAATCGGGATGATGAATTGGAAAGAAAAATTCAGTCAAATCTGCGGGTTCATCATCCAAAATATTCCCGGCGTCAATATCCTCAATCAAGTGAAAATCAATTTTTTCGGACACCTCATCAAAAGCATGGATATTTATCAATTCAGGTTCTAGATTGGAGGTGTAGAGGTCGAAAGTATTGGTGATGGTTTCACTCGAAAAGGGCTCTTCACAATCAGGTAAATCAAACACTACAAAGTCGCACAACTATTACACGTTTTGTCCTTAACAGGTGATTCATTTGGGACACTTGATAGATATTCAAAACCGGAGTTGTGGGATTCAATTGGTGATGGGTATGTTTGATTTGGAAGGGTGCACAGCTCACTCTCTCCACTCAAATTCTTAATCTGTCCAACCGCCTCATCATAAATTGGAAAATTTGGAGCTAGTTGGACACTATCTACCGGTTCACTAGGTTGTCTTGATGAATTAAGGGTAGCAATGGACGCATCCAGATTCCTCATCCGTTGGTTTGTCGCTACAATATAAGCTTCCAACGATTGTTCTAGACTAGACATGGGTTGTGAATGTGTTCCAGTAAAAGATTCAAAGTTGTTTGGATACGTGAAACTCCCAATTGGTTGTGTAGAAGCAATATCTAGGGAAGGTGCGGAAATCGGGTAGGACTGGTAGGAATTGAATGGTTGGACAGGAGGAGGATCAACATTTGGATAAAAAGGTGAATGGACTTGTTGATCCCAAGAACTGGAATTGTTGAAAGGAGTGAAAGATCGGTCACGGGATTATTCAATATGTTCAGCAATAGACATTCGTTTCGGAGTTACAACAGGATTCGAAAAATGAGTATCAACGTATGAAGGTGGTGAAGGTTGAAATGGTTGATACAAAGTGGATTGCGGAGTCGAACTGTTTCTCCTAGATGCTTCTATTCGATCTTTCAAAGAAAATTTGGGCATGGAGGGGTTGTCCGTAATTCGACCAAAACAATTCCGTAAGAAGCAATGTTTGGATGAGGGTACCAAAGTTCGGCAAGAGTTTTGGGAGGTGGGGTACCCATGATGTAAGAAGGAAAAAGAATGTGGGTGCAAGTGGGGTGCAAGTGGGGTGCACGGATTTCTTAGTGACAAGTTGCAAGTTTTTGTAAAATTTTTTCCTCTTTTCTTTTTGCGTTTTTTTTATATATGTGGAGCTTTTTGCAAAAAAAAAAAAGATTTTCGATAAATGGTTTAGACACACGTTCAATCAATCACAAATGCATATTCATGCCTAGATCTAGGGTCACCTAGGTCAGCTAGACAGCTCCTAACTGTTCCAAAGGGCAAGAAGTAGGACCTCAAACCGCCTCTTCACCGCTAATTGTAGCCAGGTAAGCACAAGTAGAGAAAGGAGGGATCCGCTCACGAATCACCGTGAGACGGGCCTTTTAAAGTTACCTTTCACTACCTGTCTAGCCTAGGCACCACAAAGTCAGGTTAGGATCAACGGTCGATACCTACAACTATTCTTTTCTCCTATTGAGCGCGAAGTCCTTAAGGCCGAGTCTAATCTTTTTTAATTAATTGATGGTCAATGCAATATGCCTTATGTAATTTTTGGGGTCCTGGGAAGGGTGATGAAATCCCCACCCAATCTGGATTGGTGTTCAAGCCCCTTAAAGTCAATTGAAATATGCAAAGAAGTAAACACAACCACTTGCAAACAATTTTTTTAGCGCGGCGCAAAGAATCCTGCACAAGATCAATTATTGGAAGGGGGAGAAATTTGGGTGCAAAGAATCCTGCAGACAAATTTTACAGAGGAGATATCAGGGGTTGCAGAGAAGGAGAAAGGAAGACTTACAGTGGATTTTTAAAGTGCTGACGTCACTATAAGACCGCGGATCAGCGGCCAAAAGGCGCTTTGCGCGGCGGAATCGCGGTTGACTTGTTGACTTGGCCCTCCAAATTTCTTCTGTTGCTCTGTTGTGGAAATCCTCTGTTATTCAGATCTAGGGTTTTCTGTTTTGCTCTCTGGATTTTTCCAGATCCGAACTCGTTCGTCGATCCTGCAAAATTCACACGAAATACCCTTCAAACAATAAAAAGATGATAAAATTTTTATATTTTTTAATTTTTCAGTTTTTATGAGTTTTATGATTTTATATTAACCCGAAATTGCAAAAAGAAAATACTACGCCATCCCCGGCAACAACGCCATTTGATTGAATGATGGATGTTGTGATCAAAATATTTTTACCGCAATCAAGAACGGCGTCGCTTGGTAGCTAGCCGGTGAGTACGGGTCGGTCCACAGGGATATTGTGTATTTCCTAATTGTTCTAAAGAGTTAATTCCAAACGGTGTTGGATCAATTATCACTAAAAACTAAATTGATTTAGACTAGGATTAAAACCTTAGGTTAAGTTTGGAAAGTCAATATTCATCACCGCTTTCTATGCCCTAATTAAGATCTATTAGGTGTTATGGCAATAATTAATAAAGTGGATTAGTACCATCGGGAAGAAACTAGGTTTCTTCCTCTAGGTTCTTGTCCTTCCTTTCTTAATTCTTACCCTAACCTCCATGGAATATATGCACAACCGGTCTTTTATACTACGGTATCACCGCTGCCTCGTGGGATAGGATGCCTTAGTGAGCGGTGTGTGTATGTATGCATGGAGTCGCATAAAAATATGTGATAGGCAAGAAAGGGGTGAGAGATCTTCATCTCTCAAATCTTTCCTATTCCTAACCCTAATAAGTGAGGAACTACTCACTCATTAGGGAAAAAGATTTCATTTTTATGATTGTTTTAAATAACCTAATTATCTAATCTACGGCAGATAAATAAAATCTAAACTAGGGCAGATAAAAAAAATTTATATTAGGGCAGAAAGGAAATTAACTAGGGCAACGAAAGGAAAAACTTACTTTATCTTTTATTTGATGCTCTCTTCAAACATTACAGGAATTGAAATTCTGAATTTTGATAAATAAAATGAGGCACAAGGAGAGGCATACCCCAAAAGAGGTTTCAGGGTTTCTATTTATAGAACATAGAAACCCTAGGGTTACAATGGACACACATCAGCTTTTACGATTTTACCCCTAAGAAGACTAGTCAAAGAATCCACTCCACCGACACGAATTTCCACCGACATATGTCTAGCACGGCCACGGATCCGCGGCTGTAGGCCCTGTTTGGCTGCGGATCCGTGGCTAATTGGTGTGGTCTTGGGCTGAATTTCTCTGGATTTCTTCTGTTTGCATTTGTCTTCTGTTTTCCTTAGTTGGTTCTTCAGAATGTCTTCTAGTTCTCTTCCAGATCTCCACAGTGAATAATGTAGTGGACTTTACCGTTCGCTTCGTGTCGAAGTCTTGAACCTTGCGCTTCCTTTGTACTTGTTTATTGATCTTCGTTTATTCTCCAATTGTAGGCTTGATCAAGATTCTTCTATCATTTATCGGTCGTAGTCTCACTTTTGCATCATCTTTTTATCAATTTCACTGTTTTTATTCCGAGAACCTGTAACCTGCAACTATGTAGCAGACATGGATCAAAAGCACCTGTTTATTTGTAAAATGAATAAGAATGGGGAATACAAAAATGAAAAATTATGGTATGAACAAGAGCATACCGCGTGCGGAAAATAGTAAGGCGGATGCATTAGCCATGCTTGCTAAAGAACTGGCCGACGAAAACCTCGATGACGTGAGGATCGTTGTGCAAAGCCGTTGGGTTCTTGGAGCGGCAGAAATATCTCTAGAGTCGTCCGAAGAAAAGGGAGCGACCGAGCAAATGGCTCTGCAAATAAAAGACCTGGAAAAGGCTATGGATTGGAGGGAAGTCTTTATAGATTACTTCAAATCCCGTCAAGCACTTAAAGATGCGTCGTCAAGGCATCAGCTCATGAAACGAGCTCTTTCTTTTGCCTTCGTCAATGATACTCTGTATAAGAGATCATTTGATTCTCTGTTGCTAAGATGCCTGGGACCTGAAGAGGCAAAGAGAGTCGTCCAAGAAACTCACGACGGACTCTGCGGTTCTCACCAAGCCGGCCCAAAGATAAATCTGAAGATCAAAAAGATGGGCTACTATTGGCCCATGATGTTCCAGGACTACCTCGAGTACGCGAAGCAGTGCCACTTGTGCCAGGTTCACGGGGACTTTATTCACTAGCATCCGAATCCACTACACCCAACGGTGGCTAGCTGGCCGTTCGAAATGTGGGGGAACTGACATAATCGGGCCCATCGAACCAGCATCATCCAGAGGACATCAATTCATTTTGGCGACGACCGATTACTTTTCTAAATGGGCAGAAGCCATACCTCTAAGAGAAGTGAAGACAGAGAATATCCTCTATTTCTTCAAGACACATGTCATTTATCGGTTCGGCATTCCGCGACGGATTATCTCCGATAACGGGCCAGCCTATAGAAGCCACAAGATCAGCCGCTTCGCACAACAGCATAACATAGATTGGAGATATTCATCAGTCTATAATCCCCGAGCTAACGGTCTTACTGAGGCTTTTAACAAGACCTTGACGAAGATCGTGAAAAGATGGTGTCTCAAAATAAGAGGGACTGGCACGAGAGACTGCATGAAGGTCTTTAGGGATATCGAACCACGTTCAAAACAGCCACAAACACAACGCCGTATGCATTGGTATTCGGCACAGAAGCGGTACTCCCCCTCGAGATGGAGTTACCCTCTCTACGAGTGGCGGTTCACTACGAGATAGCAGACGAAGAAAATGCTCACCTTCGGCTTGAGAAGCTCGATACCCTTGATGAAACCAGGCTTATGGCGCAGCAAAATCTGGAGGCTTATAAAGCAAAGATGACGCGCTCATATGACAGATTGACCAGGCCTAGAACATTCCGCCAAGGCGAACTCGTGCCAGTGGTCAAAAGACCTATGATACCCAATCGTGCCAAGCAGGAGAAATTCGAGCCGAACTATGAAGGTCCGTATATCATAGACAAATTCTACCAGGGTGGAGCATATCTACTCATGGAAATGCATGGTGAAAGACCTTTCAGAACAATAAACGGTCGCTTCCTAAAGAAATACTACGCCTGATGAGTCACGGCCTAGGTCAACGATAGATGACGACGCCTATGTCTGCTCGCTATCTTCCTAAGCCTAAACTCTGTAAGTAGTAGCCGGCTTCCTTTTTTCGGACCGAAATGTACTTAAACTTATTATGGACCACTATGTCCTAAAACTGGCGTTGGACTGAAATGTCCTTAAACTAATAATGGAGCACTATGTTCTAAAACTAGCTGTTTACCGAAACGTCGATAAACTACTACGGACCGCAGCATCCCGAGGCTGACAAAAAAAATAAAAATAATAAAAAGAAGAAAACGGTATGTCCATAAGCAAAAGGGGCATGGATGAAAACCTAAAAAGGCTCTGTGAGTAAAAACAGCAGGGCTACCGGCAAGTTTTGTGAAAACCCGAAAGGGCGCAATCTCGTTAAAAGACACTTGCAAGGTCCACTCGACCTTGTGAGGAGAAACCACCTGTGTGAGATCCTTATGACTCATAAGGGAGCAACACACTTAGGGATCCCCATGATTCCTAAGGAGAAATTACACTTACGAGATCCTCAAGATTCGTAAGGAGAATTCTCCCTTTAAGACCCTCACGGCTCATAGGATTCAAAAGCCTTAAGCTAAGGGATCTGAACCTGTTCTTAAGCAGCCATCACAACCTTCAATGCCGCCCTACAAGCGGTTCAATATTGACCCATGTATACAATCCACGGGCGTGAATAAACATTTCCCTAACAAAGTCCCATCCGTGACTAGAGATATGTTTACACAGTGGACAGCCCTTGTAAGTCCCCTTGACTTATAAGGAGAAAGCATTCTTGTAAGATCCATACGACTTATAAGAGACCACACACATAGAAATCCTCACGATTACTAAGGAGAAAGCACTCCTATGAGATTCTCACGACTCGCTGGGAGAAATACCTTTATGAGACCCTTACGGCTCGTAAAGTTAAAAGCCTTAATTGACAGGATCCTAACCCTGTTTGCTAAGCCACCTTTGTTCGACATCGACAGAGGCAAATGATGATTCGCTCCGGGCAATATCCCAGTTGTAGCAGTGCTGATGCTGAAATCGGTGTCTAATTCCAAGCTTGCAGTGAAAAGCCAGCGAGCCACACATGCATACGAAATAGCTGACATAATGGGGCAACATGCAACGGAATCAGCAAGTAAAAATGTATGCATACAAAATAGCCGAAATGATTAGGCAACTCACAATAAAAAGTAGCGAGTAAAAATAAAACAAATAGCTAAAATGATTGGGCACTGCGAAAAATAGCCGAAATGATTGGGCAATCGCGACTTTCGCGATATAAAAGCTGAAATGATAGAGCATCGCAGAAAGAAAAATATATAAAATGAATTTTGGCCCTACAGGTGAGATCACATCGATCCCTTTATACAATCCAGGGGTGCAAACAAAGAGAGAACCATACCTTCCTACCAGGCTCCATCCGAAAGAGAGCCAAGTCTCAACGGTTCACAAAGCAGCCTGGAGTTCATCTCAACATTCGTTTCATTTCAATAGACACAACATCAATAAATCCTAGCTGCGGCGAAGTTCACAGTTCCATGACTCGACGATGCACAGACAACCGAGAGTCAACCTCCAACTTCGTAAAATGCGGATAAAGTCAACCAAACCTGGTTACGTGGAACACGGTCTATGTCAATCCTGACCCCGTGGGAAACGTCCAGAGCGGATCCTGGTCCTCGCAGAACACGACTACATCAATTCTGACCCCGTGGGAAGAATCCAGAGCAAATTCCTGATCACGTGGAACACGGCCTATGTCAATCCTGACCCTGTGGGAAACGTCCAGAGAGGATCCTGGTCCTCGCAGAACATAGCTATGTCAATTCTGACCCCGTAGGAAGCATCCAGAGCAAATTCCTGGTCACGTGGAACACGACCTATGACGATCCTGACCCCGTAGGAAATGTCCAGAGCGGAGCCTGGTCCTCACAGAACACGGCTATGTCAATTCTGACCACATGGGAAACATTCAGAACAAATCCTGGTTACATGGAACACGGCCTATGTCAATCTTGACCCCATGGGAAACGTCCAGAGCGGATCCTGGTCCTCGCAGAACACGGCTATGTCAATTCTGACCCCATGGGAAGCATCCAGAGAAAATCCTGGTTTCGTGGAACACGGCCTATGTCAATTCTGATCCCATGGGAAACGTCCAGAGTGGATCCTGGTCCTCACAGAACATGGCCTATGTCAATCCTGACCCCGTGGGAAGAATCCAGAGCAAATTCCTGGTCACGTGGAACACGGCCTATATCAATCCTGACCTCGTGGGAAATGTCCAGAGCGGATCTTGGTCCTCGCAGAACATGGCTACGTTAATTCTGACCCCATAGGAAGCATCCAGAGCAAATGCCTGGTCATGTGGAACACGGCCTATGTCAATCCGGACCCCGTGGGAAATGTCCAGAGCGGATCCTGGTCGTCGCAGAACACGGCTACGTCAATTCTGACCCATGGGAAGCATCCAGAGAAAATTCCTGGTCACGTGGAACACGGCCTATGTCAATCCTGACCCCGTGGGAAACGTCCAGAGCGGAGCCTGGTCTTCGTAGAACACGGCTATGTCAATTCTGACCCCGTGGGAAGCATCCAGAACAAATCTTGGATACGTGGAACACGGCCTATATCAATCCTGACCCCATGGGAAATGTCCAGAGCAGATCCTGGTCCTCGTAGAACATGGCTATGTCAATCCTGACCCCGTGGGAAGCATCCAGAGCAAATCCTGGTTTCGTGGAACACGGCCTATGTCAATCCTGATCCCGTGGGAAACGTCCAGAGCGGATCCTGTTCCTCGCAGAACACGGCCTATGTCAATCCTGACCCCGTGAGAAGCATCCAGAGCAAATTCCTGGTCACATGGAACACAACCTATATCAATCCTGACCCCGTGGGAAATGTCCAAAGTGAAGCCTGGTCCTTGCAGATTACGGCTATGTCAATTCTGACCCCGTGGGAAGCATCCAGAACAAATCCTAGTTACGTGGAACACGGCCTATGTCAAACCTGACCCCATAGGAAACATCCAGAGTAGATCCTGGTCCTCGCAGAATACGGCCTATGTCAATCCTGACCCCGTGGGAAGCATCCAGAGCAAATTCTTGGTCACGTGGAACACGGCTACATCAATTCTGACCCCGTGGGAAGCATCCAGAGTAAATTCCTGGTCACGTGGAACACGGCCTATGTCAATCCTGACCCTGTGGGAAACGTCCAGAGCGGATCCTGGTCCTCGCAGAACACGGCTATGTCAATTCTAACCCCGTGGGAAGCATCCAGAGCAATTCCTGGTCACGTAGAACATGGCCTATGTCAATCCTGACCCTGTAGGAAATGTCCAGAGTGGATCCTGGTCCTCGTAGAACACAGCTATGTCAATTCTGACCCCGTGGGAAGCATCCAGAGCAAATTCCTGGTTATGTGGAACACGGCCTATGTCAATTATGACCCGTGGGAAACGTCCACAGCGGATCCTGGTCCTCGCAGAACACGGCTATGTCAATTCTGACCCCATGGGAAGCATCCAGAGCAAATTTCTGGTCACGTGGAACACGACCTATGTCAATCCTGACCCCGTGGGAAATGTCTAGAGCAGAACCTGGTCCTTGCGGAACACGGCCTATGTCAATTTTGATCCCGTGGGAAGCATCCAGAACAAATCCTGGTTACGTGGAATACGGCCTATGTCAATCCTGACCCCGTAGGAAACATCCAGAGAGGATCCTGGTCCTTACGGAACACGGCTATGTCAATCTTGACCCCATGGGAAGCATCCAGAGCAAATCCTGGTCTCATAGAACACGGCTAAATTCAATCTTGACCCCGTGGGAAATGGCCAGAGCAACCCCTGACTCCGTGAAATACGGATAATGTAAACCTCGTCCATCACTTACGGGTCCTCACGACTTGTAAGGGAGAAAACTCTTTTGTCAGATCCTTACGACTCTCAAGAGAAAACCCACTTAGGAATCCTCACGATTCTTAAGGAGAAATTACACCTACGGGATCCTTTCCACTTGTAGGGGAAAAATTCTTTATGAGACCCTCACGGCTCATAAAATTGAAAAGTCTTAGGAGGCGGATCTTAACCCTGACTCCTAAGCCATCGCTGTCCTACAAGGAAATCAAAATAGATTATCCACAAAATGCACTTACAGAAAAGGAACACACCATCTTTGAGCAAAATATGACTTTTATTCATGAATCAAAATGAATACAAAGTACTATTTATGAAAGAATAAAAAAAATACTCTCATTCAGGAGTATGTACAAAGGAAGAATAAAAAATATATATATACAATTCTTCAAGCCGGCGGACGATTCAATAGGTTTGTCAGTTCATCCTTTTTCCGCTGGGCCTCAGCTTCATGATTTATTATCGTTAAGAGAGAGGCCTCCGTTTGAGCCTGTTGAGTCTGGTATGAGGCAAGCTGACTTTCAAGCTCTTTTTCGGTAACCTTATGAGCTTCGACCATTTCGCGAGTGAGAATGATGTCCTTATCAATGGCTACCACCTCCTTGATAGCCTCTTGAAGCACCCGCCAAAGTTCATATGCCCGAGTGGTCTTGGCCGTAAGATTGGCTTGAAGCTCCCTCAGCGCTTTGGAAGCCAGCTCCCTCTCCGAAAACTTTCGGCTGAGCCTATTCTCGCATGACAACATATTTGAGGCGCATCGCTCAATTAGCCCCCGTAAGCTCGCCTTCGCGGACACAACCTATGAAGGAAGGCGTGTACATTCAAGAATATGCAAGCAAGCCTCCACCTGCCGACAGAATTCAACCCAGACCTGCAACAATGTTTCACTATAGTAAGTGGCAAGAAAGGGAAGAGAACCGTTGGCTTCAGCGACAAACACTTCGGCCGTGATCAGACTGCCGGCACGAAGGTCTTCAATCATGGCTGACAGAGAGTGAAGGCTTAGCTTTGCCATCCGTTCTGATACACGTAGAGCATAGGGGCCGGGTGGCATGACAATGCGAGATTCTAGCGGGGTAAGAACTGGCAAAGCTATTAAGATTTATAAACAATCAGCGAGACTTGTAAACAAAGAGCAGATGGAACAACGTTGAGACTTTACTTACCCACAGTCATGCAAGAAGGGTCTGAAGGTTCCCCAGGCCCGTCAAGAATCTCAACCTCGTCATCGGCTTCCAGAACTGTAGAAGAAATCAATGTCATTATATGAAATAATAATAATGCCATGAGGAGAGGGCAAACGACACTAACCTTGCCCGGAAGAGAGGACGATGCGTTGAGGAGATATCGCTTGTGGAGCGGCCATCTCTAGCAGGCGCTGAAAAGACTTCCTGGGAGACAGATCAGCAATAGACGCCGCCAACCAGCGCAATACTAAAAAGACAGAAAGGTTCAGATAATGGAGAGATTATCAAAATAAAATATAGAAGGATACTTTCGATGCTTCTCCCGCTTTGGACTGGAGGGATAGCAGCTTCGGCGGCCTCCTCCGTGCCCCAGGCATATTATCGGGGATGTGGGTCGGTATAATAACTTTCGGTTGTGAAGCAGTGACCATCACCGCAGGCTCCGATGAAAGGACGGTGGCCTCAACTACCTACCCCACGGCCTCCGGGCCATCCCCAGAAAGATCCATTGAATCGGTGGCCAATGAAGATGCCTCCTCCGGGGGAGCAAGTACTTGGGGAGCGGGAATCAACGAGGGAAGCTCCATCGCAGGAAAAACAGTTGCATCGACCCCCTCCACCCTGATTAGTGTCTCATCGGGGATATTCACGGAGTCCACAGTCAAAGCGCGACTCGAACTCAGATCCTCCGCCATTGCCAAAGGCCCTGCAAAGTTTGCATGAGGATAAGGATATGTATGTGTGTGTGTGTGTGTGTGTGTGTATAAGCAGTGCAAAATACTACAAAAGGATATATAAGTATACCAATGCGCAAAGGAGCATCTAGTATGGCTTGTTCAAGCCGACTCTCCTTCCTGAGGAGGTATGCTCGCCGGGGTTCGAGGGTAGACTCGTGGCCACCGGTCCACAATGAAAGCTCGTCTTCAGCATCGGCCAAGATAGGCTGTTTAAGAGCTCTCTCGCCTTCCTCTTCCAAAGGACCTATAAATATCCGCCGTTTTGATGGAGAGTCTTCATAAAAGATGATGACAGGATAAGGTCTCTTCGGGATCCTTACATTCTTGGATTCATCCTGTGAGCATCTTATAGCCTCAGCCAATTGTGCGGCTTCCTCGGCAGATGAACCCGGGAAACCCGAACTAAGGCGGTGAAACCCCTGCATCTTTTGCTACCATCTGATGCTTGCATGGCTAGTGGTTCGTCCTGAAGAATAGGCTCGGATTCCACTAAAGAATCGAGCAGATTGGTGACCGTCTTCCTCCGCCTCTTGGGCCCAGAACTAATTGCAGAAGACAATCGCTTCTTCCCCCTCGGTGCTTTAGTACGACGCTGACCCACTTCGCCTTCAATATCCTCACTCGGCGGTGCTACCGACGACGATACCGCCATTGCTGACGCCACAGCTGATGATACTGCTACTGGCGCCCTATTGGCCCTTGATTGAGCTCTAGTTCGCGAAGGCATACCAACTGTGGGAGTGAGATCCACCTCCTCCGCCTTCGGAATAAGCACGACGCTAGTATCTCTCAAATGAGGGCGAACCGCTGCAAGCGGTCGCGGCGGAACTCCCGTGGCCTGGATCGGAGTGGGAGCCCTATATCCGAGAAGCATCTTCCTCTCCTCGGCAATAATGGGACTGACTTGGTGGAGGTACCAGCCCGTGAAGGATCCCACACATCGAGGAATATAATCGGCTTCAGCAATCACGAAGCGAGAGCCGGTGTTCAGCCGCATGAAGTGATGAGAGGCGTCACAAAAAACTTCTGACGACGGTCTAGGCTCCACTATAAATGCCTCAAAGGGGACACCCTGGTCATATCCGAGTTGCTGAGCAAAACGGTGTGGGTTGTACCACATAAAAAGGGCCGCACCGTTCTGACAAAATACCAGATAACCCGGTCTGATCGAAGATAGGTGCATGGCTTCTTTGGGCTTCAGAGAAGGCACTCCCTCTTT
Organism: Agapanthus africanus; assembly: GCA_030015575.1. Classification (NCBI taxonomy): domain Eukaryota; kingdom Viridiplantae; phylum Streptophyta; class Magnoliopsida; order Asparagales; family Amaryllidaceae; genus Agapanthus; species Agapanthus africanus. The sequence continues at coordinate 870,254,749 of JASDDO010000022.1, read as the reverse complement.
CGACCAGTCGCAAAGCTGTTGAATCGGTCCTGAAGGAGCAGAGAGAACTCGATCGTTGAATACCTTCCCGCCCATATTGGCATAGGGATTAATCAGCATGCAAATAGCCCCGGATTGAGTCGGGTCAGGAGCAGAAGCGTCCACCAGCCGCATGAGTCACGGAAAAGTGTACGCGTCATAAAAGCTGGGTCTTTGGTGCGCAGCAAATGCCCCTAGCATGTGCATCTCAATCCAGGACGTAAAGTAATGAAGAGAGAAATTTACCACATCCACGCCTGGGGTTGAGGTATTGGCCGCGACGCTTAGCCCATGATATAGATGCGCTAGCCCCGCAATACCCACAGCTAGTTGCGTCCCTTCGGCAATACGATGGGCAGGTTAGATAACTGAGGCTCTCATAAAACGACGGTGCATGGGAATGGTGAACCAGCTGAGCCAAACACTGATGAAGCCCACGAAGAAAGTCTCCTCATCCATACCAGGAGCTGCGATCGACTCGAATGATACGGCCGACAGGATAGGAATGTAGAACTGCGGCAAGTCCTCTTCTTTAGTCGGTCGCTTATTTAAACCAAACCCAAAAGGGTCGTTTATATTTGCGAACTTCGGAGCCGTCTTTGATAGAACGTCTTCGCGAAGGAAGCAGGCGATAAAACTTTTAAAAGTGACGCCCTGCTCCTCTGACTTTGTGAATAGCTTTTCAAAAATGCTCAGAGTCTTGATTAAACTTGGGTGTTTGTGGCGGACGACATTTTCAGTCGACAGGTCATCGAGCATAGCAGGCTCAGTTTCGAAAACATACTCATCGGGAGGCAGCAGTTCTTCATAGAGCGTCCCTCTGACCGGCAACCCTGAGATCTCGCGAAACTCTTCCAGAGAAATTGAAACTTCGCGGTCCCCTAGAAAGAAGGTGTTGGTGGGAAGATTCCATTGGTTTAAGAAGGCCTTAACCCACCAGATATAGGGGGATTGACAGTGGAAGAGAGACACGTATACCGCCTGATAGAGTCCGACCCTCTGCAGTCGCGCACGATGGGCGGACATGATATTACGGGTCCAGAGAAGGTAGCCCGTGGGATGTCGAGGGGTAAGCCCTATTTTGTAAATCTGTCCCCATAGCTGGGCTTCACCTTGGTAAATGCGATGCCCTAAGATGTCGATGGCTGGCACGGGGTGGTTCGGAATCCCAGTTGTAGACAGTTCAAGCCATCTCGTAGTGGTCCAATTTGACATCTCCACATCAAAGGCGGTCCGTGGATGATCCATCGGCAGAAATGGATAGGTAGGCTCTGTCGGTATCTCGCAAAGAAAGCTGCGGCGACCGCGGATGATATGACCATACCAGGTCCCCCATAAAAGTAGATTGGTGCAATTCGGGTCATGAGCCCTGATCATCGCCATCACCTCTTCATCCGACAGTGATTGAGGAAAAGCCACCTTTGAACGAGTAAAGGGAAAGTATGGGAGAGAAGCCATTACTCCTGAAACGAAGGAAAGGAAGCTGTTAGTGAAGCCCACACGTATATATGTATTTATAAATATATATATGTATATGTAAAAGACAGTGGAAGAAAGCGACAAAGGACTTATTTTATGAGACCATTGGTTACAAAACGCAAGGGCCCCACAAAATCAAGATGGCGGCTCACTAATGATGATGCAGAGTAATCATTATGAGAACAAAAAGAAGATTCTCAATAAATGAACAGTGGATTTCAAATGACTCTACACATTCCCCCAAAGAGAAACCCATCTTGGACTTTGCGAAAATCAAGCAGAACCTTTATTGAAATTTTTTTCCTCTAAAAACAACGCAGGAGGAAAAATCCCAAGAAGTCTTCTTTTAAAGAACTAAGTTCATTAGAGGAATTAAATTCCTTTTGAGCAGAGGAATTAAATTCCCAGAAAACATTTTCAGAGTTAAAAGACTCTTTGGAATGGAATTAAATTCCAGGGAAAGGTCAAGTATCACCATCGATCCCCGAAGATCAGAGAAGTCCTAGCAGGTTTGTTATTTAAAGATTGGACATTATTTTAACTTGGAAAGATGGGTTCTTGTTAAAAGGAAAAACCCTTGGTTTGGATTTAAAATCCAAATTCCTACAAGAAGTTCTTCAGCCGTTCAAGATCATTACCTGAAAAAGGGAATCTTTGTTAACAGAGTTAAACTCTGGAAAATTTTGAAACAGAGAACTAAGCTCTGAGAGAGAGAATTAAATTCTCAAGGCAAGAACAAGAGAGGAAGAAAATGGAAAGTGGAGGCGCTTCTGAAGGGACTCCTGCATTTATTGGATGTGATGGAAAACGATTCATCTTCCCTGTTCCCTAGACAGTTCCAACGGTCGCAAGGGTGACAGCGTTGCACTCACGTGCAAACACATGAGAACAACGCTATGGGGACATTTGTTCCCTGATAAAATATCAGGAAATACCCCAATGGGGTATTACGTGCTCACACGTGACCAAGGGACACGTGCTGACACGTGATGGTTTCGGGACTCTGTTATTATAGAAGTAAAATTCTAATCAAGCATGCAATTAGGGGAGTCACGTGCCCACACGTGATGAGCCTTTAAAGAAACCACTGAAGGAATTAAAAGGCATGATAAAACGGCAAGGAAAGATCCCAATGAGGCATCACGTGTCTACACGTGACCAAGGGTCACGTGATGACACGTGATGATTCCTTAACTCTTTAAAACTGCAGAATTAAATTCTGTTTAAAATGTTAATCAAGGGGGTCACGTGTCAACACGTGATGGTCTCCTAAGCTCTTCAATTAATAGAATTAAATTCTATTTAAATGATCAAATAATGGGATCATGTGCCAACACGTGATAGACTTTTGAAGCCTTCTGAACTAATAGAATTAAATTCTAATTAAGGGAAATCAAAGACCCTAGTGGAAAAATATTTCTTTAAATCTTTCCAAACAAAAAGAGATTGTGCTCTGTAAAGTGGAGCACCATTGGATTAAAAATCCAATGGTGATTAAAAATCACCAATTTATAGAAAGATTTTACAAGGAAAGATTTCCCTGAAATTCACCAAGAATAACAAACATAATATCTTCTGGATTAAAAATCCAATGGTGAATAAAATTCACTGGGTGGTCTAAAAGATCATGTTGGTTACAAAAACAACCAAAATTTTTCAATGAAAGATTGACTAAATAAATTGATTCTTTTCTTTCTCCTATAAATAGGAGCCAAGAAGAGAAGAGAAGGATCTGGGATTTTTGGAGAAAAAACAACAACAGAGAAAAAAAAGAGAGGAGAATTTAATTCTCAAGAGAGAAAAGAAGTTCCTTTCAGAGAAAAGAAACCCTAGGTGAGAAAGGGGAAAGAGATCTAAGCTCCATAAAACAAAAAAGAGAATTTAATTCTCAATTTAAGAGTTTAACTAGAACTTAGTTCTTCCTTTGGTTGAAGATCTGCAGAAGCAGATCTCCCCACAAGTTGAGAATTTAATTCTTATCAGGGAGATTCTGCCATGCAGATCCAAAACCTAAAGAGAGAATTGAGTTTAAGGAATTTAATTCCCTTAAATTCATAGGAATTTAATTCCTCCAAATAAAACTAGGGTTTAACCCTATATGAGAATTTAATTCTCCCAAATTCATAAGAATTCAATTCCCCCAAATAAAAGTAGGGTTTAACCCTACATAAGAATTTAATTCTTCCACATACATAGGAATTTAATTCCTCTAAAACAGAATTAGGGTTTAACTCTAACAAAGAGACTTGAAACCCTCCATGCATGTAAAGAACTTGGTCACGTGGTAGCACGTGACCCTCCTCCTCAACGAGTAAAAAAGAAAGAATGAGACAGGGTCACGTGTCCCCACGTGACCCCTAAAATAGATCCCTCAAAATGAGAAAGAAAAACCTGGAGGCAATGCCTCACGTGCTCACACGTGACCCTTAAAACAAAAGGGAACAAAGCAAAGGCAGAATAGATTTTGGGCGTCCTCACGTGTTCTCACATGACCCCTAATAAACACTTTAATAATCAATTCATGGGAACCCATCACGTGCCCACACGTGATGGCCATTAAGATTAAGTGTTTAACACTTCTGTGAATATTCTGAGAACAAATAAAGGAGGTTTGGCCCAATTCGCAGGTGCCTCACTTGACCCCACGTGACCACCCCACTTTTAGTGTTTAACACTATTTTGAGCATTTTGTCCCCAGTGTTTAACACTGTTTTAAAGCGCATCACGTGGGAACACGTGATCGCCAAATATATGTAGTGTTTAACACTATTCTCAAGCCGGTCTTAGCCCAAAGTGGCTAAGTCTTTCTGAGTCAAGACTCCCATCTGATTAAACCCCGACCACATTCTTTCAAACTCGATCATTTCATATGACATTCAAAGAAAACTCCAGAGCCATGGTGAATGGTCAATGCCCAATAAAAGACAAAATGTTGTCAGAGCCCCCAAACCCCTGTTTAGCATTGCTAAATAATGGGGGGCTGAACCCAGACAAATGTTCAATAGTCCAACAAAGGGCCAACATTTCAAACTTAATTAGACTTAGCCCAAATTGGCCGTAAGTCCTCAATTCAGATTTAACTGAGCCAATGTGCTCGTAATCAAATTAATTGATCTTAGTTCCAAATTGGACTACAGATCTCCAAATCAACTTTGGTTCAAGGATACATCTCTTCACTCCTTTGATATTTGTCGTTGTAATCCTTCAATGTCTTCAGAAAGGTAACGGGTCCCGATAACCAATCATTTCATGGACTGTGGGGTCCTTAAACTCATGGACTATGATGTCCTTAATCTCGGACTGTGGGGTCCCTTTAAACCCATGGACTATGATGTCCTTAACCTTGGACCGAGATGTCCTTAAACTAATAATAGACCACCATGTCCTTAAACTGGTAATCGACCGCAATGTCCCTAAACTAAACAATAGAGCCCAAATGCTCTCTTGTTGGATCTAAACGATCCCGTTAAGTTGATCTTAGTCTAAAATTAGACTAATGTATCCTTAACAAACGTTTAAGTTGATCTTAGTCTCAGATGAGACTAACGCATCCTTAAACCTAACCCCAAACCCAAATCTAAGAAAATACAGATTTGGACTAATCCACGCCCTACGGGCGACAACATAAATTAGTCTCCGTATACAATCCATGGGCAACCAAAAACAAAACAAACACCCACGACACGAAGTGACCATCTGGAGAAGGAGAAAGTGGTTACCGCGATGCGGTAGCGTAATTAACTGCAAGGGCTTGCGCCTGCAGGGAAGAGCGTCCCCACAATCAAAAACCCCTCAAATGAAGGGGAATCTGACGAAGTCTGCTACATCGGCCGCATCCGTTTAAACCTTCAATATACGGTGCCATAAATCAACTTGGCATCTTCGAAGAGGTGGACAGATAGCACCAATTAGCATCTGTCCCGAAATTCAGGCAAGACGGACCCGCGCGGTCGTGTTTCCGCGTTTCGGCGGGGAACACTATGATTTTTCCGTCACTTCATTTTTTATTTGACCCTTAGGTTTTTGTTGACGTTGCATCTGCACCGAGAAGGAACGTCGAGCTGGAGCTGGGATTTTGCCATTACTCATTTTTTATTTGGCTCCTTGGAGCTTTGTTGACGTCACGTCTACACCCTGTTGGAATGAAAAGAACGTTGAGTTAGTCTCTAGGTTGTATATGAACCGTCGAGATCTGGCTCTTCCTTCAACGGAGCCTGATGGGAAAATATGGTTCCCTTTCTTTCGTTTGTGTCCATGGATCGTATACAAGAGCCAATATGGACCTACTTGCAGGGCAGAGGAAATTTCATTTTATATATTTTTATTTCTACGATGCTCTATCTTTTCATCTTTCCATATCGCAAAAGTCGCGATTGCCCAATCATTTCATCTATTTTTATTTACTCGCTGCTTTTTATTGCGATTTGCCCAAACATTTCGGCTTATTCATATGCATTTTTTTGCTACTCGCTGATGTTTTTTATTGCGAGTTTGGAATCTGATACCAACCTTAGTATCAGCATTGCTACGAATGGAATATTTCCAGGAGTGAATCATCATTTGCCGTGACAGAACTTGGAGTTTGACACCCGTTTAGGCATCAGCATGCTGCAACTGGGATATTGCCAGGAGTGAATCATCATTTTCCTTTGTCGATTTGAATAAAGGTGGCTTAGCAAACAGGGTTAGGATCCTGTTTACTAAGGCTTTTTGACTTTATGAACCGTAAGGGTCTCATAAAGGTATTTCTTCCTACAAGTCGTGAGGACCTTGTATGTGTACTTTCTCCTTAGAAATCGTGGGGATTCTTAAGTGTATTTTCTCTTGTAAGTCGTAAGGATCTTGCAAGTGTGTCTTCTTCTGATAAGTCGAGAGGACTTACAAGTTTCGTTCAACATACGAGGACAGTTCTCGTCGTTGGTGGAACTTGGTGAGGGATATATTTAATTATGCCCGTGGATTGTATACAAGGGTCGATATAGGACCGCCTGTAGGGCAACTTGGGGTATGTGGCGGCTTAAGAACAGGTTCAGATCCCTGTAGCTTAAGGCTTTTGAATCTTATAAGCCGTGAGGGTCTCATAAGAGAAATTCTCTTTACGATTTGTGAGGATCCCGTAAGTGTAATTTCTTATTAGGAATTATGAGGACTCTTAAGGGTGTTTCTCTTTTGTGAGTCTTAAGGATCTTATGCGGGTTTTTTTCCCCACAAGGTTGAGAGGACCTTGAAAGAGCATATGAATCTTTTATCTTATGAGTTTGCGCCCTATTCGAGTTTTCACAAACTCGCCGGTAGTCCTGCTGTTTTTACTCACAGCGCCCTTTCGAGTTTTTATCCGTGCCCATTTTGCTTTTGGACATACCGTTTTTTTAATGAGATTGTGCCATTTCGGGTTTTCACAAGCTCGCTGTTAGCCTTGCTATTTTTACTCACGGCGCTCTTCCGGGTTTTCATCCGTGCCCATTTCGCTTGTGGACATACCTTTTTTTATGACGAAACTCTCGAAAGTAGCTTCGTCGCAGCTGACCCACCTGTTTGCCGGTGGGTTTTAGGGGTGGCTTCATCACTGGAGTAGCTATGTAGCTAGTGAGACTTGAGTTGCAACCTTCGCTGTTAGGACTTCAATTGCAATATAGATCTCAAGGGAGCATATCACCATATTTGGGGGCGATGTACTATTTTAGGGACATTCCGGTCCATTATTGCCATGTTTGTGGGGAAATTTTATTTTAGGGACATCTTGGTCCAATGTCACCATATTTGAGGCGAGGTTCTAGTTTAAGGACATCTCGGTCTGTTATTAGTTTAAGGACTTCTCGGTCCATTGTTAGTTTAGGGACATCTCGGTCCGCCGTCGCCATGTTTGAGGCGACACGATAGTTTAGGGACATTCCGGTCCATTATCGCCATGTTTGAGGCGACGGAGCTTCTTTGCATACTACTCTCAGAGTTCTGACTCGATAAGACAGAGAGCGGACACGAGCGTCGTCATCTATCATAGGCCTAAGTCGTGACTCGTCAAGCGTAGTATTTTTCGAGGAATCGGCCATTTATTGGCCGGAAGGGTCTTTCTCCATGCATATTCATGAGCAGGTAGGCTCCACCTTGGCAGATTTTGTCTATGATGTACGGGCCTTCATAGTTCGGCTCGAATTTCCCCCGTTTTGCATGATTGGAGATCAATGGTCTTTTAAAGACTAGCACGAGTTCACCTTGGCGGAATGTTCTTGGGCTGGCCAGTCTTTCATATAACCATGTCATCCTTGCCTTATAAGCCTCCAGGTTTTGCTGTGCTGTAAGGCGAGTTTCGTCAAGGGCATTGAGCTCCTCAAGCCGAAGATGAGTATTTTCTTCATCTGTCAGCTCATATCGAACCGCTACTCATGGAGAAGGTAGTTCTATTTGCAGGGAAAGCACCGCTTCCTTGCCGAATACCAACATGTATCGTGTTGTATTCGTAGCCGTTTTGAACGTTGTTCGGTATGCCCAGAGAGCTTCGTTCAGCCTTTCGTGCCAATCTCTTTTGTTTCTGGACACCGTTTTCTTTATAATCTTCGTCAAGGTCTTCTTGAAAACTTCAGCTAGACTATTGGCCCGAGGATGATAGACTGAAGAGTATCTCCAATCTATTTTATAATGTTGTGCGAAGCGGCTGATTTTATGACTTCTATAAACTGGCCCATTATCCGAGATAATTCGTCGCGGAGTGCCGAACCGATAGATGACATGTGTCCTAAAGAAATGGAGGATATTTGTCGTCTTCATCTCCTTTAGTGGTACTGCTTCTGCCCACTTAGAAAAGTAGTTGGTCGTTGCCAGTATGAACCTATGTCCTTTGGACGTTGCTGGTTCAATGCGGCCAATTTTATCGGTTCCCCGCATTTTGAACGGCCAGCTAGCTACTATTGGGTGTAGCAGATTTGGATGTTGGTGGATGAAGTCCCCGTTAATTTGGCACGAGTGACACTACTTCGCATATTCAAGGTAGTCCCGAATCATTGTGGGCCAGTAATAACCCATTCTTTTGATCTTCAGCTTCATCTTTGGCTTAGCTTGGTGAGAACCGCAGAGTCCGTCGTGAGTTTCTTGTACGACTTTCTTTTCTTCTTCCGGCCCCAGGCATCTTAGCGACAGACAGTCGAACGATCTCTTATATAGAGTATCATTGACGAAAGTGAAAGATAAAGTTCATTTCATAAGCTGATGTCTAGACAACGCATTTTTGGGCGTTCGTTGAGATTTGGAGTAGTCTATGAAGACTTCCCTCCAATCGTTGACCTTTTCTTTGTCCCTTATTTGAAGGGTTACTTGTTCGGTCGTTTCTTTTCCTTCGGATGACTCTGTTAAGCCTCCCAAAGATATTTCTATTGGCACGAGGATCCTGCGGCTTTGCACGATGATCTTTACATCATTGAGGTCTTTATCGACCAGTTCCTTTGCCAATTTGGCCAAAGCATCCGCCTTGCTATTTTCTGGACGCGGTATACTCTCCAGAATGTAGGAGGGGATTTATGTCAGCAGTCACCGCACTCTTTCGCCTTACTTTATCATCTCTGGGTTGCATGTCTGATAGTCGTCATTTACTTGCCTAACGATTAGCTGAGAGTCTCCATATATGAGGAGGTATTTGATTCCCACGTCGACAGCGATCTCGAGACTTTGCTAATAATTAGCTGGGATGAGGTCATCGAAGATCTTTGTCATGGCCCTTTGGTAGGTAGCGCTAGCGTTTTTCAGACCGAAGGGCATCACCTTATAGCAAAATATGCCCAGCGGAGTCCGGAAGGCGGTATGCTTTTGATCTTCAGGATGCATTTTTATTTGATTGTATCATGAAGATCCATCTATGAAGGAGAAGAATTCATGGGTAGACGTGTTATCGATCATCAGCTCGGTAACAGGTACTGGGAAGTCATCTTTCGGGCAAGCATTGTTGAGGTCCCGAAAGTCCACGCAGATGCGCACCGTCCCATTTTTCTTCATCACTGGGACGATATTAGCGATCCAGTCGGGGTATTGAAATTCTTGGACGAAGTCGGAGACGATTAGTTTCTTGACCTCAGCATTTATATTCATCTCAAGTTCGAGCCGTATTCTTCTTGGCGCCTGTTTGACTGGCTTTTTGTTCGGCGATATGGCAAGTTTATGTACTGCTTCCTTTGGATCTAGACCCGGCATCTCGGAATAGTTCCATGCGAAGCAGTCTTTATATTGTATGAGCACGTCTTTTAACGTGGCTACCTGTTTTTCAGATAGTAGCTCACTGACAAACGTTGGCCTCGGATTGTCTTCCGTCCCTAAGTCAATTTTTCTTAGGTTGTCCGCCGTGGTGTGTATCTCGTCTTCCAGCTCCTTTGGCGCTGGTGGAAACTCGGAGATTACCTCGTCCTCGTCTTCATTTGCGAAGCACATGCGGGGGTCATCCATAGTCTCGTGCCCTCCATCTTTTGAGAGTGTTATCATATGGCAGGTACGAATTCGCTTCCCTTTTTGTGGTTGAGCTGGTCCTAGCCTCACGGTATAGGTCCTTTTTGGCTCATGCTTTTATGGCGGGGTTACCTTCCAGCTTCGGATAAAGCGAACATGCCTTGTTGATACTGGTCTTCTACCCAGTCTTTGAAGGTGAAGCAATCTTCAAGGGGATGACCTATTGCTCGGTGGTATGAGAAATAATCCGGATGACGGACCTCGTTTATTTGTTCGGGATGCCGAGACTCCGGAAGCGTCATCATTTGATGCTTCATGACAGGTTGAATATTTTCCTCTTCTTGTCTTGGGGGAAAGAGTATTCCTGACCCATCGTTTTTATAAAGGACGGGTTCCAACAGAGTTTTTCTTGATAGCACGGCTTCTTAGATCCTCCTTGTTGTTTACGAACGTTGTTTGCGCTCTTTGTCCTGTTTTTGCCTATATTTCGGTATTTTTCCCTTTTGCGAGGATATACAGCGGGCTGGGGATAAAGGGCATTGTAGTCTTTTTTCTCTGCAGATTTTTGATTGAGGTTGTTTCCCTAATATATTTAACCTAATAAAAGAGCAAAGCTCTGTTGAAATCAATGATGCAGCGTCTCACGTGCTATCCATGAGGGCGCCAACGCCAGAGCCAATTTTATAGGATTAAGTCCTATGGTGGTGCCTCACGTGCTCCTCACGCGAGCGCCAATGTGCAAAACACAGAAGAGTTCATAAGAGTTAAACTCTTAGATAGCACCGCAAGTGCTCCTCACGCAAGCGCCAATGTGCAAAGCACAGAAGGGTTCATTATATAAGAGTTAGACTCTTAGATGGCGTCGCACGTGCTCCTCACGCGGGTGCTAATATGCAAAGCACAGGAATACCCATCTTAAGAATTAAATTCTTAAGTGGCCCCACGTGCACAACACGTGAGAGCCAGCGCCCAGGTAGAATTAAATGCTACGATACTCTCTGTTAAATAGAGCAAAGATCCAACGGAGATGATAAATCATCAAGATATAGAATCAAATTCTATTAGGAGAAAATATCTCCTATATCTTTCTAAATAAGAAAGAGACACTCGGTTGGATCAAAGATCCAATTGTAAAATAAAATTCTATTTTGTAATATATTCCCTCAATCTTTCTAAACAAGAAAGATTGCTTTCTATAAAACAGAGAACCGTTGGATTAAAAAATCCAATGGTGATTAAAAAATCACCGTTTTACAGAGTAAATTTTGTATAAGGAAAATATTTCCCCAATCTCGTTAAAAACCAAAAATCATATTCTGTAAAAACAGATGTCCTTGGATCAAAAATCCAATGGTGGGTAAAATTTCCCAAATCAATTTTGAGGCCAATTAAATCAATTGGAATCTCTCAATGAGAGATTTTCTCAAAACTAATCAATATTTTGCCTTACCTATATAAAGGATCTGAGACTTCAAGTCTCACAGGGACATACACAGAGAGACGGAGAGAGAAAAACAGAGAGACATACAGAGAAATATACAGATACACCACAGAAAGCTTCCAAAACAACAGAGAATTCAATTCTCGAGAAAGACGGAGGCTTTCCTCCTCAAAACTCTAGGTAAAGAAAAGAGATGAAAATATCTCTATCACATCTAAAGGTTTAACCCTTTTAAAAGAACTTAGTTCTTTCTCTGGATCTGAGATCCACATGGCAAATCTTCCATAAGTTGAGAATTTAATTCTCAGTGGGAAGATCTTGTTCTTGAGAATCAAAGATTCAAGGAAGAACAAATTTTAAACGGAGTCCATGATGCACCAGGAACTCAGTTCCTTCAGATTGAGAACTTAGTTCTTTAAAAAACTCAACCTAAAGTCCTCTAATATAGTGATTTTAGCGAGCGTTAATGGTTAGAGCGCCATTGATAGAGGTTTAACCTCTCTGAAAATATCAACAGAGATTTAAATCTCTAAAAATGATAAAAAGAAAAATACTAGCACCTCTCGTTCTTCCCAAGTGGATGCCCCTTCTAGCAGCGCCTAGCGCCTCACGTGAAAGACACGCGGACGCAAAAACGGAAGGCCAGCGCCGCACATGCTCATCACATGGGCGCTGAATAAAAGTGCATAGCATTCCATATACAGCCAAAATGGCTGAGTGCTCAGCGCTCATTGGGCGGCGCCCATGACTGAATGCTTCACATATCATATATGTGAGTATCAGAGATCAAATAAGTGCTCAGCACTTTAGCATAAAAAAAAGAGTTGAATAAACAGAGTCCAAATAAGTGCCTAACACTTTTGAATAAAAGAAAAGACTAAGCAGACCGAGCCCCCAAATTGGCTAGGTCTTTGAAGTTTTTCTTGCAGCTGAGCCCAAATGCTCTGTTGTTGGATCTGAAATACAAATGATCCTTAAATTTTGCTAAGTTGATCTTAGTATCAAATTGGACTAACGTATCCTTAGTCAAAAACAAATTGAGCCCCAAATGATCATATATATTTAAGTTGATCTTAATATCAAACTAGATTAACGGTCCTTAAATGAAACCAAGCCCAAATCTAAAGTATACGGATTTGGACTAACCCGCGACTTACGGGTGACGCCATAAATTAGTCTCCGTATACAATCCACGGGCAACCAAAACCAAAACAAAACATACACATGACACGAAGTGAACTGCCTGAGTAGGAGAAAGTGGTTTGCGCAATATGATAATGTAATTAACTGCAGGGGCTTACAACTGCAGGGGCTTGCGCCTGCAGGATCAAAACCCCCTCATAAAACGTGAGGGATCTGACGAAGTCCGCTACAACGGCTGCATCCGTCCAAACCTCCGATATATGGTGCCATAAATCAACTTGGTATCTTCGAAAAGGTGGACGGATAAATCCAAATAGCATATGCCCCCAGATTCAGGAAAGACGATCCATCCCAGTTCATCTCCGTTTCCGGCGGTAAACAGATTCTGGCACGCCCGGTGGAACCTTTTCCTCTTTCCACTCCACAATTCGTGTGTCGTGTTCGTGAACAAAATCTCGGTTCGCTATGGTTGCCCTTGGATTTGAGGTACTAAGATTTGGTGTCTTGCTCCTGTGCAGAAGAGAAAATCGATGGCTTCCAACTACACAACTTGCAACAGCAACTCCCGCTCTACCCCAATTTGAGGAGTGACTTACGGTCCCAACGCGGCCTCTATCTTTTTAATGCCGGTGGGACAAGTTACGCAAGCCACTACTGGACTATTCTTCGGGACCATAATCCCGCCAGTGAGTTTCGGTGCCTTAGCGCTGCAAGAGGAAGCTTCCAAGAGGTCGGTCTTCGATCGACTAGCGACCACAACAGCCCCTCTCAACAGGCCGTCCAAAGATGATGTCTCTATCTTCAACAGGCTGGGCAAGAATCCAAACGGGCTCGCAAAGAGGCTCGTGATACCTTAAAGGCCTGCCCTAAAATGGATAGACCTCCCAACTCCTCCAGGTGAAGCTGTCAAAAGCGCTTCCCTTATCAGAAAATCGGTCTTTGAAAGATTGGTCGTTCCTCCTCAAACTCTGTTAAGGGCGTCAGTCTTCAACAGGTTGACACCAATAGCAGCCCCTCAGCAAAGCCGGGGGCACGAAGAAGCCGCTACCAAATTTGAGGCGGTCCCATCTACAAGACACGCTCGACGTCGCCACTGGCGCCGAGTGAGAAAAGCTGGGGGAAATTCTCTCTCTGGACTCACCCCACCAGCTCCAATGGTGGAAGTTGATGCTGCTGTTCTAACTGGGAATAGCTTTGATTTTCTCTGGAGAGTGAGCAAAAACTCTCCAACCGTGGTGCTAAAGTAATCGCCCCCGCCTGCAGAAACTACAGTGTAGGAAAGCTGGAGCAGCCCTGTCAATGGATCTCCTCCCAAATTCACAAGGTCTGGTAGAAAGTCCAGGACTCTGTGATCAACAAAGATTATACTCTTCGACCAATAAAATCGAAGGCTCGGCAAGAGAAAGACCATTCCCCCGTCATACAGCGATGGGCTTCTTCTATACAGGTGCCTGTTACAACGGCTCCTTCAACTTCGACCACCCACAAAAGGATAAGGCTGGAGAAAATCCTACCGTCGGCGGCAAATTCCAAAGGTGATCGACACAAACGCCCCAAGTCATGCGGCATGATCATACACACGGTTTACATGGCTTCCGGAAAAGAAGAAATTCGTGCTTCCGTAGGTCACCGGCCACAAACTCGGTCGCTGACAAAAGCTCAGGGGTAAGAACAAAAGCTCCAGCAGATGCTGACAAAATGGCAACACTCACCGGGCAGAAAGAAAGTTCGGACACAACAGCCGAACAACACCAGGAGCAGGAGACCGATACAGAGTTCCTGTGAAGGGTGCATGAAAGAAAGGACAAGGAAGCTGCTGTGCAGGCTGTTAACATAAAGCATATGGCTCTCTTGTTCTAAGATATGGTTGGAATGATGATCCAGCCAGAACCCCCAGCCGAGGATCCGCCGATAATTATCGAGGATGACAGAGGGGAGACATCAAATCTTCCTCCGGCCTTATCGGCAGCCGAGGAGGAAACAATTTCCAAGGCCGCTCTTAATGATTATATAGCTCAACAAATACGAGCTCATCAAGCTAGTGAAGCTGCTGGCCAAATCGTCAAAACTGGGCGACCGTATTCAGGCTGGTATGACCAAATAAAGTACCTGCCAGGACATACGATCCCTAAATTCCATGTGTACAAGGGGACAGGCAACCCACACCAGCACGTCACGCAGTTCAGAGCTCTGTACGGTAACATTAGAGGCGACGACAAACTGTTGTTTCGCCAGTTCATTTGCTGCCTGTCATAGACGGTCTTTGAATGGTACTTGGAGCTCCCAAATGACTCCGTGAGGAGATTCATAGAGATGGAGCTGCTGTTCACACAGCGGTTTGCCATCCGAGCAAGCACACTCCAATCACGGCATTAATCAATGCCAGGGTGAAGCCAGGAGAAAACTGGGTCTTATATTCGATCCGGTGGCAGAACCTATGGTCAAAGTGCGAACAGCGCATGAAGAATCTCCCGCCGTGGGCATGTTCATCTAGACTCTTGATCCTCAAACGACCGTGTCCCAGTTCATGACGTTCTTCAAGTCGACGACCTTCCAGGCTCTGATTGATAAACTGGCCCAAATTGACCAGATGGGTTAAGGACCTTCTTCCTTAAGTAAGGACCCTCGAAATGCCAAGGGTAAAGGGAAAGTGACCTTCGTCGCCAACACTCAACAACAACCGAGCGATTCAAAACCGGCGGCTCGCCAAAACAATGCACGTCCACGTCTATCTCTGGAAGAAAGGCTAGGACGCGCTTACTCGTTTCCCCGCGATAAGATGAGGAGACTATTTGAGTTGGCAATGCATAACAAACTCATCACATTGCCAGACCCATGGCGTCCACCGCAACCCGGCGACATCAATAACCCCAACTTCTGCTCCTATCATAGAATGGTGAGCCACCTAATTGAGGATTGCTACATCTTCAAGAACTGGGTCGAGGACCAGTATCAACAGGGCAAGTTCGCCCTGTCTGAAAACTGGAGGGTGAACCCACCACAGAAGTACACCCCCAATAAAGTGGATGCACCGGGAGCATCATGCTCGCTCATGGAAAAAACTCCATGGGAAGTCGTTCTTTCAGCTAAAACCAAAAGAATGCTGAAATATCTACAGGCATGTTCGGCAATAAGGTGGAAAAACCTACTTGAACCTGAAATTAGCGAAAGGATGCTGAAACCGCTTCCCATACCGAAAGTTGTTGACAAAGTGCAAAATCCCCAAGTCAAGCCTTAAAACTCTTCAAAGAAAAAGAAGAAGACCAAGAAGCCTGTACAGCCTGCCGAGTATGACGACAAGCGCACAAACCTATAAAAGTACATCGACGGTTTAGAGGAGTACAACCAGAAGGCGCGGACACCGGTCACCCTCAAAGAGTTCCTTAAGCATATTCTTGAGAATGAAGATAGTGACAACGATGAGAAAAATGACTCATCAGAAGAAACCGGAGACTATGTAGCAAGTTTCCACATGGTCTCCCATTCGTCATTAAATGGAGAAGAAGCTACCTCAGCGTCAGAAGACAACGCGGAGGAACTGGGGGTAGGATCGGCGAAAAAATCCCCAGAACTACCAGAAGACCCGATCGATAGGCTGTTAAACGAAGCCCTTCGAAAAAGCAAAGCTGTCCGAGAACGCGAACAGCCATATACTAAAAGGCTAAGCATCAACGTCAGGATGAAGAAGTTGCGGTAATGATGAGTCGTAAAGTAATCCAACCAAACCGAAGCGCACCTGCCACAAATAAGAGCATGATCAAGGCAAAGAAGCAGTTCGGTAAAGCCCTGTCCATGGGAATGAAGCTTCCACCTCTCGTAAGAAACACTCCCGGGGTCATATGCCTTGATGGAGAGGATTCACATCAAAACTACTGCCTATATCATCGGAGGGTTACCCACCCCACTGAAGAATGCAGTACCTTTAAGAAGTGGTGGCAAGAATATGTTGCCCATAAAAAACACTCCAATAGGATGAAGCGCGAAGCTCGTCGACAGCAAAAGAGTGCGACAAACGCGCATGAAGAAATGACTGGCAACTGTCATATGGTTGATACCAGTTCGGAAAGGGAAATACCCCAAGTTCCTACCATCGGGGGCGATTCAGAGGATGAAATAACCCTCAGCCATATCTTCAAGGACTCCACCTCCGAAAAATAAGAGGAGGAGAAGAACCGTGAGAATATTCAGCTGCGTAACCGCACCCTCCCTGAGAAGAACCTCGGACCTACAAATAAAGGTTCGAGCAAAAGAGACAAAGAAAAAGAAAAAATCCCTGAGGAAATCACCCTTGATGATGGAGTTATCAAAGAGCTTGCAGTAAGAGACCCCGCCTAAGAAAAATAAGGTTGATTATAACGTCCTGGCACATTTGAGGAAAATACCCTCACAACTGAGCATATTGGATGCTCTCCTCTTGTCCAAAGAAGTACGAGAGTCTCTGATCAAGGCATTACAAGAGCCCGATCAGTTCAAGATTTTCTCATAAAGAGAAGATAAAGGATGAGCTGGCAAAGGTCCACACGGCTAACGTTACATTCAGCGATACGCCTCCTTGGTACGTGCGAGCATAACCTCCCGTTATACGTCACTGGGTACTGCCACGATATTAAAATAGGGAAAATCCTTGTCGACAACGGATCCTCCTTCAACCTTCTCAATCTGAAAGTGCTGAAAGAGATATGCATGAATGTTCGGCACTTAGCTCGAGACAAAATTACCATCTCCGGGTTCGATTCACAGTCGTCACGGACGCTGGGGTCTGTAATACTGATGTTGCACTTCGGATCGCTCATCACTGACATCAAATTTCTCGTCATTGATGCCAAGAATTGCTATAACGCTTTGCTCGGCAGGCCCTAGCTGCATGAGTACAACGTCATCCCTTCTACACAACATCTGTGTATGAAGTATTTCAAGGATGGTTTGGAATGCACCGTCACATGCGAGCTAAATCCTTTCTCCAAAAACGAGGTCCGGAAATATAAAGACGCAAAGTACTTCCTACCAGAGTTCGAAGATATAGAAAGGGTCAAAAGCCAGAGGATAAACAGAAGTCCGTTGCCACCATCCTGATCTTTGGGAGCGATACCGAGGAAGATGAAGAAATAGTCTACTCGGGGCAACCCCAAGACAATAGGCCCGGACCATCTACTCCTATTTTTGGTCTTTGGCAGTAACTCTAAGGACGAGACCAATGCAGTATTCTCCATCCACCCGTTAGTGCAAACCCTCGACGATGCAGATCAGAGCTTGCAAATCAAAATGGCTCTGCCTCGACATTACAAGGAACTTGATGCGCTCCATACATACAGCGTACAAGAACTACAGATTTTCTACGTCCCTCCCAGGCGAAGAGGTGAAAAGGCGATCCTCTTTTACCAATCGAAAAAGACCAAAGGAGAAAAAGAAGTCTGGCATGGTGCCGATTTTGCGCTCGATGGGTTTTAACCGATCCGTCTACCAAGATACTACGCGGAGGGATTGAAAAGGCTGTTAAGACGCTAATGTGTACCCCTCGAACAAACTGTTCGACAAGCACAATTCTAGAAAAAGATTTGGGATATTCCCCAGACTCGGCAAAAGATTCCCAACAGGAAGATGGAGACAACAGGGCTCGGATACGTTCAGTCCAAGAAACGGGAGCAGTTCTACAGCTATCACGTCATAAAAAACTATCATGAAGGGGAAAACGCTCTTTCGAATGGCCGCGACATTGAAACAGAGCATGAGTCCGCTCTAAGAAAGTTAAGTTCGTCGACAAGCACAACAGCGAAATGACCATTTATGAAAAGACCAGGACATAGCGCCTCAATCAGCAATCTGTGGAGAAAGAAGACTACAATGCCTTTTATCCCCAGCCCGTTTTATGTCCTCGCATAAAGAAAAAATCCCGAAATAAAGGCAAAAACAGGACAAAGAGAGCAAACAATGTTCACAAACAATAAGGAAAATCTAAGAAGCCGCATTATCAAGAAAAATTCGGTTGGAACCCATCCTTTATAAAGATGATGGGTCGGGAATACTCCTTCCCTCAAGACAAGACAGGGAAAATATTCAACCTTGTCATGAAGTACCAAATGATGACGCTTCCGAAGTCTCGGCATCCCGAACAAATGAACGAGGTCCATCACCCAGATTATTCCTTCTATCACCGAGCAATAGGTCATCCCCTTGAAGACTTCTTCAGCTTCAAAGACAGGGTCAAAGACCAATATCAACAAGACATGTTTGCTTTATCCGACAGTTGGAAGGTAACCCCACCACAAAAGCATGTGCCGAAAAGGACCTATACCGTGAGGATAGGACCAGCTCAACATCAAAGATGGAAGCGAACCCGTACCTGCCATGTGATAACACTTTCAAAAGAGGGAGGGCACGAGGCGATAGATGACCCCTTCAGGTGCTTCGCAAATGAAGACGAAGTCGAGGTGATCTCCGAGTTTCCACCAACACCAAAAGAGCTGGAAGACGGGATATATACTACGGCGGACAATCTAAGGAAAATCAACTTAGGGACGGAAAATGAGCCGAGGCCAACATTCGTCAGCGAGCTACTATCTGAAAAACAGGTAGCCATATTAAAGGACGTGCTCCTGCAATATAAAGATTGCTTCGCATGGAACTATTCCGAGATGCCAGGTCTAGATCCAAAAGTAGCGGTACATAAACTGGCCATATCGCCAGACATAAAGCCTGTCAAACAGGCGTCAAGAAGAATGCGGCTCGAACTTGAGATGAGTATCAACGCTGAAGTCAAGAAACTAATCGACTCCGGCTTCATCCAAGAAGTTCAATATCCCGACCGGATTGCTAACATCGTTCCAAAGATGAAGAAAATGAGACGGTGCGCATCTGTGTGGACTTTTAGGACCTCAACAAAGCTTGCCCGAAGGATGATTTCCCAGTACCTATTACCGAGCTAATGATCGATAACATGTCTACCCATGAGGTCTTCTCCTTCATGGATGTATCTTCAGGATACAACCAAATAAAAATGCATCCTGAAGACCAAAAACATACCGCCTTCTGGACTCATATTCTGCTATAAGGTGATGCCTTTCAGTTTAAAGAATGCTGGCGCTACCTACCAGAGGGCCATGAGGAAGATCTTCGATGACCTCATCGATGAGATTGTCGAATACTACCTCGACGACCTTGTGGTGAAGAGCAAATCTTATGAGGAACATTGGGAACATCTAAATATAGTGTTCCAACGTCTTCGGAAGTATAATCTGAAGACGAATCCTCTAAAATGCGCGTTTAGAGTCTCCTCAGGCAAATTCCTAGGATTCATCATACGACACCGGGGTATCGAAATCGTTCCCCTAAAGATCAAGGAGATTATAGAAATTCCCATGCCAAAAACTCTCAAACAATTGCGATCCTTTCCAGGAAAGCTCGCATATATCCGGCGGTTCATAGCCAACCTCTCCGGAAAATATCGTCCCTATAGTCATCTGATGAAGAAAGAGACCCCGTTCGTTTGGGATCAAAAGTGCTAAAATGCACTAGACGAATCAAGCAATACCTGCAAAATCCACCGGTGTTGACCACTCCGGTTAAGGGAAAACCCCTTATCTTATATACAACAGCCCTTGAGGGTTCTCTAGGCGTGCTATGGGCTCAAGAGAACGATCAGAGAAAGGAAAGAGCTTTGTACTATTTGAGACGAGTTCTCCTAGAGGCAGAACACAACTACTGCCCCATCGAAAAGCATTGCCCGACACTGATCTTCGCGATAACGAAGCTCAGACATTACGCCTTGGCACATGAGATCCATCTTATATCGAAGGTGAATCCGCTCAAATATGTGATATCAAGGGCCATATTAACAGGAAGGCTTGCCAAGTGGGCCCTCCTCCTGATAGAGTTCTCGATAACGTATCAACCTCTCAATGCAGTGAAAGGCCAGGCCATCGCCGATTTTCTTGCAGAGTATCCGATACCAGTCGACTCCCCCTTAAATTGCGAGTTACCGAATGAATATGCGTTCGACACAAACGAAGGAGAGAAGGAAGAAAATGATTCCCGATGGGAACTCTACTTTGATGGAGTATCTTCCATGAAGAGGCGAAAGCAAAACACCCCTATAATCAAAGCCGGGGTGGGCCATATCTTTATGACTCCACAAGAAGGGATAATGCGTTATGACCTTTCCTTAACGAAGCCGAGTATGAATCTTTGATAGCAGGTTAAAAGATCGCTGTCGACATGGGAATCAAAGACCCCCTCATATATGGAGACTCCCAGATGATCGTTAGCCAAGTAAATGGCGACTATCAGACGTGCAAGCTAGAGCTAATAAGGTATGGCGAAAGAGTGCAACAACTGTTGACACAAGTCCCCTCATACATCCTGGAGAGTATACCGTGTGTAGAAAATTACGAGATGGATGCGTTGGCCAAATTATGTAAGGAATTCGCCGACGAAGACCTCGATGACGTAAAGATCATCGTGCAAAGCCGCAAGATCCTCGCGCCAACAGAAATATCTTCGAAAGACTTAACAGAGCCATCCGAAGGAAAAGAAACGACCGAACAAGTAGCCCTTCAAATAGAGGATGAAGAAAAGGTCAAGGATTGGAGGGAAGTCTTCATAGACAACTTCAAATCCTATCAAACGCCCAAAAACGCATCGTCTCAACATCAGCTCATGAAACGAGCTTTGTCTTTCGCCTTCGTCAATGATACTCTATATAAGAGATCGTTCGACTGTTTGTGGCTAAGATGCCTGGGGCCGGAAGAAGCAAAGAAAGTCATCTAAGAAACTCACGACGGACTCTGTGGTTCTCACCAAGCTGGGCCAAAAATGAAGCTGAAGATCAAAAGAATGGGTAATTATTGGCCCATAATGATTCGGGACTGCCTCGAATATGTGAAGCAGTGTCACTCGTGCTAAATTCATGGGGACTTCATCTACCAGCATCCAAACCAGCTACACCTAACAGTAGCTAGTTGGCCGTTCGAAATGTGGGGAGCCTATATAATTAGCCCCATTGAACCAGCATCGTCCAAAGGACATCGGTTCATATTGGCAACGACCGACTACTTTTCTAAGTGGGCAGAAGCAATATCACTAAGGGAGGTGAAGACGGAGTATATCCTCCATTTCTTCAGGACACATGTTATCTACCGGTTCGGCACTCCGCGACGAATTATCTCGAATAATGGGCCATGTTTATCGCCGAAAGACGCGACCGGTATGTTAGGACGTCTGGCCTGAATTTTGGGGGCAGATGCTATTTGGATTTATCCGTCCATCTCTCCGAAGATGGCAAGTTGATTTATGGCACCGTGCATCGGAGGTTTGGGCCGATGTGGTCGTAGTAGCAGACTTCGTCAGATTCCCCTCGTTGGCGAGGGGTTTTTGATTGTGGGGACGCTCTTCCTGTAGGGTTCCTAGGCACTCTAGTAAGGTCTCACAAGGCATCGAACATGACAATTTAAAATTTTTGGTGCCGAGAAACCCTAGACTACGGATCTTAAACTAGATGTTTAGGCGAAATGAAAACTTAGTTAACACTTAACTACTGGGATACGGAAATTACAACCTTTGTAGATCCGGATATCCATCTCCACGGCTCCGCAAGGGCGTCCTCTCTCTGTCCATCTTGAAGCTTGAACTCTCGTGACGGCTTCATCGGAGAAACGTGCGGAATAGGTCGTCGGCTTCGTGTCAAAGACGATCTACGTCGAGGTTGCACAAACTAAAGCTCCGACTTCACAAACTTGTGAAACTTGTGAAGTAAACACCCAAAACAACTTGGCAAGAGGTAGAGGGTGAAGAAATAGGAGGTGGGTTCACTTTAGAATTTGATTTATCTCACTAGATCTCAAGTTGCCATTGTTGTAGCAAGCTTGAAGAAGAAGAAGAAGATGAAGATGAAGCAAGAATAATAAGTCTTTTCTATTTTAAAAAATAAAACTAATATGAATACTTATCATATCTTGACCATGGTCAAGTGTAGAGATTAAACCAAGGTTAGTAAGTGTGGTTAGGGTTAAGGATGAGATAAGGATGGTGGACTTTGTCAAAGCTTCATGAAGCTTCAACATAGCTCCAAAATAAGCCACCATTCTTAACTTAATCCTTTCAAATAAATAAACAAATAAATAAATGAGAAACCAAAACCCTAATCATCACTTAACCATGGTTTAACCCTTTACACTTAATCACATTATCAAGTATCATCAAACATGATACAAAGTAGTGCACTAAAGCATATCACATATACAATGTGCATCAAGTGAGAAAAATCCGTTTAAAGTGAACCAATACTAGTTAATGCAATGCAATATATCAAATATATAATTATGCATTAAATCATTAAATCAACATTTGATTCAATGATCCGGTCATGTCGCACATAACCGACTAGAATCTAATGTATCGATTTATCGAATCAATGATTCGATAACTAGGTCATATCGAATATAACCAATCGAAACATATATCGCGAGAATGAAATGCGGTATCATATACACGCATTATTCTCGGTCCTGCACATATCTCATATGCGCTCCTATTTCGTTTCGCTTGAGCCAGGAAACCTCTGTGTAGGACTCTAAAGACTCGTCAATACGCCGGTAGCAGATGATGATCATATCAAGCACCCACAAGCCGCAAGCGGTCTGCTAAACGTAACGGCCACCCGGGTATTGAGCGATCAGAAGATCGACGAGCTAGCCCGCTCACACTCCTGCGAATCCGACCAGTAACACTTACCGTACAGTCCGGTCTCTTCGTCTGATACGTCGCATATCAAGTCTAGGTGTGGTATACGTCAGACCCCAATAACCCGATAAGTCGTGCCAATGTGAGGCTCGTAACGGGTCGAGAAACTACTGGTAACACTTACCAGTAAATCTCTGATCAGCCCTGGCCTGGGACTTCCCTGCTACGGCCAATCGAGCACAGCGCAACATCAACTCCCAATACCGGGAGAGACGAAACCCCTCCTATCGCTCATTGCCTTCATGTGACTCGGGATTTTACCCAAAGACCACCGTTTTGCATGCCCTCATGGACGTGGTAAGGTGGAGATCAAAGCACAGTGGGAATCACACAAGACTCTATGACGATCTCGGGTCTACAGACTAACCTGTACAAGTATCACCTGAGAACTGCCATCTGACGTGAGGTATAATACCATCTGGGAGTTCTCGGCGAGTCCGTCCAGTGTACCCAGTCTCCACTGAGCACCCGTATACCATCTCTGATGTCAAACACCAATGGATATGGGATCATCCATCGCCCATCATATGGGTCGAGAAGCGTATACGCTAGTCTACACTGGTATATCGATGCCCCGTCTCGATACACCCACGACTAGGGACCTTGAAGGATGTACTTATGGACTACAATGTCCCCACTAGTATGATCTGCATCATAGTCTAGGTAGTCAAGTACAAATCCTAAGGGCTTTACCAACATGTAGCTATAAGACAGTATAAAGAAACTAGTGTACATGTTAAGATAAATAGCAACCAGATAGCATACTATCATGTCGAGCAAGAAAGTCATCTCTATATATGTCCAAGCATCCAATATAATATACATCATCTGTACAATACTGGCCTCTAGGGCATACATACAACTAACAATCTCCCACTTGCACTAGGGCCAGCTGCTGTAGTATCTCATACCGAGCATCCCGAAGAGTCTCTCAAACTGTATCTGGGGAATGGCCTTCGTGAGTGGATCCTCCGTGTTGTTCTTCGTGTCAACCCTCCTGACCTCGATCTCCCGGCGATCAACTATCTCCCGGATCAGGTTATACCGCCTCAGAATATGCCTGGATCGCTGATGGGACCTGGGTTCCTTGGCCAAAGCCACCGCTCCATTGTTATCGCAATACAAAGGTATTGGATGCTCAATGGATGGAACCACTCCAAGTTCAGTAATGAACTTCTTGACCCAGACAGCTTCTTTAGCAGCATCGTTGGCAGCGATGTATTCAGCCTCCATCGTCGAGTCTGCCACGGTTTCCTGCTTGGAACTCTTCCAGCTAACCGCCCCTCCGTAAAGGGTAAAGACAAAACCCGACTGCGACTTAGAGTCGTCCTTATCACTCTGGAAGCTGGAATCGGTAAAGGACTCCATTTAGAGTTCTCCGTTACCATGCACCAAGAACATATCTCTAGTCCTTCGCAAGTACTTGAGAATGCTCTTCATAGCTGTCCAGTGACTCTCTCCAGGATCAGCTTGATACCTGCTCACTACACTTAGTGAGTATGCTACATCGGGTCTGGTACATAGCATCGCATACATGATAGAGCCTACTGCCGAAGTATAGGGTATCCCTTGCATGCGAGCTCTCTCCAAATCAGTCTTGGGAGACATCTCTTTGGAGAAAGTGACTCCAGAGATTGTGGGCAAGTTCCCACGCTTGGACTCTTCCATACTAAACCTCTTTAGTATGGTGTCAATGTACCTGGATTGGGACAATCCCAAAATCCGTTTGGATCTATCTCTATAGATCCTAATTCCCAATATGCAGGAGGCATCACCAAGATCTTTCATCGAGAATCTTTGTGATAAGAAGAGCTTGACCGATTGCAGCATAGGAATATCATTTCCTATCAAGAGTATGTCGTCCACGTACAATACGAGGAAGACAACCTTACTCTCTGCCACCTTCTTGTAGATACAAGGTTCATCTGGATTTTTGACGAAATCAAACTCTTTGATAACGACGTCAAAGCAGATGTTCCAACTCCACGATGCTTGCTTTAATCCATAAATGGATTTAAGCAGCTTGCACACCTTCCCGCTGCTCCCACTGTCTACGAAGCCCTCTGGCTGAGTCATGTACACGCACTCTTCTAAATCACCATTTAGAAAGGCGGTCTTAACATCCATTTGCCAGATTTCGTAGTCATGAAAGGCAGCAATGGCAAGCATGATTCGGATGGATTTAAGCATAGCCACTGGAGAAAAGGTCTCGTCATAGTCCACACCTGGTCTTTGACGAAAACCCTTTGCTACAAGTCTAGCTTTGAAAGTCTCCACTTTCCCATTTACACCAAGTTTCTTCTTAAAGATCCACTTGCTCCTAATGGGTTTTACCCCTTCAGGAGCAACTTCCAAAGTCCATACTTTGTTGGTGTACATGGAATCCATCTCGGACCGCATAGCATCCAGCCATTTCACTGAGTCCCCACTCGTGATGGCCTGCTCGAAGCTAGTTGGGTCATCATCCTCCATGATGCAATCCTCACTACCACCATCAATGAGAAAACCATAGTATCTCTCAGGTGGACGAGAAACCCTACTAGATCGGCGGAGAGGCTGGGGTAGTCGGGCACCACTGAATCCTCTGGTTCCACTAAATCTTCAGTTTGAGTTTGTGTTGCTGGAATTTCTTCCAGTTCTACCTCATCGCCACTAATTTCTTTTGCAAGAAATTCCTTTTCCAAAAAGGTGGCATGGCGAGAAACAAACACTTTTTGTTCCTCTGTATGGTAGAAAAGATATCCATGTGAATGTTTGGGATATCCCACAAACTTGCATAGAACTGACCGTGCCTCGAGTTTGTCCGGATTTTGCCTTTTGACATAGGCCGGGCAACCCCATATCTTAACTCGTTTAAGACATGGTCTCTTCCCACTCCATATCTCATATGGTGTGGTAGGTACAGATTTAGATGGAACTTGATTCAATAGGTATGCTGCTGTCTCCAGCACATGACCCCAGAAGGAAATAGGTAACTCAGCTGTACTCATCATAGAGCGCACCATATCTAATAGGGTGCGGTTCCTCCGCTCCGATACACCGTTGTGCTGTGGTGTATATGGAGGAGTTAGCTGAGAGAGAATCCCATTCTCTTTTAGGAAGTCCAGGAATTCATTGCTCAAGTATTCACCTCCCCGATCTGATCGAAGGATTTTAATACTTTTTCCGGTTTGGTTCTCGACTTCTTGTTTATATTCTCTAAATTTCTCAAAAGCTTCTGATTTGTGTTTCATCAGGAACACATATCCGAATCTAGAGAGATCGTCAGTGAATGTAATGAAGTACGAAGAACCATCCCTGGCATGTGTAGACATGGGACCGCATACATCACTATGTATCAGTCCTAAGAGTTCGGTAACTCTTTCTCCGTGTCCCGTAAACGGAGTCTTGGTCATCTTGCCTTTGAGACATGACTGGCAAGTGTCATAGGATGAAAATTCAAACGGATTTAAATATCCATCCTTATGCAACTTAGCTAGTCGTGTCGCATTGATGTGACCCAGTCTACAATACCACAAGAAGGATTCGTTGAGTTCAGAACTCTTCCTCTTGTGTGTATTTGTTATGCTCAGAACTGTTGATTGATTTAGAACAAAAATGCCATTGCACAACGTGCCTGATCCAACCAACTTTTGGTCACGGAAAATGTTCATAACATTGTCCTGCAATACAAAATTATATCCCTCTTTACTCAATAAAGAAACCGATATAATGTTGCATATCAGGTTCGGCATGTAATAGCATTCGTTCAGAACCAATGTATTACCAGTTGGTAATACAAGGTGATATTCTCCGACAGTCTTAGCTGCAACAATTGCACCATTTCCAATTCTAATGTCTTTATCACCTTCTCCAAGTTCTCTACCTTTCCTAAGCCCATATAACTGATTACATATATGGGATCCTGACCCGGTATCCAATACCCAGGACGTAGAGCAAATGGAGAAACAGTTCTCAGTAACGAACACACCCGAAGAAAATGCATCATCATGTACTTTCTTCATTCGGGTGGCATGGGAATCCTGGTATTCCCCTATATCCTGTTCAGTCCTATAACTCTTATAGGAAAGAACGGAACCAACGTTCCCCAGTACAGTATAACATGCGGGTTCGGTCAATACATCCATTTTATTATCTTTATTAAGGCATGAAATGGTCGCTACCTGGAGAGAGAGAGAAGAAAACACTTTAGCGTAAGCTCGTGCAAGATCAGATTGGTTATTATCTTATCTAATCAGGATGACTCCCACTGCTTTTTATCAAATTTTCCTCCAAACCCTAAAAGGAAAGACTAGCCGGGATTAATTACACACTATAAGTTCGCCAATCTTTCAGCCAGGCCAGTGTCGGTACTTTGAGGGAGGTCCCCCATGCTTTCGCACGAACCTAATTAATGTAAACCTCGTTTTCCCAGAGGCGTAACCCCGTTGACACCTTTCTAGACACCTACTTGATTGGCTAATTGCAATGTGTAAAACTCTCCCAGGAGTAACTCTTACTCGCAGCGGGTATCGGGATCCAACTATCTCATAGTAGGTATGCAATCTCATTGCAAATTTCAACACTTGAAATTCCCGATAATATTTTGCCCCTAGTGTCCTATGACCTTGACAAAGGCCAACAAATCACAGGATGCTAGTCAAGTTCAACCCGTCATTTCTTGATTGAATCAAACCCACCCGCACGACCCTTGACAAAGGCCAACAAGGTCGTACCA
The DNA here is from genome assembly GCA_030015575.1 of Agapanthus africanus. NCBI lineage: Eukaryota > Viridiplantae > Streptophyta > Magnoliopsida > Asparagales > Amaryllidaceae > Agapanthus > Agapanthus africanus. The sequence continues at coordinate 870,226,790 of JASDDO010000022.1, read as the reverse complement.
CTACCCTGAAACAATCTGCATCATATGCATAAACAGATAAGCACTATTCAGCTACCGCACACTACGCCTTGACAAAGGCCAACAAACGCAGCACGAATACTAAACAGTCTTTATCTGAAATGACGGAGGGCTACGCAGGTTTTTCATAAAAACCATGAGCGTAATGAACTTGATATCGTTGTAGAATCAAATGATGTTTTGAAATGGAGTGATTTTGAGGCTTTTCTAGTTTTGCTAAAGGAGTCACTCCCGGTGAAGGGATCTCGGTCCTTTCCTCATCGAATGAGGTGCGGGATATATCATATATATCGCTGTGCAAAGCAAAAACGCAAAAGCAGTCAAAAGCAAACCAAGTGTGTAGCATCTGCCAGTTATTGCTAAAGGAGTCACTCCCGGTGAAGGGATCTCGGTCCTTTCCTCATCGAATAAGGTGCGGGGTATATCATATATACCGCTGTGCAAAGCAAGAACTGTAGCTACCTGTTTTATTTTAAAATCTGATTCTACAACATCATAGGTTTCTTTTCTTTCATTAATCACATTAATGAAGTCCCATCATTTAAATACCTAAACATCACAGATAGATATGACGTACACTTATGCCATCTGCATTCTCCTCGATGTCCCCTCGTGCACCGTTAGGTTAGGTAACTAACGACAGAGCGGGACAGGGCTAGCGCGGGTGTAAAACATAAGTAACGTCTATATAATATATCATATATACTATATACTTTATCCATCACAGAATCACATCACAGATATCGTAGCAGAATAAACATATGAAATATTGGATATACTAGGACGTCCGTGTTTTCAATACGAGCCAGTATAAAACACGGATTCCACGGTCGTGATGAATAGCCAATCCCACACCCCTAGACCCCTACGAGAGCGGCAAGCAACCCTGCCAATCCTAGGGTTAGGAGACCCGGACTCGACTCCTCGAGTTGGTCTCCCACTGGACCCCAGAACCCGGTTACTTGTGCTCCCCTCCTTGGGTCTATCCTAATGCGGAAAAGTAAATAATATACAAAGGGTGACAACTTCCGCTACCTGGAAGCACCCCAAATAAAAGAATATTACATACAAGTTTTTACATGAATGAAAATGAAAAACACTCATCTCACATAAAAACCCCCGGCTATTCGAACACGACGATCCAATATAACATATCCAGCAACACATAACATCACATGTCATCAACGTAAGTAAGTATGCATACCCCAATTGTCGTTGACGTATAGCAACGAAACCGGCGATATGAACATACTACACTTACGGTCACAGAAAAGAAAGTGTAAAACTACAACAATTGGAATCCGCAACTTCTTTAGACATCGCATGCCTAACAGATATAAATCCCGCATTTTAGTCACATTATCGAAAACTCTTTTCAATATCATATGGGACTAAATTGCTAGATTTATAACATTCATTCAGTTATCTCATAACTACTTGTGAATTCCAATTATTGTATCACATTCCAGATAAATAGAATATATTAAACTTTCCGATCGAACATTCGAACACCCAAGTTTTCCCAATACAGATCAACACATGAAATAAGTCTAACAACATTCAGTTCGTACCTCAGTACCAACGGTCCAGCCGTAGAAGGGTCAAGCCAACGCCTCACATGTGGCACGCCGTACTGCCCCAAACCCGAAGGTTCAAAGGGCAGTTCAAGACGGTCACATATTCGAGTTAAGGTTTGTGTCTTCTAGAGGGACCATCGCGTTACTTGCACTACTCAGAACGTCTTTTAACCACAGAAAAATCCAACACTTGGAATTATTCCGGCAGGGGAAAACCTGGGTATTTATATCCGGTCGAACTCTTTAACATATTCTACAGTTATCTGGAAAAACACTTAGACAAAGTTTGATATTCCGATCGAATTGTCGATTCCCAATATAACCCCAGAGCACTCAACCTTTAAATCAATTTAAAAATACCCAGAAAACTCACCAGAATTTATCAGGTATTACTGTGCAGAGAAAATTGGATGACGTCACTATATGGCCGCGGAACAGCGGCAGAAGCCATGCTTATGCCGCGTTTCCGCGGCTAAAGTAACTGTTCATGGGAAACATTTTACACAGTAATTCTTAGAATTCTTTGGTGAATTTTTTAAGCATTTTAAATATCAAAAATTCCCTGATTTCATGAAATGTCCAGAGAGCTCTTGGGAATCGGGGTTTCGGGTTCGTCCGGACTTCAAACTCCGTTAAACTTCGCCTAAGGCTCTAGCTAGGCTCTGATACCACTGTAGGGTTCCTAGGCACTCTAGTAAGGTCTCACAAGGCATCGAACATGCCAATTTAAAATTTTTGGTGCCGGGAAACCCTAGACTACGGATCTTAAACTAGATGTTTAGGCGAAATGAAAACTTAGTTAACACTTAACTACTGGGATACGGAAATTACAACCTTTGTAGATCCGGATATCCACCTCCACGGCTCCGCAAGGGCGTCCTCTCGCTGTCCATCTTGAAGCTTGAACTCTCGTGACGGCTTCATCGGAGAAACGTGCGGAATAGGTCGTCGGCTTCGTATCAAAGACGATCTACGTCGAGGTTGCACAAACTCAAGCTCCGACTTCACAAACTTGTGAAACTTGTGAAGTAAACACCCAAAACAACTTGGCAAGAGGTAGAGGGTGAAGAAATAGGAGGTGGGTTCACTTTAGAATTTGAATTATCTCACTAGATCTCAAGTTGCCATTGTTGTAGCAAGCTTGAAGAAGAAGAAGAAGATGATGAAGATGAAGCAAGAATGATAAGTCTTTTCTATTTTAAAAAATAAAACTAATATGAATACTTATCATATCTTGACCATGGTCAAGTGTAGAGATTAAACCAAGGTTAGTAAGTGTGCTTAGGGTTAAGGATGAGATAAGGATGGTGGACTTTGTCAAAGCTTCATGAAGCTTCAACATAGCTCCAAAATAAGCCACCATTCTTAACTTAATCCTTTCAAATAAATAAACAAATAAATAAATGAGAAACCAAAATCCTAATCATCACTTAACCATGGTTTAACCCTTTACACTTAATCACATTATCAAGTATCATCAAACATGATACAAAGTAGTGCACTAAAGCATATCACATATACAATGTGCATCAAGTGAGAAAAATCCGTTTAAAGTGAACCAATACTAGTTAATGCAATGCAATATATCAAATATATAATTATGCATTAAATCATTAAATCAACATTTGATTCAATGATCCGGTCATGTCGCACATAACCGACTAGAATCTAATGTATCGATTTATCGAATCAATGATTCGATAACTAGGTCATATCGAATATAACCAATCGAAACATATATCGCGAGAATGAAATGCGGTATCACATACACGCATTATTCTTGGTCCTGCACATATCTCATATGCGCTCCTATTTCGTTTCGCTTGAGCCAGGAAACCTCTGTGTAGGACTCTAAAGACTCGTCAATACGCCGGTAGCAGATGATGATCATATCAAGCACCCACAAGCCGCAAGCGGTCTGCTAAACGTAACGGCCACCCGGGTATTGAGCGATCAGAAGATCGACGAGCTAGCCCGCTCACACTCCTGCGAATCCGACCAGTAACACTTACCGTACAGTCCGGTCTCTTCGTCTGATACGTCGCATATCAAGTCTATGGGTGGTATACGTCAGACCCCAATAACCCGATAAGTCGTGCCGATCTGAGGCTCGTAACGGGTCGAGAAACTACTGGTAACACTTACCAGTAAATCTCTGATCAGCCCTGGCCAGGGACTTCCCTGCTACGGCCAATCGAGCACAGCGCAACATCAACTCCCAATACCGGGAGAGACGAAACCCCTCCTATCGCTCATTGCCTCCATGTGACTCGGGACTGTACCCAAAGACCACCGTTTTGCACGCCCTCATGGACGTGGTAAGGTGGAGATCAAAGCACAGTGGGAATCACACAAGACTCTATGACGATCTCGGGTCTACAGACTAACCTGTACAAGTGTCACCTGAGAACTGCCATCTGACGTGAGGTATAATGCCATCTGACGTGAGGTATATTACCATCTGGGAGTTCTCGGCGAGTCCGTCCAGTGTACCCAGTCTCCACTGAGCACCCGTATACCATCTCTGATGTCAAACACCAATGGATATAGGATCATCCATCGCCCATCACATGGGTCGAGAAGCGTATACGCTAGTCTACACTGGTATATCGATGCCCCGTCTCGATACACCCACGACTAGGGACCTTGAAGGATGTACTTATGGACTACCATGTCCCCACTAGTATGATCTGCATCATAGTCTAGGTAGTCAAGTACAAATCCTAAGGGCTTTACCAACATGTAACTATAAGTCAGTATAAAGAGACTAGTGTACATGTTAAGATAAATAGCAACCAGATAGCATACTATCATGTCGAGCAAGAAAGTCATCTCTATATATGTCCAAGCATCCAATATAATATACATCATCTGTACAATACTGGCCTCTAGGGCATACATACAACTAACACTTCCCTCTAGGCGCAAGCCCCTATAGTTAATTGTGTTGCGGTAACCACTTTCTCCTGCTCCAGAAGGTCACTTCGTGTCGTGTGTGTTTGTTTTATTTTTGGTTGCCCGTGGATTGTATACGGAGACTAATTTGTGTTGTCGCCCGTAGAGCGTGGATTAGTCCAAATCCGTATTTTCTTAGATTTGGATTTAGTTTAATTTAAGGATCGTTAACCTTGTTTGAGATTAATATCAACTTAAATATTTTTTAAGGATACATTAATCCGATATTGGACTAAGATCTACTTAACGGGGGTTCGGGATCATTTTCGATCCAACAGAAGAGCATTTGGGCCCTATCGTTTTGGTTTAAGAACATTACGGTCCATAGCTAGTTTAAGGACATTACGGTCCAAGAGCTAGTTTAAGGACATTATGGTCCATAGAGTTTTTAGTTTAAGGACATCATAGTCCATAGAGTTTAAGAACATCATAGTCCATAGATTTTGGCTCATCGGTTTGGGGGTACGCCAAGAGTTATTGGTTATCGGGACCCGCCACCTCGCTGAAGACGTTGAAGGACTACAACGACATATATCAGAGGTGTGGGGAGATGTACTCTTAAACCAATGTCGATTAGGAGATATATAGTCGGGTCTGGGACTAATTCCAATTTAGAGAAATTGTGAGCAAAAGGGCTCGGTTGATATGAATTAGGGATTTTTGGCAAACTTGGGCTCATTCCACTCAGTTTTGAATAAAGTGTTGAACAATTGTTTGGGCCCGGTCCCTATTATTGCAACAATGCCGAGCATTGATATGGGCTCTGTCTCTCACCCTATTTCTTTGTTTTTTATGGAGTGTTAAACACTCTTTATGGTGTTGGGCTCTATGGGCAGAAAGTTTTATATTAAACAGCATCCACGTGAGGGACACGTGAGGCGCTTGGCGCCAGCCAATGAGTGTAGAGCACTCTTTATTTCAGCAGCACCCACGTGAGGGGCACGCGAGGCACTCGGCGCCGGGCGCCCATTGCTGAGTGCTAAGCACTCTTTATTTCAGCAGCACCCACGTGAGGGGCACGTGAGGCGCGAGGCGCTGGGCGCCAATCATTGAGTGCTAAGCACTTTTTATTTCAGCAGCGCCCACGTGAGGGGCACGTGAGGCGCTCGGCGCTAGTTCCTTCTTTATGCATTTTTCTGAAGAGTTCTATTCTTTGTTCTCCCATGGATCTTCAATCCCCAAGAACAAATTCATCCCTACGAGAATTAAATTCTCATTTGTGGGAGACTTGTCTCATGGATCTCAGATCCAGGGAAAGAACTATGTTCTTTTATAAGGGTTAAACCCTTGGGTACGTAGATAAGATACTATGATCTCTATTTACCTTGAAGAAAGTTCTTCATCTTTCTTCTCTCTTCAAGCTCTTTTTGCTTGCTCTTCTTTTTGAACTTTTAAATTTTATGGGGGGGGGCTTCTCTCTCTTTGTGTTGTATATTCTGTGTAAGACTTGAAGTCTTGGGGCCTTTATATAGTGGAGTCAGATTTGTTGATTCAGTTAAGGAAATCTATCGTTGAGAGATTTCTTAATCGATTTAGGGATTTTATCCGCCGTCGGATCTTTAATCCAAGGACTTCTGTTTCACAGAAGATATTTTTCTTGTTTTTAAAAAGATTGGGAAAATATTTTTCCATACAGAGCTTATTCTGTATCTTGGTGATTTTTAATCACCATTGGATCTTTGATCCAACAGTGCTCTGATTTACAGAGCATAATCTTTCTTGTTTAGAAATATTGGGAAAATATTTTCCCATACAGAGCTTATTCTGTATCTTGGTGATTTTTAATCACCAATGGATCTTTGATCCAACGGTGCTCTGATTTACAGAGCACAATCTTTCTTGTTTAGAAAGATTAGGAAATATTTTCCTATACAGAGCTTATTCTGTATCTTGGTGATTTTTAAACACCATTGGATCTTTGATCTAATGGTGCTCTGATTTACAGAGCACAGTCTTTCTTGTTTAGAAAGATTTGGGGAGTATTTCCTCTATCAGACTTTAATTCTGTGCTCTGATGATTTATCATCTCCATTGGATTTTTGATCCAACGGCAGAGAACTTTTAGTTCTAGCGCCAGCGCCCTCGTGCAAGGCACATGAGGCGCTGCCTCAGAGTTTCTGACTCTTGGCGCAGGCGCTCTCGTTCAAGGCACATGAGGCGCTACCTCAGAGTTTCTAACTCTTGGGGCTGGCGCCCTCGTGCAAGGCACGTAAGGCGCTTCCTCTTTTCAAATTTTGAACAGAGTTTTTCTTTTTTATTGGGGGGTTGGAAGTTGGATCGTCTTCCCATGCCTATAAGTAGGGTCTCTGGCCCTTGAGATGACTGCTTGTTCATCTTCTTCCTTTCTTGTTTCTGAGAATTTAATTCTCCCCTTAGAGCTTAGATCTCTTCCTAAGGAAATTCCTTTTAGAGTTAGAACTTTGCCCAAATTTGGTAAGGATCGAACCTATTAACAGAGCTTTGCTCTTCTTAGATCATAGATCTAAAGAAATCTTTTTTAGGGTTTCTTTAAACCGTTAATTAGAACAGATCTTTGCTCTTCTTAGATCATAGATCTAAAGAAATCTTTTTTTAGGGTTTCTTAACCCGTTAATGAAGAACTTTAGAGTATTTAGGATTTCTACTTCAGATCTTTAAAGATCTTGGGGTTTTATAGAGCATGGCTCTTAGCAATTTTTTGGGGAATTTTATTCCCTTCTTAATTGACAGATGTAAATTCTGTTTGCAGAGCACTGCACTCGAGGGAGTTCAACTCCTTGGCCCAATGAGTCTCTCATTAAATAAGGATCCTTTTTAGGATTTCCTCCTTAATGAGTGACTGTTTTATCAATGATAAGCCGTCACTTTCATTTGGTGGGTCCCCCTTGGTCCCTTTCTCCTGCATTACAGTGTGGTACAATTTTAATGTACCAAGTGTCAGAATTTGTAATGTAGTATTGACATCCAACCCTCATTTCTTTTCGCACAGGTATTATGTCTTTTGACTCTTCTTTCCTATCCGTTCGCCCAGAGAGTGCATACGCCGACGCGCCCGTGGATCGGGAAGTTTTTGCACCGATTAAAGATCATGATCCGGAGCAGAAGTCACTTCACTTATGGGGGTTGTGGTACAACCAAATTATTCGGGGTTGGCTCAGTTTCTCTGGTGCGGCGCCTTCAGAGCCAATTTCCGCCATTCATTATGCTGACTCGCCCCAAGTGAATCACGCTGTGGAGGAGGTTACCTGGACTACGGAGGGACGCCTCCAGCCCTCTATAGGCTCGATACCTGTACAGCCGCCGATGGCTTTAGATATTCTGGGGTGGCGCATATGTCAAGACGAGTCGCGCTCTTGGGGACATGTATACATGATAGGCTTGACTCCTCGCCATTCAGCCGGATACTTGCAGTGGGCTCGATACATCTTGTCGGCCAAAAAGCCGCTGCTGCTGAAGCTTGGGTTGTACCCCGCTATCTACGCGTCTCTTTTTCAGTGTCTCACGCCTCACGTATGGTGGGTCAAGGCTTTCTTGGAACAGTGGAATATCCCGACTCACACATTCTTTTATCGGAACGGGAGGTTTCGATCTCCTTGGAAGAATTTGCAGAAATTTCAGGCCTACCCGTCAGAGGGGAACATTACGAGGAAATACTTCTCCCTAACGAGTACATATTCACCACTAAATCAGTGGTGATGGGTTTCACTCCGGAGAATGCTATTCAACATCGAATCCTAAGCGTAATCAAGGTGTTGAACATTTACGAGAGTCTGTTTCTTGAGTCCGGAGGGCACGGAGTCAGCTTCGTAGATTTCATCGCTCGCTTTCTTCGCCCAGAAGCCTTGTCGAAACAAGCCACGAAATTCTCCAAGCTTGACGATCCCTTTGGTTTTGGTTTGGACAACCAGCCGACAGCGGAAGCGGATCAACGGAATTTCTTCATCCCAGACACCCCGGTCGTACCCTTTGCAGAGCTCGCAGCTTCAGACGTCGACGAAGAGACCTTCTTTTTGGGGTTCCTCGGCCTATGGTTAAGCTAGTTTGTGCTCCCAATGCACCCTCGCTATATGAGGCCATCCGTCTTCTATCCGGCTCACCGAATGGTTGCCGGGACGCGAGTGGCCGTCGGGATCGCTGGGCTGACTCACCTGTATCATGTCCTAAGCTTAGCGGCAGACACCACTCAGCTGGGAGTACAACCCATACATCTCCCGTTGCACTATTTCACGTCATGGATCGAGATGCATGTGCTTAGTGCTTTTGGTGTCCACGAACGGCCCCGTTTCTATGACAGCTATAATTTCCCCTGGGTTATGTCTCTAGTTGATGCTTCTACTTTAGATCCGTCACAGCGAGAGGCTCGGCGTCTGGTCCTTCGCCGCGTATGGTCGGGGATAGCATGACTTTCATCGATAGGGTCTTAACTATCGGCAAGGAATCCACTAAAGCGGTACAGCCGCTGCGCGATACCTTCAAAGACGGGGCTCCTACATTGAAGGCTCGGGAGATTCTGCATTTGTATTCAATCAGGCCGGGCTTTTTAGTGTTCAGGCAGAACGACTCGGCGCTGTTCATGAGGTACAACCCGTACCGTTTTGCTCAACAGTCGGGTTACGATCAGGGTGTCCCGCTTGAGGCTTATTTAGCTGAGCCAGTTGCTTCGAAAGAGGGTATCCGCAGCGCGCTGCACCATTTTATACGGCTAAATACTGGGTCCAACTTTCTCATCAGTGAGCCGACCTACGTTCCGAAAGCCTCAAACGCATACGTGACGTGACACCAGCATGCGACGGGTGCTGTAGGGAAGAAAGGCAGTTATTGCTCGATCGCAAGGGTGCGGTCCCTGCTGGTAATCCAGCAGTTCCCTTGAAGCGACGGACCACCGTTCATCCTTCCCTAAGAGAAGCTGCTGCGGTTATGGTCCCACGCGCCTTTCTTGATAAGCCTCTACCCCATACTCCTGTAGAAACGGTAGCTGTAGTGTCCCCGGAGTCTGGCGTTGGTGTAGAAATCGGGACCCACCGCCTAAAAATGCCCGTTAAGCGTAAGCTCTTGCCATCGGCTGCCGGCGCTTGCTCACAAAAGAAGAAGAAGTCGTCGTTTTCTGCCGACTCCATATTTGGCCAGGAGCCACATGCCCGTTACAGCGAGGGTTTGTACGAGTATGGGACCAATGAGGGTTTATTCATCACGCCTGCGAATGATACTGATCTCCAGGCTGCCCTTGTGGCTTTCAAGCGACTGGCTCGCAATGAAGCGGCGCTGATAACTTTCTAGAAGTCGGGTATATTTCAGTTATATTCTTTCGCGGCTGTCTTCTTTTATTATGCTTCTTCCGACGCTTTCTTCTTCACCAGGTATTTCTGCTGAAGAGGCTCTCACGGCTTCCATCAAGACATTCGAAGAGGAAGAGAGGCTCCGCGCTTCTTTGGGCCATGGTAAAACTCCGCTCGTTATGCCTTTCCTTTCTTTATTCGTACTTTGACCCTTTCTTTCATCTTGTTGCAGGGACTACCTTGACTCGGGTTATTCCAAGTGTAGTGCCGATCCCGAGCAGCGGTGCGGCAAAACTTCCGGAGCCAGCTTTTGGGGCCCCAGCTCTCTTAACGTCCCCGCAGGAGGCTTTGCTGAAGCAGCCGATGAAGGATGCCGTAACGGCTCCAGAGGCAGAGCTTGGTTCGGACGACGACGCCCCCTTTTCAGAGGTCTTGAGGAGATCGCTTCTTACTGCTCAGACCGAAAGGAAGTGTAGGAAGCATGCGGCGAGGGAACGCGATGCCAGTTTGGCCGTGGGTGTAGGTTTAAGCATCATTCCGCTTGCTAATACTCCTTTAGCGGATGTTCCCTCTGTATTGTCTACCGCCCATAGACAAATTGCGAGCGCGGCTCGGGAAGAGACCAAAAAGCTGCTCCAAGGTAACGTAACGCTAAGTCTTTTACTAGAACCTGATCTTCGAATTTTGACATATGCATTTTCTGCAGGGCCAAGTCTTGGCGATGGGATTACGGGTGAAACCATGGCGGTTACCGTACCTGAAGTTGCTACCCTCTCTCCTGAATCTGGGACTGTCCAAACTGCCACTCTTTCCCGTGTGGTTCCCTGGTATCGGCGGTCGTTGCCAGCGTCACGACGGCCTTCATCGAATCAGAGGATGAAACCATGGGCGCAGAAATGACCCCTCTGTGGGAGAGCGAAGAAGCCGCTACGCCTGGTGACGCTTTCATCGCGGTTTTGGTTGATGACCCATCAGGTAGGTCTTGGGTCACTGTTCTCTTTTTATATCTTAGTCCCGTTTAGCTCCCTCTGACGATATTTTGTTTGTATGTGCAGTGAACACTGAGATTGTGCCATCTGAAGCACCTCCGGTCGCCGCCCTGGCTGCTGTCGTTCCCTCGCCTTCTCCTATGTCCTCTGAAATGCTGGAAGGTATAGGTTTGCGATTTATCGGTTTCATTGTGGGTACCATCCTCCTTGTATTGACATTATTTTGTCACAACTTTGCAGGAGTCCTTTTTGACCATCTATACCAGGTGCTGAACCCGCATTTCTCCTTCTAGTCGGAAGTCATTCCGCCTCCTGGTGCTGGTTAGTATATCCTTAAGCTATTATCTCCTTCTTTCTTTTATGAATAGCCGTATTGTTGCTAATTCTTTTTTTATATTGATTGCAGCGTCACGGATTGGAGGAGGAGAAGAGAGGATAGCCGCGCCTCCGGTACTCCTAATTTTTCCACCTGCCATAGCCGGTATAGTACACTCCATCGCTCGTGTATTTTCTTTACCTCCCGAGTCGATATTTGACCATAATTTGTTTTGCAGCAATCGCACCTGCTCCTGCTCCCTTTGAGTCTCGCATCCCAATGCCGGCAGGGCCCTTTGCTAAACGAACATCTTCCAGGGGCACTGCGAATAGCCGACGAATGTTGAGCAAATTCATCGAAGATCTCGATGCCGAGGCTTTCAGCTCTGCTATGGATTTTGCTGTTGAAGTCAATCCAATGCTGACGACACTTGTGAACTTCCATGATGAAGATCTCATCGGCTCTTGGGTTGATTACTGCAGATCAGGGCTTGCCTGCACGAGATTGAGTTCAAGCGTCTTGCTCCTGAAGTATTAGCTGCGAACGCCCAGCGGGTTGCGTGGGTCGAGAGTAGTATTCCTTTCATCTACCATTTTGAACAAAAGGCGACCCTGAGGCCAAAGGAACATGAAGTATGTTAGTTATATGTATGCCCTAGAGGCCATTACTATACATAGGATGTATATTGTAGTGGATGCTTGGACAGGGAGGACTTTCTTTCTCGACATGATAGTATGCTATCTGGTTACTCTTTACCTTAACGTGTACACTACTTGTCTCTCTGTTACATGTTGGTAAAGCCCTTAGGATGTGTACTTGACTATCTGGACTATGATGCGGATCATACTAGTGGGGACATGGTAGTCCATAAGTACATCCTTCAAAGTCCCTAGTCGTGGATGTATCGAGACGGGGCATCGATATACCAGAGTAGACTAGCGTGTACCTTCTCAACCCATACAGATGGACGATGGATGATCCCATATCCATTGGTGTTTGACATCAGAGATGATATACGGATGCTCAGTAGAGACTGGGTACACTGGACGGACTCGCCGAGAACTCCCAGATGGTATTATACCTTACGTCAGATGGCGGTTCTCTGGTGACACTGGTATAGAGTAGTCTGTTGACCCGAGATCGTCATAGAGTCTTGTATGATTCCCACTGTGCTTTGATTTCCACCTTACCACGTCCAAGAGGGCGTGCAAAACGGTGGTTTTTGGGTACAGTCCCGAATCACATGGAGGCAATGAGCGATAGGAGGGAATTCGTCTCTCCCGGTATAGGGAGTTGATGTTGCGCTGTGTTCGATTGGCTATAACCAGAAATCCCTGGCTAGGGTTGCTGAGATTTACTGGTAAGTGTTACCAGTAGTTTCTCGAATTGTTATAGACCTCATATCGACACGACTTATCAAGCTATTGGGGTCTGACGTTTACCACCCCTAGGCGAGATATGCGACATATCAGACGATCAGACCGGACTGTACGGTAAGTGTTACTGGTTGGATTCACAGGAGTATGAGCGGGCTTGCTCGTCGATCTTCTGATCGCTCAATACCCGGGTGGCCATTATGTTTAGCAGACCGCTTGCGGCTTGTGGGTGTTTGATATGATCATCATCTGCTGCCGGCGTATTGACGAGTCTTTAGAGTCCTACACAGAGGTTTCCTGGCTCAAGCGAAATGAAATAGGAGCACATATGAGATTTGTGCGGGACCGAGAATAATGCGTGTATGTGATACCGTATTCCATTCTTGCGACGAATGTATCGAATGGTTGTATGCGATATAACCTAGTTATCGAATCAAAGATTGATTCGATAAGCCGATACATTGGATATTAGTCGGTTGTATGCGATATGATCGGATCGTTAAATCAAGTGTTGATTTAATGATTTAATGCATAATTATATATTTGATATATTACTTTGCATTAACTAGTATTGGTTCACTTTAAATGGTTTTTCTCACTTGATTGTGCACATTGTATATGTGATATACTTTTGTACACAAGTTTGTATCATGTTTGATGATACATGCTCACTAGGGTTTGTGTAAAGATTAAACCATGGTTGTATATTGGTTAGGGTTTTCATTTTCTTATTCATTTATTTTATTTATTTTATTTTGAAATGATAAAGAGAAAATGGTGGCTTTCTTTGTTCTTTGCTTGAAGCTTCTTGAAGATTCAAAGCATCTTTGACTAAGTGACCATTTTGTCTCATGCTTAACCCTAACCACTCCATTTAACCTTAGTTAAATCTCTACAATAAACCATGGTTTGTATATGATAAGAATTGATTTTTCTTTTCAATTTTTATCATTCTTATCATATCATTATCTTCATGTTCTTCTTCTTCTTCAAGAAGAAAGCTTGCTTCATCAATGGCAACTTGAGCAATTGAGTGAGAAATCCAATTTTAAAGTGAACCCACATCCTATTTCTTCATCCTCTACCTCTTGCCAAGTAGTAAAGGGTGTTTTCTTCACAAGTTTCATGACTTGGTGAAGTGGGAGCTTGATCTTGTGATGCTTCGACGTAGATCATCTTCGGCACGAAGCCGACGACCTTGCCCGCCCATTTCTCCGATGAAGCCGACGCTAGAGCCCGGGTTTCCATTTCGACAGCGAGAAGACTTCATTGCGGAGCTATGAAGGTGGAGGACCGGATCTACAAAGGTTGTATTTCCGTTCTTTTAGTTAAGTTGTTAACTAGCTTCTCTTTTCGCCTATATTTCTAGTTAACGATCCGTATTAGGGTTTCTCGGCACCCGTAAAAATTGGAATTGGCATGGTTGATGCCTTGTGAGACCTCTTGAGAGTGCCTAGGAACCCTACAGTGGTATCAGAGCCTAGCTAGAGCCTTAGGCGATGAGTAGACAGAGTTAGAAGTCCGATTAAACCGAAACCCTAACACAAATTTGCTCCCTGGACATTTTCCAAAAATTGGGTTTTTTCCAGATTAAAAATATGCAGAAAATTCAGCAGGAAATTCTAAGAATTACGGTGCAAAAATTACCTAATGATCTGTCTAAAGTGCGGCGGAACCGCGGCATTAGCGTGCGAATGCGGCGGTTCCGCAGCCATTTTGTCTCTTCTCCCATTGAATTTTGCACAGTAATTCCTATTTTGCAGTGCTGGTTTTCCTGGGATATTTTTTTCTGAACTCAAGAGTTGAGTTTTCTGGGTTGTATTGGAGACTCGGTGTTTCGATCGGATTGTTTAATTTTGTCTATGTGGCTTTCCGGATATTTTAGAATATGTTAAAAAGTTCGACCGGATATAAATACCCACCTTTTCCCCTGCCGGAAAATTTCCAAGTGTTGGATTTTTCTGTGGTTTAAAGACGTTCTAAGTGTGCAAGTAACGCGATGGACCCTCTAGAAGACAACAAACCTTAACTCGATTATGTGACCGTCTTGAACTGCCCTTTGAACCTTAGGGTTGGGGGCAGTACGGCGTGCCACATGTGAGGCGTTGGCTTGACCCTTCTACGGCTGGACCGTTGGTATTGAGGCACGAAGTGAATGTTTTTAAACTTGTTTCATGTGTTGAGCTGTTTCGGGAAAACTTGGGTGTTTGAATGTTCGATCGGAAAGTTTAACATTTTCCATTTACCTGGAATGTGATACAATAATTGGAATCCACAAAAAGTTATGAGATAACTGAATGAATGTTATAAATCTAGCGGTTTAGTCTCACTTGATCGGTTGCCACGGAATTTTGATGTGATCAAAAGTCCGTCGCAATCACGTAGCGTACGCGGATACTCGCCGGGTAAACTTAATAGACAGCCTCGCTCCATAGCCCCGACCAAGTGACTGTAGGAGAACCCCGTCGCCGAAAGCATCCGTTCGGGTGCTCGCGGCAGCGGTGTTCCGCCTCAGTGCACTTCGTCGATGGTATCGGGGGTGCGGCCACCTACTAAAGTTTGCGACGAGTATTCGATCAGGATGTCGGGAATCTTGTTGAATTGCCCGACTTGATATTGAAAAGAATTTTCGATTTTGAGAATAAAATGCGGGGTTTATAATTGTTAGGCATGCGATGTCTAAGTAATTCATTTGATTAGGCATGCGATGTCTATGGAGGTTGCGGATTCCAACTGTTGTAGTTTTACACTTTCTTTTCTGCGACCGTAAGTGTAATATGTGATATCGCCGGTTTCGTTGCTATATGTCAACGACAATTGGGATGGACATATTTACTTACGTTGATGACATATGATGTTATATGTTGCTGGATATGTTATATTGGATCGTCGTGTTTGAATAGCCAGGGGTTTTTATGTGAGATGAGTGTTTTTCATTTTCATTCATGTAAAAACTTGTATGTAATATTCTTTTATTGGGGCACTTCCAGGTTGCGGAAGATGTCATCGTTTGTATATTATTTACTTTTCCGCACTAGGATAGACCCAAGGAGGGGAGCACAAGTAACCGGGTTCTGGAGTCCAATGGGAGACCAACTCGAGGAGTCGAGTCCGGGTAACCGGGTTCTGGAGTCCAATGGGAGACCAACTCGAGGAGTCGAGTCCGGGTCTCCTAACTCTAGAATTGGTAGGGTTGCTTGCCGCTCTCGTAGGGGTCTTGGGGTGTGGGTTTGGCTATTCATCACGACCGTGGAATCCGTGTTTTATACTGGCTCGTATTGAAAACACGGATGTCCTAGTATATCCAATATTTCATATGTTTCTTCTGCTGCGATATCTGTGATGTGATCATGTGATGTTCTGTGATGGATACTTTATATAGTATATATGATATATTATATAGACGTTACTTATGTTTTACACCCGCGCTAGGCCTTCCCTGCTCTGCCGTTAGTTACCTAACCTAACGGTGCACGAGGGGACATCGAGGCGAATGCGGATGGCATAAGTGTACATCGTATTTAACTGTGATGTTTAGGTACTTAAATGTTGGGACTTCATTAATGTGATTAATGAAATAAAAGAAACCTAAGATGTTGTAGAATCGAATTTCAAAATAAAACAGGTAGCTACAGTTCTTGCTTTGCACAGCGGTATATGTGATATATCCTGCACCTTATTCGATGAGGAAAGGACCGAGATCCCTTCACCGGGAGTGACTCCTTTAGCAATAACTGGCAGATGCTACACACTCGGTTTGTCTTTTAATTGCCTTTAAGAGTTTTTGTTTTGCACAGTGATATATATGATATATCCCGCACCTTATTCGATGAGGAAATGACCGACGATCCCTTCACCGGGTGTGACTCCTTTAGCAAAACTAGAAAAGCCTCAAAAACACTCCATTTTAAAATCATTTGATTCTACAACGATATCAAGTTCATTACGCAATAGGTTTTCAGAAAAACCTGTCGTAGCCCTCCGTCATTTCAGATAAGTAGTAGTTAGTATTCGTGCTGCGTTTGTTGGCCTTTGTCAAGGCGCAGTGTGCGGTAGCTAACTGGTGCTTATCTGCTTATGCATATGATGCAGATTGGGTTAGGGTAGTCGTGCGACCTTGTTGGCCTTTGTCAAGGGTCGTACGGGTGGGTTTGATTCAATCAGGAAATGACGGGTTGAACTTGACTAGCATCCTATGGTTTGTTGGCCTTTGTCAAGGTCATAGGAGGTTTGGGGTAAAATATTATCGGGAATTTCAAGTGTTAAAATTTGCAATGAGATTGCATACCTTCTATGAGATAGTTGGATCCCGATACCCGCTGCGAGTAATTGTTACTCCTGGGAGAGTTTTACACATTACAATTAGCCGATCAAGTAGGTTTCTAGAAAGGTGTTAATGAGGTTACGCCTCTGGGAAAACGAGGTTTACATTAATTAGGTTCGTACGAAAGCACGGGGGACCTCCCTCAAAGTACCGACACTAGCCTGGCTGAAAGATTGGCGAACTTGTAGTGTGTAATTAATCCCGGCTAGTCTTTCCTTTTTGGGTTTGAAGGAAGATTTGATAAAAAAGCAGTGGGAGCCATCCTGATTAGATAAAATAATAACCAATCTATTCTTGCAAGAGCGCACGCTGAGTGTTTTCTTCTTTCTCTCTCCAGGTAGCGACCATATCATGCCTTAATCAAGATAACAATATGGATTATTGACCGAACCCGCTTGTTATACTGAGCTGGGGAACGTTGGTCCCGCTCCAACTTATAATTGTTATAAGACAGAGCAGGAAATTGGGGAATACCAGATTTCCCATGCCGCCCAAACGAAGAAAGTGCATATGATGCATCTCCTTCGGGTGTGTTCGTTACACAGAACTGTTTCTCTGTATCCTCTACGTCATGGGTATGTGATACCAGATCAGGATCCCAGATATGTAATCTGTTACATAGGGCTACAGATAGGTAGAGAACTGAGAACGGGTGATAAGTTTCATGAGGCAGAAAACGGGGTAAGAGTTGCAGCCAAGTCTGTTGGTCACTGCCACCTTGTATTACCAATACATTGATTCTGAACGAATGTTATTAGATACCGAACCTGATATACAAAATCACATCAGTCTCTTTATCAGTAAAGAAATGATAAAATTTTGTATAGTTGGATAATGTTTTGAACATTTCCTATATCAAAAGTTGATCGGTTCAGGCACGTTATCTAAAAGCATTGATGTTCTAAATCAAACTACAGTTCTTAGTATACAGAACACACACACAAGAGGAAGAGTTCAGAAATGAATGAATCCTTCTTGTGGCATTGTAGACAAGGTCATATCAATGCGACCCGACTAGCTGAAGTTACATGAAGATGCATATTTAAATCAGTTTGAATTTACATCTTGTGAAACTTGCCAGTCATGTCACAAAGATAAGATGACCATAGCTCCATTTACTGGAAACAGAGAAAGAGTTAGTGAACTCTTGGGACTGATACATGATGATGTATGTAAGGTCCCCAGTCTACACATGCCAGGACTGGTTCTTTGTACTTCATTACATTCTCTGATGATCTCTCAAGATTCAGACATATGTTCCTGTTGAAACACAAGTCCGAACCTTTTGAGATATTCACAGAATATAAGTTAGAAGTAGGGAACCAATACGGGTAAAAGTATTATGTCCTTTGATGTGATCAAGGAGGAGAATACTTGAGCACGGAATTCATGGATTATTCTAAAGGAGAATGAGATTCTCTCTCAGCATTACTCCTCCGTATACACCATTGCACGATGGTGTATCGGGACGGAGCAATAACACCCTATATGATAAGGTGTGCTCTATGATGAGTACTACTGAGTTACTTATTTCCTTTTGGGAGTTATGCACTTGAGAAGCTGCATACCTATTGAATAGGGTTTGAATCAGATCACAGCCTACCACTCCATATGAGATATGGAAAGGGAAGAGCCCATTTCTTAAGTTGGTTAAGATTTGGAGTTGTCCGACCTATGTCTAAAAGCAAAATCTGGACAAGCTCGAGGCAAGGTCAGTTATGTAGAACTGGAAATGTTCCAGCTATACAAACTACAGCAAATGATTTGGTAGAACCAAAGGATTCAGTAGATTCCAACGAACCTCAGCCTCTCCGCCGATCTAGTAGGGTTCCTCACCCGCCTGAGAGATACTTCGGTTTCTCTATGACAGTGGGAGCGAGGATTGCATCATGAGATGATGACCCAACTAGTTTCGAGCTGGCCATCAGGAGTGGGACTCTGTAAGAATGGCTGGATGCTTAGCGATCTGAGATGGAATCCATATACACCAACAAAGTATGGACTTTGGCTGCTATATCTGAAGGGTTAAATCCCCATCAGAAGCAAGTAAATCTTGAGAAGATTACTTGGTGTACATGGAAAAGTTGAGACTTTCAAAGCTAGACTTGTTAAAGGTTTTCGTCATCGACCAGGCGTTGATAATGATGAAACCTTTTCCAGTACCTATGCTTAAGTCCATCCAGATACTACTTGCCACGGCTACATACCATGACTACGATATCTGACGGTTGGGTGCCATGACTGCTTTTCTAAATGCTGTTTTAGAAGAGAGCGTCTATAAGTACACAGTCAGATTGTTTCGTAAACAGTAGGAGCAGCGGAAACGTGTACAAGATGCTTTATAGGATAAAGCAGGCATCGCGGAGTTGGAACATCTGTTTTAATGGATTAGTCAAAGAAGTTGACATCATCAAAATGGTAGATGAACCTTGTATAAACAAAAAGGTAGTAGGGAGTATGGTGACGATCCTCGTAGAGTATGTGGATGACATACTCTTGATAGGGAAGGAGTTTCCTATGCTACGCTCGATCAATTTCCGCTTATCACAATGATTCTCCACATAGGATCAAAGTGATACCTACTAAATCTTGGGTTTTGGATCTATGAGATAGATCTAATTGGATGTTAGTATTCTCACTAGTTGTAGTGAGATGGTATCAACCGATCCTGGGGAGAATCACTGGAAAGGTTCCAGAATGATAAGGATGACTGAAAGTCAGTCACAGGCATTGTCATTACCCTCAGTAAAGGGACGGTATGTTGGAAGAGTTCCAAGCTAGATACCGTGGCATACTAGACGATAAAGGCACGATACATCGCTACTTAAGATGCTACCAAAGAGGATGTTTGGGTGTATATTTGTTCATGAGATGAACTTAGTTCCTCCCATTGTGTGACAATGGGGTTGTGGCTTATGCCAAGGAACGTCCGTCCTATCAGTGATCCAGACATATTCTAAGGCAGTATTACCTGATCATGGAGATGGTTGTTCTCCAGGGGATCGAGGTTAGGAGAGTAGACTCAGAGGACAACATGGCGGATCCACTCACAAAGGTCTTTTCCCAGAGAGAGAATTTTATAGGATGGTTGAGTATGAGATACTACAACCACTGCTATCAGATGGCCCTAGTGCAAGTGGGAGATTGTTAGTTATATGTATGCCCTAGAGGCCATTACTATACATAGGATGCATATTGTAGTGGATGCTTGGACATATATAGGGAGGACTTTCTTGCTCGATATGATAGTATGCTATCTGGTTACTCTTTACGTTAACGTGTACACTACTTGTCTCTCTGTTACATGTTGGTAAAGCCCTTAGGATGTGTACTTGACTATCTGGACTATGATGCGGATCATACTAGTGGGGACATGGTAGTCCATAAGTACATCCTTCAAAGTCCCTATTCGTGGATGTATCGAGACGGGGCATCGATATACCAGAGTAGACTAGCGTGTACCTTCTCGACCCATACAGATGGGCGATGGATGATCCCATATCCATTGGTGTTTGACATCAGAGATGATATACGGGTGCTCAGTAGAGACTGGGTACACTGGACGGACTCGCCGAGAACTCCCAGATGGTATTATACCTTACGTCAGATGGCAGTTCTCTGGTGACACTGGTACAGAGTAGTCTGTTGACCCGAGATCGTCATAGAGTCTTGTGTGATTCCCACTGTGCTTTGATTTCCAACTTACCACGTCTAAGAGGGCGTGCAAAACGGTGGTTTTTGGGTACAGTCCCGAATCACATGGAGGCAATGAGCGATAGGAGGGAATTCGTCTCTCCCGGTATAGGGAGTTGATGTTGCGCTGTGTTCGATTGGCTATAACCAGAAATCCCTGGCCAGGGTTGCTGAGATTTACTGGTAAGTGCTACCAGTAGTTTCTCGAATTGTTATAGACCTCATATCGACACGACTTATCAAGCTATTGGGGTCTGACGTTTACCACCCCTAGGCGAGATATGCGACATATCAGACGATCAGACCGGACTGTACGGTAAGTGTTACTGGTTGGATTCATAGGAGTATGAGCGGGATTGCTCGTCGATCTTCTGATCGCTCAATACCCGGGTGGCCGTTACGTTTAGCAGACCGCTTGCGGCTTGTGGGTGTTTGATATGATCATCATCTGCTGCCGGCGAATTGACGAGTCTTTAGAGTCCTACACAGAGGTTTCCTGGCTCAAGCGAAACGAAATAGGAGCGCATATGAGATATGTGCGGGACCGAGAATAATGCGTGTATGTGATACCGTATTCCATTCTCACGATGAATGTATCGAATGGTTGTATGCGATATAACCTAGTTATCCAATCAAAGATTGATTCGGTAAACCGATACATTGGATATTAGTCGGTTGTATGCGATATGACCGGATCGTTAAATCAAGTGTTGATTTAATTATTTAATGCATAATTATATATTTGATATATTACTTTGCATTAACTAGTATTGGTTCACTTTAAATGGTTTTTCTCACTTGATTGTGCACATTGTATATGTGATATACTTTTGTACACAAGTTTGTATCATGTTTGATGATATATGCTCACTAGTGTTTGTGTAAAGATTAAACCATGGTTGTATATTGGTTAGGGTCTTCATTTTCTTATTCATTTATTTCATTTATTTTATTTTGAAATGATAAAGAGAAAATGGTGGCTTTCTTTGTTCTTTGCTTGAAGCTTCTTGAAGCTTCAAAGCATCTTTGACTAAGTGACCATTTTGTCTCATTCTTAACCCTAACCACTCCATTTAACCTTAGTTAAATCTCTACACTAAACCATGGTTTGTATATGATAAGAATTGATTTTTCTTTTCTATTTTTATCATTCTTATCATATCATTATCTTCATGCTCTTCTTCTTCTTCAAGAAGAAAGCTTGCTTCATCAATGGCAACTTGAGCAATTGAGTGAGAAATCCAATTCTAAAGTGAACCCACATCCTATTTCTTCATCCTCTATCTCTTGCTAAGTAGTAAAGGGTGTTTTCTTCACAAGTTTCATGACTTGGTGAAGTGGGAGCTTGATCTTATGATGCTTCGACGTAGATCATCTTCGGCACGAAGCCGACGACCTTGCCCGCCCATTTCTCCGATGAAGCCGACGCTAGAGCCCGGGTTTCCATTGGGACAGCGAGAAGACTTCATTGCGGAGCTATGGAGGTGGAGGACCGGATCTACAAAGGTTGTATTTCCGTTCTTTTAGTTAATTTGTTAACTAGTTGCATGTGTTCGCCTAATATTCTAGTTAACGATCCGTATTAGGGTTTCTCGGCACCCGTAAAATTTGAAATTGGCATGGTTGATGCCTTGTGAGACCTCATTAGTGTGCCTAGGAACCCTACAAAGTAGCTTCAAGCGAATGTGCCCAGGTTGAAGGGAATGCTGCGCAGTTAAAAGCCGTCTTCGATAATATCCAGCGATGCATTTCGGATGGGTTGACGCTGAGACGGACGCTTGACTCTACCGAGCGGGTCGTGCAGGACTGCGAAGTTACCATGCAAGGAACCGATGAAAAGCTTTTATCTTGTTTGCGACAACGGGCCCAAGTCGAAGCGGAGTTGGCCGCGGCGGCCGATCATAAGAAAGGATTGAGAGGAGCGCGCGAGAAGCTGGCTGGTTTGTTGAAGACGCTTCCTCATCAATAACCGTCTTTTGTACCCCTTTTCTTTTTTTGTAAACTTGCGGTTTATGAATAACATGTATTCATTTTGATTCCTTTATGAAATGTATCTTCTATCCACTTAAATTCATGAATAAAATACATATTTCATTTTATATGGACGTGTCTCTTTAGCAAATGCGTCTTGCAGATAGTCTATCTCGGTCTTTGTTCAGTCGAAAATAATGCAATCTGTAACACATCAATTTCCTCATTATTCTAATCATCTAAGGATAGTTGATATAAATATAACACATATTACCAGTTTGTCTGGGAAATACTAATTACCCCATGTTATATATATATTCAACGTTCTTTGTTGGAAATTGTGTGTTTATTACTACACGCATGATATTGTATATCTCAACACATTTTATCGAGATTGTGTGCAGAAAATTCTTGAGGTCAAAGAACCGGAATCAAAAAAGTGCCGATATAATACAGGAAACCAAAGAATCAAATACTGGCAGCAACCAAGTAAACATTAGAAGATTCCAGACATCAAAAGAACACCTCAAGTCCAACACCAGAACACCCCAGAAAAACCATACAGTGATCTCACTACTCGGCCGTGGATCCGCGGCCGAGTTGGCCGAGTTGCCACGGATCCGCGACCGAGTCAAGGGCTTGGTGGGTCAGGAAATCTCCAGAAGTTTCTTCTCAACTTCTTAGCTTGCTGAGGAAGGCTCCTTGTAACAAGCTTATTCTAGAAGTCTCCTTATAACAACCTTATTCTAGAAGGCTCCTTATAACAAACTTATTCTAGAAGGCTCCTTGTAACAACCATATTCTAGAAGGTTCCTTGTAACAAATTTATTCTAGAAGACTCCTTGTAACAAACTTATTTTAGAAGGCTCCTTGTAACAACCTAGCTTATGAGGGAAGCTTGATTTGAGATCTATAAAAGAGGATCTAGGGCTAAGGTAAAAAGGTTGTTGGTGGATGGTGGTAAAAAGTTGAGTGACACAACTTGAGATTCAATTCAAGATCCAAATCGAAATCAAGAGTCAATTGAGAGCATTATCAAGCGAAGACATCCAAAGATCCTTTATCTCCACGCCGATCGTCATTGGAGCAAGAGATCCGCAACCGATCCACGTCTCACGGCGATCGAGCCATGCAAAGATCGATGACAAATTCACTTCTTCAAAGGAGCGATCGAGAGCTTATTCTTGTACCTCGAATTGAGGAATTGTGTAAATTTGAAGAAGATTTCATAAAGGTGATTATTACTCTTAGTCTTGCTTTCTTTATATTCTTGTATTACGAAATATCTCATTCTTGATTATTCTATTTTCATGATGTGTGAGTGAAATCTCCGCTTGTAAAGGATTCGAGAGAAATGGTAGATCAAGTGATGATAAAATCCTAATACTAATCTTAAGTCTTATGAGATTTGTGAACTCTAGGAAAAAGAATCATCAATGACCTAATTTGGAGCGAGATCGCATTCTTGATTATTTCATTGCAAACTAGGGATTAAATGATTGATGATTCTCTTTGCTAAAGGTTAGATCCGAATGATGATCAATGAAAAGACAAGGGATAAAGAAGGAGAAGCCCTAGTTTCTTCAATAGATCCCTAATCTTCATTCATCACCATCGATCTAGCTACAATTTATCAATATATAAGATTAGTCATTATTAGATTCATCATTGCTACTAATTTGATCGAATCGTACAAGCTTTTCTACATTCTCTTGATAACCGATATTGATCTTGGATATATTCTTAATCTTTCTTAAATTCTTGAATGTTTTCTTGATTTTCTTGAAATGACAACTCTATTAAATCATGAATCTCTTTCTTGAATTTTTCTTTACTATTTTCTTTCAATTCATCTAAAACAAGATCGATCAAATACACGAATCTCAGTGGACGACCCGTGCTCACTAACGATCGCTTCAAACGACACCGTTATTGATTGTGGTTTACAAAATTCTTTGATTGTGAACACTTTACATTTTACTAAACAACATCGAGAATTTGGATCAATTAAATGGCGCCGTTTCCGGAGATTGCGTGCTATTTTGTTCGTTCTTGTTATTTGAGTTGAAAATTTTATTATTCCATCAGAATTTTATAGATCAAAATCGCATCAAGTGCTTAATGATTTGTTGTGATTTTTGTAAGGGAATCTGGAATCTCTGCAGTAAGAGGAAAAATATTCTGGAGCATTAAAGAAGGCCAGAGAATTGAAGGGAGCAGCTGAAGAAATTTTTATGCAAGGAACTGTTCATCAGACCGCGGATCCGCGGCTATAGCAGTAATTTCGCGGCGGAACCGTGGTGAGATAGTTGATTCAGAGCTCCATTTTTCTCTGGTCTACTTCTTACTTTCTTATCTCCTCCCTGCTCTTTTCCATTAACTAATTTCTGCAGGATTCTTTGCAAAAATTCGCAACGCCGCAAAAAGAAATTGTTGCGTGTTTGATCTTGGTTGTTTGCATTTTTAATACGGAAATTAAAGGGAAAAGACCAAATTCAGATTAGGTGGAGATTTCATTACCCTTCATAACCCCCAAAAATCACAAACTTGCATCCGCATCATCAATATTAACTAAAAATATCTAGACAAGACTCTAAGGACCGTCGCGCTCATTTAGGACAGAAGAAGGTCGTGAGTAATCTATTGCTTATCCACGTTTCTTTTGTGGTGTCTTAAGGAAAGTATGTCTAAGGCATGTGGTTACTTAATTAGACCCACTACTTACGTAGTGGAGAACCTCCCACTTACCTGGCCATAGAACGGATAAAGAGGTAGTAGAGAATCTATCTTGTGACTTGTCTTCTGGAAGTTTAGGAGCGGTCTAGTGACTTGACTTAGGTGACCATTAGATCAAGGGTAGCTTGTGCATTTTTGTGATTTGAATTTTTTTCAAAATCCGTCTTTTTTAAAACAAACACCAAACCAATTTTCCCCTAATTATCACAACACTGCCACTTGTGCTAAACCATTTAGTGTATGCTCGGCTGGACACGGGATTCTAGTGCCCGTCTTGTCCGCTTTGCTCCTATCGACTCCGAAGTCAGTAATTCTACATCTACTTTTTCTTCACCCACTACCACATCTACTTCGATGGAAGGATCTCCATCGAACTTCTTTAACACCACTCTGCCACCATCCCCAGGTGTGCAGAATCCGTCCCGCATCTCTCTCCAAGAGAGATGCTACCCTATTCGAGGTCCTCTTTCTACATGTCTTTCCATTCCACTAGCCAATGGGGACAATTTCGAAATCAAACCTCAATACATCAATCTTTGACCGAAATATCACGGTCTCGAGTCTGAGGACACATACGTCTTTATTACCAAATTTGAAAACGTCTGCGCTATGATTGGTACTTCACAGTTTTCTGTGGATGCTATAAGATTACGTCTTCTCCCATTCACTTTGTGCGATATAGCCGAGAAGTGGCTTTATAACATAGCCGCACATTCTATTTCAAACTGGGGAGAATTCGTCATAGCTTTCCTAAAGAAATTCTACCGCAATCATAAGACAGCTCGAGTCCGTAGTGAAATAAATCAATTTACCCAGCTTCCCAATGAACCATTTTCGAAGTGTTTTGAACGCTTTAAGGATCTGTTAGTTCAATGTCCTCATCACGGAATCCCTAGATGGGATCTGTGCAGAATCGTATATGAGGGCATTAATCCTACAACAAAACAGATACTTGAATTCATGTGTCAAGGCACCTTCATGTCTAAAGATGATGGTGAAGCCTGGAGATTATTAGAAGATTTTGTTGAAAAAACTTTATAGTAGGAGAGTGTAAAACAACCATCGTCTAGGGGTGGTATTCACCAATCTGATGTTTCCAAAGGAGTTAGAGCCGAAATGGCAGAAATGCAAAAGAAACTCGAAGCTATGGAACAAATTTTTTTATTGTCCTCCCTAAAGAATGAAGAAAGTTTGACGAAACCCCGTTAGATGACACTCCATAAAACTGTCTGTGGATACTGTTATGATCCATCACATCTTACGGGAGAATGTCCATTGAATTCTCCGTTTCAAGGTCAAGAGCATACTAATGCTGCTTTCCAGCAAAGACCTAGAAACGATTCGTATTCTTCCACTTATAATCAGGATTGGAGGAATCACCCTAACTTTGCTTGGAACCAACACCAAACTCAAAACACAGTTCCGAACCAAAACAACTTTCAAAGGGTCCATCTACAAGAATAACAACCACTACAACTGACTCAACACCCCTATCAATCACAAAACTTTCAAAATCCGGTCAACACTTCTGCACCGTATAACAATCCTTTGCAATTGACCGGTACTGATAACTCCTCTTCAATCGGACAAACCATGAATTTGCTTTTGAAAAATTTCATGCAAGTTTCAGCTGAGATGAAGTCTTCCGTCAATAAAGAAAAACTCCACCTCCCAAGATGAGTGTATTAAAGCGATGGAAGCACAATTTGCACGATTGAATGCCGAAATGAGTGCTAGAGAGAAAGAGAAACTTTTGTCTCAACCCCAACCGAATCCTGGAAATTCACAACACTACAATGTGAATGCCATCACAACGTTGAGATCTGGAAGAGTGCTGAATAATCAAATCGGTGAAGAGATTGATAATCATGATGAATTAATCAATAACACCCAGGATTTCACTTCCACTTTTCTTTCCACTTCTACTTCTACTTCTAACCCCAGTTCGTCTACCCCACCGGTTTCTTCCGAGCCTATTTTCCGTTTTCCCCAAGGCTCGAACCCTCCGCACACTTCTTCTAGTCCACCAAAGATGATCTCCACTTCTATTCTGGGATCTTTCCTGCCCACACGATCTTCTCCAATGTTGGACCCCGCTATCATTGCTAAACCTCCTTTTCCTAATAGGTTAAAGGGAAACAAACCAAGTCCGCAAGTGGAGAAGATCATTGAAATCTTTAAGAAAGTTAACATCAATATCCCTCTCCTAGATGCTATACAACAAGTCCCGGCTTATGTGAAAATTCTCAAGGACTTGTGCACTAGGAGGAGGAAGACTCAAGTGCCAAAAAAGGTGTTCATGTCGAGTACTGTAAACACAGCTTTTCCCCAACAATTACCAAGAAAACGTAAGGACCCTGGCTGTCCTACAATTTCTATTTCTATTGGGGGTAAAAATATTAACCGTGCTTTACTTGACCTTGGCGCAAGTGTTAACCTGCTTCCGTATTCAGTCTATGAGCAATTAGGTATCGGAGGGTTAAATCCCTCGAACACAACTCTCCATATGGCTGACCGATCCATCACCAAACCTAGGGGTGAGCTTGAGGATATGTTGATAAAAGTCGGGGAATTTGTATTCCCTGTGGACTTTATTGTTTTAGATACACAACCGGTAGCGAACCCACAAAACCAAATTCTGGTGACTCTCGGTTGACCCTTTTTGGCCACTTCCAATGTTGTAATCAACTGTCGTAATGGCTCTATGACCCTATCCTTCGGAAAGATGTCAATTGAGCTTAACATTTACAAGTTGGGAAGTGTACCCTCCGAACCTTCTGCTCAAGCATGTTCTGTAAAAATTAATGGATGTCGACAGCAGCGAATTTGAACAGCTTCACGATACTGATCTGGACTTCGTTGATACGTTATTGTTTGACCCAGCTATGTATTATAAACATATGGACTCTTCTATCGAGTTGTCCGGGTCAACATTTAACGCTTGTTATGAACCTTTTATGGAGTCTGAGGACCATTCCGCTCTCTCAGATGAGATTATTCTTCAGGGTATCGATGAAAGCTTTGAGGAAATTTTCGCTGATGAACTCGCATTTTTAGAAGACACGGGTGTTAAGATGAATCAAACCCATAACAAAGAAATTGAACCTCCACCCCTTCTTGGTATCATTAACAAGAATGCGAGTAATCCATCATAATCATTGAGTCGTCTCTCTATATTGAGACGCAAACCCTTTCTATCACACCACTTATCTTTTCCCCACTTCTTCCTGGCTCTACACAACATGTTCTTCCACCAACCGATGCACTACACTGATAAAAACTTCGAATGGTTGGTGTTGACGTTCGTTCTTTGCAAAGCTTGGCATTGAACAATAACCTGTACCCCCCCCTCTTATGATTTTAAAAAAAGATTGATATTGTTTAACTCAAGTTTGGAGGGTGGGGTATAATCTGGCTCTTGAAAATAAATTTTTTACTCAAAATGGTGAGCCAAAGAATAAGTTGGGGGGGGGGGGGGGATTTTCACGATCATATTTCATGTCCCCATTAATAATTTTTTTCCTCCCAAGCTTATAGGTTTTTGTGATCTAGCAGAAGACAACAGTGCGGACACTGTTGAAAATAAGTTTGGGGGAGGTTTGTGCTTATTTACGCATCACTTTGCATTAAACTTTGCTTAAGCACAAAAAAAATAAAATAAAATAAAAATGTGTACATAAGTAAGATAATAAAAGATTAGATAGTGAAAAATTACATTTAAAAGATTAGAATAGTTTAAGAAAACTTAGAAAGTTAGAAGTTTTCTTAAACGAAACTATTAATAACTAGTTATGAGCCGTTGTCCTAAGGGTTAGTAAGATGAAAGAAGACATTAATCTGAGGATAAAAATAATTCTGAAAAATAGTTCCTATTTTGGAAGCCAAACATTTGAATGTTGATAACCTACTTTACGCACTTAGATACGTCTTGAAACTCGGGATAGTAGAGGATACCTTGAAATGCTCTTGTCTGAAAGCCGAAGTACGAAGAAAATAAAAAAATGAAGAATAAAATATAAAATAGTGTAGAAAAATGAACACTGGTTTTGTAAACACCAAGGCAGCAATAAAAAAATATAGCGAGGGTGCTTCATCACCTAGTGCCTTAGACCAACTGGTTTGGGAGTCACTGGTAAGTCTTAGGTGTTGCAAGACGATGAAAATACTAATACACCTAACCAGCAAGCACATAAGTAATCGGTCGGTTAGTACCTTGATTGTTACGATTTTCCGATTGTGTATGTAGAAAATAGAATAAAAATCACAACCAAAAATTATTTGACCGCAATCAACTACGGTGTCGGATGTAGATTGTTAGTGAGTGCGGATCGTCCACAGGGACAGTGTAATAGTTCGTCTTTCGATTTAGATGAGTTGAAACTTTAAAGAAAAGAAAACAAACAATTCAAGATTTGTATTTGAAGTTCAAGAATTAGAAAATCTAGATCTAAAAACAAGAAAAAGATAGAATCAAGAATTGATAGTATGATGATTTTTCCAAACCAAATATCAAGAATCGAAATGAGGCTCGTAGGAATCGATCGAATCTATAGATGTGATGCAATCTTACAATGACGTATTCTTATCCTTCGATGAATTGATACTAAATCGATGATGATCGATCGAGAATTAAGGATTTCTTATGAAACTAGGGTTTCATCTTATCCCTTGTTCTTTCGTCGATATCATTCACATTCTAGCCTCTAGTAAATTCAAGAAACGATCGTAGATCCCTAATTTCGAGCGATCACAATCAAGAAATTATCACTACGAAACTAGGTCATCGATTCTTGAACTTGCTAGGATTTACAAAACTCGTAGGACTCAAGAATCGTTTAAAGATTTGTTACATCATCATTCTATTGATCGTCTCGACTCCTTAACAAGCGGAGTTTTACTCAAACATCACAACAAGAACCACAATCACAAATTGAGATCTAATCATGATGTAAGAATTTAAAGAAAACAAGGTTTCACACAAGCCTTGTCACTAGACTTATGGAAGAAGATGAAGAATTAGAGATTTAGGAATATCTAAGATTTAGGATCTAATTGTTAGCCTTTAACCCTAGGTCTAGGCTTCTATTTATAGACTTCCCTAAACCCTAGATCTAGGATTAGAATTTGAATTTCACTCCAAAAGTTTGTTTGATGAATTTTGAATTTCCCTCCAAAAGGTTGTTGAGGAGAATCTTCTAGATGTGATTAGTTAGGAGCTTAATCAAGATTAGCATGCTTAATGATCTTTACTGATCTGGCAGAAGACTCTGGAGAATTCTGGAATTTGACGTGTCAAAATGAGGTGTAGCCACTGAGAGAAGAATTATGCACCAAAATTCAAGCGATGACGTGGCAAAAGCGCTGCGGTTCCGCGGCATAAGCTGGCTCCCGCCGCGGTTCCGCGGCGCTTTGGGGGCTTTAGGGCTAGGGACTTCTGGTGCTTGTTGGGCTTAAGTTGTGGGCATTTCTTTGATATGTTGAATTATATTTCTCCCTTTGGATTGCTACCAGATCTGAAAACATGGAGTTGGTGTATTTTTTATTAGCTTCTTTTGACTTTCACAAATCTCGAGACAAGTGTTGTGTAAATACAGAGATGATGCGATGCCATGAAATGTGGTCAATTTCCCTTAAAGTGCCGGTTTTAAAATCTAACACATGCAATCTGATATTTTATGACTGATTTGCTAATATGTGAAATATGAATACCGAACACTTCTAAATGTGTGCAAAAGATAGGGAAATTGCCGTGTTAAAAATGCAATATTTTCGACTGATCAAATTCCCCCAAACTTATTTTCGATCGTCTCGAGCGAATTGTTTTATTAAAAAGAGAAGGAGAAAATAAAGAAAGAGAAAAAACTAACTAGCACACTTTCGTTGGCAACACGATTGCACTGAGCATGTGCAACAAGCCTTTAAACCTCTAGGTGTCCCTAGTAGGAGGAGTGTTGTCTCCTGAGGGTTTTCAGCGGATTGCACCCACAAAATCCAATAATAAAAGAAGGATCATGAATATTACATTTAAAGAAAAGAATTGTAAAAGAAAAGCCTTGAAAATTAGGGTTTCCAACTAAGCTAGCTTTTCGGTTGTCATGAGCCCTATCTTAATGGTCATGAAAAAATGTCAGAAGTCACGTCCTCCCTCAATAAAACATCATCTTATTCTTCATTCCTATCTTTCTTCCAAACATCGATCATATAACCCTGCGTGTGTGTAAAGGCATCCCTACACCCGGAGAATTCAATTCAAGATATCATACTCTTGCCCATCAGCCTCAGTACTTTTTGATTAATGAATATTTATATGAGATTGCTCACACACTTTCATGCGACCGTTAATACTTTTTGAGGTACTAACCAACCGATTACTCATGTGCTTGCTTACTTGGTGTATTTTCCTCGTCTTGCACCACCTCAGGAAAAGCAGTGACTCCCAGACCAGTTGGCCTTAGGGCACTAGGTGAAGAAGCACCCTCGCTATACATTTTTATTGCCCTTGGTGATAACAAAACCAGTGTCCATTTTTCTCACCATTTTATTTTTCTTATTCATCATTTTTTTTATTTCCTTCATACATCGGCTTTAAGAAAAGAGCATTTCAAGGTATCCTTTGCTATCCCAGGCTTCAAGACGTGTTTAAGTGTGAATAGCAGGGTATCAACATTCAAAATGTTTGGCTTCCAGAATAGGAACTATTTTTCAGACTTATTTTTATCCTCAGATTAGTGACGTCTTTCATCTTACTAACCCTTGGGACAACGGCTCATAACTAATTACTAGTTCGTATAAGAAAACTTCTAATTTTCTTAGTTTTCTTAAATTTTTCTAATCTCATGGATATAATTGTTCACTATCTAAACTTTTATTATCTTATTTATGTACAAAAATATTTTTTTTTCTTTTTGAAAATTTTTAAATTTTTATAGGTTTTCAAAAAATGTTTTGTGCTTATGCAAATGATATGCAAATGATGCAAAAATAAGCACAAACCTCCCCCAAATTTGTTTTCAACAGTGTCCTCACTGTTGCCATCTGCTAAATCTCGAAAAAAACCTGTAAGCTTGGGAGGAATTTATTAGTGGGCGCAAAATATTTAAGTGAAGAACCTCCCCCAACTTATTTTTGGCTCAAATTTTTGTGTAAAAAATTTTCTTTTCAAGAGCCAGAAAATATACCCCCCCAAACTTGAGTTATGCAATGTTAAGCTTTGAAAATCATATGAGGGGGTCAAAAGATCATTGGTCGATGCCAAGCTTTGTAAAGACCGAATGTCAACACCAACCATTCAAAAATTTTGTCAATGCAGTGCTCTGGTTGGTGGAAGAAGAAGTGGGGAAATGTTAAGTGGTGGAAGAGAATGTGTGTGCGTCTCATTTTGGAGAGAGGATGCAGTGAATGTGATGGATTACCCGCATTCTTTTTACAATTCAGAAGAAGGGGTGGAGGTTCAATTTTAGTGATTGGGACATGATTCATCTCAACACCCGTGTCATTCAAAAATGCGAGTTCATCAGCGAAGATCTCCTCAAAAGTTCCATCAATACCTCGATGAATAATATCATCACAAAGTGCGGGGTGATCTTCAGACTCTAAAAGCAGTTCATAATCAGTGTTAGTTGTTGACCCGGACACCTCGGTGGAAGAGTCCGTATGTGTATGATACATAGTTGGGTCAAACAACAGCGTATGAAAAGAGTCAAGATCAGTATAAAGAGGATCATCAAATTCGCTGCTGTCGATATCCATTAAGTCGACAGAACAGACCTGAGCAGTAGGTTCGGAGGGTACACTTCCCAACTTGTAAATGTTTAGTTCTATTGACCTATTCCCGAAAGATAGGGTCATAGAACCGTTACGACAGTTGATAATAGCATTGGAAGTGGCCAAAAAGGGACGACCTAAAATCACCGGAATTTGATTCCGTGGGTTCGCTACAGGCTGTGTATCAATTACAATAAAATCTACCGGGAATATAAATTCTCTGATTTTTATTAACACATCCTCCAGTTCACCCCTAGGTTTGGTGATTGATCGGTCAGCCATCTGGAGAGTTATGCTCGAGGGCTTTAACACTCCGATACCTAGTTGCTCGTATACCGAGTAAGGAAGTAAGTTAACACTAGCGCCAAGGTCAAGTAACGCACGGTTGATGTATTTCTCCCCAATAGAAATGGAAATAGTAGGACAACCAGGGTCCTTACGTTTCCGTGGTAATTGTTGGGGAAAAGCCGTGTCTACAGTACTTAACATGAAGATTTTTTTAGGCACTTGAGTCTTCCTCTTCCTAGTGCACAAGTTATAAGGGTTTTTGCATAAGACGGAACTTGTTGGATAGCATCTAGGAGAGGGATGTTGATGTTAACTTCCTTAAACATGTCCACAATCTTCTCCATTTGGGCATCATGTTTCTTGGGCCTCAACCTATTTGGAAATGGAGCTCTATCAATAAGTGTTGGGTCCAACATTTGTGGAGAAGTTTGTGGGGGTGGAAAAGATGAGGTGGGTGGAGGGTTCAAGCCTTTGGGAACACGGAGAATAGGCTCGGAAGAAGAAGGTAAGTTAGACGAAATAGGGTAAGAAATAGAAGTGTGAGTGGAAGTGGAAGTTGAAGTGGAAGCCGGGGTGTTAATGATCAATCCATCATTATCAATTTGTTCACCCGAATGATTGTCTAGCACTCTTCCAGATCTCAACGTTGTAAAAGCATCCACATTAGTGTAATGTGAAGGTCTAGGATCAGGTACGGGTTGAGATGGAAGATTCCCTTCTTCTCTAGCACTTATTTCGGCTGTTATTCGTTCAATTTGTGCTTCCATTGATTTGATATTCTCATTTTGAGTGAGAATGATCTTTATCATATTATCGATGGAAGATTGAAAACTTGCCGACTCTTGGATGGATTGTTTCATGAAAGTAACCAAGGTTTGCACCAGTGCAGAGATATTATCAGTACCGGCCAATTGCAAAGAGTTTTCATGTAGTGCAAAAGTGTTGGCCAGATTTTGAAAATTTTGCGGTTGGAAGGGGTGCTGACTCAATTGAAGTGGTGGTTGCTGTTGTGGTGGAGGGACCCTTTGAAGATTGTTTAGGATTGGAACCGTGTTTTGAGATTGTGATTGGTTCCAAGCAAAGTTCGGGTGATTCCTCCAATCTTGATTATATGAGAAAGAAGAGGGATAGTTTCCAGGTCTTTGCTGAAGTGCAGCATTAGTGTGACCTTGAAACGGTATATTCAAAGGACATTCTTCCGTCAAATGTGAAGGGTTTGAACAGCAGCCACACACGGTTTTGGGAAGTGTGGATTGGTTTAGGGAGGCTGAAGAGATTTTGTTTTCTATAGCATCGAGTTTCCTTTGTATTGCGGCCATTTCGGCTTTCATGGTGACGGAAACATCGAGATGATTGACATCTTCCCTAGGTGGTGGGGGTCTAACACTTTCCCATTGTGATGTGTTTTGAGCTAAATCTTCTAGGTATTTCCAAGCTTCACCATCATCTTTAGATAGGAATTGGCAATGACACATGGTTTCAAGTATCTTTCTAGTAGTGAGATCAATACCCTCATAGATAATTCGACACAAATCCCATCTGGAGATTCCGTGATGAGGACATTGGATAAGAAGATCCTTGAACCGTTCAAAGCA
Source organism: Agapanthus africanus (assembly GCA_030015575.1). Classification (NCBI taxonomy): domain Eukaryota; kingdom Viridiplantae; phylum Streptophyta; class Magnoliopsida; order Asparagales; family Amaryllidaceae; genus Agapanthus; species Agapanthus africanus. The sequence goes on along the minus strand of JASDDO010000022.1, from coordinate 870,191,933 downwards.
TTTCCAGAATGGTTCATTGGGAAGTTGGGTAAATTTGAAGATTTCACTCCTAACACGACTGGTCTTGTGATTAGGATAAAATTTCTTAAGGAATGCTGCAACGAATTCGTCCCATGTTGAAATAGAATGTGCGGGTGTGATGTAAAGCCACTTCTCGGCTAAATCGCACAAAGTGAATGGGAGAAGACGTAAACGCAGAGCATCCACAGACAGTTGTGAATTCCCCATTAAAGCACATACATTTTCAAATTTGGAAATAAACATGTATGCGTTTTCAGAATCAAGACCGTGAAATTTGGGCAACAGTTCGATGAATTGGGGGTTGATTTCAAAATTTTCCCCGTTGGCAGGTGGTATAGAAAGACAGGTGGGAAGGGAAACACGTGTAGGATAACACCTCTCTTGGAGAGAGATGCGTGGAGGATTCTGCGCACCTGCGGGCGGTGGCAGAGTGGTGTTAAAGTTTGATGGATTTGGGTCCATCGCGGTCGTGGTGGGTGGTGGGGGAGAAGACGAAGAATTACCGACTCTGGGGTCGATAAAAGAAACGCGGACAAGACGGGAAATGGAATCCCGTGTCCAGCCTAACATTGTGCTAAATGATTGTAGCACAAGTGGCAGCGTTGGTATAATTAGAGGAAATGATGAATGCGGTGTTTGTTTTGAAAATATAAGGATTTTTGAAAAAAAATGATGCAACACAACAAATGCAACAGGCAAAACCCCAATTCTATTGGTCATCTAGGTCAGGCTCTAGACCGCTCCTAACTGCCAAAAGACAAGTCGCAGGATAGAATCCTCCACTGCCTCTTTGTCCCCTGTGGCCAGGTAAGTGCCAGGTAAGTGTGAAGGTACTCCACTACGTAAGTAGTGGGTCTAATTAATAACCAGTAGCCTTCGACACACTTGCCTAGGCACCACAAGAAAACACAGATAAGCAATGAATTACCTATGGCCTTCTTCTGTCCTAAGTGAGCGCGACGGTCCTTAGAGTCATCTCTAGATATTTTTTAGTTAAGGGTCAATGTGGATGCAAGTTTTGTGATTTTTGGGGCTTAAGAAGGGTAATGAACTCCCCACCTAATCTGGATTTGGTCGTGCCCCTTAATTTTCCGTATTAATTATGCAAACAACCACAAATCAAAACACGCAAAAATTTTTATTTTGCTTTTGCGGCGCTGCGATTATTTGCAAAGAAACCTGCAGCAAAATGTTAATTGGAGCAGATTTTAGGAAGGAGATAAGAAAGATTGAGATTACCTGAGAATTTGGTGCGGTGACTCAGCAAGGGGGCCGCGGAACCGCCGTACCAAGGGGGCTGCGGAACCGCCGCACTAAGGGGGTATTGACCGCGGAATCGCGGTTGTGTGAAGAGATCTCTGCAAAATTTTTTTATCACAATGCTCCTGTTGCTCCCTTTAGCTCTCTGGAATATTTACAAAAATTTTATCCAAGCTCCAATGATTCTAGATTTCCTCGCAATCAAATCACAACACACGTATTAGGATTTGTGCGAGTTTAGATCTAAAAATTATAATGGAATAAATTTTTCAACTCAAATTTCAAAATACGAACAATTAGCGCACTATCCCCGGCAACGGCACCATTTGATTGTAAATGATTTTCCGATTGTGTATGTAGAAAATAGAATAAAAACCACAACCAAGAATTATTTGACCGCAATCAACTACGGTGTCGGATGTAGATTGTTAGTGAGTGCGGATCGTCCACAGGGACAGAGTAATAGTTCGTCTTTCGATTTAGATGAGTTGAAACTTTAAAGAAAAGAAAACAAACAATTCAAGATTTGTATTTGAAGTTCAAGAATAAGAAAATCTAGATCTAATAACAAGAAAAAGATAGAATCAAGAATTGATAGTTTGATGATTTTTCCAAACCAAATATCATGAATCGAAATGAGGCTCGTAGGAATCGATCGAATCTGTAGATGTGATGCAATCTTACAATGATGTATTCTAATCCTTCGATGAATTGATACTAGATCGATGATGATAGATCGAGAATTAGGGATTTCTTATGAAACTAGGGTTTCATCTTATCCCTTGTTCTTTCGTCGATATCATTCACATTCTAGCCTCTAGTAAATTCAAGAAACGATCGTAGATCCCTAATTTCAAGCGATCACAATCAAGAAAGCATCGCTACGAAACTAGGTCATCGATTCTTGAACTTGCTAGGGTTTACAAAACTCGTAGGACTCAAGAATCGTTTAAAGATTTGTTACATCATCATTCTATTGATCTTCTCGACTCCTTAACGAGCGGAGTTTTACTCAAATATCACAACAAGAACCACAATCCCAAATTGAGATCTAATCATGATGCAAGAATTTAAAGAAAACAAGATTAAAGAATTTCACCTTTTATTTATATCAACAATTTCATTACATTCGCTCAAGAACTACAAGAGGAAGAACTCGATCGTCGATTTGGCTTTGCTCGGCTCCGTGAGTCGCGGATCGGCTTGGATCACTTGCTCGGTTGGAGATCGGCTCGGCTCCTAAAAGGTTGAAGGGCTTCTTGCTTGATTGGTACTCAAGATCTTGAATTTGGAGTGGAATTAGGGTTAGGGTTTCGCACAAGCCTTGTCACTAGACTTGTGGAAGAAGATGAAGAATTAGAGGTTTAGGAATATCTAAGATTTAGGATTTGTTAGCCTTTAACCCTAGGTTTAGGCTTCTATTTATAGACTTCCCTAAACCCTAGATCTAGGATTAGAATTTGAATTTCCCTCCAAAAGTTTGTTAGATGAATTTTGAATTTCCCTCCAAAAGGTTGTTGAGGAGAAGCTTCTAGATGTGATTAGTTAGGAGCTTAATCAAGATTAGCATGCTTAATGATCTTTGCTGATCTGGCAGAAGACTCTGGAGAATTCTGGAATTTGACGTGTCAAAATGAGGTGTAGCCACTGAGAGAAGAATTATGCACCAAAATTCAAGCGATGACGTGGCAAAAGCGCCGCGGTTCCGCGGCATAAGCTGGCTCCCGCCGCGGTTCCGCGGCGCTTTGGGGGCTTTAGGGCTAGGGATTTCTGGTGCTTGTTGGGCTTAAGTTGTGGGCCTTTCTTTAATATGTTGAATTGTATTTCTCCCTTTGGATTGCTACCAGATCTGAAAATATGGAGTTGGTGTATTTTTTATCAGCTTCTTTTGACTTTGCTCCTGCAATTTCCTGCACAAATCTCGAGACAAGTGTTGCGCAAATACAGAGATGATGCGATGCCATGAAATGCGGTCAATTTCCTTTAAAGTGCCGGTTTTAAAGTCTAACACATGCAATCTGATATTTTATGACTGATTTGCTAATATGTGAAATATGAATACCGAACACTTCTAAATGTGTGCAAAAGATGGGGAAATTGCCGTGTTAAAAATGCAATATTTTCGAATGATCATACCTCAAGAATTATTAACAGTCGCATGAAAAATGTGTGAGCAAATCCATCTAAATATTCACCGATTAAAAAATACTGAGGTAGATGGACAAGAGTGTGATAGCTTGAATTGAATTCTCTGAGTGTATGGATGTTCATTACACACACGTAGGGTTATATGATCGATGTTTGGAAGAAAGGTAGGAATGAAGAATAAAGGCGATATTTTATTGAGAGATGATGTGATTTCTAATATTTTTTCATGACTATTAAGATAGGGCTCATGACAACCGAAAAGCTAGTGTAGTTGGAAACTCTGATTTTCAAAATCTTTCTTTTAGAATTCTTATCTTTATATGTAACTTTCACAGTCTTCCTTTTATTATAGGATTTTGTGGGTGTAATCCGCTGAAAACCCTCAGGAGACAACACTCCTCCTACTAGGGACACCTAGAGGTTTAAAGGCTTGTTGCACATGCTCAGTGCAATCGTGTTTGCCAATGAAAGTGTGCTTGTTGGTTTTTTTTTCTTTTTCTTTCTCTTCTTCTTTTCTCTTTCATCTGAATAAAAGATGTTTGCTCGAGACGATCAAAATTAATTTTGGGGGATTTTGTTCACTCGAAAATAATGCAATCTGTAATACATCAATTTCCTCATTATTCTAATCATCTAAGAATAGTTGATATAAATATAACACATATTACCAGTTTGTCTGGAAAATACTAATTATCCCGTGTTATATATATATTTAACGTTCTTTATAGGAAATTGTGTGTTTATTACTACACGCATGATATTGTATATCTCAACATATTTTATCGAGATTGTGTGCAGAAAATTCTTCAAGTCAAAGAACCGGAATCGCAAAAGTGCCGATATATTACAGGAAACCAAAGAATCAAATACTGGCAGCAACCAAGCAAACATTAGAATATTCCAGACATCAAAATAATATCTCAAGTCCAACTCCAGGACACCCCAGAAAAACCATACAGTGATCTCACTACTTGGCCGCGGATCCACGGCCGAGTTGGCCGAGTTGCCTCGGATCCACGGCCGAGTCAAGGGCTTGGTGGGTCGGGAAATCTCCAGAAGTTTCTTCTCAACTTCTTAGCTTGCTGAGGAAGGCTCCTTGTAACAACCTTATTGTAGAAAGCTCCTTATAACAATCTTATTCTAGAAGGCTCCTTGTAACAACCTTATTCTATAAGGCTCCTTGTAACAATCTAGCTTATGAGGGAAGCTTGATTTGAGATCTATAAAAGAGGATCTAGGGCTAAGGTAAAAGGTTGTTGGTGGATGGTGGTAAATAGTTGAGTGACACAACTTGAGATTCAATTCAAGATCCAAATTCAAATCGAGAGTCAATTGAGAGCATTATCAAGCGAAGGCATCCAAATATCCTTTATCGCAACGCCGATTGTCAACGGAGCAAGAGATCCGAAACCGATCCACGTCACACGGCGATCGAGCCATGCAATGCCAAATTCACTTCTTCAAAGAAGCGATCGAGAGCTTATTCTTGTACCTCGAGTTGAGGAATTGTGTAAATTTGAAGAAGATTTCATAAAGGTGATTATTACTCTTAGTCTTGCTTTCTTTAGATTCTTGTATTATGAAATATCTCATTCTTGATTATTCTATATTCATGATGTGTGAGTGAAATCTCCGCTTGTAAAGGATTCGAGAGAATTGGTAGATCAAGTGATGATAAAATCCTAATACTAATCTTAAGTCTTATGAGATTCGTGAACTCTAGGAAAAAGAATCATCAATGACCTAATTTGGAGCGAGATCGCATTCTTGATTATTTCGTTGCAAACTAGGGATTAAATGATTGATGATTCTCTTTGCTAAAGGTTAGATCCGAATGATGATCAATGAAAAGACAAGGGATAAAGAAGGAGAAACCCTAGTTTCTTCAATAGATCCTTAATCTTCATTCATCACCATCGATCTAGCTACAATTTATCAATAAATAAGATTAGTCATTATTAGATTCATCATTGCTACTAATTTGATCGAATCGTACAAGCTTTTCTACATTCTCTTGATAACCGATATTGATCTTGGATATATTCTTAATCTTTCTTAAATTCTTGAATGTTTTCTTGATTTTCTTGAAATGACAACTCAATTAAATCATAAATCTCTTACTTGAAATTTTCTTTACTATTTTCTTTCAATTCATCTAAAACAAGATCGATCAAATACACGAATCTCAGAGGACGACCCGTGCTGACTAACGATCACTTCAAATAACACCGTTATTGATTGCGGTTTACAAAATTCTTTGATTGTGAACACTTTACATTTTACTAAACAACATCGAGAATTTGTATCAATCAAATGGCGCCGTTGCCGGGGATTGCGTGCTATTTTGTTCGTTCTTGTTATTTGAGTTGAAAATTTTATTATTCCATCCGAATTTTTTAGATCAAAATTGCATGAGGTACTTAACGATTTGTTATGATTTTTGCGAGGGAATCTGGAATCTCTGTAGCAAGGGGAAAAATATTCTTGAGCATTCAAGAAGGCCAGAGAACTGAAGGGAGCGGCTGAAGAAATTTTTGTGCAAGGAACTGTTCATCAGACCGCGAATCCGCGGCTATAGCAGTAATTTCGCGGTGGAACCATGGCGAAATAGTTGATTCAGAGCTCCATTTTTCTCAAGTCTACTTCTTACTTTCTTATCTCCTCCCTGCTCTTGACCATTAACTAATTTCTGCAGAATTCTTTGCAAAAATTCGCAGCGCCGCAAAAAGAAATCGTTGCATGTTTGATCTTGGTTGTTTGCATTTTTATTACGGAAATTAATGGGAAAAGACCAAATTCAAATTAGGCGGGGATTTCATTACCCTTTCTAAGCCCCAAAAATCACAAACTTTCATCCGCATCACCCTACAACAACAACAACAACAATTGAGCCTTTTATCCCAAGCATATGGGGTAGGCTACATGAACCAACATGAGAATCACGCCGGGTCCAGCGCATGAATCCTCTGTCTCCACTCACTTCTATCGAACAATATAATTTCATTGAGTCCTTTGGCAACCATATCGTTTCGTATCACCTCCATCCATGTTTTCTTCGGTCTCCCTTTTACCCTTTTGCCATTGCCCATATCAAGAGTATCTATTCGTCGAACCGGTGCTTCCATAGGTCTGCGTCGCACATGACCAAACCATCTTAGCCGATTTTCCCGCATCTTCTCATCCACAGGTGCTACACCAACTTTTGCACGAATATCCTCATTTCGCACCTTATCTTTTCTAGTGTTACACCGCAGGTGCTACACCGCATCTTCACCTCATTTCGCACCGCCTCACCCTCATTAACTAAAAAATATCTAGACAAGACTCTAAGAACCGTCATGCTCATTTAGGACAAAAGAAGGTCGTGTGTAATCTATTGCTTATCCGCATTTCTTTTGTGGTGTCTAAGGCAAGTGGTTTCTAAGGCAAGTGGTTACTTAATTAGGCCCACTACTTATGTAGTGGAGAACCTCCCACTTACCTGGCCATAGAAGGGATAAAGAGGCAGTAGAGGATTTATCTTGCGACTTGTCTTCTGGAAGTCTAGGAGCAGTTTAGTGACTTGACATAGGTGAACATTAGATCTAGGGTTGCTTGTGCGTTTTTGTGATTTGAATTTTATTCAAAATCCGTCTTTTTCAAAACAAACACCAAACCAATTTTTCCCTAATTATCACAACGCTTCCACTTGTGCTAAACCAATTAGTGCTTGCTCGGCTGGACATGGGATTCTAGTGTCCGTCTTGTCCGCGTTCCTCCTATCGACTCCGAAGTCGGTAATTCTACATCTACTTTTTCATCACCCACTACCACATCCACTTTGATGGATGGATCTCCATCGAACTTCTTTAACACCACTCTGCCACCATCCGTAGGTGCGCAGAATCCGCCCCGCATCTCTCTCCAAGAAAGATGCTACCCTATTCGAGGCCCTCTTTCCACCAGCCATTCCATTCCACCAGCCAATGAGGACAATTTCGAAATCAAACCTCAATACATCAATCTTTTACCGAAATATCACGGTCTTGAGTCTGAGGATGAATATGTCTTTATTACCAAATTTGAAAATGTTTGCGCTATGATGGGTACTTCACAGTTTTCTGTGGATGCTATGAGATTATGTCTTCTCCCATTCACTTTGTGCAATATAGCCGAGAAGTGGCTTTATAACACAGCCGCACATTCTTTTTCAAACTGGGAAGAATTCATCACAGCTTTCCTAAAGAAATTCTACCCCAATCATAAGACAGCTCAAGTCCGTAACGAAATAAATCAATTTACCCAGCTTCCCAATGAACCATTTTCGAAGTGTTTTGAACGCTTCAAGAATCTGTTAGTTCAATATCCTCATCACGGAATCCCTAGATGGGATCTGTGTAGAATCGTATATGAGGGTATTAATGCTACAACAAAACAGATACTTGAATCCATGTGTCAAGGCACCTTCATGTCTAAAGATGATGGTGAAGGCTGGAGATTTTTAGAAAATTTCGCTGAAAAAACTTTACAGTGGGAGAGTGTAAACCAACCATCGTCTAGGGGTGGTATTGACCAATCTGATGTTTCCATAGGAATTAGAGCTGAAATGGCAGCAATGCAAAAGAAACTCAAAGCTATGGAACAAAATTTTTTATTAGCCTCCCTAAATCAGATGACACTCTCCAAAAATGTCTGTGGATGATGTTCTGATCCATCACATCTTACGGAAGAATGTCCATTGAATTCTCCGTTTCAAGGTCAAGAGCATACTAATGCTGCTTTCCAGTAAAGACCTAGAAACGATCCGTATTCTTCCACTTATAATCAGGGTTGGAGGAATCACCCTAACTTTTCTTGGAACCAACACCAAACTCAAAATACGGTTCCAAACCAAAACAACTTTCAAAGGGTCCATCCACAACAACAACAACCACTATAACTGACTCAGCACCCCTATCAATCACAAAACTTTCAAAATCCGGTCAACACTTCTGCACCGTATAATAATCCTTTACAATTGACCGGTACTGATAACTCATCTTCACTCGAACAAACCATGAATTTTCTTTTGAAAAATTTCATGCAAGTTTCGGTTGAGATGAAGTCTTTCGTCGATGAAATAAAGAAAAACTCCACCTCCCAAGGTGAGTGTATTAAAGCGATTGAATGCCAAAATGAGTGCTAGAGAGAAAGGGAAACTTCTGTCTCAACCCCTACCGAATCCTGGATATTCACAACACTACAATGTGAATGCTATCACAACGTTGAGATCTGGAAGAGTGCTGAATAATCAAGTCAGTGAAGAGATTGATAATCATGATGAATTGATCAATAACACCCCGGCTTTCACTACCACTTTTTCTTCCACTTCTACTTCTACTTCTGACCCCAGTTCATCAACCCCACCGCTTTCTTCCGAGCCTATTCTCCGTTTTCCCCAAGGCTCGAACCTTCAGCACACTTCTTCTAGTCCACCAAAGACGATCCCCACTTCTATTCCGGGATCTTTCCTACCCACACGATCTTCTCCAATGTTGGACCCCGCTATTATTGCTAAACCTCCTTTCCCTAATAGGTTAAAGGGAAACAGACCAAGTCTACAAATGGAGAAGATCACTGAAATTTTTAAGAAAGTTAACATCAATATCTCTCTCCTAAATGCTATAGAATAAGTCCCGGCTTATGCGAAAATTCTCAAGGACTTGTGCACTAGGAGGAGGAAGACTCAATTGCCAAAAAAGGTGTTCATGTCGAGTACTGTAAACACGGCTTTTCCCCAACAATTACCAAGAAAACGTAAGGACCCTGGCTATCCTACAATTTCTATTTCTATTGGGGGTAAAAATATTAACTGTGCTTTACTTGACCTTGGCGCAAGTATTAACCTGCTTCCTTATTCTGTCTATAAGCAATTAGGTATCGGAGAGTTAAAACCCTCGAACACAACTCTCCATATGGCTGACCGATCTATCACCAAACCTAGGGGTGAGCTTGAGGATGTGTTGATAAAAGTCGGGTAATTTGTATTCCATGTGGACTTTATTGTTTTAGATACACAACCGGTAGCGAACCCATGAAACCTAATTCCGGTGACTCTCGGTCGACCCTTTTTGGCCACTTCCAAGGCTGTAATCAACTGTCGTAATGGCTCTATGACCCTATCCTTCGGAAAGATGTCAATTGAGCTTAACATTTATAAGTTGGGAAGTGTACACTCCTAACCTTCTGCTCAAGCACGTTCTGTCGAATTAATGGATGTCGACAGCAGCGGATTTGAACAGTTTCACGATACTAATCTGGACTTCTTTGATACATTATTATTTGACCCAGCTATTTATTATACACATATGGACTCTTCTATCAGTTGTCCGGGTCAACATTTAACGCTTGTTATGAACCTTTTATGGAGTCTGAGGATCATTCCGCTCTTTCTGATAAGATTATTTTTCGGGGTATCGATGAAAGCTTTGAGGAATTCGCTGATGAACTCGTATTTTTAGAAGACACGGGTGTTGAGATGAATCAAATCCATAACAAAGAAATTGAACCCCCACCCCTTCTTAGTATCATTAACAAGAATGCGAGTAATCCATTACAATCATTGAGTCGTCTCTCTAAGTTGAGACGCAAACCATTTCCATCACACCACTTATCTTTTCCCCACTTCTTCCTGGCTCTATACAACATGTTCTTCCACCAATCGATGCACTACACTGATAAAATCTTCGAGTGGTTGGTGTTGACGTTCGGTCTTTGCAAAGATTGGCATTGAACAATAACCTGTACCCCCTCTTATGATTTTAAAAAAAGATTAAACTCAAGTTTGGGGGGTTATAATCTGGCTCTTGAAAATAAAATTTTTACTCAAAATGGTGAGCCAAAGAATAAGTTTGGGGGAGGATTTTCATGACCATATTTCATGTCCCCATTAATAAATTTTGTCCTCCCAAGCTTACAGGTTTTTGTGATCTAGCAGAAGACAATAGTGTGGACACTGTTGAAAACAAGTTTGGGGGAGCTTTGTGCTTATTTACTCATCACTTTGCATCATACTTTGCATAAGCACAAAACAAATAAAATAAAATAAAATAAAAATGTGTACATAAATAAGATAATAAAAGATTAGATAGTGAAAAATTACATTTAAAAGATTAGAATAGTTTAAGAAAACCTAGAAAATTAGAAGTTTTCTTAAACCAAACTAGTAATAAGTAGTTATGAGCAGTTGTTCCAAGGGTTAGTAAGATGAAAGAAGTCACTAATCTAAGGATAAAAATAAGTTTGAAAAATAGTTCATATTCTGGAAGCCAAACATTTGAATGTTGATACCCTATTATACGCACTTACACACGTCTTGAAACTCGGGATAGTAGAGGATACCTTGAAATGCTCTTGTCTGAAAGCCAAAGTATGAAGAAAATAAAAACATGAAGAATAAAATATAAAATGGTGCAGAAAAATGAACACTAGTTTTGTAAACACCAAGACAGCAATAAAAAAATATAGCGAGGGTGCTTCATCACCTAGTACCTTTGACCAACTGGTTTGGGAGTCACTGCTAAGTCTTAGGTGTTGCAAGACGAGGAAAATACTAATACACCTAATCGCAAGCACATAAGTAATCGGTCGGTTAGTTCCTCAAGAAGTATTAACGGTCGCATGAAAAATATGTGAGAAAATCCATCTAAATATTCACCGATTAAAAAGTACTGAGGTAGATGGACAAGAGTATGATAGCTTGAATTGAATTCTCTGAGTGTAGGGATGTTCTTTACACATACGTAGGGTTTGGAAGAAAGGTAGGAATGAAGAATAAATGCGATGTTTTATTGAGGGATGATGTGATTTCTAACATCTTTTCATGACTATTATGATAGGGCTCATGACAACCGAAAAGCTAGTGTAGTTGGAAACTCTGATTTTCAAAGTCTTTTTTTTACAATTCTTATCTTTATATGTAACTTTCACAGTCTTCCTTTTATTATAAGATATTATGGGTGTAATCCGCTGAAAACCGTCAGGAGACAACACTCCTCCTACTAGGGACACCTAGAGGTTTAAAACCTTGCTGCACATGCTCTGTGCAATCGTGTTTGCCTACGAAAGTGTGCTAGTTTTTTTTTCTTTTTCTTTCTCTTCTTCTTTTCTCCTTCACCAGAATAAAAGATGTTTGCTCGAGACGATCAAAATTAAGTTTGGGGGAATTTGTTCACTCAAAAATAATGCAATCTGTAACACATCAATTTCCTCATTATTCTAATCATCTAAGAACAGTTGATATAAATATAACACATATTACCAGTTTGTCTGGAAAATACTAATTACCCCATGTTATATATATATTCAACGTTCTTTATAGGAAATTGTGTGTTTATTACTACACGCATGATATTGTATATCTCAACACATTTTATCGAGATTGTGTGCAGAAAATTCTTCAGGTCAAAGAACCGGAATCGCAAAAGTGCCGATATAATACAGGAAACCAAAGAATCAAATACTGGAAGCAACCAATCAAACATTAAAAGATTCCAGACATCAAAATAATATCTCAAGTCCAACTCCAGAACACCACAGAAAAACCATACAATGATCTCACTACTTGGCCGTGGATCCGCGGCCGAGTTGGCCGAGTTGCCGCGGATCCGTGGCCGAGTCGCCGCGGATCCGTGGCCGAGTCAAGGGCTTGGTGGGTCGGGAAATCTCCAGAAGTTTCTTCTCAACTTCTTAGCTTGCTGAGGAAGGCTCTTTGTAACAACCTTATTCTAGAAGGCTCTTTGTAACAAACTTATTCTAGAAGGCTCCTTCTAACAACTTTATTCTAGAAGGCTCCTTGTAAAACCCTTATTCTAGAAGGCTCCTTGTAACAATCTAGCTTATGAGGGAAGCTTGATTTGAGATCTATAAAAAGGGATCTAGGGCTAAGGTAAAAGGTTGTTGGTGGATAGTGGTAAAAAGTTGAGTGACACAACTTGAGATTCAATTCAAGATCCAAATCCAAATCAAGAGTGAATTGAAAGCATTATCAAGTGAAGGCATCGAAAGATCCTTTATCGCAACGCCGATCGTCATCGGAGCAAGAGATCCACAACCGATCCACGTCTCACGGCGATCGAGCCACGCAAAGATCGATGACAAATTCACTTTTTCAAAGGAGCGATCGAGAGCTTATTCTTGTACCTTGAATTGAGGAATTGTGTAAATTTGAAGAAGATTTCATAAAAGGTGATTATTACTCTTAGTCTTGCTTTCTTTAGATTCTTGTATTATGAAATATCTCATTCTTGATTATTCTATTTTCATGATGTGTGAGTGAAATCTCCGCTTGTAAAGGATTCGAGAGAATTAGTAGATTAAGTGATGATAAAATCCTAATACTAATCTTAAGTCTTATGAGTTTTGTGAACTCTAGGAAAAAGAATTATCAATGACCTAATTTGGAGCGAGATCGCATTCTTGATTATTTTGTTGCAAACTAGGGATTAAATGATTGATGATTCTCTTTGCTAAAGGTTAGATCCGAATGATGATCGATGAAAAGACAAGAGATAAAGAAGGAGAAACCCTAGTTTCTTCAATAGATCCCTAATTTTCATTCATTACCATCGATCTAGCTACAATTTATCAATAGATAAGATTAGTCATTATTAGATTCATCATTGCTACTAATTTGATCGAATCGTACAACCTTTTCTACATTCTCTTGATAACCGATATTGATCTTGGATATATTCTTATTCTTTCTTAAATTCTTGACGGTTTTCTTGATTTTCTTGAAATGGAAACTCAATTAAATCATGAATCTTTTTCTTGAATTTTTCATTACTATTTTCTTTCAATTCATCTAAAACAGGATCGATCAAATACACGAATCTCAGTAGACGACCCGTGCTGACCAACGATCGCTTCAAATGAAACCGTTATTGATTGCGGTTTACAAGATTCTTTGATTGTGAACACTTTACATTTTACTAAACAACATCGAGAATTTGGATCAATCAGTCTCCTTTGCAAGGCGGCGATGGCTTAGAAGACAGGTTCAGATCTGCCGCCTAAGACTTGCCAACTTTATGAGCCGTGAGGGTCTCATAAAGATTTTTCTCCCTACGAGTCGAGAGGATCCCGTAGGTGTGTTTTCTCCTTAGGAGTCTTGAGGACTCCTAAGTGCGTTTTCTCTTGAGAGTCGTATGGATCTCACAAGAGAATTTTCCCGCTTACAAGTCAAGAGTACTCGTAAGTGGTTGTTTCCCTCCTTGTCGAGATTCGACTTTAAAGAGTGTGGCCCGTGAATAGTATGCAAGAGTCAATCTTGGACCGACTTGCAGGGCCCTAGTGCTTAGAAAACAGTTCCTTATTCTCATTGCCTAAGGCTTTCCCCTACGAGTCAAGACGAGTCGAGAAGTTCTTTTGAGGACACTAATTTCCTTACGAGTCGAGACGAATCGAGAAGTTCTCGCAATGGTTTCCTAACATCACAATTAACACCTGCTAATAGAAGTCCGTTAGGGTCTGTGGTATTAGGGTTTTCTACCCGTCGCACCGTCGCGTTGGCCGATATATTCCCTTATATGCAATCTTGTTGTTCGGGTAGCCTCGCGACTGTCGTGTCTCTGATCCCTTCAAGGGCTGGACAAGACGTCTTCAAGTAATCTTCCAGGTAATATTACCTTCGAAAGAGAAAGTGTTAGGGATATTCCAGGCGCTTTTTACTTGAGGTTAGGCTCAATTTGGGAGCCCCGATGAGTCATGACTACTCCACGCTGGAGAAGGATAATCTCCGATAGTTTTTTCAGGTCTCATTTGAGTTGCCGTCAAGACCCTGAAGCAAGGGGTTTTCCTTGGCATCATTTTTTGACATTGTGTCTGCAATGTTGCGATGAATGTCGAAGTTGTCTGTGAACTGTCGAGGTTTAGAACTAGGGGTCTTTTCCATGGCTCTGTTTTGTTGATGTCGCACCTATATCCTGCTGGAGGGAGGAAGAACGCTGTTGTTGATCTCTAGGCTGTAGATGTCGCCGTCGAGGCTTGGAACTAGGGACTTTGCCATGGTTCCGGGGTAGTCTCTATGTTGTCTGTGAACTGTCGAGATTTGGAACTAGGGGACTTCGCCGTGGCTCCGAGGTAGTCTCTAGGCTATCTGTGAACCGTCAAGATTTGGGACTAAGGGACTTCGCCATGGCTCCATTTGTCGATGTCACATCTTCTTCTGATTGGAACGAGAAGGAAAGCTGTTGTTGATTTCTAGGCTGTAGATGTAGCCATTGAGATATGGCTTTCCTTTGACGAAGCCTGGTGGGCGATATGGTTTCCTTTCTGTTTGTGCTCATGGATTGTATACAAGGGTCAATATTGAACCGCTTGTAGGGAAAAAAAATTTCATTTCATTTTTTATTTCCGCGATGCTTTATCATTTCAGCTTTTTATATCGCGAAAGTCGCGATTGCCCAATCATTTCGGCTATTTTTTCGTGGTGCCCAATCATTTCGGCTATTTTTCTTTTTCTTTACTCGCTGCTTTTTATTGCGAGTTGCCCAATCATTTCGGATATTTTTATATGCATATATTTTACTTGCCGATTTTTGTTGCAAGTTGCCCTATCATTTCGGTTATTTCATATGCATTTATGGCTCGCTGACATTTTCCTGCGAGTATGGATCTCAAGACCTGATACCAATCTTAGCATCAGCATCGCTGTGACTGAAATATTTCCAGGAGCGAATGCCGTGAAAGGACTTGAAATCTGATAACGACTTAGACATCAGCATCGCTACCACTGGGATATTTCCAGGAGCGAATCATCATTTTCCTTCGCCGCTATCGAACAAAGGTGACTTAGTAGACAGGGTTAGGGACCTGACGACTAAGGCTTTTGACTTCGTGAGTCGTAAGGGTCTCATAAAGGTATTTCTCCCTACGAGTCGTGAGGATCTCGTAGGTGCGTTTTCCCCTTAAGAATCGTGAGGATTCTTGAGTATGTGTTC
Organism: Agapanthus africanus; assembly: GCA_030015575.1. Taxonomy (NCBI): domain Eukaryota; kingdom Viridiplantae; phylum Streptophyta; class Magnoliopsida; order Asparagales; family Amaryllidaceae; genus Agapanthus; species Agapanthus africanus. Next base: position 870,176,544 of record JASDDO010000022.1, on the reverse strand, counting down.
TCTTATAAGTCGTAAAGATCTTACAAGAGTGTTTTCTCCTTATAAGTCGAGAGGAATTACAAGTGTCGTTCGCTAAATGGGGAAATTTCATGCCATTGGTGGAACTTGGTGATGGAAACGTTTATTTGTGCCCGTGGATTATATACAAGGGTCAATATTGAACCATTTTTAGGTCAAACTAGGGGATGTGATGGCTTAAGAACAGGTTTAGATCCCTGTAGCTTAAGGCTTTTAAATCCTATGAGCCATGCGGGTCTCATAAGGGGGATTCTCCTTACGAGTCGTGAGGATCTCGTAAGTGTAATTTCTCCTTAGGAAAATAGGGGATCCCTAAGTGTATTGCTCCCTTGTGAGTCTCAAGGATCTCACGCGGGTATTTTCTCCTCATAGGGTCGAGAGGACCTTGCACGTGTCATTATTTTAACAAGATTGCACCATTTCGGGTTTTCACAAACTCGCCGGTAGTACTGTTATTTTTATTCACGGCACCCTTTCGGCTTTTCATCCGTGCCCATTTCGCTTGTGGACGTACCTTTTTTTTGAATGAACGATGAAACTCTCGAGAATAGTTTCGCCGCATGTGATCCATCCGTTTTGCCGGTGGGATTTGATTTGTAGTCCTCACCGTTGTGACTTATGGACTTGCATTCCATTATCGCTGGGTTTTGAGGCGGCGTACTTAATTTAAGGATATTACGGTCCATTGTTAGTTTAAGAACATTACGGTGCATCGTTAGTTTAAGGACATCTCGGTCCAATGTTAGTTTAAGGACATTACGGTCCGTTGTTAGTTTAAGGACATTACGGTCTGTAGCTAGTTTAAGGACGTTGCGGTCCATTGCTGTCCATGTTTGAGACGGAGTACTGTTGGGTACCACTCTTAGAGCCTTGACTCAAGAAGATAGCGAGCAGACATAGGCATCGTCATCTATCGTTGACCTGGGCCGTGACTTTTTAGGCGTAGTATTTTTTCAGGAACCGGCCGTTTATTGGCCGGAAGGGTTTTTCGCCGTGCATATCCATGAGCAAGTAGGCTCCACCTTGGTAGACCTTGTCTATGATGTATGGGCCCTCAAAGTTTGGCTCGAATTTCCCCCGTTTGGCACGGTTGGGGATCATAGGTCTTTTTACGAATAGCACGAGTTCGCCTTGGCGGAATGTTCTCGGCCTGGTCAATCTTTCGTATGAGCGCGTCATCCTTGCTTTGTAAGCTTCTAGGTTTTGTTGCGCCATGAGACGAGTTTCATCAAGGGCGTCTAGCTCCTCAAACCGAAAATAGGCATTGTCTTCATCCGTCAGCTCGTATCGAACTGCTACTCGTAATAAGGGTAGCTCTATCTCCAAGGGAAGTACCACTTCCGTGCCGAATACTAACACAAATGGTGTTGTGTTCGTGGCCGTCTTGAACGTAGTCCGATAGGCCCAGAGAGCTTCATGCAATTTCTCATGCCAGTCCTTTTTATTTCGGGATACCATTTTCTTTATGATCTTCGTCAAGGTCTTGTTGAAAGCCTCAGCTAGACCGTTAGCTCGGGGGTTATAGACCGAAGAGTATCTCCAATCTATTTTATGCTGTTGTGTGAATCGGCTTATCTTATGGTTTCTGTAGGCTGGCCCGTTATCAGAGATAATCCGCTGCGGAGTGCCGAACCGGTAGAGGACGTGTGTCTTAAAGAAATGGAGGATGTTCTCCGTCTTCACCTCTTTTAGCAGTATTGCTTCTGCCCACTTAGAGAAGTAATTGGTTGTTGCTAGTATGAACCAATGTCCCTTAGATGACGCTGGCTCAATGGGGCCAATTATGTCCGTTCCCCACATTTCGAACGGCCAACTAGCCAATGTCAGGTGTAGTGGGTTCGGATGCTGATGGATGAAGTCCCTGTGAATTTGGCACAAGTGACACTGCTTCGCATATTCGAGGCAGTCCTGAACCATTGTGGGCCAATAGTAGCCCATTCTTTTGATCTTCAGCTTCATCTTTGGCCCAGCTTGATGCGAACCGCAGAGTCCGTCATGAGTTTCTTGAACAACCATTTTTGTTTCTTCTGGTCCTAGGCATCTTAGCCATAGACAATCGAATGATCTCTTATAAAGAGTATCATTGACGAAGGTGAAAGACAGGGATCTCTTCGTGAGCTGATGTCTTGATGACGCTTCTTCAGGCGTTCGATGGGATTTGAAGTAGTCTATGAAGACTTCTCTCCAATCCTTCGCCCTTTCTTCATCCTCCAATTGGAAGGCATCTTGTTCGGTTGCTTCTTCTCCTTTAGACGTCTTCGGAGATATTTCTGCTGGAGCGAGAATCCGGCGACTTTACATAATGATCTTTACGTCATCGAGGTTTTCGTCGGCCAGTTCTTTAACGAGCTTGGCTAACGGATCCTCCTTGCCATTTTCCGCACGCGGTATGCTTTCCAGGGTGTAAGAGGGAATTTGCGTCAGCAATTGCTGCACTCTTTCACCATACCTAATCAGTTCTGGCTTGCACGTCTGGTAGTCGCCATTTACTTGGCTAACGACCAGCTGGGAGTCTCCATATATGAGAAGGTTTTCGATTCTGAAGTTGACAGCAATCTCGAGACCTGCTATCAAAGCTTCATACTCAGCTTCATTGTTTGTTCTTGGCTATGTTAAGGAAAGGGCAAAGCGCATAATTCCTCCTTGTAGAGTTATGAAGATAAGGCCCACCCCGGTTTTAATCATGGGGGCGTTTTGCTTTCACTTCTTCAAGGAGGATGCTCCATCGAAGTAGAGTTCCCATCGGGTATCATTCCTTTCTTTCTCCTCATCGATTGCGTCATTCGTGTGTTCGTCTGGCAACTCACGGTTCAAGGGAGAGTCGGCAGGTATCGAATGCTCAGCGAGAAAATCAGTGATGTCCTGGCCTTTTATTGCCTTGAGGGGTCTATATACTATCGATAACTCCATCAAGAGGAGGGCCCATTTGGCAAGCCTTCCTATTAGCATAGATCTTGACATCAAGTACTTAAGAGGATCCACCTTTGATATGAGATGGACCTCATTTTCTAAGGCGTAATGTCGGAGCTTCGTTACCGCGAAGATCAATGCCAGGCAATACTTTTCGATGGGGGAGTAGTTATTTTCTTCCTCCAGGAGAACCCAACTCAAATAATAGAGAGCTTTCTCCTTCCTCTGGTCATTCTCCTGTGCCCATAGCGCACCCAAAGAACCTTCAAGGATGGTTCTGTACAGGATGACGGGCTTTCCTTTGACCGGCTCGGTCAGTACCGGCGGGTTCTGTAGATACTGCTTAATTTCGTCCAGTGCGCTCTGGCATTTTCGATCCCAAGCGAACGGAGTCCTTTTCTTCATTAGGTGACTGTAGGGGCGGCATTTACCGGAGAGGTTAGCTATGAACCGCCGGATATACCTGAGCTTTCCTTGGAGAGACCGCAGCTGCTTGAGAGTTCTTGGCGAAGGCATTCCATAACCGCCTTGATCTTCGACGGGTCTATTTCGATGCCCCGATATCGTACGATGAATCCTAAGAATTTTTCTGAGGAAACTCTAAATGCGCATTTCAGAGGGTTCATCTTCAGATTATATTTCCGAAGACGCTCGAACACTATCTTCAAATGCTCTCAGTGTCCCTCGTATGATTTACTTTTCACCGCGAGATCATCGATATAACATTCAACAATCTCATGTACGAGATCATCGAAGAACTTTGTCATGACTCTCTGGTAGGTGGCGCCAGCGTTCTTTAGACCGAATGACATCACTTTGTAGCAGAATATGCCCATCAGAGTCCGGAAAGCGGTATGTGATCATATCATAATTTTGCATTATTATATTCCCCATTCTTATTCATTTTACAAATAAACAGGTGCTTTTGATCCATGTCTGCTACATAGTTACAGGTTACAGGTTCTCGGAAAAAACAGTGAAAATGATGAAAAGACGCTACAAAAGTGAGATTACGACCAACAAATAGAAAAATCTTGTTCATGCCTACAGTTTGAGGGACAAATGAAGATCAATGAACAATTTCACAAAGTACAAAGGCAGCGCAAGATTCAAGACTTCAACACGAAGAAAACGGTAAAAGTCCACAAAATTCTGCACTGTGGAAATCTGGAAGAAACTAGAAGACAATCTGAGAAACCAAGTGAAGAAACCAGAATTAAAATGCAACAGAAAGCAGCACAGAAAAATCCAGCCAAAGACCCCACTATATGGCCGCGGATCCGTGGCCAAACAGGGCATATGGCCGCGGATCCGCGGCCGTGCTGAGCACGTGTCGATGCAAAAATGTCGGTGGTAGCGGTGCATTGGCTAGGCTTCTCAGGATAGTTTTGTAAATGTAGATAGGGATCGGATCTAAACTCTAGGGTTTCTATAATCTATAAATAGGAACCCTACGGCTCTTATGCCTCTTTTTAAATTATCAATTTCAGAATTTCAATTCCTCTAATGTTGGAAGAGTACATCAAATAAAAAATAAAGTAAGTCTTTCTTTTCTTGCCTTAGTTAATTTTCCTTTCTGCCCTAGTTAATTTTATTTATCTGCCGTAGTTTAGCTATTTTATTTATCCGCCGTAGATTAGATAATTATGTTATTAAAAATAAACTAAAAATGTCTCTTTTTATCAATTCCCTAATGAGTGAGTAGTTCCTCACTTGTTAGGGTTAGAAATAGGAAAGATTTGAGAGATGAAAATCTCTCATCCCTTTCTTGCCCGTCATACATTTTAATAGGACTCTATGCATACATACACACACCGCTCACTACGGCACCCTATCCCACGAGCTAGCGGTAATAACGTAGTATAAAAGACCGGTTGTGTATATTTTCTATGGAGGTTAGGGTAAGAATTAAGAAAGGACGGACAAGGAACTAGAGGAAGAAACATAATTTCTTCCCGATCGTGCTAATCCCCTTTGTTAATTATTACCTTAGCACCTATATAGATCTTAATTAGGACATTGAAAGCGGTGAGAAATATTGAATTTCCAAACTTAACCTAAACCTAAGCCTAGCAAGGTTTTAATCCTAATCTAAATCAACCTTAGTTTTTATTGATAATCCAATCCACCACAATTGGAATTAACTCGTTAGAACAATTAGAAAATCTACAAAATCCCTGTGGGCCGACCCGTACTCAACCGGCTAGCTACCAAGCGACGCCATTCTTGATTGCGGTTAATATTCTTTGATTTATGTTTTAAAAGCGAAAGCGCACATAAAAACCCTTCCAATCAAATGGCGCCACTGCCGGAGATGGCGTAGTTATTTTGTTTTTGTAATTTCGGGTTAATATAAAAATTGAAAAAATTATAAAAACAGAAAATATAAAAATATAAAAAATTTATCATCTTGTTATTTTTTGAAGGGTGTTTCGCTTGAATTGTGCAGGTCGACGAACAGATTCAGATCTGGAAAAATCCAGAGAGCAAAACAGCAAACAGCAGATCTGAACAAGCAGAGGATAATCAGCACAGAGAAACAGAGAATTTTTGGGATCTGAATCGTAAAGTCCACTGCGAAACCGCGGCCAAAGGCAGGATTCAGGGGCGGATCCACGGTCTGGTGGTGACGTCAGCACATGGAAAACCCCTCTGTAAGCTTTCTTTTCTTCCCTGAACCCCCTGATCTTCTCTGAAAAATTTTCTTGCAGGGTTCTTTGCGCAAAAACTTCTCTCCCTTCTTCAATAACTTGATCTTGTGCAGGATTCTTTGCGCCGCAATAAAAAAAATTGGAAAGTGTTTGTGTGTTTACTGCTTTACATTCTTTAAACTGACTTTAAAGGGCTATAACACCAATCCAGATTGGGTGGGGATTTCATTACCCTTCCTATGACCCTAAAAATCACAAAAAGCATATTGCATAAACCATCGAGTTAATTAAAAAAGATTAGACTCAGCCTTAAGGACTGTCGCGCTCAATAGGACAAAGGAATAGTTGTAGGCATCGATCGTTTATCTAAACCAGACTTTGTAGTGCCTAGGATAGACAAGTAGGGAAAGGTAATTTTAAAAGGCCCGTCTTACGGTGATTCGTGAGCGGATCCCTCCTTTCTTTACTTGTGCTTACCTGGCCACAATTGGCGGTGAAGAGGCGATTTGAGATCCTCACAACTTGCCCTTTGGAACAGTTAGGAGCAGTCTAGTTGATCTAGGAGACCCTAGATCTAGGCTTGATTGTGCATATTGTGATTGATTGAACGTATGTCTAAGCTTCTTATTAAAAATCTTTTTTCAAAAAGTTCCTTATAAAAAAAAACACAAAACAAAACAAAATTTACAAAAATTTGCCACTTGTCGCTAAGAAATCCATTGCACCCCACTTCCTTCCATTGACGTTTTCTTACCTCCACCTTCTGTTTTTACCTTTTGACTACACTACCTCTTTAGTATATGTCCAGTTGGACTAGGGACACCAGCACCCGTTTAGTCCGTGTCTCGTTAGTGCCGACTGATGACGCTTTCGACTCCAAAGTCGAAATTCCATCCACTTCTTTACCTTCATCATCAAATTCTTCGTATTCTATGGAGATGTCGGGATTCAGTCCTAACAACCCCTTACCCGCGGCACTGATTCCACCTCCACTAGGTGCGAATAACCCACAACACCCTCCTGTCGAAGCGTCCCAACGAATCGCGCTCCAGGATCTTTTCTATCCTATCCGCACCGCTTTACCCACTTGTCTTTCACTTCCACCGGCTAATAGGGATAACTTTGAGATTAAAACCCACTTCATCAATATGTTGCCCAAATTTCAAGGGCTGGAATCCGAAGATGCCTACATCTTCATAAACAAATTCCAGAATGTTTGTGTAATGATGAAGAACACACAATTTTCTGATGATGCTATAAGCTACGTGTCATTCCATTCACCTTATGTGACCTAGCCGAAAAATGGTTATATAGCACAGCATCACACTTGATAAAAAAATTGGGAAGAGTTTTTTAAAGCTTTTCTACAAAAGTTTTACCCACACCAGAAGACAGCGAGAATTCGCAACGAAATTATTCAATTTTCCCAGCTTCCTTCCGAACCTTTTTGGAAGTGTTTTGAAAGATTTAAAGACCTACTTGTTCAATGCCCTCACCACGGTATCGAGAATTAGCAACTCTGCCAAACTTTATACGAAGGACTGAACCCAGCAACTAAGCAGTTGTTGGAAACCATTTGTCTTGGTCACTTTCTTACAAAATCAAGCGAGGAAGCTTGGCAGTTTCTCGATCTTGCTGAATAAACACTTTAGTGGGAAAGCACTAAGACCACCTCATCTTCTTCACCAGGTCAGTCTAGGGCAGGCATACATCAACTTGATATGTCAATTGGAATGAAGGCTGAAATGTCCGCACTTATAAAAAAGCTGGAGGCAATTGAGAGCAAATTTTCATCGCCTTCTCCTGCCCCTGCTTTACCCCCAGCACTGTTTGCGCTTGTTGTTCAGATCCGTTCCATCTTACTGAAGAGTGTCCTTACAATCTACCTGTTCAAGAACAAAATCAAGTCAATACTGCCTTTCAGCAAAGACAAAGAAATGATCCATACTCTTCGACTTATAATCCTGGTTGGAGGAGCCACCCAAATTTTGTTTGGAACCAAAAACAACAATTCCAAGGCAATAACAACTTTCAAAGGCTTGCTCCTCCACAACAACAAGCACCTCAACAAACTCAATATCAGCAACCTTTCCAACCCCAACCTTACCCAAACCAAATGAACAATTTTGTACCCAACAACTCTTATCCACAAAACAATTTTGTTCAACCGAATAACGATAAGCTTTCCTCACTAGAACGAAGTCTAGATGTGTTATTAAAAAAATCTACACAATCTGCAGCAAGGTTGGAGACTTCCATTCAGTCTTTGGTGTAAAACAGTGCTTCACATTATCAAAGCATCAAATCAATTGAGGCCCAAATTGCACAATTAATTGCTGCGTTAAGCGAGCGAGAAAAAGAAAAGCGTCCGTCTCAACCATTACCAAATCCCGGTCACACACACAACGCACATGTTGCTTATGAACAACAAAATCATAATGTAAATACTATGACCACGTTGAGATCTGGAAGAGTGTTGCACAGTAATGTGGGCATTAGTGATGACACCCCTGCCGGTGCTTCTTCTTCATCTTCATCTTCTTCTTTATCTTCATCTTCTTCAGAGCCTATTCTTCATTCTTTACAAGGCTCTACTTCTTCTACTTCTAACGGACCTACATCTCACTTCATGAACACACCAACACTGGGATCCGTTCCAACTCCGCAATCTACTCCACAAACATTGGACTCAACAAATTTTCAAAATGTCCCATTTCCAAACAGGTTGATATCTAATAAACCAACTCCCCAAATGGAGAAGATTGTGGAGTTATTCAAACAGGTTAGTATTAACATACCTCTCTTGGATACAATCCAACAAGTCCTTTCTTACGCTAAAATCTTAAATGACCTATGCACCAAGAAGAGGAAGTCACAAGTACCAAATAAAGTTTTCGTGGCTAGTGCTGTAAGTGATGCTCTTAACCAACCTTTACCCCAAAAACATAAGGACCCCAGCTGTCCTACAATTTTAATAACAATTGGGGATAAGAATATCAATAGAGCACTTTTAGATCTTGGTGCTAGTGTTAATTTGCTACCATATTCAGTATATGAACAATTAGGCATTGGAGAGCTTAAACTCACTCATTGTACTCTCCAAATGGCCGACCGATCCATCATCCATCTTAGGGGTGAGTTAGAGGATGTGTTAATTAAAGTAGGGGATTTCATTTTCCCCGTTGATTTCATTGTTATGGATACACGGCCTGTGGCTAACCCCCGGAGTCAAATTCCGGTGATACTTGGTCAACCATTCCTTGTGACTTCTAATGTTGTGATCAATTGTCGAAATAGTTCGATGAACCTATCTTTTGGAAATATGACAATTGAACTCAACATTTTTCAGTTGGGGAATCAGCCCTCCGAGCATAATGCTAGTATACTTGATGTTTTCTCGATCCACGAGATCACGCAGGAGGACTGTGAGCTCGAAAAATTTCTGTTCGATCACAGCAGTTTTGACGCTTCTAGTGCGTTCCTCCTAGAATCTGACACAGCTTTCATACCGGATAACGATTATTAGTGTTTCACTTTTTTGGACGATTTTGAAGACTCACCACCCGAGTTTGAGTCCTTTGATTTTTCGGATGAGTTAGTTGAACCATCCGACTCGGTTGCTTACACACGCTTTGAACCATTGATGGAATCTTTCGAGTTCAAGACAGTTTCACCAATGTTACTTTCAATTGTTTTACCTCCGAAACTTGAACTCAAGCTTTTGCCGTCTCACCTTAAATATGCTTACTTAGGTGAGAATGAGACCCTTCCTGTTATCATATCGGCATCTCTAGCTCTCGAGCAAGAGAAAGCCCTTTTAATGGTCTTACAAAATAACCGGCAAGCTTTTGGCTGGACTATGGCGGACATCAAGGGGATTATTCCCCTCATAGTTGAACATCATATACATATGATTGATGATGCCAAGCCAGTAAGGGATCCACAAAAACGCCTCAACCCCATAATGAAGTAGGCTATCAAAAAGGAGATTGTCAAATGTCTTAATAGTGGTATCATTTACCCTATCTCCGATAGTCAGTGGGTTAGCCCCATTCAAGTTGTCCCAAAGAAATTGGGCATAACGGTCATAACCAATGAGGCGAATGAGTTAATAGCTACTCGCACCTAAACTGGGTGGCGAGTTTGCATCGATTATAGAAAACTCAACGCCGCGACAAGGAAAGACCACTTTCCGTTACCTTTTATTGACCAAATGCTAGAACGATTGGCTGGGCATGAATTTTACTGCTTTTTGGATGGCTATTCCGGCTATAATCAAGTTCCCATCGCCGAAAAGGATCAAGACAAGACTACATTTACTTGTCCTTTCGGTACATTTGGTTACCGTCGCATGCCCTTTGGGTTATGCAATGCACCCGCTACTTTCCAGCGGTGTATGATGGGGATCTTTTCAGACATGGTTGAAAAATTTTTGGAGATTTTTATGGATGATTTCTCCATTTTCGGCAACTCCTACGATGAGTGTTTGCTACACTTAGATGCAGTTCTTACCCGCTGTAGGGATAAGAACCTCACTTTAAATTGGAAGAAATGCCACTTTATGGTACGAGAGGGTATTTTTTTAGGACATGTCATCTCGCAAAAACGGCATTGAGGTTGATAAAGCCAAGATTGAAGTCATTTCCAATCTTTCTCCTCCCAAATGCGTCAAAGATATCCGAGCCTTCCTTGGCCATGCCGGTTTTTATAGACGGTTCATCAAGGATTTTAGCAAGATAGCTAGACCCTTGACTCTTTTATTGGCCAAGGACACCACATTTGATTTTGACTCAACTTGCATGAAAGCGTTCGAGTCATTGAAACAATCACTTATTTCTGCGCCCATTCTTTCATCTCCAGACTGGACGTATCCATTTGAAATGATGTGCGATGCATCTGATTTCGCCATTGGTGCTGTCCTTGAAATAATCTGATTTTGCCACGATCAAGCGTGTGGCGGGCATTTTGGCCCCAAGAAGACAGCGGAAAAAATCTTGCAGTGTGGCTTCTACTAGCCACGACTTTTTAAAGATGCATACGAATACTGCAAGACATGCTCCCGGTGCCAACACTTGGGCCGGATATCGCGGAGAAATGAAATGCCGCTCCAACCAATTTTGGTTGTTGATATTTTTGATGTTTGGGGAATAGACTGCATGGGACCATTTCCCAATTCCTTTGGGAGTATGTATATTCTATTGGCTGTTGACTATGTGTCAAAATGGGTCAAGGCTGTACCTAGCCGAACTAATGACAACAAGATTGTCATTAGATTTCTTAAAGAAAATATCTTTTCTCGGTTTGGGCATCCTCGAGCGATTATAACTGATAATGGATCTCACTTCTGTAACAGGACTTTTGATTTCTTAATGCGCAAATACTCCATTACTCACAAATTGTCAACACCATATCATCTCCAAACTTGAGGGTAAGCCGAAATTTCGAATCAGTAAATCAAATTTTTTTTGGAGAAAACGGTTTCCAAAAACTGTAAAGATTGGTCAACAAAACTGATTGATGCACTATGGGCATTCCGTACTGCCTACAAGACCGATCTTGGTATGTCTCCATACTGGCTTGTTTATGAGAAGGCTTGCCACCTTCCTGTTGAAATTGAGCACAAGGCATTTTGGGCGATTAAAGAGTTGAACTTATCCATGGGAGATGCGGGCAGCAATAGAAAGCTGCAATTGAATGAATTGGATGAGCTGCGGGATGAGGCTTATGAGAACGCGGTAATCGTTAAAAACCGAACGAAGGTGTTCCATGTACCTTATGCGTAAAACTTTCAAATCTGATCAACAGGTTTTGCTTTATGACACTCGGTTACACTTCCATCCCGGCATGCTCAAATCTAGATGGAAAGGGCCGTTTTTGGTACGCACCGTATATCCGCACGGTGCGGTAGACCTAGAAAACCCGGAGGACGGTACAATATTTAAAGTAAACGAAAATCGACTCAAACCGTTCCTCACTGCAAACCCGTCAGAGGAGCTCCTGTTTTTGCAGGAGCCGATTTATACTGACTAATCTTCCTCCAATTACCCCCAAATTTTCGAACATCTAGCCAAAACATTGTTTCAAACAAGTTTGGGGGTATGTATCGTTTATAAATACAAAATAACATAAAAAAATAAAAAATTTAGAAAATAAATTTTTTTTGGGTATTTTTGTAAATTTCCGGATTAAATAAATAAAATTTTTATTTGCAAATAATTTCCTCTTTTTAGATGGGTTTATTTGCAAATAGCCAACACTTCCCCCTATATATATAGACCCCGACCCTCTCTGTGCTCACAAACCCTAATTTTCACATCTCTAAAAAAACCCTAGCTGCCGCCGCTATTTCTGCAGATCGATCGCACCAGACCGCCGCACAACCGCCGCCGAAGCACCGTTCCCGCCGCGCTTCCGCCGCTTTCCTGTGTCTTCACCCCTTGAATTTTTCAGGGGAGGTTCATTCTCTGAAACCCATCTCCGTTTTTAATTTCTGTAGATCAGTAGCTTATCTGATGGCACCCAGTATGCAACTAGAGCGTGACTTTTCACAAATTTTTTCACATGCTGTCTATGGAAGTTATTTTGCGAATGAGATAGCACGTAGGGGCTGGAACTTTTTGATATATAATCACCCAACCGCCTATGCCCTTCCAGAATTAGTCACTCGTTTTTACGAGTGCATGGAAGATGGGTTTCTCGCCCAATACGGCTTTATAAAATTACAGTGGGGTGATAAGGAGTTTATTATTGATAGAGACTTCATACATGAAGTCACATTAATCCTTAGGATACCTGCTCATGATCAACCATTACAGTTTGAGAATTACATGCCCTTAATAGGCACTGATTGCTCGAAGGAGCCGCGGAAGGGGATCCAAGCGAGAACCCGTTTCGCCAATGTTTTAACTGTGTGCCGGTTGGCACAAAACAATATTTTTGGGAGTTCCCATAACACCACATTTTTTATACCCTCACTGCATATCGTGCATACACTCATGACAAGAAACCCTAGTTTCGACATGTGCATGGTTTTACTGAACTTAATTGGTGCGTGCAAACAAGCCGCAAACTACCCTTGTCCCATGCTTGTGACACAACTGTGTCGATATTTCCTCCCCTTGGAGGAGTTCGAATTTTACATGCTTGGAGGCATACCTGCCAGGCTTCTCATTGAAGGCGTTTCTACGTCCTATACACGATTGACGGATGTGTGGTCAAGAACTGAACCGGCGGAGCATGTGCCCGCCCGCACACCTAGCTCCAGCTCGACCGCGAGCGAAGGAGAACTTACCCCTTTAAAACATGCAAATTTGATGCGAAGAGCTATTAGGGGTATTGACGAGTTGAGAGGATAGCTAGGGAGCATGATAGGCGATTGACTGAAGTAGAGCAGGGGATCCGAACCCTGCTAGGTAGGGAGAAGCGTTCCCGTTCACGCTCGAGGGCACGACGTGGGGCCGAGCAGTGAGGGCACTGCTTGTGATAAGTTTGGGGGAGGTGGTGATTATAAATAGTTCTCTTTTGCATAGCATACCTTTTTTTTAAATTTTTTATATATTTTTCTTTTTCTTTTGCATGTTTAAATTCTGCATTGCATCTTTATTAAAAAAAATCATAAAAATTGAAAAAATTAAAAATGAAAATAAAAAAAATAGAAAAATATAAAAATTAAATAAAAACTAAAAAATTTGAAAAATTATAAAAATTGAAAAATTCAATTTTGGCCATAATTGACTTAAGTTTAACAAGACGGTTAACTAGTTAGGAAAAATTAGATCCTAAACTTAGTAAATTAAAAACCCTAAAATTAACCTTTCTTAAAGTTTAACCGTAGAAAATATATGTCCTTCTAGTTTACTTAGAAATAAGCAAATTTTGAGTTCACTTCTTGGGCTAACTCAAAATAAGGGAAGAGTATTGATATTTTTATTAAAATGTAAGTCTGAAAAATAATTCATAAGCTTAAGTCTAAATTCTGAAAATATATACCCTACAACTTGCACAAACACGAACCTTGAAACTTGGAATAGTAGAGGAGACCTTGAAATGCTCTTGCCTAAAGTCCTTAGTGTGAAGGAAAATAAAATAAAAATACAAGTGTGAATAAAGGGATAAAAAAAATGGAAACTAGTTTTGTAATTACTTAAGGCTGCGTAAAATAGAAAAAATATTTAGCGAGGGTGCTTTATCACCTAGTGCCTTAGACCAACTGGTTTGGGAGTCACTGCTAAAAACCTTAGGTATTACAAGACGAGCAATTACGCCTTAATGCACAAACACATTTGGTAATCGGTCGTTAGTACCCCAGGAAGTATTAACGGACGCATGAAGGATGTGTGAGCAATTTCATCTAAAAAAAATATTTCACCAACTAAAAGTACTTTGGGGGTATTTGTTCATATCATAATTTTACATTATTATATTCCCCATTCTTATTCATTTTACAAATAAACAGGTGCTTTTGATCCATGTCTTCTACATAGTTGCAGGTTACAGGTTCTCGGAACAAAATAGTGAAAATGATGAAAAGACGCTACAAAAGTGAGACTACGACCAACAAATAGAAGAATCTTGATCATGCCTACAGTTTGAGGGACAAATGAAGATCAGTGAACAATTTCACAAAGTACAAAGGCAGCGCATGATTCAAGACTTCAACACGAAGCAAACGGTAAAAGTCCACAACATTCCGCACTGTGGAAATCTGAAAGAAACTAGAAGACAATCTGAGAAACTAAGTGAAGAAGCCAGAATTAAAATGCAACAGAAAGCAGCCCAGAAAAATCCAGCCAAAGACCCCACTATATGGCCGCGGATCCGTGGCCAAACAGGGCATATGGCCGCGGATCCGCGGCCGTGCTGAGCACGTGTCGATGCAAAAATGTCGGTGGTGACGGTGCGTTGACTAAGCTTCTCAGGGTAGTTTTGTAAATGTAGATAGGGATCGGATGTAAACCCTAGGGTTTCTATAATCTATAAATAGGAACCGTACAGCTCTTATGCCTCTTCTTATGCCTCTTTTTAAATTATCAATTTCAGAATTTCAATTCTTGTCATGTTGGAAGAGTGCACCAAATAAAAAATAAAGTAAGTCTTTCTTTTCTTGCCTTAGTTAATTTTCCTTTCTGCCCTAGTTAATTTTATTTATCTGCTGTAGTTTAGCTATTTTATTTATCTACCGTAGATAAGATAATTAGGTTATTAAAAACAAACTAAAAAATGCCACTTTTTATCAATTCCTTAATGAGTGAGTAGTTCCTCACTTGTTAGGGTTAGGAATAGGAAAGGTTTGAGAGATGAAAATCTCTCATCCCTTTCTTTCCCGTCATACATTTTAATAAGACTCTATGCATACATACACACACCGCTCACTACGGCACCCTATCCCACGAGGTAGCGGTGATAACGTAGTTTAAAAGACCGGTTGTGTATGTTTTCCATGGAGGTTAGGGTAAGAATTAAGAAAGGACGGACAAGGACCTAGAGGAAGAAACATAGTTTCTTCCCGATCGTGCTAATCTCCTTTGTTGATTATTACCTTAGCAGCTAAATAGATCTTAATTAGGGCATTGAAAGCGGTGAGAAATATTGAATTTCCAAACTTAACCTAACCCTAACCCTAAGAAGGTTTTAATCCTAATCTAAATCAACATTAGTTTTTATTGATAATCCAATCCACCACAATTGGAATTAACTCGTTAGAACAATTAGAAAATACAAAAAATCCCTGTAGACCGACCCGTACTCAACCGGCTAGTTACCAAGCGACGCCGTTCTTGATTGCGGTTAATATTCTTTGATTTATCTTTTAAAAGCGAAAGCGCACATAAAAACCCTTCCAATCAGTATGCTTTTGTTCTTTAGGATGCATCTTGATTTGGTTGTACCCTGAGGATCCGTCCATGAAGGAGAAGACTTTATGGGTGGATGTGTTATTGATCATCAACTCAGTGACAGGCAATGGGAAGTCGTCTTTCGAGCAAGCTTTGTTGAGATCCCGAAAATCTACGCAGATGCGTACTGTCCCATTTTTCTTCATTACCGGAACGATATTGGCGATCCAGTCAGGATATTGAACCTCTTGGATGAAGCCGGAGTTGATTAGTTTCTTGACTTCGGCATGGATACTTATCTCAAGCTCGAGCCACATTCTTCTTAGCGCTTGTTTGACTGGTTTGACGTCCGGTGATATCCCCAGTTTATGCACAGCTATTTCTGGATCTAGCCCCAGCATCTCGAAATAGTTCCATGTGAAGTAGTCTTTGTACTACATAAGCACGTCCTTTAACATGGTTACTTGTTTCTCAGACAGCAGCTCACTGACGAACGTTGGCCTTGGGTCATTTGCCGTCCCCAAGTCGATTTTTCTTAAGTTGTCTGCTGTGGTGTGTATCCCATCTTCCATCTCTTTTGGCGCTGGTGGAAATTCTGAGATCGCCTCGTTCTCATCTACATTTGCGAAGTATTGGGAGAGGTCGTTCGTATTCTCATGCTCTCCTTTCTTTGAGAATGTTATCATATGGAAGGTGCGAGCTTGTTTCCAAGCTCGATGCTGATTTGGACTTTCCCTCGCAATGTAGGTTTTCCTCGGCTCATGCTTTCATGGTGGGGCTACCCTCCAACTGTCGGATAGAGCGAACTTGCCTTGCTGATACTAATCTTCAACCCAGTTTTTGAAGGTAAAGCAGTCTTCGAAAGGATGTCCCGCTACTCGGTGATAGGAGCAATAATCCGGGTGATGGTCCTCGTTTATCTATTCAGGGTATCGAGATTCCGGGAGCACTATCATTTGATGTTTTATGAAAAGGTCGAAGATTTTCCTTGTCTTGTCTAGAGGGAAAGAGTATTCCCGACCCATCTTCTTCATGAAAGACGGGTTCCAGCTGACGTTTCCTCGCTCGCGTGGCTTTTTGGATCCTCCTCAATGTTCTCAAACATCGTCCCCGTTTTTGATCTTATCATTGCTTCTGCGTCGGGCTTTCTTTTTGCCGTAAGAGCGCATAATGGGTTGAGGGTGAAGGGGACCGTCATCCTCCGTATCCTGCTAAATGATACGTTGTGTTCTGGCTTTCTTGTAAATGGCCATCTCGCGGCTATGCTCATCCCAGACATTTTGACCCGCTTCTCTCATCATCTTGTCAATCTGCTCTTCGAATGACGGGCTTGGTATTTTCACGGCGGGATCTCGCTCTGGTTCGACATCAGCGCCACCTGGAAATGCATTCGCTTTTCCATCGGAGTTATTTATGACATGGCAGCCATAGAATCGCTCCCTTTTATTAGATCGAACATATCCAAGGCCAGTCGTCTCCATTCCCCCGTTTGGCATCTTCCGCTGAGTCCCGAGAACATCCCAAATCTTGTTATAGAACTGGTCTTGTCGAGCAGTCTATTTGAAGGGTACGCCTTGATATCTCAATAGCCTTTTCAGTCACTCTGTGTAGTATCTGGGCAGACGGATTGGTTAAGGCCTGTCGAGTGCGGGTTCGGCACCGTGCGATACTTCCTGCTCCACTCTAGTCTCCGTGGATTGGTAGAAAAGGATCGCCTTCTCACCTCTTTGTTTGGGAGAGACGTAGAAGGTTTTCAGCTCTTGCATACTGTACATACTAAGTGTATCAAGTTCTTTGTAATGCCGCTGCGGGACCAGGGTAATCTGTAAACTCTGGCTAGTTCTGGCGAAGGTCTGTATTGACGGGCGGACGGAGAACACTGTATTGGTCTCGTCCTCAGAGTCACTGCCAAAGACCAGAATAGGAGTAGATGGTCCTGGCTTGTTGCCTTGGGGTTGTCCCAAGTAGAACATATCTTTATCCTCTTCGGTATCGCTCCCAAATATCGGGATAGTGACGATGGCCTTTTGTTTATTCTCCGGTTTGCGACATATTTCCACGTATTCGAAGTTTGGTAAGAAGTATTTAGCATCTTCGTATTTGCGAACTTCATTTACGGAGAACGGGTTCAGCTCCCCTGTAACTGTGTACTCGAGGCCGTCCTTGAAGTACTTCATACATTGATGTTGTGTATAAGGGATGATGTTGTACTCATGTAACCAAGGCCTGCCGAGCAAAGCGTTGTAGCAAGTCTTGGCGTCAATGACATGGAACTTGATGTCAGTGATGAGCATCCCGAAGCATCACGTTAATATTACGGACCTGAGCGTTTGTGATGACTGCGAGTCGAAACAGGAGATGTGCTGCACGTTCATGCAAATCTTCTTCAACACCCTTACGTTGAGAAGGTTGACGGAGGACCCGTTGTCGATCAGGATCTTCCCTATCTTGATATTGTGATAATACCCTGTTACATACAGCGGACGGTTGTGCTCGCACGTTCCGAGAAGGAGGTCTTCATCGCTGAAGCTGATATCAGCCGTGTGAACTTATTCTTGCTCGCCCTTCATATTTTCTTCTGCCAGGAAGGCTTAAAACTGGTCGGGCTCTTGTAACGTCTTGATCAGAGAATCTCGTGCCTCTTTAGATAGGAGAAGGGCATCCAAAATGCTTAATTGTGAGGGTATCTTCCTCAGATGTGTCAGGACATTATAATCCACCTTGTTCTTCTTGAGCGGGTCCTTTGCTGTGAGTTCTTCGACAACTCTATCATCGAGAGAAATCTCTTCAGGGACTTTTTCCTTTCCTTTTTCCCCTTTTCTCGAACCTTTATTTGAAGGTCCGAGATTCTTTTCAGGCAACGTACGGTTACGTAACTGAATGTTCTCACAGTTCTTCATCTCCTCTTCTTTTTCAGAGGTTGACTCCTTGAAGAGAGCGCCGAGGGCTATTTCTTCATCAGAATCGCTCCCGAAGGTAAGAACTTGAAGTTTGACTTTTGCTAGGATGGCATCAACCATATGACAGTTACCGTCCGTTCCTTTATGCTCGTCTGTCGCGCTTCTCTGCTCCCGACAGGCTTTGCGCTTCATTCGCTTGAATTGTTGTCGGTGGGCAACGTATCCCTGCCACCACTTCTTGAAGGCATTACACTTTTAGGTAGGGTGCGTGACCCTCCAATTATATAAGCAGTATTTCGGATGTACATCCGGTCCATCGGGGCACGTATTCCCGGAAGTATTTTCATCGGAAGGTGGCAGCTTTGGAGATCGTCTCCTCCCTGGCTGCTGATAAAGCCGGAGGAGGGTTTGATGTCTCCCCTCTGTCTTCTTCAATAATTATTGGAGGGTCCGGCTGGATCATCATCCCAACCATGTCTTGGAACAGAAGCGCCATTTGTTTTATATTAGCCGCTTGTTCCGCGGCCTCTTTATCTTTTTTCTCGAGCATCCTTCGTCGGAACTTGGCGTCAGTTTCTTGTTCCTGGCATTGCTCCGACGACGCTTTCGGGCTTTCTTTCTGCCCAGTATGTGCGGCCATCTTCGTCGGCATCTTCTGGAGTTTCTGTTGTTGCTCCTGAGCCTTTGTTACGGACCGTGTAAGTGGTCGATGACCCCCAGAAGCATGGCTTTCCTCTTTTCCGGAAGCCATGTAAATGGTGTGCACTACCATGCCCCCAAACCTAAGGCGTTTAGGTTCAGTGCCCTTGAGATTTGTCGTAGGCACGGGGATCTTCTCTGGCCTTCTCTTTTTGTGGGAGGCCGAAGTTGAGGGAGCCGTTGCAGCGAGCACCCACGTAGATGATACCTTTTGTGGTAAGACGGAAGGATGGTCTTCATCTTGCTGAGTCTTTGTCTTCTTCAGTCGGCGAGAATAATCTTTGTCAACTACAGAGTCTTGGACTCTCTACTAAAATTTGTAGATCTTGGAGGACAACCGCTGAGGAGGCTGTTCCGACTTCACCTGTGTTGTGTTTTCGACAGGCGGAGGAGACTTCTTCGGTATCGCGGTTGGAGATTTTTTGCGCACCCTCCTGAGTAGGTCGAAGTTGTTCCTAGTTGGAATGGCAGCGTCAGTTTCCACCGTTGGAGCTGGTGGGGTAAGGCCAGAAGGATAGTTTCCCCCAGCTTTCCTCACTCTGCGCCAGTGGCGATGTCGAGCATGTCGTGCAGATGGGAATGGTTCAGTTACGGGAGTGGCTTCATCATTCCCTTTACTCTGATGAGGTGTTGTTGGTTTCAACCTGTTAATGACCGACGTCTGCTGAGAGAGAACGGTCAATCTTTCAAAGGCCGACTTTTTGGCAGGGGAGCATTTTTAACGACCCCGCCTGCAGCATGAGTCAGAACGGCCAGTCTTGCGAAGAACGATTCCTTAGCAGAAGAAGCCCCTTTGACGACTTCGTCTATCGGAGTTGGAATGACTATCCGCTTCGGGATAACTCCTTCAGGTATTGCAGGCCTCTTTATGGCCCCATTGGAGCTTTAGCTCAGCTTGTCGAGGACTGAGGCGTTGGAATTGGACGACCCGTTGAGAGGGGCCGTGGTAGTTGCATGCCGATTGAAGACCGACTCCTTTGGAGCCTCCTGTGATGGCATTGAGGCATTGAAGTTCATTGAAGGGAGCATGGTCCCGAAAAACAGTCCAGTGGTGTCCTGAATCACCTGTTCCACTGGCATTGCGAAGATGGAGGCCGCTTGGGGCCCATAAATCACTCTTCCAGCAGGTACGTAGTGGGAGTTGTTGCTGCAGTTGGTGCAGTTGGAAGCCATCGACGTCATCTTCTCTTCTGCATGGAGCAAGACACCAAATCTTAGTATCTCGAATCCAGGGGCAACCATATTAAACCGCGATTCATTCACGAACACGACACAGTAAGTGTGGAGTGGAAAGAGGAAAAGGTCCCACCGGGCGTGCTATAATCTGTTTACCGCCGAAAGACGTGACCGGGACGTTAGAATGTCTGGCCTGAATTTTGGAGGCAGATGCTATTTAGATTTATTTGTCCATCTCTCCGAAGATGACAAGTTGACTTATGGCATCGTGTATCGGAGGTTTGAGCGGATGCGGCCGTTCGTTAGATTCCCCCCGTTGGCGAGGGGTTTTTGATTGTGGGTACGCTCTTCCCTGTAGGCGTAAGTCCCTATAGTTAATTGTGTTACCGCATCGCGAGAAGCACTTTCTCCTGCTCCAGAAGGTCACTTCATGTCGTGTGTGTTTGTTTTATTTTTGGTTGCCCGTTGATTGTATACGGAGACTAATTTGTGTTGTCGCTCGTAGGGCGTAGATTAGTCCAAATCCGTAATTTATTAGATTTGGGTTTGGTTTAATTTAAGGATCGTTAACCTTATTTGAGATTAAGATCACCTTAAATATTTGTGAAGGATACGTTAATCCGATATTGGACTAAGATCTACTTAACGGGGGTTCGGGATCATTTTCGATCCAACGGAAGAGCATTTGGGCTCTATCGTTTTAGTTTAAGGACGTTACGGTCCATAGCTAGTTTAAGGACATTACGGTCCAAGAGCTAGTTTAAGGACATTATGGTCCATAAAGTTTTTAGTTTAAGGACATCATAGTCCATAGAGTTTAAGGACATCATAGCCCATAGATTTTGGCTCATCGGTTTGGGGGTATGCCAAGAGTTATTGGTTATCGGGACCCGCCACCTCTCTGAAGACATTGAAGGACTACAACGACACATATCAGAGGTGTAGGGAGGTGTACCCTTGAACCAATGTCGGTTAGGAGATCTGTAGTCAGGTCTGGGACTAAGGCCAATTTAGAGAAATTGTAATCATATGCGCTCGGTTTATCTGAATTAGGGAATTTTGGTCAACTTGGGCTCAGTCCACTCAGATTTGAATAAAGTGTTGTACACTTGTTTGGGCTCGGTCCCTGTTATGTGCAACAATGCCGAGCATTGATATGGGCTCTGACTCTTGCCCTATTTCTTTGTTTTTTATGGAGTGTTAAACACTCTTTGTGGCATTGGGCTCTATGGGCAAAGCTTTTTATATTAAATAAACAGCGCCCACGTGACGGACATGTGAGGCGCTTGGCGCCAGCCAATGAGTGTAGAGTACTCATTATTTCAGCAGCGCCCACGTGAGGGGCACGTAAGGCGCTCGGCGCTGGGCGCCAATCACTGAGTGCTAAGCACTCTTTATTTCAGCAGCGCCCTCATGAGGGGCACGTGAGGCGCGAGGCGCTGGTTCCTTCTTTATGCATTTTTCTGAAGAGTTCAATTTTTTGTTCTCCCCTAGATCTTCAATCCCTAAGAACAAATTCATCCTTACGAGAATTAAATTCTCATTTGTAGGAGACTTGTCTATCTCAGATCCAGGGAAAGAACTATGTTCTTTTATAAGGGTTAAACCCTTGGGTACGTAGATGAGATACTATGATCTCTATTTACCTTGAAGAAAGTTCTTCTTCTTTCTTCTCTCCTCAAGCTCTTTTTTCTTGCTCTTCTTTTTGAACTTTTAAAGTTTATGGGGGGGGCGCTTCTCTCTCTCTGTGTTGCATATTCTGTGTAAGACTTGAAGTCTTGGGGCCTTTATATAGTAGTGGCAGATTTGTTGATTCTGTTAAGGAAATCTCTCGTTGAGAGATTTCTTAATCGATTTGGGGATTTTATCCACCGTCGGATGTTTGATCCAAAAACTTCTGTTTTACAGAAGATATTTTTCTTGTTTTTAACAAGATTGGGAAAATATTTTCCCATACAGAGCTTATTCTGTATCTTGGTGAATTTTAATCGCCATTGGATCTTTGATCTAACGGTGCTCTGATTTACAGAGTGCAATCTTTCTTGTTTAGAAAGATTGGGAAAATATTTTCCTATACAGAGCTTATTCTATATCTTGGTGATTTTTAATCACCATTGGATCTTTGATCCAGCGGTGCTCTGATTTATAGAGCTCAATCTTTCTTGTTTAGAAAAATTGGGAAAATATTTTCCCATACAGAGCTTATTCTGTATCTTGGTGATTTTTAATCACCATTGAATCTTTGATCCAACGGTGCTCTGATTTACAGAGCACAGTTTTTCTTGTTTAGAAAGATTTAGGGAGTATTTTCTCAATCAGAATTTAATTCTGTGCTCTGATGATTTATCATCTCCATTGGATTTTTGATCCAACGGCAGAGAACTTTTAGTTCTGGTGCCAGCGCCCTCGTGCAAGGCACGTGAGGCACTGCCTCAGAGTTTCTTTCTCTTGGCGCTGGCGCCCTCATGCAAGGCACGTGAGGCGCTGCCTCTTTTCAAATTTTGAACAGAGCTTTGCTCTTTTATTGGGGGGAAACAGGCCAGCCTACAAGAGCCATAAAACCAGCCGCTTCGCAGAACAGCATAAGATAGATTGGAGATACTCTTCAGTCTATAATCTTCGGGCCAACAGTCTAGGTGAAGATTTTAACAAGACCTTGACAAAGATTATAAAGAAAACGGTGTCCAGAAACAAAAAAGACTGGCACGAAAGGCTGCATGAAGCTCTCTGGGCGTACGGAACAATGTTTAAAACAGCCACGAATACAACACCATACGTGTTGGTATTCGGCACGGAAGCAGTGCCCCCCTTGTAAATAGAACTCCCTTCTCTACGAGTAGCGGTTCGAGGCAAGCTGACAGATGAAGAAAATGCTCATCTTCGGCTTGAGGAGCTCGATGCCCTCGACGAAACTCGCCTTATAGCATAGCAAAATCTGGAAGCTTATAAGGCAAGGATGACACGGTCATACGAAAGACTGACTAGGCCAAGAACATTCCGCAATGGCGAGCTCGTGCTAGTCGTCAAAAGACCGATGATCCCTAATCGTGCAAAACAGAGGAAATTCGAGCCGAATTGTGAGGGCCTATACATCATAGACAAAGACTACCAAGGTGTAGCCTACCTGCTTATGGATATGCATGGTAAAAGACACTTCCGGCCAATAAATGACCGATTCCTCAAAAAAATACTATGCTTGACGAGTCATGACCTAGGTCAATGATAGATGACGACGCCCGTGTCCGATCGCTATCTTCCTGAGTCAAAAAACTCTGAGAGTAGTATACAAAGAAGCTCCGTTGCCTTAAACATGGAAACAACGGATATGTCCTTAAACTAAAAATTCGCCTCAAATATGGTGATAACGGACCGAGATGTCCTTAAACTAAAAATTCGCCTCAAACATGGGGATAACGGACCGAGATGTCCTTAAACTAAAGATTCGCCTCAAACATGGCGACAACGGACCGAGATGTCCTTAAACTAAAGATTCGCCTCAAACATGGCGACAACGGACCGAGATGTCCTTAAGCTAAAGATTCGCCTCAAACATGGCAACAATGGACCGAGATGTCCCTAAACTATAATCTCTCCTCAAATATGGCAATATAGGACCGAGAAGTCATTAAACTAATTATCTGCCTAAAACATGGCAGTACGGACCGAGAAGTCCCTAAACTAACAACGGACCGAGATGTGCTTAAACTAAAACTTCGTCTCAAATACGGCGATACAGGACCGAGATGTCCCTAAACTAAAATTTCGCCTTGAACATGGCAATATAGGACCAAAACGTCCCCAAACTAGCGCATCACACCAAATATAGCAATACGCTCCCTTGAGATCTATATTTCATTCGAAATCTCGACGGCGAAGATTGCAACTCAAGGTCTATCGACTATACAGCTACTCCAGCGATGAAGCCACCCTCAAATCCCACCGGGAAACAGATGGGCCACCCGCGACGAAGCTACTTCCGAGTGTTTCGGGAAAAAAACGGTATGTCCACAAGTAAAATGGGCACGGATGAAAATCCAAAAGGACACCGTGAGTAAAAACAGCAGGACTGCCGGCGAGTTTGTGAAAATTCGAAAAGGGCGCAAACTCTTAAAATAAAAAAATTCATATGCACTTGCAAAGTCTTCTCGACCTTGTGAGGAGAAAATACCTTCGTGAGATCCTTACGACTCACAAATGAGCAACACACTTAGGAATCCTCATGATTCCTAAGAAGAAATTACACTTGCGAGATCCTCACGACTCGTAAGGAGAACTCCCCCTATGAGACCCTTACGGCTCATAAGATTCGAAAGCCTTAAGCTACAGGGATCTGAACCTATTCTTAAGCCGTTAGATCCCCCAAAGCTGCCCTACAGGCGGTCCAATATTGACCCTTGTATACAATCCACGGGCACGAATAAACGTTTCCCCGTCAAGTTCCACCAACGGCGAGAAATGTCCCCATATGGTGAACGAAATTTGTAAGTCCTCCGACTTATAAGGAGAAAACACTCTTGCATGATCCTTACGACTTACAAGAGAAAATATCACTTAGGAATCCCCATGATTCCTAAAAAGAAAATACACCTATGAGATCCTCACGACTCGTAGGGAGAAATACCTTTATGAGACCCTTACGGCTCATAAAGTTAAAAAACCTTAGTCGACAGGATCCTAACCCTGTTTGCTAAACCACGTTTGTTCAAATTAACAAAGGCAAATGATGATTCGCTCCTGGCAATATCCCAGTTGTAGATGTTTTTCTAATAAAAGAGCAAAGCTCTGTTCAAAACTCAAGAGGCAGCGCTTCATGTGTTTGCCATAAGGGCGCTAGCGCCATAGTAAAAGAGCAAAGCTCTATTCAAAACTCCAAAGGAAGCGCCTCACATATATGCCACGAGGGCGCTAGCACCAGAGCTAAAGAGCAAAGCGCTGTTCAAAACTCAAGAGGCAGCGCCTCACGTGTTTGCCATGAGGGCGCCGGCGCCATAATTAAAAACTCTTATTGGCACCGCACGTGCACAGTACATGAGCGCCGGCGCCTGGTAGAATTAAATTCTACTCTCTGTTAAACAGAGCCGTTAGATCGAAAATCCAACGGAGATGATAAATCATCAAAATGCAGAATTAAATTCAGTTGAGGAAATATTCCTCAAATCTTTCTAAACAAGAAAGATTACTCTCTGTAAAACAGAGTATCGTTGGATTAAAAATCCAATGGTGATTAAAGAATCACCGATCTACAGAATAAATTCTGTGCAGGAAAATATTTCCCTAATTTTGTTAAAAACAAGAAAAATATCTTCTGTAAAATAGAATTCCTTGGACCAAAGATCCAACAGTGGGTAATATCTCCAAATCAATTAAGATCTCTCAATGAGAGATTTCTTCAACTAATCAACAGATTTGCCACTACTATATAAAGGACCCAAGACATCAAGTCTAAAGAGGAGGAACCCCCCATAAGCTAAATAAAGAAGAAGAGAAAGTTTAGAAAGAACAAAAATTAAATTCCCGAGGAAGAAAAACTCTCTGCTTGGGAATTTTATGTAAATAAAAGTAAATAAAAATAAGGTGGATCATTCAAAAAAAAGAAAGAGAGAACTCAAAAGTGCTTAGCACTCAGTGGCTGGCGCTCAGCGCCCAACGCCCCACGAGCCCCTCACATGGGCGCTACAAAATAAGGAGTGCTTAACACTCAGTGGCTGGCACTCAGCGCCCAGTGCCTCACGTGCCTCTCATGTGGGTGCTACGAAATAAGGAGTTCTTAGCACTCCGTGGTTGGCGCCCAACGCCTCACGTGGTCCTCACATGGGCGCTACAAAATAAGGAGTGCTTAGCACTCAGTGGATGGCGTCTGGCGCCTCACGTGACCCTCACGTGGACGCCACAGAACATGAGAGTGCTTGACACTTATCATTCAGCACCTGACGCCTAGTGCCTCGCGTGCTTTGCACGTAGGCGCTATAAAGAGTGCTCGGCACTCTACATGTAGAGATAAAAGAAAAGAGAGAGTAAAGTGTGAGCGTCAGAACTCACATAAGTGCTCAGCACTTTTTTTAAGAAAAAGGGGACTGAGCCCACACCAGTGCTTAGCACTTCTTCTAAATCAAAGGAAAATTGAGTGGGCCAAGCCCAAGTTGGCTAGCTCTCTAATTCAGATCAACTGGGCCCATCGACTCATCGTTTCCTAAACATGACTCATGACATCCGAAAAAACAACCGAGCCCCCTAACCGCTTTTATACCTTTAAGCCGATCTTGATCTGAAAACAAATCAACGATCCTTAAATCAAACCAAACACAAATCTAAGAATATACAGATTTGGATGAATCCACGCCCTACGGGCAACGACATAAATTATTCTCCGTATACAATCCACGGGCAACCAAAAATAAAAAAAACACACACGACACGAGGTGAACTTCTGGAGCCGGAGAAAGTGGTTATCGCGATGCGGCAACGTAATTAACTGCAGGGGCTTGCGTCTGCAGGGAAGAACGTCCCCACAATCAAAAACCCCTCGCAAACGAGGGGGGATCTGACGAAATCTGCAACAACGGTCGTATCCATCCAAACATCCGATATACGGTGCTATAAATCAACTTGGCATCTTTGGAGAGGTGGACGGATAAACCCAAGTTGCATCTGCCCCCAAATTCAGGCAGGACGACCTCCGCGGTTCGTCCCCGTTTTCGGCGATGAACAGATTCTGGCACACCCGGTGGGACCTTTTCCTCTTTCCACTCCACACTTCGTGTGTCGTGTTCGTGAGAAAATAGCGGTTTACTATGGTTTCCCGTGGATTCAAGGTTCTAAGATTTGGTGTCTTGCTCCTGTACAGAGAAAAGAAGATCAATAGCTTCCAAGTGTACCTACAACAGCAAGTCCCGCTCCGTCCCTGCTGGAGGAGTGACATACGGGCCAAATGCGGCCTGTATCTTTTCAATGCCAGTGGAACAGGTGACTCAGGCCACCACTACATTGTTCTTCGGGACCATGCTCCCGCCAGCAAGCTTCAGCACCCCAGTGCCATCACAGGAAGCCCAAAGAAGTCGGTCTTTGATCGACTTGCAGCTATCACGACCCCTCTCAACGGGTCGTCCAAGTCTGCCACTTCAGTCTTCAACAGACTGAACCAAAGCTCCAGTGGGCCTGCAAAGAAGCTCATAATATTGATTGATTCAAAGAATATTTATAAACCGCAATCAAGAACGGCGTCGCTTGGTAGCTAGCCGGAGAGTACGGGTCGGTCCACAGGGATTTTGTGTATTCTCAATTTGTTCTAACGAGTTAATTCCGATTGTTGTCGGATTGATTAAATCTAAAAACTATGTTTGATCTAAGCTAGGACAAAAATCTTGCTAGGGTTAGGTTTAGGTTAAGTTTGGAAAGTCAATATTCCTCACCGCTTTCTATGCCCTATTTAAGATCTATGAGGTGTTATGGTAATAATCAATAAAGTGGATTAGTACCATCGGGAAGAAACGATGTTTCTTCCTCTAGGTTCTTGTCCTTCCTTTCTTAATCCTTACCCTAACCTCCATGGAAAACACGCTTCAACCGGTCTTTTATACTACGGTATCACCGCTACCTCGTGGGATAGGGTGCCATAAGGAGCGGTGTGTGCATGTATGCATGGAGTCCTATAAAAACGTGTGATGGGCAAGAAAGGGATGAGAGATCTTCATCTCTCAAGCCTTCCCCGAATTTACCCCTAACAAGAGAGGAGACTACTCACTCATTAGGGAATTGAAGAACATTTTCTAAACTATCTAACTAGGGCAGAGAATAAAAGATCTAACTAGGGCAGATAAGAAATTACCTAGGGCATGGAAATAAAATTTAACTAGGGCAATGAAAAGAAAACTTACTCCTAATTTTTATTTGATGCTCTCTTCCTTCTTTACAGAAATTTACAGATATGAAGTTAGATAGATGAAATGAGGCATAAGAAGAGGCATAACCTAAAACAGGTTTTCGGGTTTCTATTTATAGAACATAGAAACCCTAGGTTACAATCGCGTCATATCTGTTTTTACAAGTTTACCCCCTAAGAAAAGAACTAGTCAACGCACCGCCACGCCATAAGAATTTTGCGCCGACACACGCTTCGTACGGCCGCGGAATCGCAGCCAAGAGCCAGGTTTGGCCGCCGTTCCATGGCCAATTATGGGTCTTGTTGGCTGAAATTTTCCTGGTTGCTTCTGGTTACATTCTGCTTCTTGTTTATTTTCTTGGTTTCTCAGTTTGCCATCTAGATTTCTTCCAGATTTGCACAGTGAATAAAGTCGTGGACTTTTACTGCTTACTTCGTGTCGAAGTCTTGAACCTTGCGCTGCCTTTGTACTCTGTGAACTTGTTTATTGATCTTCGTTTATTATCCAAACTGTAGGCTTGATCAAGATTCTTCTATTTATCGGTCGTAGTTTCACGTTTGTATCGTTTTTTCATCATTTTCACAGTTTTTGTTCCGAGAACCTGTAACCTGCAACTATGTAGCAAACATGGGTCAAAAGCACGTAAAATGAATAAGAATGGGGAATATAATAATGCAATATTATGATATGAACAAATACCCCCAAACTTATCTTTTGCTCGTCCTCGAGCAAACGTAGTTTTATTCTCGAAAAAGACCTAGCCTCACTTTCGCAGGGAAACGTGATTGCACTGAGCTCGTGCAACTCTAGGTGTCCCTAGTAGGAGGAGTGTTGTCTCCTGAGGGTTTTCAGCGGATACTACCCACAAAATCCTATCAATTAGGCCCATTGACTTTTATTCTCCAATCACATTTTTCGATAAGGAATTCTATTATTTTCGACTCATAAATTATCTACCCATATTTTTCACGCTTCCTTATCATTTAACTTAAGATTATATATATTCTTGTGCTTTTACTTAGCTTTTGGCATCTTTTAAGTTTTCCTTCTAGGGTTCTATCTCAACTTAGGAATTTTTATCATCTCTACTAAATATATAAGTCCTATTTTTCATTCCTATCTCTTATCTAAACCCCAATCACATACCCCCACGTGTGTGTATATGTCACCCCTACACTTGGAAATTCAAATCAAGCTATTATACTCTTATTCATCGTCCAAAGTACTTTTCAATTGGTGAACATTTAGATGAAATTGCTCACACATTATTCATGCGACCGTTAATACTTCTTGAGGTACCAACGACCGATTACAAAATGTGTTTGTACATTAAATCGTAATTTCTAGTCTTGTAATCCCTAAGGCTTTTAGCAGTGACTCCCAAACTAGTTGGTCTAAGGCACTAGGTGATGAAGCACCCTCGCTAAATATTTTTTCTATTAATGCAACCTTAAGTAATTACCAAAACCAAT
Organism: Agapanthus africanus; assembly: GCA_030015575.1. Lineage (NCBI taxonomy): Eukaryota > Viridiplantae > Streptophyta > Magnoliopsida > Asparagales > Amaryllidaceae > Agapanthus > Agapanthus africanus. Next base: position 870,147,005 of record JASDDO010000022.1, on the reverse strand, counting down.
GTTCATTTTTTTATTATCTCTTTATTCACACTTGTATTTTTATTTTATTTTTCTCCATACTAAGGACTTTAGACAAAAGCATTTTAAGGTCTCCTCTACTATTCCAAGTTTCAAGGTTCGTGATTGTGCAAGTTGTAGGGTATATATTTTTAGAATTTAGACTTAAGCTTAGGAATTATTTTTCAAACTTATACTTTAATAAAGATATCAATACTTTTCTCTTATTTTAATTTAGCCCAAGAAGTCAACTCGAAATTTGTCCATTTCTAAATAAACTACAAAGACATATACTTTCTACCATTAAACTTTAAGAAAGGTTATTTTTAGGGTTTTTAATTTCCTAAGTCTAAGATCTAGTTGTTCCTAGCTAGTTAACCTTTTTGTCAAACTCAAGTCAATTAGGGCCAAAATTGAATATTTTAATTTTTATAAATTTTAAAAATTTTCAATTTTTATGGGTTTTAAAATAAGTATGCAAATGCAAAAATATACATATGAATGCGAAGGGAGAAAACTTACCGAGCATACCCCCAAACTTAAACTCGACAGTGTCCTCACTGTCAGGCTACACCAAGAGGGTCAAAATGTCGGCACTCCCCTGTTTATTTATTTATAGTTTTTTATTGTTAAAAGAAAAACAAAATATATACAACAAGGTTCCCCCCAAACTTAAGTGAGACAGTGTCTCCACTGTTTTAAGCATTTAAAGTTCAGAGTTAGGGAGGAGAAAAATCAAACTATACAAGGCCTTACACAGACCAAAGGTTAGCACCAACCATTCAAAAATTCTATCGTGATAATGGTAAGGTTGGTGGAAGAATGGAGTGTAGAGAAAGGAGTTGAGAAACACACGAGACCGTATGGGAAGAAGGGTGGAATATGGTCTCGGTGGAGGAGAAGAATAGCGGAAAAGAGAAAGAAGTGTAGTACGAACTTGAGGGTGTAAATCGAGTGAATAAATTAGCGCAAATTTTGATGACCGATGTGTTAAAAGCGATTGTGCTAATTTATCAACCCGTCGAGAAATGGGGTCAAATCCATCAAGATTCGCAAGAAAACATGGGTATTTTGAACTTGGTAAATCATTCATTGAAAATGGAAGCGTGACGAATTCTTGCTCGGTCGAAACAATAGGAAGGACGAAAGCGAGTGATTTAGGGATAGTCTTATTCTCACCTAAGCAAACTGTCTCGAACTCGAAAGATTCCATCAATGGTTCGAAATGACTGTAAGAAACCGAGTCTAATGGTTCAACTAACTCATCTGAAAATTCAAAGGACTCAAACTCGGGCGGTGAGTTTTCAAAATCGTCCGCAAAAATTGAAACACTCGTAACCGATATCGGTTGTGAGGACTGTTTCAGATTCTAGGAGGAACGCACTAGTGGCGTCCAAACTGCTGTGATTGAATAGAAAATTTTCAAGCTCACAGTCCTCCTGCATGATCGTTTGCGTGGTCGGAATGATTGGAAGGATGAGGGGGGTGATTTAGGAAGTATAGCAGTTAAAGGTTCACGAGGATGAATTGGAAAATCCGACACATCAAACAAAACTGGTTCATCCTCAATACTATCCTCAATACTCTCCTCAATACTATCTTCATAATTCTCCTCAAAAGCTATCCCATCCATGCAATTATCATCAAAATCAAGACGCATATGAAGTTCGGGAGAAACATTAAATGGCTCGGGATGATGAATTGTAGATAAAATTTCAGTCAAATCTACGGGTTCATCATCCAAAATATTCCCTGCGTCAATATCCTCAATCAAGTGAAAATCAATTTTTTTAGACACCTCATCAAAAGCATGGATATTTATCAATTCAGGTTCTAGAGATGTAGAGGTCGAAAGGATTGGTGATGGTTTCACTCGAAAGGGACCCTTCAAAATCTGGAAAATCAAGCACTACAAAGTCGCACAACTTATTACACGTTTTATCTTCAACTGGTGAATCATTTGGGACACTTGTTTGAAAACCGGAGTTGTGAGGTTCAATTGAGGAAGGGTAGGTTTGATTTGGAAATGTGTAGAACTCACTCTCACCACTCAAATTCTCACTCTGTCCATCAGCCTCATCATACATTGGAATTTTTGGAGCTAGTTGGAAACTAGCTACCGGTTCACTAGGTTGCATAAGGGCAGCAATGGACGCATCCAAATTCCTCATCTGTTTGTTTGTTGCTGCAATGTACGCTTCCAGCGACTGTTCTAGACTAGACATGGGTTGTGAAGGGGTTTCAGTAAAAGATTCAAAATTGTTTGGATACGTGAAACTCCTAAATGGTTGTGTAGAATCAATGTCTAGGGAAGGTGTGAAAGTCGGGTAGGACTGGTAGGAATTGAATGGTTGGACAGAAGTAGGATCAACATTTGGATAAAAAGGTGAATGGACTTGTTGATCCGAAGAACTAGAAGTGTTGAAAGGTGTGAAAGATCGGTTACGAGATTGTTCTATATGTTCAGTAATAGACTTGGGTTTCGGAGTTACAACAGAACTCGAAGAAGGAGTATCAACGTAAGAAGGTGGTGAGAGTTGAAATGGTTGATACAAAGTGGATTGTGGAGTCGAACTGTTTCTCTTAGACGCTTCTATTCGATCTTTCAAAGAAATTTTGGGCATGGAGGGGTCGTCCGTAATTCGACCAAAACAATTCGCGTAGGAAGCAAAGTTTGGTTCAGGATACCAAAGTTCGGCAAGAGTTTTATGAGGTGGGGTACCCATGATGTAAGAAAAGGGAAGAAAAAGAATGTGGGTGCAAGTGGGGTGCACGGAATTCTTAGCGACAAGTTGCAAGTTTTTTTGTAAATTTTTTTTCCTTTTGTATTTTTTTAGAGCTTTTTGCAAAAAGATTTTCGATAAAAGGCTTAGACACACGTTCAATCAATCACAAATGCACAATCAAGCCTAGATCTAGGGTCACCTAGGTCAGCTAGACAGCTCCTAACTGTTCCAAAAGGCAAGAAGTAGGACCTCAAACCGCCTCTTCACCGCCAATTGTGGCCAGGTAAGCACAAGTAGAGAAAGAAGGGATCCGCTCACGAATCACTATGAGACGGATCTTTTAAAATTATCTTTCACTACCTGTCTAGCCTAGGCACCACAAAGTCAGGTTAGGATCAACGGTCGATACCTACAACTATTCCTTTGTCCTATTGAGCGCAAAGTCCTTAGGGCTGAGTCTAATCTTTTTTAGTTAATTGATGGTCAATGCAATATGCCTTATGTGATTTTTGGGGTCCTGGGAAGGGTAATGAAATCCCCACCCAATCTGATTGGTGTTCAAGCCCCTTAAAGTCAATTTAAAGTATGCAAAGCAGTAAACACAATCACTTGTAAACAATTTTTTTTTAGCGCGGTGCAAAGAATCCTGCACAAGATCAATAATTGGAAGGGGGAGAAATTTTTGGCACAAAAAATCCTGCAGGCAAATTTTATAGAGGAGATATCAGGGGGTCCAGAGAAGGAGAAAGAAAGCTCACAGAAGCAAATTGGACAGGTGATGTCACCCCACTGCCGCGGTTTCGCCGCCAAAGCGTGCCTCCCGTCGTGGTTCTGCAGTCTAATAAGCGGCTCGGTTCCCAAAAATTTTTATGCCCCTCTGGTTTGACTTTTCTCTGCTGTTCCGATCTAGGGTTTTCTGTTTCGCTCTCTGGATTTTTCCATATCTGAATTCATTCGTCGGTCCTGCAAAATTCAAACGAAATACCCTTCACAAAATAAAAAAATGATAATTTTTTTTATTTTTTTATTTTTTTATTTTATTTTTCAGTTTTTATGATTTTTCAATTTTATATTAACCCGAAATTGCAAAAAGAAAATAACAATGCCATCCCCGGAAACGGCGCCATTTGATTGATATAAAGAATATTTATAAACCACAATCAAGAATGGCGTCGCTAGGTAGCTAGCCGGTGAGTACGGGTCGGCCCACAGGGATTTTGTGTATTCTCAATTTGTTCTAACGAGTTAATTCCAACTGTTGTCGGATTGATTAAATCTAAAAACTAAGTTTGATCTAAGCTAGGACTAAAATCTTGCTAGGGTTAGGTCTAGATTAAGTTTGGAAAGTCCATATTCCTCACCGCATTCTATGCCCTATTTAAGATCTATGAGGTGTTATGGTAATAATTAATAAAATGGATTAGTACCATCAGGAAGAAACGACATTTCTTCCTCTAGGTTTTTGTCCTTCCTTTCTTAATCCTTACCCTAACCTCCATGGAAAACATGCTCAACCGTTCTTTTATACTACGGTATCACCGATACCTCGTGGGATAGGGTGCCGTAGGGAGCGGTGTGTGCATGTATGCATAGAGTCCTATAAAAACGTGTGATGGACAAGAAAGGGGTGAGAGATCTTCATCTCTCAAGCATTCCCCAAATCTACCCTTAACAAGCGAGGAGACTACTCACTCATTAGGGAATTGAAGAACATTTTCTAAACTATCTAACTAGGGCAGAGAATAAAAGATCTAACTAGGGCAGATAAGAAATTACCTAGGGCATGGAAATAAAATTTAACTAGAGCAATGAAAAGAAAACTTACTCCTGATTTTTATTTGATGCTCTCTTCCTTCTTTACAGAAATTTACAGATCTGAATTTAGATAGATGAAATGAGGCATAAGAAGAGGCATAACCTAAAACAGGTTTTAGGGTTTCTATTTATAGAACATAGAAACCCTAGGTTACAATCGCGTCATATGTGTTTTTACAAGTTTGCCCCCTATGAAAAGAACTAGTCAACGCACCGCCACGCCATAAGAATTTTGCGCCGACACGCACTTCGCACGGCCACGGAACCGCGGCCAAGAGCCAGGTTTGGCCGCGGTTCCGTGGCCAATTAGGGGTCTTGTTGGCTGAAATTTTCTTGGTTGCTTCTGGTTACATTCTGCTTCTTGTTTATTTTCTTGGTTTCTCAGTTTGTTTTCTATATTTCTTCCAGATTTCCACAGTGAATAAAGTCGTGGACTTTTACTGCTTACTTCGTGTCGAAGTCTTGAACCTTGCGCTGCCTTTGTACTCTGTAAACTTGTTTATTGATCTTCGTTTATTCTCCAAACTGTAGGCTTGATCAAGATTCTTCCATTTATCGGTCGTAGTCTCACGTTTGTATCGTCTTTTCATCGTTTTCACTGTTTTTGTTCCGAGAACCTGTAACCTGCAACTATGTAGCAGACATGGGTCAAAAGAACATGTTTATTTGTAAAATGAATAAGAATGGGGAATATAATAATGCAATATTATGATATGAACAAATACCCGATGGGGTTATCCCGAAACGGATAGCCATTCCAGTTTCGGAGGGTCAAATCGTCAAAAGGGTTTCTCCTTCTAAAGGGTCGGTCTTCGCAAGATTGATCGTTCCAACTCCTGCTTCCGGCGAAGTTATAAAGGCTGCTTCCCCTACCAAAAGGTCTGCTTTTGAAAGATTGACCGTTCCCTCTCAACGGACGTCAGTCTTCAACAGGCTGGCACCAGAAGTAGACATTCATCAGAGCAGGGGGCATGACGAAGTTACTCCCACAACTAAGGCAATAACATCTGCAAGGCTTGGTCGACGTCGCCACTGGCGCTGAGTGAGGAAAGCTGGGGGCAACTCCCCCTCTGGACTTTCTCCACCAGCTCCACGGTGGAAGTCGAAGCTGCTGTTCCAACCGGGAACCGCTTTGAACCGCTAAGGAGGGTGCGGCGGAACTCCCCAACCGCGGTGCTGAAGAAATCGCCCTCACCTGTTGAAAACATGATACAAGAGAAGCCGGAGCAGCCTCTCAGCGGCTGTCCTCCCAAGTCCACAAGGTCTGGCGGAAGGTCCAAGATTCTGTCATCAATAAAGACTACTCTCGCCGACTGAAGAAAACAAAGGCTCGGCAAGAGGAGGACCATCCCTGTACATGCAGCGAGAGACTTCTTCTACGAGGGCGCCTATTACAATGGCTCCTTCGACTTTGAATTCTCACAAAAAGAGGACGGAGAATCTCCCGCTTCCGGCGGCAAATCCCAAAGGTGAGGGATCCAAACGCCCCAAGTCTGGGGTCATGATCATGCACAAACGCCCCAAGTCTGGGGTCATGATCGTGCATACAGTTTACATGGCTTCCGGAAAAGAGGAGAGCCGCGCTTCCATGAGTCATCGGCCGCAAACTTGGTCATTGACGAAAGCTCAGGAGCGGCAACAACAGCACCAAGAGATGCTGAGGAAAATGGCAGTACTCACCAGGTAGAAAGAAAGCCAGGAAGCCGCGTCCGAACAACGTCAGGAACAGGAGACTGATACGGTATTCGGCATGAAAGCGGTACTTCCCTTGGAGATAGAGCTACCCTCTCTACGAGTGGCAGTTCGATATGAGCCGACGGATGAAGAAAATACCCATCTTCGGCTTGAGGAGCTTGATGCCCTCGATGAAACTCGTCTCATAGTGCAACAAAACCTGGAAGCTTACAGAGCAAGGATGACGTGCTCATACGAAAGACTAACCAGGCCAAGAACATTCTGTAAAGGCGAAATCGTGCTAGTTTTCAAAAGACCTATGATCCCCAACCGTGCAAAGCGAGGAAAATTCGAGCCAAACTATGAGGTTCCGTACATCATAGACAAGGTCTACCAAGGTGGGGCCTACTTGCTCATGGATATGTATGGCGAAAGACCCTTCCGGCCAATAAACGGCCGGTTCCTTAAGAAATACTACGCTTGACAAGTCACAACTCAGGTTAATGATAGATGACGACGCTCGTGTACGCTCGCTGTCTTCCTGAGTCCAGACTCTATAAGTAGTATCTGGCAAAACTTCGCCCCGAAGCTGGTCCCGGACTGAGATGTCTTTAAACTAACAATGGACCATAATGTCCTTAAACTAAATACGTCGCCTCAAACACGGCGATAGTGGAAGTCAAGTCCATAATTCCCAGCGGTGACTACAACTTAAGTTCCGCTGGCTACACAGCTACGCCGATGGCAAACTCCCCCTAAGTGCCATTGGAAAATAGAGGGATAAAAAAACGGTACGTCCACAAGAGAAACGAGCACGTATGAAAACCCGAAAGGGAGCCATGAATAAAATCAACAGGGCTATTAGCAAGCTTGTGAAAACCTGAAAGGGCGCAATCTTGTTGTTAAAAAAACGGTACGTCCACAAGCGAAATGGGCACGGATGAAAACCCGAAAGGGTGCCGTGACTAAAAACAGCATGGCTACCGGCGATCTTGTGAAAACCCGAAATTGCGCAATCTGGTAAAATTTTCACTTAAGAAATCCTCTCGACTCGTAAGGAGAACTCCCCCTGTGAGGCCCTCACGACTCATAGGATTCAAAGTCTTAAGTTACAAGGATCCAAACCTGTCCTTAAGCCGTAATATTCCCCACGTTGCCCTACAGGCGGTTCGATATTGGCCCTTGTATACAATCCACGGGCACGAATAAGCGTTTCCCCACCAAGTCCTATCAATGACGAGGAATGTCCTTATATAGTGAACGACACTTGTAGGTCCTCTCGACTTATAAGGAGAAAATACTTTTATAAGATCCTTACGACTTATAAGAGAACACACACTTAGAAATCCCCACGATTCCTAAGAAGAAAATACGCCTATGAGATCCTCACGACTCATAGGGAGAAAACCCTTTATGAGACCCGTACGGATCATAGAGTCAAAAAAGCCTTAGTCGACAGGACCTTAACCCTTTTTGCTAAGCCAACTTTATTCAAACCCACAAAGGCAAATGATGATTCGCTCCTGACAATATTCCAGTCGTAGCGATACTGATGCCCGAACAGGTATCAATTCTAAGTCCTTTCAAGGAAAATGATGATTCGCTTCTGGCAAAATTCCAGTCGTAGCGGTGCTGATGCCTAAATAGGTGTCAATTACAAGTCCTCTCAAGGTAAATGATGATTCGCACCTGGCCATATTCCAGTCGCAGTGAGGCTGATGCTATGATTGGTATCAGATCTCAAGTTCCATACTCGCAACAAAAATCAACGAGTAAAAAATGCATATGAAATAGCCGAAATGATGGGGCAACTCACAATAAAAACCAGCGAGCAAAATATATGCATATAAAAACAGCCGAAATGCTTGGGCAACTCGCAATAAAAAGCAGCGAGTAAAAAGAAAATGATAGCCGAGATGATTGGGCACCGCGATAAAAAGCCGAAATGATTGGGCAATTGCGACTTTCGCCATATAGAAAGCTGAAATGATAGAGCATCGCAGAAAGAAATAAAGAAAATGATGAACTTCTGCCGTGCAGGTGAGTCCACATCGACTCCTGTATACAATCCATGGGCACAAACGAAAAAGGAACCATATTTTCCCACCAGGCTCCATCAAAAGGAGAGTCAGATCTCAACGGTTTACGGATAGCCTATAGATCAACAACGGCGTTTCTTCTCACTCCAACAGGATACAGACATGACGTCAACAAAGCGGAGCCATGGCAAAGTTCTTAGTTCCAGGTCTCGACGGTTCACAAACAACCTAGAGACCACCTCGAAATTCATCTCGTTACAGCAGACGCAGTGTCGACAACGGCATTTCTTCTCACTCCAACAGGATGCAGACGCAACGTCAACAAATCGGAGCCATGGCAAAGTCCCTAGTTCCAGGTCCCGACGGTTCACAAACAACCTGAAGGGTTACCTAGCACGGCAGCAAGGTTTCAGAAGGCATCGTCCATGACAAATTCAAAAATTTTCCATTCTAGCTAACCCTAACCATGAATTGTAAACTAGAAATCGTACGGAAAGTAATGCAAACAACTTTGCAAAAGAAGTGACCAAGGAATACAACCTTTGTAGACTTTTCCTTCACTTCAATAGCTCCGTGTAGTAGTCCCCTTCGCTGCGATCGTGAACTCCGGACTCTAGAGAGGCTCCCTTAAAGAAACGAACATGCTTGCTTCGAAGACTTCAAGGCCGAAGATGATCTACATCGAGAAGACACCAACCCAAGCTATCTCTTCACTAATCATGGAATTAGTGAAGAAAACACCCTATACTAAATAGCAAGTAATAGAGGATGATAAAGTAGGAATTTTGCTCACATTAGAAATCATTTTCTCACAAGGTTTCATCACTTTGTCAAAATCAAGAGAGCTCAAGAATGAGGAAGAAGAAGATGAAGTTGTGATGATAACAAAGAATGAACTCATGAGGTTACAAATGCAACCATGGTCACAAAATATCATGCCTAACTCATGTAGAGAATAAACCATACACTAAGTTTAAGGGTTGGGTTAAATAAATATTCTAAACTTCACAAAAGAGTTAACTTTATCAATGGTTATCCAAAAGCTTTTGTCCAAGCTTAACCATAACAAACTTAAACTCTTTTGAATTAGCTTAACATAAATAAAAACCCTAACTTAACCCTAGCATGGTATAAGTCTCATACATCCATGTTGCATGTGTAACCTAGTATGACACACTTATATATATCACATATATATTTTGTGCCAAAAAGAAAACAATACATATATCACATATATATAAAGTTTATCAAATGTGAGAAAAGAAATCTTAAGTGAGCTAATACTAGTTAATGTAATGTAATATATCAAATATATAATTATACATTAAATTATTAAATCAACTCTTGATTTAATAATCTGGCTATATCACATATAACCGACTAATATCAAATGCAATATCTTATCGAATCAACGCTTGATCCGAGAACTCGGCTATATCACATATAACCAATCATGTCACACTTCGCAAGAATAGAATACGGTATCACATACTCGCATTAATATCGGTCCTGCACATATCACATATGCGCTCCTACTCCGTTTCGCTCGAGCCAGGAAACCTCTGTGTAGGACTCTAAAGACTCGTCAATACGCCGGCAATAGGTGATGATCATATCAAATACCCACAAGCTGCAAGCGGTCTGCTAAACGTAACGGCCACCCGGGTATTGAGCGATCAGAAGATCAACAAGAAAGCCTGCTCGTACACCTGCGAATCCAATCAGTAACACTACCGTACAGTCCGGTCTCTTCGCTTGATATGTCGCATATCACAGCCTGGGGATGGTGTAACGTCAGACCCCAATAGCTTGATAAGTCATGCCGATGCAAGGTCCATAACGGTTCGAGAAACTACTGATAACACTTACCAGTAGATCTCAGCAACCCTGGCCAGGGATTTCCTGTTATGGCCAATCGAGGATAGGGAAACATCAACTCCCTATACCGGGAGAGACGAAACCCCTCATATCGCTCATTGCCTCCATGTGACTCAGGACTGTAGCCAAAAGCCACCATTTTGCACGTTCTCTTGAACGTGGTAAGGTGGAAATCAAAGCACAGTGGGAATCACACAAGACTCTATGACGATCTCGGGCCTACAGACTAACCTGTACCAGTGTCACCAGAGAACTGCCATCTGACGTGAGGTACAATACCATCTGGGAGTTCTCGGCGAGTCCGTTCAGTGTACCCAGTCTCTACTGAGCACCCGCATACCTTCTCTGTTGTCAAACACCAATGGATATGGATCATCCATTAAACATCATATGGGTCGAGAAGCGTATACGCTAGTCTACTCTGGTATATCGATACCCTGTCTCGATACACCCTCGACCAGAAACATTTGAAGGATGTACTTTATGACTACTCTGTCCCCACTAATATGATCTGCATCATAGTCCTGGCAGTCAAGTACTCATCCTAAGGGCTTTATCAACATGTATTATAGAGACTATCAGTATACATGTTAAGATAAAGAGCAACCGGATAACATACTATCATGTCGAGCAAGAAAGTCATCCTTCTATTTGTCCAAGCATCCACTACAATATACATCGTATGTATAGTAATGGCCTCTAGGGCATACATATAACTAACAATCTCCCACTTGCACTAAGGCTATCTGTTGTAGTATCTCATACCCAACAATCAGCAGTAGTTGAAGTATCTCATACTCAACCATCCCATAAAAGTCTCTCCTGGGAATAGGCCTTTGTGGGTGGATCCGCCATGTTGTCCTCTGTGTCTACTCTCTAAAACTTGGATCTCCCTATAGATCAACCATCTTCATGATCAGGTGATACTGCCTTAGAATATGTCTGGATCACTGATGGGACGGGGGTTCCTTGGCCAAAGCCATAACCCCATTGTCACACAGTGGTAGGAACGAAGTTTATCTCATGAACTAGTGTACATCCAGACTACCTCTTTGGTAGCATCCTTGGTAGCAATGTATCCAGTCTCTAGTTTGTCACGGTTTCTAGCTTGGAACTCTTCCAACATACCGTCCCTCCACAGAGGGTAAAGACAATGCCTGTGACTGACATTCGGTCGACCTTATCATCCTGGAAGCTATCCAGTGATTCTCCCCAGGATCGATTGATACCCTCTCACTACACCTAGTGAGAATCCTAACATCCACTTAGATCTATCTCATAGATCCTAGGAGGTATCATGTTGATCCTATATGGAGAATCATTGTGATAAGAGGAGATTGACCGAATGTAGCATAGGAAACTCCTTTCCTATCAAGAGTATATCATCCACGTACAATATGAGGATCACCGCTATACGCCCTACTACCCTTTTGTATATACAAGGTTCATCTATCATTTTGATGAAGTCAAACTCTTTGACTACCATATCAAAACAGATGTTCCAACTCCGTGATACCTGCTTTAACTCATAAAGCAACTTGCACACGTTTTCGCTGCTCCCACTGTCTACGAAGCCCTCTGGCTGTGTACTTATAGACGCTCTCTTCTAAATCACTATTTAGAAAAACAGTCATGACACCCAACCGCCAGTTATCGTAGTCATGGTATGTAGCAATGGAAAGTAGGATCCGGATGGACTTAAGCATAGCTTTGAAAGTATCAAGTTTTCCATGTACACCAAGTAATCTTCTCAAGATTTACTTGCTTCTGATGGGAATTTAACCCTTCAGATAAAGCAACCAAAGTCCATACTTTATTGGTGTATATGGATTCCATCTCAGATCGCTTAGCACCCAGCCATTCTTACAGAGTCTCCACTCCTGATGGCCTACTCGAAACTGGTTGGGTCATCATCTCATGATGCAATCCTCGCTCCCACTGTCATAAAGAAAAACGAAGTATCTCTCAGGTGGGTGAGGAACCTTACCAGATCGGCGGAGAGGCTGAGGTTCGTTGGGAACTATAGAATCCTCTGGGTTTACCAAATCATCAGCTGTAGTTTGTATAGCCGGAACTCCTTCTAGTTCTACCTCATGAACAGTTATTTCTTCACAAGAAATTCCCTTTCCAAAAGGTGGTATGCTAAGAAACAAAACACATTTTGCTCCTCAGTGTGGCAGAAGATATTCCCTTCCGAATGCTTGGGATATCCGACAAACTTCCACAGAACTGACCTTGCCTCGAGCTTGTCCGGATTTTGCTTTTGACATAGGCCTGACAATCCAAATCTTAACTTACTTAAGAGATGGGCTCTTCCCATACCATATCGCATATGGAGTGGTAGGCACCTGATTTGGTTGGTGATTGATGTATTTTTATGCGTATGCGTTTTTAAAAAGATGAATCAAAAATATTTATAACCGTAATCAAGAACGGCGTCGCTTGGTAGCTAGCCGGTGAGTACAGGTTAGTCCACAGGGATTTTGTGTATTCTCTAATCGTTCTAACGAGTTAATTCCAAACGGTGTGAATGGATTGATTAAATCTAAAAACTAAAGTTTATCTAAATCTTGCTAGGGTTAGGTTTAGGTTAAGTTTGGAAAGTCAATATTCCTCACCGCTTTCTATGCCCATATTAAGATCTATTAGGTGTTATGGTAATTATTAATAAAGTGGATTAGTACCATTGAAAAGAAACGGTGTTTTTTCCTCTAGGTTCTTGTCCTTCCTTTCTTAATCCTTACCCTAACCTTCATGGAAGACACGCTCAACCGGTCCTTTATACTACGGTATCACCGCTACCTCATGGGATAGGGTGCCGTACGAAGCGGTGTGTGTATGTATGCATGGAGTCCTATAAAAACGTGTGATGGGCAAGAAAGGGGTGAGAGATCTTCATCTCTCAAGCCTTCCCCAAATCTAACCCTAACAAGCGAGAAGACTACTCGCTCATTAGGGAATTGAAAAACATTTCTAAATTAATTAACTAGGGCAGAGAATTAAATCTAAACTAGGGCAAGAATAGAAAATTATACTAGGGCAGATAATAAAATTAACTAGGGCAAGAATTGAAAACTTACTCTAATTTGATGAACTCTTCATTCTTTACAGAAATTTACAGATCTGAATTTGAGATTTACAATGAGGCACAAGAAGAGGCATACCTCAAAAAGAGGTTTAGGGCTTCTATTTATAGATCATAGAAACCCTAGGGTTACAATTGATTCACGTCTGCATTTACAATTTTATCCTAAGAAAACCCTATTTACTGCACCGACGCGCCGACACGCGCCTCGCACATGCCACGTTTTTCCAGCGACACGTGCTTCACGTGGTCGCGGATCCGTGGCCAATAGCCAGGTTTGGCCGCGGATTTGCGGCCATATAGGGGGCTTGATGCTTCATTTTTCCTGGGTTCCTTCTGTTGCATTTTTCCTTCTATTTTCTTCAGTTATTTTCTCAGATTGTCTTCTAGATTTCTTCCAGATTTTCACAGTGAATATAGTCGTGGACTTTTACCGTTGCTTCGTGTTGAAGTCTTGAATCTTGCTCTGCCTTTGTGCTTTATGAATTTGTCCATTGATCTTCGTTTAGTCTTCAAACTGTAGGCTTGATCAAGATTCTTCCATTAGTTGGTCGTAGTCTCACTTTTGTATTGTCTTTTCATCTTTTTCACTGCTTTTGTTCTGAGAACCTGTAACCTGCAACTATGTAGCAGACATGGGTCAAAAGCACGTGTTTATTTGTAAAATGAAAAAGAATGGGGAATATAAGAATGCAATATTATGATATGAACAAATACCCCCAAACTTATCTTTTGCTCGTCCTCGAGCAAACCTAGTTTTTATTCTCGACAAAATCCTAACCTCACTTTCGCAGGAAAAAACTATTGCACTAAGCTCGTGCAACAAGCCGTTAAACCTTTAGGTGTCCCTAGTAGGAGGAGTGTTGTCTCCTGAGGGTTTTCAGCGGATACTACTCACAAAATCCTATCAATTAGGCCCATTGACTTTTATTCTCCAATTAGGTTTTCTAACAAGAACTCTATTATCTTTGACTCATAAATTATCCACCCGTATTCTTCACGCTTCCTTATCATTTAACTTAAGATTATATATGTTCTTGTAAATTTACTTAGCTTTCGGCATCTTTTAAGTTTTCCTTCTAGGGTTCTATCTCAACTTAGGAATTTTTATCATCTCTATTAAAGATATAAGTCATATTCTTCATTCATATCTCTTATCTAAACCCCCAATCACATACCCCTACATGTGTGTATATATCACCCCTACACTTAGAAATTCAAATCAAGCTATCATACTCTTGTCCGTCGTCCAATGCACTTCTTAATTGGTGAATTTTTAGATGAAACTGCTCACATATTCTTCATGCGATCGTTAATACTTCTTGAGTTACTAACAACCGATTACAAAATGTGTATGCACATTAAAACATAATTCCTAGTCTTGTAACACCTAAGGCTTTAGCAGTGACTCCCAAACCAGTTGGTCTAAGGCACTAGGTGATGAAGCACCCTCGCTAAATATTTTTTTCTATTAATGCAGCCTTAAGTAATTACAAAAACCAGTGTTCATTTTTTTATCTCTTTATTCACACTTGTATTATTTTTTCTTCGTACTAAGGACTTTAGACAAGAGCATTTCAAGGTCTCTTCTACTATTCCAAGTTTCGAGGTGCGTGTTTGTGCAATTTGTAGGGTATATATTTTCAGAATTTAGACTTAAGCTAGGAATTATTTTTCAAATTTATACTCTAATAAAAATATCAATACTTTTTCTTTGTTTTAACTTAGCCCAAGAAGTCAACTCGAAATTTGCCTATTTCTAAATAAACTACAGAGACATACACTTTCTATCGTTAAACTTTAAGAAAGATTATTTTTAGGCTTTTTAATTTACTAAGTCTAGATCTAGTTGTTCCTAGCTAGTTAACCTTTTTGTCAAACTCAAGTCAATTATGACTAAAATTGAATTCTTTAATTTTTATAATTTTTAAAAATTTTCAATTTTTTATGGGTTTTAAAATAAGTATACAAATGCAAAAAATGTACATATGAATGCGAAGGAAGAAGGCTTACCGAGCATACCCCTAAACTTAAACTTGACAGTGTCCTCACTATCATGCTACACCAAGAGGGTCAAAATGTCGGCACTCCTCTGTGTGTTTATTTATAATAATTTTTTTTATTGTTAAGAGAAAAAAAAATGTATATACAACAAGGTTCCCCCTAAATTTAAGTGAAACAGTGTTTCCACTGTTTAAACGTTAAAGTTCAGAGTTAGGGAGGAGAAAAATCAAACTATACAAAGCCTTACACAGACCAAAGGTTAGCACCAATTATTCAAAAATTCTATCGTGATAATGGTAGGGTTGGTGAAAGAATGGAGTGTAGAGAAAAGAAATGAGAAGCACACGAGACCATGTGGAGATAGAAGCGATATACGGTCTCGGTGGAGGAGAAGAATGGCGGAAGAGAGAAAGAAGTGTAGCACGAACTTGAGGGTGTAAATTGAATGAATAAATTAGCACAATTTGGGATGACCGATGTGTTAAAAGCGATTCTGCTAATCTATCAACCCATCGAGAAATGGGGTCAAATCCCTCAAGGTTCGTAAGAAAGCATGGGTACATTGAACTTGGTAAACCAAACATTGAAAGTGGAAGCGTGACGAATTCTTGCCCGGTCGAAACGATAGGAAGGATGAAAGGGAGTGATTTAGGGATAGCCTTATTCTCACCTAAGTAATCTATCTCGAACTCAAAGGATTCCATCAATGGTTCGAAATTACTGTAAGCAACCGAGTCTGATAGTTCAACTAACTCATCTGAAAATTTAAAGGACTCAACTCGGAAGGTGAGTTTTTAATATCGTTCGAGAAAGTGAAACACTCGTAATCGTTATCAGCTGTGAGAACTGTGTCAGATTCAAAGAGGTACGCACTAGTAGCGTCCAAACTGCTGTGATCGAATAGAAATCTTTCAAGCTCACAGTCCTCCTGCATGATCTTTTGCATGGTCGGAACGATGGAAAGGAGGGGGTGATTTAGGAAGTATAACAGTTAAAAGTTCAAGAGAATGAATTGGAAAATCCGACACATCAAACAAAAATGGTTCATCCTCAATATTATCCTCAATACTCTCCTCAATACTATCCTCATAATTCTCCTCAAAATTTAGCTTATCCACGCCATTATCATCAAAATCAAGACGCATATGAGGTTCGGGAGAAACATTTAATGACTCGGGATGATGAATTAGACATAAAATTTCAATAAATCTACGGGTTCATCATCCAAAATATTCCCGGCGTCAATATCCTTAATCAAGTGAAAATCAATTTTTTCAGACACCTCATCAAAAGCATGGATATCAATTAATTTAAGCTCTAGAGTGGAGGTGTAAAGTTCAAAAGGATTAGGTATGGTTTCACTCGAAAGAGACTCTTCACAATCTGGCAAATCAAGCACTACAAAGTCGCACAACTCATTAAATGTTTTATTTTCAACTGATGAATCATTTGGAACACTTGTTTGAAAACCGAAGTTGTGGGATTCAATTTGGTATAGGTAGGTTTGATTTGGAAAGGTGTAGAACTCACTCTCTCCTCTCAAATTCTCACTCTGTTCAACCGCCTCCTCATACATTGGAATTTTTGGAGCTAGTTGGAAACTAGCCACCGGGTCAGTAGGTTGCATAAGGGCGGCCACGGACGCATCCACATTCCTTATCATTTAGTTTGTCTCTACCATATAGGCTTCCAACGACCGTTCCAAACTAGACATGGGTTGTGAAGGGGTTTCGGTAAAAGATTCAAAATTGTTTGGATACGTGAAACTCCTAAATGGCTGTGCAGAAGCATGGTCTAGGGAAGGTGCAGAAGTCGGGCAGGACTGGTAGGAATTGAATGGTTGGATAGGAGTAGGATCAACATTTTGATAAAAAGGTGAATGGACTTGTTGATCCCAAGAACTAGAAGTGTTGAAAGGAGTGAAAGATCGGTTACGAGATTTTTCAATATGTTCAGCTATAGACATGGGTTTCAGAGTTACAACAGGACTCTCAAAAGAGATATCAACGTAAGAAGGTTGTGAAGGTTGAAATGGTTGATACAAAGTTGATTGCGGTGTCCAACTGTTTCTTTTAGAAGCTTCTATTCGATCTTTCAAAGAAATTTTGGGCATGGAGGGTTCTTTCGTAATTCGACCGAAACAATTCGCGTATGAAGCAAAGTTTGGTTCAGGGCACCAAAGTTCGGCAAGGGTTTTGTGAGGTGGGGTACCCATGATGTAAGAAGGGAGAAGAAAAAGAATGTGGGGTGCACGGATTTCTTAGCGACAAGTTGCAAGTTTTTGTAAAAAAAAATTCCTTTTTTTTATGTGGTGCTCTTTGCAAAAAATTTTCGATAAAGGGTTTAGACACACTTTCAATCAACCACAAATGCACAATCAGGCCTAGATCTAGGGTCACCTAGATCAGCTAGACAGCTCCTAACTGTTCCAAAGGGCTAGAAATAGGACCTCAAACCGCCTCTTCACCGCCAATTGTGGCCAGGTAAGTGCCAGGTGAGTGGGAGGCTCTCCACTACAAGTAGTGGCCCTAATTAAGTAACCACTTGCCTTAGACACACTTGCCTAGACACCACAAGGTCAGATCAGGATCAACGGCCGATGCCTACAACTAGTCCTCTGTCCTATTGAGCACGAAGTCCTTAGGGCTGAGTTTAGTCTTTTTTAATTAATAATGGTCAATGCAAAATGCCTTATGTGATTTCTGGGGTCCTGAGAAGGGTGATGAAATCCCCACCTAATCTGGATTGGTTTCAAACCCCTTAAAGTCTGATTAAAAATATGCAAAGTGGTAACAATCACTTGTAATAAATCTTTTTCTTTTTTTAGTGCGGCGCAAAGAATCCTTCACAAGATCAATTATTGGAAGGGGGAGAGATTTTTTAGCGCAAAGAATCCTGCAGGAGATTTGACAGAGGAGATATTGGGATTTTCAGAGAAGAATAAGGGAAGCTCACAAAAGAAATTTGGGCAGATGACGTCACCAGCATGCGGCGCTTCCGCGGCAGAAGGTCACCTCGAGCGGCGGTTCCACGGTGGGTTACAAGGTTTAAGTCCCTGTAGGGTGTTTTTCGTCACCCCATTGAGATGGGAATACGCGCGCGCTTGTCAGGCGTACTACAGATTCCCTTTGCCTAGGGTAGGCCGGGGTTTAATGATTATGGGGATTCGAATCTCCGGCAGCCGCGGACTAAGCTGCCGTTAATTACCCCTCGCCTTTGGGGCGAGGGAACCTCCGATTAACGGGTTAAACTGGTCATGCGAACTCGATTTGCAGTGTACGTGTGTTTTGTTTTGGAAGGGGTGTTTAAATATATCGGGAGCCACGCAGAGTTTTTACGGGGGTCCCGCTACCCGGAAAGCGGGCTGGGGGTCAAGGAGGCTAGCAGCCCCTTGCGAGGTGCGGGGTGCGGGGCAGCACCCCGTTAGAAATTTTTTTCTAACAAGGACAGTATCATGGAGTATGTGTGTATGTAAATATGTATACATATGTACAGATATACATGTATATATATAAAAAGGGGAAAAGACATCCAAAGGATGCGTGGGGACAGCACCTTGGGCGCTGTGCGCCTAGGTGCTGTGCGCTCAGGCGGTAGAGTGCCACGCGTCGGCACGTGGGCGCTCTGCGCTTGAGCGCTGGGCGCTTGAGCGCAAGTGCGCCACGTGTCGGCACGAGGGCGATTTGCGCTCGAGCACTTGCGCTAGAGCGCAAACGCGCCACGTGTCGGCACGCGGGCGCTCTGCGCTTGATCGCCGGCGAGAAAAAGAGGCTTTTAGCCTAAAAAAATTTCTCAGAAGAGAAATCAGAGAGGAGTTAGACTCCTGAGTGTGTGTTTTTTTTTGGTTTAGTGAACGATGTTCTTCTTCCTCCTCCTCTATTAGCTGGATCTTGAAGATCAAGAGATATGGGATTTCTAAAAATCTCTTCTTTTTGAGATCTAATGGAAGATCTGAGTTCCCCTTTATGGGTTTTGTGGTGAAAAACTAATTTGTTTTATAAAAAGAAGAGTAAAACTCTTGATTTAATTCAAGAGAAAAAGGAAGGTTTTGGAACCTTGAAGAAGGAGAAAAGATCTCAGATCTGAAGAAAATTTTGAGAGAGAGAAAAAGTTGTTAGATTTTTTTCATTATCTTTGCCTTTATAGGCCATACACTTTACACATAGCCCCTTGGGCTTCACAAAATGGCATTTTGCCTATCCTATGGCTCATGTGCCATTTCTTTTTGCACATAAGCCATGGGCTTTACAAAAATTTGGCTTTATGCCTATTTTTCTTACATTTATCCATAAAATAAAATAAAAGAAATGCAACAAAATTATTTATTACAAATTTTTTATCTCGGCATGGGGGAAGGCCGACCGCTTCATGTTCGGGCTCGACCCGGGCATGGGCCCACTGGATCTGCGCTTGGGCCCACTTGGCTTGCGATTGACTTTGATTTTGACTTGATCAATCGGGGTGTAAATTTTTACCCCAACAAATTGCCCCCCATCAATAAATGCACACCACATATGTGGGTCGTGTGCATGAAATTGATGGATCTTCTTTCTCGTGTAGGCGACTTGATTCGGTTCCCACCTTTTGGGAAGCTGGCACTGCCTTTTTTACGACATGGACGGTCGATGCGGCCCTTTTTGCGACTTGGACGGTCGGTGCTGCCCTTTTTGCGACTTGGACGGTCGGTACTGCCCTTTTTGCGACTTGGACGGTCGGTGCTGCCCTTTTTGCGACTTGGACGGTCGGTGCTGCCCTTTTTGCGACTTGGACGGTCGGTACTGCCCTTTTAGCGACGTGGATGGTCGGTGCTGCCCTTTTAGCGACGTGGACTGTCGGTTCTGCCCTTTTTGCGACGTGGACGGTCGGTGCTGCCCTTTTAGCGACGTGGACGGTCGGTTCTGCCCTTTTTGCGACTTGGACGGTCGATGCTGCCCTTTTAGCGACGTGGACGGTCGATTCATCCCTTTTTGCGACGTGGACGGTCGGTGCTGCCCTTTTAGCGACGTGGACGGTCGGTTCTGCCATTTTTGCGACTTGGACGGTCGATGCTGCCCTTTTAGCGACGTGGACGGTCGATGCTGCCCTTTTTACGACTTGGACGGTCGGTTCTGCCCTTTTTGCGACTTGGACGGTCGGTGCTGCCTTTTTAGCGACGTGGACGGTCGGTTCTTGATTTGACTTGCTCTGCTTCTTGCAGTGTCAAGGGTAGACTTGACTTGCTCCGCTTCTTGCGGTGTCGAGATTGGATTCTGACTTGCTCCGCTTTCTGCGGTGTCGGAGTGGAAGTTGACTTGTTGATTTTGATTTGGGTTGACATCAGCATCGCTATACTGGAATATGGTACTAGGAGCGAATCATCATTTGTCATTGAGAGGATTTTGGGATTTTGGTTTTTGTTTGGCATCTGCATTGCTGCACTGGGACAATGCCAGGAGCAACTCATCATTTGCCCTGGGAGGATTTTGGAATTGGTTTTTTTTATTATTATTATTTTTTTTATGGTGGGACTTTGAATGTGGTCTCACCGGTAGGACTTGGGAGATGTTGGGATTGTTTTACGCTCGTGGATTGTATACAGTTTTGCAGGATGTATGATCCAGACCGTAGGGCCGGAAAAATTTCGGGACTTTGTCGGCGTCTGCATCGCTGCACTGGAATATGGTACCAGGAGCGACTCATCATTCGCCGTTTAGGGATTGGTGAGCGATGGCTTAAGAGAAAGGTTTAGATCCCTATCACCTAAGTCTTTTCAATTTCATGGGCCGTGAGGGTCCCATAAAAGCATTTTCTCCCTACGAGTCGTAAGGATCCTACATGTGTATTTTCTCCTTAGGAGTTGTGAGGACTCCTAAGTGTGTTTTTCCTTTATGAGTCGTAAGGATCCCACAAAGGTTTGTTCTCCTCATATATCGTGAGGACACATAAGTGGGTCTTATCAATGGAGCATCATTCCTAAAGCGAAGACCAGCCGCTTAACTGGTGATTACAGTGGGGCATGGGTATGATGAGAATTATTTGAAACCGTGGATTGAATACGATGGTCAACTTGGGGACCCACCGTAGGGCCGGGAGAATTTTGAGAAATTAGATTTTGGTTGGCGTCTGCATCGCTGCACTGGAATGTGGTACCAGGAGCGACTCATCATTCTCCGTTTGGGGACTTGGAATTTGGATCTTGTTTGGCATCAGCATTACTGCACTGGAATAACGCCATGAGCAACTTATCATTTGCCTTGGGAGGGCTTGGGATTTGGTTTTTTTTGGTCTGCATCAGCACCGCTAACACTGAAGCGAAATGCCAGGAGCGACTCATCATTTGCCGTTGTCCGTTGGGGAACGATGGCTTAGGAGACAGGTTTGGGTCCCTATCACCTAAGGCTTTTCAATTTTTATGGGCCGTGAGGGTCCCATAAAAGCATTTTCTCCCTGCGAGTCGTAAGGATCCCGCAGGTGCATTTTCTCCTTAGGAATCGTGAGGATTCCTAAGTGTGTAGCTCCTTTGTGAGTCGTAAGGATCCCACGCAGGGTTTTCTCCTCACAAGGCCGAGAGGACTTTGTGAGTGTATTTCATCTCTATTTCATCTATTTTCATGAGTTTGCGCCCTTTCGGGTTTTCACAGACTCGCCGGTAGTCCTGCTGTTTTTACTCACGGAGCCCTTTCGGGTTTTCATCCGTGCCCGTTTTGCTTGTGGACATACCGTTTATTATTATTATTTTTATTTCTTTCTTCTTCTTCTTTTTCCTTTCTTCTTTTTTCTTTTTTTTTGCCGCTGGTGGGACTTTAAAAGTAGTCTCACGGCAGGATTTGGGAGAGATAGGGGTCATTTACGCCCGTGGATTGTATACGGTTTTGCAGGATGTATGATCCAGACCGTAGGGCTGATGTGCTCAATTCGCCTGCGACTTGGAGTATTCACGTGTAGTATTTCTTGAGATATCGGCCGTTGATGGGTGGCATGGGCCTTTCTCCCTCGGCACTTATTAGTTGGTAGGATCCTCCGTCGAATACTTTCTCGATGACATATGGTCCTTCCCAGTTTGGCTCGAATTTTCCCTTGGCATGTCTATTGAGGATGATCGGTCTTTTGAGGACCAACACCAATTCATATTTCTTGAAAGCGCGGAGACGAGTTATCTTGTCATAGGCCCGTGCCATTTGGGCTCGGTATAGCTCCAGATTTTGCTGCACCGCGAGCCTCTTTTCTTCCAGGGCATCGAGCTCTTCAAGTCGAAGGAGCGCGTTTTCCTCCTCCGTCAACTCGTGCTGAACGGCCATTCTTAAGCTTGGAACTTCGACTTCGAGGGGGAGGACCGCCTCCACTCCGAAGAGCAATGAGTATGGAGTGGACTGAGTTGGAGTACGGTACGTGGTACGATATGCCCACAACGCCTCGTGAAGTTTGAGATTCCAGTCTCTCTTGTTGGCTGAAGCATTTTTCCTCAGGAGCTTGCACAGAGTCTTATTAAAGGCTTCTGCTAGCCCATTGGCTCTTGGATTATAGATGGAGGAATATCTCCAGTCTATCTTGTGCTGAGTAGCGAACCTTGAGACATTGAAGCTCTTGAAAGAAGGCCCGTTGTCAGAAATGATTCTTCTTGGTGTACCGAAGCGGTATAGAATATTATGCTGGAAGAATGTCAGAATATCTTTTGTCTTGACTTCTTTTAGCGGGACAGCTTCAGCCCATCTGGAGAAGTAGTCTGTCGCGGCCAGTATGAACCGGTGGCCTTTGGATGACGGAGGATCAATTAGGCCAACATTTTCGGTGCCCCAGACTTCGAAGGGCCACGACGCCACCGTAGGATGCAACGGATTGGGATGCTTGTGGATGAAATCACCATGGATTTGGCAGATCTGACATTTCTTTGCATGCTCTCCGCAATCCCGTATCATGGTGGGCCAGTAATACCCAAGCCGTTTGATTTGAAGTCGCATCTTGGGGCCAGATTGGTGAGCACCGCAAACGCCCGAGTGAAAATCTTTCATGACCTTTTGGGCTTCGGCCAATGACAGACACCTGAGCCAGAGTTGGTCATATGACCTGCAGTATAACGTGTCATTTACAAACACGTATCGGAGAGCTCTTTCCTTCAGCTGAATCCTCGCAGATTTTTCTTCGGGCAGCTTGTCGTATCGGAGGTACTCTATGAAGGGTTCTCTCCAATCGGGCTCGTCTTGGATGATCGAAGCTTCTTCAGCAGGACTGATCTTCTGTTCCGCGCTTTCCTCTTCTCGTAGAGAGACTGGGGGTAGAATTTGTCGGCTCCTGACCGTGATCAGAATTTCGTCCATGTCAGGATCTGCCAGCTCCTTGGCTAGGCGAGCGAGTATGTCAGCCTTTCCGTTCAACGCTCTAAGGACTCTTGTTAGTTCAATGTGAGTGAACCGTTTCATGAGTTCCACCACTCGGCCTCTGTACCAAGCTAATTCAGGTTTGTATATCTTATAATCGCCGCTTACTTGGTTGACGACAAGCTGGGAGTCACCGTAAACCCGTAGCCGAAGGATTTCCATTTCTATGGCGAGCTCCAAACCAGCTATCAGAGCTTCATACTCAGCCTCATTGTTTGTGCGAGGCTCGGTGAGAGCAAAAGAACGCCGTAGGGTTCCCATTGATGGCGTGAGGAATACCAATTCTATCCCTGCTTTTATCTCCGGGACACTTGATTTACTGGAGGTCCTTATCGATGAGGCCCCATCGAAGTAGAGCTCCTAACATGGCTCGTCATTCTCTAGGTGTAGAACTTGTTCGTCGGGTAACTCGCAATTGAGTGGTGACCCTTCTAGTATGGGATGAGCAGCGAGAAAGTCTGCAAGAGCTTGCCCTTTTACTGCTTTCTGAGGAGTATAAACTATGTCAAAATCAAGTAGCATGACAGCCCATCTTGCCATTCTGCCGGCTAGGCTTGATCTGGTCATCAAGTGTTTGAGCGGGTCGACCTTGGAGATCAGCATAACCCGATGAGCAAGCAGATAGTGCATCAGCTTCTTCACAGCAAATATCAGAGCCAGGCATTGCTTTTCGATTGGGGAATAGTTGTGTTCCGCCCCGACTAGAGTTTGACTGAGGTAGTAGAGGGCATTCTCTTTTCCCTCCTCGTTGTTCTGAGCAAGGAGCGCACCAAGTGACTCATCTAGCGCGGCGGTGTAGAAAATCAGCGGTTTATTTGGAATGGGAGCGGCCAACACTGGAGGGTGGAACAAGTACTGTTTGTTGCTTTCGAACGCTTCCTGATATTCGGCATCCCAGATAAAAGGAGCTCATTTCTTCATGAGCTTTGAGAAGGGCCTACATCTCCCCGATAAATTTGAGATAAACCTCCGTATATAAGCAAGCTTGCCTTGAAAAGATCTTAGCTGCGTCAGACTCTTCGGAGGGGGCATCTCCATGATGGCCTTTCTCTTTGATGGGTCAACTTCGATCCCTCGATGTCGGACTATGAAGCCCAGGAATTTTCCCGATGACACGCCAAAAGCGCATTTCAGAGGATTCATCTTCAGGTCAAATTCCCTCAGTCTGGTGAGAACAGTCCTAAGATCCTGGATATGATCGGCCTTGGTTTTAGTCTTAACGACCAGATCATCAACATAACATTCAACGACTTTATGAATTAGGTCATCGAAGATATTGGTCATTGCCCTTTGATATGTAGCACCTGCGTTCTTCAATCCGAACGGCATCACCTTGTAGCAATATATTCCGATCGGGGTTCGAAATGCTGTGTGCTTCTCATCCTCAGGCGACATCTTGATCTGATTATATCCAGA
This sequence comes from Agapanthus africanus, assembly GCA_030015575.1. Lineage (NCBI taxonomy): Eukaryota > Viridiplantae > Streptophyta > Magnoliopsida > Asparagales > Amaryllidaceae > Agapanthus > Agapanthus africanus. The sequence goes on along the minus strand of JASDDO010000022.1, from coordinate 870,122,017 downwards.
CGAGCCATCCATAAAGGTGAACAGCTCGTAATTTGAGGTGTTATCGACCATCATTTCCATGACCGGTAGCGGGAAGTCGTCTTTAGGACATGCCTTGTTGAGGTCCCTGAAATCGACACAAATTCGGGTCTGCCCATTTTTCTTCTTCACTGGGACTATGCATGCGATCCAGTCCGCATATTTCTCTTTCCCGATGAAGCCGGCATCGATGAGCTTCTTAGTTTCCTCGATGACCTTTTCTTCTAGTTCCCTTCTCATTCTTTGAGGAGCTTGTTTGATTGGCTTAGCCTCAGGAGATATAGCCAACTTATGTACGGCCACTTCAGGGGAAAGGCCAGGCATTTCTTTGTATGTCCACGCGAAGCAGTCGATGAACTCATGCAGCAGGGCAATTATCTGCGCTTTCATTTCCTCTGACAAGGGCCAGCTGATATAAGTCGGCCTTGGATTATCGGGCGTTCCTAAGTCAATCTCAGTTAGCTCATCAAAGGTTGCTTGTCCGCCATCTTCAAGCTCTTGAGGAGCTTCTTCTGGCTCGGCTATCTCATCATCATCATTTGATCTTTCGCCAGCTTCACCAACATGGATCATGTAGCACGCTCTGGAAACAGGTTGAATGTAACCTATTCCCCGTCTGTCTAGAATTCGTCCATCGATGAGTGCTCGGACCTGGGGTGGATGCCATAGCCCTTCGTAAAACTTTGCTTCGGACTCCGTTTGATATAACCGGCATCCGCACTTTTTAAAGTATTCTCGCATCTCGGGCGCATAGTATCAAGGAATGAGGACGGCTCTTATGCCTCTCTCATAGGGAAGGCACGCGACAGAAAGATCGTTCGGGTGCACAACGGGGTTTGACCCGTAAAACAGGATGCCTTTCTGTCCATTTTTCCTCCCGGGGACGTAGAAAGTTTTCAGCTGGTCCACGGTGGAGGCTGACAACGCATCGAGCTCTTTGCACATCTGTTCCGGCACCCTTGTGACGGCTAGGGATCCTTCTGCAACTTTGAAGGTCTCTCTTAGTTTCGCTTGCTGCATAGGGGTCCAATCTGCACAGCTGTTGCATGGAAGGTCCTCTTCTTCTGACTCTTCAGTGTCACTGCCAAGATGAGGGCGGACTTTGCCGCTAGATGGACCTTCAGTAACAGATTCGTCCGTATCGCTGCCGAAACGAGGGCGGGTTTTACGGAAGGACGGGCTTCCAGCGTCGGACTCATCAGTATCGCTACCGAAATGTGGGCGGACTTGGGCGTTTTTACTTTTGAAAGTGACAACCGGCACAGATTTGCTTTTGGGTCTTAGGGCCGGTCTATCCTCAGTCAGTCATAGCTTAGCATTTTGGTGGTTCATAAAGTACCGAGAATCTTCATAGCGGACTTTATGCACACCGAACGGCTGGATGTATCCGTCAATGCGTCTTTCTTCGCCATTTTTAGTATACTTCATGCATTGATGGAGAGTTGACGGAATGATGCCGTAATCGTGGAGCCACGGCCGCCCCAAGAGAATCTTATAAGACGTGTCGGCATCGATCACGTATATCTTAGCTTCAGTTTGCAGATCCCCGAATTTGATTGGCAGGGCTATGGACCCCAGAACTTGCTGGCAATTTTGGTTGAAGCCTTGAATGACAATCCTTTCCCTTGACAGGTGTCGAACGTCCATTGACAAACTCTTCAGCGTCCGCAAGTTCATGATGTTCACTGAGGACCCCGGATCAATCAATATGCGATTAATTCGATCTCCGTCGCTGTACCCGGTCACGTAAAGCGGCCGATTATGCTCAGCCGTTCCCAATAGAAAGTCTTCATCCTTAAATGTGACTGCGGTGGCATGCAAAGCGTGCTGGGCTTCTTTCATATTAATTTCCGCAAAGTGAGCCTGATACCGCTCGGGGTTTTGTAGAGCGTGAATGAGAACATCTCTAAGCTCCTTAGATAGGACCAAGGCGGCGTAGATTCTCAGGAGAGACGGAAGCTTCCGGAGATGTGCCAAGACATTATAGTCCACCGAGGAAGGACTTATGTTTTCATCAGCCGGTTCTCTGCCATCTTCTTCATTAGCGACTTGTTTTTCCTTCCTTTTTGGGGCGTTGCCTTGATTTGGCGGTAGAGCCCTGCCGCTTCTGAGCTGGATTTGATTGGCCTTTGTGGTGAGCTCTTCGTCCTCTTCGGGAAAACAGAGCTCATCCTCGGAGTCGCTGCCAAGATGGATGGCGTAGCAGGTCACTACTGGGATCTCTTCATTGGAGTCTTCTTCTAACTCCTCCAGAATTTCAGCCGCTTGTACAGGGAAGAACTCCTTCAATTGAATCAATGTTCTTTCCCTTTGTTCATATTCTTCGAGGGAATCGATATATTTTTGAATGGTCGATCACCCTGCAGGATCTTTTTCGTGCTGAGCTGCACTTTTCTTCTTCTTGAGCTTCTTGGATTTTGAGCCTGATGGAGCCGCATTGGCAGCTGGACTGGTAGGCTTCTTCTGCCCTTCCCATTCCGTCCTGGGTTCCTTCCGAAGTAGCTATATCATCTTCTTCGTCTTATTAGATATGTGCATACTCCACGGAGGCTGCGATGAGTCCGTTTCATTTCTCAGGGCAGCGGGTTCGGCTGTCTGCTCCCAGAAGGCTTCAGTTTCTGTCTGTAAAAAGTTGGTGGTTGCAACTTGATTGTTCACCAACACACTTTTGGACAGATCGATCTCTCCAGCCTTGTACTGCTTCTCGACCCAATCTTTGAAGATATAGCAATCCTCGATCGCATGGCTCACAACTCGGTGGTACGGGCAATACAGAGGATTGTCGGTCATTTTTGCTTCTTGGGGTCTTTTCGACTCCGGCAATTGGAGGCCGTTGTTCAAGGCATCTTTAAATATCTTGCGGACTTTGTCCCTTCTGAAAGAGTAAACCTTGTTCTTTTTCTCCTCTAGGGAAGGCCCATCTCCTCCCAACAATGGCTTTCGAGACCGGTTAGTTTTGGATTCGGCCGCCCTTCGCTTTTCTTCATTGTCGGACGCATTGAAGACATTGGTACTGCTGGAACTCCCGCTTCTATGGTTGTCGTCACGCTTGCTTTTCCAAGTTTTGTCTCTCTGAGAGTCCTGCGGGGACTCTTGCTTTGAGCGTTCCAGCATTTGGACTTTCTTGGTTAGCTCCTGAAATGTCTTGAGGCCCTCCGTACACAAGAATGGGACCATCCAATTGCTGAGGTTCCCAAAGAGGAGGCTGACGGACTGGTCCTGCTCCAGCGGCGGTTCGCACTTGACTGTGAGATTACGCCATCGAGCGATAAAGTCGGTGTTGCTTTCATTCTTCCCCGGCTTGGTCCTCACAAGGTCGGCAATGGAGATTTTATCACTGAGACTCATGAACCTTTGCCGAAACAGAGATTCCATTTGGGCAAAGGTAATGACGGACCCGTCTGGTATGCTCGCGTACCAGTCGAAAGTGACACCGGTCAGGCTGTTGACAAACTGACGAAGAAGGACCGCGTCATTGCCCCATGTATTTCTACATGATGCTTTGAAGTGGGCGACATGCTGATTTGCATTCCCCGTTCCATCAAATCTTCCGAACTTAGGAATGACGTAGCCGCTTGGGAACTCAATCAGATCGTACTGCGTGGGATATGGCCGCCCACTACTGCCGATTTCTTTCTGAGCTTCAGTTTCGGCCACCAATGTTTTAACCTTGCTGGTGACCAAATCCATTATCCGATCCTGTGTTAGCGGGATAGTGCTATCTGGGGCCAAGGCGTCCCCAAAAGCGGAGTGTGGCCGGCTTTCATGTGGCTCGACCAGTCTCGGACCCGAAGGAACAGGCATTGGCTGCCTCGGATTGTCATCACCCGGCTGATTAGCAGCGGCTTGTGCTTGATTGGGAGGCACTCGAGCAATTTGAGCCGTAAGCTGCATCACAACGTTTGTTAGGTCATCAATTTTCAAATAGAGCTTGGCCATCTCTTTATCCTTGCTCCTGAGCTGTTTTCGAAGCTCTTGAAGCAGCTCTTGCTCTGCGGTCCTGGGAAGGAAAGTCGGCTCTTCCTCGCTGTCCGAGCTTGACTCTGCATGGACCGAGAGGTCTTTCTGCCCATGTTCCTCCTCGAGAGGGTTTTCTTCATCCAACGGGGGCGACTGTTCTTGGGAAGCGGCAACTACATTCAAGCCAGATTGGACTTGGGATGTGGTAGCCCCATCCTTGCTTTTGCTGCGAAGGTTGTCGCTGGGACGCCCGCCCGCCATATAGACCGTATGGACGACATATCCAGCCGTCTTTTTATTATCGGCGGATGATTTCACGGATCGCTGTCTTGGCCCTCCTGTTTCGGTAGCGGGCGGTCGATTGAAGGCGGCTGGCCTAACCAGGTTCTTGAATGGTGCCGGCGCTTCTTTTCTGGGTTTACCCTGCTGCTTTCGTGCGGCACAGAGTGCTTGATAGACTCTTGAAGAGACAGTGTCATACGTTTTCTGTTGGGGCCGGGACACGTCTCTTTGTGGCACTGTTCGGACCGCCGTCTTCTTGATTCTGGCGGTCATGGCATTTTTCTGAACCCACTTCAGAGGCTCGAAGGAATTGCTGATTCTTACGTCCGACTCAGCCGTCATCGTGGGGCAACCCTGCACTTGGAACTTCACACGATTCCATTTGGCCGAAGCCCTGGCCCTCTTGTTGGCTCGATACCTGAACCGCTTCTGCGTTAACTTTTCTGTTCTAAGCACTTGGCAGAATTCGGCTCTTTGGGAAAACGCCACAGACCGGGCGATGGAGGGTCTTGGAGATACGCTCAATTGTGCATTTGTTGGAGTCCTCGCCTGAGCTCGTCCGCAACATTTGATGTTGCCCTTTGTACCGAAGTTCTTTCCCCCCGCTGGAGCACCAGAGAATCGTTCAGATACCGTCTTAAGTTTCGGTTGTGGTGCCTTGGCGATCACGACATTCGGCCTCTTACCCCTTGAGACCGGCTTGGCCACCTGTTCCGCCGGGATCTCCGCCAGATGAGCGCTACCGGCAGGATAGATGATGACGGAGCCAAACTGGCGGGGCGGTTCCTCCCACTATTGACTGAGGCTTGCGGGGAGAACCACACGAGCGTTGATCTTGACCACGTACGGAATCGGGGTCACGTTGGAAGCTGAATTCTTCTGGGGAGACATTATCGTCGAAGGTTGATTGCTGCATGGAAAAAAGAACATCATTTCAGTATAGGCAATCGATATGCATATTGATTGAGTTCGTATGAACGTTTAACCCGAAATATAGGAAGAGAGATTCGTCCCACCGGGCGTGCCAGAATCTGTAGGGTGTTTTTCGTCACCCCATTGAGATGGAAATACGCGCGCGCTTGTCAGGCGTACTACAGATTCCCCTTGCCTAGGGTAGGACGGGGTTTAATGATTATAGGGATTCGAATCTCCGGCAGCCGCGGACTAAGCTGCCGTTAATTACCCCTCGCCTTTGGGGCGAGGGAACCTCCGATTAACGGGTTAAACTGGTCATGCGAACTCGATGTGCAGTGTACGTGTGTTTTGTTTTGGAGGGGGTGTTTAAATATATCGGGAGCCACGCAGAGTTTTTACGGGGGTCCCGCTACCCGGATAGCGGGCTGGGGGTCAAGGGGGCGAGCAGCCCCTTGCGGGGTGCGGGGCAGCGTCCCGTTAGAAATTTTTTTCTAACAAGGACAGTGTCGTGGAGTATGTGTGTATGTAAATATGTATACATATGTACAGATATACATGTATATATATAAAAATGGAAAAGACATCCAAAGGATGTGTGGGGACAACACCTTGGGCGCTGTGCGCCTAGGTGCTGTGCGCTCAGGCGCTACAGTGCCACGCGTCGGCACGTGGGCGCTCTGCGCTTGAGCGCTGGGCGCTTGAGCACAAGTGCGCCACGTGTCGGCGCAGGGGCGACTTGCGCTCGAGCACTTGCACTTGAGTGCAAGCGCGCCACGTGTCGGCACGGGGGGTACTTGCGCTCGAGCGCTTGCGCTGGAGCGCAAGCGCGCCACGTGTCGGCACGGGGACGACTTGCGTTCGAGCGCTTGCGCTGGAGCGCAAGCGCACCACATGTCGGCACGCGGGCGCTCTGCACGTGAGCGCCGGCAAGATAAAGAGGCTTTTAGCCTAAAAAAAATTCTCAGAAGAGAAATCAGAGAGGAGTTGGACTCCTGAGTTTGTGTTTTTTTTGGTTTAGTGAACGATGTTCTTCTTCCTCCTCCTCTGTTAGCTGGATCTTGAAGATCAAGAGATATGGGATTTCTAAAAACCTCTTCTTTTTGAGATCTAATGGAACATCTGAGTTCCCCTTTATGGGTTTTGAGGTGAAAAACTAATTTGTTTCATAAAAAGAAAAGTAAAACTCTTGATTTAATTCAAGAGAAAAAGGAAGGTTTTGGAACCTTGAAGAAGGAGAAAAGATCTCAGATCTGAAGAAAATTTTGAGAGAGAGAAAAAGTTGTTAGATTTTTTTTCATTATCTTTGCCTTTATAGGCCATACACTTTACACATAGCCCCTTGGGCTTCACAAAATGGCATTTTGCCTATCCCATGGCTCATGTGCCATTTCTTTTTGCACATAAGCTATGGGCTTTACAAAAATTTGGCTTTATGCCTATTTTTCTTACATTTATCCATAAAATAAAATAAAAGAAATGCAACAAAATTATTTATTACAAAATTTTTATCTCGGTATGGGGGAAGGCCGACCGCTTCATGTTCGGGCTCGACCCGGGCATGGGCCCACTGGATCTGCGCTTGGGCCCACTTGGCTTGGGATTGACTTTGATTTTGACTTGATCAACCGGGGTGTAAATTTTTACCCCAACAGTCCCGAGATTTTTTCCACGTGCTGACTCGACCAAGCCGCGGCGGATGCGCGGTCGGAGGTGGCTTCGTGCGGTGGTTCCGCGGTCAACCCTATGGTTCAGATCCCCAAACTTTTTCTGTTGTTCTGTTGTAGAAATCCTCTGTTGTTCAGATCTATGGCTTTCTGTTTGGATTTCTGGAGATTTCCAGATCCGAACTCGATTGTAGATCCTGCAAAATTCAAACAAAAATACCCTTCACAAAATAAAAAGATGATAATTTTTTATATATTTTTTTATTTTTCAGTTTTTATGATTTTTTTTCAATTTTAGATTAACCCGAAATTGCAAAAAGAAAATAACATGCCATCCCCCGGCAACGGCGCCATTTGATTGATGTATTTTTATGCGTATGTGTTTTTAAAAGATGAATCAAAAATATTTATAACCGCAATCAAGAACGGCGTCGCTTGGTAGCTAGCCGGTGAGTACGGGTAGGTCCACAGGGATTTTGTGTATTCTCTAATCGTTCTAACGAGTTAATTCCAAACGGTGTGAATGGACTGATTAAATCTAAAAACTAAATTTTATCTAAATCTTGCTAGGGTTAGACTTAGGTTAAGTTTGGAAAGTCAATATTCTCCACCGCTTTCTATGCCTATATTAAGATCTATTAGGTGTTATGGTAATTATTAATAAAGTGGATTAGTATCATCGGGAAGAAACAGTGTTTCTTTCTCTAGGTTCTTGTCCTTCCTTTCTTAATCCTTACCCTAACCTCCATGGAAGACACGCTCAACAAGTCCTTTATACTACGGTATCACCGCTACCTCATGGGATAGGGTGCCGTAGGGAGCGATGTGTGCATATATGCGTGGAGTCCTATAAAAACGTGTGATGGGCAAGAAAGGGGTGAGAGATCTTCATCTCTCAAGCCTTCCCCAAATCTAACCCTAACAAGCGAGGAGACTACTCGCTCATTAGAGAATTGAAAAACATTTCTAAATTAATTAATTCGGGCAGAGAATTAAATCTAAACTAGGGCAAGAATAGAAAATTATACCAGGGCAGATAATAAAATTAACTAGAGCAAGAATTGAAAACTTACTCCAATTTGATGCGCTCTTCATTCTTTACAGAAATTTACAGATCTGAATTTGAGATTTACAATGAGGCACAAGAAGAGGCATACCTCAAAAAGAGGTTTAGCGCTTTTATTTATAGATCATAAAAACCCTAGGGTTACAATTGATTCACTTCTACATTTACAATTTTACCCTAAGAAAGCCCTATTTACTGCATCGACGCACCGACACACGCCTCGCACGTGCCACGTTTTTCCACCGACACGTGCTTCACGTGGCCGCGGATCTGCGGCCAATAGCCAGGTTTGGTCGCGGATCCGCGGTCGTATAGGGGGCTTGATGCTTCATTTTTCTTGGGTTTCTTCTGTTGCATTTTTCCTTCTATTTTCTTCAGTTGTTTTCTCAGATTGACTTCTAGATTTCTTCCAGATTTTCACGGTGAATATAGTCGTGGACTTTTACCGTTGCTTCGTGTTGAAGTCTTGAATCTTGCTCTGCCTTTATGCTTTATGAATTTGTCCATTGATCTTCGTTTAGTCTTCAAACTGTAGGTTTGATCAAGGTTCTTCCATTTCTTGGTCGTAGTCTCACTTTTGTATTGTCTTTTCATATTTTTCACTGTTTTTGTTCTGAGAACCTGTAAACCGCAACTATGTAGCAGACATGGGTCAAAAGCACCTGTTTATTTGTAAAATGAACAAGAATGGGGAATATAAGAATACAATATTATGATATGAACAGTTGGAACTCAATTCAATAGGTATGCAACTTCTCAAGTGCATAACTCCCAAAAGTTAATGGAAAACTCAGTAGTACTCATCATAGAGTGCACCATATCTAATAGGGTGTGATTGCTCCGCCCCGATACACCTATGTGCTGTGGTGAATGCGGAGGAGTGATGCTGAGAGAGAATCTCATTCTCCTTTAGAATGGTCCAGGAATTCCGTGCTCAAGTATTCTCCTCCTTGATCACATCAAAGGACATAATACTTATAACCGTTTTGGTTCTCTACTTCTAACTTTCATTCTTTGAATTTCTCAAAAGGTTCAGACTTGGGTTTCAACAGGAACACATGTGCGAATCTTGAGAGACCAGCAGTGAATATAATAAAGTACAAAGAACCAGTCATGCCATGTGTAGACAGGGGACTTACATACATCATCATGTATCAATCCCAAGAGTTCACTAACTCTTTTTCTGTTTTCAATAAACGGAGTTATGGTCATCTTATCTTTATGACATGATTGGCAAGTTTCACAAGATGTAAATTCAAACTGATTTAAATATGCATCTTTATGTAACTTAGCTAGTCGGGTCACAATGATAAGACCTAGTCTACAATACCTCAAGAAGGATTCATTCATTTCTAAACTCTTCCTCTTGTGTGTGTTTTATACGTTATGAACTATGGTTTGATTTAGAACGTATATGCTTTTAGATAACGTGCTTGAACCGATCAACTCTTGATATAGGAAATGTTCAAAACATTATCCAATAATAAAAAATTATATCCTACTTTATTAAATAAAGAGATTGATATGATGTTGTATTTCAGGTTTGGTATCTAATAACATTCATTAAGAATCAATGTATTTGGTAATACAGGCCGATAACTGCCAACATACTTGGCTACAACACTTGCACCGTTTCTAACTCTTAAAATTTTATCACCCGTTCTCAGTTATCTACCTATCTGCAGCCCATGTAACAAATTACATTTGTGGTATCCCGATCCGGTATCACATACCCAGGACGTAGAGGATACTGAGAAACAGTTCTCGGTAATGAACACACCTGAAGAAGATGCATCATCATGCACTTTCTTCGTTTGGGCGGCACGGAAATTCTGGTAATCCCATATTTCCTGCTCTGTCTTATAACAATTATAAGTTGGAGTGGGACCAACGTTCCCTAGCTCAGTATAACAAGCGGGTTCGGTCAATACATCCATATTATTATCTTGATTTTGGCGTGACATGGTCGCTACCTGGAGAGAGAGAGAAGAAAACATTCAGCGTATGCTCTTGTAAGATTAGATTGGTTATTAATATATCTAATCAGGATGGCTCCCACTGTTTTAGTCAAATCTTCCTTCAAGCCCTAAAAGGAAAGACTAGCCGGGATTAATTACACCTTACAAGTTTGCCAATCTTTCGGTCAGGCCAGTGCCAGTACTTTGAGGGAGGTTCCGCGTACTTTTGCACGGACCTAATTAAAATAAATCTCATTTTCCCAAGGGCGTAACCCCGTTAACACCTTTCTAGACACGTACTTGATCGGCTAATTGTAATGTGTAAAATTCTCCCAGGAGTAACTCTTACTCGCAATGGGTATCGGGATCCAACTATCTCATAGAAGGTAAGCAATCTCATTGCAAATTTCAACACTTGAAATTCCCGATAATATTTTGCCCCTAGGAACTTATGAACTTGGCTAATGTCAACAAATCATAAGCTCTAGCCAAGTTCAACCCGTCATTTCCTGATTGAATTAAACCCACCAGCACGACCCTTGGCTAAGGTCAACAAAGCCGCATGAATACCCTAACTCAATCGCATCATATTCTTATACAGATAAGCACTAATCAGCTACTGCACACTACGCCTTGGCTAAGGTCAACAAACGCAGCACGAATACTAAGTAGTACTTATCTGAAATGACGGAGGGCTACGACAGGTTTTTAAGAAAACCGTTTGTGTAATGAACTTGATATCGTTGTAGAATCGAGTGATTTTTAAAAAGAATGTTTTTGAGGCTTTTACTAGTTTTGCTAAAGAGGTCACTCCCGGTGAAGGGATCTCGGCTCTTTCTTTATCGAATAAGGTGCAGGATATTTCACAAATACCACTATGCAAAGCAAAAACTATAGAAGCAATCAAAAGACAAACCGAGTTTGTAGCATCTGCTAGTTTCGCTAAAGAGGTCACTCCCGATGAAGGGATCTCGGCTCTTTCCTTATCGAATAAGGTGCTGGATATTCTACAAGGAATACCGCTATGCAAAGAAAGAACTAGAGACACCAGTTTTTAAAACAAGTTTCTACAACATCTTTAGGTTTCTTTTATTTCATTAATCTCATTAATGATGTCCCATTTATTATGCTTCCCAAGCATCAGATATGAAACAATAGTAGCATTATTAATTATATCTCATATATATAATATAGGCATTCGTCTCAGAATATAATCAATGATCACATCATAGAATATCGCAGCAAAATAAAACATATGAAATATTGGATATACTAGGATTTCCGGATTTTATTTTAAGCCTGTATAAAACATGGATTCCACGGTCGTGATGAATAGCCAATCCCATACCCCTAGACCCCTATGAGAGTGGCAAGCAACCCTACCAATTCTAGAGTTAGGAGACCTAGTCTCGACTCCTCCAGATGATCTCCCACTGGACCCTAGAACCCAATTACTTGTGCTCCTCGCCTTGGGTCTATCCTAATGCGGAAAAGTAAATAATATACAATGGTGATACCATCCTCAACCCGGAAGTGCCCCAATAAAAGAATATTACATACATATGAATTCTACATGATTGAAAATGAAAAACTCCCATCTCACAGAAAACCCCTGGCTATTCAAAACACGACGATCCAAAATAACATATCACAGCAACACATAACATCACATGTCATCAATGTAAGTAAATATGCGTATCCCAATTGTCGTTGACATATAGCACCGAAACCCGGCGATACACCACATATTACACTTACGGTCGCAGAAAAGAAAGTGAAAAACTACAACAGTTGGAATCCGCAACCACCTTAGACATCACATGCCTAACCAAATGAATTCCTTAGACATCTCATGCCTAACAATTATAAACCACGCATTTGAGTCTCGATACCGAAAACACTTTTCAATAACAAGTCGGGCAATTCAACAAGATTCCCGACATCCTGATTGAATGTTCGTCGAAAACTTTAGTAGACGGCCGCACCCCCTGATACTGTTTGTAGGGTGTTTTTCGTCACCCCATTGAGATGGGAATACGCGCGCGCTTGTCAAGCGTACTACAGATACCCCCTGCCTAGGGTAGGCCGGGGTTTAATGATTGTGGGGATCCGAATCTCCGGCAGCCGCGAACTAAGCTGCCGTTAATTACCCCTCGCCTTTGTAACGAGGGAACCTCCGATTGACGGGTTAAACTGGTCATGTGAACTCAATGTGCAGTGTACATGTGTTGTGTTTTGAAAGGGGGTTTTGGATATATCGGGAGCCACACAGAGTTTTTACGGGGGTCCCGCTACCCGGATAGCGGGCTGGGGGTCAAGGGGGCTAGCAGCCCCCTTGCGGGGTGCGGGGCAGCGCCCCGTTAGAATTTTTTTTTCAACAGGGGCAGTGTTGTGGAGTATGTGTATGTGTACATATGTATGCATATGTATATATATATGTATATCTATATATATATATGTGTGTGTGTATATATATATATATATATATATATATAAAGAGGGGGAAAAGGCATCCAAGGGATGCGTGGGGCCAACGCCTTGAGCGCTGTGCGTTTAGGTACTGTGTGTTTAGGCGTAAGCGCACCACGTGTCGGCACGTGGGCGCTTTGCGCTCGAGCGCAAGGCGCTGGCGAGAAAAAGGGGCTTTTAGTCCCAGAAATAAGGTTTAGAGTGGAGTTAAACTCCTAAAAATGTTTTGGTTTAGGAAATGGGTTCTTCTTCTTCCTCCTCTGTTGGCTGGATCAAGAGATGTGAGATCTAAAAATCTCTTCTTTTTGAGATCTAGTGACAGATCCAAGTTCCCCTTTGTGGGTTTTGTGGTGAAAAACTATTTAGTTTTATAAAATGAAGAGTAAAACTCTTGATTTAATTCAAAAGAAAGAAGAAGGTTTTGGAACCTTGAAGAAGGAAGAAAGATCTCAGATCTAAAATTTTTTGGAGAGAGAAAAAAGTTGTGAGATATTTCATTATCTTTGCCTTTATAGGCCATACACTTTACACATAGCCCCCTTGGGCTTCACAAAATGGCATTTTGCCTATCCCATGGCTCATATGCCATTTCTTTTTGCACATAAGCCATGGGCTTTACAAAAATTTGGCTTTATGCCTATTTTTCTTACATTGATCCATAAAATAAAATAAAAGAAATACAAAAAAAATTATTTATTACAAAATTTTTATCTTGGCATGGGGGGAGGCCGGCCGCTTCATGTTCGGGCTCGACCTGGGCATGGGCCCACTGGATCTGGGGTTGGGCCCACTTGGCTTGGGGGTTGACTTTGATTTTGACTTGGTCATCCGGGGTGTAAATTTTTACCCCAACAAATTGCCCTCCATCAATAAATGCACACCATATATGTGGGTCGTGTGCATGAAATTGATGGATTTTTTTCACGTGGAGGCGACTTGATTCGGTTCCCACCTTTTGGGAAGCTAGCACTGCCCTTTTTACGACATGGACGGTCGATGCTGCCCTTTTTGCGACTTGGACGTCGGTTCTGCCCTATTTGCGACTTGGACGGTCGTTGCTGCCCTTTTAGCGACATAGACGGTCGATGCTGCCCTTTTAGCGACGTGGACGCTCGATGCTGCCCTTTTAGCGATATAAACGGTCGGTGCTGCCCTTTATGCGACTTGGACGGTCGGTTCTGCCCTTTTTGCGACTTGGACGGTCGTTACTGCCCTTTTAGTGACTTGGACGGTCGGTTCTGCCCTTTTTGCGTCGTGGACGGTCGGTTCTTCCCTTTTTGCGACTTGGACGGTCGATGCTGCCATTTTAGCGACGTGAACGGTCGGTTCTGCCCTTTTTGCGACTTGGACGGTCGATGCTGCCATTTTAGCGACGTGGACGGTCGGTGCTGCCCTTTTTGTGACTTGGACGGTCGATGCTACCATTTTAGCGACGTGGACGGTCGGTTCTGCCCTTTTTGCGACTTGGACAATCGATGCTGCCATTTTAGCGATGTGGACGGTCGGTGCTGCCCTTTTTGTGACTTGGACGGTCGATGCTGCCATTTTAGTGACGTGGATGGTCGGTTCTGGATTTGACTTTCCCCGCTTCTTACGGGGTCAGGGATGAAGTTGACTTGTTTCCGAGGTGGAATTTGATTCTGCCAGGGAGGTCATTGGTTGTTTTGCTGACTTGATGTGATTTGGGTTGACATCAGCATCGCTATGCTGGAATATGGTACCAGGAGCGAATCATCATTTGTCATGACAGGATTTGTGGATTTTGGTTTTGGTTTGGCATCAGCATCGCTATACTGGAATATGGTACCAGGAGCGAATCATCATTTGCCGTGAGGGAATTTCCCCCGTTCCCAGTTTAACGACTTAGGGGTCATTTGTTCCCAGTTTAACGACTTACGGCTCATTTGTTCCTAGTTTAAAGACTTAGGGGTCTATTGGATTGGAGTTTGGGATTTTGGGGTTAGGGTAGGCATCAGCGTTGCTAACACTGAAGCACACGTGCCAGGAGCAATTCATCAATTGCCTATTCCTGTTGGGGGAGCGATGGCTTAAAAGACAGGTTTAGGTCCCTATCACCTAAGGCTTTTCAATTTTATGGGCCGTGAGGGTCCCATAAAAGCATTTTCTCCCTACGAGTCGTAAGGATCCCGCTGGTGTATTTTCTCCTTAGGAGACGTGAGGACTCCTAAGTGTGTTTTTCCTTTATGAGTCATAAGAATCCCACAAAGGTTTGTTTTCCTCATGTATCGTGAGGACACATGAGTGGGTCTTCTCAATGGAGCATAATTCCAAAGGCGGAGACCAGCCGCGTAACTGGTGATTGTGGTGGGGCATGGGTATGACGAGAATTATTTGAGCCCGTGGATTGTATATGGCGGTCAATTTGGGGACTGGCCGTAGGGCTGGAGAATTTTGAGAAATTGGATTTTGGTTGGCGTCTGCATCGCTACACTGGAATATGGTACCAGGAGCGACCCATCATTCGCCGTTTGGGGACTTGGAATTTGGATCTTGTTTGGCATCAGCATTGCTGCATTGGAATAATGCCAGGAGCAACTCATCATTTGCCTTGGGAGGACTTGGGATTTGGGTTTTTGGTCGGCATCAGCACCGCTAACACTGAAGTGAAATACCAGGAGCGACTCATCATTTGCCGTTGCCAGTTGGGGAATGATGGCTTAGGAGACAGGTTTGGGTCCCTATCACCTAAGGATTTTCAATTTTATGAGCCGTGAGGGTCTCAAAAAAGCATTTTCTCCCTACGAGTCGAGAGGATCTCGCAGGTGTATGTTCTCCTTAGGAATCGTGAGGATTCCTAAGTGTGTTGCTCCTTTGTGAGTCGTAAGGATCTCACGTAGGGGTTTTCTCCACATAAGGTTGAGAGTGTATTTCATCTCTTTTCATGAGTTTGCGCCCTTTTGGGTTTTCACAAACTCGCCGGTAGTCCTACTGTTTTTACTCACGGAGCCCTTTCGGGTTTTCATCCGTGCCCGTTTTGCTTGTGGACATACCTTTTTTTTCTTTTTTCTTTTTTTTTTCTTCTCCTTTTTTTCATTTTTTTTCCTTTTTTTCTTCTTCCTTTTTTTTGCCGCTGGTGGGACTTTAAAAGTAGTCTCACCGGCAGGATTTGGGAGAGATAGGGGTCATTTATGCCCGTGGATTGTATAGGGTTTTGCAGGATGTATGATCCAGATTGTAGGGCTGATGTGCTCAATTCGCCTGTGACTTGGAGCATTCACGTGTAGTATTTCTTGAGATATCGGCCATTAATGAGTGGCATGGGCCTTTCTCCCTCGGCACTTATTAGTTGGTAGGATCCTCCGTCGAACACTTTCTCGATAACGTATGGTCCTTCCCAGTTTAGCTCGAATTTTCCCTTGGCATGTCGATTGGGGATGATCGGTCTTTTGAGGACCAACACCAATTCACCTTTCTTGAAAGCGCGGAGATGGGTTATTTTGTCATAGGCCCGTGACATTTAGGCTCGGTATAGCTCCAGATTTTGCTGCACCGCGACCCTCTTTTCTTCGAAGGCATCGAGCTCTTCAAGTCGAAGGAGCACGTTTTCCTCCTCTGTCAACTCATGCTGAACGACAATTCTTAAGCTAGGAACTTCGACTTCGAGGGGGAGGACTGCCTCCACTCCGAAGAGCAATGAGTATGGAGTGGAATGAGTTGGAGTACGGTGCGTAGTACGATATGCCCACAACGCCTCATGAAGTTTGAGATTCCAGTCTCTCTTGTTGGCTGAAGCATTTTTCCTCAAAAGCTTGCATAGAGTCTTATTGAAGGCTTCGGCTAGCCCATTGGCTCTTGGATTATAGATGGATGAATATCTCCAGTCTATCTTGTGCTGAGTAGCGAACCTTGAGACATTGAAGCTCTTAAAAGAAGGCTCGTTGTCAGAAATGATTCTTCTTGGTATACCGAAGCGGAATAAAATATTATACTGGAAGAATACCAGAATATCTTTTGTCTTGACTTCTTTTAGCGGGACAGCTTCAACCCATCTGGAGAAGTAGTCTATCGCGGCCAGTATGAACCGGTGGCTTTTGGATGACGGAGTATCAATTGGGCCAACAATGTCGGTGCCCCAGACTTCGAAGGGCCACGACGCCACCGTAGGATGCAACAGATTGGGATGCTTGTGAATGAAATCACCATGGATTTGGCAGATCTGACATTTCTTTGCATGCTCTCCGCAATCCCGTATCATGGTGGGACAGTAATACCCAAGCCGTTTGATTTGAAGTCGCATCTTGGGGCCAGATTGGTGAGCACCGCAAGCACCCGAGTGAACATCTTTCATGACCTTTTGGGCTTCGGCCAATGACAGACAACTGAGCCAGAGTTGGTCATATGACCTGCGGTATAACGTGTCATTTACAAACACATATCGGAGAGCTCTTTTCTTCAGCTGAATCCTCGTAGATTTCTCTTCGGGCAGCTTGTCGTATCGGAGGTACTCTATGAAGGGTTCTCTCCAATCGGGCTCGTCTTGGATGATCGAAGCTTTTTCGGCAGGAATGCTCTTCTGTTCCGCGCTTTCCTCTTCTCGTAGAGAGACTGGGGGTAGAATTTGTCAGCTCCTGACTGTGATCAGAATTTCGCCCATGTCAGGATCAGCCAGCTTCTTGGCTAAGCGAGCTAGTACGTCAGCCTTTCCGTTCAACGCTCTAAGGACTCTTGTTAGTTCAATTTGAGTGAACTGTTTCATGAGTTCCACCACTCGGCCTCTGTACCGAGCTAGCTCGGGTTTGTATAACTTATAGTCGCCGCTTACTTGGTTGATGACAAGCTGGGAGTCACTGTAAACCCATAGCCGAAGGATTTCCATTTCTATGGCGAGCTCCAAACCAGCTATTAGAGCTTCATACTCGGCCTCATTGTTTGTGCGAGGCTCGGTGAGAGAAAAAGAACGCCGTAGGGTTCCCATTGATGGCGTGATGAACACCAATCCTATCCCTGCTTTTATCTCCGGGACACTTGATTTACTGGAGGTCCTTATCGATGAGGCCCCATCGAAGTAGAGCTCCCAACATGGCTCGTCATTCTCGACATGCAACACTTGTTCGTCGGGTAACTCACAATTTAGCGGCGACCCTTCTAGTATGGGATGAGCAGCGAGAAAGTCTGCAAGAGCTTGCCCTTTTACTGCTTTCTGAGGAGTATAAACTATGTCAAACTCAAGTAGCATGACAACCCATCTTGCCATTCTTCCAGCTAAGCTTGCTTTGGTCATCAAGTGTTTGAGCGGGTCGACCTTGGAGATCAGCATAACCCGATGAGCCAGCAGATAGTGGCTCAGCTTCTTCACAGCAAATATCCGAGCCAGGCATTGCTTTTCGATCGGGGAATAGTTGTGTTCTTCCCCGACTAAAGTTTGACTGAGGTAGTAGAGGGCATTCTCTTTTCCCTCCTCGTTGTTCTGGGCAAGGAGCGCACCGAGTGACTCATCTAGCGCGACAGTATAGAGAATCAGCGGTTTATTTGGAATGGGAGCGGCCAGCACTGGAGGGTGCAACAACTACTGTTTGATGCTTTCGAACGCTGCTTGACATTCGGCATCCCAGATGAAAGGGGCTCCTTTCTTCATGAGCTTTGAGAAGGGCCTACATCTCCCCGATAAATTTGAGATAAACTCCGTATATAAGCAAGCTTGCCTTGAAAAGACCTTAGCTGCGTCAGACTCTTCGGAGGGGGCATCTCCATGATGGCCTTTATCTTGGATGGGTCAACTTCGATCCCTCAATGTCGGACTATGAAGCCCAGGAATTTTCCCGATGACACGCTAAAAGCGCACTTCGGAGGATTCATCTTCAGATCGTATTCCCTCAGTCTGGTAAGAACGGTCCTAAGATCTTGGATGTGGTCAGCCTTGGCTTTAGTTTTGACGACCAGATCATCAACATAGCATTCGACGACTTTATGGATTAGGTCATCAAAGATATTAGTCATTGCCCTTTGATATGTAGCACCTGCGTTCTTCAGTCCGAACGGCATTACCTTGTAGCAATATATTCTGATCGGGGTTCGAAATGATGTGTGTTTCTCATCCTCAGGCGACATCTTGATCTGATTATATCCAGACGAGCCATCCATAAAGGTGAACAACTCGTAATTTGAGGTGTCATCGACCATCATTTCCATGACCGGTAGCGGAAAGTCGTCTTTAGGACATGCCTTGTTGAGGTCCCTGAAATCGACACAAACTCGGATCTGCCCATTTTTCTTCTTCACTAGGACTATGCATGCGATCCAGTCCACATATTTCTCTTCCCTGATGAAGCTGGCATTGATGAGCTTCTTGGTTTCCTCGATGACCTTTTCTTCTAGTTCCCTTCTCATTCGTCGAGGAGCTTGTTTGACTTGCTTAGCATCAGGAGATATAGCCAGCTTATGCACGGCCACTTTAGGGGAAAGGCCAGGCATTTCTTTATATGTCCACGCGAAGCAGTCGACGAACTCATGCAGCAGGGAAATTATCTGCTCTTTCATTTCCTCCGACAAGAGTGAGCTGATGTAGGTCGGCCTTGGTTCATCGGGCGTTTCTAAGTCAATCTCGGTTAGCTCGTCAAAGGTTGCTTGTCCGCCATCTTTGAGCTCTTGAGGAGCTTCTTCTGGCTCGGTTAGCTCGTCTTCATCATTTGACTCTTCGCTGGGTTCCCCAATATGGGTCATGTAGCATGCCTTAGAATTAGGCTGGATGAAACCTATGCCCCGCCTATCTGGAATTCGTCCATCGATAAGCGCTCGGACCTGAGGTGGATGCCATAGCCCTTCATAAAACTTTGCTTCAGACTCCGTTTGATATAACCGGCATATGCACTTTTTTAAGTATTCCCGCATATCGGGCGCATAGTATCTGGGATTGACGACGACCCTTATGCCTCTTTCGTATGGAAGGCATGCGACAGACAAATCGTCCGGATGCACAACGGGGTTTGACCCATAAAACAGGATGCCTTTCTATCCACTTTTCCTCCCGGGAACGTAGAAAGTTTTCAGCTGGTCCACGGTGGAGACTGACAACGCATTGAGCTCTTTGCACATCTGCTCTGGTACCCTTGTGACGGCTAGGGACACTTCTGCAATTTCAAAGGTCTGTCGTAGTTTCGCTTGTTGCATGGGGGTCCAATCTGCACCGCTGTTGCACGGCAGGTCCTCTTCTTCCGACTCTTCAGTGTCGCTGCCAAGATGAGGGCGGACTTTGCTGCTAGATGGGGCTTCAGTAACAGATTCGTCCATATCGCTACCGAAACGAGGACGAGTTTTACGGAAGGACAGACTTCCAGCGTCGGACTCATCAGTGTCGCTACCGAAATGCGGGCGCATTTGGGCGTTTTTGCTTTTGAAAGTGACAGCCGCCTCAGATTTGTCTTTGAGTCTTGGGGCCGCTCTATCCTCAGTCAGTTGTGGCTTATCATTTTGGTGGTTCATAAAGTACCGAGAATTTTCATATCGGACTTCATGCACACCGAATGGCTGGATGTCTCCGTCAATGCGTCTTTCTTCGCCATTTTTAGTATACTTCATGCATTGATGGAGAGTTGATGGGACGATGCCGTAATCGTGGAGCCACGGCCGTCCTAAGAGAATCTTATAAGACGTGTCGGCGTCGATCACGTATATCTTAGCTTCAGTTTGCAGATCCCCGAATTTGATTGGCAAAACTATAGACCCCAGAACTTGCTGACAATTTTGATTGAAGCCTTGAATGACAATCCTTTCCCTTGACAGGTGTCGGACGTCCATTGACAAACTCTTCAGCGTTCGCAAGTTCATGATATTCACTGAGGACCCCGGATCAATCAATATGCGATTAATCCGATCCCCGTCACTGTACCCGGTCACGTAAAGCGGCCGATTATGCTTAGCCGTTCCCAATAGAAAGTCTTCATCCTAAAACGTGACTGCGGTAGCTTTCAAAGTGTACTGAGCTTCTTTCATATTAATTTCCGCAAAGCGAGCCTTATACCGCTCAGGGTTTTGTAGAGCATGAATGAGAACATCTCTAAGCTCTTGAGATAGAACCAAGGTATCGAAGATGCCAAGGAGAGACGGAAGCTTTCAGAGATGAGCCAAAACATTATAGTCTACTGGGAAAGGACTTGAGTTTTCATCAGCCGGTTCTCTGCCACCTTCATCATTAGCCACCTGTTTTTCCTTCCCTTTTGGGGCGTTGTCCTGATTTGGCGGTAGAGCCCTGCCGCTTCTGAGCTGGATTTGATTGGCCTTTGTGGCGAGCTCCTCGTCCTCTTCGGGAAAACAGACCTCCTCCTCAGAGTCGCTGCCAAGATGGATGGCGTAGCAGGTCACTACTGGGATCTCTTCATTGGGGTCTTCTTCTAACTCTTCCAGGATTTCAGCCGCTTGTACAGGGAAGAACTCCTTCAATTGAATCAGAGTTCTTTCTTTCTGTTCATATTCTTCAAGGGAATCGACATATTTTTGAATGGTCGATCTCCCTGCAGACTCCTTTTCGCGCCGAGCTGCACTTTTCTTCTTCTTGAGCTTCTTGGATTTTGAGCCTGATGGAGCCGCATTGGCAGCTGGACTGGTAGGCTTCTTCTGCCCTTCCCATTCCTTCCTGGGCTCTTTCCGAAGTAGCTTTATCATCTTCTTCATCTTATTAGATATGTGCGTACTCCACGGAGGCCGCGATGAGTCCGTTTCATTGCTCAGGGTAGCGGGTTCGGCTGTCTGCTCCCAGAAGGCTTCAACTTCTGTCTGTATAAAGTTGGCGGTTGCAACTTGATTGTTCACCAACATGCTTTTAGACAGCTCGATCTCTCCTGCCTTGTACTGCTTCTCGACCCAGTCCTTGAAGATATAGCAATTCTCGATCGCATGGCTCACTACTCGGTGGTACGGGCAATACAGGGGATTGTCGCTCATTTTTGCTTCTTGGGGTCTTTTCGACTCCGGCAATTGTAGGCTGTTGTTCAAAGCATCTTTAAATATCTTATGGACCTTGTCCCTTCTAAAAGAGTAAACTTTGTTCTTCTTCTCCTCTAGGGAAGGCCCATCTCCTCCCAGCAATGGCTTTCGAGACCGGTTGGTTTTTGATTCGCCTGCCCTTCGCTTTTCTTCATTGTCGGACGCATTGAAGACATTGGTATATCTGGAACTTCCGCTTCTACGGTTGTCGTCCCGCTTGCTTTTCTAAGTTTTTTCTCTCTAAGAGTATGGCGGGGACTCTTGCTTCGAGCGTTCCAGCATTTGGACTTTCTTGGTTAGCTCCTGAAATGTTTTGAGGCCCCCTGTACACAAGAATGGGACCATCCAATTGTTGAAGTTCCCAATGAGAAGGCTGACGGACTGGTCCTGCTCCAGCGGCGGTTCGCACTTGACCGTGAGATTACGCCATCGGGCGATAAAGTCGGTGTTGCTTTCATTCTTCCCCGGCTTAGTCCTCACAAGGTCAGCAATGGAGATTTTATCACTGACACCCATGAACCTTTGCCGAAACAGAGACTCCATTTAGGCAAAGGTAATGACGGACCCGTCTGGTATATTCGCGTACCAGTCGAAGGCGACACCGGTCAGGCTGTTGACAAACTGACGAAGAAGGAGCGCATCATTGCCCCCTGTATTTCCGCACGATGCTTTGAAGTGGGCGACATGCTGATTTGCATTTCCCGTTCCGTCAAATCTTCCGAACTTAGGAATGACGTAGCCGCTCGGGAACTCGATCAGATCGTACTGTGCGGGATATGGCCGTCCACTACTGCCAATCTCTTTCTGAGCTTCAGCTTCGGCCACCAATGTTTTAACTTTGCTGATGACCAAATCCATTATCCGATCTTGTGTTAGCGGGATGGTGCTATGTGGGGCCAAGGCATCCCCAGAAGCGGAATGTGGCCGGCTTTCGTGCGGCTCGACCAGTCTTGGACCCAAAGGAACAGGCATTGGCTGCTTCGGATTGTCATCGCCCGGCTGACGAGTAGCGACTTGTGCTTGATTTGGAGGCGCTCGAGCAATTTGAGCCGTAAGCTGCATCACAACGTTCGTTAGGTCATCAATTTTCAAATAGAGCTTGGCCATCTCTTTATCTTTGTTCCTGAGCTGTTTTCGAAGCTCTTGAAGCAGCTCTTGCTCCGCAGTCCTAGGGCGGAATGTCGGTTCTTCCTCGCTGTCTGAGCTTGATTCTGCATGGACCGAGGGGTCTTTCTGCCTGTCATCCTCATCGAGAGGGTTTTCTTCATCCAGCGGAGGTGGCTGTTCTTGGGCAGCGGCAACCATATTCAAGCCAGATTGGGCTTGGGATGTGGTAGCCCCATCCTTGCTTTTGCTGCGAAGGTTGTCGCTGGGGCGCCCGCCCGCCATGTAGACCGTATGGATAATATATACGGCCGTCTTTTTATCATCGGCGGCTGATTTCACAGGTCGCTGTCTTGACCCCCTTGTTTCAGTAGCTGGCAGTCGATTGAAGGCGGCTGGTCTAACCAGGTTCTTGAATGGTGCTGGCGCTTCTTTTCTGGGTTTGCCCCGCTGCTTTCGTGCGGCACAGAGCGCCTGATAGACTCTTGAATAGACAGTGTCATACTTTATCTGTTGGGGCTGGTACATGTCTCTTTGTAGCGACGTTCGGACCGCTGTCTTCTTAATTCTGGCGGTCATGGCATTTTTCTGAACCCACCTCAGAGGTTCGAAGGAATTGCTGATTTTTATGGCCGACTCAGCCGTCGTCACAGAGTAACCCTGCTCTTGGAACTTCATAAGATTCCACTTAGCTGAAGCCCTGGCCCTCTTGTTGGCTCGATACCTGAGCCGCTTCTGCCTTAACTTTTCTGTTCTAAGCACCTAGCAGACTTCGGCTCTTTGGGAAGACGCCGTAGACCGGGCGATGGAGGATTTTGGAGATACGCTCGATTGTGCATTTGTTGGAGTCATCACCTGAGCTCGTCCGCAACATTTGATGTTGCCCTTTGTAACGGAGTTCTTGCCCCTCGCTGGGGCACCAGAGAATCGTTCAGACACCGTCTTAAGTTTCGGTTGTGGTGCCTTGGCGATCACGACATTCGGCCTCTTGCTCCTTGAGACCGGCTTGGCCACCTGTTTCGCCGGGATTTCTGCCAGATGAGCGCTTCCGGCAGGGTAGATGATGACGGAACCAAACTGGCGGGGCAGTTCCTCCCACTGTCGACTGAGGCTTGCAGGGAGAACCACACGAGCATTGACCTTGACCACGTACGGGATCGGGGTCACGTTGGAAGCTGAATTCTTCTTGGGAGACATTGCCGTCGAAAGTTGATTGCTGCACAAAAAAAATCATTTCAGTATAGACAATCGATATGTATATTGATTGAGTTCGCATGAACGTTTAACCCGAAATATGGGAGGAGAGAAACGTCCCACCGGGCGTGCCAGAATCAGTAGGGTGTTTTTCGTCACCCCATTATGATGGGAATATGCGCGCGCTTATCAGGCGTACTACAGATTCCCCCTGCCTAGAGTAGGCCGGGGTTTAATGATTGTGGGGATCTGAATCTCCGGCAGCCGCGAACTAAGCTGCCGTTAATTACCCCTCGCCTTTGGAATGAGGGAACCTCCGATTGACGGGTTAAACTGGTCATGCGAACTCAATGTGCAGTGTACGTGTGTTGTGTTTTGAAAGGGGGTTTTGGATATATCGGGAGCCATGCAGAGTTTTTTCAACAGGGGCAGTGTCGAGGATTATGTGTGTGTACATATGTATGCATATGTATATATATATGTATGTGTGTGTGTGTGAGAGAGTGTGTGTGTGTGTGTATAAAAAAGAGGGGGGAAATGCATCCAAGGGATGCGTGGGGCCAGCGCTTTGAGCGCTGTGCGCTTAGGTGCTGTGCGCTTAGGCGCAAGCGCGCCACTTGTCGGCACGTGCGCTCGAGCGCTGTGCGCTTGCACCACGTGTCGGCACGTGGGCGCTTTACGCTCGAGCGCTGGGTGCTGGAGCGCAAGCGTGCCACGTGTCGGCACGTGGGCGCTTTGCACTCGAGCACAGGGCGCTGGCGAGAAAAAGGGGCTTTTAGTCCCAGAAATAGGGTTTAGAGTGGAGTTAAACTCCTAAAAATGTTTTGGTTGAGAAAATGGGTTCTTCTTCTTCCTCCTTTGTTGGCTGGATCAAGATATGTGAGATCTAAAAATCTCTTCTTTTTGAGATCTAGCGACAGATCCAAGTTCCCCTTTGTGGGTTTTGTGGTGAAAAACTATTTAGTTTTATAAAATGAAGAGTAAAACTCTTGATTTAATTCAAAAGAAAGAATAAGGTTTTGGAACCTTGAAGAAGGAGGAAAGATCTCAGATCTAAAAATTTTTGGAGAGAGAAAATAGTTGTGAGATATTTCATTATCTTTGCCTTTATAGGCCATACACTTTACACATAGCCCCCTTGGGCTTCACAAAATGACATTTTGCCTATCCCATGGCTCATGTGCCACTTTTTTTTGCACATAAGCCATGGGCTTTACAAAAATTTGGCTTTATGCCTATTTTTCTTACATTTATCCATAAAATAAAATAAAAGAAATACAACAAAATTATTTATTACAAAATTTTTATCTTGGCATGGGGGGAGGCCGGCCGCTTCATGTTCGGGCTCGACCCGGGCATAGGCCCACTGGATCTGGGCTTGGGCCCACTTGGCTTGGAGGTTTAGTTTGATTTTGACTTGGTCAACCGGGGTGTAAATTTTTACCCCAACACCGTCGATGAAGTGCAATAAGGCGGAACACCGCTACCGCGAGCACCCGAACGGATGCTTTTGGCGATGGGGTTCTCCTACAGTCACTTGGTCGGGGCTATGGGGCGTAGCTATCTATTAAGTTTACTCAGCGAGTATCCGCGTACGCTACGTGATTGCGACAGACTTTTGATCACATCAAAATCCCGTGGCAACCGATCAAACGAGACTAAATTGCTAGATTTACAACATTCAAATTAGTTATCTCATAACTACTTGTGGATTCCAAATATTGTATCCCATCACAAAATACCCGGACGACGTTAAACTTTTCGATCGATTCATTAAAGTCCCACAATTTCCCGACAGCTCAACACTTGAGCACAGTTCAATAATACCCAGAATATGTCACAGTACCTATGCACCATTCGTAGAAGGGCAAACCCAAGCATCACTCATGTCGCCACGGAACTACGACAAACCCTAGGGTTCGATCGCGGTTCCACGATCCAAAAAGTCGAGTTAGGGTTTCATTCTTCTAGAGGGTTCATAGGATCACTTGCATGTTTTTCCGAATACGTTAAACTTGGAAAAATGGGTTTTTGACATTCGATCGAACTCTTTAATTTCGTCTAGACAATATGCGAATAACCCGAAACAATGTTAAAAATACGAATACGAAACACTCCGAATTGTTTATAGTGTAAAATTACATCACATGCAAAATTAGCAAAAACAAACAACACCTGAAACATCAAAACCAAGCCACTGGAACACAGACAAAAATTCAGGAGGGGTGCTCGGATTTGGTCGAGATCACATAGGTGGTGGTTGGCCAAAATTTTTGGGAATGCCCTAAAATTTTGTGGCTCAAGCGAAATTGAGCGATCAGAAGATCAACAAGCATGCCTGCTCGTACTCCTGCGAATCCAATCAGTAACACTACCGTACAGTCCGGTCTCTTCGTTTGATATGTCGCATATCACAGCCTGGGGGTAGTGTAACGTCAGACCCTAATAGCCTGATAAGTCATGCCAACGCAATGTCCATAACGGTTCGAGAAACTACTGATAACACTTACTAATAGATCTCAGCAACCCTGGCCAGCGATTTCCTGTTATGGACAATCGAGCATAACGCAACATCAACTCCCTATACCGGGAGAGACGAAACCCCTCCTATCGCTCATTGCTTCCATGTGACTCGGGTCTATACCCAAAAGCCACCGTTTTGCACGTTCTCTTAAACGTGGTAAGGTGGAAATCAAAGCACAGTGGGAATCACACAAGACTCTATGACGATCTCAGGTCTACAGACTAACCTGTACCAGTGTCACCAGAGAACTGCTATCTGACGTGAGGTATAGTACCATCTGGGAGTTCTCGGCGAGTCCGTTCAGTGTACCCAGTCTCCACTGAACACCCGCATACCTTCTCTGATGTTAAACACCAATGGATATGGGATCATCCATCGCCCATCATATGGGTCGAGAAGCGTATACGCTAGTCTACTCTTGTATATCGATGCCCTGTCTCGATACACCCTCGACTAGGAACATTAAAAGGATGTACTTTATGACTACTCTATCCCCACTAGTATTATCTGCATCATAGTCCTGGTAGTCAAGTACTCATCCTAAGGGTTTTATCAACATATATTATAGAGATTATCAGTGTACATATTAAGATAAAGATCAACTAGATAGCATACTATCATGTCGAGCAAGAAATCCATCCCTCTTTATGTCCAAGCATCCACTACAATATATATCGTATGTACAGTAATGGACTCTAGGGCATACATATAACTAACACAACCTAGAGACCATCTCGACATTCGTCTCGTTACAGCACACACAGTGTTGACAACGGCATTTCTTCTCACTCCAACAGGATGCAGACGCGACATCAACAAAGCAGAGCCATGGCAAAGTCCCTAGTTCTAGGTCCCGATGGTTCACAAAAAACCTAAAGACCACCTCGACATTCGTCTCGTTACAGTAGACGCAGTGTCGACAACGGCGTTTCTTCTCACTCTAGAAGGATGCAGACACGATGTCAACAAAGCGGATACATAGCAAAGTCCCTAGTTCCAAATCTCGACGGTTCACAGACAACCTAGAGACCACCTCGACGCTCGTCTCATTACAGCAGATGCAACTTCAACAAAACGGAGTCATGGCAAAGTCCCTAGATCCAAATCTCGACGGTTCACAGACAGCCTAGAGATCAACAACGGCGTTTCTTACTGCTCCAGCAGGATGCAGACACGACGTCAACAAGCGACTCCAGGATCAACAAAGCGGATCCATGGAAATGTCCCTAGTTCCAACTCTCGACGGTTCACAGACAGCCTAGAGACCACCTCGACATTCGTCTCGTTATAGCAGACGCGGTGTCATCCCTGGCGTTCCTTCTCAACTCCAGCAGGATGCAGATGCAACGTCAACAACCGACTTCAGGGTCAAAACAACGGAGCCACAGCAAAGTCCCTAGTTCCAAGCCTCGACGGTTTACCAACGGCCTAGAGACTAACTCGGAGCCATGGCAAAGTCCCTAGTTCTAAGCCTCGACGGTTCACAGACAACATAAAACAACCTCGACATTCGTCTCTTTACAACAGATGCAATGCCAGCAAACGAAGCAAAGGAAAGTCCCTAGCTTCAGGGTCTTGACGGCAACTCAAATAAAACCAGAAAGACTATCGAAGATCATCCCACACCAGCACGGGGTGGTTATGACTCATCGGGGCTCCCAAACAGAGCCTAGCCTTAAGTAAAAAGCGACATGGAAAATCCCTAACGCTTGCTCTTCTGACGGTAATATGACCTGGGAGATTACTTGAAGACGTCTTTTTCAGCCCCCGAAAGGATCAAAGACACGACAGTCTCGGGGCTACTCGAACAGCAAGACTGCATATTGGGGAATGCATCAGCCAACGCAACGGTACGACGGCCAAAAAACCCTAGTACCACAGACCCTAACGGACCTCTGTCATAAAGAGCGGGGGTTAACTGTAACGTTAGGATAGGTTTGCCTATAAGCCCAAGGAAGGTAAACTAAACAAACTCTGAAAATGAGTTCATAAACTAGAAACTCCGAAATGAGTTCATAAACTAGAGACTCCGAGATGAGTGAATAAACTACAAACTCCGAATGAGTATATAAAATACTTCACACCAGATCAAGACATCGAAGAAAAGAGAAATGCCAATATGAAATGAAATATGTCATTTATTCATGAATTCAAGTGAATGTAAGATACATTTCATACAAGAATCGAAAGAAATACATGTTATTCATAAATTAGAAGTTTACAGTCAGTACAATGAAGAGGGTACAACGACGGTTATTAAGGAGAAGGCGTCTTCAACAAATTAACAAGTCGCTCGCGCGCTCCTCTCAATTCTTTCTCGTGGTCAGCTACAGCGGCCAACTACGATTCAATTTGAATCCGTTGCTGCAAACAGGATGAAAGCTTTTCATCGATTTCTAGCGTGGCAGCTTCGCAGTCCTGCTGACCCGCTCAGTGAATTCAAGCTTCCGCCTTAGCGTCAACCCATCCGAAATACATCACTGGAGGTTGTCGAAAATGGCTTTTAGCTGCGCAGCATTCGCTTCAACCTGGGTGCGCAATTGAACGGATTCGCTGGAAGCCGCCTCATATTCCTTTCGTCTCAGGGCCGCCTCTTGTTCAAAATGGCGAATGAAAGGAACACTTTTCTCGACCTACACAGCCCGCTGAGAATTCAAGGCCAACACCTCAGGAGCAAGACGCTTAAGCTCAATCTCGTGCAGACAAGCCTCGATCTTCCTGCTATAATCAACCCATGAACCGACGAGATCTTCTTTATGGAAGTTCAAGAGCGTCGCCAGCATTGGATGGACTTCGGCGGCAAAATCCGTAGCAGAAGTGAGGGGTTCGACATTGAGATCTTCGATAAACTTGCTTAACATTCGCATGCTATTCGCGGTGCCCCTGTAGGATGTACGTTTAGCGAAGGGCCCCGCGGGCATTGGAATGCGAGACTCAAAAGGATCTGGAGCTGGTGTAATCGCAGCAAAATGAATTATGGTCAAATTTTGACTCGGGGGACAAAGAAAACACCTAAGGGATGGAGTCTATCGTACCGGCTGTGGCGGGCGGCAGAATAAGGAGTACCGGAGGCGTAGCTATTCTTTCATCTCCTCCTCTGACCCGTGATACTGTGGTCAATATAAGGAAGACTTAGCAACAATAAGTCTATTCATAAAAAAGGGGGGAGAAAAATTAGCTGAAGAATATACTGACCAATACTAGAAGGTGGAACGATTTTCAAATGAAAGGAAAAATGCGGGTGTAACACCTGGTACAAATGGTCGAAAAGTACTCCTGCAGAGTTGGGACAATATACAGTCAATACAAGGAGAATTGTATCCACAGTGAAATAAATAAGTGAGAAACCCATACCTTCCAAGATTTGAGGAGGCGTAGAAGAAAGTGAAGGGACAACGACCATCAAAACAGCGGCTAGCGACACCTCTTCAGACGGCATAGCCTCAGGGTTTACCACGCCTATGCTCAAGAAAAACGAAATATCATTAGAAAGGCTTAACAGGATAGAAAAGCTCGAAAACAACAACCTAAGGACTACCTGATAGATCAGGGACCGAAACCGCGTCGGAAGCGTCACCAAGCATAACGACTTCTTCATTCTCTCTCGGGAGAATAGATTCTGCATCCATAGCTTCATCCCTTGACTCGACGAGGGCCGTTGTAATGCTCCCGACAACCGCCAATACCAAGGAGCCACAGGGACAAAGAGCAGCAGTCTGGACAGTCCCAGATTACCGAGAAAGAGTGGCCACTTTGGGCTCTGTAATCGTCAACGTTTCACCTGCCATACCATCGCCAGGACTCGGCCCTGCGTAAAAGAAAATATGTATGTCAGAATTCGAGGACCGAATTCTAATAAAAGACTAGGTGTTACAATACCTTGAAGTAGTTTTTCAGTTTCTTCCCGAGCTGCACGTGCAACCTGTCTATGGGCAGTAGATAGGGCAGGGCGAACAATCGCCGAAGGAGTGTCAGTGATTATACCAAAAATTTGAGTTTACCGCAATCAGAAACGGCGTCGCTTCGCAGCTAGCCGGTGAGTACGGGTCGATCCACAGAGACGGGTAAATTTCTTTAAAGTGTTTTAACGAGTTGATTCTATTTGTAGTTTTGGTAGGTTTATAAAAATCTAAAGACTGGATCTAATTAATTTAATTAAGAATCTTGCTAGGGTTAGGATTAGGGGAAGTTTTGGAAATTAATCTTTTTCCTCACCGCTTTCAATACCTTCCTTTTTTAGATCTCTTAGGTGTTAAGTTAATTATCAATAAAGTGGATACAAATCTTTTGGGAAGATGTTTCTTCCTCTAGATTTGTACCCTACCTTTGTTGATAATTATCCTAACCCTCACGGAAAACGCGCGGAACCGGCCCTTTATACTACGGTTCATCGTTACCTCGAAGGGTAGGATGCCGCAGGGAGCGGTTGTGCTCGTATGCGTGAAGTTCTAATTCATTAGGTGAAGGTGGTATTGAAAGGGGCGAGAGATTTCATCTCCCAACCCTTTCCCTAAGGCTAACCCTAACAAGCGAGGAGACTACTCGCTCATTAGGGGATGAGAAGACATTATAATTAAAAGAGATAAAAGACTTACTAGGTTGACAGCTCCCTTCAAACAAGAAGAACAGATCTGAAATTTACTCCCAGAAATTCTGATTTTTATTGATTGAAAAGAGGTATGAGAAAATACAAGGTCTTGGGTTCTATTTATAGGACATAGAAACCCTAGGGCTACAGATTGCACCGCATGTCTAAAGTTACAAATATACCCCTAGAAAATCTTTCCACAGCCGCCAAGGAGTTATGGTAAAAAATAATGCGCACTAGGGCTTAATATAGCCGCGGATCCGCGGCCTTGGTGGGCTTTGGGCCGCGGATCCGCGGCCCAATGATGCGATCGTGTGATTATTTCTTCTGGGCTTCTTCTGGTTTTACTGGGCTTCTTGTTTCTTATTTTTCCTTTTGGGCTTCTGCAGTAACTCCAGATTTTCAGTGACACTTTGCCATGGATCTTTTAACCGTCTTTCTTGCAATTTTGAATCTTGAGTCGCCTTGTTGATGGTGAACCGTTCTTCTGCCGGGCTTTACTAAGATCTTCCTATTTGTTGGTTAAAAATCCTTCTTTTGTGTCGTCTTTTTTGTGTTTTTCACTGTTCTTGCTCCCAGAACCTGTAACCTGTAACATGTAGCAGACATGGGTCAAAAGCACCTGTTTTTATTGTAAAATGCATAAGAATGGGGAATACAAAATGCAATATTATGGTATGAACAAATACCCCCAAACTTATCTTTTGCTCGTCCTCGAGCAAACTTATTGTTTTATTCTCAACAAAAAACCTAACCGCACTTTCGCAGGGAAACGCGATTGCACTGAGCTCGTGCAACAAGCCGTTAAACCTCTAGGTGTCCCTAGTAGGAGGAGTGTTGTCTCCTGAGGGTTTTCAGCGGATTACACCCACAAAATCCTATCAATTTGGCCCATTGATTTTTGTTCGCCAATTAGGTTTTCTAACAAGGAATTCTATTATCTTTTGACTCGCAAATTATCCACCCATATTCTTCACACTTCCTCATCATTTAACTTAAGATTATATATATCCTGCAGATCTACTTAGCTTGCGGCATTTCTTAAGTTTTCCTTCTAGGGTTTCATCTCCACTTAGGAATTTCTATCAACCCTTACTAAAGATACAAGTTCTATTCTTCATTCCTCTCTCTTATCTAAACTCCAATCACATATCCCCACGTGTGTGTAAATATCACCCCTACACTTGGAAATTCAAATCAAGCAATCGTACTCTCGTCCATTGTCCAAAGCACTTATTAATTGGTGAACTTTTCACTTTCATATCCTTCATGCGACTGTTAATACTTCTTGAGGTACCAACAACCGATTACAAGATGCGTTAGCACTTTAAAGCGTACTTCCTAGTTTTGCAACACCCAAGGCTTTTAGCAGTGACTCCCAAACCAGTTGGTCTAAGGCACTAGGTGATGAAGCACCCTCGCTAAATATTTTTCTATTTTTACAGCCTTAAGTAATCACAAAAACCAGTGTCCATTTTTTAATTCTTTATTCACAATTTTTTTTTTGTGCTAAGGACTTAGACAAGAGCATTTCAAGGTCTCTTCTACTAATCCGAGTTTCAAGGTGCGTGATTGTGCAAATTGTAGGGTATACGTTTTCAGAATCTAGACTTAAGTTAGGAACTATTTTTCAAACTTATACTCTAATAAGAACATCAATACTCTTCCCTCATTTTGACTGAGCCCAAGAAGTGAACCCAAAATTTGCATATTTCTAAATAAACTACAAAAACATATACTTTCTACCGTTAAACTTTAAGAAAGGTTATTTTTAGGGTTTTTAATTTACTAAGTCTAAGATCTAGTTGTTCCTAACCAGTTAACCTATTTGTCAAACTCTAGTCAATTAGCCAAAATTGAATACATTAATTTTTATAATTTTTCAAATTTTTCAAATTTTTATGGGTTTTCAAATAAGTATGCAAATGCAAAAATATGTACAAATGAATGTGAAGGAAGAAGACGTACCGAGCATACCCCCAAACTTGAACTTTTGACAGTGTCCTCACTGTCATGCTAAACCAAGAGGGTCAAAATACCGGCACTCCCCTGTTTATTGAAAAACAAAAAAAATATATACAAAAAGACCCTCCCCCAAACTTCATTTAAACTATGTTAGACTGCCAAACTTTGCATCGACCAAAAGTCAACACCAACCATTTGAAAAATTTATCAGTAAAGAATAAGTTGTGGTGGTCCGCAAAGAATTGGTGAAGATAGAAGTAGTGGTATGAGAGGTGTGGAGGTAAATATACAGGTGATGGTCATGCATCGATACGAGAATGTAAATGATCAGCAATCAGTGGAGTGTTGGCATTCTCGTACCTTATTAAAAGAAATGGGGGTATTTCAACTTCTAAGGGAGGAAGTTGGCTCACCACAATACCCCCAAGATGTTCCTGTGGGTCCTCTATTGACATGGCATCATCCATCAATTGTGTATGATATTCACTTATGAGGAAACTGATCTCCTCGATGTCCGCCATAGTCCAACTGAAAACTTGCCGCCTATCTTGTAAGACTTTTAAAATAGCGTTCTCTTGCTCGAAGGCTAGAGAGGCTGATATGATAATGGGAAAAGTCTCATTCTCACCTATGTAAGCATATCTACGGTGAGACGGCAAGGGCGTGAGTTCGAATTTCTGAGGCGAAAGAATCATTGCGGAATCTACCTCGAACTCAAAGGACTCTAACACAGGTTCGAAATCACTGCAAACAACCGATTCGGATGGTTCGACTGACTCATCCAAAAATTCAAACGACTCATATTCGGGCTGTGAGTCATCATCATCCAAAAAAATGAAGCGTTCATAATCAACATCGGTTGTATCAACGGTAGTAGGCTCAAGGAGGGACGCACTAGTGGCGTCAAAACTGTTTTCATCAAATAGAAATCCTTCAAGCTCGCAGTCCTCCTGCGTGATTTCGTGAATAGAGCAAACTTCTCGTGTACTAGTTTTAGGCACGGGGGGCAGACTTCCCATCTTATAAATATTGAACTCACTAGATCTCTTTCCGAAGGATAGAGTCATGGAGCCATTGCGACAATTTATTACGGCATTGGAAGTGGCCAAAAATGGTCGACCAAGAATCACCGGAACTTGGTTTCTTGGGTTAGCAACAGCTTGTGTATCCATAACGATAAAATCAACGGGGAATATGAATTCCCCGACTTTGATCAACACATCCTCTAGTTGACCCCTAGGATAGGTGATTGATCGATCAGCCATTTGGAGAGTGCAACGAGTGGGTTTCAACTCTCCAACCCCTAATTGTTCATACACGGAGTAAGGAATCAGGTTAACACTAGACCCAAGATCTAAAAGTGCTCGATTAATTTGCTTATCCCCAATTGTGATGGAAATCGTAGGACAGCCGGGGTCCTTTCGTTTCTGGGGTAAGGTTTGATGGTGGTTAATAGCATTGCTCACTGCACTAGCCACTAGCACTTTCTTGGGTACTTGAGATGCCTTTCTCTTTGAAGTGCATAAGCCCTTTAAGATTTTCGCATATGAAGGGACTTGTTGGATAGCATCCAAGAGAGGTATGTTTATGCTAACCTGCTTAAATATCTCCACAATCTTTTCCACTTGTGTATTTGGTTTATTAGGACTCAACCTGTTTGGAAATGGTGCATTTTGAAAATTAGTTGAGTCAAATGTTTGTGGAGCAGACTGTGGATTAGGAACGGATCCCAGTGTGGATGTGTTCGTGTTGTGAGAAATGGGTCCGTTCGAGTCAGAAGAAGTAGAGCCGTGTGAAGGGTGGAGAATAGGCTCTAAAGAAAAAGGTGAAGAAGGAAGTGAAGAAATGAAGAAGGGGAAGAAGAACCACCGGCGGGGACGTCATCACTAGTTTCCACATTATTTTGCAACTCTCTTCCGGATCTCAACGTGGTCACCGCATTCACATTGTGATTGTTATATGCGTTTTGTGTGTGACCGGGATTGGGCAATGGTTGAGATGGAAGATTTCCCTTTTCTCTCTCGCTCAACGCAGCAGTTAATTGTGCAATTTGTGCCTCAATAGATTTGATACTTTGATCGTGTGAGGCATTGTTATTCATTAAGGATTGAACATAACTTTCAAATCTTGCTGCGGATTCTGTAGTTTGCTTGAGAAATGCTTCAAGACTTTTCTCGAGCGAGCTAACCTTATCATCATTAGGTTGAACCAAATTGTTCGTTTGATTTGTATAAGGTTGTTGTTGGAAAGGTTGCTGGTTTTGAGTTTGTAAGGGTGCTTGTTGTTGTTGTGGAGGAGCTCTTTGAAAATTGTTATTCCCTTGGACTTGTTGATTTTGGTTCCAAGCGAAATTTGGGTGACTCCTCCACCCCTGATTGTATGTCGAAGAGTAAGGATCGTTTCTTTGTCTTTGCTGGAATGCAGCATTGACTTGATCCTGCCCTTGAATAGGTGCATTATAAGGGCACTCTTCGGTGAGATGTGATGGATTAGAACAACAAGCACAAACAGTTCGTGTGGGTAGAGTAGGGGCAGGAGAAGTCGATGAGATTTTGGTCTCAATGGCTTCTAGTTTTTTCATAAGTGAGGCCATCTCGGCCTTCATAGCAATCGACATATCTATTTGATGTATGCATGCCCTAGATTGACCAACTGAAGAAGATGATGTGGTCTTGGTACTCTCCCATTGAATTGTTTGCTCACTTAGGTCCTCAAGAAACTGCCAAGCTTCGTCGCTAGACTTGGAGAGAAAATGACCTTGACAAATTGTTTCTAGCAACTGCTTCGTTGCTGCGTTCAATCCCTCGTATAATGTTTGGCAAAGTTGCCACTTTTCTATCCCATGATGAGGGCATTGAACAAGTAGGTCTTTAAATCTCTCGAAGCACTTCCAGAATGGTTCGGACGGAAGCTGTGAAAATTGTATAATTTCGTTTCGGATTCTAGCAGTTTTATGATGAGGGTATAACTTTTTCAGAAAAGCTCTCACAAACTCGTCCCAATTTCTAATGGAGTGTGATGCGGTGCTGTATAGCCACTTCTCGGCTAGGTCACATAAGGTAAAAGGAATGACCCTTAGCCTTATTGCGTCATCACTTAATTGGGTTGTCTTCATCATGCCGCAAACGTTTTGGAATTTATTAATAAAAATATATGCATCTTCGGATTCCAAACCATGAAACTTAGGCAGCATATTGATGAAGTGTGGTTTTATCTCAAAGTTGTCCCCATTAGCCGGTGGGAGGGAAAGACAAGTGGGAAGGGCGGTGCGGACGGGGTAGAAAAGATCCTGGAGCACGACTCGTACGGGCGCTTCGACAGGCGGGAGATTCGGGTTATTCGCACCTAACGGAGGCGGAATCATTCCCGTCGGCAAGGTATAGTTGGGGTCGTGTCCCGACATACCTTCGAAAGAAGAATTTGAAGATGGAGGTAAGGAGAAGGAGGGAACGTCGACGAAGGGTTCGTCGAAGGGTTCGTTGGTCGGTACCAACGAAACACGGACTAATCGGGCGTTAGTATTCCTAGTCCAAGATGACATACACTAAAGGGTAGTGCAGTCAGAAAACAGAATGTGGGGGTAAGATAACGTCAATGAAGGAGAGATGGTGGAAGTGAGGTGCAAGTTTTCTTAGCGGCAAGTTGCAAGTTTTGAAAAGCTTTTTCTTTATTTTTTTGTTTATTGGAAAGTTTTGCAAGACGGCTTTAGAAAACGGACTCGTGACACAAAAGTATCAACCACAATTCACAATCAGGCCTAAATCTAGGGTTGCCTAGGTCTGCTAGACAGCTCCTAACTAGGGCTAGAAATAGACCTCAAACCGCCTCTTCACGGACAAATACGGCCAGGTAAGTGGGAAGGAACCACCACTACAGTGGGCCTAATTAAAAACCACTAGCCTAGACACCGCAATGTCGGTTAGGATAAACGGCTGATGCCTACCCTAGTCCTTTTCCTATTGAGCTCGCCGTCCTTAGGTCTGAGTCTAATTTTTTTTAATTAAAGGTGGTCGATGCAAAATGCTTTAGGTGTTTTCTGGGGTCCTGGGAAGGGGGATGAAATCCCCACCCAATCTGAGTTTGGTCAATTAGCCCCTTAGAATCCGGTTAAATTATGCAAAACAAATAAAATTTCACTTGCAATCAGAATTTTTTAGCGCGGCGCAAAGAAACCTGCAGAAATCTGTTATTTAGAAGGGGAAAAAGATTTTTACGCAAAGAAATCCTGCAGAAAGATTTTTACAGAGAAATATATGGGAGGTTGCAGAGAGGAGAGAGAAAAATCAAACCAGAGAAATTTGGTGCGCTGACGTGTCACACCAAGCGCGGATCCGCGGGAGATGGGCTAGTTGCGCGGCGGAAGCGCGGCTCTATGAAGGAATCTCGCTCTGAAAGTTTTTGTGATGCTCTGTGCTTGTAATTCTTCTCTGTTCCTATGTACCAAATTTTGATTTGCCCTCTGTAAAGTTTCAGATCGGTGATTCTTCGCTGTTCCTGCAAGATCCAAAAGATACACCCTTCAAACAGATCAAATTTGATATTTTTTTTATTTTTTATATTTTCAGATTTTTATAATTTTTAAATTTTATATCAACCCGAAAATTCACAAAAAGAAAGATTACGCCGTCCCCGGCAACGGCGCCATTTGATTATACCAAAAATTTGAGTTTACCGCAATCAGAAACGGCGTCGCTTCGCAGCTAGCCGGTGAGTACTGGTCGATCCACAGAGACGGGTAAATTTCTTTAAAGTGTTTTAACGAGTTGATTCTATTTGTAATTTTGGTAGGTTTATAAAAATCTAAAGACTGGATCTAATTAATTTAATTAAGAATCTTGCAGGGTTAGGATTAGGGGAAGTTTTGGAAATTAATCTTTTTCCTCACCGCTTTCAATACCTTCCTTTTTTAGATCTCTTAGGTGTTAAGTTAATTATCAATAAAGTGGATACAAATCTTTTGGGAAGATGTTTCTTCCTATAGATTTGTACCCTACCTTTGTTGATAATTATCCTAACCCTCACGGAAAACGCGCGGAACCGGCCCTTTATACTACGGTTCATCGTTACCTCGAAGGGTAGGATGCCGCAGGGAGCGGTTGTGCTCGTATGCGTGAAGTTCTAATTCATTAGGTGAAGGTGGTATTGAAAGGGGCGAGAGATTTCATCTCTCAACCCTTTCCCTAAGGCTAACCCTAACAAGCGAAGAGACTACTCGCTCATTAGGGGATGAGAAGACATTATAATTAAAAGAGATAAAAGACTTACTAGGTTGACGGCTCCCTTCAAACAAGAAGAACAGATCTGAAATTTACTCCCAGAAATTCTGATTTTTATTGATTGAAAAGAGGCATGAGAAAATACAAGGTCTTGGGTTCTATTTATAGGACATAGAAACCCTAGGGCTACAGATTGCACCGCATGTCTAAAGTTACAAATATACCCCTAGAAAATCTTTCCACAGCCGCCAAGGAGTTATGGTAAAAAATAATGCGCACTAGGGCTTAATATAGCCGCGGATCCGCGGCCTTGGTGGGCTTTGGGCCGCGGATCCGCGGCCCAATGATGCGATCGTGTGATTATTTCTTCTGGGCTTCTTCTGGTTTTACTGGGCTTCTTGTTTCTTATTTTTCCTTTTGGGCTTCTGCAGTAACTCCAGATTTTCAGTGACACTTTGCCATGGATCTTTTAACCGTCTTTCTTGCAATTTTGAATCTTGAGTCGCCTTGTTGATGGTGAACCGTTCTTCTGCCGGGCTTTACTAAGATCTTCCTATTTGTTGGTTAAAAATCCTTCTTTTGTGTCGTCTTTTTGTGTTTTTCACTGTTCTTGCTCCCAGAACCTGTAACCTGTAACATGTAGCAGACATGGGTCAAAAGCACCTGTTTTTATTGCAAAATGCATAAGAATGGGGAATACAAAATGCAATATTATGGTATGAACAGTCAGCAGGCAGAATACTTCTCGAACATGCACCTGCGGCCAAAATGGCATCGCGTTCTCTCGCCGCATGCTTCCTGCGCTTCCTTTCAGTCTGAGCAGTGAGAACTGAACTCCTTAAGTGTCACGACCCGAAGGTACGAAACGTGACCGACACTTAAATTACGAAGCGTCTAGAGGTGCAACGTAATCTAAGTAAGTCGAAGCCCAGAAATCTAAACCATTTAAAAGAAGAAGTAAAGGAAAACATGTTTAAAAGCAACATCAAATTTTTCAAAAATTTCGGCAGTGTCTTCTTTGTAAAAACTGGCCCCAAATGGGTACAAGCAAGGATATATATACATATGCAATAAAAAGGCATCCCCAAGCGGGAGCTAGCTCTACGCCAAAAGGCAGAAACAACCACACAATGCACTATAATATACAACGCCGAAGGGCGAGGCTCAAAACTCAAAAGAAAACCAAATCCACCAAAAACCATAATAATACAAGCGTGACTCTAAGGTCGAAATAAAAACAACTGGTTTTCTAAATCTATCAAGTAATACAAGTCTGTTTGATGGAGCTTACTAGATACAAATGAAATAATAAAAATACAACGGCGGTCCTGATACAAGTGAACCAACCTACCGAGCAAATCACTGTGAATGAAATGAAGTGCCAGCAAGCTACCAAGGAAACCTGTACATCGAAACCTGTAAGAAAATTTGGCACAACGGGAGTGAGTTGCCAACTCGTGAGTAGAAGACATCTGCGAGTAGAAATCGCATGCACGACGATCTCCTAGGTCATAAAAATATACTTAATATAACACTAATCATCTAGTGGTGGCAGGGTAATAAACTATGCGCAAGTGCAATGCTCAGTGATCGTGTCAGCACCTCAAGTAGTAATATGTCATGTGTATGAGTATGCATGCACCATGAATGTAAAACAATCAACCATGAAATCTGGATATATCTATATAAAAAATCTTTAAGTTGTATCATAGTAAAATTTGTATAGTAATCTGAAAACATTATCAATGAAATCCACGGAAATCCGTGTCAAGTATCGACACAAAACATGGAAATCCCATAGTCTCAATATCTCATAATCTCAATATCTCATAGTCTCAATATCTCGGGCTCCGTCAGTCCGGATCGGCCCATATCATCAAATCTCACGACAACGGTCGGTATCCTCCGGATATCCGCCGCGCCAGACATCACCGGTAGATAGTCTTCCCCTGCCAGGCTTATCGTCTACAACTCGAGCTTCTTGCCCCGGGGTACCATACGGGGCCTACCATAAACCCTAGACGGTTCATCCACTCCTCGAATCGGGTCTCAAAATCCAACAGAAAACATGAAATCTCATGGTGGACGACCCATACATCATGAGAAAACCGCAACATGTATTTTAAAATGAGATAGGGAGAGAGAGAGAGAAGTTATTATATATATTCTTGCGGTTTTCCCCAAAATCCAGAAATCTCATAGAA
Source organism: Agapanthus africanus (assembly GCA_030015575.1). Classification (NCBI taxonomy): domain Eukaryota; kingdom Viridiplantae; phylum Streptophyta; class Magnoliopsida; order Asparagales; family Amaryllidaceae; genus Agapanthus; species Agapanthus africanus. Next base: position 870,081,950 of record JASDDO010000022.1, on the reverse strand, counting down.
AAATCCAAAATCCCAAAATCATGAGTAAGTAAATAATGAGTATCGGCATAAGCCCCACAATACTGCACGAAAATATGAATATGTGAATGCATGAAGTGTCTAACTAGTAAATGAAATATAAACTAGCACATGAGGGTAATCACACAATATTATACCGGACTAGCATTTACCTGATTATATCAATAAAAGATAATATGTTCTAAAGTGTACGTAACATGGCAATTACCGATGATGATGTGTGTGAGCCGGCAAATAAGTGTACGTGGAACATGCGCATCATCAGTAATGGTGCTAGTGTCCTAACAGGCAGAGTTTTATATTAGCTAAAGAAACATATGTGTGAACATGCAATGCGATGAATACAACATGAATATAACAGTGAAGGTTTAGTAAACGCATAACTAGAAAATACCTACTAATTACGAGTCATACCGTTTTTTGTTTGAAAAAGCATGATTCATTAGTTTGAAAATAAGTATGACTCGAGCCTAAACTAAGATCTACCTAACCAACTAAGGAACTAACTAAAGATAAAAGTCGAAATGTAAGAAAAATCCTCCTAAAGTCTGAGTCCATATCTCTAGTAGTCGGCGATCTAGCCTCAATAGCGTCACGTACATAGTACGACTTCCTTGAGTCAAGAGTGCGGATCAATCATCGCATCTATGCCTCATACGGTAAAATCCATCGTACGAGTTCCCAAAATTGGGGTACAGGTCAATTATCACATATGTGCATCATCATTCGTATAGTATCATCATCAAACAATATCATGATCAAGGGTACTGTGTTATAATCGCATACATCCCAATATCATCAAACATATATCATTGTTTGTGTAAATATAGATCGTCAAATGATCCTCAGAAATATCATGTCACATATATCATATCGTGATTAAGTCACATATTACAATCCGGGTTCAATTCTAGAGTCTCGTACATTTCAATGTCATCATCACCTGTTATCGTTTATGTATAAATATCCATTTTCTCATTTTCCAACGATCCGCTAATATCATAGTACATCTCATATCATACTCGATCGTATATCTTTAACTCACGGCATCATGCCCAGTCATACCGACTCCTCCCCAGATATTATATAATATCCTCATATCACGTGTGTGTGTGTGTATGTGTGTGTGTGTGTGTATATATATATCACTACTACAAATAAGGGTTACCCCTACGGATTTATCCGTAGGGGCAAACCACTGCCCCTATGGATATCTGCGTAGGGGCGAAAAAATAATCTGTAGGTGCAAACGCCGTAGGTGCAAGTCGAAACCCTGAACTTGCCCCTACGGGCAAAAACTTGCCCCTACGGAGTTCTGTGTAGGTCCATTTTCACCTACGGAGTTCGCCGTAGGGGAAAAAAGTTATTTTATTTACGGTTTTTAAAAATATATTAGCTGTACCTACGGATATATCCGTAGGGCCAAGTACTATCCCTTACGGATAAATGCGTAGGTACTTATACATAGGGGATTTTGTTTGCCCCTACGGATATATCCGTAGGGGCAAGACCAACCCCCTGATACTGAGATCAGGGGGGAAATATCAGTTAATGCTGATATTTTGCCCCTACGGTTTAATCCGTAGGGGCAACATATATACCTACGGATTAATCCGTAGGTACACATTATCTGTATTTTTTTTTAAAAAAGGGCTGCCTGATTTTTTCCCTCCCTGTGCACAATAATATATATATATCAATAAAATATAAAATTAATCATCACACAACATATATCGCAGTATTCATAATCACATCTCACGCATATAATATACAAAAGAAACCCAAAAACTGAATATGATATAAATATAAACCAATATCAAATATCAATATCATTTCAAAATGTAGTACAATATGTATGATATAAATAAATACATGTTTCAAAAAATATGAATCAAAAAGCTACCCTAGCTCGGTCCAGCTCCACCTCTGATAAACGATAGAATCAAGCGCGCCTGCTCTTCGGTCAATAAACCATGCAATTCGGCGAGTGCGGGAGTCTGAGCGGCCTGTGGAGCTGGCGATGTGGTCTGCGTAGCCACCGTCGAGGTAGTCGCTTGCGGAGCCGCGGCTACAGGAGTCTGAGCGGGCGGTGGAGCTATAGGAGCTGTCTGCGGAACCGCAGCCGATGTAGTGTCTTGCGAAGCCGCAGCCGAAGGAGATGCATGTGGAGGCTCGGCTGATGTACCCTGTCGCGTCTGGACCTAACGTGTGTAAGAAGCGTGTAAGAACTGTGTATTATTCGAATTCGTATCATTATCAAGTTATTTTGAAACCCCATTTGGATATCTATCTAGTTTGGAAAACCGTTGTTTATTTTAATTACATATGTATGTATGATTAATCAAACCTACGTCTAAAACCAAATAAGCTCAAGCTACGTACTAATTATGGATATCTTGATATCTATAATATGACATGATATTTTATTATAAAGTAGTATACATACCAGCATCTCCTTCAACTCCTGAACAGTGGCCCTCAAGCTCTCCAGTTCCTGCTGGACACGTCGCTCATTGGAGACGGAGGAAGTAACCGCCAGGTGGAGTCCAACCTCATATGGGCCCTGCTAGGGCCCAGTCCCCGGCCTCTCTCCCAACCTCCATGGTGCCCTCCGTGTGCGGCATCCAGAACTGGGGCCAGCAGCCTCGGATCGCTCTGTCCGGTAAAATCGATCCCCGAGGCCTCGGCCTGCTCAACCACCCGCTCCTACACCCACATTAAGCAGTAAAGTATAAGTATAAAATTTAAACTTGAACCTTCCAAAACTAAAATTTCAAATATGGGTAGAATAAATATTAACACTTACGTAATACTCCTGGGTAGCGACGTCGGGATATCGAAGCTCGCCCATGGCGGGATCTGTCGAGGTGCCGTGGACAGCAAGATATGCGGACAGCACGCTCGGTGTACCACCTGAAGCCACGGTCCGAGCTGTCTGCAATATTAGAAAATAACTCTTAATATTAGAAATATTAGAAAATAACTCTTAATATTAGAAATATTAGAAAATAACTCTTGATATTGCAGAATATCATAAAGGTCGGTCTATTGTAATTTACCGATAACTCCATGGCTCGAGTAATATTCCTCGAGCCACCTGTGTAAGTAGGGCGACCCCTCTTCGCCGACTTCCTGTTCTCTGTATTCTGAGCAGCCTGTTTCTGCACAACGCATTAACATTTAGTTTTCTAGTTAAGGAACACAAAAAAATAAATTATATCCTAAACAATGAATTACATTTAAAATACATACATGTTTGCGTTGGGAGTCGAAATATTCGCACAATAGAGGCCATGTCTCTACGTCGACTCTCGCAAACGCCGGAGTAGATAGGAGGGCCGCTCTCTCTGCCTCGGGGGTCGCCATCCACAGGGAGTAGCAGTCGGCCTTCAGCTCATTCCTGTTGTATCGGACCTTGGCCTGCATGTTCTTCATCAGGCCATTGTACAGAGCATGAAGGTCGAGCACCCTCCCCAGGTGATCAGGGTCGGCTACAGACTGAAAATTGTAATCCAACTGAAAATACAAAAAAAACATTGTTATTAGATTGCAAGTGTTAATAATAAATATATTGGATAGATCAAATGAAAATATATATTAATACGTACCCGAGCCTGATCAAAGAAGAGGGCGAATGAGCGCTGGTACTGCTCGTCTCACTCAATGTGAAGTGGATAGTTCTTCACGAGCCAGCTCTCGTCCCCTATATACCGGCCGAACCTCTTGGCATGAGGACCGGTATAGCGATAGTCAAGGGTAAAAAGGAGGGGGATTGCTGCCTCCCCCCTAGCTCTGTCAGGCCTCAACCTATAGGACTGATTCGGACCTCGAGTCCCCCTCTGGGGATGGGGAGGCCCTGCGTCTGTACGAAATATCAAGACAATCAATATTAAGACAAAGTTGTATTAAGAAATCAAGGTTAAACGAAAATTGAAGTGTGATATATACCTCCGGTGACTATCGCACGAGCCTAGGCCCGGGCAGCAGCACGAGCGGGACGATAGTTCCCCCGGTGAGGAACAACCGGGGTTCCGGATGCGGATGCATCCCCTCCAACTAGAAAATAAACATTGACGCTAAATTTCCATGAAGTTCATATTTATTCTATAGAGCATATGTAAAATGAATAAATATTTTATATTTATTCATACTAACCTGCAGACGATGCGGAGGGTATGGAAGCGGCAGGAGTGGCCCCTATGGAAGATGTGGACGCACCACCTATAATTAGACAATTAAAAATAGATTATATAAGTAATTGCAAAAAGAATGTGTAGATCAATAATATAACGTTCTAAATCAATATGCATGCACTATAGGATATATAAATATACCCGCAGGTGCGGTGGTGTCACCACCTACAGCTAGACAATAATAAAAATTGCTAAGTAAGAGCAAAAGGAATGTGCGTATTTATGATATAGCATTCTAAATCAATATACATGCACTATATGATATATAAACATACCTGGAGGAGCGGGAGTGGCCTCTGTCTCAGATGTGGATGCATCACCAACAACTAGACAATCAAACATTGACAATAAAAGTAATTTTGACATAAACAGGCATGAATATCTGTAATATTACATTCAAAATGGATATGCGTGCAGTAAACCTGGAGGTGTGGCAAAATCCACACGGAAGGAGGCATCCGAAGGGGTCTCCGATCTGGGTGCAAGACCGGCCCTCTGAAGCTCCCTACGGAGCTCTCCGGGTGGCAGAACCGCTCTGCCTCTGCCTCTGCCTCTGCCTCTGCCGCGGCTGGTGCTCCTGCCGCCCCTCGCTGCTCCCGACATCATCATCAAATCTAGATAAACGGTTCGTAGACGCATTAGACAATCATTAAAAGTATTGACTATATATGTATAGAGCGTAAAATGTGAAGTAATAATATAACATTACTGATAACCTTTTTTGTTTCGTGGGCGCATTATACATATCTACTTGGATTTCATCGTCGATGTCATTTCTAACCCACGTAACTTCATGATCGGTCAAAGACAACCCGTCCTTCGAAACAGACGGTCGGAGCACTTTAAGCCTTCTCTCTTCTTCGTCCTCATCGCTGTCCTCGAATTCTGGGACATCATAGATATCTCTGGGTTTCCATCGGCATACAACACTCCATCCCGGATGCTTCAAACACTATGATTAGTATACTTAGAACGCTTGGTTCGAAAAGATAAACGGATCTTCCTGAACATAAAATCGAAGTGTGTTCACACTGGTCAATCCATATTCATCTTTCCAAGTCCCAAGATTGCTTATCCACCTGTCCGTATCGGTTCGCACATCGTACCAAGTACACTGGAATATATAAAAGGGTTCTGATCGTCCGGAATAGTGGATGCCGAGTATACAATTTAAGTATCCATAATAAATCACACCGTCCGATCCTACCGTCGCAATCCCACTATTCTGAGTGGTTCTAGATGTTTCTATGTCCTTAACTTCGAATTTGTATCCAAGGACACCAAATCCTTTGTAATATGCAACCTTCATACTAGGAAATTGAGCTAAACATCTTGAATCACTCTCAAATGATGCAGACAAGTTCGGATCGTGGATCTAACAAAACAAATTTTACGACAAATACATAACGATACAAGTTTAGATTAAAACTGATAGCAATAAAATGTTATTCGAATAACTTACATGATCTGTGACCCAATCACAAAAATTATCCTAATGATATTTTTCCAAACGTTCTTCGTTCCAATCAGGATGCCCCTCACGTACCTCGTTAAAATGAATTCTGTTTTTGACAAATAATTGTGACATTAATATTATATCATTTCATACACATACAAACACAGATATAACAATTAATCCAAAAAAACTTACTCTCTAATTTGTTCAAGACATGCGCAATTAAGCAAGATAAACCGGTATATCTTGTTGATAAACATAGTGTCTACCCTCTTATACTCGGCTTTACCATATGACCCGTCTTGAATTCTTCGTAGTCGGTTAAGCCTTGTCTCAATGTTCTCGTCCAGATAGCGGGAACAAAATGTGGTTGCTTCATAAGATAACCTTGCATGATAGAACCTTTTGGTCGATTTTTATTGCGTATAGACTTCTTAAGAGTGTAGAGGTACCTAATGAAAATATGTTGAATAAATAAATACGGGCATACAGGACAACAATAAAGTTATAAATTGCGCGAAACGAAAAATTACACGTACCTCTCGACGGGATACATCCATCGATATTGTACCAGTCCGGCTAACTTCGCCTCAGTTGCAAGATGAACCGTCAAGTGTATTATGATATCAAAGAATGACGGTGGGAAAATACGCTCAAACTTGCAAAGTATTGATTGTCGTAATTTTCCGATTGTGTGTATAGAAAATAGAATAGAATAAGTTTCTTTGTGTCGGTATTTAGAAAAATTGTAAAGAAATCACAACCAAAAATTATATTTGACCACAATCAACTACGGTGTCAGTTGTAGATCGTAAGCGATTGCGGATCGTCCACGGGGATTGTGCGATTCGTTTCTATGTTTAATTTGTTTGAATCGAAAAGTTAATTGAAAAGAAAAGAAAACATGATTCAAGAATTTATCGATTGATTCAGGTGTCACGATGTTTAATCAAGAATCAAGAAACTGATAAACAAATCAAGAATCGGTGTTTTGATAATATTTCCAACCAAAATGTCAAGAATCTAAATGAGGCTCGTAGGAATCGATCGGATCTATAGACATGATGTAATTTCAAGCTTTCGTGTTCTTTTCCTTCGAAGGATTGATACTAGATCGATGATGATCGACGAGAGTTAGGGCTTTCTTGATGAAACTAGGGTTTCATCGTTTAACCCTTGTTCTTTCGTAGATATCATTCACATTCTAGCCTCTAACAATTTCAAGAAACGATCGTAACTTCCCAATCTCGAGCGATATCAATCAAGAAAGCATCGCAACGAATTGGGTTGTCGGTTCTAGAACTTGCTAGGGTTTACAAAACTCGTAGGATTCAAGAATCGATTTAAGATATATTACATCATCATTCTATTGATCGTCGCGACTCCTCGACGAGCGGAGTATTACTCAAACATCATCACACAGAAAGTATTCAAGAATTGAAAAGATATCATGATGCGAGATTTTAAAGAAAACAAGATAAAAGAATATCACCTTTTATTTATATCAACAATTTGATTACAGTCGCTCAAGAACTACAAGAGGAAGAACTAAATTGTCGATCTGGCGTCGCTCGGCTCCGTGAGTCGCGGATCGGCTTTGACCACTTGCTCTGTTGAAGATCGGCTTCGCTCATAAAAGGTTGCAAGGCTTCTTGCTTGATGGGTACTCGGGATCTTGGCTTTTGATTGGAATTAGGGTTAGGGTTTCACACAAGCCCTCTCACTAGACTTGTGGAAGAAAAAGATGAAGAAGGAGATATAATGGATCTAAATTGGCTAAAATGAATTAGTCAAGGATCAAGTCTCATTTACAAGTGAGCCTAGGGTCTTATTTATAGATCACCTAAACCCTAGGTCTAGGTTTGAAATTGTAGTTCCCTCAAAAAGTTTGTTGAGTCTTCTAGAAGGTAGTTTGTTAGGAGCTAGCTTAGGCTTTAAGCTAGGATTAATTAAGCTTGGAAACCCTAGTTTGCTGATCTGGCAGAAACCCCTGGAGTCTTCTGGAACTTGAGGTATATTTCTGTACTGTAGGGACATAGGGAAGCATTTTGGACCAAAATTGAGTGTCTGATTCCCTGGACCCACCGCGGATCCGCGGCGCAAGCAAGCTCCTACCGCGGATCCACGGCGCTTTGTAGGGCTTGGGCTTTGGGCCTTCTTCTGTGGTCTTGAGATGCCATTTTAAGCTTAATCTGATGTGTTGAATTGTATTTGCCCTTTTGTATTGATACCAGATCTGAAGTCATTGAATTGGCGTAATATTTGAGCGGTATAAATTTGAGCGAGCTTCTCATTTTCCTGCACAGACTTCGAAACACGGGTTGCAATATATAGAAATACTGCCATGCCATGAAATGCAGTCAATTTCCCTAGAAATGCCGGTTTTAAGGTCTAATACATGTAATCTGGTATTTTGCGACGGTTTTGCTAATATGTGAATTATGAATACCGTACACTTCTAAATGAATGCAAATGATGGGGAAATTGCCGGCTAAAATATGCAATATTTTCGACTAATCAAATTCCTCCAAACTTAATTTCGATCGTCTCGAGTGAACTGTTTTATTAAAAAGAGAAGGAGAAAATAAAGAAAGAGAAAAACTAACTAGCACACTTTCATAGGCAACACGATTGCACTGAGCACGTGCAACAAGCCTTTAAACCTCTAGGTGTCCCTAATAGGAGGAGTGTTGTCTCCTGAGGGTTTTCAGCGGATTGCACCCACAAAATCCAATAATAAAAGAAAGATCATGAATATTACATTTAAAGAAAAGAATGGTAAAAGAAAGACTTTGAAAATTAGGGTTCTCAACTAAGCTAGCTTTTCGGTTGTCATGAACCCTATCTTAATGGTCATGAAAAGATGTTAGAAATCACGTCCTCCCTCAATAAAACATCGTCTTATTCTTCACTCCTATCTTTTTTCCAAACATCGATCATATAACACTGCGTGTGTGTAAAAACATCCCTACACCAGGAGAATTCAATTCAAGCTATCATACTCTTGCCCATCAGCCTCAGTACTTTTTAATTAATGAATATTTAGATGAGATTGCTCACACACTTTCATGCGTCCGTTAATACTTCTTGAGGTACTAACCGACCGATTACTTCTGTGCTTGCTTATTTGGTGTATTTTCCTCGTCTTGCACCACCTCAGGCATAGCAGTGTTCCCAGACCAGTTAGCCTTAGGGCACTAGGTGAAGAAGCACCCTCGCTATATATTTTTTATTGCCCTTGGTGATAACAAAACCAGTGTCCATTTTTCTCACCACTTTATATTTTCTTTATTCACTTTTTCTTTTTATTTCCTTCATACATTAGCTTTAAGACAAGAGCATTTCAAGGTATCCTCTACTATCCCAGGCTTCAAGACGTGTGTAAGTGCGAATAGCAGGGTAGCAACGTTCAAAAATGTTTGGCTTCCAGAATAGAAACTATTTTTCAGACTTATTTTTATCCTCAGATTAGTGACGTCCTTCATCTTACTAACCCTTGGACAACGGCTCATAACTACTTATTACTAGTTCGTATAAGAAAACTTCTAATTTTCTTAGTTTTCTAAAATTTTCTAATCTCATGGATGTAATTGTTCACTATCTAAACTTTTATTATCTTATTTATGTCCAAAAAAGTGTAAATATTAAAATTATTTTTATACTTGGAAATTTTTTTAAATTTTTATGGGTTTTGAAATTTTTTTCAATTTTTATAGATTTTTAAAGAAATGTTTTGTGCTTATGCAGATGATATGCAAATGATGCAAAAATAAGCACAAAGCTCCCCCAAACTTGTTTTCAACAGTGTCCTCACTGTTGCGAATCGCTATACCTACAAAAACTGTAAGCCTGGGGGGAATTATTAGTGGGGGCAAAATATATAAGTGAAGAACTTCCCCCAAACTTACTCTTTTCACTCACCTTCATTCAACAAGATGATGCAGTGATATGCTGGATATGAAGGTGAGACGGAGGAATTTTAATCCAAATAAACTGGCTCTTGTAAGAACAAGAGCTCCTCCGTGGGGTCAGTGGAAAAATACGGCTTAAGTCTATGTCCATTCATTTTGAAAAATGTGCCGTTTTTAACATTTTCTATCTCTACTGCCCCGTGCGGGTCTACAGACCGCACAACAAAAGGTCCCTTCCATCGAGATCGGAGCTTACCCGCGTGAAGGTGTAATCGTGAATCATAAAGAAGGACTTGTTGACCAGGTGAAAATATTTTCCTCAAAATGTTTTTATCGTGAAAAACCTTAGTCCTATTCTTTGTGATTACAGCGTTATCATAAGCTTCATCGCGGAGTTCGCTTAGCTCATTTATTTGCAGCTTCCGAAAGGTGCAAGCAAGGTTTAGATCAAAATTTATTTCTTTTATAGCCCACAATGCTTTATGCTCTATCTCGACGGGTAAATGACATGCTTTCCCAAACACTATCCTATATGGAGACATTCCTAGGTCGGTTTTATATGCAGTTCTGAATGCCCAAAGAGCATCCGTCAGTTTGGTCGACCAGTCTTTTCTATTTTTAGCAACAGTTTTCTCCAGGATAAGTTTGATTTGTCTGTTTGAAATTTCAGCCTGCCCGCTTGTTTGGGGATGATAGGGTGTAGAAAGTCGGTGGTTGATTGAGTATTTTCGCATCAGAGTCTCGAAAGACCTGTTGCAGAAATGTGTCCCATTATCGCTAATGATAGAGTGTGGGTGTCCAAATCGCGAAAAGATATTCTCTTTCAAGAACTTAATGACAACTTTCTTGTCATCAGTGCGACATGGAATGGCTTCTACCCATTTGGAGACATAATCAACCGCCAGCAATATGTACAAATTCCCAAAGGAGTTGGGAAAAGGACCCATAAAATCAATGACCCCAAACATCGAAGATTTCAACAACCAAGATGGGTTGCTGAGGCATTTCATTCCTCCGGGATATTCTACCCGTATACTGACACTGTGTACAGGTTTTGCAATGCTCAAATGCGTCCTTGAATAAGGTCGGCCAATAAAATCCACATTGCAAAACCTTTTCCGCTGTCTTTTTAGGACCGAAGTGACCCCCACAGGCCTGATCATGACAAAAAGAAAGAACACTCTTGAACTCTTCATTCGGGACACACCGGCGAATGATCTGATTAGGACAATATTTAAACAAATAAGGTTCATCCCAGTAAAAGTGTTTTACTTGGGATAGAAAACGGTATTTGTCCTGTTTTGACCAATCGCTGGGTATCAGTCCCGTGGCATGATAGTTCACAATATCCCTGAACCATGGTTCAGCGGATATGCTCAAGAGTTGTTCGTCAGGGAACGAATCATTGATCGGCAGGGTCACAGGGGAAGAAATGATGCGTGAAAGTTGGTCAGCTACTACGTTTTCACATCCTTTCTTATCTTTAATAACAAGATCGAATTCTTGTAACAGAAGGATCCAACGTATTAGTCGACCTTTTGCATCTTTCTTCGCCAGAAGATGTTTTAAAGCGGAATGGTCAGTATACACAACTATAGGTGAGCCAATTAAGTAAGGCCTGAATTTCTCTAATGCAAATACAACCGCTAAGAGTTCTTTTTTTGTGGTTGTATAATTGATTTGCGCATCATTCAGGGTCTTACTTGCATAGTATATCACATGTGACATCTTATTGATGTGCTGTCCTAAGACTGCACCTACTGCAAAATCAGATGCGTCATACATCAGCTTAAAGGGGGAGTCCCAGTTTGGTGATGATAAAACGGGGGCTGAAGAGAGTGAGTGTTTAAGTGAGTCGAAAGCTGTCTCGCAGTCCGAGTCAAAGTGGAAGGTCGTATCCTTGGCCAGGAGAAGAGTTAAAGGTCTAGCAATTTTGCTAAAGTCCTTAATGAATCTCCTATAAAAGCCCGCATGGCCAAGGAAAGATCGAATATCTTTGACGCTTTTGGGATGAGGGAGGTTTTGAATGACATCTATTTTAGCTCTATCAACCTCAATGCCTTTCTGTGAAATAACATGTCTAAGTACTATTCCTTCTTGGACCATAAAATGGCATTTTCCCCAGTTCAAAGTCAAGTTCTTCTCTTTGCAACGAGTAAGAACAACGTCAAGGTTCGCTAAGCAATCAGAAAAAGAGTCTCCAAAAATCGAGAAATCATCCATAAAGATCTCCAGAAAATTCTCTACTATATCGGAGAATATCCACATCATACACCGTTGAAAGGTAGCGGGAGTATTGCATAACCCAAAGGGCATGCGACTATAAGCAAAGGTACCAAAAGGACAAGTAAAAGTGGTTTTATCTTGATCCTTTTTAGCGATGGGGACCTGATTATAGCCTGAGTATCTGTCCATAAAACAATAATACTCTCGTCCCGCTAAGCGTTCCAGCATCTGATCAATGAATGGTAAGGGAAAGTGGTCTTTCCTCGTGGCAGCATTGAGTTTTCTATAATCGATACATACACGCCACCCAGTTTGGGCACGTGTCTGAATCAACTCATTTGCCTCATTGGTTATAACAGTGATGCCGGATTTCTTAGGAACGACATGTATAGGAATCACCCACTGGCTATCGGAGATGGGGTATATAATACCATTATCTAGGCATTTGACGATCTCTTTCATCACTGCTTCCTTCATGACGGGATTCAATCGTCTCTGTGGTTCTCGGGTCGGTCTGGCATCATCCATCACATGTATATGATGTTCAACTATCAAGGGACTAATCCCTTTGATGTCCACCATACTCCAACCAAACGCCTCTTTGTTAGATCTCAATACCGATAAAAGTGCATTCTCTTGCTCTAATGCAAGAGAAGCGGATATGATAACCGGTAAAGACTCATTCTCACCTAGATATGCATATTTAAGGTGAGAATGTAAAATTTTGAGATCTAACTCAGGCGGAGAAATGATAGAAGGGGGGATCATTGAGTGATTTTTGGATTTACAAAGAAGCTCAGAGCCTGTGAAAGATACAGACGTGGGTGGAGAAAAATCAGGAGTGTAGGACTCAAGTGTAGGTAAAGTGTCCTCACTAAGATCATGTGTGAAATCAAACAGAGATGTGGTAATGTCATCGAGATCAGTAAAGCAAAGTTCCTCAGCTCCACAACTATCGGGAGCGATCTCATGTACAGAGCACACATCTAAAATATGAGCAGAGGGTTCTGATGGCTGACTTCCAACTTTGTAGATATTTAGTTCAATGGTCATATTTCCAAATGATAAGTTCATTGAACCATTTCTACAGTTTATAATAGCGTTGGAAGTGGCAAGGAAAGGACGACCCAGAATCACCGGAATTTGGCCCCGGGGGTTTGCTACAGGATGTGTATCGAGCACAATGAAGTCTACAGGGAAAACAAATTCCCCGACCTTTATCAACACATCCTCTAATTCACCCCTTGGTTTGGTGATAGATCGGTCTGCCATCTGGAGAGTGCAATAAGCAGGTTTTACCTCTCCAATCCCTAATTGCTCATAGACAGAATAAGGGAGCAGGTTAACACTTGCGCCAAGGTCTAAAAGAGCACGATTTATGTTTTTACCCCCAATCGAAATCGATATTGTAGGACATCCTGGGTCCTTTCGTTTCTTTGGTAGCTGGGGTATAAAAGCAGTGCTAATATTATTAGACATGAACACCTTCTTTGGCACTTGAGTCTTCCTCTTCCTAGTGCACAAGTCCTTAAGAATTTTCGCATAAGCGGGGACTTGCTGAATAGCATCTAGGAGAGGGATATTGATGTTAACCTGTTTGAACATTTCCATTATTTTCTCTATATGAGGACTCGTTCTATTAGCCCTTAACCGGTTCGGGTAAGGAGCTTTCGCAATAAGCGCAGGGTCCATCACAGGAGAAGGAAGAGGGGGTAGACACGGTCCCAAAAAAGGTGTGGGGACCGTCTGTGGAGAACTATAAGGGTTGGGAGAAGGTGTCGAGCCTAGTGGGAAATGGAGAATAGGCTCGTGAGAAAGTGGTGTGGTAGAAGAAGAAGGATCAGAAGGAGAAGTGTGTGTGTGTGGAAAGGTCTCAGCCGGGGTGTTGATATGATTTTCAGTATCATCAATACCTTCCCCGACATGATTGTTCAGCACTCTTCCCGATCTCAACGTTGTGATGGCATTTACATTGTAATGCCCAGGATTCTGTAGGAGTTGAGAGGGAAGTTTCCCTTTTTCTCTCGCACTCATTTCGGCTTTAAGTCGTGCGATTTCAGCTTCCATCGTTCTGATACTCTCAGCTTGGGACGCTGAGTTTTTCTTTATCTCACCTATGGAAGATCTAACCTCAGCCGAAACCTCTATGAAATTTGACAAAAGTGATTTTATGGTTTGAGTGAATTGAGAGAACTCGTCAGAACAGGTTATAGGATTAGACTGTGTAGGAGTGTTGACCTGATTTTGGAAGTTTTGTGACTGATAGGGGTGCTGAGTGAGTTGAAGGGGTTGCTGTTGCGGTGGAGGAAGAGCCCTTTGAAAATTATTCATGTTTGAAACCGTGTTTTGAGATTGGTTTTGGTTCCAAGCAAAATTCGGGTGATTCCTCCAACCCTGATTGTATGTGGAAGAATATGGATCGTTTCTAGGTCTTTGAAATGCAGCATTAGAATGCTCGTGACCTTGAAACGCAGAGTTTAATAGACATTCTTCCGTTAAATGAGACGGATCAGAACAGCACCCACAAACAGTTTTGGGGAGCGACACTGGGTTTAGGGAGGCTGCTGCAAATTTGTGTTCCATAGCGTCGAGCTTCTTTTGCATTGCTGCCATTTCAGCTCGAACACCTATGGACATATCTATTTGGTGTACACCACCCCTATTCAATGGTTGGGTTCCACTCTCCCACTGTAGTGATTTTTCAGCGAACTCTTCTAAATACTTCCAAGCTTCCCCATCATCTTTGGTCATAAAAGTACCTTGACACATGTTTTCAAGGCTCTGTTTAGTGCTTGGGTTAATGCCCTCATAAATGATTCGGCAAAGCTCCCATCTCGGGATGCCGTGATGAGGACACTGAACCAATAGATCCTTGAAACATTCAAAGCATTTTGAAAATGGTTCAGTAGGGAGCTGGGCAAATTGATTCAGTTCGCTACGGATTCGAGCTGTCTTTTGTATTGGGTAAAATTTCTTAAGGAATGCCGCTACGAATTCTTCCCAATTCGTAATAGAGTGTGCGGTAGTGTTATATAGCCACTTCTCTGCTATATCGCACAATGTAAATGGAAGAAGTCGTAGACGCATCGCATCCACTGAAAGTTGTGACGTACCCATCATTGCGCATACGTTTTCAAATTTGGTAATGAAAACGTAAGCGTCCTCAGTCTCGAGTCCATGGAATTTGGGTAAAAGATTGATGTACTGGGGCTTAATCTCAAAGTTATCCCCGTTGGCTGGTGGTGTGGATAAGCAGGTCGAAAGAGGACCTCGAATAGGGTAGCACCTCTCCTGGAGAGAGATGCGGGGTGGATTCTGCGCACCAACGGACGGTGGCAGATTAGGGTTAAAGAAGCTTGATGGATTCGGATCCATCTGTGTGGGTGTGGTAGTGGGTAAAGGAAAGGTAAATGGAGAAATATCGACTTCGGAGTCGATAGGAGGTACGCGGACTAAACGGGCACTAGAATCCCGTATCCAGCCTATCTTGTACTAAAAAGGGTTAGTACAAGTGGCAGCGTGGCTTATAATCAGGGGTAATGAATGAATGAACTGTTTGCTTTTTGAAAAAGGGACGGATTTTGAAAAAATGATGCGACAAAACAAATGCAGCACACAAACCCTAGAATCTAGTGGTCACCTAGGTCCGGCTCTAGACCGCTCCTAACTGCCAAAAAACAAGTCGCAGGATAGAATCCTTCACTGCCTTTTTGTCCCTCCTGCGGCCAGGTAAGTGCCAGGTAAGTGGGAGGTTCTCCACTACGTAAGTAGTGGGCCTAATTAAGTAACCACTAGCCTTCGACACACTTTCCTAGGCACCACAAGAGAAACGCGGATAAGCAATGAATTACCCACGGCCTTCTTCTATCCTAAGTGAGCGCGACGGTCCTTAGAGTCTTCTCTAGATTTCTTTTAGTTAATGTGGGTCAATGCTGTTGGAGATAGTGCCCTCAGAGTCAATTATTGGATCACAGGCACGTGATTGCAATGATTGAGGGAGGACCTATCCCAGTAGAACAGTCTTACTCGAGATGATAGTTTGCTATCTGGTTTACCTTTATCATCGTGTACTGCTTTAGGTGACCTGACAGGTCGCTATTGCACGTTGATAGAGCCCCTAGGATTCTTGCTCGACGACCAGCAGTATGAGGGCGATCATATACGTGAGAGCTGGGGTCTACAAGCACATCCTTAAATGGTCCCTAGTCGTGGGAGTTTCGAGACAGGGCATCGATTCTCCAGAGTAGACTAGTGTATACAGTCGAGACCCCGACGAGGGGCGGTGGCCAGTCTCACAGGCCACTGGTGTCAGTTGGTTCACCTAAGATGTATACAGGTGCTCATTGGGTTATGAGTACACCGGACAGGACTCGCCGGGAACATGCTAGTTGGTCTTATACCTGACGTCAGATAGCAGTTCCCAGGTGACATGTGTACAGGTTAGTTCATCGACCTGGGGATCGTCATTTGTCTTGTGTGAGTTCCTACTGTGCTTTGATTACTACCCTACCACGGCTCAAAGGAGTCGTGCAAACAGGTTTTAGTTGGGTACAGTCCCGAGCCACATGGAGGCAGTGAGCGGATCTTCGGGGGTTTCGTCTCTCCCGGTATTGGGGGTGAGGTCGCGCTGTGTCTAGGAGAGCCATTACACGAAGTCCTTGGCCAAGGCAGGAGATTTACTGGTAGGTATTCCAGTAGTATCTCAGGGTGTTCTGGGCTACACTCCGACACGACTTGTACCGCTTTTGGGGGTCTGACTTTTACCCACCCCCTAGGCCCGACATGCGATGCTCATAGACGAACGGACCGGACTGTACGGATATTGTCACTGACAGGCTCAGTAGGGTGTCAGGATGAGTTCGCTCATCGACGTCCCTTTTAGTCAATAGCTGGTGGCCCGTTACGTATTGGCTTATACCTCTGACGTGCTAGTGGTTAAATCCACAGCCATAGTATTGACGAGTCTTTAGAGTCCGCCACACTTCCAGTTACTCAGCTTTCGGGCGAAACGCTGTAGAGGCCGTATGGAGATATGGCAGGGTTCGATCAGATACGTGCGGTATTGCACGGATCATGATCGGACGGTTTTTACTAGCCGGCTTTGGCTTAAGCCGGATCTTAGTATTTGATAGTGTAGTTTTGTCTCTTTACATTTGTATCCGGTCGGAATACAGATGCGGGTGTGTATGCACAGTATGGGGGTTTTCCTGTAATTTATTACGGGACCAGTTTTCTGGAGTTGCCAGTTTGCATTCCGTTCCGGCCGGTTTTCTCTTTTTCCTTCCCGGTCGGACTTTTCGTTGGAGGGTGTTAATTGCAAGTTTGCAATTAACACTTTGTGGAGGGGTTTATTGCATAAGGATTGATATGATTGCATCTTTGCTCCATGATGCATTTATTATGACATGTGTAGGTATGGGTTTGTGTTTTTGTGTTGGAAATTGGATTGGGTATGGCCGGCCACAGTTTTGGGCATGGAGTGGGGTTTTATTGTGAATGGATTAATTCATTTCATGCATTTTTAGTGGGCCCTCTCTTTGTGTGCTGTGAAGGGTTTTAATTTCTTTTTGCATGAGATTAATTGATACACTCTTCACACTTATTCCCAGGGAGCTTGCTTAATTATTTTCCAGTGAGCACAATATACATGAGCTGGCTTCATTTCATTATTTTCCAGTGAGCTTTCTCAGTAGTGGCCGAGCTCAATCTTTGATGGAGGCTCCATTTTCATTTCCTTTGCATGCTCAATTTCTCCATCGTGGCAACTCCTCATAAACCCCAAAGAGACCCGCTTGCTACACTATTCTACAGCAAATCTTGGGCATGTCGACTTGCCAGCTTCATACCCGAGTTGCCTCGGTATAGAGGTGGGAGCCCATAAAAGAATCCGGCTACGTGGTGCCCTTCCGACGACGGGGAGGAGACCGGACATTCCGCGGGAGATCGGGACGACGACGAGAAGACCGGAGGACTCGGATCACTCGGTACATCTCTTCCCTTTCTTCTTGTTAGCTAGACTAGTTTAATGGTTACGATCCGGGTGTTTAGTGCGCGGTGGTGCCGGTTTGCAAAGTCCGCAAAAATTAAAGTTTATCACCGCTTCCGCATTCCGGCGTCGGATTGACGGCCGGGGCGCCGCCGTGCACTTACAGTGGTATCAGAGCCTCGCCATTAACTTCGTCTAGCTTGGTTTAATGTGTTTTACGTTTCCGATCGAACAAAATCCCGAAACCGCATTTTTCATGCACATCAGTTTCTGTCGATTTTTTTTTGAGTCCAAAAATTTTTCAGGTTGTCTCAGAGTGATGTGCAGAGAGTTCTAAGAATACTGCAAAATTTTGGTGAAGCGACGATTCCGTACGACCGCGGAAGCGCGGCCTAAGCCCCTCATTGGCCGCGCTTCCGTCGCAGGAATAAGACTTCACTTCATCAATTTTTTTCAGTGGGCTTGTGGGCTTAAAATATGGGTTTTGGAATATTAAAATTGGGCCCAGTTTTTCTGTGAGTGCTGCAGTATTGGTTTGGGGGCCCACTTGTTAAGTTTGATCAATCGGAAAATTTTAAACACATTTTTCACAGTATTTACATTATATCTGCGACCGTGAATGTCACTCGATCGGTAAATCCGGTCTAACTGCTATAGCCCGGTTAGACGGATTTGCGAACGTGACTTTCACGTTGATGTTCTGTTTTTGCTGTGATGTTGCGGATCGGTCGTGGGGATAGCCTGGATGCAATGCTAGTACAGTATTGTTGTATTATGTACATTTGATATTGCGGGGCGTGCGTCCGACATGTGGACTGCCGTCACTGCCTGATTGTATTATTCTTTTGGGGCACGACCTGGTTGCGGTCGATGTACCCGGTGTATGTATATTTTACTTTCTGTACTAGGGTTACCCCGCGGAGGGGTGCACGGATAGCCGGGTTCTAGAAGGCAACAAGCCCGCATCTCATGGCATTGGGACGGAGGGGGCTTCACTCCAGGATTGGCTGGCTATTCGCCGCACTCGTAGGGGGTATAGGATTTCATTGCACAGGCTATCCACACGACCAGGGGAACGTCGGGTTTCAGTAGTGGCTCTGTGAAACCCGGGGATCCCAGATATCTGTATTGTTCTGTGATGCTGTACATTTATGTGATGTTGCATTTTATTCACGCCTTGAGCGAAATACTATATATTGGTATATATATTAGTAGATGTTGTATATGTTTTTCATCCGCGCTAGTCCAGTCCCCGCTCTGCCGTTAGTTAGCTAACCTAACGGGTGATGACGGGACCCAGTGGCGAACGCGGATGGCATATACGTACGTCAGTATATTTTCGTTCTTTGTGGTGTGATCAATTGATGGGACTGCGTTGATTCGAATCAATGCAAGTTAAACAAACCTAATCTGATGTTGTTGGAACACTTTTCAAAAAGCTGTTATTGCAAGGACGTCCACTTTTGTTTTGCATCGTGGTATTCATTTAGAATATCCTGCTCCTCAGTCGACGAGGCAAGGGCCGAGATCCCTTCACCGGGAGTGACCCCTTGGACAGAAGTTTGCGTCAGGGCATTAACTTCACTATAGCAGATTACTTTTGCTTTGCACAGTGATACTCGGTCAGGAATATCCTGCACCTCATTCTACGGGGAAAGAGCCGAGATCCCTTCACCGGGAGTGACCTCTTTAGTAAAGGTTTTCGTCACTATATTTTCTAAAAAGCTATCCGTTCCTTCAACGATATCAAGTTCATTACGTTAAAGGTTTTCGCCAGAAACCATTCGTAGCCCTCCGTCGTTTCATATGGATAGTCAATAGTATTCAAGCTGTGTATGTTGGCCAAAGTCAAGGCACAGTGATTGGTAGCTATTAGGTATTCATATGTAGCATAGATAGATGCACTGGTTTGGGACAGTCGTACTGCCATTTTGGCCAAAGTCAAGGGTAGGTACGGGTGGATTCAAATTAACCTGGAGAATGACGGGTTGAACTTGACATGTGACTTATGATATGTTGGCCAAAGTCAAGGTCATAAGAGCATGGGGTAGAAATCCACATCGGGAGTTTCAAAAGAACTGAAACTTGCCAGATATGCGCATACCTTCTGGAGTGTGGTACCGTGAGCGGATTCCGTCACGTTATCATGCGATGATAGTTGGATCCCGATTCCCACTTATGAGTTGGTTTACTTCTCGGGTGACCCCGACTAATTCTTCTTTGAGGTTTGGAGGAGAATTTGAGGTACAGTGGGAGGTTTTCCTGATTAGAAAAAGTGATAACCATTCTGATCTAGGATAGAGTGCATGCTGAGTGTTTCTTTTCTCTCTCTCTTTGGAAGCGACCATTGACCCGACCCTGGACTTTGACTCAGTGACCAAGTTGACCGAACCTTCTTAACACTGGCTTTTGGATTGTCAGAGTTGCAGACCTCATTCCAACTCCTACGTTTACCCTTTTCTCCAAGACACCCCGTATTACTGCGAACGTCCACTTCCATTGGACAAAACCATCGTATGGTTATATACGAACTCGAAGGATTTCGAGGATGGTTTCCGGTTCTGGAGAAAACGGATAGGATTATTCAGTTGTCTTTTCTTTTCACCCTCTCTCAGGTTGCGAGTACTCCTTAGTTTAGGAGTAGTACACCTATTATGCAAATTGGATTTTCTTCTTCCAAACCATAGGCTGGTGCCGATCGGTAGGGAATGAAGAAAACCAGTTAGCCTAAACGGTGCACAGAAGGTATTAAGTTCAGACAAAGCAAGGGATTAGTAAGAGGGCAAAGTAAATTGCGACTGCTATTCACGACCAAACCAAGTATTTCTTCGCCAATCCTAAATCACCTTTGTATTTCTCCAGGACACTCCGTATCACTACGAAGATCCCATTTTATTGGATAATCCATCGTATGGTTATATACGAACTCGAAAGGAACTCGTTCCAGTTCGGGGATGGATCCTGGTTCAGGAGAAATAGGAATAAAGTACATTCAGGTGTCTTTTATCTTCACCTTCTCTCGCGATACGAGTGCTCCTAGGATTAGGACAGTACACCCTTTATGCTTTTTGGATAGTCTTCTTCCAAACCATAGGCTGGTGCCGAACGGTAGGGAAGGAAGAAAACCATTTGGCCTAAAGTGGTGTACAGAAGGTAATGACTAAAGACATATGAAGGGATTTGGAGAGGTGGCAAAGAATTATACGGTTATAGTTGTGAATCTGGATAATGGAAGAGGCATTACTAGGAATACCAGGATACCCCATCGAAACATTTCAATGTTTCAGTTTCACTGTGTACTGTTAAATGAAAACTGATTTCCCGATTAGACACTTGCTCCAGAGTATGTATTTACCAGGTATGATTGTCACATCTGTATGGTTTTACAGATGATGAGTGGGAGTAAGTTATTGGGAATTGGGTGATCATCCTCATTATATCGGGATTCGTTGTAATCGGTGATATTTGAGGAGATCACCTGAGCTGTTTGCCGGTCGGCAAATGTTTGGCTTTGAATATCCGCTGTTGTGCACCAATTTCAAATTGATATATCTGTACGTCTATTTTCACAGAGTGAGATATACCTTTTGATATTATGTCGATGACATTTACCTATATCAGTGGATGGTTAGGTAAGGAGCATTAAACAGCGGTGTAATTCTTCTTAACCATAAGTACAGTTTTCAACCTACGACACACAGTGAAAGAGTTGTCAGACTCAGCAGACTTATGCAAAGTATTGTATGTTGTCCAGTGTCCATATGGTCAGAGGGGTTGGTCCTCATACTATATTCTGTTTACTTTTAACTTCTTTAGTTCTTAGACATGTGTTTCGTAGAAACACAGGGTCTAAGTTTTGAGGAGTTATAGGTATTTGAATAGAGTAGAGAACCAGGTGTAGCAAGTATCGGGATTCTTCAAAGTGATCGAAGATGTAGATACTTGCGTATGGTATTCAGTAATGATAAAGAGAAATTGCTTCTCTTTCAGGTTACTCATAATTGGAAGTGTTCCTAAGTTGAGTAACGTTGATCAGCCTCCTTCCATTTAGTTGACATGCACTGGAGATAGCTGCATGATTTGAATCTGGTTCAATTAAATCAGTGCCTCTGGTTCTATATTGGATATAGTACAGTTCATATCTTAACATTGTTAAGGTACGGGGAGTTGTCCGGCTTATGATTAAAACCAGACTCTGGATAACTCAAGGCACGTTTCTGTAATGGCTGTTTGTGGGTTGACCCAGGCTATGACGAGGGTTGATTTTCTACCATCTGGCAGATCAATAGAAATATAGTTCTAGACTCGCCACAGTTTTATTAAAAATGGATTTTTTCAAAAACAGTACTGGGAGTATGGTAGAACTGGAAGTGATTCCAGAACCACAGACGATTACTGAAGATTTGATAAGGAACCTAAAGATTCAATATGATTTGACATTCCATTGGCCACTCCACAGATAAGGTGGGTAACTTCAGGCACCCGAGAGGTACTCCGGTAGCCTCAAGGACGGTGACAGGGAAGTTCTTGTTTACCCACACTTGCCATTGCTGTTGTTCCAGGCTGCGAGACCCGGTGGGAGGATGAGTATAGCGTCGTTCTAAACTAGCTTTAGAAGTGCACGTCTATATGACTCTGCCAGAGGGTTGTCGTGGTCAGTGGGAGCAGCGGAAGCATTGGTGGACATCAGGCTTATGTCTATTTATAGACTAAAGCAGATATAGCGGAGATAGATCATCTATTTCTGATGTGACAGTCATGGGTTTGACGTCATCAGAATAGGGGATGGATCTGTTGAGAAGGTAGTAGGGTGTGATGTCATGGTATTAGGATGACATAGACAAAGTAGGAAAGGAAACTCCTGTACCACTGTAGCGACTTGAAAAGTCGTTTTGGTGTTTTCTTGAAATTCGGTGAAAATTCGGTATTTTTCCGAAAACCGTCTTTCTTGTTATTTTGCAGTTTTGGGCTAATTATACTTAAAATGGATAGGTAATTGCTTGTTTTTAGTAGCTAATGAGTTAATTATGAAATTCTGGTCGTTTAAAAATTTTCCCTAATTTTTCATTTTTTTATATTATTTTAAGCCGGTAAGAAAATACATTAAATTAGCGATAAATACAAATTTTTCCGGGCTAATTTTAATCTCTAAAATTATGATAATTATAATCTAGTGATAACATAAATTTTTAGTAATTTATTTTGATTTTTAACAAATTTTTATGTTATGAAACGAATTTATTGAATTTTGGGCTAAAACTTGCAATTTTTGAGTTGTAGGGGGCCTTTTTGCATAAAATTTCTTTTGTAAAACCCCTCTCTCTTTTCCCTCAGCCCTAGGACAGCCCCACCTTGTCCAAGACCAGAAATTTCTGACCTCATTTCTTGAGTTGCTTTCTTGAGTTGATTTTGATAGTTTATGGTTTTATTTTAATTAAAATGAATAAAGTATGATACATAGACTTTGTGGACTTGACCCATGACCTTCCCCACTTGCCCACACCATCCTCACTCCTCCTTTCAGCTGAGAATCCCTGCAGGAAACAGCCCCCAAATTTCCCCCTCTCATTTCCTTCTAAACTCATCAAATTCCAACTCAAAATCCTTACAAATCCACAAATTTCTTCACAAAACCAAAACAAATCCTTATGCTATCCTTTCCTTAGCCATTCTAGCTTGGATCTTGGTGCTTGAGGCCATCAATTGGAGCAAAATTTTCTTGCTTGATCCATAGATCAAGAGGTATAAATTCCATCAAAGTTACTTTCTTTTGCTAAATTCCTTTAATTGTATGGTTTAGTGTTTAAAAGCTTAGCTAATTCATAATCTAGTTATAAAAGAATAGTTGTAATAAACTAGGGTTTTGAACCATGATGGTTAATTAAGTTGTTTTATAGTTAATCTAGTTGTTAATGAACTAATCTATATGGTTACCTTGTTATGTAGTCTTCTAATTGTGTTAATTTAGTTAACTTTAAAAGTTCGATTTTAGTTGTAATTGTCGTTTTAGGAATTTCAAGAGAGGGTTAGTGTATGGAATTGAGTTGTGAAGTTTGATTAGTGAGTTGATTAAGGTTTAGAAAACATTATTTGGTTGATTGAACCTAATTTGTTATCTAGTATTTTGCTAACCTAAATCTAAGAGGTGAACTTGCTAATTGGGTTTGAAATTAGTGTTAATTAAGTTTTTCAAGTATGGATTTTGATTTGCAATTGCTTTTGAGAAAATTCAAGAAATGGTTGTTATGGAAAATAGGATTGGAATCATTGCTATTGTGTTGTAATTAGTGTTTGTAGATTGCTTGTAGCGTGCTTGGGTGATTATGCTATTGTAGTCGTTTTGTCGCAAATCGGCGACGTTGCACCGATTTTTGGAATGTATCTGCTTACTAGATTTTTATATAAATTATGTGATGGATTATTTTCGACATCTTGATGATTGTAATGGCTTGTCCTACGACTTTTAGGATGCGTGAGTGCGGATTTTTGGGTAGTCGGGTTTTAGTTTTTGCCGGGCGGCCAAATCGGCGTTTTTTTGGCAGTTTTTGCGATTTTCGCGTGTGTCCGCGCACTTTGTGCACGTTGTACCTAGCTAGCGAACCTTAGTAGTTTCGTTGGGGTTTTGCGTCGTTCTTGATATGTAACCTTATATTTGGTATTGATGTAAATTCCAGGTTCGGTCGCGGAAACGTCAGACGCGGCGCGAAAGGGAAAGGCGGTGATTGGACACAGCTAGCCAAGGATCCCGGTGAGTAGATTTAACATCTAAGGGGACGATCGTTTGGATGGCGCAAGTTGCCCGATAGATTTAGTAAACTGAAAAATAGTAAACTGGATAACCACTTGTGACATTAGAATAATATTACTGGCACGATAATTGCTGCAATTAGATCAATATGTTATACCCATATACGCAAACTCAATTGTAGGACACATGCACCATTACCAGGTTTTATATGCAGCACGAGCACTATTCATGCTTACACACACACCCTGGTAATTGCCATGCCACCACACTAGATAACATTTAAATTTAAACCTTTTACTAATTGATGCTCAAACTGGTGCTATTGCCTTTAATTCCTTAAAGTGAAACCGTAGTATTGCTATTCATGTGCATGTACTTCATCATATTAATTGTTCATGCTTAATACATTAATCACACATCGCAACTTGACTATTGATATCATACGCATTCATTATCATTGATATATGCACTTATGAGGATTTCTTGAGATTTTATGATATTGCTGGATTTCGGGGGAAAGCCGCAAAATTTCTAAACTTATTATATTTTTTTAAAATATGTAAATTGCGGTTTTCTAGTGATGTAAGTGTCGTCCACCATGAGTTTGCTGTGGATTTGGAAATCCGTGTCGAGGAGTGGAGGAACCGGCACGGGTACATGGTGGGCCCGGTAAGGTACCCCGGGGCAAGAGGAATGTGGTGATGACGTTGAGCCTGGCAGGGGACGGATTACCTACCGGTGACTGTTTTGGATGGCGGATATCCAGAGGATACCGACCGTGGCCGCTAGATGATGAGATATTGATAATTGAGATGGGTCAGCCGGACGGCTGAGGCCAGAGATACATTTATGAGATTTGAGACAGCTTTTGGGTGTCGTTGCTGGACACCGATTTTCGTCGATTCATTGACATTATGCTGGCATTCTAAAAGAGTTTCAAAAACAAAAAGAGATAAAATATTTCTTATATATACCTATTGAGACCTCAGATTTTCATGTTGCATACATATTAGCACACTGATATGGTACACACACCTGCTAGTGCATCCAGTCATACCTGTATTTTAGATGCTAGGATGCTTGTGTGCATGCATACGATAGCCTTTGCAGATGTTATTTATTACTCACGAGTTGGCAACTCACCCCCGTTGTGCCACAGTCTTTTGCAGGTCCGCTCCGTCAGTTCAGTAGCGGCGGGCGCACTTGTTCTTTTGCCTGCTTTGCTTGGGCTCGAGATTTGCTCATAGGTGGGTTATGTTATTATTTTGTACCACCTTGTATATTCTTGTATCTAGTGTACTCCATCTACTGTTTCTATCAGATTTATTGTATATTGACCTAGAGATGAGACTGTGAGGTTTGTGGATTTTATGCTGTATTTTGGGGTCGAGCTCACTTGAGCCGACATGCTACTTTTTCATGCTTCCTTATGCTTTATTATGCTTGTTGTCATTTATATTGCGTGGGATTTGTGACCTCCTTATGGCGAAGAGCTAGCTCCCGCTTGGGGATGCCTTATTTGTTGGTTTTACATATATTCTTGTTGTACCCTTTTTGGGGGCCAGTATTTACAAAGGAGACTCTGCCGAAATTTTCGGAAAAATTAGTATTGTTTTTAAAAGGGGTTTTATATGACTTATTTGATAAACTTGCTTTCAAATGTTGGGTTTTCTTCACTCTTTTGCTTAATTGATTTTGTTCTCTGGGCTTTTGGCTTACTTATTTTACGGACGCCTTTAGACGTTTCGTAAACTTAAGTGCCAGTCACGTTCCGTACCCTGCGGGTCGTGACAAAGTTGGTATCAGAGCGATAGGTTTTACCTTTGTGAGTGTAGGATGACCCTTGGTAGATGGAGTAAGTGACTTAAGCAGGGTAACATAGCGTGCGTATGTCCGCGGCATACTTACGATACGGTACTCCGCCTAAGTGACTTTAGGATACTTGCTTGAAATTCCTTCTTCAATTCCGTGTATCCTATGATCCTATTGCACTGTCCTTAGTATCCGTTATCCTGTAACAGCCACTATGCCGCCGAAGGCTACGAGGGCACAGAGGGCTGCCGCCAGAGACGAGATTCGAGCTGGCTCGTCCGAGACTAGGACTGAGCAGGGTGGTATGCCTACGCCGCAGGGACAGACCGATCCACCTTCCCCAGGCCGTAT
The DNA here is from genome assembly GCA_030015575.1 of Agapanthus africanus. Classification (NCBI taxonomy): domain Eukaryota; kingdom Viridiplantae; phylum Streptophyta; class Magnoliopsida; order Asparagales; family Amaryllidaceae; genus Agapanthus; species Agapanthus africanus. The sequence continues at coordinate 870,055,249 of JASDDO010000022.1, read as the reverse complement.
GGATAGGCTCGAGACCGGTATGGAGGAGTTGCGACAGATGATGGGAGGCATGCAGGAGCTACGTCAGATGGTAGGATCCCTAGTTGCAGCCAGTCGTACACCGAGGCCGGATGACGTACCTACTACATCACAGACGACTATGATACCTGCTCCTACTACTACCACTGTGGCCATTCCGGTTTCACTACAGGATTTCATGAGGCTGAGACCTCCAGTATTCACCGGCACCGAGGCAGCGGAGGACCCACAGACCTTCCTTGACAGTTTAGCCAGGATCTGCCGTTCGCTGAGATGTTCGGATGATCGATGGGTAGAGCTTGCGAGTTTCCGACTAGAGGGTCTCGTGCAGACATGGTGGGAGTCAGTCTTGAGAGGTCGAGCTGCAGATCTGCCGTCTATGACTTGGGTCGAGTTTACAGCGGTCTTTCTAGCCCGTTTCCTTCCAGAGAGCGTTCGTGACGCCAGAGCTCGTAGCTTCGAGGCCTTAGTCAAGACACCTGGGATGACGGTGTCTGAGTATGACATCCAGTTTACTCAGTTATCCCGATATGCTCAGTATTTGGTGGATACCGAGGAGAAGATGGTGAAGAGGTTCGTACAGGGACTTGATGCCCAGCTATATCTTGCCATTGGCGCCCAGCACTACGACACTTATTCAGCTGCTATGGATACGGCATTGCGGATGGAGACACACATATCACAGACTTCGGCCGTTTCTGGGCCGAAGAGGATGCGCACCGATGTACCGTCTTAGAGGCAGCGCGCCAGATTCTTTCCGAGAGATAGGCCTGGCAGAGGATTTGGGCGGGGACAGCTATATGGTTCTTATCCCCAGGGGCAGCATCCGTCGCCAGGATGTTTTGGGTGTGGGAGTCTGTACCATCTTGTCAGAGACTGTCCGGTGAGACGACAGGGAGCAGCGACAGTTCCGCATGTGACCCCACCACCATCACCACCCCCTCCTCAGAGAGCCCTACTTCCTACCCCAGGCGATGCTACACGCCAGTTAGGTGCACCGAGAGGCCGTGGACGCGGCGGTCCTGTTCAGAGAGGACGAGGAGGCAGAGGCCGAGGTCGAGGTCAGCCCGCTATCGATGGAGGGCAGGCCCGAGTATTTGCTTTGACACCGCAGGATGCGCAGGCATCCAATGCCGTTGTGACAGGTACCTTGCCAGTTTGTTCTTTCGACGCACGGGTATTATTCGACCCAGGTTCCACACATTCGTACGTATCTACACACTTTGCACCGATGTTGGGCCGTGAGTCGTCGTCGTTAGATCAGCCGCTTGTTGTTGTTACTCCGGTAGGCGAGTCGTTTGTCGCTTGGTTTGTATTTCATTTGTGTTCCGTTCGTATCGGGGAGAGGGATTCATCAGTTGATTTGATACTCCTCGATATGTTGGACTTTGATGTGCTTCTGGGCATGGATTGGCTAGCCACTTGTTATGCTTCGGTGGACTGCCGTGAGAAGGCAGTCAGATTTAGCTTTCCGGGAGAGCCAGTCCTTGTTATTCAGGGAGACCGCAATGTCGCCCTTCCCAGCTTAATTTCGTCTCTTCGCGCTGGTCAGCTCTTGCGGAAGGGATGTCAAGGATTCTTAGCGTTTGTTTGTGATACTCGAGCTGCGGAGGTTTCGTTGGACCGGGTCCCGGTAGTTTTTGAGTTCCCTGATGTTTTCCCTGATGAGCTACCTGGGCTACCGCCTGAGCGCGATGTTAAGTTCTGCATTGATATGATTCCCGGTTCGGGGCCTATTTCTATACCGTCTTATCGGATGGCCCCGGCAGAGCTTCGAGAGCTGAAGGATCAGTTGCAGGATTTGTTAGATAAGGGGCTTATTCGACCTAGTGTTTCTCCGTGGGGTGCTCCGGTCCTGTTTGTCAAGAAGAAGGATGGAAGTTTGCGCTTATGTATCGACTACCGCCAGCTGAACAAAGCTACCGTTCGGAACAGATATCCGTTGCCGCGCATTGATGATTTGTTCGACCAGCTTCAGGGTGCGGGTTATTTTTCGAGGATCGACTTGCGATCAGGATACCATCAGCTACGAGTTCGACAGGAGGATATACCGAGGACAGCTTTCCGCACGCGCTACGGCCACTACGAGTTTTTGGTGATGTCGTTCGGACTCACCAACGCCCCAGCAGCATTCATGGATTTGATGAACCGTACATTCAGGCCGTATCTTGACTTGTTCATCATCGTGTTTATCGACGATATCTTGGTGTACTCCCGGAGCAGAGAGGAGCACGAGCAGCACTTGCGGATTACGTTACAGACTCTGAGGGAGCACCAGCTGTTCGCGAAGTTCTCCAAGTGTGCGTTCTGGCTGGACAGCGTCGGATTCTTGGGTCACGTGGTTACGAGAGACGGCATTTGTGTGGACCCGAAGAAGATTGAGGCTGTTCAGCAGTGGCCCGACCTACATCGGTTACTGAGATCCGTAGTTTTCTAGGCTTGGCGGGCTACTACAGGCGTTTTGTTCAGGACTTCTCCCGTATAGCTGCACCGTTGACCAGTTTGACCCGGAAGGGAGTTCCTTTCGTTTGGACAGAGGAGTGCGAGCACAGTTTTCAGCAGCTACGGACATGTTTGACTACGGCGCCGGTATTATCTTTACCTTCGGGATCAGGCGGATTTGTTGTTTACTGTGATGCTTCGCGAGTGGGATTAGGATGCGTTTTGTTGCAGCATGGCCGGGTGATCGCTTACGCTTCTCGGCAGTTGAAGAAGCATGAACAGAACTACCCCACTCATGATTTGGAGATGGCTGCAGTGGTCTTTGCACTGAAGATTTGGCGACATTACCTTTACGGCGAGTCGTGTCAGATATTCACCGATCACAAGAGCTTAAAGTACATATTTCAGCAGCGAGACCTGAACCTCAGACAGCGTCGTTGGATGGAGTTGGTGAAAGACTACAACTGCGAGATCTTATATCATCCAGGCAAGGCGAATGTGGTGGCAGATGCGTTGAGTAGGAGGCCCGGGGGTAGTCTATCCTTTTTGCGCGCAGTGCAGAGGCAGTCGTCAGCTGATTGGCAGATGTTATGCGACAGCCGAGTTGAGTTCGAGTTCACTCAGACAGGGGGACAGCTCGCGCATGTTCGTGCACGCCCACAGTTGCTTGACCGTATATATGAGGCACAGCGCAGTGACAACCGTTGCTCAGAGATCATGGCACAGATGGGACAGGGCAGATTTTCCGAGTTCGTGGTTGACGATCAGGGGATTTTACGATATGGATCTAGACTGTGCGTACCAGATGCTGATGGATTACGGCGCGACATTCTCGAGGTGGCACACCGATCAGTGTATAGTGTCCACCCCGGTTCCACCAAGATGTACCATGATATGAGAGAGACCTACTGGTGGGACGGGATGAAGAGGGACATTGCGGAGTTCGTTTCGAGATGCCTGACTTGTCAGCAAGTCAAGGCCGAGCACCAGAGGCCCGCAGGAGAGCTACAGCCGTTACCCATTCCAGAGTAGAAATGGGAGCAGATTTCGATGGATTTCGTTGTGGGTCTGCCCAGGACCAGTCGAGGGTACGACTCCATCTAGGTGATCGTGGATAGGTTGACGAAAGCGGCTCACTTCCTTCCAGTGAAGACGACTTTCAGCTTCGCTCAGTATGCTCAGCTCTATATTGACGAGATCGTGCGACTACATGGCGTACCGACTTGTATCGTGTCAAATAGAGGCACTCAGTTCACCAGCCGACTTTGGCAGAGACTTCAGGAGGCTTTGGGCACTCGTTTGAGCTTCAGCACAGCGTTTCATCCGCAGACAGACGGACAGTCAGAGCGGACCATTCAGACTCTCGAGGACATGCTCAGAGCGTGCGTTTTAGACTTTGGTGGTAGCTGGGATCGTCATTTACCTCTAGTGGAGTTCTCCTACAACAACAGCTTCCAGGATACTATTCAGATGGCACCTTTCGAGGCATTGTATGGGAGGAGATGCAGATCGCCCGTTTGTTGGACAGAGCTCAGTGAGAGCAGCATTTTGGGGCCGCAGCTCGTTGAGGAGACGACATCGAAGATACAGTTGATCCGAGACCGGATGAGAGCGGCTCAGAGCAGATAGAAATCCTATGCAGACAGGCGCCGTCGCAGATTAGAGTTCGCAGTTGGCGACCATGTTTTTCTGAGGGTCTCTCCGATGAAGGGCGTGATGCGTTTTGGGCGAAAGGGGAAGCTTAGCCCTAGATTCGTAGGTCCCTTCGAGATCCTTGAGCGTGTCGGCGCTGTTGCTTATCGTTTGGCTCTTCCACCCAGCTTTCCCGATGTTCACCCCGTTTTTCATGTTTCGATGCTCCGCAAGTACCTTCACGACCCTTCGCATGCGATTCAGCACCCGACAGTCCAGCTAGAGCGCGACCTTTCTTTTGCAGAGCAGCCGGTGGCCATCCTGGATCGGCAGGTGAAGAAGTTAAGGTCGAAGATTATACCAACCGTCAAGGTCCTTTGGCGTAGCCCGAGCAGCGAGGAGGTTACCTAGGAGACCGAGGGCGAGATGAGAAAGAAATATCCCCATCTCTTCGAAGGTACGCGTAGCTATTTTTTTTTTTTTGAAATTCGGGGACCGAATTTCTTTAAGGGGGGAAGATTGTAGCGACTTGAAAAGTCGTTTTGGTGTTTTCTTGAAATTCGGTGAAAATTCGGTATTTTTCCGAAAACCGTCTTTCTTGTTATTTTGCAGTTTTGGGCTAATTATACTTAAAATGGATAGGTAATTGCTTGTTTTTAGTAGCTAATGAGTTAATTATGAAATTCTGGTCGTTTAAAAATTTTCCCTAATTTTTCATTTTTTTATATTATTTTAAGCCGGTAAGAAAATACATTAAATTAGCGATAAATACAAATTTTTCCGGGCTAATTTTAATCTCTAAAATTATGATAATTATAATCTAGTGATAACATAAATTTTTAGTAATTTATTTTGATTTTTAACAAATTTTTATGTTATGAAACGAATTTATTGAATTTTGGGCTAAAACTTGCAATTTTTGAGTTGTAGGGGGCCTTTTTGCATAAAATTTCTTTTGTAAAACCCCTCTCTCTTTTCCCTCAGCCCTAGGACAGCCCCACCTTGTCCAAGACCAGAAATTTCTGACCTCATTTCTTGAGTTGCTTTCTTGAGTTGATTTTGATAGTTTATGGTTTTATTTTAATTAAAATGAATAAAGTATGATACATTGACTTTGTGGACTTGACCCATGACCTTCCCCACTTGCCCACACCATCCCCACTCCTCCTTTCAGCTGAGAATCCCTGCAGGAAACAGCCCCCAAATTTCCCCCTCTCATTTCCTTCTAAACTCATCAAATTCCAACTCAAAATCCTTACAAATCCACAAATTTCTTCACAAAACCAAAACAAATCCTTATGCTATCCTTTCCTTAGCCATTCTAGCTTGGATCTTGGTGCTTGAGGCCATCAATTGGAGCAAAATTTTCTTGCTTGATCCATAGATCAAGAGGTATAAATTCCATCAAAGTTACTTTCTTTTGCTAAATTCCTTTAATTGTATGGTTTAGTGTTTAAAAGCTTAGCTAATTCCTAATCTAGTTATAAAAGAATAGTTGTAATAAACTAGGGTTTTGAACCATGATGGTTAATTAAGTTGTTTTATAGTTAATCTAGTTGTTAATGAACTAATCTATATGGTTACCTTGTTATGTAGTCTTCTAATTGTGTTAATTTAGTTAACTTTAAAAGTTCGATTTTAGTTGTAATTGTCGTTTTAGGAATTTCAAGAGAGGGTTAGTGTATGGAATTGAGTTGTGAAGCTTGATTAGTGAGTTGATTAAGGTTTAGAAAACATTATTTAGTTGATTGAACCTAATTTGTTATCTAGTATTTTGCTAACCTAAATCTAAGAGGTGAACTTGCTAATTGGGTTTGAAATTAGTGTTAATTAAGTTTTTCAAGTATGGATTTTGATTTGCAATTGCTTTTGAGAAAATTCAAGAAATGGTTGTTATGGAAAATAGGATTGGAATCATTGCTATTGTGTTGTAATTAGTGTTTGTAGATTGCTTGTAGCGTGCTTGGGTGATTATGCTATTGTAGTCGTTTTGTCGCAAATCGGCGACGTTGCACCGATTTTTGGAATGTATCTGCTTACTAGATTTTTATATAAATTATGTGATGGATTATTTTCGACATCTTGATGATTGTAATGGCTTGTCCTACGACTTTTAGGATGCGTGAGTGCGGATTTTTGGGTAGTCGGGTTTTAGTTTTTGCCGGGCTGCCAAATCGGCGTTTTTTTGGCAATTTTTGCGATTTTCGCGTGTGTCCGCGCACTTTGTGCACGTTGTACCTAGCTAGCGAACCTTAGTAGTTTCGTTGGGGTTTTGCGTCGTTCTTGATATGTAACCTTATATTTGGTATTGATGTAAATTCCAGGTTCGGTCGCGGAAACGTCAGACGCGGCGCGAAAGGGAAAGGCGGTGATTGGACATAGCTAGCCAGGGATCCCGGTGAGTAGATTTAACATCTAAGGGGGACGATCGTTTGGATGGCGCAAGTTGCCCGATAGATTTAGTAAACTGAAAAATAGTAAACTGGATAACCACTTGTGACATTAGAATAATATTACTGGCATGATAATTGCTGCAATTAGATCAATATGTTATACCCATATACGCAAACTCAATTGTAGGACACATGCACCATTACCAGGTTTTATATGCAGCACGAGCACTATTCATGCTTACACACACACCCTGGTAATTGCCATGCCACCACACTAGATAACATTTAAATTTAAACCTTTTACTAATTGATGCTTAAACTGGTGCTATTGCCTTTAATTCCTTAAAGTGAAACCGTAGTATTGCTATTCATGTGCATGTACTTCATCATATTAATTGTTCATGCTTAATACATTAATCACACATCGCAACTTGACTATTGATATCATACGCATTCATTATCATTGATATATGCACTTATGAGGATTTCTTGAGATTTTATGATATTGCTGGATTTCGGGGGAAAGCCGCAAAATTTCTAAACTTATTATATTTTTTTAAAATATGTAAATTGCGGTTTTCTAGTGATGTAAGTGTCGTCCACCATGAGTTTGCTGTGGATTTGGAAATCCGTGTCGAGGAGTGGAGGAACCGGCACAGGTACATGGTGGGCCCGGTAAGGTACCCCGGGGCAAGAGGAATGTGGTGATGACGTTGAGCCTGGCAGGGGACGGATTACCTACCGGTGACTGTTTGGGACGGCGGATATCCAGAGGATACCGACCGTGGCCGCTAGATGATGAGATATTGATATTTGAGATGGGTCAGCCGGACGGCTGAGGCCAGAGATACATTTATGAGATTTGAGACAGCTTTTGGGTGTCGTTGCTGGACACCGATTTTCGTCGATTCATTGACATTATGCTGGCATTCTAAAAGAGTTTCAAAAACAAAAAGAGATAAAATATTTCTTATATATACCTATTGAGACCTCAGATTTTCATGTTGCATACATATTAGCACACTGATATGGTACACACACCTGCTAGTGCATCCAGTCATACCTGTATTTTAGATGCTAGGATGCTTGTGTGCATGCATACGATAGCCTTTGCAGATGTTATTTATTACTCACGAGTTGGCAACTCACCCCCGTTGTGCCACAGTCTTTTGCAGGTCCGCTCCGTCAGTTCAGTAGCGGCGGGCGCACTTGTTCTTTTGCCTGCTTTGCTTGGGCTCGAGATTTGCTCATAGGTGGGTTATGTTATTATTTTGTACCACCTTGTATATTCTTGTATCTAGTGTACTCCATCTACTGTTTCTATCAGATTTATTATATATTGACCTAGAGATGAGACTGTGAGGTTTGTGGATTTTATGCTGTATTTTGGGGTCGAGCTCACTTGAGCCGACATGCTACTTTTTCATGCTTCCTTATGCTTTATTATGCTTGTTGTCATTTATATTGCGTGGGATTTGTGACCGCCTTATGGCGAAGAGCTAGCTCCCGCTTGGGGATGCCTTATTTGTTGGTTTTACATATATTCTTGTTGTACCCTTTTTGGGGGCCAGTATTTACAAAGGAGACTCTGCCGAAATTTTCGGAAAAATTAGTATTGTTTTTAAAAGGGGTTTTATATGACTTATTTGATAAACTTGCTTTCAAATGTTGGGTTTTCTTCACTCTTTTGCTTAATTGATTTTGTTCTCTGGGCTTTTGGCTTACTTATTTTACGGACGCCTTTAGACGTTTTGTAAACTTAAGTGCCAGTCACGTTCCGTACCCTGCGGGTCGTGACAACCACGATCGGTTATACTTTGGTCGTCACACAGTAGTTTCTCCACATATGACTTGGACATTATATCAGACATAATGGTTACTAGATCTATGGTTTTAGATCTAGATTTGGGTGGTTTCCCAATCAGGGTACTTCGACAACATTCTAAGAGTATTTAGAATGGACGACTCCTGGCACGGTAGTGTACCTGCAGGTGATGGAGTCACCCTCTCTAAAGGTGTCTTATAGACTAAAGTAGAGAGGGATGTGCATGATTGGCAGATCACTTGCTTAGGCAATTAAGTCAATCATGTGATGTCAAGTACCACACCAGATGTTGTTCTTGCACTAGATGCAATAAGTTGACATTGATCCAATCCTGGAGAAACAGTCGGAAGCAGTCTTAGAACATAAGTGGATGTTCTAGGGATATGATAACGATAGCCTCATTTGGGAGACAGTTATCATTCCAGGCTTCCAAGGTGACATGGACGACAAGGAGGTTGTCAGAGTTATAGTTTTCCCTCTGATGAGGGGCAGTATTTTGGACAGGTGATCCAAGGAAATACTGAGGGTGGCATGGCGCAGGATACTGATTAAGTTCAGTTGACGATACAGTCTAAGAAGTTTGGATTTGGAGTTCATTTATGAGCTCGGTCCCATCAGATATCCAGACACTCTAAGACAGGTATTGCTCATTTCGGGAGATGGCTTTCTCCGCGAACTTGAGATATAGGGAGACATAGAAAGAAACTTCAGAGCGGATCCACTCGCTGAGGCTATTCCTTGAACGCAATAGTTTCGCAAACAGGATTTGTGAGACTGACTAGTAGAGGAGTTGGGTGTTCGGTATCACACGGGCTGTGAGTATGCGACATCGCAATAATTAGCCTTGAGTGCAAGTGGGAGATTGTTGGAGATAGTGCCCTCAGAGTCAATTATTGGATCACAGGCACGTGATTGCAATGATTGAGGGAGGACCTATCCCGGTAGAACAGTCTTACTCGAGATGATAGTTTGCTATCTGGTTTACCTTTATCATCGTGTACTGCTTTAGGTGACCTGACAGGTCGCTATTGCACGTTGATAGAGCCCCTAGGATTCTTGCTTGACGACCAGCACTATGAGGGCGATCATATACGTGAGAGCTGGGGTCTACAAGCACATCCTTAAATGGTCCCTAGTCGTGGGAGTTTCGAGACAGGGCATCGATTCTCCAGAGTAGACTAGTGTATACAGTCGAGACCCCGACGAGGGGCGATGGCCGGTCTCACAGGCCACTGGTGTCAGTTGGTTCACCTAAGATGTATACAGGTGCTCATTGGGTTATGAGTACACCGGACAGGACTCGCCGGGAACATGCTAGTTGGTCTTATACCTGACGTCAGATAGCAGTTCCCAGGTGACATGTGTACAGGTTAGTTCATCGACCTGGGGATCGTCATTTGTCTTGTGTGAGTTCCTACTGTGCTTTGATTACTACCCTACCACGGCTCAAAGGAGTCGTGCAAACAGGTTTTAGTTGGGTACAGTCCCGAGCCACATGGAGGCAGTGAGCGGATCTTCGGGGGTTTCGTCTCTCCCGGTATTGGGGGTGAGGTCGCGCTGTGTCTAGGAGAGCCATTACACGAAGTCCTTGGCCAAGGCAGGAGATTTACTGGTAGGTATTCTAGTAGTATCTCAGGGTGTTCTGGGCTACACTCCGACACGACTTGTACCGCTTTTGGGGGTCTGACTTTTACCCACCCCCTAGGCCCGACATGCGATGCTCATAGACGAACGGACCGGACTGTACGGATATTGTCACTGACAGGCTCAGTAGGGTGTCAGGATGAGTTCGCTCATCGACGTCCCTTTTAGTCAATAGCTGGTGGCCCGTTACGTATTGGCTTATACCTCTGACGTGCTAGTGGTTAAATCCACAGCCATAGTATTGACGAGTCTTTAGAGTCCGCCACACTTCCAGTTACTCAGCTTTCGGGCGAAACGCTGTAGAGGCCGTATGGAGATATGGCAGGATTCGATCAGATACGTGCGGTATTGCACGGATCATGATCGGACGGTTTTTACTAGCCGGCTTTGGCTTAAGCCGGATCTTAGTATTTGATAGTGTAGTTTTGTCTCTTTACATTTGTATCCGGTCGGAATACAGATGCGGGTGTGTATGCTCAGTATGAGGGTTTTCCTGTAATTTATTACGGGACCAGTTTTCTGGAGTTGCCAGTTTGCATTCCGTTCCGGCCGGTTTTCTCTTTTTCCTTCCCGGTCGGACTTTTCGTTGGAGGGTGTTAATTGCAAGTTTGCAATTAACACTTTGTGGAGGGGTTTATTGCATAAGGATTGATATGATTGCATCTTTGCTCCATGATGCATTTATTATGACATGTGTAGGTATGGGTTTGTGTTTTTGTGTTGGAAATTGGATTGGGTATGGCCGGCCACAGTTTTGGGCATGGAGTGGGGTTTTATTGTGAATGGATTAATTCATTTCATGCATTTTTAGTGGGCCCTCTCTTTGTGTGCTGTGAAGGGTTTTAATTTCTTTTTGCATGAGATTAATTGATACACTCTTCACACTTATTCCCAGGGAGCTTGCTTAATTATTTTCCAGTGAGCACAATATACATGAGCTGGCTTCATTTCATTATTTTCCAGTGAGCTTTCTCAGTAGTGGCCGAGCTCAATCTTTGATGGAGGCTCCATTTTCATTTCCTTTGCATGCTCAATTTCTCCATCGTGGCAACTCCTCATAAACCCCAAAGAGACCCGCTTGCTACACTATTCTACAGCAAATCTTGGGCATGTCAACTTGCCAGCTTCATACCCGAGTTGCCTCGGTATAGAGGTGGGAGCCCGTAAAAGAATCCGGCTACGTGGTGCCCTTCCGACGACGGGGAGGAGACCGGACATTCCGCGGGAGATCGGGACGACGACGAGAAGACCGGAGGACTCGGATCACTCGGTACATCTCTTCCCTTTCTTCTTGTTAGCTAGACTAGTTTAATGGTTACGATCCGGGTGTTTAGTGCGCGGTGGTGCCGGTTTGCAAAGTCCGCAAAAATTAAAGTTTATCACCGCTTCCGCATTCCGGCGTCGGATTGACGGCCGGGGCGCCGCTGTGCACTTACAAATGCGGATGCAAGTTTTGTGATTTTCGGGGCCTAGGAAGGGTAATGAAATCCCCACCTAATTTGGATTTGGCCGTGCCCCTTAATTTCCGTATTTAGAATGCAAACAACCAAGAAATCAAAATCACGCACAAATTTAATTTTGCTTTTGCGGCGCTACGATTATTTGCAAAGAAACCTGCAGAAAATTGTTAGTTGGAGCTAAAAGAGGAGAGAGGAGAAGGTAAGAAGTCACCTGAAGCAAAAATTGCACAGAGAACCCTCCAAGGGGCCGCGGTTCCGCCGCAATTGCTCCCTTATGCCGCGCTTCCGCGGTTGAAGTGTGGGAACACTGTACCAAAATTCACCAGGGAGTTTCTGTAGACTCCCTCTGCTCTCTGATATTTTCCAAAAATTTTCTTCAATTTCCAAACAGCTCCAGATTCCCTTGCAATGAACCACAACAAATCGTTTAGGGTTTGCATGAATTTTGATTTTAAAATAACAATGGAATAATTCTTTCAATTCAAACTATAATATGAAACGAATTAGCGCGCGATCCCCGGCAGCGGTGCCATTTTGATTTTCATAATTTTCCGATTGTGTGTATAGAAAATAGAAAAGAATAAGTTTCTTTGTGTCGGTATTTAGAAAAATTGTAAAGAAATCACAACCAAAAATTATATTTGACCGCAATCAACTACGGTGTCAGTTGTAGATCGTAAGCGAGTGCGGATCGTCCACAGGGATTGTGCGATTCGTTTCTATGTTTAATTTGTTTGAATCGAAAAGTTAATTGAAAAGAAAAGAAAACATGATTCAAGAATTTATCGATTGATTCAGGTGTCATGATGTTTAATCAAGAATCAAGAAACTGATAAACAAATCAAGAATCGGTGTTTTGATAATATTTCCAACCAAAATGTCAAGAATCTAAATGAGGCTCGTAGGAATCGATCGGATCTATAGACGTGATGTAATTTCAAGCTTTCGTGTTCTTGTCCTTCGAAGGATTGATACTAGATCGATGATGATCGACGAGAGTTAGGGCTTTCTTGATGAAACTAGGGTTTCATCGTTTAACCCTTGTTCTTTCGTAGATATCATTCACATTCTAGCCTCTAACAATTTCAAGAAACGATCGTAACTTCCCAATCTCGAGCAATATCAATCAAGAAAGCATCGCAACGAATTGGGTTGTCGGTTCTTGAACTTGCTAGGGTTTACAAAACTCGTAGGATTCAAGAATCGATTTAAGATATATTACATCATCATTCTATTGATCGTCTCGACTCCTCGACGAGCGGAGTATTACTCAAACATCATCACACAGAAAGTATTCAAGAATTGAAAAGATATCATGATGCGAGATTTTAAAGAAAACAAGATAAAAGAATATCACATTTTATTTATATCAACAATTTGATTACAGTCGCTCAAGAACTACAAGAGGAAGAACTAAATTGTCGATCTGGCGTCGCTCGGCTCCGTGAGTCGCGGATCGGCTTTGACCACTTGCTCTGTTGAAGATCGGCTTCGCTCATAAAAGGTTGCAAGGCTTCTTGCTTGATGGGTACTCGGGATCTTGGCTTTTGATTGGAATTAGGGTTAGGGTTTCACACAAGCCCTCTCACTAGACTTGTGGAAGAAGAAGATGAAGAAGGAGATAGAATGGATCTAAATTGGCTAAAATGAATTAGACAAGGATCAAGTCTCATTTACAAGTGAGCCTAGGGTCTTATTTATAGATCACCCAAACCCTAGGTCTAGGATTGAAATTGTAGTTCCCTCCAAAAGTTTGTTGAGTCTTCTAGAAGGTAGTTTGTTAGGAGCTAGCTTCGGCTTTAAGCTAGGATTAATTAAGCTTGGAAAGCCTAGTTTGCTGATCTGGCAGAAACCCCTGGAGTCTTCTGGAACTTGAGGTATATTTCTGTACTGTAGGGACATAGGGAAGCATTTTGGACCAAAATTGAGTGTCTGATTCCTTGGACCTACCGCGGATCCGCGGCGCAAGCAAGCTCTTGCCGCGGATCCGCGGTGCTTTGTAGGGCTTGGGCTTTGGGCCTTCTTCTGTGGTCTTGAGATGCCATTTTGAGCTTAATCTGATGTGTTGAATTGTATTTGCCCTTTTGTATTGATACCAGATCTGAAGTCATTGAATTGGCGTAATATTTGAGCGGTATAAATTTGAGCGAGCTTCTCATTTTCCTGCACAGACTTCGAAACACGGGTTGCAATATATAGAAATACTGCCATGCCATGAAATGCAGTCAATTTCCCTAGAAATGCCGGTTTTAAGGTCTAATACATGTAATCTGGTATTTTGCGACAGTTTTGCTAATATGTGAAATATGAATACCGTACACTTCTAAATGAATGCAAATGATGAGGAAATTGCCGGCTAAAATATGCAATATTTTCGACTAATCAAGTATCAACGCAATAGAATTTTCTAGTTTATCCAGCGTCATAACCTTCAGTGTTTTAGCACACAACTCCCTGAAAAGACAACATAGGTCGTTGATTACTAGACCAACCGAGTCGGGGAGAGAAGTCCTGAGGGCTAATGGAAGAAGGTGCTCCACGATAACATGGTGATCATGACTTTTCAGCCCATCAATCTTGCCCTTCACAATTTTTATTTTCTTGCTGAATGATCCTGAGAAACCTGTGGAGACTTTCAAATCATGCAACACCTGCAGGAATATTTTCTTCTCTGGTTGTGACATATGATAAGCGGCATTGGAAAGTACAAACTTGCCCGATTTACCCGCTACCGGTCTAGGGTGCAATTCACTTCTTATTCCCCACTCTTGTAAATCCATCCGAGCATTCATGTTGTCTTTCGATTTCCCGTCTTTACAAAGAAGCAAGTTAAGTATGTGCTCTGATACTCCCTTCTCTATATGCATGACTTCCAGACAATGACGCACTGAATTTGTAGACCAGTACGGAAGCTCGAAGAAAATGCTTAACTTGTTCCAATATTGTGGTTTGACCTGATTCGTCGGATCCATCCCGAAGGTCACGTTATTGTAACCATCCCATTTAGCAGTCACGTACTCTTCGGACAATAGGGATGGAGGTCCAAGAAGCTCCTGATGACCATCAAAGTGAACCGTGTCTAACCTATAGGGGTGGTCTGGAGGCCGGAAACGTCGATGGCCGCAATAACAAACCTTCCTGCTAAAATTCAAGAATTTCGATATTGTGTGTTCATGGCAATGAGGACATGCTTTGTGACCATGTACGGACCAACCTGATAGCAAAAGTCATTAATTGTCCACATTAAAGCCGCACGCAGTATGAAGGTTGTATTTGTGTTTGCATCATATGTCTCTACACCATCAATGAACAAAGAATTCAACTCCTCGATCCGAGGTCGGAGATAGACGTCGATATTGTTCCCTGGTGAGTTTGGTCCGTCGATAAGAAGAGCCATCATAAAGTATGATTGGTCCATAGCCAACCAAGGCGACAGATTATAAATTATAATTACAACGGGCCATGTGCTGTGACTTCCAGCCATATAGTTGAATGGGCAGAAGCCATCAGTAGCCAGTCCGAGCCGGACATTGCGAGGATCACTACTGAATATTGCGTGCCTCCTATCAAAATCCTTCCATGCCGGTGAATCTCTTGGATGGCTCATTTTTCCATCTTCACTTTGAGGAGCACGGTGATGCTAAATCATTGCCTCGGCTGTTTTCTTGCACCTGAATAGCCTCTGTAGCCTCTGTGTTATGGGAATGTATCGTGCTATCATCACAGGTATTTCAGGCTTCTTATCATAATCTTTCGGCTTATACCTGGCCTCTCCGCATGTTGGACACTCTTTCAAATCTGAATTCTCTTTCCGGTACAACGCGCAATTTTTAGGACATGCTTGAATCTTCTCGCACTTTAGACCCAAATCAGACATCATCTTCTGGGCTCCGTACCAGCTGTCGGGAACATTATTTCCTTGAGGCATAGAATCTTTCAAGAACGAAAGAAGTATTGTGAATGACTTGTTGCTCTATCCATTTAGGCACTTAATCTGGAAAAGTTGGACGAACCATGAGAGCGTGGAATACTTCGCATTCTCATAAATTGGTTTTCTAGCATCATTCATGAAATTTTCATATTTATCCGCACGCGGTCCTTGACCGGAAGGATTGTCATCTTCGGTACGAATAGATTCACCTAGATTCACCTAGGGCAGTCTCTACCATATCCTCCATTTCTTTTGATGGAAATACACTACCGTCTTCTTCTTCTGCCGCATTACCAAATTCTTCTTCTTCTCCTGCCGCATTATCATGTTCTCCTTCTTCTTCTGCCGCAGTACTGCATTCTTCTCCTTTCCCGTGATATTTCCAAGTTGTATAAAGTCTAGTAAATCCATGTTTTACAATATGAAGCTCTGCCAATTCTACCTTCTGCCAATACTTATTGCCACATCTATCGCACGGACAGAGAATCTTCTCTATTATGATCTTATTATGTGCGCGTGCAAATTCAATGAAAGTAGCAACTCCTGCGACAAACTTAGGTTGCATACGTTATTGCCAATCCACATACATCCAGTCCTTAACTCTGACGTACTCATGGGCCATGTTAGACTGTATAACATATAAATTGTAGGTTATGGTGACTATATTGAGATATATAAGAACGGGATAGTTACTGACAAAGGAGAAAATCCATGTATATGCTTTGTGTGTGCGTTTGTCGTTGAAAAGAATAAATTATCGAACGTATGTTAACCGATAGACGGGGACTAAGTGGCGCTTTTAGTTTTATATATGAGTATCGATGAGAATATGAAGGTTTCATATTATCATATATTGGTTTTAACTTGAACATCTCGACTCACTCTCTAATTATGCGTTTGTTGTGTATTCTTGATGTATGTGTGTGTTCCGGCTGTCAGGGGTAGGCTTCTATCCCATTAAGAATATATAGAGCGAACACCCATCACTTGTGCTTTCAACCGATTCGAGTAAATTTCGGCAGCACCTCCCCGTTGTTCTCCGAGTACACTGTAATAGAATAGATAATCATTTCAAAGCTGTGAAACAACGTTGAAATGAACATCTAATCTATCTTTGTACACGGAGAACCAGCGGAAATGTACCGACGAAATATCTCGAAACGGATGAAAACACAAGTGAATGAAGGCGTTTGCTTTATATATTCTTAACTTGTCCACACGGGACAAATCTATGGGTTACTATACGATTGAATTTTCTCGTCGCGTAGACTATACGACAGTTGTTAGTATCGAGCTATACTGTCCGATATTTAACAACCTTCGTATAGTTCTATGTCACGACGAGCATCGCACGTATGTTAACCGATAGACGGGGACTAAGTGGCGCTTTTAGTTTCATATATGAGTATCGATGAGAATATGAAGGTTTCATATTATCATATATTGGTTTTAACTTGAACATCTCGAATCACCCTCTAATTATACGTTTGTTGTGTATTCTTATTGTATGTGTGTGTTCCGGCTGTCGGGGTAGGCTTCTATCCTATTAAGAATATATAGAGCGAACACCCATCACTTGTGCTTTCAATCGTTTCGAGTAAATTTCGGCAGCACCTCCCCGCTGTTCTCTGAGTACACTGTAATAGAATAGATAATCATTTCAAAGCTGTGAAACAACGTTGAAATGAACATCTAATCTATCTTTGTACATGGAGAACCAGCGGAAAGGTACCGACGAAATATCTCGAAAAGGATGAAAACACAAGTGAATGAAGGCGTTTGCTTTATACATTCTTAACTTGTCCACACGGGAAAAATCTATGGGTTACCATACGATTGAATTTTCTCGTCGCGTAGACTATACGACGGTTATTAGTATCGAGCTATACTGTCCGATATTTAACAACCTTCGTATAGTTCTATGTCACGACGAGCATTGCACGTATGTTAACCGATAGACGGGGACTAAGTGGCGCTTTTAGTTTCATATATGAGTATCGATGAGAATATGAAGGTTTCATATTATCACATATTGGTTTTAACTTGAACATCTCGAATCACTCTCTAATTATGCGTTTGTTGTGTATTCCTGTTGTATGTGTGTGTTCCGGCTGTCGGGGGTAGGCTTCTATCCCATTAAGAATGTATAGAGCGAACACCCATCACTTGTGCTTTTAACCGTTTCGAGTAAATTTCGGCAGCACCTCCCCGCTGTTCTCCGAGTACACTGTAATAGAATAGATAATCATTTCAAAGCTGTGAAATAACGTTGAAATGAACATCTAATCTATCTTTATACACGGAGAACCAACGGAAAGGTACCGACAAAATATCTCGAATCGGATGAAAACACAAGTGAATGAAGGCGTTTGCTTTATACATTCTTAACTTGTCCACACGGGACAAATCTATCGGTTACCATACGATTGAATTTTCTCGTCGCGTAGACTATACGACGGTTGTTAGTATCAAGCTATATTGTCCGATATTTAACAACCTTCGTATAGTTCTATGTCACGACGAGTATCGCACGTATGTTAACAGATAGACGGGGACTAAGTGGCACTTTTAGTTTCATATATGAGTATCGATGAGAATATGAAGGTTTCATATTATCATCGAGTATCATATATTGGTTTTAACTTGAACATCTCGAATCACTCTCTAATGATGCGTTTGTGTGTATTCTTGTTGTATGTGTAACATGATTTTAAACCATTGAAATCAAGATTGATAGAACTGATCATCCTACATTGCAATGGCATTCATCAACCAAAAACTATTATTGCAATGGTATTCATCTATAACAATCAACAATTAAAACTACAAATGTAGGATACTGATATCATAAAGCGTTATATGCAACATATGAATTCACATGACTGAAACATGCATCAAAAAAACTTGTTCATCCAAAAGAGAGGCCACTGTCAACAAATATAGACAAATACGTCATAAAAATAGTAACTAATTAACAAGCTGATTAGCATCTAGATCAAGAAAATGATAGAAAAAATAATTGACTATGATCTATAAAGACAAGTCTATTACCATGACTCTCGACTAACAAAGATGGCTTTTCGTCCTCGGTAGCTTGATAATTGGGATTTCATGGCGAATAAAAATATGCATATGCCGTTTGACCGGGAACTTCAATAGGAAACTCAATGAGGTCGGGTGTACTGAAGTATGCTTTGCATTTTGTTATATCAGGTGATGAAGCCGAAGCCCTAGCTAGCCCCAGCCCCACCCCAACCGAACCCTATCGAAGGTAAAGAACGTCCTTACACTTTCATATTTCTATTAATGATGCAAGTCTCCACCAAGTCAAATTCTTGCAATATCATTCTTTTTAGAGTATGTCGAATTTAATAGATAGAATTTTCAAAGTTGGGCAACCAAGAAAAAGTAACAAGGGATTTTACATACATGCCAAAGCTTTGATTATTTATTTATTTATTTTCCATTTCATATTAGTACTTTTATATATTTGATGATGGCAAGAAATACAAATTATATTAGAACATTGTACATACCTAATTTCCACTTGAAATCGGTTTTTTCTTTTATCAGTACTCGTTGACATATAGTAACAAACAATGTTTGATTAGAAGGACCCAAGATTTTCTCGATCAACAATAATTTTAGTAATCAAACTAGGCTAATATTGCTGGAAATTCCTCTCAGGATTGCTAAATTCAGCAAACCCCAACCCCAACCTAACCCTAGACCCAGCCCTAGCCCAGCCCCAGCCCCAAACTAACCCTAACCCCAGCCCCAGCCCCAGCTAAACCCCAACCCCAACCCTAACTCAAACCCTAACCCCAGCCCCAGCCCCTGCCCCAGCCCCAGCTGAACCCCAACCCTAACCCTAACCCCAACCCCAACCCCAACTGCAACCCCTACCGAACCCCAACTCCAACCGCAACCCCAGCCCCAGCCATGAACCCTAGCCCTAAATAATCAAAATTTTGTTTAGTTGAAGATTTACTAACCTGTGCGATGGATCGATCGGTGGCGACGACGAAACGGAGGCGATGATGAAAACGGCGACGAGGAAGAACGGTGACGAGAACGGCGGTGGCGACGACGAGAACGGCGGTGGCGACGACGAGAACGGCGGGAATGATTTGGGGATTTTGGGTCGCGCGCGATCGAGAGAGAGAGAAAGAGATAAGGGGCGTAGGCGATCTGTGCTATTTTAATTAAATCGCTATTTAGTTGCCCCTACGGATTTGTCCGTAGGTCCTTGGTTTGCGGCTCCGTAGAGGCAAACACCAAATTAAGAATTAATATTTTTATCTTGAACGTCTTGGACCGTAGGGGCAACCTTATAGCCCTATGGCTTAATCCGTAGGGCCAACATAAATCTGCTCGTACGGATTTCAATATCCGTAGGGGCAACCCCCTATTGTAGTAGTGTGTGTGTGTGTACACACACACACACACACACATCTAGAAACCTACACACATTCACACACACACACACACACACACACACACACACGCGCGCGCTAAGTCAAGTGTATGTGTGTGTGCGTGTGTGTGTGTGTCTATATGAAACCTACGAATTCCCTCTAGGGAAAACATCCCTGGTTAAGTCTTTCTAGATCAGTCTAATCCAACCTAACGTCTTCAATGGTACCCTACTCGCCAAGAATCTAAGGTCACGTGTATGTAATATCCTTATTCTACGTTTGCGGGGGTGCTATATGCCATCCATCCGACTTCCCCCGTAGATATACATCTACTCACCTGGTCCTTGTCTGCCGAAGTCGATACCGCCATCCTCTTCTTCATCGTCCTAAGTCTACGTGAGGGGTACCTATAAGCAAACATATATAATATCGTAAACTGAAATCGCGGACAGAACCAAAACAGCGCACGAAACGCGCATAGGTTAAAACCTATGACCCATTCATGCAAAATGACCAAATTACCCTCGACATCGGCGTACAAACGCCGACTGATCGAGATAAAACACAAATGTACAAATCGTAGTTCCAAAACTCACTAATTATAATATACAATAGATTGCAACTCATCAAAAACTCAAAATAAATCAAATCGGTTTATTTCCGAAAACCTAGAAAGCGTCAATTAACCGTTTCACTTCAAAACTTGATGTTTAAACAAAACTAATAGCCATAATATTCACCAAATATCATAACTAGGATATATAAACCATTCCTATAATTTATCCTCATCAATTTGTATTGAATTAAAAATTCTAGTTTGCAAAAATATCAAATTTTAATACTTTTTAAAGAAAAATTCACAATTCAACAACTAAGCTAGATTTTGCATATTTTAAATTGTAAAACCACTCATGGAAACCTTAATTATGAACTAAAAATCCTAATTAGATTTTAATCCCACAATTAAATTAATTTCTAAAAACCTAGTTAGCAATTTAGCATAATTATCACAATTTTTACACTAACCATTAACAGCTAGTAACCAAATTAGGTTTTGCATTCAATTAACATGTTAGTCTACCCATTAAAACCATGAATTATTGATAAACATCATCACTAGAATTTTATCTCACCATTTTATATAAATTATAAAAACCTAGTTTGCAAAAAGGGCATATTTAGCAAAATTTCAAGTTTACAACTAGCACAAAATTAGCACTAAAATATGCTAGATTTAAGCAATTCATACAACAATTTCATTATAGGTTAAAGATTTATACCTCACATTCAAGAGATCAAATATGAAAATCATAGCCTCCAAAATACTAACTTTGCTCCAAGATCTATGCTAAATAGGCCAAAGAATAATGGGTAGGATTTAAATTAGGAATTTGTGGGGTTTTATTTGAATTTTTGATGAATTTTTGGATGATTTTTGAGAAGAATTGAAGTGGAGAAATTGGGGGGGGGGGGCTGCCCATGGTGAGGCCGGCCATGGCATGAGGAAAAAGAGAGAGAGAAAAAGATGTGAGGAGTTTTGTAGAAACTTCTCTAAATAATACATCTTTTAAGTCTTTTCATCAATTTCTTTATTTATTAAATTTTCTTTTCCAAAAATAATCCTAGAAAAATCAAGAACCATGGAAAGATTTTGAGAAAAATTTTTGCATATCACACACTTGTTTTAAATTGTCATGGTCCACTTTTGTAAAATTAATCCACTCCAATTTGTAATTTGCGCTATTTAATGTATAATTAAAAGCTTATGTAAATATTGAAAATTAATTAATTACGAAAAATATTTTAGTAAGCTAATAATTTATAAGTCACTAAATAAACACCATTTACTAGTAATTACATAGTTAAAATAGGCGTATTTAAATTTATATTGAAAAATAACTGTAGTTGAGTTTTACGAAAAATACGGTTTATTTTACCGATTATCAGAAAATTCACCTAAAGGATTTTATTTATTTAATTATTTATTTATTTATTTTTAAAACATTACAATCTTCCCCCCTTAAAGAAATTCGGTCCCCGAATTTAAATTAAAACTCCCCTCAAATACTAAAACGTTTAGCAAAACACTCAAATCGTCGGGGCTACGAAATCATCAGTACATAAAACACATCTCAGCACATTGCATGCGTATGAAAAACAAGTACATAACTCAAAATCAATACCCCGTTAAGCATAACGCAATCATCGGAGTTATGGTGAGAATACAATGTCAAGGTCCAATACGAAAACCAACATGATATCCATCATAACTATAACTTGGATATAGTACGCATCGTTATAAAATCATTCAACATCAGAAAAGAAATCCATGCAAAAACACCTAGGTACTGTTCTCAGAACAGTCCTGCTCGGTTACTACGCCAAAGTAAATATCATAAAAACATACTGCTCAAGATGAAATCAGCCTCAAATACAGCATACAAAAACACCGCGTGCGTCCGGTGCGCACGAAAATCGAAATCAAATATGGATGCTATGACTATGCACAGAAACGAAACTGAGTGCAGCGGGTGTGCACCAAAAACATCTGTCAAGTACAACAGGCTTGCACGACAACAATATCAGGTGCATCTAATCTGCACAAAACCCCGATTTAGTGCATCTGGTGTGCAAAAAATCGCATCAAGTACGCCAAGTGTGCGCAAGAATCTCAATCAAGTGCACATGGTGCATGGAAATATATACCGAATATCAAAGTCGAAATCACGGTACGAAAAGTGCATGAAAACTATGTCGAAGCATCCATCAAAATCATGTGCAACCCATATGCACGAACTGAAATCAATATCTCAAAATGTATAAAACCAAATCGAGTGCACTGGGTATGCACAAAGCAATATCAATACAACTGATATATGAAACACGAACAGAGTGTAATGAATGTACACATAGGAAATACCAATCATAGAACAAAATTCTCAAAATACCAAAATCCAAACAACGGAAATATGAAATTCAAATCACCAAATCGCAATCGTAAACACTATCGTCAATGTGCGCATTTTCTAATGTCGATTGATTCGGACTCATCTCCTCATAGCTGTGCTGACTGCGCTACAAACGGCTATGCTCATATCTAGAGTCTCCCACGTAATCTATCCCTTCACCTGATTTCCGAACTACGTTAAACTTTTCGATCGATTCATCAAAATCCCATAATTCCCCGATAGCTCAACACTCCAGTACAGTTTAAAAATATCCAGTACATGTCCCAGCATCCGCGGACCAGCCGTAGAAGGGAAAACCCAAGCCTCACTAATGGCACTGCGGAACTGCCGTAAACCCTAAGGTTCAAATGCGTTCTCATGGTCATTATGTCGAGTTAGGGTTTCATTCTTCTAGAGGGTCCATAGAAACACCTGCATGTTCTTCCGAATACCTTAAACTTGTGAAAATGGGTTTCTGACATTCGTTCGAACCTTTTAACTTCGTCTGAACGACATGTGAATACCCTTCGTCCGCACGCTAAACAGTGCCTCGATCCTCAAGAACAGACGATACCCTAACGGTCATCACATTCGAGCCGCAGCTCCCTCTGCCCGTGCGACCGTGGTAACAGAAACCACCATCCGATATCGACGAAGATAGATCAAAGGAACGAATAGAATACGGTGCAAAAAAATGTATATCCTAAAGCTTCTTAGGCAGAGTAGCGTATCGTAAGTATGCCGCGGATCATACCCACGGTACGTCACTCTACCTAAGTCACCTACTCCATCAACCAAGGTCAATCTAGACTTAGACAAGGGTTAAACCTAGCGCTCTGATACCAACTTTGTCACGACCCGAAGGTATAGAACGTGACTGGCACTTAAATTACGAAGCATCTATAGGCGCAACGTAATCTAAGTAAGCCGAAGCCCAGAAATCTAAACCATTTAAAAGAAGAAGTAAATGAAAACATGTTTAAAAGCACCATCAAATTTTTCAAAAATTTTGGCAGAGTCTCCTTCGTAAAAACTGGCCCCAAATGGGTACAAGCAAGAATATATATACTTATGCAATAAAAAGGCATCCCCAAACAGGAGCTAGCTCTACGCCAAAAGGCGAAAACAACCACACAATGCACTATAATATACAACGCCGAAGGGCGAGACTCAAAACTCAAAATAAAACCAAATCCACCAAAAACCATAATAATACAAGTGCAACACTAAGGTCGAAATAAAGACAACTAGTCTTCTAAATTTATCAAGTAATACAAGTCTGGTTGATGGTGTTTACTAGATACAAATGAAATAATAAAAGTACAACGGCGGTCCTGATACAAGTGAACCAACCTACCGAGCAAATCACCCTGAATGAAATGAAGTGCCAGCAAGCTGCCAAGAAAACCTGTACATCGAAACCTGTAAGAAAATTTGGCACAATGGGCGTGAGTTGCCAACTCGTGAGTATAAGACATCTGCGAGTAGAAATTGGACGCACGACGGTCTCCTAGGTCATAATAATATACTTAATATAACACTAGTCATCTAGTGGTGGCAGGGTAATAAACTATGCGCAAGTGCAATACTCAGTGCTCGTGTCAGTACCTCAAGTAGTAACATATCATGTGTATGAGTATGCATGAACCATGAATGTAAAACAATCAACCATGAAATCTGGATATATCTGTATAAGAAATCTTTAACTTGTATCATAGTAAAATTTGTATAGTAATCAGAAAACATCATCAATGAAATCCATGGAAATCCGTGTCAAGCATCGACACAAAACATGGAAATCTTAAAGTCTCAATATCTCATAGTCTCAATATCTCGGGTTCCGTCAGTTCGGATCGGCCCATATCATCAAATCTCACGAGAACGGTCGGTATCCTCCGGATATCCGTCGCGCCATACATCACCAGTAGGTAGTCTTCCCCTACCAGGCTCATCGTCTACAACTCGAGCTTCTTTCCTCGAGGTACTATACCGGGCCCACCATGTACCTGAGACGGTTCATCCACTCCTCGAATCGGGTCTCGAAATCCAACAGAAAACATGAAATCTCATGGTTGACGGCCCATACATCACGAGAAAACCGCAACATGTATTTTAAAATGAGAAGGGGGGAGAGAGAGAAGTTATTATATATATTCTTGCGGTTTTCCCCAAAATCCAGAAATCGAATAAAAAATCCAAATCCCAAAATCATGAGTAAGTAAATAATGAATATTGGCATAAGCCCCACAATACTGCATGATAATATGAATATGTGAATGCATGAAGTGTCTAAGTAATAAATGAAATGTCTAAACTAGCACATGAGGGTAATCACACAATATTATACCGGACTAGCATTTAGTTGATTATATCAATAAAAGATAATATGTTCTAAAGTATACGTGACATGGCAATTACCGATGATGATGTGTGTGAGCCGGCAAATAAGTGTACGTGGAACATGCGCATCATCGGTAATGGTGCTGGTGTCCTAATAGGCAGAGTTTCACATTAGCTAAAGAAACATATGTGTGAACATGCAATACGATGAATACAACATGAATATAACAGTGAAGGTGTAGTAAACACATAACTAGAAAATACCTACTGATTACGAGTCATACCGTTTGTTGTTTTAAAAAGCATGATTCATTAGTTTGAAAATAAGTATGACTCGAGCCTAAACTAAGATCTACCTAACCAACTAAGGAACTAACTAAACATACTAGTCGAAAGGTAAGAAGTATCCTCCTAAAGTCTGAGTCGATATCTCTAGTAGTCGGCGATCCAGCCTCAATAGCGTCACGTACATAGTACGACTTCCTCGAGTCAAGAGTGCGGATCAATCATCACATCTATGCCTCGTACGGTAAAATCCATCATACGGCTTCCCAAAATCGGGGTACAGGTCAACTATCACATATTTACATCAGCATTCGTATAGTATCATCGTCAAACAATATCATGATCAAGGGTACTGTGCTATAATCGCATACATCCCAATATCATCAAACATATATCATTGTCTGTGTAAATATACATCATCAAATGATCCTCAGAAATATCATGTCACATATATCATATCGTAATTAAGTCACATATTATAATCCGGATTCTATTCTAGAGTCTCGTACATTTCAATGTCATCATCACCTGTTATCGTTTAAGTATAAATATCCATTTTCTCATTTCCCAATGATATGCTAATATCATAGTACATTTCATATCATACTCGATCGTATATCTTTAACTCACGGCATCATGCCCAGTCATACCAACTCCTCCCCAGATATCTTATAACATCCTCAAATCACGTGTGTGTGTGTACATCTAGATCGTTTAAGTATAAATATCCATTTTCTCATTTCCCAATGATATGCTAATATTATAGTACATCTCATATCATACTCGATCGTATATCTTTAACTCATGGCATCATGCCCAGTCATACCAACTCCTCCCCAGATATCTTATAACATCCTCAAATCACGTGTGTGTGTGTGTACATCTAGAAACCTACACACATTCATATATATATATATATATATATATATATATATATATATATATATACATACATATACACCAAGTCAAGTGTATGTGTGTGTGCGTGTGTGTGTGTCTATATGAAACCTACGAATTCCCTCTAGGGCAAACATCCTCTGGTTAAGTCTTTCTAGATCAGTCTAATCCAACCTAACGTCTTCAATGGTGCCCTACTCGCCAAGAATCTAAGGTCACGTTCGACTTCCTAATAATAATATGTAATATCCTTATTCTACGTTTGCGGGGGTGCTATACGCCATCCACCCGACTTCCCCCGTAGATATACATCTACTAATCTGGTCCTTGTCTACCGAAGTCGATACCGCCATCTTCTTCTTCATTGTTCGAAATCCACATGAGGGGTACCTATAAGCAAACAAATAAATATCGTAAACTAAAATCGCGGACAGAACCAAAACAGCGCACGAAACGCGCATAGATTAAAACCTATGACCCGTTCATGCAAAATGACCAAATAACCCTCGACATCGGCGTACAAACGCCGATTGATCGAGATAAGACACAAACGTACAAATCTTAGTTCCAAAACTCACTAATTATAATATACAATAGATTGCAACTCATCGAAAACTCAAAATAAATCAAATCGGTTTATTTCCGAAAACCTAAAAAGCGTCAATTAACCGTTTCACTTCAAAACTTGATATTTAAACGAAACTAATGGCCATAATATTCACCAAATATCATAACTAGTATATATAAACCATTCCTATAATTTATCCTCATCAATTTGTATTGAATTAAAAATTCTAGTTTGCAAAAATATCAAATTTTAATATTTTTTAAAGAAAAATTCACAATTCAACAACTAAGCTAGATTTTGCATATTTTAAATTGTTAAACCACTCATGGAAACCTTAATTATACACTAAAAATCCTAATTAGATTTTAATCCCACAATTAAATTAATTTCTAAAAACCTAGTTAGCAATTTAGCATAATTATCACAATTTTTAAACTAACCATTAACAACTAGTAACCAAATTAGGTTTTACATTCAATTAACATGTTTGTCTACCCATTAAAACCATGAATCATTGATAAACATCATCACTAGAATTTTATCTCACCGTTTTATATAAATTATAAAAACCTAGTTTGCAAAAAGGGCATATTTAGCAAAATTTCAAGTTTACAACTAGCACAAAATTAGCACTAAAATATGCTAGATTTAAGCAATTCATACAACAATTTCATTATAGCTTAAAGATTTATACCTCACATTCAAGAGATCAAACATGAAAATCATAGCGTCCCAAATGCTAACTTTGCTCCAAGATCCATGCTAAATAGGCCAAAGAATAATGGGTAGGATTTAAATTAGGAATTTGTGGGTTTTTATTTGAAATTTTGATGAATTTTTGGATGATTTTTGAGAAGAATTGAAGTGGAGAAATGGGGGGGCTACCCATGGTGAGGCCGGCCATGGCATGGGGAAAAAGAGAGAGAGAGAAAAGGATGTGAGGAGTTGTGTAAAAACTTCTCCAAATAATACATCTTTTAATTCTTTTCATTAATTTCTTTATTTATTAAATTTTCTTTTCCAAAAATAATCCAAGAAAAATCTAGAAACATGGAGAGATTTTGAGAAAGAATTTTGCATATCACACACTTGTTTTAAATTGTCATGGTCCACTTTTGTAAAATTAACCCACTCCAATTTGTAATTTGCGCTATTTAATGTATAATTAAAAGCTTATATCAGTATTGAAAATTAATTAATTACGAAAAATATTTTAGTAAACCAATAATTTATAAGTCACTAAATAAACACCATTTACTAGTAATTATATAGTTAAAATAGGCGTATTTAAATTTATATTGAAAAATAACTGCAGTTGAGTTTTACGGAAAATACGGTTTATTTTACCGATTATCAGAAAATTCACCTAAAAGATTTTATTTATTTATTTATTTATTTTTAAAACGTTACATTAAAACTTCCAACAGGGGGACATTGTCGTCCGAACCGAGCTCTGCCTCCGAAGCCGCTACGACGTCCATCATCGGCTGCTTCAGCGACGCCTCCTGCAATGGCTTAGGGATGGCCCTGGCCATAGTAGCTGGCTTTAGAAGCTTTGATGCATCGCCACTTGGGATTGGCACTACACTTGCCTTAGACACACTTGCCTTAGACATCCCAAAAAAAACGCGGATAAGCAATAGATTACCCATGACCTCCTTCTGTCTTAAATGAGTGCGACGGTCCTTAGATTCTTGTCTAGATATTTTTTAGTAAATGAAGGCTAATGCAGATACTCGTTTTGTGATTTGCGGGGCTTAGGAAGGGTAATGAACTCCCTGCCTAATCTGAATTTGGTCTTTGCCCCTTAATTTCCGTATTAAAATATGCAAACAACCAAGATCAAGCACGCAACAATTTTTCTTTTTGCGGTGCTGCGAATTTTGCAAAGAACCCTGCATAAAATTGATATTGGACAAGATCGGAGAGGAGAGGAGAGTACAGAGAGCAAACCTGAGAAATTTAGCAATGTGAACACCCTAAACGTCGGCGGTTCTGCCGCAAAAACGCTCCTATAGCCGCGGTTCCGCGGTGGTAAGGAAGAATTAGGGTTTCAAAAATTTTCTGTGTCCTCTTGTACTCCTTTGGAATTTGTAGAACTTCTCTGAATCTTTATCACATTGCTACAATGATTCCAGATTCCCTCGCAAAAAATTCACAACTAATCGTTAAGCACTTGAAACGAATTTGATCTAAAAATTCTGATGGAATAATAATTTTTCAACTCAAATAACAAAAACGAACAAAATAGAACACATCCCCGGCAACGGCGCCATTTGATTGATCATCTTCGTGTGTATTTGGAAAAGTTTTAATCACATCCAAAGAAATTAAACCGCAATCAACTAACGGTGTCGATGTAGCGCGTTAATGAATACGAATCGTCCACTGAGATGCGTGAATTTTTTTGATCTTGCCTTAGATGAGTCGAAATGAAAATATAAAAAAAAATGCAAGAAAGTTGATTCAAGATTTGTGAATTGATTTTAAGAAACATAAAGAAAATAGATCTAGAATCAAGAATCAAGAAGATTTACAAATCAATTTAGTATCAAGATTTGTAGAATAGCTTGTAGGATTCGATCAAATTAGTAATAGTGATGAATCTAGAGATGACTAATCTTATCTATGGATAATTTGTAGCTAGATCGATGGCGATGAATGAAGATTAGGGATCTATTGAAAAAACTAGGGTTTCTCCTTCTCTATCCCTTATCTTTTTATTGATCATCATTCGGATCTAGCCTCTAGCAAAGAGATTCATCAATCGCTTGATCCCTAATTTGAAACAAGATTCGCAAGAATGTGATCTCGATCCAAATTAGGTCATTGATGATTTTTTTTCCTAAAGTTCACAAATCTCATAAGACTTAAGATTAGTATTAAGATTTTATTATCACTAAATCTACCTACTCTCTCGATTCCGTAACAAGCGGAGATTTATTCAAGCATCATGAAAATAAAAGATTCAAGATCTAGAAATTTCATACTGCAAGAATATAAAGAAAGCAAGAATTACAATTATCACCTTTATTGAATCGACGACTAGTTACACATTTCCTCAATTCGAGGTTATAAGATGTTGCTCTCGATCGCTCCCTTTGAAGAGATAACTAGATTCCGTCGAAACTCGCTCCGCTCGATCTCCATGAGACTTGGATCGTCATAGATCTCGCACTCTTTGATGAAGATTGGCTTTGCGAATAAAGAATCTATGGTTGCTTGCTTGATTTGCTTCTCAAAATGATCTTGATTTGGCTTTGGATTTGGATTTGGGCTAGGGTTTTGGATCAAGTTGTGTCACTCAATTTGTGTGTGAAATTATTGAACCCCCAATTAATTGAACTGATGAATAACCTCAACCCTAGATCTAGATCTCCTTTTAAATTCAAATTCAAATTTCCCTCCCAAAAGCTTGGTTGTTGGAGAGAGCCTTCTAAAATGAGTTTGTTAGAGAGAATATTCTAGAATGAGTTTGTTAGAGAGATTATTCTAGAATGAGATTGTTATATGCAGAGCCTTCTGGAAGAAGCCACGTGGTAATTGAGAGTCTTCTGGAAGCTAGGGTTGTTACAGGGAATATTCCAGAGGATTTTGGAGCACCAAGGAGCTAACCGGCCGTGGAACCGCGGCAGATCGGCCAACTCGGCCGTGGATCCGCGGCCATATAGTGGGCTTGCTGCCTTCAATCTTCAAGGGTGTTTTCTGTTATCTTTTGGGTACTTTTCTGATGCCTGGAATATTATATTTCTTTCTTGTTTGCTGCCAGATCTCAAGTCTTGGACTTGCTGTATTTTGTCGGCACTTTTATGATTCCGGCTCTTTGACCTGAAGGATTTCCTGCACACAATCTTGATACAAGTGTTGAGATATACAAAATCATGCATGTAGTAATAAACACTCAATTTCCCTCTAGAATGTCGGTTATAATGTATAACACATGTTATTTGATATTTTGCAGACGAATTGCTAATATGTGCTATATTTATACCAAACACGTTTAGATGATTACAAAGAGTAGGGAAATTGATGTGTTAAAAATGCAATATTTTCGATTGATCAAATTTCCCCAAACTAAATTTTGGTCGTCTCGAGCAAACATCTTTTATTTAAGAGAAGGAGAGAATAAAGAAAAAGAAAAACTAACTAGCACACTTTCATAGACAACACGATTGCACTGAGCACGTGCAACAAGCCTTTAAACCTCTAGGTGTTTTTAGTAGGAGGAGTGTTGTCTCCTGAGGGTTTTCAGCGGATTACACCCACAAAATCCAATAATAAAAGGAAGACCGTGAATGTTACATATAAAGATAAGAATTATAAAAGAAAGACTTTGAAAATTAGAGTTTCCAACTATACTAGCTTTTCGGTTGTCATGAGCCCTATCTTAAAAGTCATGAAAAGATGTTAGAAATCACATCATCCCTCAATAAAATATCGTCTTTATTTTTCCTTCCTTCCTTTCATCCAAACATCGATCATATACCCTTACGTGTGTGTAAAAGACATCCCTACACTCAGAGAATTCAATTCAAGCTATCATACTCTTGTCCATCACCTCAGTACTTTTAATCAATGAATATTTAAATGAATTTGCTCACACATTTTCATACGACTGTTAATACTTCTTGAGTTACTAACCGACCGATTACTCATGTGCTCGCTGAATAGGCGTATTTGTATTTTTCTTGTCTTGCAACACCTAAGGCTCAGCAGTGACTCCAAACCAGTTGGTCTAAGACACTAGGTGATGAAGCACCCTCGCTATATTTTTTTATGCTGCCTTGGTGATTACAAAACCAGTGTTCATTTTTCTTCACAATTTTATCTTTGATGCTTCATTTATTATTTCCTTCATACTTTGTCTTTTAGACAAGAGCATTTCAAGGTATTCTCTACTATCCCGAGTTTCAAGACGCGTGTAAGTGCTAATAGTAGGGTATCAACATTCAAATGTTTGGCTTACAGAAAGGAACTATTTTTCAGACTTATTTTTATCCTCAGATTAGTGACTTCCTTCATTTTACTAACCCTTAGGACAGCGGCTCATAACTACTTATTACTAGTTTCGTTTAAGAAAACTTCTAATTTTCTTGGTTTCCTTAAATTTTTTCAATCTTTTGGATGTAATTTTTCACTATCTAATCTTTTATTATCTTATTTATGTACACATTTTTTTATCATATGTTTTGTGCTTATGCAAAGTATGATGCAAAGTGATGCATAAATAAGCACAAACCTCCGACAAACTTGTTTAGAACAGTGTCCTCACTGTTACCATCTGTTAAATCTCAGAAATCTGTAGGCTTGGGAGGAAATTTATTAGCGGGGCCAAGAAATATGGACGTGAAAATCTCACCCAAACTTATTTTTGGATCACAAAGGACAACTTTTATTTTCAAGAGCCAAATATAACCCCCCCAAACTTGAGTTAAACAATGTTAATCTTTTAAAATCATAAGGGGGGGTAAAGTTACTGGTCAATGCAAAGCCTTACAAAGACCGAAGGTCAACACCAACCATTCGAAGATTTTATCGGTGTAATGTATCGGTTGGTGGAAGAACATGTTATAGAGAGCCAGGAAGAAGTGGGGAAAAGATAGTTGGTGTAATAGAATGTGTTTGCGTCTCGTTTTGAAGAGACGACTCAATGATTGTGATGGATTACCCGCATTCTCGTGATTGTCAAGAAAAAGGGGTGGAGGTTCAACTTCTTTGTTTTGGAGATGATTCATCTCAACACCCGTGTTTGCTAAAAATGCAAGTTCATCTGCGAAACTTTCACCGATATCCCGAAGAATAATGTCATTGGCAAGAATGGGATGATACTCAGACTCTATGAAAGGTTCAGAATAGGTGTTAGATGTTGATCTGGACAACTCAAAAGAAGGGTCCGTATATATATGATATATATCTAGGTCAAACAACAACATATGAAAAGAGTCTAGATCAGTATCGTGAAGCTGATGAAATTCGCTGCTGTCGACATCCATTAATTCGACAGAACACACTCGAGCATGAGGATCGGAGGGTTGACTTCCCAACTTGTAAATGTTGAGCTCAATTGACCTATTCCCGAAAGATAGGTTCATAGAACCGTTTCGACAATTGATTACAGCGTTAGAAGTCGCAAGAAAAGGTCGACCCAGAATCACCGGAATTTGGTTCCGTGGATTCACTACAGGCTGTGTATTAAGAACAATAAAGTCTACACGGAATACAAATTCCCCTGATTTTTATCAACACATCCTCAAGTTCACCCCTAGGTTTGGTGATTGATCGGTCGGCCATCTGGAGAGTTATGTTCGAGGGCTTTAACACTCCGATACCTAGTTGCTCATAGACTGAATATGGAAGCAAGTTAACACTAGCGCCAAGGTCAAGTAAAGCACGGTTAATGTGTTTATCCCCAATAGAAATAGAAATAGTAGGACAGCCAGGGTCCTTACGTCTCCTTGGTAATTGTTGGGGAAAAGCTGTGTCTACAGTACTCGACATGAACACTTTTTTCGGTACTTGAGTCTTCCTCTTCTTAGTGCACAATTTCTTAAGAATTTTCGCATAGGACGGAACTTGTTGTATAGCATCTAGGAGAGGGATAATGATGTTAACTTGCTTAAACATATCCACAATCTTCTCCATTTGTGCATTAGGTTTGTTGGCCCTCAATCTGTTTGGAAATGGAGCTCTATCAATAAGTGTTGTATCCAACATTTGTGGAGAAGTTTGTGGGGGTGGAAAGGATGAAGTGGGTGGAGGGTTCGAGCCTTTGGGAAAATGGAGAATAGGCTCGGAAGAAGAAGAAGGTAAATTGGACGAAATAGGGTAAGAAGTAGAGGTTGGAGTGGAAGTGGAAGTGGAAGCCTGGGATTCAATTGATTCCTCAACATCAATCTGTTCACCCACATGATTGTCTAGAACTCTTCCAGCTCAACGTGGTAATAGCACTCACATCATTATAGTACGAGGGTCCTGGATCAGGTAAGGGTTGAGCTGGAAGATTCCCTTTCTCTCTAGCACTCATTGCTACGATCAATTGTGCAATTTGTGCTTCTATCAATTTGATACTCTCACCGTGAGAGACAGTGTTTTGCACTAACGTCTGGATAAAAGATATTAAAATGGCATTCGTTTGCATGGACTGTGTAATGAACAAGTCGAGTGCAGAGGGTTTATCGGTACCGGCAGAAGATGGAGTAAAGTTATTGGCCAGGTTTTGAAAATTTTGTGGTTGAAAGGGGTGCTGACTCATTTGTGGTGGTTGCTGTTGTGGAGGGACCCTTTGAAAATTATTCTGGTTTGGAACCGTGTTTTGAGTTTGGTATTGGTTCCAAGAAAAATCAGGGTGATTCCTCCAACCTTGGTTATATGTGGAAGAAGAATGATCGTTTCTAGGTTGTTGCTGAAATGCAGCATTAGTGTGACCTTGAAACGGTACATTCAAGGGACATTCTTCCGCCAAATGTGATGGGTTTGAACATCAGCCACACACGGTTTTGGGAAGTGTGTATTGGTTTAGGGAAGCTGAAGAGATTCTGTTTTCTATAGAATCGAGTTTCCTTTGTATTGCGGCCATTTCGGCTCTCATCATGACGGAAACATCGAGCTGATTGATACTTTCCCTATGCGATGGTGGTCTAACACTTTCCCATAGTAATGTGTTTTGAGCTAAATCTTTTAGGTATTTCCAAGCTTCACCATCATCTTTAGATAGGAATTGGCAATGACACATGGTTTCAAGAATCTGTTAGTCATGAGATCAATACCCTCATAGATAACTCGACACAAATCCCATCTAGGGATTACGTGATGTAGGCATTGTAAAAGAAGATCCTTGAACAGTTCAAAGCATTTTCAAAATGGTTCATCGGGAATTTGGGTAAATTTGAAGATTTCGCTCTGAATACGGTTGGTCTTGTGATTGGGAAAAAATTTCTTAAGGAATGCTGCAACAAATTCATCCCATTTTGAAATAGAGTGTGCGGTCGTATTATAAAGCCACTTGTTCATACCAGAATATTGCATTTTATACCGCCCATTCTTACGCTCGTTTATTTATAGGCAGGTGCTTTTGATCAGTGTTTGCTACATATTTGCAGAATACTGGTTCTCAACTCTAAACAGTGAAATTCATAGAAAAGTACGACAAATTCCGGATTACTGCCAACAACAGATAAAGCACGGGTCTCCGTTCTCTATCCGTGTGTTGCCACATACCAGTTTAAGGGACAAAATGGCAAATCGATTGTCATGTCATGCACAAAGCTCAATGTCAACACAAGATCCAAGAAATCTATGCGGAGCTCGAGGAAATCATGGCAAAAAATCCACATCACATCACCTTTTGATCTACTGAAATTCTGGAAGAATTGTGAAGAGTTTCTGAGAAAAGTCATGTACCACACTGAAGAAGACATCAAACCAGGGAACCCCACAAAATCCTATGACCTAACTCCTCTAAAGCGCCGCGGTTCCGCGGCATTAGCCTGCTTAGGCCACGGAACCGCGGCCATTTAGTCTCCTCTCGTTGTCGTTTTTCAGGGCCATGTTGGTCTTTTCTTGTAGGGGCAGCTTCATGCCCTAGGTTTCCAGTTCCCTTCCTATAAATACCCCAGAACTGAGCCAAGCCAAGGGGTCAATTCTTTGTTCCTCTTTTAGCCACTTTAGTGTAGTTTTAGTTCTTCTTCTTCTTCTTCTTCATTCTTCCTCCATGGAAATGTAGTGAGAGCATTGAGTGGATGTGAATGAAGATGAGGGTTTTTGTATTATTCTTATTTGTTTAGCTTCCCCTTGAGATTTTTGCTTCCTCTTGATCTTTCAACCTCTTCATTGAGCTTGAAAGGTTAAGGGTTAGTTATTGATCTCAAGGGTTGTATTTTCTTATGGAACTAGTGCTTCATTTCACATGCGTTCTCTACCCTTCTCTTGATCTTGCAACCTCTTGATTGAGCTTGCAAGTTTAAGAGTTGGCTATTGATCCCATGCTTGTCTTGAGTTCTAGTTTCTAGTTTTCTTTCTCGCTTTTTATTACTTGCTTTTTATTACCTTGCTTTACTTTCTTGCACTTTAAATTCCATGCCCTTACTTACTTGTAATCTTTTCTTTTCTTTGTTCTTTTTGTTCTCTCTTTTTGGTTCTTTTTGTGAATGGTTGTAATTATTGTCGTTGTTAAGAATCAATACGATATTGTAAGTTAACGTTTTTTTGCTCATTTCCTTTTCCCGTTATTTTCCATTGAACTCCGCCCAAACGATACGCAAGCGCTCCGTTAGGCACCCTACCCTAACAAGGTAACGGTGATTCCTAACCGCGACCGATTGCGTTCGGTTTGGCCAGAGGCGAAAGCAAGAGACAAGAACGGAAGGACAAGGGTAAATAAGCCGTATTCTACGAATACAGTGCTTAAATCCCCTAATCCACGTTGTTGCCGATTGCTCTAGCTTCAATTGGTCAAGACTCGGCTCAAAGGTTTTGAGTACGGATTTCTTTAGCTTACAATCTCGTATCTTTTTCTTAACAACTTCATACTTACATATAAAACACATAGGTTAGTTTGAACAAACACATACAAATTCTTTATTGACTCGTCTAAAAAAAGAACGGACATACAACCATCTCCCTGTGGATCGACCCGTGCTCAACCGGCTAGCTGCATAGCGACACCGTCCTGATCGCGGTTAACTTTAAGTCTTTCAATCAAATGGCGCCGTTGCCGGGGAGACGGTAGCGTATTTTCTTTCTTGTTATTCGGGTTAATATTCTTTTTGTATATATTTATAAAAAAAAAATCTTTTTGTTATTTTTGATCATTTTTGTGGGCAAGAGCACAGATTTTTGCGGATTTGCAAACTGCGATTGTGGGGAGCAAAGTGTACGTTCAAGGTTAAGCTGATTACGATGTACAGTGCCAAAGATCCGGGAAGTTTGACCCGCGCAAGCAAACTTTTCAAGCTTACCGGAATTGATTCAACGGGGGTTTCCTAACCCAAAAACTTAACGGTACGTATTTCTTAAACACCTTCTTCTCAAATCCGACACATCCAATATACTATTCTTTGCAGGATTCTTTGCAAGTTCGCTAGCAAACGCTAAAAATTGACTAACCCGTATTTGTTGCAGTGCCGTGCTTAAACTAAAAACGATTGTTTGATTCTTTATAGAATTTTTATTGAATTGCGCATTGCATACATTAATACGGACTTAAGGGCAAGCGAACCCCACAATATACGGTAAAGGATTTCATCACCTTTTCCGTGGCCCACAAATCACGAACTTGAGCATAACGTTTACCCGCAAAAAAATTTAAAAGAAACTAGACTTTAAGCCTTAAGGACTTCGCGCTCACTAGGAGAAGTTAACTGTGTTTAGAACCTCGCTTAACGGTATATTATTTACGGGGTGTCTAGGAAAGTGTTAACGGCGAAACCGCCAAAAGAGAAAAGGTTATTTAATTAAGGAACTTCGCGAAAGCGTTAGAAAACCTTCCCTTATTTCTGCACTTACCTGGCCTCGTGATCAGTGTATCTTGAGCCCGCTTCTCGATACAGTTTTACTTCGATAATCAAGTTCTGGAGCAGGTCTAGTTGACCTAGGAGTACCCTAAAACGATTAGGTGTGTGGTATTTTTGTGTCGTAATTATTTTTGTCCAGTTTCTTTTTGTGTGTGTATTTCATTCTTTTGTTAATACCTAACTAAAAAAAAAATCACATTCTTTTCCCCCTCCTTTTCTCTGCCTTTCTTTCTTTCTCTCTTCATATCATGGGTACCCCACCTCGCAAAACTCTTGCCGAACTTTGGTACCCACAACCAGACATTACTTCTTACGGTTCTTGCTTTGGCCGAACGTCAAACGATCCCTCCATGCCCAAAATCTCTTTGAAAGATCGGATAGACGCATCTAGGACAAACACTTGCCCTCCGCAATCCACTTTGTATCAACCTTTTCAACCTCCCCCACCCTCTTATGTTGATACCCTTTTTGCAAGTCGTCCTTGGTCCATCTCTGAACATATTGAACAATCCTGTAGCCGATCTTACACTCCTTTCACCAGTACAGATTCTTGGGATCAACAATTCTATTCACCTTCTTATCCAAATGTTGATCCTGTTCCTGTCCAGCCATTCAATTCCTACCAGTCCTACCCGACTTTTGCACCTTCCCTAGACATTGCTTCTGAACCGCCATTTGGGAGTTTTCAGTATCCACACAACTTTGAATCTTTTACTGAAACCACTTCACAACCCATGTCTAGTCTGGAACAGTCTTTGGAAGACTTTAGGGTAGCGTCGTACCAACAAATGATGGATTTGAATTCGTCCATGGCCGCCCTCATACAACCTAGTGACCCGGTAGCCAGTTTTCAACTAGCTCTAAATTTTCCAATGTATGAAGAGGCAGTAGGACAGGTTGAAAATTTGAGTGGTGAGAGTGAGCTGTACCCCCTTCCGAATCAAGCCTACCTATTTCAACTTGAATCCCACAACTCCAGTTTTGAATGTCTATCAAGTGTCCCAACTGAATTATCAATTGAAGATAGAATGTTTGATGAGTTGTGTGACTTTGCAGTGTTTGATTTACCCGATTGTGAAGGGTCCTTGCCAAGTGAATCCACACCCAATCCTTTTGACCTCTACACCTCCATCTTAGAACCCGAATCGATTGAAATCCATGCTTTTGATGAGGTGCCTGAGAAAATTGGCTTTCACTTGATCGAGGATATTGACGCTAGGAATATTTTGGATGATGAACCCGCAGATTTGGCTGAGTTTTTCTCTCCAAGTCATCATCCCGAGTCATTAAATGTTTTTCCCGAACTTTTTATCCGTCTTGATATTGATGATAACTGCATGGATGAGCTAAATTTTGAGGAAAATATTGAGGATAGTTTTGAGGATGAACCAGTTTTAATTGATGAGTCGGATTTTCCAACTCATCCTGTTCCTTTCATTGACTATGTACACCCTCCAGAACCCTTAACCGATACCCTTCCTCAACCACTTCCTTCCATCCTTTCCATCGTTCCGACCTTGCAAGAAACCGTATCACTTCCATTTCCATTGTCTGGTTTACCAAGTTCAGCGTACCCATGGTTTCTCACGAATCTTGAGAGATTTAACCCAATTTCTCGCCATATTGATAGATTAGTACAATCCATCTTTTCACATCGATCATTACAGATTGTACTAATTTATTCAATTCATTTCCACCCTCAAGTTCGTATTCCACTTCTCTCTCTCTTCCTCCATTCTTCTTCTCATATACCAAGACCGTATCCCGCTTCTATCTCCATACGGTCTCGCGTATTCTCCATTTCTTACCTCTCCGCGTTCTTTCACCAACCAGCACATTATAGAGATAAAATCTTTGAATGGTTGGTGCTCTCTTTTGGCCTGTGTAAGGCCTTGTATAGTTTGAAACTGTTCTCTTTCCCCCCTAATCCTGAACTTCAACGCTTAACAGTGGAAACACTGTTTTACTTAAGTTTCGGGGGACTCCTTTTTTGTATATATATATTTTTTGTTTTCCTTTTTGTTTGTATATAATTTGTTTCTAGGGAGCGCCGACAATTTTGACCCTCTTGGTATAGCCTGACAGTAAGGGCACTGTCAAGTTTAAGTTTGGGGGTATGCTGGGTAAGCTTTCTTCCTTCGCATTCATTTGTATATTTTGCATTTGCATACCTTAATTAAAAACCCACAAAAATCGAAAATTTTCCAAAAAAATATAAAACTTTGTCGTCAAGTTAGCTAATAGGGTAACTTAGATCTTTATTCCGAAAGTTTAGTTGATATGATAGAAATAACTAAATTCTAGGCTTAGGAATTGAAAACCTTAAAAATAACCCTCATTCTGTCTAACTTTGGTAAGTATACGTCCTTACAGTTTTTTTTTGAGAAATAGGTAATCTTGAGTTCAGTTCTTGAGTCAAGTCAAGATGAAGGGAAAATATTGATGCTTTACTGAAGGATAAGTCTGAAAAATAGTTTCTTTTCTTGAGTTCAAATTTAGAAAGTATATACCCTACAAACTGCACTTACACGCACCTTGAAACTTGGGATAGTAGAGGATACCTTGAAATACTCTTGCCTGAAAGCCTAGTATGAAAAAAAAACGGTATTTAAAGCTAAACACCAAAAGAGCATGTTGAAAAATATATCTGGTCTTGAAAAAGAAAAAGAAAATGAAAAATAAAAAGAAAAATAGAATAAAGTCAAGACCTGGAAACTGCTATTTACGCTATAAGCTCACACATTCAATAATCGACCGTTAGTGCCTCAAGAAGCATTAATAGTCGCATGAAAGGTGTGTGAGCAACACCGTCCATCATTAATTGAAAAGAAGTAGTATCAGGTATTAGGGCAAGGGTATTATAGCTTGAATTGAATTCTTGAGTGTAGGGCTGCAAATATACACACACGTAGAGGTATACAATTGATGTTTGGATAAGAGATAGAAATAAAGAATAGGACTTGTGTTTTCCGTAAAGTTGATAAAAATCCCTAATTTGAGGCCGCACTTTAGAAGGAAAACTCAGAAGAACCAACATCTTTCTAAACTTTTTTGGAACGTATAAGATCTAAAGTTAAACAGATAGGAGGTGTGAAACATAAGGGTTGGATATTTCTAACTTAGGATGATAGAATTTCTAACGTAAATACTAAATTGTAGGAGTAGAATCGATGTTAACTTATAACACTAGCTTGACGCGATTTTGTGGGTGTAATCCGCTGAAAACCTTCAGGAGACAACACTCCTCCTACTAGGGACACCTAGAGGTTTAACGGCTTGTTGCACGTGCTCAGTGCAATCGCGTTCCCTGCGAAAGTGCGGTTAGGACTTTTTTGCGAATAATTGGTTTTGCTCGGGACGAGCAAAAGTTAAGTTTGGGGGTATTTGTTCATACCAGAATATTGCATTTTATACCGCCCATTCTTACGCTCGTTTATTTATAGGCAGGTGCTTTTGATCAGTGTTTGCTACATATTTGCAGAATACTGGTTCTCAACTCTAAACAGTGAAATTCATAGAAAAGTACGACAAATTCCGGATTACTGCCAACAACAGATAAAGCACGGGTCTCCGTTCTCTATCCGTGTGTTGCCATATACCAGTTTAAGGGACAAAATGGCAAATCGATTGTCATGTCATGCACAAAGCTCAATGTCAACACAAGATCCAAGAAATCTACGCGGAGCTCGAGAAAATCATGGCAAAAGATCCACATCACATCACCTTTTGATCTACTGAAATTCTGGAAGAATTGTGAAGAGTTTCTGAGAAAAGTCATATACCACACTGAAGAAGACATCAAACCAGGGAACCCCACAAAATCCTATGACCTAACTCCTCTAAAGCGCCGCGGTTCCGCGGCATTAGCGTGCTTAGGCCACGGAACCGCGGCCATTTAGTCTCCTCTCGTTGTCGTTTTTTAGGGCCATGTTGGTCTTTTCTTGTAGGGGCAGCTTCATGCCCTAGGTTTCCAGTTCCCTTCCTATAAATACCCCAGAACTGAGCCAAGCCAAGGGGTCAATTCTTTGTTCCTCTTTTAGCCACTTTAGTGTAGTTTTAGTTCTTCTTCTTCTTCTTCTTCATTCTTCCTCCATGGAAATGTAGTGAGAGCATTGAGTGGATGTGAATGAAGATGAGGGTTTTTGTATTATTCTTATTTGTTTAGCTTCCCCTTGAGATTTTTGCTTCCTCTTGATCTTTCAACCTATTCATTGAGCTTGAAAGGTTAAGGGTTAGTTATTGATCTCAAGGGTTGTATTTTCTTATGGAATTAGTGCTTCATTTCACATGCGTTCTCTACCCTTCTCTTGATCTTGCAACCTCTTGATTGAGCTTGCAAGTTTAAGGGTTGGCTATTGATCCCATGCTTGTCTTGAGTTCTAGTTTCTAGTTTTCTTTCTCGCTTTTTATTACTAGCTTTTTATTACCTTGCTTTACTTTCTTGCACTTTAAATTCCATGCCCTTACTTACTTGTAATCTTTTCTTTTCTTTGTTCTTTTTATTCTCTCTTTTTGGTTCTTTTTGTAAATGGTTGTAATTATTGTCGTTGTTAAGAATCAATACGGTATTGTAAGTTAACGTTTCTTTGCTCATTTCCTTTTCCCGTTATTTTCCATTGAACTCTGCCCAAACGATA
This sequence comes from Agapanthus africanus, assembly GCA_030015575.1. Lineage (NCBI taxonomy): Eukaryota > Viridiplantae > Streptophyta > Magnoliopsida > Asparagales > Amaryllidaceae > Agapanthus > Agapanthus africanus. The sequence goes on along the minus strand of JASDDO010000022.1, from coordinate 870,013,300 downwards.
CGCAAGCGCTCCGTTAGGCACCCTACTCTAACAAGGTAACGGTGATTCCTAACCGCGACCGATTGCGTTCGGTTTGGCCGGAGGCGAAAGCAAGAGACAAGAACGGAAGGACAAGGGTAAATAAGCCGTATTCTACGAATACCGCGCTTAAATCCCCTAATCCACGTTGTTGCCGATTGCTCTAGCTTCAATTGGTCAAGACTCGGCTCAAAGGTTTTGAGTACGGATTTCTTTAGCTTACAATCTCGTATCTTTTTCTTAACAACTTCATACTTACATATAAAACACATATGTTAGTTTGAACAAACACATACAAATTCTTTATTGACTCTTCTAAAACAAGAACGGAAATATAACCATTTCCCTGTGGATCGACCCGTGCTCAACCGGCTAGCTGCATAGCGACACCGTCCTGATCGCGGTTAACTTTAAGTCTTTCAATCACCACTTCTTGGCTAAATCGCACAACGTGAATGGGAAAAGACGTAAACGCAGAGCATCCAAAGACAGTTGTGACGTTCCAATCACTGCGTATACATTTTCAAATTTGTTGATAAAAACGTATGCTTCTTCAGAGTCAAGACCGTGAAATTTGGGTAACAGTTTGATAAATTGAGGGTTGATTTCAAAATTGTCCCCATTGGCTGATGGTATAGAAAGACAGGTGTAACAACCCTAATTTTCCTATACACTTTTCTATACAATTTTTTTAAAATTTTTAAAAATCCATAAAAGAGTATTTTAACCTAAGCACAATATATATAAGTAATTATTTTGTTTTTAAATAACTCTATTTTTAGTGTACATAAAATTGTTTTAAAAATTAAAGTATACTTGGGGTATTTAATGTTGCTGTTACCACATTAAGTATTTATTTTCCCACAATAATTACAAGAAAGTGCTTGTAGCTCATTGGTAATAGCTTGCACTGCTGAACCAACTCACCAGAGTTCAAATCCCATGCCCCACATTATTTTTGTATTTATTTTGTTTCAAATTCTTTTGGAAGTCAACAGTCAAAACGCTATAACTCACAAAACTTGAACTGAAGACTGAAAAGTAAATATACCAAAATCTTCCTCTAGAAAATCCCCGGCCCCCGACACCCTGACTCGGCCCGACTCGGTCGAGTCAGCCAGCGAACTGGCCAACTCAGTCTGGCGCCGCCGGCCGGACTCGGCCGGACGGCCGAGTCGTCAACATAGAAAAGTTGCATCTGGACTTGGTCAACCCTCCTGCACACTCTAAATGCCTGGATCGGTTACCAAATGCTCAATAAATCCCTTTTACTCCACAGTTTAATGATTTTTATATATTTTTATATTTTTTTAATTAAAAACCCTAATCCCAGCCTAACCCTATATAAACCCCCCATACCCTCTACCCTCTCATCCTAAATTTCTAAGTCCACTCTCTCAAAATTCCAAGAGAATTTGGTATGTTAGAAAACGAGCGAAAGGCGAAGCGCTGACGAAATCGACGGCAAAATTCCGATGATCGTGCTAGGACCTCTCAACGACGATTCGACGTACCGGAAAACCCTATACCTCCCTCTTACTCTCTAGCGTTGTCCAAACCCGTATGTCCCCCTTTTCTACCTTTCTTTTCTTTCATAAAAATACGACTTTTCAAACCCAACGGAAATCGGAACAAACCGATTTCCGATTCGGTTTTCTATCAAATCTCACTTATCACCAATTCCATAATGCTTAAATATCTTCATGTTGACTACTAATCACTTAAAAATTAAGTTGAACAAGTTTTCACACATGAAATGATAGCTTTTGCAATATATCGTATTCCTTCACTTAAATACCATAATGTTTAGTTTTCATATTTAACCTCTTAACATTGCTATACCTTAACGTAGATCATGAGGTAATGACCTACCTCCTCACACACTCATATGCAATCATAGCACGCTGCCTTGAAAACTTAGAATACGATAAAACAAGATTTTACATTAAAATACCTTTTTCTTTATAAAACCTTTTCTAAAAGTTTTAGGTTGATACATTCTTATAACAATATCTCTAATAGGAAAAAAATACGATAAGTTGTGGACATCGATCGTTTATCTAAACCTGATTTTGTGGTGTCTAAGGCTAGGCAAGTGAGCTTAGGTAACTTTAAAAGGCCCGTCTCACGATTCGTGAGTGGATCCCTCCTTTCTCACTTCTACTTACCTGGACACAATTGGCGGTGAAGAGGCGATTTGAGACTTCTAATGACTTATCGTTTAGAACATTTAGAAATAGGCTAGTTGGCTTAGGAAACCCTAGAATCTAAAATACAGAAATTTACACCTTTTGCAAATAAATACCTTTTACTTTATAAAACCGTTTTCTAAAAGATTAGTATTTATAAAATGTTTGCAAAGCGCCACTACAACCCACCTTTAGGTAACTCGTTAGGGATAGTACGGTTTATCGTGCACCCTCGGGCTTAGTAGTGCGAGATTAAGACCTCCGCAAGGAGCATTCGGTCTCGAAAGGTTTAAAATACGACATTTAAGAAAAATGAGATTTTTGGAAAATAAAATATTTATTAAAAATTATTCTTGTATAAACATATGTATATTTATCATTTAAACACCTATTTTATTATAAGATAAATTTTCCACCTTTTCCTAAAAATCACAACACTAAATTTTACATTCAAATACCATGAATTTCAAATAAATCAAAATTACAGATAAATACCTTTATTTTCATTAGAAATATCACAAAATAAAATTACACTCATTATAACTATAAAGACGAATAATAAATACTTAAGGTGTATCTTGAAAACTATACAAAAGTATTTTTACATAAAAAACCCCTCAAGTTTTATAAATTACAATAAGGACCCTAACAATTATAGAACTTTGACTTACATTTCTTTTGTCTGACTCGGGTTTGAGTCTCACTATTTCTGACTTGAATATGATTCAAGTCAATCTACATTCTTTAATAATCCAACTCAATATGAACACATGAATCCCAGAATCCAGTTATCAATCTATACAACTTGACTGAATCAAACCATGGATATACATCCATTATTCCGTTATTCCATTTACCTGATTATGCAATACAATCTGTTTACTGATATCAAGGTTTTGGTCGGTCATCCAACTTATACAATACAATACAACAATACACTCAAAACACTACGGGGTTTAAGGGGTAGATTGGTACGGAAGATGTTAAAAGTGGCACGAGACAGTCAGACTTAAGATACCTAACATGAATCCAATTGTCGTTGTTCCAGGCCTTCTAACGGAGCCTTGTACTCTATTTTCCGTTTGCCCTGGTCTCTAGCATATAGAGACCCCTCTCGTATACACTGGCATTCTTCTGTACCAAGCTACAAACAACAGCGTTAATACAACATTACAACAAATAGTATACAAATTTAGAAGATACCTCTTATTCTGTCTTTTCTAATTCTTCTTTATCTTTGGGACTTACCGAGCGACCCGTTCGCTGACGACATTCTATTTCTTTCTTCTTTGAATGTCGTCAGGTGTTTTGGACCCGGCAGAGATCGAGCCCATCGGTGAAGACTTGGATCAGTTTCACGAAACCCCGAGGTCTAGACATTGTACCTTGTTCTATTCAGTATTTTTTTCATTTCCTGTTATGCCATTGTTTAGACATCGCTTTTCATTCCAGTTGTATTTACTTTTCATGCATTGTACAAAAGAATGTTATTAATAAAGTTGCTGTTATTTCTATATCTCTTGTCTCTTGTGATTTACTTTTATATTGCTTAGATACGCTTAGCGTATGTGCTTCTAAGTATATACATAGCGGATCTCGTCGCGTCCCCTTCGCCGTACACCGGGAAGGGGGCGTGACAGGTGGGAAGGGGATCACGTATAGGATAGCATCTCTCTTGGAGAGAAATGCGTAGAGGATTCTGCGCACCTGCAGGCGGTGGCAGAGTGGTGTTAAAGTTTGATGGATATCCGTCCATCGTTGTCGTGGTGGGTGGTGGGAAAGAAGACGAAGAATTACCGACTCTGGGATCGATAAAAGAAATGCGGACAAGACGGGAAATAGAATCCCGTGTCCAGCCTAACATGTGCTGAACGGTTGTAGCACATGGGGCAGCGTTGGTGATAATTAGAGGAAAAGTTGGTTGGTATTTGTTTTGAAAAATACGGATTTTGAAAAATCAAATCACAAAAAATGCACATACCACCCGAGATCTAATAGTCACCTAGGTCAAGTCACTAGACCGCTTTTAGACTTCCAGAAGACAAACCGCAAGATAAATCCTCTACTACCTCTTTATCCCTTCTATGGCCAGGTAAGTGCCAGGTAAGTGGGAGGTTCTCCACTACGTAAGTAGTGGGCCTAATTAAGTAACCACTTGCCTTAGACACACTTGCCTTAGACACCCCAAAAGGAACGCGGATAAGCAATAGATTACCCATGACTTCCTTCTGTCCTAAATGATCGCGATGGTCCTTAGAGTCTTGTCTAGATATTTTTTAGTAAATAAAGGGTAATGCGGATGCTCGTTTTGTGATTTGCGGGGTTTAGGAAGGGTAATGAACTCCCTACCTAATCTGAATTTGGTCTTTGCTCCTTAATTTCCGTATTAAAATATGCAAACAACCAAGATCAAACACGCAACAATTTTTCTTTTTGCGGTGCTGCGAATTTTGCAAAGAACCCTGCACAAAATTGATATTGGACAAGATCAGAGAGGAGAGGAGAGTACAGAGAGCAAACCTGAGAAATTTGGTAATGTGAACACCCTAAACGTCGGCAGTTCCGACGCAAAAACGCTCCTATAGCCGCGGTTCTGCGGTGGTAAGGAAGAATTAGGGTTTCAAAAAATTTCTGTGTCCTCTTGTACTCCTCTGGAATTTGCAGAACTTCTCTAAATCTTTATCGCATTGCTACAACGATTCCAGATTCCCTCGCAAAAAATTCACAACTAATCGTTAAGCACTTGAAACGAATTTGATCTAAAAATTCTGATGGAATAATAATTTTTCAACTCAAATAACAAAAACGAACAAAATAGCACACATCCCCGGCAACGGCGCCATTTGATTGATCATCTTCATGTGTATTTGGAAAAGTTTTAATCACAACCAAATAAATTTATACCGCAATCAATTAACGGTGTCGATGTAGCGCGTTAATGAATACGGATGTCTACTGAGATGCGTGAATTTGTTTGATCTTTCCATAGATGAGTCGAAATGAAAATATAAAAAAAATGCAAGAAAGTTGATTCAAGATTTGTGAGAATTGATTTTAAGAAACATAAAGAAAATAGATTTAGAATCAAGAATCAAGAAGATTTCCAAATCAATTTAGTTATCAAGATTTGTAGAATAGCTTGTAGGATTCGATCAAATTAGTAGTAGTGATGAATCTAGAGATGACTAATCTTATCTATGGATAATTTGTAGCTAGATCGATGGCGATGAATGAAGATTAGGGATCTATTGAAGAAACTAGGGTTTCTCCTTCTCTATCTCTTGTCTTTTCATTGATCATTATTCGGATCTAGCCTCTAGCAAAGAGATTCATCAATCGTTTGATCCCTAATTTGCAAAAAGATTCGCAAGAATGTGATCTCGATCCAAATTAAGTCATTGATGATTATTTTTCCTGAAGTTCATAAATCTCATAAGACTTAAGATTAGTATTAAGATTATATCATCACTAAATCTACCTATTCTTTCGATTCCGTAACAAGCGGAGATTTACTCAAGAATCATGAAAATAAAAGATTGAAGATCTAGAAATTTCATAGTGCAAGAATATAAAGAAAGCAAGAATTACAATTATCACCTTTATTGAATCGACGACTAATTACACATTTCCTCAATTCGAGATTACAAGATGTTGCTCTCGATCGCTCCCTTTGAAGAGGTAACTAGATTCCGTCGAAGCTCGCTCCGCTTGATCTCCATGAGACTTGGATCGTCGTAGATCTCGCGCTCTTTGATGAAGATTGGCTTCGCGAATAAAAGATCTATGGTTGCTTGCTTGATTTGCTTCTCAAAATGATCTTGATTTGGCTTTGGATTTGGATTTGGGCTAGGGTTTTGGATCAAGTTGTGTCACTCAACTTGTGTGTGAAATTATTGAACCCCCAATTAATTGAACTAATGAATAACCTCAACCCTAGATCTAGTTCTCCTTTTAAATTCAAATTCAAATTTCCCTCCCAAAAGCTAGGTTGTTGGAGAGAGCCTTCTAGAATGGGTTTGTTTGAGAGAATATTCTTGAATGAGTTTGTTAGAGGGAATATTCTAGAATGAGTTTGTTAGAGGGAATATTCTAGAATGAGATTGTTACAAGGAGCCTTTTAGAAGAAGTTTGTTATGCAGAGCCTTCTGGAAGAAGCCGCGTAGTAATTGAGAGTCTTCTGGAAGCTAGGGTTGTTACAGGAAATATTCCAGAGGATTTTGGAGCACCAAGGAGCTAACCAGGCCGCGGAACCGCGGCGAATCGGCAAACTCGGCTGCGGATCCGCGGCCATATAGTGGGCTTGCTGCCTTCAATCTTCAAAGGTGTTTTCTGTTATCTTTTGGGTACTTTACTGATGCCTGGAATATTATATTTCTTTCTTGTTTGCTGCCAGATCTCAAGTCTTGGACTTGCTGTATTTTTTCGGCACTTTTGTGATTCCGGCTTTTTGACCTGAAGAATTTCTTGCACACAATCTTGATACAAGTGTTGAGATATACAAAATCATGCATGTAGTAATAAACACTCAATTTCCCTCTAGAATGTCGGTTATAATGTATAACACATGTTATTTGATATTTTGCAGACGAATTGCTAATATGTACTATATTTATACCAAACACATTTAGATGATTACAAAGAGTAGGGAAATTGATGTGTTAAAAATGCAATATTTTTGACTGATCAGAGATCTATAGTCAGGTTTGGGACTAAGACCAACTGAAAGATTGCAAGCACATGGGCTTTGTTAATCTGACTCAGGGACTTGTAGCCAACTTGAGCTCAGCCCATTCAGTTTTGAATAAAATGCTGAACATTTATTTGGGCTCAGTCCTTTATTATTTAACAATGTTGAGCATTGATTTGGGTTTTGACACCCTTTTTTTCTTTTGTCTTTTACCGAGTGTTGAACACTTTTTATGGCGCCAGACTTTATTTAAAGAACACTTTGTGTTCCCTCAGCGCACACGTGAGGAGCACGTGGTGCGCTTGGCGCTGAGCGCCAGACTTGGAGCGCTGAGGCACTTCTTATGAAATAGCACACACGTGAGGAGCACGTGGTGCGCTTGGCGCTGAGCACCAGACTTGGAGCGCTGAAACGCTTCTTATGAAATAGCGCACATATGAGGAGCATGTGGTGCGCTTGGTCCTGAGCGCCAGACTTGGAGCACTGAGGCGCTTCTTATGAAATAGCGCACACGTGAGGAGCACGTGGTGCGCTTGGCGCTGAGCGCCAGTCTTGGAGAGCTTCTTATGAAATAGCGCACAAGTGAGGAGCACGTGGTGCGCTTGGCGCTGAGCGCCAGTCTTGGAGAGCTTCTTATGAAATAGCTCACACGTGAGGAGCACGCGGTGCGCTTGGTGCTGAGCGCCAGTCTTGGAGCGCTGAAATGCTTCTTTGACAGTTCTGGTCAGTTCTTTGCTCTGAGAATTAAATTCTCATTTATAAGAGACTTTGTCTCACAGATCTAAGTCATTCTTTATGAAGAAATACTATGATCTCTCTTGTTTTTCTTTATGAGAGACTTTGTCTCATTGATCTAAGAACTAAGTTCTTCTTTTTATGAAGAGATGCTATGATCTCTTCTGTTTTTATGAAAGAGTTTGTCTTATAGATCTGTGATTTAGGAAAAGAACTAAGTTCTTCTGATGTCAGAGTTAAACTCTCAAATATGGAGGAGATGTTCTGATCTCTCCTCCTTTTATTTACCTTGAAGAAGGTTCTTCTTCTTAGAGCTTGCTCTCGTCTTTGAAGTCCCTTGAAGTTTATGGGGGGTTCTTCTATCTAAGACTTTAAGTCTTGGGTCCTTTATATAGGGGAGGCTGATTTGTTTAACCGGTTAAGGAAATCTTTCTCTGATTGATTTGGGGATGTTTCCCCACCATTGGATCTTTGATCCTAGGGCTTCTGATTTATAGAAGACAATCTTCTTGTTTTTAACAAGTTAGGAAAATATTTTCCCTTACAGAACTTATTCTTTATCTTGGTGATTTTTAATCACCATTGGATCTTTGATCCAACGGTGCTCTGGTTTATAGAGCACAATCTTTCTTGTTTGGAAAGATTCTGAGGAGTATTTCCTTAACAGAATTTTATTCTGGTAATTTGATGATTTATCATCTTCGTTGGATATTTGGTCCGACGGTGGAGAACATTTAGTTCTAGCGCTTGGCACTCTCATGCCTTGCACGTGAGCGCTGCTTCAGAGTCTTTGACTCTTAGCGCTGGCGCACTTAGCGCTGGCGCTCTCGTGCCTTGCATGTGAGCGCTGCCTTAGAGTCTTTGACTCTTAGCTCTGGTGCACTTGGCGCCAGCGCTCTCGTCCTTTGCACGTGAGCGCTACCTCAGATTCCTTGACTCTCAGCGTTAGCGCTCTTGGCGTAAGCGCTCTCGTGCTTTGCACGTGAGCGCTCCTTCAGAGTCTTTGACTCTTAGCGCTGGCGCTCTTGATGCTAGCGCCTTTATGAAGCGCTGCTTCATTTCAAATTTCAAAATTTGAACAGAGCTTTGCTCTGAGTAGGGGATACAAATGCCCCCCACCGTTGCGCTCACATGGCTCACACGTGAGTGTAGCGGTGGCAGCTTTTCCACCATTGGATTGTTCTTGGAAGTAGGATCGACTTCCCCTGCCTATAAATAGGACCTTTGGCCCTTTGAGATGACTATTTTTTCATCTTCTTGTTTTGTTTTTGTTTCTTGAGAATTTAATTCTCTTTCAGAGCCCAGCTCTCTACCTTAAGAAATTTCTCAGAGTCAAAACTCTGCCCAAATTCGGTAAGAATTGACCTTAATAATAGAGCTTTGCTCTTCTCAGATCACAGATCTTTAAAATGTGTTTTAGGGTTTTACCCTCCAACAGAGCCTTGCTCTTCTTTAGATTATAGATCTAATAATCTTTTTTAGGTTGATTTTAACCCATAACTTGGAACTGTTCGTATTCCATGAAGAACTCATAGAGTTTGTTCACAGATCTTGGATTTTTTAACTTAGTAAAAGCTTTGATTTTTAGGGTTTTTGATGGATTACTCCATCATCTTCATAGAGCATAGCTCTTTAGAATTTTTAAGGAATTTTATTCTTCTCATGATTAGAGTTGACAGGTGTCACTCTGTTGCAGAGAACTGCTCTCAAGGGAGTTTTACTCCTTGGCCCGAGGGGCCCTCATTGAATGAGAATCCTTTTAGGATTTCCTCATTAATGAGTGACTGTCTCATCAGTGATGAACTGTCATCTAGATTGTGTGGGTCCCCTTTGGTCCCTTTCCACTGCATTGCAGTGCGGTACGAATTTAAAGTACCAAGTGACAGAACTTAAACTGTAGCATTGACGACTAACTTTTGTTCTTTTTCGTGCAAGTACTATGTCTTTTGACATTTCTTTCCCGTTTGTTCATTCGGAAAACGGATTCCCTGAAGCGCCCATGGTTAGGGAAGTCTTCGCGTTGATCAAAGATCATGATCCGGAGCAAAAGAACCTTCATTTATGGGGGACGTGGTACAATCAGATCATCAGGGGTCGGCTTAGCTTTTCTTGCGCAGCACCTTCGGAGCCCATTCCGGCGATCCACTACGCCGACCCACCCCCAGTGAACTATACCGTGGAGGAGGTCAACTGGACTTCAGAGGGTCTCCTTCAGCCTTCTATGGCCGCAATACCCGTACAACCTCCAATGGCTTTGGATACCTTGAGGCGACGTATATTTCAAGGAAAGTCGCGCCCTTAGAGACAACCATACATGATAGGCTTGACTCCCCGCCATCCTGCTGGGTACTTGCAGTGGGCCTGGTACATTTTTTCTGCCAAGCGATCACAGCTGCTGAAGCTCGGGTTGTATCCCGCGATTTATGTTTCTCTCTTCCAGTATTCCACCCCCCCTGTATGGTGGTCAAAGCCTTTTTGGAACAATGGAACGTTCCAACTCACACCTTCCTTTTATTAGATCGGGAAGTCTCAATCTCTTTAGAGGGGTTTGTGGAGATCTCCGGCTTGCCTATCAGAGGGGAGCATTATGAGGAGCTACTTCCTCCTGATGAGTACGTCTTTGCTGCCAAGTCAGTGATGATGGGCCTTACCCCGGAGACTGCCATTCAACATCAATCCTCAATTTTGATTAAGCTATTGAATATCTATGAGAGCCTATTTCTCGAATCCGGAAGCCATGGGGTTAATTTCACAGATTTCATCGGCCGTTTTCTCCGCTCAGAAGTCTTGTCGAAGGAAGCCGCGAAATTCGCCAAACTCGACGATCCTTTTGGCTTTGGTTTGGACAAACAGCCGGCAGCGGAGGCGGATCAGAGGAGTTTCTTTCTCCCCGACACCCCGGCCGTCACTTTCGCAGAGCTTGCTGCTCCTGGGATCGACGAAAAATCGTTCTTTTTTGGGTTCCTCGGGCTATGGATAAGCTGGTTTGTGCTTCCGATGCACCCTCGCCATATGAGGTCGTCCGTTTTCTACCTAGCTCACCGAATGGTTGTTGGGATGCAAGTGGCCGTCGGGGTCGCTGGGTTAGCCCATTTATAGCACGGCCTCAGCTTGGCGGCAGACACTGCTCAACCGGGGGTGCAGCCCGTAAACTTCCCGATGCATTATTTCACCTCATGGCTCGAGATGCATGTGCTCGGCGCCTTTAGAATTCACAAGAGGCCCCGTTTTTATGAAAGCTATCACTTTCCTCGGCTTATGCGGCTAGTTGACGCTTCTGCTTTGGAACCGACTCCGCGAGAGGCTCGGGGCTTGATTCTTCGCTCGGGTACGGTCGGGGATAGCATGAGCTTCATCGATAAGTTCTTAAACATCGGCAAAGAATCCGCAAAGATGGTGCAGCCGCTGTGGGACACCTTTAAAGACGGTGCCTCTACCTTGAAAGCTCGGGAGATTCTTCATTTATATTCAATCAGGCCGGGCTTTCAAATGTTTAGGCAGAACGATTCGTCGTTGTTCATGAGATACAACCTGCATCGTTTCGCTCAACAATCAAGCTATAACCAGGCTGTCCCGCTCGAGGCCTTCCTAGCTGAGCCGGTTGCCATGGAAGAGGGTATCCGCAATGCACTACATCATTTCATACGGCTTAACACCGGGTCTAATTTCTTTATCAGCGAGCTAAGCTGCGTTCTGAAAGCTTTGAATGTGTACGTGGCGTGGTACCAGCACGCGATGGGCGCTGTTATCAGGGAATAAAAACTATTATTGCTGGATCGCAAGGGCGCAGCTCCTGCTGGTAATCTATCTGTTCCCCTAAAGCAACGGACTATCGTTCGTCCCCCCTTGAGAGAACCTGCTGCGGTTATAGTCCCGCACGCTATGCATAAGTTGCCCCTACCCCGCGCTCCTATAGAAGTGGTAGCTGCAGCGTCTCCTGAGTCTGGCGTGGGTACGGAGATCGGGACCCCTCACCCCAAATTGCCCGCCAAGCGCAAGCTCGTGTTATCGGCTGCCGGTGTTAAGTTGCAGAAAAAGAAGAAGTCGCTATTTTCTGCGGACGTTGCATTCGTCCAGGAGCCTCATGCTCCTTACAGCGAGGGCTTGAGCGAATACGGTACTGATGAGGGTTTATTCATTGCGCCGAATGATACCAATCTAGAGGCTACCATCGCAGTTTCCGAGCAACTAGCTCGCGATGAAGCGACACTGATCACCATTGCACAGTCAGCTAGACTTCAGTCGTATCTTTCCGCGGTTATATATATATAATTATGCTTTGACTGACGCTTTCTTCTTCAACAGGTATCTCCGCCGAAGAGGCTCTTGTGGCTTCACTCAAGACTTTCGAAGAGGAAGAGTGGCTTCACGCTTCCTTGGGCCTTGGTATATTTCGGCTCGTTGTGCCTTCATTCCCTTTTTCTTTATTCGTGGTTTAACCCTTCATTTTCATCTTATTGCAGGTACTACCTCGACTCAGGTTATCCCAAGCGCAGTGCCGATCCCGAGTGGTGATGCGGCGATGCTTCCAGAGCCGGCTATGGTGGTCCCAGCTCTCCCGTCAGTATCGTAGGAGGCTTCACTTAAACAGCCGATGACGGACGCCGTAACGGCTCTAGAGGCAGCTCCTAATTCGTACGATGATGTCTCTTTGACGGAGGTCTTGAGGAGATCACTTCTCACTGCCAAGGCCAACAGTGCAGAAAGCGTACGGCGAGGGAACGTGACGTCAGCTTGGCTGTGGGTGCAGGCTCAAGCACCGCTCCATCTGTCGTTATTTCTCCAGAGGATGCTTCAGCTACCCTGTCTACCGCTTATAGACAGGTCATGCGCGCGACTCGAGAGGCAATCGAAAATCCATCGCCAGGTAATGCTATGCCCTGTCTTTTCACTTTTACTCGATCCGCAAATTCTGATATATCATATCTTGCAGGGCCAAGTATTGGCGATGAGGTGGCAGGTGAGAAGATGGCGACCACAGAGCCCGAAGCGGTTTCTCTCTCGGGAGTCTGGGACTGCCCAAACCGTCGCTCTTTCCCCTGGCGGCTCCCTGATATCGGCTGGCCTTGCGAGTGCCACGACGGCTTCCGTAGAATCAGGGGATGAAGTCACAGGTGCTGAAATTATTCCACTGAAGGCAAGCGAAGAAGCCGCAACGCCCGGTGATGCTTCAGTTGCGGTTTTGGCCGCTGACCGCTCAAGTAGGTCTTAGGCCGATGTTTACTTTTATTTAGCAATCCTTTTCTGTCCTCTCTGATGACATTTTGTTTGTTTCGAATGTAGGTGTGGTGAGTGCTGAGGTTGTACCACCCGAAGAAGCGTCACCAATTGCTGCTCTGACGGTCGCCGTCCCTTCGCCTTCTCTCTTGTCCTCTCAAATACTGGAAGGTATGGGTTTGCGATTTACCTAGTCAAATTGTGGATACCATCTTCCTTATACAAACTGTGCATTGTCACAACTTAGCAGGAGTCCTTTTTGACCACCTATATCAGGTGTTAAACCCACACTTCTCCTTCTCGTCAAAAGTCGTCCTGCCCGCTGGCGTCGGTGAGTATATTTTTAACAAACATCTTTTTCCTTCTTCTACGGGCAGTCATTTTGTTTCTAATTCTTCTTTGCATTGATTGCAGCATTACAAATTGAAGGAGGGGACGGGAGAACAGTCGCGCCACCAGTACTCCCAACTTTTCCACCTGTCACAGCCGGTATAGTAGACTCTCTCGCTTGTGTGATTTTCTTTATTTCGCGAGTTAGCTTTTAACCGCAATTCATTTTTGCAGCAATCACACCGGCTCCAGCTCCCTTTAAGTCTTGCATCCTAATGCCGGCAGCGCCCTTTTCTAGACGCCCATCTTCCAAGGACGCTGTGACCAGCCTGCGTATGTTGAGTGAATCGATCGAGAAGCTTGACGCGGAGGCTCCTGCATTCGCTGCAGATTTTGCTGTCGAGATTAATCCTATGCTGGAGACGCTCGTGAATTTCCATAGCGAAGGCGTCGTTGAGTCTTGGGTTAATCACTGTAGGAAGATTGAGGCCTGCTTGCATGAGCTTGAGCTCAGGCATCCTGCTCCCGAGGTTCTGGCTCTAAACTCCCAGCGGGCTGCGTGGGTTGAGCAAAGTGCCCTTTTCCTTCGCCATTTTGAACAAGAGGCGACCCTCAAGCAAAAGGAACGTGAGGCGACTTCTGCCGAGTCTGTCTAACTGAGTGCCCAGGTCGAAGCGAACGGTGCGCAGTTGAACTCTATTTTTGAAAACCTCCAACGCTGTATTTCTGATGGGCTGGTGCTGAGGAAAAAGCTTGACTTCACTAAGCAGGTTACGCAGAGTCAGGAAGCTGCTTAGCTGGAAATCGATGAGAAGCTTTCATCCTTCTTACAACAACGGACTTGAATTGAAGCAGAGCTGGCGGAGGCGGCTGATCATGAGAAGGAGTTGAAAGGAGAACGCGAGCAGCTGGCTGATTTATTGAAAACGCCACCTTCTCAGTAGCTATTTTTGTATCGATTGAACATTTGTGATCTTTGAATAGCATGCCTTTATTCATTTTTTTATTCTTTTATATGATGTATCTTGTACTCAATTGAACTCATGAATAAAGACACATTTTTCTTATCTCCCACTGTTGCTTTATTCTCTTTGCTGTGTTGTTGGTATGTTACTCTAGCAAGCGTAGCCTATAGATGATAGAGAACATTTCATCTTAGCCCCCTTGTAGGGTAGCGATGGCTTAGGAAACAGGTTCGGGTCTGCTGCCTAAGACTTTTCAACTTTATGATCCGTGAGGGTCTCATAAAGATTTTTCTCCCTACGAGTCGAGAGGATCTCGTAGGTGTATTTTCTCCTTAGGAATCATGAGCATTCCTAAATGTGCTTTCCCTTGAGAGTCGTAAGGATCTCACAATAGAATTTTCTCCCTTACAAGTCGAGAGGACTTGTAAGTGATCTATGAGTTGGCCTCTTTCTAAGTGGAAGCACTGCTCCGACGGGGAGGTCATTGGCTGACGTATTTCCGTGACGGGGTCATTGGCTGACGTATTTCCGCGACGGGGTCATTGGCTGACGTATTTCCGAGACGGGGTCATTGAATGACGTATTTCCGAGACGGGGTCATTGGCTGACGTATTTCCGCGACGGGGTCATTAGATGGCGTATTTTTGAGACGGGGTCATTGGATGGCGTATTTCCGAGACGGGGTCATTGGATAATGTATTTCCGAGTCGGGGTCATTGGCTGACGTATTTCCGTGATGGGGTCATTTGCTGACGTATTTCCGCGACGGGATCATTGGATGACGTATTTCCGCGACGGGGTCATTGGATGACGTATTTCCGAAACGGGGTCATTGGATGACGTATTTCCGAGACGGGGTCATTGGCTGACGTATTTCCGCGACGGGGTCATTGGATGACATATTTCGGAGACGGGATCATTTGCTGACGTATTTCCGCGACGTGGTCATTGGCTGACATATTTTCGGGACGGGGTCATTGGATGACGTATTTCCGAGACGGGTTCATTTGCTGACGTATTTCCACGACGGGGTCATTGGATGACGCTAGGTTGTTTTTGAACCGTAGAGTCTTGGAACTGGGGACTTTGTCGTGGCTCCGATTGGTGGTGTCGCGTCCGAATCCTGCTGGCATGAGGAGGAACGCCATTGTTAGTTTTCTAGGATGTAAATATTGCTGTTGAGATCTGACTTTCCTTTTGACAGAGTTTGTTGGGACATGTGGTTCCCTTTTCATCATGCCCATGGATTGTATACAGGGATTAGTATGGACTTACCTGCAGGGCAGAAATTATATTTTTTTTGTTTTCTTTCCTCGATGCTCTATCATTTTAACTTTTTATATCGCGAAGGTCACGATTGCCCAATTATTTCGGCTATTTTCCACGGTGCCCAATCATTTCAGTTATTTTTCTTTTTTACTTGCTGCTTTTTATTGCGAGTTGCCCAATAATTTCGGCAATTTTTGTATGCATATATTTTACTTGATGATTTTTTTGCAAGTTGCCCCATCATTTCGACTAATTCATATGCATTTTTGGCTCGCTGATATTCTATTGTGAGTTTAGACTTGGAATTTGATACCGATTTAGGTATCAGTATCGCTACAACTGGGATATGGCCAGGAGCGAATCATCATTTGCCTTTTTCGGTTCGAACAAAGGTGACTCAGTAGACCAGGTTAGGATCCTATCGACTAAGGCTTTTGATTTTATGAGCCGTAAGGGTCTCATAAAGATGTTTCTCCTTACGAGTCGTGAGGATCTCGTAAGTGTATTTTCTTCTTAAGAATCGTGAGGATTCTTAAGTGTATGGTATCTCATAAGTCGTAAGGATTTTACAAGAGTGTATTCTCCTTATAAGTCGAGAGGACTTACAAGTGTCGTTCACCATAAGAGGACATTTAGCGCCATCGGTGGAACTTGGTGGGGGAGACGTTTATTTATGCCCGTGGATTGCATACAAGGGCTAGTATTAAACCGCTTGTAGGGCAGTCTATGGATTGTGATGGCTTAAGAACAGGTTCAGATCCTTGTAACTTAAGGCTTTTGAATCCTATGAGCCGTGAGGGTCTCATAGGGGAATTCTCCTTACAAGTCGTGAGGATCTCGTAAGTGTAACTTCTCCTTAGAAATCGTGGAGATCCCTAAGTATGTTGCTCCCTTGTGAGTCGTAAGGATCTCACGCAGGTATATTCTCCTTACAAGGCCGAGAGGACCTTGCAAGTGTCTTTTAACGAGATTGCGCCTTTTCGGATTTTCACAAACTCGCCAGTAGCCCTGCTGTTTTTACCCATGGAGACCTTTAGGGTTTTCATCCATGCCCATCTCACTTACGGACATACCCCCTTTTTTTGTCAGCTCTAGGATGCTGCGGTTTGTTGTACTTAAAGACGTTTCGGTCAGGCATAGTATTTTTTCAAGAACTGACCATTTATTGGCCTGAAGGGTCTTTCGCCATGCATATTCATGAGCAAGTAAGCCCCACCTTCGTAGACTTTGTCTATGATGTACGGGCCCTCATAGTTCGGCTCGAATTTCCCCTGTTTGGCGCGATTGGGGATCATAGGTCTCTTGACCACTAGCACAAGTTCGCCTTGGCGGAATGACCTCGGCCTAATCAATCTTTCGTATGAGCGTGTCATTCTTGCTTTGTAAGCTTCTAGGTTTTGCTGTGCCATGAGACGAGTTTCATCGAGGGTGTCAAGCTCCTCGAACCAAAGATGAGCATTCTCTTTGCCTGTCAGTTCGTAATGAACTGCCACTTGTAAAGAGGGTAGCTCTATCTCCATGGGGAGTACTGCTTCAGCGCCGAATACCAATGCATACGGCGTTGTGTTTGTGGCCGTTTTGAACATAGTCCAATACGCCCAGAGAGCTTCATGCAATCTCTCATGCCAATCTCTTCTATTTTTCGACACCATCTCTTTTATGATCTTCATCAAGGTCTTGTTGAAAGCCTCAGCTAGACCATTAGCTCGGGGATTATAGACCAAAGAGTTTCTCCAGTCTATGTTATGTTGCTGCGCGAAGCGGCTGATTCTGTGACTTCTGTAGGCTGGTCCGTTATCGGAGATAATCCATCGCGGAGTGCCGAACCGATAAACGACGTGTGTCTTGAAGAAATGGAGAATATTCTCCGTCTTCACTTCTCTTAGCGGTACTGCTTCTGCCCACTTAGAGAAGTAATCAGTTGTCGCCAATATGAACCGATATCCTTTGGACGATGCTAGTTCGATAGGCCCAATTATGTCAGTTCCTCATATTTCGAACATCCAGCTAGCCACCGTTGGGTGTAGCGGGTTTGGATGCTGGTGGATGAAACCCCCGTGAATCTGGCATGAGTGGCACTGCTTCGCATATTCGAGATAGTCCTGAATCATCATGGGCCGTAGTAGCCCATCCTTTTGATCTTTAGCTTCATTTTTAGCCCGGCTTGATGAGAACCGCAGTGTCCATCATGAGTTTCTTGGACGACCTTCTTTGCTTCTTCCGGTCCTAGGCATCTTAGCCATAGAGAGTCGAACGATCTCTTATACAGCGTATCATTGACGAAGGCGAAAGACAGAGCTCGTTTCATGAGCTGATGTCTTGAGGATGCATCTTCAGGCGTTCGACGTGATTTGAAGTAATCTATAAATATTTCCCTCCAATCCTTAGTCCTTTCTTATTCCTCTATTTGTAGGGTTGTTGGCTTGGTCGATTCCTTTTCTTCAGACGACTCAGGAGATATTTCCGCTTGTGTAAGAACTCGACGGCTTTGTACAACGATCCCTATGGCATCAAGCTTTTCGTCAGCCAGTTCTTTAGCGAGCTTGGATAATGCATCCACCTTGCTATTTTCTGTACGTGGTATGATTTCCAGAATGTAGGAGGGAATTTGCGCCAGCAGTTGCTGTACTCTCCCGCTGTACTTTACCAACTCTAGTTTGCATATTTGATAGTCGCTGTTTACTTGGCTAACAATTAGCTGGGAGTCTCCGTATATGAGGAGGTTTTCGATTCCCATATCGACAGCGATCTCAAGACCTGCTATCAGAGCTTTATATTCTGCCTCGTTTTTCGTCCTCGGCTCTGTTAAAGAAAAGGCAAAGCGCATTATCCCTCCTTGTGCAATTACGAAGATAAGGCCTACCACTGATTTGATTATAGGGGTGTTGTGTTGACGCTTCTTCATGGAAGATGCTCCATCAAAATAGAGTTCCCATCGGTTATCACTCCCTTCTTTCTCCCCATTGATCATGTCAAACGCGTGTTCGTCTGGCAATTCACAATTTAAGGGTGAATTGGCAGGTTTCGAATGCTCAGCGAAGAAGTTGGCGATGGCCTGGCCTTTCACTGCCTTGAGAGGTCGGTATGTTATCGAGAATTCCATTAAGAGGAGGGCTCATTTAGCGAGCCGTCCCGTTAGTATGTCTCTTGACATCAAATACTTGAGAGGATCCACTTTTGACATAAGATGGACCTCATGCGCCAACGCATAGTGTCTGAGCTTCGTTATCACGGAGTTTAACGCCACGCAGTGTTTTTCGATGGGGGAGTAGTTGTTTTCTGTCCCCAGGAGAACTCGACTCAAATAGTAGAGGGCTCTCTCCTTCCCTTGGTCATTTTCCTGTGTCTATAGTGCACCTAAGGAACCTTCAAGGGCAGTTGTATACAGGATGAGGGGTTTCCCCTTAACCGGAGCAATTAGTACCGGCGGATTCTGCAGGTATTGCTTGATTTTGTCGAGTGCACTCTGGCATCTGCGATCCCAAACGAACAGGTTCCCCTTCTTCATTAGGTGACTGTAGGGGCGGCATTTGCCGGAGAGGTTAGCTATGAACCGTCGGATATACGCGAGCTTTCCTTGGAGAGACCGCAGTTGTTTAAAAATCCTTAGCAGAGGCATTTCCATTATCGCTTTAATCTTTGATGGGTCTATTTCGATGCCCCGGTGTCGTATGATGAACCCTAGGAATTTGCCCGAGGAAACTCCGAACGCACATTTCAGAGGGTTCATCTTCAAGTTGTATTTCCGAAGGAGTTGAAACATGATCTTCAGATGTTCCCAATGTTCCTCATACGATTTTCTTTTCACTACGAGGTCATCGATATAGCATTCGACGATTTCGTGTATGAGGTCATCGGAAATTTTCGTCATGGCCCTCTAATAGGTAGCGCCGGCTTTCTTCGGACCGAACGGCATTAATTTGTAGCAAAATATGCCCAGAGGAGTCTGAAAGGCGGTATGCTTCTGGTCTTCGGGATGCATCTTTATTTGATTGTATCCTGACGAGCCGTCCATAAAGGAGAAGATTTCGTGAGTGGACGTGTTATCTATCATCAGCTCGGTAGCCGGTACGGGAAAATCATCTTTCGGACAGGCTTTGTTGAGGTCCCGAAAGTCTATGCAGATGCGCACCGTCCCATTTTTCTTCATCACCGGGACAATGTTGGCGATCCAGTCAGGGTACTAAACTTCTTGGATGAATCCGGAGTCGATCAGTTTCTTGACCTCGGCGTTGATGCTCATTTCAAGTTTGAGCCGCATTCTTCTTGGTGCTTGTTTGACTGGCTTGATGTCCGGAGATATCGCCAATTTATGCACAGCTATTTCTGAATTTAGCCCCGGCATCTCGAAGTAGTTCCATGCAAAGCAGTCTTTATACTGCATGAGCACGTCTTTGAGAGTAGCCACCTGCTCTTTAGAAAGCAGCTCACTGAAGAATGTAGGCCGCGGGTCGTTTGCCGTTCCCAAGTCGATTTTTCTTAGGTTGTCCGCAGTAGTATGTATTCCATCTTCCAGCTCTTTTAGCGCCGGTGGAAACTCTAAGATCAACTCATCTTCATCCTCATTTTCGAAGCACCAGGAGAGGTCATCTATATTCTCGTGCACTCCTTCTTCCGACAGCGTTATCACGTGACAGGTACGAGATCGTTTCCAAGACGGATGTTGATCTGGTTCTACTCTCGCCATATACGTTGCTTTTGGCACATGCCTTTGGGGTGGGGATACCCTCCAACTGTTGGATAGAGCGAACCTGCCGAGTTGATATTGGTCTTCGACCCAGTTCTTGAAGGTGAAGCAGTCTTCAAGAAGATGTCCCATCGCTCGGTGATAGGAGCAATAATCCGGGTGATGAATCTCGTTTGCTTGATCGGGGTGCCGAGACTCCGGGAGGGTCATCATTTGATATTTCATGACAAGGTCGAATATCTTCCTTGTCTTGTCTTGAGGGAAAGAATATGCTCGATCCATCTTTTTCACAAGCGACGGGTTCCAGCTGACCTTTTTCCGATCGCGTGGCCTTTTGGATCCGTTCTGCCGCTGTCGAACGTTTTTCCGTTCTTTAACTTGTTTTTTCCTCTGTGTCGGGCCTTTTCTTATCTTGGGAATGCATGGCAGGCCAACAGCGAAGGGCGTCGTCATTCTCCGTAGTTTGCTGAAGGAGAAGCTACGTCATGGCTTTCTCGTAAATAGCCATTTCACGGTTGTGGTCATTCCGGACCTTTTGACCCGCTTCTCTTATTAACTTGTCCATCTGTTCCTCAAACGATGGACTTGGCATTTTTACAGCAGGATTTCGTTTTGGTTCAATTGAAGTGTCTTCTAACAGAGCATCTCCTTCTTCATCGAAGTCAAGTATAACGTAGTAGCCATGGAATCGTTCCCGCTTCTTGTATTGAACATATCCAAGCCCGATCGTTTCCATTCTCCCGTTGGAAAATTTTCGCTGAGTTCCGAGGACGTTCCTGATCCTGTTGTAGAAATGAGCTTGTCGGGCAGTCTGTTTGAAGGGTATGCCTTGGCGCCTCAACAGCCTTTTTAATCCTTCCGCATAGTATCTGGACAGACGAATGATAGGCTGGAGCCTGTCAAGTGTAGAATCGGCACCATGCCAGATTTCTTTCTCCACTTTGGTTTCCGTGGATCAATAAAAGAGGATCACTTTTTCATCTCTTCGCCTGGGAGAGACGTAGAACGTCTGCAGTTCTTGCACACTATAGGTATCAAGTGCATCGAGCTCTTTGTAATGCTTTTGCGGAACCATGGCGATTTGCAAACTCCGTTTATCGCCAGTGAAGGCTCGTATTGATGGCCGAACAGAAAATACTGCATTGACCTCATCTTCAGAGTCACTGCCAAAGACTAGAATAGGGGTGGACGGTCCCGGCTTGTTGCATTTGGGCAACCCTGAATAAACTATCTCTTCCTCCTCCTCGGTATCGCTCCCAAAGACCGGAATAGTGGTGATAGTTTTCTGTTTACTTTCCGGTTTATGGCATCTTTCCGTGTCTTCGAAGTCTGGCAAGAAGTACTTGGCGTCTTCATATTTGCGGACTTCATTTACGGAGAATGGGTTCAATTCCCCTGTCACGGTATACTCGAGACCATCTTTGAAGTACTTCATACACTGATGCTATGTAGAAGGGATGATGTTATACTCGTGTAACCAAGGTCTTCCGAGTAAAGCGTTGTAACAGTTCTTGGCGTCAATGACATGAAATTTGATGTCAGTGACGAGCGACCCGAAGCGTAATGTCAGTATCACAGACCCGAGCGTCCGTGATGACTGGGAGTCGAACCCGGAGATGGTGATTTTATGCCGAGCGAGGTGCTGGACGCTCATGCAGATTTCTTTTAGTACCCTCACATTTAGGTGATTGATAGAGACCCGTTATCAACTAGAATCTTCCCTATCTTGATGTCATGACAGTATTCGGTGACATACAGGGGACGGTTGTGCTTGCACGTCCCGAGGAGGAGGTCTTCATCGCCGAAAGTGACGTCAGCAATGTGCACTTCTTCCAGCTCGTCCTTCATCTTTTCTTCGGCAAGGAAAGCTTGAAACTGCTCGGGCTCTTGTAGTGCCTTGATCAAAGAATCTCTCGCCTTTTTAGATAGCAGAAGGGTATCGAGAATGCTTAGCTGCGAGGGTATCTTCCTCAGGTATGCCAGAACATTGAAATCCACCTTGTTTTTCTTTGGCGGGTCGCTGGCTTCCAGCTCTTCGACGACTTGATCATCGAGGGCGATATCCTCAGGCACTTTTTCCTTCCCCTTATCTTTTTTGTTCGATCCCTTGTTTGTAGGTCGAAGATCCTTTTCGGGTAATGTGCGATTGCGCAGCTGAATGTTCTTGCAGGTTTTCATCTCTTCTGTTTCGGAGATGGATTCCTTGAAGAGAGGGCCGAGGGCTATTTCTTCATCAGAATCGCTCCTGAAGGTAAGGACTTGCGATCCCCCGGAATCAACCATGTGACAGTTGCCGGGAGTTCCTTTACGTTCATCTGTCATGCTTCTCTGTTCCCGACAAGCCTTGCGCTTCAATCTCCTGACGTGTTGTCGGTGGGTAACATATCCCTGCCACCAGTTTTTAAAGGCATTGCACTCTTTGGTAGGATGCGCGATCCTCCGATGGTATAAGCATTAATTTGGATGTGCATCCGCTTCGTCAAGGTGTATACTACCTGGAGTATTTCCTTTAAAAGGCGGTAACTTCATTCCCATCGACATGGCTTTAACGAACCGTTTCCTTTCCTTAAGCCTGCTTTTATCTACTGTAAGCATGCCTCGGTCTGGTTGTAGTGCTTCAACCCTTTTGTCCAGCCGCCGACGTTTGGCTTTTTCAAATATGGCCATTTCACGCTCTCGATCAGCTTTACTTTTCTGACGGGCTTCATTCAGAAATATGTCAATCATCTCATCCAACGGTTCCATGGGCTCTGGTTCCGGATCTGCCCCCAGTTTCTCTGCATCAGGAGCCTCTTTATCGTCTATTGACGAGTGAGAGATCACGTGGCAGCTCGCCACATAATCCTCGGGCTCTTCTGAAGAATCGTCTCCTTCATCAGCGTCATCGTCTTCATTCTCAAGAACATATTTAAAGAATTCGTCCAATGTAATTAGGGTCCGTGCCCTCTGATTATATTCTTCTAGTGCATCGATGTATTTCTGCAGACCTGTACGGCTATCGTCGGGTTGGACAGGCTTCTTGGCCTTCTTTTTCATTAAAGACTTTAGAGGCTTGACATGAATGTTTTGTCCATAATCACCAACTTTCAGTGTTGGGCGCGGCTTCAGCATATCCTCAATGACCTCGGGTTCCAGCAGACTTTTCCACCTGATCGCCGGGCATGTTTGGAGATCCTTCAGCATTCTTTTCGTTTTGGCTGAAAGAGAGACCTCCCATGGAGCTTCTTCTACAAAAGAGCATGATGCCCCTGGTGTGTTCACCTTTTTAAGAACGTGCAGCTGGGGCGGGCTTACTTTCCAATTCTCGGACGACGCAAATTTGCCCTGTTGGTATTAGTCCTCAATCCAGCCTTTGAAGACGAAGAAATCTTCGATTGGATGGCCTATTACTCGGTGATAGGGGCAATAATTGGGATTGTTGACATCACCGGGCTACAATGGATGTCTCAGATTCGGCAGATTGATGAGCCTGTTGCGTATCGCCAGTTTGAACAGTCTCTTTGTTTTCTCCCGTGGAAACGAGTAAGGACGTCTTAACTTTTCGTTGAGGAATCGCTGTCTATCGCTTTGGCGATCAGCTGATTTTGGACCAGTCGGCTGTTGCTGAGCATTGGCGATGAAGGTCGCTTTCTCTTTCCTCTTTTCACTCCGTGGCTCCGACTTCGAAGAGGAAGGTCTGTGACCCATCTGGTCCATTTGGGCCAGCTTGTCAATCAAGGCCTGGAAAGTAGTCGGCTTGAAGAAAATCATGAACTGGGATATGGACGTCTGCGGATCGAGGGTACCCACGAACATGCCTACTGCAGGAGCTTCCTCGATGCGTTGTTCGCATTTTGACCATAGGTTCTGCCACCGGATTGCGTACTGAACCCACGTTTCTCCCGGCTTTACCCTGGCATTGATCAATGCCGTGATTAGGGTGCGTTCGCTAGCACTTACGAAACACTGGGTGAACAGCAGTTCCATCTCTGTAAAAGTTTTGACGGAGTCCTTGGGAAGCTCTGAATACCATTCGAACACTGTCTCCGACAAGCTGCCGACGAATTGACGAAGCAGTAGCTTATCGTCACCTCCGGTGTTGCCGCACAGAGCCCTGAACTGAGCGACATGTTAATGGAGATTGCCCGTCCCCTTGTACACGTGGAATTTAGGGATTGTATATCCCGGCGGGTACTTTATCTGATCGTACCATCCTGGATATGATCACCCAGTTCTGACGACTTGGCCAGTTGCTTCATTTGCCTGATGATCTCGTATCTGTTGAGCTATATAATCATCGAGCGTGGCTTTCGAGATTGTTTCTTCCTTGGCCGCTGAAAAGGCCGGAGGAGGGTTCGATGACTCTCCTCTGTCGTCTTCAATTATTACTAGAGGATCCTCGGCTGGAGGGCTGGATCATCATGCCGACCATGTCTTGGAATAGTAGCGCCATTTGTTTTATATTGGCCGCTTGTTCCGCGGCCTCTGAGCATTCTTCGGAGGAATTCGGCATCAGTTTCCTGTTTTTGATGCTGTTCCGACGATATTTCCGGGCTTTCTTTTGGCCCGGTGAGTGAGGCCATCTTCGTTAGCATCTCTTTGAGCTTTTTCTGTTGTTGCTCCCGAGCCTTTGTTACTGATCGGGTGAACGGTCGGTGACCCGTAGAAGCACGGCTTTCCTCTTTTCCGGAAGCCATATAAACAGTATGCACTACCATGCCCCCAGACTTAGGACGTTTAGATTCAATGCCCTTGCGATTCATCGCAGACGCAGGGATCTTCTCCGGCCTTCTCCTTTTGTGGGCGGTCGAAGTTGAGGGGGTCGTTACGACGAGAACCCAAGTAGATGACACCTTCTGTGGTACGACAGGTTGGTCCTTCTCTTGTCGAACCTTCATTTTCTTTGGTTGGCGAGAGTAGTCTTGGTTAACCATAGAATCTTGGACCCTTCTCCAGACCATGTGAATTTTAGAGGACAGCCGTTGAGGGGGCTGCTCGGGCTTCACCTTTGTAACGTTCTCCATAGGTGGAGGAGATCATTTTAGCACGGCCATCGGAGAGTTCTTGCGCACCCTCCTAAGTGGTTCAAAACTGTTCCCAGTTGGAATAGCAGCATCGACTTCCACCGTTGGAGCTGGCAGAGTAAATCCAGAAAGGGAACTGCCCCCAGCTTTTCTTACTCGATACCAGTGGCGACGTCGACCATGCCTTGCAGATGGTATTGGCTCAGCTGTGAGGGTGGCTTCATCATGCCCCCTGCTCTGGTGAAGGGTTGCCGCCGGTGACAGCCTCTTGAAAACTGACGTCCGCTGAGAAGAAGAGCCCAACCTTTCGAAGATTGACCCTTGGGCAGGGGAAGCAACTTTGGTGATCTCGGCCGAAACGGGAGTTGGAGCGGACAGTCTAGCGAACACCGATCCCTTAGCAGGAGAAGTCTCTTTGATGATTTCGTTTGTTGGAACAGGGATGGCTATCCGTTTCGGGATAACCCCCTCAGGTATCGCGGGCTTCTTCACGGGCCTATTGGAGTTTTGGCCCAGTCTGTTAAAGATAGAAGCGCTGGATTTGGGCGACCCGTTGAGAGAGGCCGCGGTAGTTGCAAGCCGATCAAAGACTGACTTCTTCGGAGCTTCTTGCAATGGCAGTGGGGCGTTGAAGCTCATCGGTGGGAGCATGGTCCCAAAGAACAGCCCAGTGGTGGCTTGCGTCACCTGTTCTACTAGCATCGTGAAAACGGAGGCCGCTTGAGTCTCGTAGGTCACTCCTCCGGCAAGAACGAAGTGGGAGTTGTTGCAGTTGTTGCCGTTGGTGCAGTTGAAAACTATTGATCTTCTATTTTCTGCACGGAGCAAGACACTAAATCTTAGTACCTCGAATCCAGGGGCAACCATAGCAAACCGCAATTAGTTCGTGAACACGACACACGAGGTGTGGTGTGGAAAGAGGAAAATGTCTCACCGGGCATGCCAGAATCTGTTCTCCGCCGAAAGACGCGACCGGGATGCTGGGACGTCCGGCCTGAATTTTGGGGGCAGATGCTATTTTGTTTTATCCGTCAACCTCTCCGAAGATACCGAGTTGATTTATGGCACCATGTATCGGAGGTTTAGAAGGATGCGGCCGTTGTAGCAGACTTCGTCAGATTCTCCCTCATTATGAGGGGTTTTTGATTGTGGAGACGCTCTTCCTTGCAGGCGCAAGCCTCTGCAGTTAATTACGCTACCGCATCACGGTAACCACTTTCTCCTTCTCCAGATGGTCACTTCGTGTCGTGCGTGTTTGTTTTATTTTTGGTTGCCCGTGGATTGTATACGGAGACTAATTTATGTTATCGCCCGTAGGGCGTTGATTAGTCCAAATCCGTATTTTCTTAGATTTGGGTTTGGGTTGGTTTAAGGACCGTTAGTCTTGTTTTAGACTAAGGTCAACTCAAACGTTTGTTAAGGATACGTTAGTCCAACTTTAGACTAAGATCTACTTAACGGGGATTTAGGATCATTTAGAACCAACAAAAGAGCATTTGGACTCTATTGTCTTAGTTTAGGGACGTTGCAGTCCATTGGGTTTAAGGACATCATAGTCCATGAGTTTAAGGTCCTCATAGTCCATTGGTTAAGGACATCGTAGTCCATGAGTTTAAGGACCTCATAGTCCATGAGTTTTAGGACATCATAGTTGTTCATATCAGATTTTTGCATTTTTATACCGTCCATTCATAATCACATTGCATATAGGTAGGTACTTTTAATCCGTGTTTGCTGAATAATTGCAGGTTACAGGTTCTCAGCTCTTTACAGTGAAATTCATAAAAAGTCGCAACAAATGCGGGACTACGACCAACAACAGATGAATACTGATCTCCGCTAACCATCCGTATGATGCCGCCTACCAGTTCAAGAGACAAAATGGCAAATCGTTGGTCACTTCAATGCACAAAGCATAAGGACAGCACAAGATCCAAGACTTCAATGCAGACTTCAAGGAAAAATTCCACATCATTTTGCACTGCTGAATATCTGGAAGAGAACTGAAAAGATTCTAAGAAACCAAGAATACAAAACAGAAGATAAAAGCAACATGGAGAAGCCCTGAAAAGATGGTCCCCTAAATCCACCAAATGGCCGCGGAACCGCGGCCAAATAGGCACTTCTGCCGCGGTTCCGCGGCCGCG
This sequence comes from Agapanthus africanus, assembly GCA_030015575.1. Taxonomy (NCBI): domain Eukaryota; kingdom Viridiplantae; phylum Streptophyta; class Magnoliopsida; order Asparagales; family Amaryllidaceae; genus Agapanthus; species Agapanthus africanus. Next base: position 869,986,053 of record JASDDO010000022.1, on the reverse strand, counting down.
TCTGAACAGTGTTGGTGGCAGTTGGTTCCGCATTGACTCGGCTCTTTTACGGTAGTTTTGTAATCTCATGTTTAACTCAGAATGTAACCTAGGGTTTCACCTTCCTATCTATAAATAGAAAAGCTCAAAGCCAAATAAAGTGTGCTTTTCTTTATTTTAGATTTTAGGATTAATTTCTTTAGTTATCTTTCTCTATGAAAAATTGTAGTGAGTTTTCGAGTGGTGATAAAAAAAAGAGTTTTTTTTATTATCTTGCATGTCTTTTATTCATCATAATTTTATTTGCTAATCTAGTTGTTTATTTTTCTTGTTGCTTTCTTTCTAATTTTCTTCTTCCATTTTTTATCTTTAAACAACGATGATGCTTGAGTAAGATCCTTGCCAAGGTGAGGTCTCAAATAGCTAGTTGTAATTTCTTCTTAACCTTATTTCTTTTTACCTTCCTTTTTGTTTTATTATTTTTAATGGGTGAGTAATCTCTCACTTGTTAGGGCAGGAGAAGGAAAGTTTGAGAGAATGAAATCTCTCTCACTCTTTTCTTTGCCCAACACCTTAATTCGGACTCACTTTAATTGAACCACAATCCGCTCACTACGGCACCCTATCCTACATGATAGCGGTGATTCCATAGTTAGACCGGTTGTGATTGAACTAACCGGAGGTTAGGGCTAAGAGCCAAAAACGGACGGACAAGGACCAAAAGGAAGAAACTAAGCATGGAAAGCCTAGCTTATACTTGTAAATTTCTTCCTAGTCGTGCTAATCTCTGTTGTTGCCAATTACCTTAACACCGATATTAAGAAGGGCATTGAAAGAAGTGAGAAATTCCTAACTCGAACTAACCTAATCCTAACCCTAGCAAGTTCTTTATCATCTTTTATCTCATTAGTAGACCTTAAAACAAAACTCAAAATATTTGGATTTAACTCGTTAAAAGATAAAGAAAAAGATTCCATCTCCCTGTAGATCGACCCGTACTCAATCGGCTAGCTACCAAGCGAAACCGTCTTGATTGCGGTAATTAAAAGTTCAGCACATGCAGAAAAAAGCAAAACAATCAAATAGCGCCGTTGCCGGGAAGATGGTAGTTTATTTCTTTGTCTAATTTCGGGTTAATTAAAAAATTAAAAATTATAAAAATTGAAATTTTTTAAAACAAAACAAAAAAATCATCTTGTTATTTGTGATTAGTTTTTATGCAAGTGTGCAGGATAGGAAGAAGGTCTAGTTCAAATCTGGAGCAAACTTAGTGAACAAATCAAGATTTAGGGGATCTTAACAGGAAGAGGAGAACCAAATCAGCACAGAAAATTTTTTGAAGCAGTCAAACGTCTGAACAGCAGTGGAACAGCGAAAGAATCACCTGTTTGACCGTGGAACCGTGGTCAAATGTTGACGTCAGCAATTCATTTTCTCTGTGAGTATTCCAATTATCTCCTTCCCTCCTCTAAACTCCACTTACAAATTTTTTTTGCAGTATTCTTTGCGCAAATTCTCTTCCCCTCTCCAATAAACTAATTTTGTGCAGGATTCTTTGCGCCGCAGCCAAATAAAAATTTTTTTGCAAAGTGTTTTTGATTTTTGGTTGTTACTGTTTTGTATAATTAATACGGATTTTAAGGGGCTATAACACCAATTCAGATTGGGTGGGGATTTCATCACCCTTCCTAAGACCCAAAAAATCACTAAAACCATATGCATCACCCTTGAGTTTAATTAAAAAAAATATCTAGACTCAGCCAACTAAGGACTGTCGTGCTCATTAGGACATAGGAAGGTTGTGGGTATTCAATCATTTATCTAAACTTGACTTTGTGGTGCCTAGGCTAAACAAGTGAGAAAGGTAATTTTAAAAGGCCCGTCTTACGGTGATTCGTGAGCGGAATCCTCCTTTCTTCATTTGTGCTTACTTGGCCATAATTGGCAGTGAAGAGACGATTTGAGGGTTATCTCACAACTTGTCACTTTGGAATAGTTAGGAGCAGTCTGATGGACTTAGAAGACCATAGCTCTAGATTTGATTGTGCATGTTTAAACTGTGATTGTTTGAAATTGTGCCGTAAGTCCGTACATATTTTTGCAAAACTCTTTCTAAAAAAACACACAAAACAAAAACTTTTATAAAAACTTACCCTTTGTCGCTAGAATCCCATTTCACCCACCTTTCATCCACATTTCTCCATTGACGTTATCTTACCCTCACATTCTACGCTTTGACTATACTAAACTCGTTTAGTGTATGTCCAGTTGGACTCGGGACAATAGTGCCCACCTATTCCGCATTTCATTAGTCGCTACCAACTACGCGTTCGACTCCGACGTTTAAACTCCGTCCACACCTCTTTCACCCTTACCTTTGCCAGCCAATTCCGACGTTGACCGGAATTCTGTTCATACATCTTCACCTTCACTTTCATCACCACCAAATTCTTCTTCTGAGATATCAGGATTTCCTCCTAACATCCCTTTACCTCCCTCGGGACTGATTCCACCTCATCTGGGTGCGAATAACCCGCAACCACCTCCCGTTGAAGCGCCACAGTGAATCGCGCACCAAGATCGTTTCTATCCCACCCGCTCCGCACTTCCTACCTGTCTTTCACTGCCGCCAGCCAATGGGGATAATTTCGAAATTAAGCCCCACTTCATCAACATGTTGCCTAAATTTCACGGGCTGGAATCCGAAGATGCCTACATCTTCATTAACAAGTTCCATAACGTATGTGCAATGATGAAGACAAACCAACTGTCCGATGATGCTATACGGCTACAAGTCATTCCTTTCACTCTGTGTGACCTAGCTGAGAAGTGGTTGTATAGTACTGCATCGCATTCCATAAACAGTTGGGATGAGTTTGTAAAAGCGTTTCTTAAAAAGTTCTACCCAAATCACAAGACCGCGAGAAAACGAAACAAAATTAACCAATTTTCCCAACTTCCGGCCGAACCTTTTTGGAAGTGCTTTGACCGATACAAAGACATTCTTGTTCAGTGCCCTCATCACGGTATTGAGAGATGGCAACTTTGCCAGACCTTATACGAAGGACTGAACCCTGCAACTAAGCAATTGCTGGAGACCATTTGTCAAGGCCACTTCCTATCCAAATCTGACGAGGAGGCTTGGCAATTTTTCGATGATCTCGTGGAGTGAACACTTCAGTGGGAAAGCACCAGACCAAACACTTCATCTACTTCTTCTACTTCTTCCGGTCCCTCTAGGGGAGGCATTCATAAACTTGATCTCTCAATTGCAATGAAGGCCGAAATGGCAACGATCACACGAAAACTAAAAGCAATTGAGAGTATATTCTCATCGCTTTCTCCTGCCCCTGCTCTTCCCCCTCATACTATCTGCGCTTGTTGTTCAGACCCATCACATTTGACCGAAGAGTGTCCTTACAACCCACCTGCTCAAAGACAGGATCAGGTTAATGCTGCATTTCAATAAGGACCAAGAAATGATCTATACTCTTCCACTTACAATCTTAGTTGGAGGAACCGCCCAAATTTCGGCTGGAATCAGAACCAGCAACAATTCCAAGGCCACAACATTTTCCAGAGGCCTCCTCCTCCTCAACAACAAGCTCAGCAACAAACTCAATATCAGCAGCACTTCCAACCCCAACCTTTTCAAAATTCGACGAACAATATTGCACCCAACAATTCTTTCCCTCAAAATTTTTTTTTTCCGTCAAACAACGATAAGGTTTCCTCGTTAGAACGAAGTCTGGAGGCGTTTGTAAAGAAATCGACTCAATCCACCGCCAACATCCAGTCTTGCATTCATTCTTTGGTGCAACAAACTGCTGCGTATGGGCAAAGCAGCAAAACCATCGAAGCCCAGATTGCACAACTGAATGCAGCTTTAAGAGAACGAGAGAAAGGGAAGCTTCCATCTCAACCACTCCCAAATCCTGGTCACCCATATAATTCACATGTTTCTCTTGAACAACAGATCCATAATGTGAGTGTCGTGAATACGTTGAGATCGGGAAGGACGCTGCATAACAACGTGGGCATAGATAATGTCACCCCGGCTTCTTCTTCTGCTTCTTCTTCTTCTTCTTCTTCGTCTTCTTCGTCTTCTGAGCTTGTTCTCCATTCTTCAAAAGGCTCTTCTTCCTCTACGGCTCCGAAAAAACCCACATTTCACTCCACAAAAACTCCAGCTCTGGGATCTGTTCCAACTCCACAATCTCCTCCACAAGCATTGGACTCAACTAATTTCAAAAACGTTCCATTTCCAAACCGGTTGGGATCCAATAAACAAAATCCAGAAATGGAGAAGATTCTGGAGTTGTTTAAAAAGGTTAACATTAACATTCCCCTCTTGGATGCAATCCAACAAGTCCCTTCCTATGCAAAAATCTTGAAGGACTTGTGCACTAAGAAGTGGAAATCTCAGGTACCCAAGAAGGTTTTCTTAGCTAGTGCCGTGAGTGATGCTCTTACCCAAGCTTTACCTCAAAAACGAAAGGACCCTGACTGTCCTACGATTTCAATAACCATTGGGGATAAGAACATCAACCGCGCACTCTTGGATCTTGGTTCCAGTGTTAACTTGCTTCCGTGTTCGGTATATGAGCAACTAGGTGTAGGAGAGCTGAAACTCACACACTGTACTCTCCAAATGGCCGACCAATCTATCACCCATCCTAGAGGTGAGCTAGAGAATATGTTAATAAAGGTAGGGGACTTCATATTCCCTGTTGATTTTATTGTTCTAGATACACAATCTGTAGCAAACCTACGGAACCAAATTCCGGTGATTCTCGATCGACCCTTTTTGGCCACTTCCAATGTTGTAATCAATTGTCGTAACGGCTCTATGACTCTATCCTTCGGGAAGATATCAATTGAGCTTAGCATTTACAAGTTGGGAAGTGTGCCCTCCAAACCTTTTGCTCATGCATGTTCTGTCGAATTAATAGATGTCGACAGCTGCGAATTTGATCAGCTTCACGATACTGATCTAGACTCTTTTCATATGTTGTTGTTTGATCCAACTATGTATTATACACATACAGACTCTTCTATTGAGTTCTCCGGGTCAGCATCTAACGCTGATTATGAATCTTTTATGGAGTCTAGAGATCATCCCGCTCTTTCTGATGACATTATTTTTCAGGGTGTCGATGAGAGTTTTCAGGAAATTTTCGCCGATGAGCTCGCATTTTTAACAAACACGGGTGTTGAGATGAATCAACTCCAATAAGAAATTGAACCTACACCCCTTCTTCTTGACAATCACAAAAATGCGAGTAATCCATCGTCACAATCACTGTGTCGTCTCTCCAAATTTAGACGCAAACCCTTTCTTTTACACCACTTATCCCTTCCCCACTTCTTTCTGGCTCCATACAACATGTTCTTCCACCAACCGGTGCGTTTCACTGATAAATTCTTCAAATGGTTGGTGTTGACTTTTGGTCTTTGCAAAGCTTGGCATTGACCAGTAACTTTGACCCCATCTTTAAAAGCTTAACATTGTTTAACTTAGGTTTGGGGGGTATAATTTGGCTCTTGAAAATAATTTTTTTACTCAATGTGGTGAGCCAAAAATAAGTTTAGGGAGATTTTCACAATCATATTTCATGTCCCCGTTAATAAAAAAAATTTCTCCTAAGTTTACAGGTTTCTGAGATTTAACAGATGACAACAGTAAGGACACTATTGTAAACAAGTTTGGGGGAGATTTGTGCTTATTTACGCATCAATTTGCATCATACTTTGCATAAGCAAAAAAAAAAATTCAAAAAATTTTCTTTTATAATAAAAGATTAGGAAGTGAAAAATTACATCTAAAAGATCAGAAAATTTTAAGAAAACCTAGAAAGTTAGAGGTTTTCTTAAACGAAGCTAATAATAAGTAGTTATGAGCCGTTGTCCCAAGGGTTAGTAAGATGAAAGAAGTCACTAATCCGCGGATAAAAATAATTCTGAAAAATAGTTCTTATTCTGGACGCCAAACATTTGTATATTGATACCCTACTATACGCATTTACACACGTCTTGAATCTTGGGATAGTAGACGGTACCTTGAAATGCTCTTGTCTTAAAGCCAAAGTATGAAGGAAATTATAAATGGAGTATAAAATATAAAATGATGTAAAAAATAAACACCGGTTTTTTAATCACCAAGACAGCAATAAAAAAATTATAGCGAGAGTGCTTCATCACCTAGTGTCTTAGACCAACTGGTTTGGGAGTCACTCCAAAGCCTTAGGTGTTACAAGACGAGGAAAATACTAGATACACCTAATAAGTAAGCACATGAATAATTGGTCGGTTAGTACCTCAAGAAGTATTAACGGTCGCATGAAAAATGTGTGAGCAATTCCATCTAAATATTCATTAATTAAAAAGTACTAAGGTAGATGGACAAGAGTATGATAGCTTGAATTGAATTCTCCGGTGTAAGAATGTTCTTTCCACACATGTAGGGGTATATAATCAGTGTTTGGAAGATAGGTAGGAATAAAGAATAAAGACGATGTTTTATTGAGAGATGATGTGATTTCTCACATTTTTCATGACTATTAAGATAGGGCTCATGACAACCGAAAAACTAGTGTAGTTGGAAACTCTAATTTTCAAAGTCTTTCTTTTATAATTCTTATCATTATATGTAACTTTCACAGTCTTCCTTTTATTATAGAATTTTGTGGGTGTAATCCGCTGAAAAACCCTCAGGAGAAAATACTCCTCCTACTAGGGACACCTAGAGATTTAACGGCTTGTTGCACAAGCTCAGTGCAATCGCGTTCCCTGCGAAAGTGAGATTAGGACTTTTTGAGAATAAAATTGGTTTGCTCGGGACGAGCAAAAGATAAGTTTGGGGTATTTTTTCATATCAGAATTTTGCATTTTTATACCGTCCATTCTTAATCACATTGCATATAGGTAGGTACTTTTAATCCGTGTTTGCTGAATAATTGCGGGTTACAGGTTCTCAACTCTTTACAGTGAAATTCATGAAAAGTCGCAACAAATGCGGGACTACGACCAACAACAGATGAATACTGATTTCCGCTAACCATCTGTATGATGCCGCCTACCAGTTCAAGGGACAAAATGGCAAATCGTTGGTCACTTCAATGCACAAAGCACAAGGGCGGCACAAGATCCAAGACTTCAATGCAGAGTTCAAGGCAAAATTTCACATCATTTTGCGCTACTGAATATCTCGAAGAGAACTGAAGAGATTCTGAGAAACCAAGAATACAAAACAGAAGATAAAAGCAACATGGAGAAGCCCTAAAAAGATGGTCCCATAAATTGGCCGCGGAACTGCGGCCAAATAGGCACTTCTGCCGGGGGCAGTTGGTTCCACATTGACTCGGCTCTTTTGGGGTAGTTTTGTAATCTCATATTTAGCTCAGAATGTAACCTAAGGTTTCACCTTCCTATCCATAAATAGAAGAGCTCAAAGACAAACAAAGTGTGCTTTTCTTTATTTTAGATTTTATGATTAATTTCTTTAGTTATCTTTCTCTATGAAAAATTGTTGTGAGTTTTTGAGTGGTGATAAATAAAAAAAAAGTTCTTTTATTATCTTGCATATCTTTTATTCATCGTAATTTTATTTGTTAATCTAGCTGTTTATTTTTCTTGTTGCTTTCTTTGTAATTTTCTTCTTCCATTTTTTAATCTTTAAACAACGATGATGCTTGAGTAAGATCCTTGCCAAGGTGAGGTCTCAAATAACTAGTTGTAATTTCTTCTTAACCTTATTTCTTTCTACCTTCCTTTTTGTTTTATTCTTTTTAATGGGTGAGTAATCTCTCACTTGTTAGGGCAGGAGAAGGAAAGTTTGAGAGAAGGAAATCTCTCTCACTCTTTTCTTTGCCCAACACCTTAATTCGGACTCCCTTTAATTGAACCACAATCCACTCACTACGGCACCCTATCCTACATGATAGCTTTGATTCCATGGTTAAACCGGTTGTGGTTGAATTAACTGGAGGTTAGGGCTAAGAGCCAAGAACATACGGACAAGGACCAAAAGGAAGAAACTAAGAATGTAAATCCTAGCTTATACTTATAAGTTTCTTCCTAGTCGTGCTAATCCCCGTTGTTACCGATTACCTTAATACCGATATTAAGAAGGGCATTGAAAGAAGTGAGAAATTCCTAACTCGAACTAACCTAATCCTAACCCTAGCAAGTTTTTTATCATCTTTTATCTCATTAGTAAATCTTAAAATAAAACTCAAAATATTTGGATTTAACTCGTTAAAACATAAAGAAAAAGATTTCATCTCCCTATGGATCGACCCGTACTCAACCGGCTAGCTACCAAGCAAAACCGTCTTGATTGCCGTAATTAAAAGTTAAGCACACGCAGAAAAAAGAAAAAAAGTCAGTAGTTCATAAGGTTTAAGGACATCGTAGTCCATGAGTTTAAGGACCTCATAGTCCGGTTTATAGACATCGTAGTCTGCGGTATTTTGGTTTCACGGTTTAGGGATGCGCTGAAAGTTATTGGTTATCGGGACCCCCCATCTCTCTGAAGACGTCAAAATTTTCAGTAACACAAGGCACGGAGTACAAGAAAGGTTTGTCTTGTTTTGTACATAACCGATACTGGAAATTACTAAAACGACATATATCAGAGGTGTGAAGAGATGTACCCTTGAACCAATATTGGTTGGGAGATCTATAGTCAGGTTTAGGACTAAGACCAACTGAAAGATTGCAAGCACATCGGCTTGGTTAATCTGACTAAGAGATTTGTAGCCAACTTGGGCTCAGCCCATTCAGTTTTGAATAAAATGTTGAACATTTGTTTGGGCTTAGTCCCTTTTTATTTAATAATGCTGAGCATTGATTTGGGTTCTGACATCATTTTTTTCTTTTGTCTTTTACTGAGTGTTGAACACTTTTTTATGGCGCTGAGCTTTATTTAAAGAACACTTTGTGTTTCCTCAGCGCACACGTGAGGAGAACGTAGTGCGCTTGGCGCTTAGCGCCAGACTTGGAGCGCTGAGGCGTTTCTTATGAAATAGCGCATACGTGAGGAGCACATGGTATGCTTGGCGCTGAGCACCAGACTTGGAGCGCTGAAACGCTTCTTATGAAATAGCGCACACGTGAGGTGCACGTGGTGCGCTTGGCGCTGAGGCGCTTCTTATGAAATAGCGCACACGTGAGGAGCACGTGGTGCGCTTGGCGCTGAGCGCCAGTCTTGGAGCGCTGAGGCGCTTCTTATGAAATAGCGCACACGTGAGGAGCACGTGGTGCGCTTGGCGCTGAGCGCCAGTCTTGGAGCGCTGAGGCGCTTCTTATGAAACAACGCACACATGAGGATCAGGTGGTGCGCTTCGCACTGAGTGCCAGTCTTGGAGCGCTGAGGCACTTCTTATGAAATAACGCACACGTGAGGAGCACGTGGTGCGCTTGGCGCTGAGTGCCAGTCTTGGAGCGCTGAGGCGCTTCTTATGAAATAGCGCACACGTGAGGAGCACGTGGTGCGTTTGGCGCTGAGCGCCAGTCTTGGAGCGCTGAAACGCTTCTTTGACAGTTCTGATCAGTTCTGTGCTCTGAGAATTAAATTCTCATTTGTAAGAGACTTTGTCTCACAGATCTAAGTCCTTCTTTATGAAGAAATACTATGATCTCTCTTGTTTTTCTTTATGAGAGGTTTTGTTTCATGGATCTAAGAACTAAGTTCTTCTTTTTATGAAGAGATACTATGATCTCTTCTGTTTTTATGAAAGACTTTGTCTCATAGATCTGTGATCTAGGAAAAGAACTAAGTTCTTCTAATATGAGAGTTAAACTCTTAAATATGGAGGAGATGTTCTGATCTCTCCTCCGTTTATTTACCTTGAAGAAGGTTCTTCTTCTTAGAGCTTGCTCTCTTCTTTGAAGTCTCTTGAAGTTTATAGGGGGGGTTCTTCTATCTAAGACTTGAAGTCTTGGGTTTTTTATATAAGGGAGGCTGATTTGTTGAATCAGTTAAAGAAATCTTTCTCTGATTGATTTGGGGATATTTCCCCACCATTGGATCTTTGATCCTAAGGCTTCTGATTTACAAAAGACAATCTTGTTGTTTTTAACAAGATTAGGAAAATATTTTCCCATACAGAACTTATTCTGTATCTTGGTGATTTTTAATCACCATTGGATCTTTGATCCAACGGTGCTCTGGTTTACAAAGCATAATCTTTCTTGTTTGGAAAGATTCTGAGGAGTATTTCCTTAATAGAATTTTATTCTGGTAATTTGATGATTTATCATCATTGTTGGATCTTTGGTCCGACGGTGGATAACATTTAGTTCTAGCGCTTAGCGCCCTCGTGCCTTGCACGAGAGCGCTGCTTCAGAGTCTTTGAACTTAGCGTTGGCGCACTTGGCGCTGGCGCTCTCGTACCTTGCATGTGAGACTGTCTCAGAGTCTTTGACTCTTAGCGCTGGCACACTTGGCGCGAGCGCTCTCGTGCATTGCACATGAGCGCTACCTCAGAGTCTTTGACTCTCAGCGCCGGCGCTCTCGTGCTTTGTACGTGAGCGCTCCCTCAGAGTCTTTGACTCTTAGCGCTGGCTCTCTTGGCTCTAGCGCCTTTATGAAGCGCTGCTTCATTTCAAATTTCAAAATTTGAACAGAGATTTGCTCTGATTGGGGGAAACAGTGTCGAACAAACCCTCCTTGGTACTGTATTCTCATAAGACCTCGCTTAGGGATCATGTGACTCCTAGCCGAATACGACATCAGCAGAAAATAGAGACTTCTTCTTTTTCTGCGAACAGACACAAGCGGCCGATGACAAGAGCTTGCGCTTGACAGGCATTTTCAGGCGGCAGGTCCCGATTTCCGTACAAGAGCCAGATTTCGGGGATGCTACGGCTACCGTAGTTACGGGAACATCAGATTGAAGCCTCTCAGGGAAGACTCGAGGGCCTAAGGCTGTAGTAATTTCCCTCAAGGAAGAAAGAACGGCAGTCCATCGCTTTAAGGGGACAGATGGATTACCAGCGAGGACTACATCCTTGTGATCGAGCAATAACCGCATTTCTTCCCTTTAACAGCATCCGTTGCATGCTGGTACCACGCCACGTAAGCGTTTGAAGCTTTAGGCACATAGCTTGGCTCGCTGATGAGAAAATTGGACCCCATATTTAGTCGCATAAAGTGGTACAGCGCGCTGCAAATATCCTCTTCCATAGCGAACGGCTCGGCTAAGAATTCCTCGAGAGGAACACCCTGATTGTAACCCGACTGTTGAGCGAAGCGGTACGGGTTGTACCTCATGAACAGTGCCAAGGCGTTTTGCCTGAACACTAAAAAGCCCGGCCTAATAGAATACAAGTGCAAGATTTCCTGAGCCTTCAACGTGGGTGCCCTGTCTTTGAAAGTGTCACGCAGCGGTTGCACCACCTTGGTAAATTCCTTGCCGATAGTCAAGAATCTATCGACAAAGGTCATGCTGTCCCATACCATATGCGGGCGGAGGACCAGTCGCCGAGCCTCTCGTTGCGACGGGTCTGACACAGAAGCATCAATCAGATACATGACCCGACGAAAGTTATAGCTGTCGTAGAAGCGGGGTCGTTTGTGAACACCGAAAGCACCTAGCACATGCATCTCGATCCACGACGTGAAGGAGCGCAACGGAAGATTTACGTGCTTTACCCCCGGCTGAGTAGTGTCTGCCGCTAAGCTTAGGCCATGATATAGATGAGCCAACCCTGCGATCCCAATAGCTACTCGCGTCCCTGCAATCATGTGGTGGGCCGGATAAAAGAAAGACGGCCTCATATAGTGAGGATGCATCGGAAGCACAAACCAACTCAACCACAGGCTGATGAACCCCAAAAAGAATGTCAATTCGTCGATGTCTGGAGCAGCGAGCTCTGCAAAAGGGATGACCGGAACGTCTGGAATAAAAAAATTCTTCAAATCCGCCTCTGCGGTCAGCAAGTTATCTAAACCGAAACCGAAGGGGTCATCAAGCTTAGCGAACTTCGCGGCTTGTTTTGACAAGGCGTCTGGGCAAAGGAAGCGGGCAATGAAATCTGCAAAGCCATCTCCGTGCCCTTCAGACTCTAAGAAAAAACTCTCATAAATGTTCAACACCTTGATTAGGCTTGGGAACCGGTGTTGAACAGCATTTTCCGTAATAAGGCCCATCACCACTGATTTGGTGATAATGATGTACTCGTCAGGGGGAAGTATTTCCTCGTAATGTTCTCCTCTGACGGGTAAGCTGGAGATTTCTGCGAACTCCTCCAAGGAAATTGAAACTTCTTGGTCCGATAGAAGAAATGTGTGGGTTGGAATGTTCCACTGTTCCAGAAAAGCCTTAACCCACCATACACGAGACGCGAGATATTGGAAAAGGGACGCATATATGGCAGGATATAGCCCAAGCTTCAGCAGCAGCGATTTCTTGGCCGACAGGATATACCGAGCCCACTGCAGGTAGCCGGCTGATTGGCGAGGAGTCAACCCTATCATATAGACTGGACCTCAAGGGCGCGACTCTCCCTGACATATGCGCCGTCGTAAAATATCCAAAGACATCGGTGGTTGTACGGGTATTGATGTCATAGAGGGCTGAAGGCGACCCTCCGAAATCCAGTTGACCTCTTCTACAGCATAATTCACTTGAGGCGAATCGGCGTAATGAATTACTGAAATTGGCTCTGAGGGCGTTGCACAAGAAAAACTGAGCCGACCCCGAATGATCTGATTATACCACGACCCCCACAAGTGAAGAGACTTTTGCTCCAGGTCATGATCTTTAATAAGTCCGAAGACTTCTCGATCTATGGATGCGTCGGCAAAGGCGCTCTCTGAACGAACGAAAGGGAAGGAAGCGTCGAAGGCCATTGCACCTGCACAAAAGGAGAAGGTTCAGCTATTGGCGTTATGATTTAGGAATCAGAACATTAACGTTCTTTGAGACTCAAAAATTTTGCACTGCGTTGCACTGGGACAAAGAGGGCCCACAAAATTAAGGTGACGCCCTACCATTGATGGGACAGTCACTCATTAAGAATAGAATCCTAAAAGGATTCTCATTTAATAAGAAATATCATTAGACTAAGGAGTTAAACTCCCTCGAGAGCTGTGCTCTTCAAACAGATTTCATATCTGAAAGAAAATTAAGAAGGGAATAAAATTTCCCAAGATATTTTTTAGAGCCATGCTCTGTAAAACAATGGGATAATCTACCAGAACCCTCAAAAGAAAAGCTTTTTAATAGGGTAAAACCCTAAGATCTTTAAGATCTGAAAGAAAAATCCTAGAAACTCTAAGAATTCTTCATGAAAGATAAGCAAAGCTCTGATTAACGGATTAAGAAAATCTAAAATACATTTTAAAGATCTACAATCTAAGAAGAGCAAAGCTCTGTTAATGAGTTCGATCATAATCCTTACAAATTTTTGGACAAAGTTCTAACTCTAAAAGAGTTTCCTTGGGCAGAGATCTGAGCATTTGAAAGAGAATTGAATTCTTAGAAAGAAGAAGAAAGGAAGATGAACAACAATCATCTCAAGGGCAAAAAGCCCTATTTATAGGCACAAGGAGACGGTTCCACTTCCGATATGATCCTACGGTGGAAAAGATGCCACCGCTGCACTCACGTGTTTGCCACATGAGCGCGGCGGTGGGGGGGCATTTGTTTCCCCAATAAAAGAGCAAAGCTCTGTTCAAAACTCAAGAGGCAGCTCCTCACGTGTTTGCCACGAGGGCGCCAGCGCCAGAGTAAAAGAGCAAAGCTCTGTTCAAAACTCAAGAGGCAGCGCCTCACGTGTTTGCCACGAGGGCACCAGCGCCAGAATTAAAAACTATTAAAAGAGCAAAGCTCTGTTCAAAACTCAAGAGGCGGCGTCTCACGTGTTTGCCACGAGGGCGCTAGCGCCAGTGTTAAAGAGCAAAGCTCTGTTCAAATTTCAAGAGGCAGCGCCTCACGTGTTTGCCACGAGGGTGCCAGCGCCAGAGTTAAAAACTCTTATTGGCACCGCACGTGCACAGCACGTGAGCGCCGGCGCCTGGTAGAATTAAATTCTACTCTCTATTAAAAAGAGCCGTTGGATCGAAAATCCAACGGAGATGATAAATCATCAAAATGTAGAATTAAATTCTGTTGAGGAAATATTCCTCAAATCTTTATAAACAAGATAGATTACTCTCTTTAAAATAGAGTATCGTTGGATTAAAAATCCAATGGTGGTTAAAGAATCACCGATCTACAGAATAAATTATGTGTGGGAAAATATTTTCCTAATCTTGTTAAAAACAAGAAAAATATCTTCTGTAAAATAGAAGTCCTTGGATCAAAGATCCAACGGTGGGTAAAATCCCCAAATCAATTAAGATCTCTCAATGAGAGATCACTTCAACTAATCAACATATTTGCCTCTACTATATAAAGGACCCAAGACTTCAAGTCTAAAGAAGAAGCCCCCCCATAAGCTAAAAAAAAGAAGAAGAAAAGAAAGCTTAGAAATAACAGAGAATTAAATTCTCGAGGAAGAAGAACTCTCTTCTTAGGAATTTTAGGTAAATAAAAGTTGATAAAGATCTGGTGGATCATTCAAAAAAAGAAAGCGAGAACTCAAGAGTGATTAGCACTCAGTGGCTGGCGTTCAACGCCCTACGAGCCCCTCATGTGGGCACTACAAAATATGGAGTGCTTAGCACTCAGTGGCTGGCGCCCTGCGCCTCACGTGCCCCTCATGTGGGCGCTACAAAATAAGGAGTGCTTAGCACTCAGTGGCTGGCGCTCAGCGCCCAGTACCTCATGTGCCCCTCACGTAGGCGCTACAAAATAAAAAGGGCTTAGAACTCAGTGGATGGCGCTCGGCGCCCGGCGCCTCACGTGACCCTCACGTGGGCGCCACATAACATGAGAGTGCTTTATACTCATCATTCAGTACCTGACGCCTAGTGCCTCGTGTGCTTTGCACGTGAGCGCTATAAAGAGTGCTCAGCACTCCACATGTGTAGACAAAAGAAAAGAGAGAGTAAAGTGTGAGCGTCAAAACTCACATAAGTGCTCAGCACTTTCTTTTAAGAAAAAGGGGACTGAGCCCACACCAGTGCTTAGCACTTCTTTTAAATCAAAGGAAAATTGAGTGGGCCAAGTCCAAGTTGGCTAGGTCCCTAATTCAGATCAACTGAGCCCATCGACTCATCATTTCCCAAACATGACTCATGACATCCAAAAAAACAACCGAGCCCCCCAACCGCTCGTATACCTTTAAGTCGATCTTGATCTCAAAACAATCAACGATACTTAAATCAAACCAAACCCAAATCTAAGAATATACGGATTTGGACTAATCCACGCCCTACGGGCGACGGCATAAATTAGTCTCCGTATACAATCCACGGGCAACCAAAAATAAAACAAAAAAACACGACACGAAGTGAACTTCTGGAGCCGGAGAAAGTGGTTATCGCGATGCGGTAACGTAATTAACTGCAGGGGCTTGCACCTGCAGGGAAGAGAGTCCCCACAATCAAAAACCCCTCGCAAACGAGGGGGAATCTGACGAAGTCTGCTACAACTGCCGCATCGGTCCAAACCTCTAATATACGGTGCCATAAATCAACTTGGCATTTTCGGAGAGGTGAATGGATAAACCCAAATAACATCCGCCTCCAAATTCAGGCAGGACGACCTATGTGGTCGTCCTCGTTTTCGGCGATGAATAGTAGCGATGCTGATGCATAAACAGGTGTCAAACTCCAAGTCCTTTCACGGCAAATGATTATTCTCTCCTGGCAATATTCTAGTCGTAGCGATGCTGATGCCAAGGTTGGTACCAGATTCCAAACTCGTAATAGAAACAAACAGCGAGTAGAAAAAAATGCATATGAAATAGCCGAAATGATGTGGCAACTCGCAATAAAAATCAGCGGGCAAAAATATGCATTTAAAAACAGCTGAAATGTTTGGACAACCCGCAATAAAAAGCAGCGAGTAAAAATATAAAAAAATATAGCCGAAATAATTGGGCACCGCGGATGAAAAGCCGAAATGATCGGGTAATCATGACTTTCGCGATGTGAAAAGCTGAAAAGATAGAGCATCGTGGCAATAAAAAAAATTCCTCTGCCCTGAAAGTATGTCTATATTGACTCTTGTATATGATTCATGGGCACAAATGAAAGAAAGGGAACCATATTTTTCCACCAGACTCCATCAGAGGGGGAGCCAGATCTTGACGGAAATATCTACAGCCTAGAGATCAGCTCGATGTTCTTCTCATCCCAACAGGGTGTGGATGCGACGTCAACAAAAGCTCCAAGGAGCCGAATCAAAAAGGAGTGATGGCAGCCCGACGTGCTTCTCATGCCAACAGGATGCATATGCAACATCAACAAAAGACCTAAGGGTCGAAACAAAAATGAAGCCATGGCAAAATCCTAGCTCCATGTCTTTACAGTTCATATACAACTCAGAGAATATCCCAGCGTTCCTTCTCAGTGCAGATACAACGTCAACAAAGACCCAAAGGTCGAAACCAAAAATGGAGTAATGGCAAAATCCTAACTCCAAGTCTCGACGGTGCATATACAACTTAGAGACCATCCAAACGTTCCTCCTCATTTCAGCAAGATGCGAATGCGGTTATCAAATGAAATTGGAGCAATGGCATATTCCTTGCTCTGGACTTCAACTGCGATACATACAGCATAGAAGTCTTACAGATGTCTACCCTACTTCAACAAAGAATCGGCGTGACATCGTCAAAACAAAAATTAAGTAACGGCATATTCCCAGCTTTGGGTTTTGAAGGCAACTCATATAAAGCATAAAAGACTATCGGAGATCATCCCACACCAGTGCGGAGTGGTTATGACTCATCGAGGCTCCAAACTAAGCCTAACCTCAAGTAAAAGTGTCATGGCAAATTCCTAACATTTTCTCTTCCGACGGTAATATGACCTAAGGAGATTACTTGAACACACCTTGTCCAGCTTCCAAAGGGATCAGAGACACAACAGTCGCGGGATTACTCGAACAACAGCTGAAGGACTGCATATCGAGGAATATATCAGCAAATGCGACGGTACCACGGACTAAAACCTTAGTACCACAAATCTAACGGACCTCCGTCGTAAAGAATGGAGGTTATTTATATATAACGTTAGGACAAGTTTACCTGTAAACCCAAGGAAGGTAAACTAAAAGGCTCCGAGATGAGTGAATAAACTAGAGACCCCGAAACGAGTTAATAAATTAGAGACTTCGAAACGAGTGAATAAACTAGAGACTCCGAGATGAATGAATAAACTGCAGACTCCGAAACGATTAAGTAAACTAATGGGCGCTAAATCAAGACATCAAGAAACAGAAAAGGCGCAATTCATAGGCCTAGGGGTTCATAACTACATTTCTTAAGGATCGAGATTTGAGAAGACACTTGTATCCGCTCGCTATCTTCTCATATAAAAATTCTAGTAAAAGTCGTGTATGCCAGCTTGAAACCGGCCAAATGTTATGCATCACTTTAATCAAATGTTCACCTATGTCTAAATACATGCATCAGAAACTTCAAAGGTTAAAATACAAAATATATATACAAAAGCAGAATTCCCATATGAATATGTGCTGTAGATGAAACGTTTAGTGGTCGACATTATTTTTATTAGTATTTATTACACAGAGAAAAGATCGCCAAATATAGGATTAGAGATATAAGGATTAACAAAACAATATACAAGATTCTTTAATTCTTTCTCTGATTTCTCCACCATATCGAAGCAGCGATCTTTGCGTGGAGTCGCCCCCCATCGGTCAGTGCTGTGCTCATCAGCGAAGGCAGACATGATGGACCGTTGAGCCCGTATCCGGCTTAGCAGCCAAACTGAACAAACCCTCAGAGGCTGGGTAATCAAACAGACCTCATAGAAGCACTCGATCTTGTCCTCTGCCGCGTCGAGCATCGCCAGAGTCATCACCGCTGGATGAGGAGGGATGTCAGCAAGTATAGACGAGAAGATTGTCCAAAGCCAAATAGAGCCTACAGGAAAAGGAGAGCCCCTACGAGCCAGAAGCTCGTACATTACTGTGTCACACTGGTCATCAGTGAGAACGGGATCCGCTAAATGTGCAGCAAAACGAGGGACAATTCCCTCGATAAGTATCTCCCACGGTTGCCGACGAGCATACGGACGATTGCAAGCCATAACTCTTGGTTTGTTAAAAGGCGGTTCTCTCCTTGTGAAAGAAGAGGGAAGCAAAACTTTAGATTATAAGAGAAGCATTCAATTCTAGGCACAGAAAATGTTGTGCATGGTGGAGCTATTTCCAAGGCCTGGCAAAAAGGGCATAGGAAAAGAAAGAGTTGACTCATGGGGATCAGAGCAAGGAGGTGAAACGACTCCATCTGCAGCGCCTCACGTGCATGACACGTGAGCACCCGTATTGATTCTTTCCGGGATTAGAGCGGCGCCTCATGTGCATAACGTGTGAGCGCCGACGCTAGTTCAGGATTAAAATCCTCAACAGCGCTTCACACGCATGACACATGAGCGCCAGCAACAGTTTCTATATATGTATAACAACACTTCATGTAAGACACATATGAGCATTGGCATGAAGAGAAAAGGGAATTTTATCATTCATACTTCGAAAAAATTTATACATTGGCAATAAAAAAAACAACAAAAAAACATCATCAAAGTGTTTACAACAGCAAAACACTGAATTCTGGATACGGATTCAGGAATTTGGAAGCAAGTCTGAGTAAAGCGCTTTCGGTTTTTTGGCCATTTTCTTATGAATTTTCTCACGAATGCAAGTATCGGGATCCCCACTAATGTCGTCCATCCTCTGGTATGCGAATATTATCGCCTTCTGTTGGAAGACACGATGCAAAATATCGACAAGATCATCTTTTCGCTTCTTCGAGATCAAGCTCATCAGATATACTGAATACACCTTGTTTTCAGCATCATCAAGCGCCTCAAGTGGCATAACCTCGTCAAGCCCAGGAGTTTCTTCCCAAATCGACCCAACGATAATTTTCAAGAGAGCAGAACGGCGGGGGAGTAACGACCGTTGTAGTCGCCAAAACGACGCATCACCTCAGGGCATTGGGCGTCAGTGAATTTCTGGCCTTGGATGCGAATATCTTCATAAGAGATGATCTCTTTAAGATCATAAAGATGAGAAGCCATAGTACCTAAAAAAGGTTTAACAATCAAAATATCAAAATTATTACAATCTAGAAATAAATTACAATGGTTTTAATGCCCCATCAATGATGAGGAAGGCACTCGTTGTGTGAATCCAAAAGGATTACCATTTAATGAGAAATCTCATTGAACTGAGGAATTAAACTCCCTCTAAAACTGTGTTCTACAACAGATTTCAAATCTGCAAAAAGAACCCCAAAAAAGAAAATAAGAAAAGGAATAAAATTCCCAAAAGAATTTCTTAAAAAAGAAATTTTCTTAGAGCTAAGCATTGTAGAACAACCCGGAATTAAATTCCTCTAATAATGGGATAAAATCCCAGAAATCCGCTCGGGAAATGGAATTAAATTCAAAACAACTTTCAAAGATCTAAGTCAGTAATAGGGTAAAACCCTAAGATCTCTAAGACCCATGGTCAACCCAAACAATTTTTTTTAGATTTCTAAGAGATCGTTCCAAGAGAAGAGCAAAGCTCTATTAATGGGTTAAAAACCCAAAACAAGAATAGATTCTTTTAAGAGTTTCTTACCAAATTTTTGACAGAGTTTAACTCTGAAAGAGTTTCTTTGAACAAAGATCTAAGCTCTAAAAAGAGAATTAAATTCTCAAGGAAGAAAAACACTTAAGAGGATTATGATATGGCAGTCATCTCAAAGGCCAAAAGCCCTAGTTATAGGATATGAAGGAACGGTTCAACTCCTCAGGAGCTCGAACGATGGAAAAGGTGACACCGTTGCACCCACGTGTAAGCCACGTGAAAGCAACGGTGGGGGACATTTGTTTCCCTAATATATTTAACCTAATAATAGAGCAAAGCTCTCTTGAAATCAATAAGGCAGCGCCTCACGTGCTCTCTATGAGGGCGCCAGCGCTGGAGCCAATTTTATAGGATTAAGTCCTATGGTGGCGCCTCACGTGCTTCTCACGCGTGTGCCAATGTGCAAAGCATAGAAGAGTTCATAAGAGTTAAACTTTTAGATAGCGCCGCACATGCTCCTCACACGGGAGCCAATGTGCAAAGCACAGAAGGGTTCATTATATAAGACTTAAACTCTTAGATGGCGTTGCACGTGCTCCTTACGCGGGCGCTAATATGCAAAGCACAGGAATACCCATCTTAAAAATTAAATTCTTAAGTGGCGCCACGTGCACAATACGTGAGCGCCAGCGCCCAAGTAGAATTAAATTCTACGATATTTTCTGTTAAACAGAGCCGTTGGATCAAATATCCAACGGAGATGATAATTCATCAAGATATAGAATCAAATTCTATTAGGAAAAAATATCTCCCATATCTTTCTAAATAAGAAAGATACTCTCGGTTCGATCAAAGATCCAATTGTAGAATAAAATTCTATTCTGGAATATATTCCCTCAATCTTTCTAAATAAGAAAGATTGCTCTCTGTAAAACAGAGAACCATTGGATTAAAAATCCAATGATGATTAAAAAATCACCGTTTTACAGAGTAAATTCTGTATAGGGAAAATATTTCCCCAATCTCGTTAAAAACCAAAAATCATATTCTGTAAAAACAAAAGTCATTGGATCAAAAATCCAATGGTGGGTAAAATTCCCCAAATCAATTTTGAGACCAATTAAATCAATTGGAATCTCTCAATGAGAGATTTTCTCAAAAATAATCAACAATTTTCCTTACCTATATAAAGGATCTGAGATTTCAAGTCTCACAGGGACACACACAGAGAGACAAAGAGTGAAAAACAGAGAGAGACATACAGAGACATATATAGATACACCACAGAAAGCTTCCAAAACAATAGAGAATTCAATTCTCGATAAAGAATAAGACTTTCCTCCTCAAAACCCTAAGTAAAGAAAAGAGATAAAAATATCTCTATCACATCTAAGGATTTAACCCTTTTAAAAGAACTTAGTTTTTTCTCTGGATCTGAGATACACAAAGCAAATTTCCTATAAGTTGAGAATTTAATTCTCATCGGGAAGATCTTCTTCTTGAGAATCAATGATTCAGAGAAGAGAAAATTTTAAACGGAGTCCATGATACTCCAGGAACTCAGTTCCTTCAAATCGAGAACTTTGTTCTTTAAAAAAACTTAACTTAAAGTCCTCAAATATAGTGATTTTAGCGAGCGTTAATGGTCAAAGCACCATTGATAGAGATTTAACCTTTCTGAAAATATCAACAGAGATTTAAATCTGCAAAAATGATAAAAGGAAAATGACTAGCACCTCACGTACTTCCCACATGGGCGCCACATTTAAAAGTGCCTAGCGCCTCACGTGAAAGACACGCAGACGCCCAAAACGGAAGATCAGCGCCGCACGTGCTCATCACGTGGGCGCTGAATAAAAGTGCATAGCACTCCACAAACAACTAAAATGGCTGAGTACTCAGCGCTTATTGGGCGACGCCCATGACTGAATGCTTCACATATCATATATGTGAGCATCAGAGGTCAAATAAGTGCTCAGCACTTTGGCATAAAAGAAAAGGGCTGAACAAACAAAGTCCAAAAAAGTGCCTAGCACTTTTGAATAAAAGAAAAGACTAAGCAGACCAAGCCCCCGAATTGGCTAGGTCTCTGAAGTTTTTCCTGCAGCTGAGCCTAAATACTCTGTTGTTGGATCTGAAATAAAAATGATCCTTGAAATTTCGCTAAGTTGATCTTAGTCTCAAATTGGGCTAACGTATCCTTAGTCAAAAACAAATTGAGCCCCAAATGCTCACATATATTTAACTTGATCTTAATCTCAAACTAGATTAACGGTCCTTAAATGAAACCAAGCCCAAATCTAAAGTATATGGATTTGGACTAACCCACGCCTTACGGGCGACGAGATAAATTAGTCTCCGTATACAATCCATGGGCAACCAAAACCAAAACAAAACATACACACGACACGAAGTGAACTGTCGGAGCAGGAGAAAATGGTTATCGCAATGCGGTAACGTAATTAACTGCATGGGCTTACGCCTGCAGGAAAGAGCGTCCCCACAATAAAAAAAACCCCTCATAAAACGAGGGGGATCTGACGAAGTCCGCTACAACGGCCGCATCCGTCCAAACCTCCGATATATGGTGGCATAAATAAACTTGGTATCTTCGGAGAGGTGGACGGATACATCCAAATAGCATCTGCCCCTAAATTCATGCAAGACGATCCATCCCAGTTCATCTTGGTTTCTGGCGGTAAACAGAGGCGCTGCGTCCTGGCCTTTTCATAAATGGTCATTTCACGGCTGTGATTGTCTCGGTTATTTTGACAAGCTTCTTTTATTAGCTGTTCTATTTGTTCTTCGAGTGACGGAATTAACGTTCTTAGAGCGGGATTTCGCTCTATTTCAACGTCATGGCCATTTGGAAGAGCATTTTCCTCTTCTCTGGAGCTGTTTATGACACAGCAGCTGTGGAACTGCTCCCGTTTCATGGACCGAATGTATCCGAGCCCGGTTGTCTCCATCTTTCCGTTGGGCATCTTTCGCTGGGTTTCAGGGATATCCCAAATCTTT
Organism: Agapanthus africanus; assembly: GCA_030015575.1. Classification (NCBI taxonomy): domain Eukaryota; kingdom Viridiplantae; phylum Streptophyta; class Magnoliopsida; order Asparagales; family Amaryllidaceae; genus Agapanthus; species Agapanthus africanus. The sequence continues at coordinate 869,963,395 of JASDDO010000022.1, read as the reverse complement.
TTGTATAATTAGGCTTACCGAACAGTTTGTTCGAGGGGTACACCTTAACATCTTAACAACCTTTTCAATCCCTCCGCGAAGTATCTTGGCAGAAGAATTGGTTGAAGCCTGTCGAGTACAAAATCAGCACCGTGCCAGACTTTTTTCTCTACTCTGGTCTCCATAGATTGGTAAAAGAGGATCGCATTTTCACCTCTTTGTCTGGGAGGGACGTAGAGAGTCTGTAGTTCTTGGACGCTATATGTATCGAGCGGATCAAGTTCCTTATAATGCCGATGTGGAGTCATTGTGATCTACAGACTCTGATCGGCTCTGGCGAGGGTTTGCACTGACGGGCGGATGGAGAACACTGCGTTGGTCTCATCCTCAGAGTCACTGCCAAAGACCAAAATAGGAGTAGATGGTCCAGGCCTGCTTTTTTCTTTCTGGGGTTGCCCCGAGTAGACTATTTCTTCATCTTCCTCGGAATCGCTCCCAAAGATCTGGATAGTGGCGACAGACTTCTATTTATCCTCCAGCTTATAACACATTTCCGTATCTTCGAAGTCTGTTAGGAAGTACTTTGCGTCTTGACCTCATTTACCGAGAACGGGTTTAGCTCTCTTATGACGGTGTACTCCGAGCCGTCCTTGAAATACTTCATACACTGATGTTGTGTAGAAGAGATGACGTTGTACTCGTGTAACCAGGGCCTTCCGAAGAAAGCAGTATACAAGTCTTGGCATCAATGACATGAAATTTGATGTCAGTGATGAGCAGCCCGAAGCGTAACGTCGGAATTACGGACCCAAGTGTCCGTGACGACTGTGAGTCGAATCTAGAGATGGTAATTTTGTCTTGGGCCAGGTGCTGAACGTTCATGCAAATCTTCTTCAGCACTCTCATGTTGAGAAGGTTGACGAAGGATCCGTTGTCGACAAGGATTTTCCCTATCTTGATGTCGTGGCATTACCCGGTAACGTATAACGGGCAATTATATTCGCACGTACCGAGGAGGATATCTTCATCGCTGAATGTAATGTCAGCCGTGTGAACCTCAGCCAGCTCATCCTTCATCTTCTCTTCTGCGAGGAAAGCTTGGAACTGATCATGCTCTTGTAATGCCTTGATCAGATAATCTTGTGCCTCTTTGGACAAAAGGAGAGCATCCAATATGCTCAGATGTAAGGGTATTTTCCTCAGATGCGCTAGGACATTGTAATCCACCTTGTTTTTCTTAGGCGGTTTCCTGGCTTCGAGCTCTTTGACAACTCCATCGTCGAGGGAAATTTCCTTAGGGGTTTTTTCTTTCCCTTTGTCTCTTTTGCTCGAACCTTTGTTTGTAGGTCCGAGGTTTTTCTCAGGTGGCGTGCGGTTACGCAGCTGAATGTTCTTACAGTTCTTCTCCTCTTCTTCTTTTTCGGAGGTGGAGTCTTTGAAGAGAGGGCTGAAGGTTATTTCTTCCTCAGAATTGCTCCCGAAGGTAAGAACTTGGGGTTTTTCCCCTTCCGGAAGGGTATCAACTATATAACAGTTGCCATTTGTTTTTTCATACGCATCTGTCGCACTTTTTTGCCATCGATGAGTTTCGCGCTTCATCCTCTTAAAGTATTTTTGATGGGCAATATATCCCCGCCACCACTTCTTGAAGGTACTGCATTCTTCGGTAGGGTGGATAATCCTCCGATGATATAGGCAGTAGTTTGGATGTGAATCCTCTCCGTTGAGGTATATGGCCCCGGGAGTGTTTCTTACGAGAGGTGACAACTTCATTCCCATGGACAGGGCTTTGGTGAACCGCTTCTTTATCTTGATCCTGCTCTTATTTATGGCAGGTGTTCTTTGGTTTGGTTGGAGTACTTTATGACTCATCCTCACCGCGGCTTCTTCATCCTGCCGCTAACGCTTAGCCTTTTTGTATATGGTCATTTCGCGTTCTTGGTCAGCTTTGCTTTTTCGAAAGGCTTCGTTTTAACAGCCTATCGATTGGGTTTTCTGGCAGTTCCGGGAATTTTAGCGCCGATCCTGCCCCCAGTTCCTCCGCGTTGTCTTCTGACGCTGAGCGAGTTTCTTCGTCATTTATCAACGAATGAGAGACCATGTGGCAACTTGCTACATTGTCTTTGGTTTCTTTTGATGAGTCATTTTCCTTATCGTTGTCACTATCTTCATTCTCAAGAATATGCTTGAGGAACTCTTCGAGGGTGACCGGTGTCTGCGCCTTCTGGTTGTACTTCTCCAGCGCGTTAATGTACTTTTTTATGTCTGTGCGGTTTTCTTCATACTTGGCAGGCTGCACAGGCTTCTTGGTCTTCTTCTTTTTCTTCGAAGACTTTGAAGGCTTGACTTGGGAGTTTTGCCCTTTGTCAACAACTTTCGGTATGGGACGCGGTTTCAGCATCCCTTCGATGATTTCGGGTACAAATGGGCTTTTCCACCTGACTGCCGGACATGCCTGTAGATCCTTCAGCATTCTTTTGGTTTTAGCTGAAAGAAATACTTTCCATGGAGTTTCTTCCACGAGCGAGCATGATGCCCCCGGCGCATCCACCTTTTTGGGAGTGTGTTTCTGTGGTGGGTTCACCCTCCAGTTCTCAGATAGTGGAAACTTGCCCTATTGATACTGGTCCTCGACTCAGTTCTTGAAGACGTTGCAATCCTCAATTGGGTAACTCACCATTCTGTGATAGGAACAGAAGTTGGGGTTGTTGACGTCGCCGGGTTGCGGTAGACGTCGTGGGTCTGGAAATGTGATGAGTTTGTTGTGCATTGCCAACTCAAATTGCCTCCGCATCTTATCATGGGAAAAGGAGTAAGCGCGTCCTAGCCTTTCTTCCAGGGATAGGCGTAGACATGCGTTTTTTTGGCGAGCAGCCAGTTTTGTGCCACTCGGTTGTTATTGAGCGTTGGCGACGAAGGCCGCTTTCCCTTTAACCTTGACATTTCGAGGTTCCTTACATGAAGAGGAAGGCCCGTGACCCATCTGGTCTATTTGGGCCAGTTTATCGATCAAATCTTAGAAGGTTGTTGGTTTGAAGAACTTCATGAACTGGGACACAGTCGTTTGAGGATCAAGGGTCCCGATGAATATGCCCACGGGGGGGGGATTCTTCGATGCGCTGTTCGCACTTTGACCATAGGTTCCGCCACCGGATCGCATATTGGACCTAGGTTTCTCCTGGCTTTACTTTGGCATTGATTAATGCCGTGATCGGTGTGCGTTCGCTGGCGCTGGCAAACCGCTGTGTGTACAGCAGTTCCATCTCTGTGAATGTTCTCATGGAGTCATTTGAGAGCTCCGAGTACTATTCAAAGGCCGTCTCTGATAGGATGCCAACGAACTGGGAAAGCAACAGTTTGTTGTCGCCTCCAGTATTGCTGCACAGAGCTCTGAACTGCGCGACGTGCTGATGTGGGTTGCCTGTCCCCTTGTATACATGGAACTTGGGGATCGGCGGGTATTTAATTTGGTCATACAAGCTGTTCATCACAGAAAACTGCATTTTAATACCACTCATTCATTATCTATTTTGTTATATATCAGTACTATTAACCAGTGTCTGCTCAGTAAATACATATTACATGTGTTCGTGATAAAATATTGGAAACACACTCAAAATTACGGATATAACGTTTGGGAGCCGACACTGCAAACAGAACAGAAAACCGATCGATATCCAAAGAGTTCTTTTGCAAACAACAACCTGTACACAATTTTGGTCTAACACAATGCAAGTGAACACTAGACTATGATGGGGGCTGCCTTGGCACAACAAATTGTGCAAAATAGGCACAAGTGAGTGTGATGTATAATAAATGCTAAAAAGATGTGATTGATTTGAAGCATCAAGTTCCCTCCAAAACTACTGAGTATAACCAGAGCTGATATGAAGAAATCAAACACACCAGTGGACTTGTTGAGTGCACTCGAATTCACTACACCAAAACGAGCCCCTTTGCTTGGATCAAGACCGGCGAGACCCTCCCAAAAAACCGGCGCCGCCGGGTCCCCTTTGCCTATTTCACTTCGTATTTTGTCTGGTCACTCATTGTTGTCCCATCATCTTGTTTTTATTATTTTTTTAATTTTGTTTTGAGCCTATAAATACCAGACCAATGGGAAAGGTAGGGGATACTTTTTTTTGTGAGAGAAAACTTTGTATACATTGTAACTAGTTGAGCTTGTAACTCTTAGTGTGAGTTCCTTACCTTCCTCTGGTCTTGCAACCTCTTTCTTGAGCTTGCAAGATTAGATTCTGGTATTTGAATTCATTTTTTTGTACTTGGAACCATTGCAATCACAAGCTTCATTTATCTCAAGTTGATTCTTATATCTTTTATCTTTTGCATCTTATTTTTATTTAGTTTTGATTTAATTTTATGATGTGTGAGTAGTGTTGTGCTTGGGCTATGGTGAGTTAGATTGTGGAATGGCTTGCCTTCCAACCCCTCCTTCTTGATTCTTACATTTTACACTTCTTTTCTTAATATATGCAATTTTATTATGTTTTGCTTGATAGGATATATTGTTTTGAATGGTTGCAAATCAACCTTTAACATATATCCTATTCCTTCTTCACATTTTATTATTGTTATATTATGAATCGAAGTTGAAAGGAATATGAAATTACGTTAAGTGTTGTAAACTAGCTAGATAGAATATATAGCATACAAGTATATATTCTATGCTTGCTAACTTCATTTAACTAATTCCATATTGATTTCACTCTAAAAACCTTAAATTTTTAGGTTTTTTTTAACTTAACTTTGATATCGTATTCTAAACCGACACTTGTTTCGGATAGATGTGGCATGCTTTCGTAAATCAAATTGAAACTAAAAATAGACCTTGAATCAAGATTGAGAGTTGAGGGTAAAAGACGTATTTCAATTCTACTAAAATTTAGCCTAAGTTGTCCCTAAACACACCTTACCCTTTCTTCATTTAATTGTTGTAAAAACGTGACAAATTCCAACTCCAACCCATTGTTTTATAACTCAAATTGATGTCATGATATCCACTCCCTGTGGATCAACCCGTACTTGCCGGCTTGCATCAACACACCGTGCACTTGCGGTATTTTTAGAACTCAAGACTCACGTCGTGCACTATTTCCATTAACAAACCGACATATTCTAATTTGACAAAAGCCCTTCAAAAGCACGACACCGTGAGTATTCAACAAGTTTTTGGCGCCATTGCTGGGGAGTGGCAATATCACTAAGCTATTTTGAGTTATCTTTGTATATAAACATCAGAAAAACCAAAACAAAAATATAACTTTGTATATCTTTTTGACATTTTGTTCTCTGTTCTTTAGACCTACTAACACCACAAAACTATTTAGAAAAATCAAACAGTATAATTGAGAAAATACTATAAAACAGAGACCACAGAAGGAAATTGGAGCCCCATTTCATTGTTTGGACCTGCGAAATCACAAGAAATCACCGGCGCCACCGGCCCAACCTTATCCAATTGCTTCAAAAACTCTCACCTCTGCTCTCTACTTCTATTATTATCTCAAATTTATTGTTTGATTTTTATAATTTTTAGTGTGCAGGGAGTTGGCCACATATATCGCTTTTCGTACTAAAATTGTCGTTTTTGCGACATTTTCAGATTCGAGAGATTTGCGAATAGCGATTGTGCAAAGAAAAGGGTGCGCTCAAAGCCAAGGTGATAACAAAGAACAGTGCCAAAAATCTGGGTAGATTGACCTGCGGAAGCGAACTTTTCAAGCCAAACGGATTCAAGTCAAACAGGGGTTTCTTAACCCAAAAATCCATCGGTACGTATTCCTTAACACCTTCTTCTCAAATCCGACGTGTCCACTACTCTATCTTTGCAGGATTCTTTGCAAGCATATTGCCAAACGCTAAAAGTACTAACCCGTATTTGTTGCAGCGCCGCGTTTAAACATAAAAAAATGATTGTTTGATGTTTTGAAAAACGTTTTCATTGAATTGTGCATTGCATAACTTTAATACGGACTTAAGGGCAAAAGAACCCCAATAAGATACGGTAAGGGATTTCATCACCCTTCCCCACGGCCCACAAATCACAAAGAACAAGCATTTGTCACACCCTCATTAACATTAAAAAAAAATTAGACTTTCAGCCTCTAAGGACTTCGTGCTCAATAGGGAAAGTTAAGTGTATTTCGAACACCGCCCATCGTTATATTGTTCAATAAATGTCTAGGAAAGTGTGAAAGGCGCAACCGTCGAAAGAGAGATGGTTATTCTAATTAAGGAATCTCGCGAAAGCGAGGAAAAACCTCCATTCCTCTCTGCACTTACCTGGCTTCTCGATCAGTCTATCATGGGCCCGTTTCGTGATATAGTTTTACTTCACAAATCAAGTTTTGTTGAGCAGGTCCAGTTGACCTAGGCAACCCCTAGATTGTTTAGGTGTGTGCAGCGTGTCGTGTCTGTGTTTTTGTTGTGCCTTTTTGTGTGATATTTGTCGTTTGTGAATAAAAATTTTTTTTAGGATTTGTAAGCAACACTTTTTTCCTCCATCTCCTTAGTCTTTCCCTACCACTTCCAGATAATGCATGTCAGCTTGGACTAGAGATTCATAATCTTGATTAGTCCGGTCTGTGACTATATCTTCCGACTCTTCTATACCTTCTGCTTTATCGGAGCCGTCCGATCCTACACTTCATTCTCCTTCACTTTCTTCTCCTACATCACCGACGATGACGGAGCAAACGATCATAGAGCAGCAGGAGGCGGCGTTGCAAGATAAATGCTACCCACATCGTTCAACCCTACCGCTGTGCATAGTATTTCCCACCATCGCAGCAACCAACTATGAAATTAAACCGCAATTCATACCACTACTCCCAAAATTCCACGAACTCGAGTCTGAGGATGCTTGCCTTCTAATCAGTGAATTTGAGGGAGTATGTGCTATGATGAAAATTCACGGAGTGGGTGAAGATGTCGTTAAGCTCAAATTCATTCCTTTTGCGCATAGAGACAATGCGAAAAGTTGGTTAAACAGTTTGCCAGCTCGATCAATCACGACATGGAACGACTTTGTGAAAGTATTTCTAAAAAAATTTACCCTATTCACAAAACCGTGAGAATTCTGAATGAAATCTACAATTTCAAACAAAAAGAGGGTGAAATTTTTTGGAAATGCTTAGAAAGATTCAAGGATATTTTAATCAAATGTCCCTATAACGGGTTAGAACAATGGAGGTTGTGTCAGATTGTTTATGAAGATTTAGACTCCAGTTCGCGCAAGATATTAGAGTCCATGTGTTAGTGCAAATTTCTGAGTTATGGTACTAAGGACGCATAGAAATTTTTAGAAGAACTGGCTGACAAGACCATTCGGTGGGAGAGTGTGAGTGAGAAACCATCTGTGACTAGGAGCGGTGCACACATAGTTGACACCTCTATAGCTGCTGAAGCAAAAATCGTCGCTCTTGTACGACGAGTGGAAGCTTTAGAGAGCAAAAATTCACCGCTACCGGTCAACCAAGTTTCTCAAACCATGTGTGCTAATTGTCAGCATCCGAGCCACATAACGGAAGAATGTCCATTTCTCGTCGGTTCCCAGGGACAAGAAAACGTTAATGCGCTGTATCAGAACCAGCGTCCCAGGAACGACCCTTTTGCACAGACGTACAATCCTGGTTGGAAGAATCATCCCAATTTCGCTTGGAATCAGGCATCTTTTCAAAACAATAATTCAAACCCGCCTTTCCAACAATTTCAAAATTCAAATTTTCAAAATCAGAAATCGGGATACTCAAACAACCAGCCCCAACAGCCGAATCAGCCTAACCTAATCTTTACACCCCCTGGTTTTGCCCAAGACGACAAGAGGGTGTCATCCATTGAAAAAGGGTTGGAAACTTTGATTAAAACTTCTGCGCAGACTTCGTCTAGTCTGGCTACTTTTACGCAAACATCTAGTCAGTTGCATAGCGCTAACACTCAAGCGATAGCCAGACTAGAAATCCAAATCATTCAACTAGCTGCTGCAGTTAATGAACGCGAGAAAGGAACATTCCCTTCCCAACCTGTGACAAATCCAAGAGAGCAGAGAAACAACAACGCTCATGTTGTTCAGCAAAACAACATTGAGAATGCAAATGCCGTCACCGTCCTCAGATCAGGACTCATGATTGATAACAAGGTTGTCAACCCAAACGACTCATCCAAACGTGTGGCACGTATCTCATCCTCTGTTCCTCCTTCCGGTCCGTCATCATCTTCATTACCTCCTCCTCTTTCTTCTTCTTCTTCTTCTTCTTCTTCTTCTTCTTCTTCTTCGTCGTCGTCAGCTACACATCCTTCAAAGCAATCTGAGAATTCGCCGCAAATCTGTCACGATGTTCCAGTGAGAACACTCCCGCCTTCTGCACCTGTTCCATCTGCAACTTCTTCAAACCTCGTGTTTGGGCCCAAGGCTCCCTATCCCAATAGGTTGAAATCAAAGAAGCCTTCTGCAAGTATGGAAAAGGTGTTAGAAGTTTTTTAAACGATGTGAGGTCAACATTCCGTTGCTGGACGTGGTCCAACAAGTTCCGGCGTATGCAAAATTCCTGAAGGATTTGTGCACGCAAAAACGATGCACGAATGTACCCAAAACTGTCTTCTTGGCCGCCACTCTAAGCGATGTCTTGTCCAAATCCATTCCGGTAAAATAAAAAAACCCTGGTTGTCCTACTATTTCTTGCACTATCGGGGACAAGCAAATCAACTGTGCCTTGTTAGATTTAGGGGCAAGTGTGAACCTTCTAACGTACTCAGTTTACGAACAACTAGGATTGGGAGAACTCAAGCCGACCAAAGTGACTCTGCAACTGGCAGATCGATCAACGAAGGTACCGAGGGGAGAAATCGATGATGTTCTAATCAAGGTCGGGGAATTCATATTCCCCATAGATTTCATTGTGTTGAAGACTGAACCCATCGCCAATCCCAGCGGTCAGATTCCAGTCATACTGGGGTGGCCTTTCCTAGCCACATCCAACGCGTTGATCAATTGTCGTAATGGATCCATGAAACTCTCATTCGGAAACATGATAATTGACCTCAACATCTTCATGCTAGGAAACCAAGCGAGCGAGAAACTCGAAGACACATTTGAAGTCAACACTGTACACAATATGTCTTAGGAGGGGACATTTGACTTCAAAAATGAGTGTCTTGATGAAACGTTTGAAGAACTGTTTTCTGAGGAGCTTCTTTTCCTTGAGAAGCTAAGTCCTGAACAGGCTTCCTACGCACATTGGGCCCCCCAATTTGAACCACTTCATAATGAACCGGCCCTTGAAGTGCGACAATCTGTGGAGGAGCCACCCAAACTTGACCTCAAAATTCTTCCTGACCACCTCAAGTATGCATACTTTGGAAATAATGAAACTCTTCCAATAATTATCGCGACCAACCTTGCGCCTGAGCAAGTGTTGGCCCTCATGGACATTCTGAGAAAGAACATGGAAGCAATTTGTTGGTCAACGGATGATATCAAAAGAATCAGCCCTGCTATCTGTCGGCACAGAATCCATATGACTGATGATTCCAAACCCTTCAAGGATCCTCAACGCCGGCTTAACCCAGTAATGAAAGAAGCGGTACGGAATGAAATGCTGAAGTGTCTTGACAATGGGATCATCTATCCCATCTCTGATAGAAAATGGGTAAGCCCCATTCACGTTGTGCCAAAAAAATCGGGTATCACTGTAATCATGAATGAAGCAAACGAGCTAGTCCCAACCCGCACACAAACAGGTTGGAGAGTCTGTATTGATTACAGAAAGCTCAACGCAGCCACTCGCAAGGATCATTTCCCGCTGCCCTTCATTGATCAAATGCTTGAACGCCTAGCCGGACATGCCTCCTATTGTTTCTTAGATGGTTATTCCGGCTGCAATCAAATCCGGAGGATCAGGACAAAACGAGCTTCACTTGTCCTTTTGGCACATTTGCCTACTGTCCCATGCCCTTTGGGCTATGCAATGCACCTGCTACATTTCAGCGGTGCAGGATGAGAATTTTTCTGACATGGCAGAACGATTCTTGGAAGTGTTTATGGATGATTTCTCCGTCTTTGGAGATTCATTTTCTGAGTGTTTGAGGCATCTTGAACTGGTCATGTTATGATCCAAGGAAAAACACCTCACACTCAATTGAGAGAAATGTCATTTCATGGTCAAACACGGCATTGTGTTAGGCCATATCATTTCTGAAAATTGCATTGAAGTCGATAAAGCGAAGATCGACGTCATTTCAAGCCTCCCACCTCCACGGACTGTCCGTGACATTAGGGCATTCTTAGGCCACGCCGGTTTTTACAGGCGTTTCATCAAGGATTTTAGAAAACTGACTAGACCCTTGACTTCCTTGCTGGCTAAGGATATTCCTTTTGATTTCAATTCTGAGTGCCTTCATGCGTTCAAGCTTCTGAAATCGGAACTCACTTCCGCTCCGATCTTAAGTGCACCAGACTGGAATGAACCTTTCGAGCTAATGTGCGATGCTTATGACTTTGCGATAGGTGATGTCTTAGGACAATGATTTGAAAAGAAGCCGCATGTTATCCACTATGCGAGCAGGAAGTTGAATGACGCACAGCTGAATTACACAACCACGGAAAAAGATTTCTTAGCTATTGTGTACGCACTTGAAAAATTCCATCCTTACCTTATTGGAACCCACGTCACAATTTACACCGATCATTCTACACTTAGGCGCCTCTTTGCAAAAAAGGATGTCAAAGCCAGATTGATACGTTGGATTCTCCTTCTGCAAGAATTTGACCTAACCATCAAGGATAAGAAGGGAACTGACAATGTTGTTGTCAATCACTTGTCTCGCCTACCAAATGCACCAATTGAGGACATTCCAATCAACGAGCAATTCCCAGACGAACAACTTCTCTCCATATCGTCGAGCCCTGGTTTGTTGATATTGTGAACTTCCTGGCAACCGGAGAAACACCTTCTTTTTGGTCGAATCGGGACAAGTCTAAATTTCTCTCCCAAGTCAAATTCTTTTATTGGGATGAACCATACCTGTTTAAGTACTGCCCTGATCAGATTATTAGACGGTGCATCTTTAATTCTGAAATGAGAAGTGTTATGTCCTTCTGTCATGATCAAGCTTGTGGGGACCATTTTGGACCCAGAAAGACGGCTGAAAAGGTTTTGCAAAGCGGCTTCTACTGGCCGACGCTTTTCAAGAATGCTTTCGAATATTGCAAAACCTTTAGCTGATACCGACACATAAGGAATATTGGAAAACGAAATCAGATGCCCTTACAGTCCATTCTGATTGTAGAAATTTTTGACGTCTGGGGTATCGATTTCATGGGGCCATTCCCAAACTCTTTTGGGAATTTGTATATTTTGCTGGCTGTGGACTATATGTCCAAGTGGGTGGAGGCTATCCCGTATCGAACCAATGATAACAAGGTTGTTGTAAAATTCTTAAAATAAAACATCTTTTCTCGATTCAATACGCCTCGCACCATCATCAATGATAATGGAACGTATTTTTGAAACCGATCTTTTGAAGCACTGATGAAGAAATACTCCATTAGCCACAAACTTTCAACGCCCTACCATCCTCAGACTTGTGGTCAGGTCGATGTCTCCAATAAACAAATTAAATAGATTCTGAAAAAGACTGTCAGCCAACACCGCAAGGATTGGTCATTGAAGTTAAATGACGCGCTTTGGGCATTTCGCACCGCCTTCAAAAGAAATCTAGGCATGTCCCCATACCGACTCATCTTTGGAAAAGCGTGTCATTTGCCTGCTGAATTAGAACACCACACATTCTGGGCAATCAAACAACTCAATTTCGACCTAGAAAAGGCCGGTGAGGCTTGAAAACATCAATTGAATGAGCTCGACGAGATACGCAATGACGCGTATGAGAACGCCAAACTGTACAAAGAAAAAATGAAAGTTTTCACGACAAAGCGATTCTCCGAAAGATATTCACTGTGGGACAAAAGGTTCTGCTTTACGACTCCAGGCTTCATCTGTTCCCTGGGAAATTGAAGTCACGTTGAACAGGTCCGTTTCTTGTGCGAACCGTCTTTCCGCACGGTGCAGTCAACATTGAAGATCTGCACTTGAGCACTACTTTCAAAGTAAATGGCCAACGTCTGAAACCATTCTTAGAATTGCCTGCGGAAACAGGGGAGCTCATGTTTTTACATAAGCCATGTTATCTTGATTAAATCACTTCCCCTAAAATCTTGTATATACATTTTGGCTTTTTGTAATTATTGTTTATTATTTTTACCCCTCAACAATTTTGACTCTGGTTGTATAGTATAACAGTGATGACACTATCAAGTTTAAGTTTGGGGGTATATTTATACTCGGTAAGCTTTCTACCTTCTACCTTCGCATTCATGTGTATATTTTACATTTGCATACTTATTAAAAACCCAAAAAAAATTATCAAAAACTTTTTCGTCAAGTTACCTAGTAGGGTAACTTAGATTTTTTTCTGAAAATTTAGTTGATACGTTAGAAATAACTAAATCTTAGGCTTAGAAGTTAAAGACCCTAATAATAGCCCTCCTTCTATTTAATCTTGGTGAATATACATCCTTGCAGTTTTTTTTAAGAAGTGGGTAATCTTGAGTTTAGTTCTTGAGTTAAGTCGAGATGAAATAAAATTATTGAAAACTTTATTGAAGGATAAATCTGAAAAATAGTTTCTATTCTTGAGTCCAAATTCAGAAAGTATATACCCTACAAATCACACTTACACGCACCTTGAAACTTGGCATACTAAAGGATACCTAGAAATACTCTTGCCTGAAAACCTAGTATGAAAGAAAAAACGATATTTAAATCTAACCACCAAAAGATCATCATTGAAAAATATGTCCGGTCTTGAAGAAAAAAAAGATAATAAATTACAAGACCTAGGAATTGCCATTTACGCTTTAAGCTCACATATTCAGTAATCGGCTGATTAGTGCCTCAAGAAGCATTAAGAGTCGCATGAAAGGTGTGTGAGCAAATCCATCCATCATTAACGAAAAAGAAGTAGTATTAGGTATTAAGGCAAGGGTACTATAGCTTGAATTGAGTTCTTGAGTGTAATGGTGAAAATTTACACACACGTAGGGGTATACGATCGATATTTGGAAGAAAGATAGGAATAAAGAATAAGACTTATTTTTTCCGTAAAGTTGATAAAAATTCCGGATTGGAAACTGCGCTTTAGAAAGAAAACTCAAGAGAAACCGAGATCTTTCTTAAACTGTCAAAACGTCTAGGATTTGAGATTGAATATATAGGAGGCATGAAACATTAGGGTTGGATATTTCTAACTTAGGATGATAGAATTTCTAACTTAGATACTAAACCAAAGGAGTAAAGTCAATGTTAACTAACGAAACTAGTTTGACGGGATTTTGTGGGTAGTATCCGCTAAAAACCCTCAGGAGACAACACTCCTCCTACTAGGGACACCTAGTGGTTTAACGGCTTGTTGCACGTGCTCAGTGCAATCGTGTTTCCTGTGAAAGTGAGGCTAGGATTTTTTTTTGCTCCGGACAAGCAAAAAGATAAGTTTGGGGCTATTTTTTTATCACAGAAAACTGTATTTTAATACCACTCATTCATTATCTATTTTGTTATATATCGGTACTATTAAGCAGTGTCTGCTTAGTAAATACAGATTACAGGTGTTCGTGATAAAATACTAGAAACACACTCAAAATCACGGATATAACATTTGGGAGCCGTCACTACAAACAGAAAAGAAAACCGATCGATATCCAAAGAGTTCTTTTGCAAACAACGTGTACACAATTTTGGTCCAACACAATGCAAGTGAACACTAGACCATGATAGGGGCTACCTTAGCACAACAAATTGTGAAAAATGGGCACAAGTGAGTGTGATGTGTAATAAATGCTAAAAAGACGTGATGTTATTTGAAGTATCAAGTTCCCTCCAAAACTACTGAGTATAACCCGAGCTGATATGAAGAAATCAAATAACACCAGTGGACTTATTGAGCGCACTCGAATTCACTACACCAAAACGAGCCCCTTTGCTCGGATCAAGACCGGCGAGACCCTCCAAAAAAAATCGGCGCCGCCTGGTCCCCTTTGCCCATTTCACATCGTATTTTTTCTAGTCACTCATTGTTGTCCCATCATCCTGTTTTTATTATTTGTTTATTTTTTTTTTGAGGCTATAAATACCATACTAATGGGCAAGTTAGGGGATACTTTTTTTGTGAGAGAAAACTTTGTATACATTGTAACTAGTTGAGCTTGTAACTCTTAGTGTTAGTTCCTTACCTTTCTCTGGTCTTGCAACCTCTTTCTTGAGCTTGCAAGATTAGATTTTGATATTTGAATTCATTTATTTGTACTTGGAACCATTGCAATCAAAAGCTCCATTTATCTCAAGTTGATTCTTGTATCTTTTCTCTTTTGCATCTTATTTTTATTTAGTTGTGATTTAATTTTATGATGTGTGGGTAGTGTTGTGCTTGGGCTATGGTGAGGTAGCTTGTGGAATGGTTTGCCTTCCAACCCCTCCTTCTTAATTCTTTCATTTTACACTTCTTTTCTTAATATATGCAATTTTATTATGTTTTGCTAGATAGGATATATTGTTTTGAATGGTTGCAAATCAACTTTTAACATATATCATATTCCTTCTTCACATTTTATTATTGTTATATTATGAATCGAAGTTGAAAGGAATATGAAATTACGTTAAGTGTTGTAAACTAGCTAGATAGAATATATAGCATACAAGCATATATTCTATGCTTGCTAACTTCATTTAACTAATTCCATATTCATTTCACTCTAAAAACCTTAAATTTTTAGTTTCGTTTTAACTTAATTTTGATATCGTATTCTAAACTGACACTTTTCTCGGATAGATGCGGCATGCTTTCGTAAATCAAATTGAAACTAAAAATGGACCTTGAATCAAGACTGAGAGTTGGGGTAAAAGCCGTATTTCAATTCTACTAAACCTTAGCCTAAGTTGTCCCTAAACACACCTTACCCTTTCTTTATTTAATTGTTGTAAAAACTGACAAATTCTAACTCCAACCCATTGTTTTATAACTCAAATCGATGTTGTGATATCCACTCCTTGTGGATCACCCGTACTTGCCGGCTTGCATCAACGCACCGTGCACTTGCGGTATTTTTAGAACTCGAGACTCACGTCATGCACTATTTTCATTAACAAAACCGACATATCCTAATTTGATAAAAGCCCTTCAAAAGCACGACACCGTGAGTATTCAACACCAGCCTGGATACGGTCGCCCGGTTTTAACGATTTGGCCTACGGTTTTATTAGCTTGATGGGCTCGTATTTGTTGAGCGATATAATCATCAAGAGCAGCCTTAGAGATTGTTTCCTCCTTGGCTGCCGATAAGGCCGGAAGAGGATTTGATGTTTCCCCTCTGTCATCCTCGATGATTATCGGTGGATCTTCGGCTAGGGGTTATGGCTGGATCATCATTCCAAGCATATCCTGAAACAATAGCTCCATCTGCTTTATGTTGGCAGCTTGCTCAACGGCTTCTTTGTCTTTTATTTCAAGAACCCTTCGTAAGAACTCTATATCGGAATCCTGCTCTTGGCGCTGTTCGGCTACTGTGTCTGGGCTTTCTTTCTGCCCGGTAAGTGCTGCCATTTTGGTCCGCATTTCCTAGAGCTTTTGTTGTTGCTCCTGAGCTTTTGTCATTGACCGAGTTTGCGGCTGGTGACCTACGGAAGCATGGCTTTCTTCTTTCCCGAAAGAGGTGTAGACCGTATGTATGATCATGCCCCCAGACTTGAGGCATTTGGGTCCATCGCCTTTGAAATTTGCCACCGGCGGTGTGATTTTCTCTGGCATCATTCTTTTGTGGGAGGTCGAAGTTGAAGGAGCCGTTATAACATGCACTTGTGTAGAAGAAGTCCCTCGCTGTATTACGGAGGGATGGTCCTTTTCTTGCCGAGCCTTCGATTTCTTCGGCCGAGGAGAGTAATCTGTAAGTCGATGTCATGCACCCCACGTGTTCGCGGGGAGGCGGAATTTGCAAAAAATGATTTTTACGAGCTTCGCAACACCGACTC
Organism: Agapanthus africanus; assembly: GCA_030015575.1. Classification (NCBI taxonomy): domain Eukaryota; kingdom Viridiplantae; phylum Streptophyta; class Magnoliopsida; order Asparagales; family Amaryllidaceae; genus Agapanthus; species Agapanthus africanus. The sequence continues at coordinate 869,947,316 of JASDDO010000022.1, read as the reverse complement.
GAACTAAGGATCATTCATAAACCCTAGTTAGCAAACTACTTGCGGTTTAACTACTCAGATACGAAGTTATACCTCATGATACTTGTCCTTCAGGTCTTCATCACTGTTCTCCTCATCTACGTAGGCTCCAAGGATCGATCAGGATCGTAGCTTCTTCAACGGTTTCCTCGAGTCAAAGACGATCCACCCGAGAGTCTATAGTCCGAGCTCCAGCTCAAAACCGAGGTAACTAGGGCAACAAGCTTACTAATCTTGATGTCCTAGGTGATATAGAGTATGAAAATGGATTTATTTGTCTCTTGAAACCCTGGGATTCTCAACACATGAGAGCTTTTAGGGTTTGTAGTGAGGAAGAAGAAGAGAGCTAGCATGAGAGCTCACTAGGGGAAAGAGAAAGTATTTTGATAAATGATAATGATAATGGAAATTATGATGGGTAGCTTGACATGTCTACAATCATGTGATGAAAAAATATCTCCTCAAAAATATCTAGCTCACAAAAAATATCTCACCAAAATATCTAAAGTCAAAAAGTCAAACCAAGTCAAATGGTCAATACAAGTCAAATGGTCAATACAAGTAGCCATGCCACAATTATCATTTACAAAAATAACAAATACTTTCCTCCACCTCATAATTGTTTTAATCAAGTAAGTGGTCAAAACCCTAATGAGGTGTCTCCTTCTGTACTCCTCACATCCGTATATACATACCCGCATTCGTGTTCCGAGAAACACGAATACAAAGAGATGAAACTGATCTATCAATATAATACTAGGATTCGGCTTAAACCAAAGCCCACTAGTATTATCCGCCCGAACATCATACGCTCAAAAGTGTACGTAAGTGATCGAAGCCCTGCCGTAAAACCATACGGCCTCTACACCTTTTTCCCAGTGCAGGGAAACTCTCTGGGTGGGACTCTGAAGACTCGACACTACGCTGGCAGTGGGTTTAACCACATGCCGCAAGCGGTACTAGCTGCACGTAACGGTCCCCAGGTAGATGTCGATAAGAAGGCCGATGAGAAAAACCCATCCGAACTCTTACTGAGCCTGAATGTGACAATCTTTGTACAGTCCGGTTTCGTCTAAGAGTATCGCATATCGGGCCTAGGGGGATGATAAACGTCAGACCCCTAATAGCGGTATAAGTCATGTTGGAGTGTAGCCTATAATACCCTGAGAAACTAATAGAATACCTACCAGTAAATCTCGCTTGCTCTGACCAGGGACTTTGTGTAATGGCTCTCCGAACACAGCACGATATCAACCCCCAATACCGGGAGAGACGAATCCTATCTAACTCTACTGCCTCCAAGTGCTTCGAGACTGCACCCAACAACTACCTGTTTGCATGACTCTTTTGAGCCGTGGTAAGGTAGTAATCAAAGTACAGTGGGAACACACTCGAGGCAAAGCAGCAGTGTCAAGTCAACGAACTAAGCTGTACTCATGTCACCTGGGAAATGCTACCCGACGATAGGTATAATACCAACCAACAGTTCTCGATGAGTCCTGTCCAGTGTACTCGTAACCTAACGAGCACCTGCATACCATCTCCAGTACGACGTACTAATGGCTGTGGGACAGACCATCTCCCCTGCTGGGATGAAAAGCGTATACACTAGTCTACTCTGGAGTATCGATGCCCCGTCTCGATAATCCTACGACTAGGGACCTATATAAGGATGTGCTTGTAGATTACCCAGCCCCCACTAGTGTGGCTGCCATCACAACGCTGGTAATTAAGAAAAGATCCTAAGGGCTCCACTAATATGTATAAGCGATATGCTAAAAGAAATACATGCACATATTGAAGTAGAAACAAACAAAGTAGCATATTACTATTTTGAGCAAGACTGTCAATACGACTGTGAATATCCCAAGCTTCCATTAAGTAATATACAAACTAGTATGATACAATAATAGCCTCTAAGGCATATGCACTAACAATCTCCCACTTGCACTAGGACCATGTAATGGCGTATCGCGGACCTATCATCTCGATCAGCCGCTCGAACTGTTTCTGAGGGATTGTCACGACCCGAAAGTACGGAACGTGACCGGCACTTAGATTACGAAGTGTATAGAGGCGCCACGTAACCTAAATAAGCCGAAGCCCAAAAATCTAAACCATAGAAGAAGAAGAAGAAGAAGAAAAAGAAAACAAGTTTAAAAGAATCAGCAAATTTCCCAAAAATTTCGGCAGAGTCTCCTCTGTAAAAACTGGCCCCCAAACGGGTACAACAAGTATAATATAAATAAACAATAAAAAGCATCCCCAAACGGGTGCTAGCTCAACGCCAACAGGCGGAAACAACCACAACAAACACAATAATATACAACGCCAAAGGGCGAGGCTCAAAACTCAAAAGAAAAACAAAACCACCAGATCAGAATAATATATGCACGACTCTAAGGTCAAAATAAAAGACTGGTCCAATAAACTTATCAAGTAATACAAGTATGGTTGATGGAGCTTACTAGATACAAATGAATGAATAAAAGTACAATGGTGGTTCGGATACAAGTGAACCAACCTACCGTGCAAATCACCCTGAAAGAATAGATGTGCCAGCAAGCTGCCAGGGAAACCTGTACACCGACCTGTAAAAAAATTTGGCACAACGGGGGTGAGTTGCCAACTCGTGAGTAGAAGACATCTACGAAAAGAAATCGAATGCACGACGCTATCCTAGGTCATAATAATACACTATAATATCCCAATCATCTAGTAATAGCAGGGTAAAACTACGTGTAAGTGCAGATACTCCGTGCTTGTGTCAGTGCCTCATATAATACTATGTCATATGAAATGAAATGCTTGCACCATGAATGTAAAGTAACAAATCCTGAAATCCAGATATATATGTATAAGAAATCTTTAGCTGTTATCATAGTAAAATGTGTATAAGAATCTGAAATCTCAATAATGAAATCCATGGAAATCCGTGTCAAGCGTCGACACAACACATGTAATCTCAAGTCTCAATATCTCGGGCTCCGTCAGTCCGGATCGGCCCATATTATCAAATCTCACGACAACGGTCGGTATCCTCCGGATATCCACCGCGCCAGACATCACCGGTAGGTAGTCTTCCTTTGCCAGGCTCATCGTCTACAACTCGATCTTTTTGCCCCGGGGTACCATACCGGGCCCACCATGTACCCGAGACGGTTCATCCACTCCTCGAATCGGGTCTCGAAATCCAACAGAAAACATGAAATCTCATGGTGGACGACACATACATCACGAGAAAACCGCATCTTATTTTAAAAAGAGAGGAGGAGAGAGAGAGAAGGTTTTATAATTTCTTGCGGTTTTCCCCAAAATCCAGAAATATCATAGAAATCCAAATCTTAAAATCATGAGTAAGTATATGATAAGTGTCGGCATATGCCCATGATACTACAGGATAACATGAAAATATGAATGCATGAATGTCAAGTAATAGATATCATGTCTATACTAACATCAGAGAGTAATCACGATATTATATCGGTCTAGTTGTTAACTGATTCTATCAATAAAAGATAATATAATCTAAAGTGTACGTGACATAGCAATTACCGATGATGATGTGTGTGAGCCGGCAAATAAGTATGCGTGGAATATGCGCATCATCGGTAATGGTGCTGGTGTCCTAACAGGTAAAGTTTATACTGATTATAGCAACATATGAAAGAACATGCACCATGATGATTACAGTATGAATGCAAAGACAGATGTGCATTATCCACTCATTTGATAAACAATTATCACTACCACTATATGAATCGAATCTAAACTAGTGTCCATCTAACCTCCTAAAGAACTTAACCTAAGAAACTAGTCAATAAGAAACAAGAGTCTACCTAAGGTCTGAATCAATATCTCGAATAGTCGGCGATCCAGCCTCAATAGCGTCACGTACGTAGTACGGCTCCCTCGAATCAAGAGTGCGGATCAATCATCATATTTATGCCCCGTACGGTAAAATCCATCGTACGGCATCCCAATATCGGAGTACGGGTCAAGTATCTCCTAGGTGTCTCATCATTCGTATAATGTCATCACCAACACATCTCATGATCAAGGTACTAAACTGTAATCGCCTACATCAATCATATATCATTGCCCTCATAATATGCATCATTAGTTTATCCTCAGAAATATCATGTCATATGCATCATATCGTAATCAAGTCATACATATCCCATATCGTGATCAATCACAAGTTATAGTCCGGGTACTATTTTAGAGTCCCATGTACCTCAATATCATCACTACCCCTTATAATTTAAATATACATGTTCATTATCTCATTCTCTAATGATCCGCTAACACTTAATACGACTGTATAGCCAAGAATCACGGCATCAAGCCCAGTTACACTATTTCATCATACCTCGGATATCATATCACATCAATGAATCACATATACGTGTTGTATATATATGTATATACCTATACCTAGTTCTATATATATACATATACACGTATACCCCATGTTGAGTTTCAGTGTGTGCGTGGGTGTGTTTCTATCTGAAACCTACGAATCTCTTCCAAGGTACTCATCCTCTGATATGGTTTTTCTAAATCAGTCTAGTCCAGCCTAGGGTCAATACTAGGGTCCTACTAGGGTCACATCTTGTTTCCTAATGTCAATAAGTACTATTCCTATTCTGCGTTGCGGGGGTGCTAAACGCCGTCCACCCGACTTCCCCCCGTAGATATGCATCTACTCACCTGGTCCATGTCTGCCGAAGACAGTGTCGCCATCCTCCTCTTCATCGCCCGCAGTCGACGTGAGGGGTACCTAGACGCAAACATATAAATAGTATCGTAAACTGAATCACATACGAACATCAAACGATACAAGGAACAAGCATAGGATAAAACCTATGTCCCGTCCAAGCAAAAGAACCAAATATCGCTCGATATCGGCGTACAAACTCCGATGGATCGAGATAAACATCAACAATTAACTCATAGTTTTAAAACACATTACTTATATTATAAAACATGATTAAATCCATCGAAACCCTAAAATCCATCAAATCGCCCGATTTCATAAAACCCGAAAATGCCAATTTACCGTTTTTCATCAAAACTTGACATTTAAATGAAACCAATGGTTATAAAACTCATTAAATAGCATAACTAGACTATACAACCCCTTACTTTATTTTTATTACACAATTTTGCATTTATTTGAAATTTCTAGTTGCAACTTTTAACAATTTTTAACATTTTTCAAGCAAAATACCACAATTCCACCACAAAACGTGATTTTTCATGAATTAATGTATTAAACCATAATTCATAATGATAATGATTTAATGAAACCATAAATTATATTTTTTATCACATTTATTTAGAAATTTCTAAAATCTAGTTTACAAAATAGCAATTTTTATCACAATTTATCAATTATCAATAGAAACTAGCAATCAAACTAAGTTTTTCTTTCCATTAACATGCTAAAGTTCTCACTAAAACTACAATCTAATGATAGCCACCTTAATTGGAATTTTATATCACCCACATATATATTTTACAAAAACTAGTTAGCTAAAAAGCTTCATTTAAACAATTTTAAATGAAAAAAATTACAATTCAACAAACATGCAAGATTTTCCAATTCTAAAAGTGTTAAACTAACTATTATGACCCTAATTAATTAATAAAAATCATAACTTGAATTTACAAACCTAACTTGAATTTTAGAATTTGCAACTAGAATTAATCTAATTAATCTAATTATGCTTAAATGAACATCTAATAATAATAAATCAAAAGAAGGAAATTTATACCTCCAAAATATGAAACCCAAACATGAAATAAGCCTCCAAAATGCATGCCTTCCATCTCTAAAATCCATGCTAAATAGGTCAAAGGAAAATGGTAGAGGTTGAATGTTGATTTTTAAGATTTATTTTTGGAATTTTTGATGAATTTTGATGATTTTTAATGCAAAAATGATGGGGGAAAAATTTTGGGGCTACCCATGGAGGGGAGGCCGGCCATGGAGAGGGAGGAGGGTGGAGAGAGAGAAAAAATGTGTGGTATTGTGTAGAAAGTTCATAAATAATGCATTTTTTTCACTTAAACCCTTTATTATCTAACTTTTTCAATTTAACCCTTTTTCTAGAAATTTCTAGAACCATGGAGAGATTTTGGAAAAGATTTTGCATATTACACACTTGATTCTAATATACCATGGCTCATTTTTACAAATTAAAACCATTCAAATTTGTAATTTACACTAATTTAAATAAAAAATAAAGCTTATGTTAATATTTAAAATATTTAATTTAGGGAAAATATTTAATTGAACTAAAAATTTATAAGAGGCTAAATAAACACCATTTACTAGTAATTACATAATTAAAATAGGTATTTTTGAAATTATAATGAAAAACAATCAGGTTTAATTTTACGAAAAATACATTTTACTTTACCGAAATTCATAAAATTCACTTACACAATTTTATTCATTTAATTATTTATTTAATTATTTTTAAAACGTTACAGGGATGGCCTTCGTAAGTGGATCTGCAGTGTTATTCTCCGTATCTACTCTCCTCACCTTGATCTGCCGGCGATCTACGATCTCCCTGATCAGGTTGTACCGCCTCAAAATGTGTTTGGATTTCTGATGAGACCTGGGTTCCTTCACTAAAGATATAGGTTTGTTGTTGTCACAATACAAAGGTATTGGATCAACAATGGTCGAAACCACCTGAAGTTATATGAGGAACTTCTTCATCCAAACTGCTTCTTTTGTGGCATTGCTAGCAGCTATGTACTCAGCTTCCATCGTCAAGTCAGCAACGGTATCCTGCTTGGAGCTCTTCCAACAGACCGCCCCTCCATTGAGGGTAAAGACATAACCCGACATGGACTTGGAGTCATCCTTGTCACTCTGGAAGCTGGAGTCAGCAAAGGCCTCGATCTGGAGGTCTTTTCCGCCATACACCAAAAACATCTCCTTAGTCCTTCTCAGGTACTTGAGAATGTTCTTTACTGCTATCCAGTGATTCTCTCCTGGGTTTGACTGATACCGGCTTATAACGCTCAATGTGTATGCTACATCTGGTCTGGTACACAACATCACATACATTATAGAGCCTACCGTAGATACGTAGGATATAGTTGACATGCGAGCCCTTTCTAAATCAGTCTTTGGAGAGGGTGATTCCGTGACAAGCCGGTAGATTACCGCGCTTTGAATCTTCCATACTGAATCTTTTCAGTATGCTGTCGATGTACCTGGACTGCGAAAGTCCCAACATCCTCTTAGATCTATCACGATAGATCTGGATCCCCAAAATGTAGTTGGCATCACCCAGGTCTTTCATGGAGAACCTATGTGACAAGAATCCTTTGACTGATTGTAGCATAGGAATGTCATTTCCTATCAAGAGAATGTCATCCACGTACAAGACGAGAAATACCACATTTCTCCCTACAATCTTACTATATATGCATGCTTCATCTGGATTTTTGATAAAGTCGAATTCTTTGACTGTATCATCAAAACAGATGTTCCAACTCCGCGATTCTTGCTTTAGTCCATAAATGGACTTAAGCAACTTGCACACTTTCCCGCTGCTCCCACTCTGAATGAAACACTCTGGCTGATCCATATAGACGCACTCTTCTAAATTTCCATTTAGAAAAGCCGTCTTTATGTCCATCTGCCAGATCTCATAATCGTGGAAGGCAGCAATGGCAAGAAGGATCCAAATGGATTTGAGCATGGCCACTGGAGAAAAGGTTTCATCATAGTCCAAACCAGGTCTTTGACGAAAATCTTTTGCAACAAGTCTAGCCTTATAGGTTTCAACCTTTCCATCTACACCAATCTTCTTTCTGAAGATCCATTTGCAGCCTACGGGTTTTACCCCTTCTGGAGCAATGTCCAAATTCCATACTTTGTTGGTGTACATGGGCTCCATCTCTGTCCGCATTGCATCCAGCCATTTTACCGAGTCACCGCTCTGAATGGCTTGCTGGAAGCTAGTAGGCTCATCATTGTCAATGATGCAATCCTCTCGATCCCCTCTATGAGAAAACTAATAGTATCTCTCGGGTGGATGAGACTGCCTACTACTTCTGCGGAGTAGCGCGGGGATGTCCGGTTCTTCTGAAATCTCTGGTTCTCCCAAGCTTTCAGTAATAGCTTGTGGTTCTGGAATTTCTTCCAGTTCTATTGCGCTCCCACTTATCTGATTTTCTAAAAAATCAGTTTCCAAGAAGTGGGGATGTTGAGAAACAAAAACCTTTTGTTTCTCTGCGTAATAGAAAAGATACCCTCTGAAGTTCTTAGGGTATCCCATAAACTTACACAGTACTGAGCGTGCCTCGAGCTTGTCCGCATGCTGCTTTTTTACAAAGGCTGGACATCCCAATGTCTTAAGGTACTTAAGGCAGGGTTTCTTCCCACTCCACATCTGATATGGTGTGATAGGCACGGTCTTGGTAGGAACCTTATTCAGAAGATATGCAGCTGACTCTAGTGCATAACCCCAGAAGGATCGCGGTAACTCAGCCTTGCTCATCATGGAACGAACCATATCCAATAGGGTTCGATTCCGCCTTTCCGATACACCGTTGTGTTGTGGTGTGTATGGAGGAGTAAGCTGAGAAAGAATTCCATTCTCTTTTAGATAATTCAGGAACTCGGCACTCAAGTTGTCACGACCCGAAATGGCACGTGACTGACACTTGAATCATATGAAGTCTATAGGACCCCATCTAATTCAAGTAATCCAAAATCCCAGAAATCTAAACCACTTTTAAAGAATGTTTTGTCAAAATAAGCCGAATATGCGTTTTTAAAACATCAAGTCCTTTCTGAAAATTTCGGCAGAGTTTCCTTTGTTAAATACTGGCCCCAAATAGGGTACAACATGAATAATATATACATCAATGATAAAAGACGTCCCCAAGTGGGAGCTAGCTCTTCGTCAATCGACGGTCACAACCACGCAAGCAATATAATATACAAAGCCGAAGGGCGAGAATCAAAACTCAAAAGGAAACTCAATCAACATGAAAACCATAATAATACAACGCGCGACTCTAAGGTCGAAATAATAAACAACCGGTCTTCTAAGTCAAAAAAATATACATGTCTGGTTGATGGAGTTTCTAGATACAACAATGTAAATAAAATACAAGGGTGGACACGATGCGACTGAACCCACCTACCAAACTAATCACCCGAAAAGGAGCAATGTGCCAGCAAAGCTGCAAAGAAACCTATACGGAAAAACCTGCAAGAAACTGTGGCACAATGGGGATGAGTTTCCAACTCGTGAGTAGAAAACATCACAGAGCAGAAATCGTATGTATGACTCAATTCTAGGTCAATACGATCAGTAATAAATATCCTCAATACGATAAGGTCTGAAGCATGAAAAGGTGGCAAGGGTAAACATCAATACATAAGTGTAATCCCATGTGCTCGTGTCAGTGCCTCAGGTAGCAATATATCATATGTATGAGGTATGAATGCAAGAAAACAGAATACATGAAGAAACTGTTTTCTTGATTTAGTGAGATTTCTGTATATTTAAAACGAGGTATCATCAATAAATCAATATAAATCAGTGTCTAACATCGACACAAAACATATATCAAATATCTAATATCTCGGGCTCCGGCTATCCGGACTGACCCATATCATAAAATCTCAAATACCTCAAATATCAATATCTAGGGCTCCGGCTATCCGGACTGGCTCCTGGGCTCCGGCTATCCGGACTGGCCCGACTCCGATCGGTATCATCTGGATATCCGTCAAGTCACACTAAAATCACCGGTCAGTAGTGCTCCCCTATCACAGGCTCAACGCCATCATCTGCGACCTTCTTGCCCCGGGGTACCGGACCGGGTCCACCATGCACCCACAGACGGTTCCTCCTCCTCCTCGAATCAGGTGTATGATATCTCTCAAGAGCCGAGAAAACTCATGGTGGACATATCTCAAATCATATCATGAGAAAACCGTAATTTATATCTTTTGAAATGAATAATAAGTTTATAAAATGTTGCGGTTTCTCCAAATCTAGAAATCTCATGGTAATCCGAAATCCTAATCTCAAATATAAATAAACAATGAATTAAAAGTATTGGGCTCCGGCAATCCGGACTGGCCCTAATAATAATGCATGACAATGAATACATAAATATGCATGACAATCACAGTAATAAATGCAATGTCTAAGGTAGCAATAACAGCAAGTACATTAATACGATGTCGAAACTTTCAGCTAACAATTTGTACTAATGATTGGTATTTTCTAATGTGTACGTGACATGTCAATTACCGATGAAGATGTGACTGAGCCGGTAAGTAGGTGTACGTAGAACATACGCATCATCAGTAATAGTGCTGGTGTCCTGACAGCATGATTTCAATAATAGCATATGAAAATACAATATAAGCATACAATGCGATGCGAACAGCAAGAATACGCGTGTCACGACCCGAAAAAATACGGAACATGACCGTCACTTAAATTACAAAACGTCTCGAGGCGTACGTAATCTAAGGTAGCCAAAACCTATAAATCCAAACCAAGTAAAGCAGTAGAGTGAAGGAAAACCAATTTAAAAGCAAGAAGTTTAACAATATAAGCCAAAATATGCATTTTTAAAATATCAAGTCTTTTCTAAAAATTTCGGCAGAGTTTCCTTCGTAAAAACTGACCCCAACGGGTACAAACCTGATAAAGTATAAATAATGAATAAAGGCATCCCCAAGCAGGAGCTAGCTCTTCATCAATCGACGGACAAAACCACACAATACAATATAATATACAACGCCGAAAGGCGAGGATCAATTCAGGATAAACATCCAACATCATCAAGAAAACCAGATGAAACCATAATAATACAGTGCACGACTTTAAGGTCGAAAGAATAAACACTGGTCATCTATCTCTATGAAATATACAAGTCTGGTTGATGGAGTTTTACTAGATACAACTGAAATAACAAATATACAATGGTGGTCCTAATGCAAAAGAACCGACCTACCAAAGCAATCACCCGGAAGGGACAGTGTACCAGTAAACCGCAACGAAACCTGCGCGGCAAAACCTGCAAGAAACTGTGGCACAACGGGGGTGAGTTGCCAGCTCGTGAGTAGAAAACATCTACGAGTAGAAATCGCATGTATGACTCTATCCTAGGTCATATCAAGTAATATCCTCAAATAAATATCCTAGTCCATCTATGTAGAAGTGTAATACTACATGCTCGTGTCAGTACCACAGATAGCAACATATCAGATATATGATGTATGAATGCATTACAAATAAAACAGAATACATCATGAATGAGACAACTGTTTTCTTTATTTTAATAAGATTTCTGTATGTATATAAATCGCGTATCACCAATGAAATCGACAGATAAAACAGTGTCCAGCATCGACACAAAACATAAATCTCAGTATATCAATACCTCAAGCTCCGGCTATCCGGACTGGCCTGTTTCATCAAATCTCAATATCTCAGTGTCTCAAGTCTCAATATGTCAATACCTCGGGCTCCGTTAGTCTGGATCGGCCCATATCATCACTCATACGACCACGAACGGTATCTTCCGGATATCCGCCGCGCCAGGTAAAATCACCGGTAGGCAGTCCGCCCCTTCCGGGCTCATCGTCTACAACTCGAGCTTCTTTCCATGGGGTACCTTACCGGGTCTACCATGTACCCGAGACGGTTCATCCTACTCCTCAAATCGAGTCTCGAAATCCATCTCATAGCCGAGAAAACATTATGGTGGACGACTCTTATATCATGAGAAAACCACACTTTTCATTTTAAAGAGAGAGAGAGAGAGAGAAGTTTATATGTATTCTTGCTGTTTTCTCCCAAAATCCAGGAAATCTCATGAAAATCCAAAATCCAATCATCAATAGCAAGTAAACAGTGAATATCGGAATAAAACTCCATAATACTGCATAACAGTGAATAATAATATGCATGCGGTAGCAAGTAATAATTGCAATGTCTAAACTAGCACAGTAATGATTAGTCGAGACTATCAGCTAACAGGCGATATCAATCAATTACTATTCTTTAAAGTGTACGTGAATTACCGATGATGATGTGTGTGAGCCGGCAAGTAAGTGTATGTGGAACATACGCATCATCGGTAATGGTGCTGGTGTCCTGACAGCATGATCTCAATATTAACATATGAAAACACAACATAAGCATGCAATGCGATGCGAACAGCAATAATATGCGGGAGCTGAATAATAGACACAATGATAACTAATCAGCTTTTATATAAATATGAGTCATACAGGTTTGCCATTTGAAATATCACGAATCGTGGTGTTTTGAAAATAGGGGCTACGGTGTTTTTAAGAAAAGATACGTCCTTTGAAATATCCGTAAAATCCTTTGGCCTGTCTTTAAAATACCCATGATTCGTTAGTTTTGAAATAGGTATGACTCGAGTCTAATCTATCATGTACATGTAAACTACCGGACTAAATTAAACAGGCTGATCGAAAGGTAAGAAAATCGCCTAACATCTGAGTCGATACACACACACACACACACACAAATATATATATATAAAATATAACATTCGGCGATCCCGCCTCAAGAGTATCCCATATGATACAGTATTTATAATATGGCATCCTCAAGTCAAGAGTGTGGATCTATCATCAATACACGGCTCGTACGGTAAATCCGTCGTACGTCATCCCAAATCTGGGTACGGGTCAATGACACATCTATCACATTATTCATCTAGTATCCTCTTTATCAAATATCATGATCGGGGGTACTGATCTACGTCTAGTACAATACTGATACCATATATGTATATGCATGCGTGTGTATGAAAACACCATGTCGAAAGGACCGGCTAAAACATCATGTCGTATCATAAATATGAACCATGTCGCATCATCGATCTCACGGCCTCAAGCCCAATCTCATCGATTCATCTCCAATCCTAAGTACTATCCTCATAATCCATGTATATGTATATGTATGTATGTATGTATGTATGTATATACACACACATAGTCCCATACCCATGTGTATATATAAATATATATATATATATATATCCATATATACGCACCGGTAATAAAATGAATGCAGGTGTGTGTGCATGTGGGTGTAAACCCATTCTAGGTTTTGCGACTAAGAAGCTATGCTAGTTCGCTTCTAATAACCCCAAACTAACCATGAACACATAATCATATCTTGATAAACATCCACGTATCAAGAAACACACACACACACACACACACACACACACACACACATCATAACTATACTACGAACTGCAGGGGTGCTATACGCCATCCACCCGACTTCCCCCGTAGATATATATCTACTCACCTTGATCTTGCTTGTCGATGTCGATGTCACCATCCTCTTCTTCAATGTCTCGAATCATCATGGGGGTACGTGCACATTATAACGTATCGTGCCGCATTAAAATCCAAAACAAAGCCAAAACGACGCACGAAACTCACGTAGGTCAAAACCTATGGTTAGGTCTCGCAAATCAACCCGATATCACTCGATATAGAACTACAAACGTCAAGTGATCAAGATAAAACACAAACACTAAAATCCAGAATTCAAAATACGCAAAACCATATCCCGAATCAAAACAGCAACTTGAGAAAGCAGTCCCAGATTTTGATTAAGGTGAAAACAATGCTCCAAAACAATACTGGAGTGATGTATATAGGGTATAAGAGCTATGGAAGCAACCAGGACCCCACCCCTCACCAAGTGGCCGAGCCCCTCCCCCTAAATTCCGAGCTCGCCGGCCCTAGGGGCTCCTCTGTGGTTCGTATTGCTACAGGGGGTTCCCAGGGTCAATTATAGTCTGCAGGGGTTGTTTGCTCATCTCGTAATTTTCCCAGGTCATCCCAGATTTTCCTGCACACTCAAGTACCTTACAAACCGATGTGAAAGTTCTATAATTCCGTATTTTAGATTTCAGTTAGGCTTGGTCTGCATTTCTATCATTAAAGGGGGGTCTAAGGTCACCAATAAGGCTCAAGTTCACCAACACAATTCAAATAAAATCCTAACCCTCTCTAGAATTTTCCAAAGAGCACAAAACTACACGAAATCGATTTTAAACTTGCATAGAGGTTTAAGCAATAGAAATACTACACTAATTGTGAAAGGGTTACCTCATTTAGCACTAATGAATCCCCTACAGCACCAAAATGTGATTTTTCTTTGTCCAAAGTGTAGCTTGAGAGCTTGTGTACAATTCTTGTGAAGTGGGGATGAGGTTTTAGAGTTGTTTTGATGAAGTTTTGGGGTTTTGAAGTGGAGATGGAGGAGGGTGCTGCCATGGGAGTTGAGGGAGGAGAGAAAAGATGAAAAGGATGAATGATGAATGAAACAAAATGAGAGCCATACTTGGTTGACCCCTCACCCTCTCTCTCTCTCATGCACATCCCTCTTGCAATCATTGTGCCCCCTTTGACTTTTCTTTTTCTTTTCTTTTTGCACTCTTTTCTATTTACAAAGCCATGCATGATAAACATAAGGAAAAAGACATGATAGAAAAATGTAACAAGTGTGAAAAATGTGACATGTGCATGTCATGTACACAAAACACACTTAATGCGCGATTAGCGATATCTAATCGCGATTAGCGTTAAAAGTGCATATAAATAATCATAAAAATTCATAATTTGCATAAATCATATAAAACACGCTCATTTCAGTAATTTACATAATTTTCCGAATTTTTCCCAATTTATCGGTATTTAATTATACCGCCCTATTAAAATATTCATTATATTTATTATTTAATTATAAAAATTCCCAAAAATAATATTTTATTTTTCTGAAATATTACAATGCGGAAGCTGAATAATAAACATAACAATAAGGAAATAAACATTTATATAATCGGGTCATACAGTTTGCCATTTGAAATAACATGAATCGTGGTGTTAAGAAAATAGGACTACGGTGTTTTTAAGAAAAAGTACGTCCTTTGAAATATCCGTAGAATCCCTTGGCCTGTTTTTAAAATATTCACTATTCGTTAGTTTTGAAATATGTATGACCCGGGTCTAATCTAACATCTATAGGTAAACTACAGGTCTAAATTAACAGACTAATCGGAAAGGGTAAGGAAAACCACCTAAGTCTGAGTCGATATATATAATAGTCGGTGATCCCGCCTCAATAGTATCACGTACGATACAATACATCATATGACATCCTCGAGTCAAGAGTGTGGATCTATCATCAATATAGCTCGTACGGTAAATCCATCGTACGGCATCCCAAATCTGGGTACGGGACAAAGATCACATTTATCTCATCATTTATCTGGTATCCTTATCATCATATCATGAACTGGGGTACAGATCTACGTCTAGTACATACTGATACCATCTACATATATGTATGCATGTGTATGAAAACACCACACCTAAAGACCCGCTAATAACATCATGTCGTATCTCATAATACGAACCAATCACATCACAGACCTCCTGGCATCAAGCCCAAACTCATCAACTCATCTCCAAGTACCATGTACTATCCTCATCATCTATGTATATATATACGTAGATATATATACAAGCCTCATACCCATGTGTATATATATATACATATCCCCATATACACACAATAATAAAAATGGATGCAAGTGTGTGTGTGTGTGCGCGCGTGTGGGTGTAATCTCTAATCTAGGGTTTCACGACTAAGAAGCTAAACTAAGTTACTTCTAATTACACTAAAACTATATCATGAACCATATAACCTATCTTGATAATCATCAACATATTATAAATACTCAAGTTCAATATATATATATAATATATATATATATATATATAGCCTATACTACGCTACGAACTGCGGGGGTGCTATACGCCATCCACCCGACTTCCCCCGTAAATATATATCTACTCACCTGATCTTCGCTTGCCGATGTTGATATCTCCATGCGCTTGCTTGTAGTCTCGAAGTCCTCGTGAGGGTACCTACATATCATAATATATCGTATCGCATTAAAAACAAATTCGTAAATTCGAAACGACACACGAATCACTCATAGGTTGAAACCTATGGTCTACTCACGCAAATCAACCAAACATCACCCGATATAGACGTACAAACGTCAAGTGATCGATACCAAACACAAATATCAAAACTCCAATTCAAAAACATCGCAAAACATACAGCAGCAACTTTGAAAACATGCTCCAAATTTTACCTTAAGTCAAATTTGCCAATTTTGCACACATGGAGGGTCTATTTTACTGATAAAGGAGCCACAGAACAAACACTGACCACTTTTCCCTTACTCTGGCCTCAAATTGCGGCCAGAACGATTAAATTTGCGGCCTTAGCTTGGGGGTTTGTGCTCGAGTCTCTGTGGTAGCTTCCTAGGTGCCTGCATGTATCACTGTGTTTGCAAAATAATTTTTAGAGTCCCCGGGTGTCAGCAGATATCAATTTCCCTTCACAATTTCCACAAAATACGATATCGGCAGAATTTCAAAGTTCATGAATTGGGGTTTGTCTCTGGTTTTAGGTCCAAAATAGTATCACTAACGGGTTTTAAGGTCACTACCAACTCAATTACACTATCACAATTCAAAAGTCCCTCAAACCCTAACTAGAAATTTTCAAAGCTCACGAAACAACACTATATCGATTCTAAACATGTATAGGTGCTAAGGTAAATGAAATACAATACAAATGGTGAAAAAATTATCTCATTTGGCAACTCAAGAATTTTCTTGAGTTGCCTCAAGTGTCCAAAATCCTTGCTTTCATGATCCAAAGTGTTTGTGTGAAGCTTGTGCATATTTTTAATGAAGCGGGGATGGAGTTCTGATGATAATTTGGGGGTCTTTTAAGGTGATGGAGGAGGGAAGAAGAAGAGGGCTGCCATGGTGATGGAGGAGGGAAAAGATATGAAGGGAAAAAAATGAAGGAAGCTAAGTGCCATGACCAATGTTTGACCCCTCACCCTCTCTCTCTCTCATGCCCATCCCTCATTTCTTTATTCCTTTCCTTTCCTTTCCTTTCCTTTTCTTTTGTTATCTTTTCTCTTTTTTAAAACAACAACCATGCATGATAAAAGGAAAAGCCATGATAAAAATGTAACAAGTGCTAAAATATGACATGGTGCATGTCATGTGCACAAATCCGGCTTAATGCACGATTAGCGATATCTAATTACGATTAGCATTAAATTTGTATATAATTAATTATAAAATTTCATAATTTGCATAAATCACATAAAACACTCTCTTTTCGGTAATTTCTATTATTTTCCAATTTTTTCTCAATTTATCGGTATTTAATTATACCGCACTATTAAAATATTCATAATATTTATCATTTAATTTTATAAATTCCCAAAAATAATATTTTATTTTTCTGAAATGTTACAGTCTTCCCCCCTTAAAGAAATTCGATCCTCGAATTTAAATTTAAACCCCTCAAATACTAAAACATTTCAATAAAATGGTCAAGTCGTCGGGGCTCCAAAATCATAAATACATAAGATACATCATGGCGCAATGCATGCGCATGAAAACGAGTATATAAACCAAAATCAAAACTCCCTCAAGCATCCCGCAATCATCGGAGTTATGGGGAAGACATCAATGTCAAAATCCAATACGAAAGCCAACATGATATACATCAAGTCATACATGTAAACATCATTAAAATATTTGAAAGAAATGCATGCTAAACTCTTTTCCAATCACTATGCAATGAGCGTATCACGGCACATGGGCAGACGTTTATTGTAAGAAAATAACTATATATATATATATATATATATATATATCATTTGTTTAATATACACGTTCCGCGGTTTTGAAAATAATTTAGATGGGTTTCCTTTATTAAATTTCTCGTGTCACCTCGGACACGTAGGTAAGTACTGAGACTATAGATCCTTTTGGAAATCCCTTCGATAACAATCAATGCATGCAAAAAAAATATATTCAGGTACTGTCCTCGGACTAGTCCTGCTCAGCCACTATACCAAATAGCAAATATCATAAAACATACTGATCCAAAATCAGTCCCACAATGTGCATAAGAATGCCTCGTGCGTCTGGTGCGCATGGAAAATCAAAATCAACGAATGTGCCATACATGTGTACAAAACAAAATCTGAGTGCAACGGGTGTGCACGAAAACACCTGTCAAGGGCAACGTGTGTGCCTGACAGCAATATCAAGCGCATCTGATATGCATGAAGAATTTCGATTTAGTGCATCTGGTGTGCATCAAAATCGCATCATGCGCGTCAAGTATGCGTAAAAATCCAAATCAAGTGCACAAGGTGCACGAAAAACAAATATCGAATATCATAGTCGAAATCGACAGTATACAACATATCTCAAATCCAAATCCAAATCAGGTATACCGTGGTACATAATGTCACAACCATGTGCATCAGCATGCACAAAATCGAATCAAAATGCCAAAAGTGCATGAAAACTATGCTGAAAACACAAGTCAAATCATATGCATACCACAGGCATGAAATCAAAATCAGCATCTCGAATGATATCGAATCGAAGTCAATTGCAACTGTGGTGCACAAAATCTCAATCATGCAAATAAATCGCCCAAAATACCAAAGTCAAAAAGAATGGCGAAAACAGTCCCGCTCTGGCACATCCTCTAAAGATCTCTGGCCAACTGTCATGGTCACTCATAACATGTCTCGTCGACAATGCCAAACTCTGGCCCACTGCGTGTGCGCAATATAACCGCTCCTGGGTCCAAGTATTTTCGTATAGTATTCTAGAAAGGTCCTGTCGAAGTCTTTCCCAAATCTCATTTCTGTCGAACTGCCCGGAATTCATCATCCTTTACTAAATCTATTTCTTGTTCCGGAACGGCTACATACCCATCGCGACTCCTTCTGGAAGATATATCCTTCTACAACGCCTCTGCATGCGTATCATATCTCTGATGTCAGCGGAGTGGAAAGTCATCTCATCAAGATCTCGTACGAACCTCTTACTCCACCTTTCTCTAACATCGACTGATTCGGACTCGTCTCTTCATGGCTGCATGGACAGCGCTCCAACGGCTATACTCGTATCTGGAGTCTCCCAAGCAATGTATCCCATCACATGATATCCGAACGACGTCGAACCTTTCGATCGATTTGTCAAAGTTCCATAATCCCCTAAGAGCTCAACATCTTGAGTATAGTTTAATAGTATTCCATTACATGCCACAGTACCTATGGACCAGCAGTAGAAGGGAAAACCCAAGCCTCATCAATGGCACCGCTGAACTGCTACAAGCCCTAAGGTTTCGAAGCGTTCTCATGGTCATTATATCGATTTAGTGTTTCATTCTTCTAGAGGGTCCACGGAATTACTTGCATGTTTCTTCGAATACTTTAAACTTGGAAAATGGGTTTCTGACATTCGATCGTCTTCTATCGACTCTCAACGTACCTGCGTGAAGTCGTCTCTAGTTGAAATCAATCAATCTGATGACCTCGCATCGGGGTAGGCAATGAATCACATATCATAGTCCTTCATCTTTGGTGACTAGAGATCTTCTATTATATCTCGAAGTACAACTCGTGCGGCAATAGCTCCAAACATCTGGGGCGATATCTCATCATTCGCAGTCGCAACTGACTCAATTGTCCGCACGCTGAACAGTGCCTTAATCATCAAGTATAATCGGTGCATCGAAGGTCGTCACATTCTGGTTGTCCTCTAGCAGTAGCCTGATCCTCTGGTGCTGATCTGCACGTCCGAGAAATCTTGTAAAAGCGATCCATCAAACGCTCATGGCGTGAAAACACAATAGAACGAAGCATCTATGCAAATCGTATGTCCCTGGAATCATGTCCTGCTCAGTCCTCGTCCGTGACGAGCTCGCGCTGACCGCAACTCTAGCCGTAGCTCTCTCTGCCCATGTAGTCATAGCAGCAAAAACCATAAACCAATAATGATGAGGATAGATCATATGAATGAATGTAATGTTGTGCAAGGAAATGTACATCCTAAGACTTCTTAAGCAAAGTAGCGTATCGCAAGTATGCCGCGGAACATACACACGGTACATCACTCTCCTTAAGTCACCTACTCCATCAACCAAGGTCAACCTACGCGACAAAAGTTCGGGTCTAATACCCCCCGACTAAGTCTAAGTTCCGTAAGGTCAAGCCTAGATTCCGTATATATACAAACGCTCTAGGCTCCGCATAGTTAAATATAGACTCGAACCAAGGTTAACCTTGCGCTTTGATACCAACTTTGTCACGACCCGAAATGGCACGTGACTGGCACTTGAATCATATGAAATCTATAGGACCCCATCGAATTCAAGTAAGCCAAAATCCCAGAAATCTAAACCATTTTTAAAGAAAGTGTTTTGTCAAACTAATCCGAATATGCGTTTTTAAAACATCAAGTCCTTTCTGAAAATTTCGGCAGAGTTTCCTTTGTTAAATACTGGTCCCAAATGGGGTACAACATGAATAATATATACATCAATGATAAAAGACGTCCCCAAGTGGGAGCTAGCTCTTCGTCAATCGACGGTCACAACCATGCAAGCAATATAATATACAACGCCGAAGGGCGAGGATCAAAACTCAAAAGGAAACTCAATCAACATGAAAACCATAATAATACAACGCGCGACTCTAAGGTCGGAATAATAAACAACCGGTCTTCAAAGTCAAAAAATATACATGTCTGGTTGATGGAGTTTCTAGATACAACAATGTAAATAAAATACAAGGGTGGACACGATGCGTGCGAACCCACCTACCAAAGCAATCACCCGGAAAGGAGCAATGTGCCAGCAAAGCTGCAACGAAACCTGTACGGCAAAACCTGCAAGAAACTGTGGCACAACGGGGGTGAGTTTCCAACTCTTGAGTAGAAAACATCACAGAGCAGAAATCGTATGTATGACTCAATCCTAGGTCAATATGATCAGTAATAAATATCCTCAATAGGATAAGGTCTGAAGCATGAAAAGGTGGCAAGGATAAACATCTATACATAAGTGTAATCCCATGTGCTCGTGTCAGTGTCTCAGGTAGCAATATATCATATGTATGAGGTATGAATGCATGAAAACAGAATACATGAAGAAACTGTTTTCTTGATTTAGTGAGATTTCTGTATATTTAAAACGAGGTATCATCAATAAATCAATATAAATCAGTGTCTAGTATCAACACAAAACATATATCAAATATCCAATATCTCGGGCTCCGGCTATCCGGACTGACCCATATCATAAAATCTCAAATACCTCAAATATCAATATCTAAGGCTCCGGCTATCCGGACTGACCCCTGGGCTTCGGCTATTCGGACTGGCCCGATTCCGATCGGTATCCTCCGGATATCCGTCGAGTCACACTAAAATCACCGGTTAGTAGTGCTCCCCTGTCACAGGCTCAACGCCATCATCTGCGACCTTCTTGTCCCGGGGTACTGCACTGGGTCCACCATGCACCCACAGACGGTTCCTCCTCCTCCTCGAATCGGGTGTATAATATCGCTCAAGAGCCGAGAAAACTCATAGTGGTCATATCTCAAATCATATCATGAGAAAACCGTAATTTATATCTTTTGAAATGAATAATAAGTTTATAAAATGTTGTGGTTTCTCCAAATCCAGATATCTCATGGAAATCCGAAATCCCAATCTCAAATATAAATAAACAATGAATTAAATGTATTGGGCTCCGGCAATCCGGACTGGCCCTAATAATAATGCATGACAATGAATACATAAATATGCATGACAATCACAGTAATAAATGCAATGTCTAAGGTAGCAATAACAGCAAGTACATTAATACCATGTCGAAACTATCAGCTAACAATTTGCTCTAATGACTGGTATTTTCTAATGTGTACGTGACATGGCAATTACCGATGAAGATTTGTGTGAGCCGGCAAGCTGGTGTGCATGGAACATACGTATCATCGGTAATGGTGCTGGTGTCCTGACAGCATGATTTCAATAATAGCATATGAAAACACAATATAAGCATGCATTGTGATGCGAACAGGAAGAATATGCGGAAGCTGAATAATAAACATAACAATAAGGATATAAACATTTATATAATCGGGTCATACAGTTTGCCATTTGAAATAACATGAATCGTGCTATTTAGAGAATAAAACTACGGTGTTTTTAAGAAAAAGTACGTCCTTTGAAATATCCGTAGAATCCCTTGGCCTGTCTTTAAAATATTCACGATTCGTTAGTTTTGAAATATGTATGACCTGGGTCTAATCTAACATCTATAGGTAAACTACAGGTCTAAACTAACAGACTAATCGAAAAGGGTAAGGAAAACCACCTAAGTCTGAGTCGATATATATATATAATAGTCGGTGATCCCGCCTCAATAGTATCACGTACGATACAATACATCATATGACATCCTCGAGTCAAGAGTGCGGATCTATCATCAATATAGCTCGTACGGTAAATCCATCGTACGGCATCCCAAATCTGGGTACGGGTCAAAAATCACATTTATCTCATCATTTATCTGGTATCCTTATCATCATATGATGAACTGGGGTACTGATCTACGTCTAGTACATACTGATACCATCTACATATATGTATGCATGTGTATGAAAAAACCACACCTAAAGACCCGCTAATAACATCATGTCGTATCTCATAATACGAACCAATCACATCACCGACCTCCTAGCATCAAACCCAAACTCAACGACTCATCTACAAGTACCATGTACTATTCTCATCATCCATGTATATGTATACGTATATATATACACACACACACACACATAGTCCCATACTCATGTTTATATATATATATACATATCCCCATATACGCACAATAATAAAATGTATGCAAGTGTGTGTGTGCTTGTGGGTGTAATCTCTAATCTAGGGTTTCGCGACTAAGAAGCTAAACTAAGTTACTTCTAATTACACTAAAACTATATCATGAACCCTATAACCTATCTTTATAATCATCCATATATCATAAATAATCAAGTTCAATATATAATATATATAGCGTATACTACGCTACGAACTGTGGGGGTGCTATACGCCATCCACCCGACTTCCCCCTTAGATATATATTTACTCACCTGATCTTCGCTTGCCGATACCGATGTCTCCACGCACTTGCTTGTCGTCTCGAAGTCTTCATGAGGGTACCTACATATCATAATACATCATATCACATTAAAAACAAATTCGCAAATTCGAAACGACACACGAATAACTCATAGGTTGAAACCTATGGTCTACTCACGCAAATCAACCAAACATCACCCGATATAGACGTACAAACGTCAAGTGATTGATACCAAACACAAATATCAAAACTCCAATTCATAAACATCGCAAAACATATAGCAGCAACTTTGAAAACATGCTCCAGATTTTACCCTAAGTCAAATTTGCTAATTTTGCACACATGGAGGGTCTATTTTACTGATAAAAGAGCCACAGAACAAACATTAACCAATTTGCCCCTACTCTGGCCGCAAATTGCGGCCAGAACGATTAAATTTGCGGCCTTAGCTTGGGGGTTTGGGCTCGGGTCTCTGTGGTAGCTTCCTAGGTGCCTGCATGTATCATTGTGTTTGCAAAATAATTTTTAGAGTCTCCGGGTGTCAGCAGATATCAATTTCCCTTCATAATTTCCACAAAATACTATATCGGCAGAATTTCAAAGTTCGTGAATTAGGGTTTCTCGCTGGTTTTAGGTCCTAAATACTATCATTAAGGGGTTTTAAGGTCACTACCAACTCAATTATACTATCACAATTCAAAAGTCCCTCAAACCCTAACTAGAAATTTTCAAAGCTCACGAAACAGCATTATATCGATTCTAAACATGTATAGGTGCTAAGGTAAATGAAATACAATACAAATGATGAAAGAATTATCTCATTTGGAAACTCAAGAATTTTCTTGAGTTGCCCCAAGTGTCCAAAATCCTTGCTTTCATGATCCAAAGTGTTTGTGTGAAGCTTGTGCACATTTTTAATGAAGTCGGGATAGAGTTTTGATGATGTTTTGGGGCTGTTTTGAGGTGATGGAGGAGGGAAGAAGAAGAGGGCTGCCATGGTGATGGAGGAGAGAAAAGAGATGAAGGGAAAAAAAATGAAGGGAGCTAAGTGCCATGACCAATGTTTGACCCCTCGCCCCCTCTCTCTCATGCCCATCCCTCATTTCTTTATTCTTTTCCTGTTCTTTTCTTTTGTTATCTTTTCTCTTTTTTTAAAACAACAACCATGCATGATAAAAACAAAAAACCATGATAAAAATGTAACAAGTGCTAAAATGTGACATGGTGCATGTCATGTGCACAAATCCGGCTTAATGCACGATTAGCGATATCTAATCGCGATTAGCTTTAAATTTTTATATAATTAATTATAAAATTTCATAATTTGCGTAAATCACATAAAACACCCTCTTTTCGGTAATTTCTATTATTTTCCAAATTTTTCTCAATTTATCGGTATTTAATTATACCGCACTATTAAAATATTCATAATATTTATTATTTAATTTTATAAATTCCCAAAAATAATATTTTATTTTTCTGAAATGTTACACAAGTATTCACCACCTCGATCGGATCTTAGTGTCTTGATACTTTTGCCTGTTTGTTTTTCTACTTCATTCTTGTATTCCCGGAATTTCTCAAAGGTCTCGAATTTATACTTCATCAAGAAGACATGTTCATACCTAGAAAAATCATCCGTAAAAGTAATGAAGTATGAATAACCACTTCACGCACGTGTAGACATTGGACCATACACAACACTGTGTATGAGTCCCAAGAGCGAGCTCGCTCTTACTCCGTGTCCAGTGAACGGAGTCTTTGTCTTCTTTCCCATGAGACAAGATTGACAAGTTGCATAAGACTGATATTCGAACGGATCCAAATATCCATCTATATGTAGCTTCTTCAACTGTGTTTCATTGATGTGACCCAGTCTACAATGCCATAAGAAAGCCTGATTTAGTTCCGTAGACTTTCTTTTAAGTGTGTTCTGGACACTAAAAACCTGAGCTTGATTTAATACGTATATTCTGTTATCTAATGTACCCGACCCAATCAATACTTGATTTAGGTGGATGTGGACCACATCGCTTATAAATGTAAAATCATATCCGTCCTTAGAAAATAAGGATACAGATATGATGTTACAAGCTAGACTGCGTACATACAAACAATTACATAGAATCAATATCTGCCCACTTTTCAATCCAAGATGATATTCCCTTACGGATTCAGCATCCACGCTCATTCCGTTAGCAACCCTGAGAATCATATCACCTAACCTGATAACTCTACAGTTTCTTAAAGCCTATAATGAATTACAGATATAAGATCCTGATCCGGTATCTAGTATCCAGGAAGTAGAGTTAATTGACATACAGTTTTCTATTACAAACACACCCGAAGTCGAAGCCACAATATACTTCGGATCCTGGATTCTGGCTTTCAAAGCCCTGTAATCCCTCTGCCAATGCCCTTTCCCGTGACAATAGGAATATCTCTCCTTCCCTACTGTTAGCCCAGAAACTTTTGCCCTTCCCTGTCCTTCTACCTTACTGACACCACATATCGGCTTTGTGGAGGTCTTCTTCTTCTCACCCATTGCTTTCGCCTTGGATGCAGAAGAGGAAGATTCCCTAATAAACTGAGTGGGTGTCATCCTGTTTCCTTCTGGGTGCCCTCAACTGGAAGTATAAATTTCTTCCCCTAGGCAAAAGTAGATGGTGGGGACTGTAGAAATAAGTCAGCATATGACCTGTTTCCCAACGTGGTCTTCAGGTCCGTGAGCTTATCAATATAGCTAGTCATCGTAAGGACGTTGTCCCCTACAGATGACCCGATAGCCAACCTCGCTTGAAGCAATTCCTTCGAGGTCTTATATCTTGTGATACGAGATTGCTCTCCATATAAAATATTGTTATAGAGGAAGATGGAAGCTAAGTCCATCTTCTCATGCTGCCTCTAGTATAAACCATCAACTGAGGCTAACACAAGGCACTTGGCATTCGCACTGTCCTTTTCCCTTGTCTTACGGATATCCTTATCCGCGACGGTGGAAACTGGACCTAGGACGACGGGGGATTGAGTAGTAATGAGGTGGTCTGGCTTGTCATGGGTAATGGACATCTGGGCAGACCCTTGCTAGTCATTATAGTCAGATTCAGTCATTTTATTATCTAGATGTAACCTATGTCTGGCTACGGGGTCGCTGCAAGAGAGAGAGAAGAAAACACTTAGCATGATGCTCTTGCAAATTTAGATTGGTTTTTAATTTATCTAAACAGGATGGCTCCCACTGTTTCTCGAATCCTTCCTCAAACCATAAAAGAAGAATTAGTCAGGATTAATCTCACCATACAATACTTGCTTAACCATTCAACCAGGCTAGTGTCGGTACTTTGAGAGAGGTTTTACGACGCTTTCACAAAGTTCCTTAATTAAATAACCTCTTTTTCCTGGAGGCGTAGCCCCGCTAACACTGTTCTAGACACCTACTTGGTTTATAGCATTGATCGTTAGGTGAAAAATGTCCCGAGGAGTAGCGGATACTCACAGTAGGATCGGGATCCAAATATCATTGTGTGATAATGCTGAAGGAATCCTACCAACATTATCAAACTCCAAATGGTATGCAGCACTAGCAAGTTTCAGTTTCTTTAGAAACTCCCGATGTGGATTTTTGCCCCATGCTCTTATGACCTTGACGAAGGTTAACAAATCATAAGTCACATGTCAAGTTCTACCCATCATTGTCCAGGTTAATTTGAACCCACCCGTATATACCCTTGACGAAGGTCAACAAGGTAATACGACTGTCCAAACCAACGCATCTATCTATGCTACATATGAACACCCAGCAGCTACCAATCACTATGCCTTGACGAAGATGGACAAACATAGCTTGAATACTATTGAATATTCATATGAAATGACAGAAGGCTACGGATGGATTTGGCGAAACCGTGAACGTAGTGAACTTGATATAATCGAAGGAACCTGATAGCTTTTAAAAGGAGTGGTTTAAGCTCCGCATTTAAAAGTCTGCTGTTTTAAAATAACCGAGTGGTTTTTAAAATTTGTTCCAACGATCCATCTTTGGTTTGTTTGCTTTGCATTAATATAATACAGTCCTATCAATTAATCTACTATTGCAGAAAACAACGAAAATACAACGTACGCTTATACCATCCGCATTCGCCATGGGGCCCCGTCATCACCCGTTAGGTTACTTAACTAACGACAAAGCGGGGGCTGGACTAGCGCGGATGTAAAACATAAGCAACTTCTATTATATAATACATATATAATAATATCCATTTGTCAGTCGCAATGATAGGCATTCTAGATCACAGATGAACACATTGGATATACTAAGAATTCCGCGTTTCGTTTGAGCCTGTAACGAAAGACAGATTTCACGGTCGTGATGAATAACCAAACTCCACCCTAGACCCCTACGGATGAGGAAAACTACCCGCCAAATACCCGAAGTGAAGCAACCTCACTCAACAAAGTGAGTAGTCCACTCGGCACTTCAAAGTACCTGGTAGTTTGTGCACCCCACCTTAGGTCTATCCTAAGAGCAAAAAATAGTAAAAGAAATAATACAACGGTGGCTAGAACCTCAACCCGGATGTACCCCGCAAAATAATATTATATCACTTTACAAATTTATACATCGAATGAAAGAATGAAAACCGTCATCTCACATCCCCGGCTATTCATCTACGACGATCCAACAAGTTCATATACACAAACCATCATAACATCACAGATATGTGCAACCCCGACTAATCGACGTATAGCAATTAGTCGACATTTCCAAACACATATATACATCACAAAGCTTGTAAAGTAACTACGACATTAGAATTCCGCACGCAATTAGCAAACTTGAACAATTTTCCAAGACTCGAAAATCCAGTGAGTTAAAGTTCCAAATCTGAAAGTTTTGAACCAATCCGGGAGTTGAAATGAACTCGAAACCCACCCAAATCTTCGCGGAGGTGAAGATACATGATAATAAGTCGAATAGGGTGCCTCAGGGGGCTATCCACCCCTGGGGGACACCATGAGGTGTCCGCCAAAGGAGGACAGACCCGAGAGCACCTGTTTCTGGTGCTCTCAGGTCACCAGCCACCAAGTGGTGACCTTAGGGGGTGGTCCCGGCCGTTTTTCCCTCTCGCGGTGTCCCCAGGGTACGCACGCTTCACCCTACGGCTTCTCAGTTCAAACCATGAGCCCGCGAGGTATGCAAACAACTCAAAACCTCACCTTTGAAAACTGTTTTTGTTGACAGTTTTTCTGCGACAAAAACGGTGGAATCTAACATCGTTAAAAGCTATCTAAGGTTTATGAGAGGATCTGATACCACTGTAAGTCAATGTCGCGTATCCCACGTGTTTGCGGGGAGGCGGAATTTGCAAAAAATGATTTTTACGAGCTTCGCAACACCGACTCGAACCAAGGATCATTCATAAACCCTCGCTAGCAAACTACTTAAGGTTTAACTACTCGGAAACGAAGTTATACCTCATGATACTTGTCCATTAGGTCTTCATCACTGTCCTCCTCGTCTACGAAAGCCCCAAGGATCGATCCGGATCGTAGCTTCTTCAACGGCCTCCTCGAGTCAAAGACGATCCACCCGAGAGTCTATAGTCCGAGCTCCACCTCAAAACCGAGTTAACTAGGGCAACAAGATTGCTAATATTGATGTCTTAGGTGATGTAGAGTATGAAGATAGATTTATTTGTCTCTTGAAACCCTAGGATTCTCAACATATGAGAGCTTTTAAGATTTGTAGTGAGGAAGAAGAAGAGAGCTAGCATAAGAGTTCACTAGAGGAAAGAGAAAGTATTTTGATAAATGATAATGATAATGGAAATTGTGATGGCTAGCTTGACATGACCACAACCATGTGATGAAAAAATATCTCCTCAAAAATATCTAGCTCACAAAAAATATCTCACCAAAATATCTAAAGTCAAAAAGTCAAACCAAGTCAAATGGTCAATACAAGTCAAATGGTCAATACAAGTAGCCATGCCACAATTATCATTTACAAAAATAACAAATACTTTCCACCGCCTCATAATTTTTTTAATCAAGTAAATGGTCAAAACCCTAATGAGGTGTCTCTTTCTGTGCTCCTCGCATCCGTATATACATACCCGCATTCGTGTTCCGAGAAACACGAATACAAAAAGATGAAACTGATCCATCAATATAATATTAGACTCCGGCTTAAACCAAAACCCACTAGTATTATCCGCCCGAACATCATACGCGCACAGGTGTATGTAAGTGATCGAATCCCTGCCGTAAAACCATACGGCATCTACACATTTTGCCCAGTGCAGGGAAACTCTCTATGTGGGACTCTAAAGACTCGACACTACGCTGTCAGTGGGTTTAATAACAGGCCGCAAGCGGTACTAGCTGCACGTAACGGTCCCCAGGTAGATATCGATAAGAAGGCCGATGAGGAAAACCTATCCAAACTCCTACTGAGCCTGAATGTGACAATCTTTGTATAGTCGGGTCTGTTCGTCTAAGAGTATCGCATATCGGGCCTACGGGGATGGTAAACGTCAGACCCCTAATAGCGGTATAATTCATGTCGGAGTGTAGCCCAGAACACCCTGAAAAACTACTAGAATACCTACCAGTAAATCTCGCTTGCCCTTTCTAGGGACTTTGTGTAATGGCTCTCCGAACACAGCACGATATCAACCCCCAATACCGGGAGAGACGAATCCTATCTAACCGCCACTGCCTCCAAATGCTTCAGGAATGCACCCAACTACTACCTGTTTGCATGACTCCTTTGAGCCATGGTAGGATAGTAATCAAAGTACAGTGGGAGCACACTCAAGGCAAAGCAGCAGTGTCAAGTCGACGGACTAAGCTGTACTCATGTCACCTGGAAACTGCTACCCGACGATAGGTATAATACCAACCAACAGATCCCGACGAGTCTTGTCCAGTGTACTCGTAACCTAACGAGCACCTGCATACCATCTCCAGTACGGCGTACTAATGGTTGTGGGACAGACCATCTCCCCTGCTGGGATGAGAAGCGTATACACTAGTCTACTCCAGAGTATCGATGCCCCGTCTCGATAATCCTATGACTAAGGGACCTGTATAAGGATGTGCTTGTAGATTACCCAGCCCCTACTAGTGTGACTGCCATCACAACGCTGGTAATCAAGCAAAAATCCTAAGGGCTCCACTAATATGTATAAGTGATATGCTAAAAGAAACACATGTACATATTGAAGTAGAAACAAACCAAGTAGCATACTACTATTTTGAGCAAGATTGTCAATACAACTGTGAATATCCCAAGCTTCCATTAAGTAATATACAAACCAGTATGATACAATAATGGCCTCTACGGTATATACACTAACATAATCTTTGTTGATCATAGAGTCCTAGACTTTCCGCCAGACCCTGTGAATTTGCGAGGAGAGCCCCTGATGGGGCTGCTCCATCTTTACCTGCACTGTGGCTTCTGCAAGTGGGGTGATTTCTTTAGCACCGCCATCGGGGAGTTCTTACGTACCCTCCTAAACGGATCAAAGTTGTTCGCAGTTGGAACAGCAGCGTCAACTTCCACCATTTGAGCTGGTTGGGTAAGTCCAGAAAGGGAGTTGCCCCCAGCTTTTCTCACTCAGCGCAAGTGGTGAAGTCAAGCGTGTCTTGCAAACGGAACCGTCTCAGTTTTGGAAGCGGCTTCTTCATGCCATCGGCTTTGATGAGGGGCTGCTGTTGGCGTCAACCTGTTGAATACTGACGTCCTTGGAAGAGTTTGAGGAGGTGTTGGCTATAGTGCCTTCAAGTCAATTATTGAATCGCAGGCACACGATTGTGATGATTGAGCGAGGACCTATTCCAATATAGCAGTCTTACTCAAGATGATAGTATACTATCTGGTTTATCTTTATCATCATGTAC
Source organism: Agapanthus africanus (assembly GCA_030015575.1). Lineage (NCBI taxonomy): Eukaryota > Viridiplantae > Streptophyta > Magnoliopsida > Asparagales > Amaryllidaceae > Agapanthus > Agapanthus africanus. The sequence goes on along the minus strand of JASDDO010000022.1, from coordinate 869,916,276 downwards.
AGCATTAGGTGGAATTACATATCACTATTACATGTTGATAGAGCCTATATGATTCTTGCTTGACTACCAACAGAATGATGGCGATCATATACATGGGAGCTAGGTGGTCTATAAGCATATCCTTAAATGTCCCTAGCCGTGGGAGTTTCGAGACTGGGCATCGATACTCCAGAGTAGACTAGTGTATACTGATCGAAACCCCGACGAGGGGCGGTGGCCAGGTCTCACAAGACATTGGTGTTAGTTTCTTCACCTAAGACAGTATACAGGTGCTCATTGGGTTATGAGTACACTGGACGGACTCGCCGGGAACATGCTAGTTGGTATTATACCTATTGTCGTATGGCAGTTCCCTTATGACATGTGTACAGGTCATTCTGTTGACCTGAGATCATCATTTGTCTCGTGTGAGTTCCCAATGTGCTTTGATTACTGCCCTACCATGGCTCAAAGGAGTCGTGCAAACAGGTTTTAGTTGCGTACAGTCCCGAGCCACATAGAGGCGGTGAGCGGATCTTCAGGGATTCGTCTCTCCCGGTATTGGGGGTTGATGTTGCGTTGTGCATGGGTGGCCATCACCAGAAATCCTTGGCCAAGGTATTTGGGAATTACTGATCTAGGATCGGTATTTTCTTATGTGGTGATGGGTTTCGTGTCGACGCTAAATGTCGCGTTATTAGGGGAATGACTTTATCCACCCCCTAGACTCGATATATGATACTTTTAGACAAACAGACCGGACTGTACGGAGATTGTCATTGTCAGGCTTGGTAGGGTTACGGATGAGTTTGCTCGTCGGCCTTCCTTTCGCTAAATACTTAGGTAGGCATTACGTACAGCTAGTGTCGCTGACGTGCTTATGGTTAAACCCACTGTCAGCGTATTGACGAGTCTTTAGAGTCCCACACAGAGAGTTTTCACGGTTCAGGCGAAATGGTGTAGATGACGTATGCTGGTACATACAGGTGTCCGATTAAATATGTATACAGGCTACACAGACTTTAATCGGACAGTTGATAATACTAGCGGCTTAGGACTAAGCCGGATTATTAAATCAGGTTTTGATTTAATAATTTATATATGTATTTATATATATGTATTCTAGTATTATTTTTCACTATTTATTTTCTCTCATGGCTATTCGTATTTTTGTACGAATACGCGTATATGTATTTCGATACGTGTACCGGGTTGGATTACTTATTTATACGGAATAGCTTCTAGAAGATAGCTACCTCATTATTTGATTTTCATTTTAGAAAATCAATTTGGGAAATGAGGTGGAGGGTGAGTTGGCATGAGCATGGGCTTGGCATGTTGAGAGGCATGGCACATATTTGTTTATTGTAAAAATGAGTTGAGATATTTTGTTGAATGATTGCAAAAGGGGGGCTGCCATTTTTCTCATGAGGCCTTGCTCATTTCTTTTATTAACATGCTTTATTACTTGCTTATACTCACTTGTGAGACTTAGCCATTTCTTTAGTTGCTCATGCCACATGTTTCCTCACCTCCCCTTTATCTTCTTGAGTTGCTCTTGGAGCATATGGATGAGAGAAAAATTATAGTGAGATAATTCTACACCTCCACTCTCCATTGCTAGCAACCTTGGAGCGTCAGTTGCCTTGCTAGGCAAGGCTGAAGCTTGCGCTGTTTCCCTCGGGTGGATCATCGTAGATGGAGGAAGACCGGCAACCAAATTCGATTTTTGACCACTAGGAGCTTGGGATGATGATTGAAGACCTGAAGGACTAGGTTCATTTGGTACAATAATTCCTAACTCTTTATATTGCTTGCTTGTTTAGGGTTAGGGAAGATCCGGGCATCCGGTTGTGGTAGTGCCAGTTTGAAAATTTTTGTTCCGCATTTTGCCACAGTTTTGATAGACGGGGCGCTGCCGTAAACCAACATGGTATCAGAGCCACCCAAACACCTAAAACTAGCTAGTTGCGACATTAGAATTCACGTATTTTCGAGCATCGAAAACTATCGAAAAACAGTCCCGAATTTTTGAGTTTTGAGATGTTTGTACACCCCGTAGGCACTCGGTTTGAACCGAGAAGCCGCAGGGTGGTGCGTGGGCACCCCGGGGAGACCCCGGGGGGACTAAACGGCTGGGCCTACTTCACAAGACCACCACAAGGTGGTCTTGGGGGTGGGGACCCGAAACTTCCCCTCCATGGGCAGTTTCGGGTCTGCCTCACCATCTGGCCACCTTGTGGTAGCCTCGGGGATGGGGTACCCCCTTTAGGCCCCCCGAATCAAAGTTAATTTCGTGCTCTAACTCACCACGAAGGTTCGGGCGCGTTTCGTTTTGATTCGGACCTCCAATTGGCTCAAAACTCGACTTTTTGTGAATGTTTAGTGCACTTGTTTTTTTATCCTTAGTATATTTGGGATGTGCGCTAATTGTGTTTTGGAATTCTAATGCCGTGACTTCGTTTGCATGCGTAGATGTGTTGGTAACGTTGTCTAATTTCTATATGCTCAATTAGACGGGGTTACACACTTGTTTCGGTTACTTGTTTCTGTGGATATATATCTTTTTATGGTTTGCGCGGATTGTCGTGATGGATAGCCATGGGTGCAATGGTAGTGCAGTTTAGTTTCATTTGTACATTTGATATTGCGGGACGAGCATCCGACATGTGGATTGCCGTCACTGCTAGTTTGTATATTATATGTTTGGGGCACGACCGGGTTGAGGTCGATGTCACCCTTGTACATATTTTTTACCTTTCTGTATTAGGATTACCCAGCGGTGGAGTGCACGAATAGCCGGGTTCTACAGGGCAACGGGCCCGCATATCATGGCATTGAGACAGAGGGGGCCTTATTCTAGAATTGGTGGGTTATTCGCCGCACTCATAGGGGGTATTGGTTGACCCACGGCGGGGTGCTCAAGTTACCGGATTCCGTGAAGTACTGAGTGGCCCACTCACTTTGATGATTGGGGTTTCCTTACTTCTGAGATTGGCGGGTAACTTGCTACGCTCGTAGGAGTCTAGGTTTTCATTGCACAGGCTATCTATACGAGCAGGGGAACATCGGGTTTCACTTGCGGCTCAAAGGAAACCCGAGGCTCCCAGATTATCCATTTGTTCTGTGATGCTTATCGCTATGTTGTGATGTTGCTTATATCATGTCTGGGAAGAATGTTATATATATATATATATATATATACATACATACACTAGTAGATGTTGTATATGTTTTGCACCCACGCTAGTCCTGCCCCTGCACTGTCATTAGTTAAGTAACCTAACGGGTGATGACGGGGCCCAGTGGCGAATGCGGATGGCATATACGTACATTTTATTTTCGTTCTTTTCTGATGTGATTAATTGATAGGACTGCGTTGATTCTGATCAATGCAAGGAAAATAAACCTATATATGATGTTGTCGGAACCAAGTTTTTTTTTAAAAACTGACATTATAGACGTTTTCTTTTGCTTTGCACAGTGGTATTCTGTTTTGAATATCCAGCACCTCATTCGACAAGGCAAGGGCCGAGATCCCTTCATCGGGAGTGACCCCTTGGGCAGAAGTTTGCATCAGCGTAATAACTTCACTATAGTCGATTATTTTTGCTTTATATCGTGGTATTCAGTTTGGAATATCCTGCACCTCATTTGACGAGGAAAGAGCCGAGATCCCTTCACCGGGAGTGACCTCTTTAGCAAAAGTTTTCGCCACTATACATTTGTAAAACCACTTGGATTCCTTGAACGATATCAAGTTCATTACGTTAAAGGTTTTTCTCCAAAAACCAGCCGTAGCCCTGCGTCATTTTATATTAGTATTGCTTAGTATTTGTGCTGCGTTTGTTGACCTTATCAAGGCGTAGTGTGCGGTAGCTCTGTAATACTTTTTTGTCGCATGGATATGTGGATTGGTTAGGATAGTCGTTCGACCTTATTGACCTTGTCAAGGGTCTGTGTGGGTGGGTCTAATGCAATCAGGATAATGACAGGTTGAACTTGACTAGGACTCTTTGACTTATTGACCATGTCAAGGTCACTTGGATCCTAGGGGTAAAAATCACATCAGGAGTTTCAAACATACAGGAAACTTACCAGGCATACGCATACATTCTGGAGTGTGGTCACTTGAGTGGATTCCATCAACTTATCATACGATGATAGTTGGATCCCGATTCCCACTGATGAGTTGGTTTACTCCCCGGGTGATTTTAGATGATCCCCACCAATTCTTCTTTTGGGTTTGGAGGAGAATTCGAGAATACAGTGGGAGACATCCTGATTAGATAAAGTGATTAACCATTCTCATCTAGGTTAAAGTGCACGCTGAGTGTTTCTTTTCTCTCTCTCTCTGGTAGTGACCATGGCCCGACCCTAGACTAAAACTCATGAACCAAGTTAACCGAACCTTCTTAAAACAATTTAGCTTTTGGATTGTCACGGAGTCGCATATATCCTTTCCACTTCTACATTACCTTTGCATTTCTCCATGACACTCCGTATCACTACGAAGATCCACATCTATTAGATAATCCATCGTGTAGTTACATACGAAATCGAAGGAACTTGTTCCAGATTCGAGGATGGATTTTGGTTCTGGAGAAATTGAATAGGATTATTCGGTTGTTTTTTCCTTTTACCTTCTCTCAGGTTGTGAGGGCTCCTAGAATTATGAGAGGGTGCACTTATTGGATAGTCTTATTCCAAATCATAGGCAGGTGCCGAATGTTGGGGAAGGAAAAAAAACCAATTAGCCTAAGTGTGGTGTACAGAAGGTAATAAGTAAAGACATATAAAGGGATTAGAATAAGGGCAAAGGAAATTGTGACTGCTATCATTCACGACAGAAACGCGCATACCCCTACCACTCCCACATCCACTTTGGTTTTCAACAGAACACTTCGTATCACTACAAACGTCCATAATACTTGGATATGCCATTGTATAGTTACATACGAACTCGAAAGAACTTGTTCCAAATTCGAGGATGGTTTCCGATTCAAGAAAAATAGAATAGGATTATTCAGTTGTCTTTTCCTTTTACCTTCTCTCAGATTGCGAGGGCTCCTGGTATAAGGAGAGTACACATATTATGCTTATTGGATAGTCTTCTTCCAAACCTTAAGCCGGTGCCGAAGGGTAAGGAAGGAAGAAAACCAATTAGCCTAAAGGTGGTGTACAGAAGGTAATAAGTAAAGACATAATAAAGGGATTGGAATGAGGGCATGGAACTATACGGTTACAGTCATGAATCAGGATAGTAGAAGAGGTGTTACTAGGAATACCATATTACCCCTTCGAAACATTTTCATGTTTCAGTTTCACTGTGCGATGTTAAATAAAAATTGTTTTCCCAATTGGATTCTAACTCCAGGGTATGTATTTACCAGGTTTGATTCTCACATCTGTATGGCATTACAGATGGTGAGTGGGAGTAAGATATTGGTAATTAGGTGATTATATCCTCATTATATCGGAATTTGTTGTAATTGGTGATATTTGAGGAAATCACCTGGGTTTTTCCTGACGGCAAATTTTTGGTTTTGAATATCCGTAGTTATGCACCAGTTTCAAACTGATATGTCTGTACGTTTATTTTATAAAGTGAAATATAACTTTTTGAAATTATGTCTATGACATTTACCTATATCAGTTGATGGTTAGGTAAGGAGCATTCAACAATGGTGTAATTCTTCTTAACCATAGTACAGTTTTCAACCCACGACGCACAGGGTATGAGTTATTTAACTCAGGGGACTTATACGATGTATTGTATGTTGTCCGGTGTCCACTGGGACAAAGGGGTTAGTACTCATACTATATTATGTTTACTTGTGACTTCTCTAGTTTTTAGATATGTGTTTCACTGAAATACAAGGTTTAAGTTTTGAGAAGTTATAAGGGTACGGATGAGTTTGCTCGTCAGCCTTCCTTTCGCACAATACCTGGGTAGCCGTTACGTATAGCTAGTGCCGCTGACGTGCTTATGGATAAAACCACTGCCAACGTATTGACGAGTCTTTAGAGTCCCACAAAGAGAGTTTTCACGGTTCAGGCGATATGGTGTAGATGACGTATGTTAGTACATACAGGTGTCCGATTAAATATGTGTACAGGCTACACAGACTTTAATCGGACAGTTGATAATACTAGCGGCTTAGGAATAAGCCGGATTATTAAATCAGGTTTTGATTTAATAATTTATATATGTATTTATATATATGTATTCTAGTATTATTGCTCACTATTCATTTTCTATCTTGGCTATTCGTATTTTTGTACGAATACATGTATATGTATTTCGATACGTGTACCGGGTTGCATTCCGTATTTATACGGAATAGCTTCTAGAAGATGGCCACCTCATTATTTGATTTTCATTTTAGAAAATCAATTTGGGAAATGAGGAGGAGGGTGAGTTGGCATGAGCATGGGCTTGGCATGTTGAGAGGCATGGCACACATTTGTTTATTGTAAAAATGAGTTGAGATATTTTGTTGCATGATTGCAAAAGGGGGGCTGCCATTTTTCTCATAAGGCCTTACTCATTTCTTTTCTTGACTTGCTTTATTACTTGCTCATACTCACTTGTGAGACTTAGCCATTTCTTTAGTTGCTCATACCACATATTTCCTCACCTCCTCCTCATTTTCTTGTGTTGCTCTTGGAGCATTTGGATGAGAGAAAAATTATAGTGAGATAATCCTACACCTCCACTCTCCATTGCTAGCAACCTTGGAGCGTCAGTTGCCTTGCTAGGCAAGGCCGAAGCTTGTGTCGTTTCCCTCGGGTGGATCATCATAGATAGAGGAAGACAGGCAACCAAATTCGATCCGCGACCACTAGGAGCTTGGGATGGTGTTGAAGACCCGAAGGACTTGGTTCATTCGGTATAACCATTCCTAACTCTTTATATTGCTTGCTAGTTTAGGGTTTAGGGAAGATCAGGGCATCGGGTTGTGGTAGTGCCAGTTTTGAAAATTTTTGTTCCGCATTTGGACACGGTTTTGATGGCCGGGGCGCTGCCGTAACCCAATAGGAGGAGCGGCCAATCTTTCAAAGACCGATTTTCTGGTAGGGGAAGCAACTTTGGGAGGAGTTGGGAGGGCTATCCATTTTGAGGCAGCCCCTTCAGGTATTACAAGCCTCTTTGCGGGCCCGTTCGAGCTTTCGCTCAGCCTGTTGAAGACTGAGACACCAGATTTGGACGGCCCGTTGAGAGGGGCCATTGTAGTCGCCATTCGATCGATGGCAGATCTCTTGGGAGCTTTCTCTTACGGCAGTGAGGCACCGAAACTCACTGGTGGGAGCATGGTCTCAAAGAACAATCCAGTACTGGCTTGTGTTACTTGCCCTACCGGTATTGAAAAGATAGAGGCCGCATTGGGCCCATACATCACTCCTCCAGTTGGGGTGGAGCGAGAGTTGCTGTTGCAAGAGGTGCAATTGAAATCCATCAATTTTTTTTGCACAGGAGCAAGAAACCAAGTTTTAGTACCTCGAATCCAAGGGCAACCATAGTGAATCGCGATTTTGTTCGCAAAACACGACACACGAAGTGTGGAGTGGAAAGAGGAATAGGTCCCACCGGGCGTGCCAGAATCTATTCTGCACCGGAAACCGGACCGAGACGTTGGGACGTCTGGCCTGAATTCTGGGGGCAGATGCTATTTGGATTTATCCTTCCACCTCTCCGAAAATACCAAGTTGATTTATGGTACCATATATTGGAGGTTTGGACAGACACGACCGTTGTAGCAGACTTTATCAGATTCCCCCTCAGTTTATGAGGGGTTTTTTGATTGTAGGGACGCTCTTCCCTGCAAGCGGAAGCCCCTGCAGTTAATTACGTTACCGCATTGCGATAACCACTTTCTCCTGCTCCGGAAGTTCACTTTGTGTCGTGTGTGTTTTTGTTTGTTTTGGTTGTCCGTGGATTATATACGGAAACTAGTTTATGTCATCGTCCGTAGGGCGCGGATTAGTCCAAATCCATATATTTTAGATTTGGGCTTAGCTTTATTTAAGGACCGTTAATCTGGTTTGAGATTAAGATCAACTTAAAACATATGAGCACTTGAGCCAAATTATTTTAGTTTAAGGACCCCGCGGTCCATTATTGCTATGTTTGGGGCGAATATTAGTTTAGAGATATTTCGTTCCAACATTCCCAGTTTGGGGACGAATGTTAGTTTAAGGACATTTCGGTCCATTACCGCCATATTTGAAGCGAAATTTTAGTTTAGGGACTTTTCGGTCCATCATTCATCTTGTGCGCACGTGTATTTGTTATGTGGCGGAATGAACGATGGTGACATGCGCCCAATTTGGGGAGCGATCCGATTTGAGGCGTGCACGTCAATTTGGAAGTGCATCAATGTAGGATGGAAATAGTTGTTGGTTGTCGAAACCCGCCACCTCTCTGAAGATATTGAGAAATTACAACGACATATATCAGAGGTGTGGAAATATGTTCCCTTTAACTAAATCCCGTATTTGAGGGAAAGGGGGTGATGGACCCAAGAATCGTTTGTCATATTTGAGACTAAGATTGTCTTAGGAGATATGGGATGAATATCATTTTGGATATCATCAATAAGAGATCATTAGTCATGTTTGAGACTAAGATCAGTTTAACAATATTTTTAAGGATCATTTTTACTTAAGATCCATCAAAAGAGCATTTGGGATCAGTTGCAAGAAACTTCAGAAACTTAGCCAATTTGGGTTTAGTCTGCCTACTCTTTTCCTTTTTCATTCAAAAGTGCTAAGCGCTTATTTGGGCTCTGTTTGTTCATCCCTTTTTTTTTCTTTTTATGCAAAAGTGTTAAGCACTTATTTGACGCTCTGACACTCACATGGGTGTCATGTGAAGCATTTAATTATGGGCACCGCCTAATGAGCGATGAACACTGAGCCATTTTGGCTGTATGTGGAGTGCTAAGCACATTTCTCTCTTCTTTTCTTTTTTTTCTTTGGTGGCGCCCACATGAGGAACACGTGGGGCGCTGGGCACTGCCCAATTAGTGCTAAGCACTCGGTCGTTTTGACTTTTTATGGAGTGCTAAGCACTCTTATTATTTTTGTGGCGTCCATGTTAGGAGCATGTCCGGCACTGGGCGCTGCCTAATCAGTGCTAAGCACTCAGCCGTTTTGGCTGAATGTGAAGTGCAAAGCACTTTTTATATGGCGCTCACATGTATTTCACGCGAGGCGCTAGGCGCTGTTAAAGAGGGGCGCCCGCGTGGGAAACACATGAGGCGCTAGTTTCTTTTATATGGAGATTTAATCTCTGTTGATGTTTTTAGAAAACTTAAATATCTGTTAATGGCATTTTGACCATTAATAATCACCAAGATCATTATTTTGAGGATATGGCATCATGTTCTTTAATAACTAAGTTCTTGATTTGATGGAACTAAGTTCCTGGAATCTTATGGACTCCATATTCTTTCTCTTTAAATTTGTTCTTCTCTGAATCTTTGATTCTTAAGAACATGATCTTCCCAATGAGAATTAAATTCTCAACTTGTGGGAGACTTGTCTTGTGGATCTCAGATCCAGAGAAAGAACTAAGTTCTCGAGAAGGGTTATATCCTTAGATATGCTATGATAGGTAAAAGAGATGTTTTGATTTCTGTAGTTTCTTTACCTAAGGTTTAGAGAATAAATCTCTTCTTCTTTGAGAATTGAATTCTCTATTATTTTTTGGAAGCTTTCTGTATTTTTCAGAAGCTTATGAGGGGTTTCTCTATATGAGACTTGAAGTCTCGGGTCCTTTATATAGTGGAGGCAAGTTTGTTACTTGGTTTTGAGAAAATCTCTCATTGAAAGATTCCAATTGATTTAATTGGACTCAAAATTGATTTGGGGAATTTTACCCACCATTGGATCTTTGATCCAAGGACTTCTGTTTTTACAGAATATAATTTTTGTTTTTAACAAGATTGGGGAAATATTTTCCCATATATAGAATTTATTCTGTAAAATGGTGATTTTTTTAATCACCGTTGGATTTTTAATCCAAGAGCTCTTTGTTTTATAGAGAGAAATCTTTTTCGTTTAAAAAGATATAGGGAAATATTTTCCCATCTCATTGGATCTTTGATCCAATAATTCCTTGTTCATTTAGGAAGCTTAGGGGAATATTTTCTCTTGATAGAATTTTATTCTATTATTTGATGATTTATCATCACCATTGGATGTTTGATCCAACTGCTATGTTTAACAGAGAGTATCCCCTTTTTTAGGGAAATATCCCTCTGTAGAATTTAATTCTACTGATTTTGACTTAGGCGCCGGCGCTCACGTGTTGTGTACTTGGGCGCGATTTGAGAATTTAATTCTTATGATAGGTATTTATGTGCTTTGCACATTGGCACCCGCGTGATAAGCACGTGCGGCGCCATATAAGAATTTAATTTTTATTCAGAAAGCGTTTTTGTGCTATACACATTGGCGCCGGCATAAGGAGCACGTGAGGTGCTCCCATAGGATTTAATCATATAAAATCAATGCTGGTGCTGGCGTCCTCATGAGAAAAACTTGAAGCGTCGTCCCATTAAATTTGAACAGAGCTTTGCTCTTTTATTAGGTTAAATATTGGGGGAACGGTAGGTAAAGAATTCGTATCAAATTATGTTCCGTAAAACACATCACTATCCTGACTTCAATATCTTATCAGGTTTGCGGCACATTTGATCCCGACTGATGAGATTCAGGATAAACGATTCCAACAGGGCTTAGATCCGGAGATTCAGAAGGCTTTATCCACCGGCGACCATCCAACTCATGAACTCCCACTGAAGGCAGTACGTCGTTATGAAGCTGTGGTCAAGAAGAAAGGTAAGCCTCAAACAACAGGAATCAAACGCCCTGCTACCCAAAGAACAGGAGGAGCCTCTTCTAGGCCGACTTTTTCATCCAAGAGGCCAGGAGGATCGTTTAACCGGTCCGGTCCAGATTTCTGTTTCTACTGCAAGAGAATTGGACACTTGGCGAAGAACTGCAGGCCTGCAAATGGCCTGTGTTTGGTTTGTAGCGCATATACTCACGCTATAGGAGCCTGCCCATATTGTATTAACATAGCACCAGGACCCAGACCCGCAATTACTGCTCCGCAGAGGCCAGCCATTCAGGCACCTGCACCCCGCCTAGCTCTTCCTGCAACAACTCCACGGGGACCATCTGCACAGCCTCAGCGTCAATTCCATCAAGCACAGAGAAACGTGCCTTGAGGGCAGAGGAATTTGCCTCCGGCAAGAAGGAATGTTCCGAGACGACAGGCTTTTACAATGACGGTCGAGGAGGCCGAAGCTACAGGACAAGTCATCACCGGTAAATTCTCCTATCCTTTCATCCTTTCAATTCTTATGCATCGTTATACTTTCCCTATCTCTAAACACAGCCTCACACCACTTAGGTACTATACTAGTAGCCACCCTTTCTGCATTCACACTTTTCGGCACTGAAGCTTCATATTGCTTCATGTCACAACAATTCGTGAGAACGCACGCGATTTCCATGAAGCCACTCATTTCAAGCTGGAATGTCAGTTCCGGGAATGGAGTCTTGAAGGCAACTTTGGGATATGATCAGTGCCCAGTTATAGTTTATAGTTGAGAATTCTACGCAAATTTCAAAGTACTGGACATACCAAATTTCGATGTTGTGTTGGGAATGGATTGGCTGGGAGTATTTTATGCGACCATTAACTGCCATCAAAAGAGAGTAGTATTTGAGATACCAGATCACCCAGTCTTCTATTTAAAAAGTGGAAACAGAACCTTGGAGCCAAGAAGCTATCGTGCTAAACCGAAGAATGCAGAAGCGTTCCTTCTACCGGCTGAAAAAGAAAAACCTGAGGTAGTTCGAGAGTTTGAGGATGTGTTCTGTGAAGACAAATCAGGTTTGCCTCCCGAAAGTGCTCTTGATTTAGTATTGATTTACAACCTGGTGCACAAACTGTAATCAAAGCTCCATACCAATTAAGTCCGGAAGGATTGAAGGAGATCCACATTCAGTTGGACGAACTACTAAAGAAAGGTTAGATCTGACCCAATACTTTAAGTTGGTGATCTCCGACGTTACTAGTGAAGAAGAAGGAACGTGTTTCCCCCAATCAGAGCAAAACTCTGTTTGAATTTCAAAATTCAAAAATTGAAGCAACGCTTCAGATCCCTTGCGCTGCGCGCTGAGCGCCACGTGTCAAAAGCAGACACGCCAGCGCCAGGAGCGCTGCGCCCTAGGCAGCGCACCCCCAATCAGAACAAAGCTCTGTTTCAAAATTCAAATTTTAAAAAATTGAAGCAACGCTTCAGATCCCTTGACACACAGGCGCGCTAGCGCAGTTGCACTGCGCTCTGCGCTGCGCGCCACGTGTCAAACACAGGCGCGCTAACGCAGTTGCGCTATGCTCTGCGTTGCACGACACATGTCAAACGCAGGTGCGCTAGCGCAGGTGCGCTGTGCGCCACGTGTCAAACGCAGATGCGCTAGCGCAGTTACGCTGCGCGCCACGTGTCAAACGCAGGTGCGCTAGCGCCAATTGCGCCAGCGCTGGAATTTAAAGAATCCCCCATCGTTAGATCAAAAGATCTAATAATAATAGTAAATAATTAATCAAAATTAAAATTCTATTCTAAAAAGATCTTTCCAATCTTATTAAAATAAGAAGATTATCTTCTGTAAAACAGAAGCCTTAGGATCAAAAATCCAACGGTGGGAAATATCCCCAGATCAATCAGAGAAAGATCTATGTAACTAACTTAACAAATCAATTGGCCCTATATAAAGGTTCCAAGACCTCAAGTCTCAAAAAGAGAGAACCCTCTGCAAACTTTGAGAAAAACATCAAAGAGAAAAAAAAGGCAAGCCTTTGAAGAAAGAAGATCATTTTCTTCATCTTTAAAGGTAAAGAATTTAATTCTTGAAGAACAGAGATGAAAACATCTCACAAAAAGAAGAATTCTCTTCTAAAAAGATCAAAGATCTAAGAACAAGATCAAGATCTTCAAACAAAAAGAAAAAGATTAAAAAGATCTAATTATAAAAGATTAAAAAGAAGTAATTTACTTCAATCATAGATCTTTTGATCTATAAAGGCACAGCCTTTTGATGAGGATAAGAACCTAGGTTCTTGGATCTTGAGGCAATGCCACTTTTGAAGAACAGAACAGAAAACTTGTTATTTGATCTTAAATTGATCAAAATGCACTCTGCGCTATTGGACAGTGCCTTGCACTAATGAATTGCTCCTTTGCGCTTATTGGACTGGCGCACAGCGCCAAAACGCGCCACATGTCAACCACAGAACAGTTTGCGCCTTTGCGCTCCTTGGACTGGCGCACGTCACCAGAACGCGCCACGTGTCAACCACAGAACAGTTTGCGCTTTGCGCTTCTAAAAGTAACGCACTGTGCTCTTGGACTGGCGTATTGCGCCAGAGCACGCCACGTGTCACTCACTGGTGCAGTGCGCTAACTGACTTGCGCTTAGCGCTGAGCGTGACACGTGTCACCTCTGCATGCGCTAGCGCAATGCGCTCTTTGATTGGCGCAAAGCGTATGACAAGCCACGTGGCGCACTATCAGACCACCACTTTGTTCCTGATAAATGCTATGCATTTAATTACAGAGCCAAATGCTATGCATTATTAAACGGGCAGAGCCCAAGTAAAGGCCCAACAGGCATAACATAAAATAAAATGTCAAACATTTTTAACCGGACTTAGCCCAATTCTGACCATAAGTCCTCAACATAAATTGAACTAAGCACAACTGCTCTTCTAATCAATTTACACTCGGTTCGAGGGTACATCTCTTTACTCCTCTGACATCCGTCGTTGTAATCCTTCAACGTCGTCAGAGAGATAACGGGTCCCGACAACCACACATTGCGACGGACTGTGGGGTCCTTAAACTCATAGACTATGACATCCTTAACCTCGACCGTGATGTCTTAAAACTAATACCGGACTATGGGGTCCTTAAACACATGGACTATGACGTCCTTAACCTCGACCGTGATGTCTTAAAACTAATACCGGACTGTGAGGTCCCTAAACTTACGGACTATGATGTCCTTAACCTTGACCGCAATGTTTTAAAAATAACATTGCACCGCAATGTTCTTAAACTACTTATCGACCGCAATGTTACTAAATTAAACAATAGAGCCCAATTGCTCTCTTGTTGGATCTAAACGATCCCGTTAAGTCGATCTTAGTCTAAAATTAGACTAACGTGTCTTTAACGAACGTTTAAGCTGATATTAGCCTCAAATAAGGCTAACGTATCCCTAAACACAACCCCCCAAACCCAAATCTAAGAAAGATACGGATTTGGACTAATCCACGTCCTACGGACGACAGCATAACTTAGTCTCCGTATACAATCCACGGGCAACCAAACACAAAACAAACACCCATGACACGAAGTGACCATATAGAGAAGGAGAAAGTTGTTGCCGCGATGCGGTAGCGTAATTAACTGCAGGGGCTTGCGCCTGCAGAGAAGAGCGTCCCCACGATCAAAAACCCCTCAAACGAGGGGGAATCTGACGAAGTCTGCTATATCGGCCGCATCCGTTTAAACCTTCGATACATGGCGCCATAAATCAACTTGGCATCTTCGGAGAGGTGGACGGATAGCACCAATTAGCATCTGCCCCTGATTCAGGAAAGACGTCCAGTCTTCCCAGCTTCCGGCAGTGAACAGATTCATGCACGCCCGGTGGGACCTTTTCCTCTTTCCACTCAACACTTCGTGTGTCGTGTTCGCGAACCAATCGCGGTTTGCTAATGGTTGCCCTTGGGTTTCGAGGTACTAAGATTTGGCATTTTTCTTGGTGCAGAAAGCAAAGAATCAATGGCGTTCACCTGCTCAAAGTGCTCCAACTACAGCTGCATCTCACGCCCTGCCTCAACTGGGGGCATAGCCTACGGGCCCCAAGCTGCTTCCCTGTTCACGACGCCCGTGGAACAGGTTACTCAAGCCACCACAAGGCTGTTTTTTGGGACCATGCTCCCGCCTACGAGCTTCACTACTCCCGTGCCCGTACCAGAAGATCCCAAGAAGTCAGTCTTCGATCGACTTACAGCTATTGCGGCCCCTCTAAACGGGTCGTCCAGCACCGGCTCCTCGGTCTTCTCCAGATTGGGCCAAAATTCCTGTGGGCCCACAATGAAGCCTGCAATCCTAGAGAAGGTTATTCCGAAGAGAGTAACCAACCATGCTCCTGAAGTCGTTAAGGCGGCTTCTCCTGCCATGGGGTCGGTCTTTACAAGACTGACCGTCCCAACTCCCGCTCCTGCTACTCAAAGAACATCAGTTTTTAACAGGCTGACACCGGCAACGGCCCCTCACCTGAACAGGGGGCAAGACAAGGCCATCCCCGTCACCGAGCCAACTGCATCAACTCGACATGCTCGACGTCGCCACTGGCACCGAGTGAGGAATTCAGGAGGCAACTCCCCTTCCGGGCTAACTCCACCAGCCCCGACGGCGGAAATTAATGCTGCTGTTCCAACCGGGAACAGCTTTGAGCTGTTGAATAAGGTGCATAGGAATTCACCTGCCGCCGTACTGAAAAGATCTTCTCCTCAGGTGGAGAATGTTGCGGAAGCCAAGCCAGAACAGACCCCTCAACGGCTATACTCTAAAATCTACAAGGTCTGGCGTCAAGTCCAAGACTCGGTGATTGATCCAAATTTCTCCCTCCAGCACAAGAAATTGATGGTCCGATAGGAAGAAAGCCATCCTACCAAGCTACGAAAAGCTGTCTGGGTGCCCACTGCGACGGCCCCCTCAACTTCGACCGCTCATAAGAAGAGAAGGCCGGAGAAGACCCTCATTCCCGCGACAAATGTCAAAGGCACTGAGCCCAAACGCCCTAAGTCTGGGGGCATAACGGTCCATACCGTTTACATGGCATCTGGGAAGGAGGATAGCCGCGCTTCTACAGGCCACCGACCACTCACTCGATCCATCACAAGAGCCCAGGAACAACAGCAGCAGAAGCTCCAGGAGATGCTAACTGCGATGGCCGCACTCACCGGACCAAAAGGAAGCCCGGAGGCGTCATCGGAACAACGTCGCAAACACGAGACTGATGCTGAATTTCTTCGTAGAATGCTCAAAAAGAAGGAAAAGGAGACTACAGAACAAGCGGCCAATATAAAGAAAATGTCTCTTCTATTCCAAGACATGGTGGGCATGATGATCCAACCGGATCCCCCAGCCGAAGATCCTCCGGTAATAATTGAAGATGATAGAAGAGAAACGTCAAATCCACCTCCGGCTCTTTCAACAGCCAAAGAGGAAACAATCTCTAAGGCCACCCTGGATGATTATATTGCTCAACAAATACGAGCTCACCAGACAAATGAAGCGGATGGCCAAGTCGTCAAAACGGGACGACCATATCCGGGTTGGTATGATCAGATAAAATACCCGCCAGGCTACACGATCTCGAAATTCCATGTCTACAAGGGGACGGGCAATCCCCATCAGCATGTCGCCTAGTTCAGAGCTCTGTGCGGCAATACCGGGGCCGATGATAAGCTCTTGCTCCGCCAATTCGTCGACAGCTTATCAGAGACGGCGTTTGAATGGTACTCCGAACTTCCAAACGACTCCGTCAAAACTTTCGCAGAGATGGAATTGTTATTCACCCAGCGATTCGCGAGTGCCAGCGAACGCACCCCGATAACGGCGTTGATCAATGCAAGGGTGAAGCCGGGCGAAACTTGGGTTCAATATGCAATCCGGTGGCGAAATCTGTGGTCGAAGTGCGAACAGCGCATCGAAGAAGCACCAGCGGTGGGCATGTTCGTGGACATCCTAGACCCTCATGAAACTATTTCACAGTTAATGATGTTCTTTAAACCGACCACGTTCCAGGCTTTAATCGATAAGCTAGCCCAGATGGATCAAATGGGTCACAAACCGTCTCCCCCGAAGCCGGAACCGCGGAACGACAAGGGTAAAGGGAAGGCGGCCTTCGTTGCAAACACCCAACAGCAGCCCAGTGCCCCAAAGCTAGCGGATCAACTGGAGAAAAGACGGTGCTATTACAATGAGAAAATGAAGCGCCCTTACTCATTCCCACGGGATAAAACGAAGAGGCAGTTCGAGCTGGCGATGTGCAACAGGATTATCAATTTGCCGAATCCAAAGCGACCACTGCAACCCAACAAGTGAATAATCCCAATTACTGCCCTTACCACCAAACGGTAAGCCATCCGATCGAGGATTGCTTCGTCTTTAAAGGATGGATCGAAGATCAGTACCTACAAGGCAAGTTTGCGCTGTCTGAGAAGTGGAAAGTAAATCCACCACAACCGCACGCTCCTAAGAAGACGGACACACCGGGGGCAGCATGCTCTTTTGTTGAGGAAGCTCTATAGGAGATGGCTCTTTCGGCCAAAACCAAAAGGATGCTGAATGATCTTCAGACATGCCCGGCGATCAGATGGAAGAACCCGCTGGAACCCCAGATCATCGAAGGGATGCTGAAGCCGTGCCCAACTCCAAAAATTGGTGGTGATGGCCCAAGCGCCACTCACACCCAGCCGTCAAAATCTTCAAAAAAGAAGAAGAAGAAATCCAAAAAGCCCGTGAAGTCTGGTGACAAGTGCATGGACCTGCAGAAACAGATCGACGTGCTCGAGGAGTATAATTAGAAGGTGTGGACTCCCATCATGCTCCAAGAGTTCCTCAGCCACTTCCTTAAGGACGAAGATGATGGAGAAGACTCGTCGGATGGATCTGAGGAGTACGTGGCAAGTTGCCATGTGATCTCTCACTCGTCGATAGACGATGAAGAAACTCCTTGCACTGAGAAGCTGGGGGCAAATCCTAAGCCGGAACTTCCGGGGCCATCAGATGAGATAATTGATGCATTCCTGAACACAGCTCTTTTGAAAAGTAAAGCTGATCGGGAGCGCGAGACAGCCATATTTGAAAAAGCCAAACGTCAGCGACTAGATGAAAGAGTCAAGACACTCCCTCCGAATCAAGGAACATCCCTCACGGATAAAAACAAGTTCAAGACGAGGAAAATGTATGCTAAAGCTATATCAATGGGAATGAAGCTACCACCCTCCGAAAGAAACACTCCCGGTGAAGCAGAGATGCATCCTAGATACTGCTCATATCATCGAAAGATTTCACACCCCACCGAGGAATGCGATACTTTTAAAAGATGGTGGCAAGGATACGTTGCTGTTCACACCATAATATTGTATTATTATATTCCCCATTCTTATTCGTTTTATAAATAAACAGGTGCTTTTGACGCATGTCTGCTACATATTACAGGTTACAGGTTCTTGGACAAAAAACAGTGAAAACGATGAAAAGACGATGCAAAAGTGGACTTTGAGCAACAAACAGAAGACTCTTGATCAAGCCTACATCAAAGATAAAATTCACAAAGTACAAGGCAATGCAAGGTCCAAGATTACAAAGCGAACGGTTAAGAGTCCACCGCAATTATTCACTGGAGATCTAGAAGAAACATAGAAGCTATTTTAATAAAAGAACCAAATAATAAGGAAGCCCAAAGACAGAAGAGCCAACAAAGAAAATTTCAAGGCCCAATACTTCCTTTTAAAGAGACAGAGACATAAAATTTTACCAAAACATGGAGTCTACTTTGACTAGGTCTTCCTAAGGATATTTTGGTAAATGTATACATGCGAATCAATTGTAACCTAGGGTTTCCTATCCTCTATAAATAGGAACTCTAAATCATTGTAAAGGCTATGCCTCCCTGTGCCTCTTTTTATCAATAAAATTTAGATTTCTTTTGGAGAGTATCGATGCCTCTTTTCATTTCAGAAATTCAGATCTGACAAGTCTTGTGTTGATGTTTGGAGAGAGCCATCTGTAAAGTAAGTAATTAATTTCAATTCTTGCCCTAGATAATTTTTCATTCTCTGCCCTAGTATAAATTTAATTCCTTGCCCTAGTTAGATAGTTAAATCTTTAATTCAATTGCCCTAAATTAATTTAATTTTTAGATTTAATTAATATATTCACACCGTTCGTAATTAACTCGTAAGAGCGACTAGGAAATTCACAATATCCCTGTGGACCGACCCGTACTCACCGGCTAGCTACCAAGCGACGCCGTTCTTGATTGCGGTTAATAGATAGTTTTTGAGATCAAATCAAATGGCGCCGTTGCCGGGGATGGCGTAGTTTTTCCTTTTTGCAATTTCGGGTTAATCTAAATTAAAAAAATCATAAAAATCAAAAAAATATAAAAATATATCATCTGTTATTTTTGGAAGGGTATTTTTTTTTGAATCTCTGCAGGATCGACGGATCTGGAAAAATCCAGAGTTCTAAACAGAAAAGGATACATCAAAACAGAGAGGGATTGCAAGTACAGAACAGCAGAAATTTTTTGGAGCCCTGAATCCTCCATCCCACCGCTAAACCGCGGCCTAAGCGCGCTCCCACCGCCCTTCCGCGGCCCTCTTGCATCATCATCGCGAAAATTTTGCACGGTTTGTTTCCTATTTCTTCCCTCTACAAATCCCCATATATCTTCTGTCAAATATTCTGCAGGATTCTTTACGCTAAAACTTCTTCCCCCTTGCAATCATTGATTCTCTGCAGGATTCTTTGCGCCGCGCATAAAATAAAAAAAAGATTTGATTGTAAGTGATTTACTGTTTTGCATATCTTTAATCGGACTTTAAGGGGCTTTTGACCAATTCAGATTGGGTGGGGATTTCATCACCCTTCCCAGGACCCCAGAATCACATAAGGCATTTGCACTGACTAATCGTTAATTAAAAAATATTAGACTCAGCCCTAAGGACTTCGAGCTCAATAGGACAGAGGACTAGTTATAGGTATCAGCCGTTTATCCTAACCTGACTTTGCGGTGTCTAGGCAAGTGTGTCAAGGCAAGTGGTTACTTAATTAGGACTGCTACTTGTAGCGAGGAGCCTCCCACTTACCTGGCACTTACCTGGCCGCAATTGGCGGTGAAGAGGCGGTTTGAGGTCCAATTTCTAGCCCTTTGGAATAGTTAGGAGCTGTCTAGCTGACCTAGGTGATCCTAGATCTAGGCCTGATTGTGCATTTCTGGTTGATTGCATTTGTGTCTAAGCCCTTATCGAAAATTTTTGCAAAACAAATAAAAAAAATAAGAGGAAAAATCTTTTATAAAAAAAAACTTGCAACTTGTCGCGTAAAATCCTTGCACCCCACCACTGACCTTCTTCATCTTCTCTTTCTTCTATCATGGGTACCCCACATCATAAATCTCTTGCCGAACTTTGGTATCCCGAACCTAACTTTGCGTCGTACGTCAATTGTTTCAGTCGATTTAAAGAAGATCCCTCCATGCCAAAAATATCTTTGAAAGATCAAATAGAAGCGTCTAGGAGAAACAGTTTGACTTTGCAATCCACTTTGTGTCAACCATGTCAACAGTCACCACCTTCGTACGTTGACACCACCTTTTCAAGTCCTGCTGTCACTCCTAAACCGATGTCCATTACTGAGCACATTGCTCAATCTCGTAGCCGATCTTTCACCCCTCTCCCCTCATCTAGTTCTAGGAATCAACAAGTCCATCCACCTTTTTATCCACATGTTGATCCTAATCCTGTCCAACCATCCACTTCCTGCCAGTCCTACTCGACATTCCCACCTTCACTAGACCCTGTTTCTACACAGCCTTTTGGGAGTTTCACGTATCCAAACAATTTCGAATCTTTTGCCGAAACCCCCTTACCACCTAAGTCTAGTTTGGAACAGTCGTTGGAAGCTTATATTGCAGCAACAAACAAAATGACTAGGAATGTGGAAGCGTCCATTGCCGCGCTTATGCAACCTGTTGAACCGGTAGCTAATTTCCAACTAGCTTCAAATTTTTCAATGTATGAGGAGGCGGTTGGACAGAGTGAGAATGTGAGAGGATTTCCAAATCAAACCTATCCATACCCAATTGAATCCAACAACTCCAATTTTCAAACATGTGTCCAAAATGATGAGTTGTGCGACTTTGTAGTGCTTGATTTGCCAAATTGTGAGGAACCCCTTTCGAGTGAAACCGCACCTAATCCGTTTGACCTTTCGCCTCCAATCTAGAACCTAAATCGATAAATATCCATGCTTTTGATGAGGTGTCAGAAAAAATTGATTTTCACCTGATTGAGGATATAGACGCCGGGAAAATTTCGGATGATGAACCTGTCGATTTGATTGAACTTTTATGTCCAATTCATCATCCCGAGTCCTTAAATGTTTCTCCCGAACTTCATATGCGTCTTGATTTTGATGATAATGGCATGGATGAGTTAAATATTGAGGAGAATTATGAGGATAGTATTGAGGAGAGTATTGAGGATAATATTGAGGTTGAACCATTCTTGTTTGATGTGTCGGATTTTCCAATTCATCCTCTCGAAACTTTAACTAAATCACCCTCCCTCCTTTCTATCGTTCCGACCACGCACAAGATCACATTTGAAGACTGTGAGCTTAAAAAATTTCTCTTTGAATCTGACACAGTTCTCACAGACGATATCGATTACGAGTGTTTCACTTTTTCGGACGATGATGATGACTCACCGCCTGAGTTTGAGTCCTTTACATTTTCAGATGAGTTAGTTGAACCATCAGACTCGGTTGCTTACAGTCGTTTCGAACCATTGATGGAATCTTTTAAGTTCGAGACAGTTTACTACGGTGAGAATGAGACTATCCCTAATTCACTCCCTTTCATCCTTCCTATCATTCCGACCGTACAAGAGACCGTTACGCTTTCATCTCCAATACCAAGTTCGGCGTACTCATGTTTTCTTGCGAATCTTGAGGGATTTGACCCCATTTCACAACGAGTTGATAGATTAGCACAATCACTTTTATCACTTCGGTCATCACAAATTGCGCTAATTTACTCACTCGAGTTACACCCTCAAGATCGTACTCCATTTCTTTCCCTTTTCCGCCATTCTTCTCCTCCGCCGAGACCATATTCCACTCTTCTTTCCATTCGGTCTCGTGTGCTTCTCATTTCTTTTCTTTCCACCCCATTCTTTCACCAACCCTACCATTACTACAATAAGATTTTTGAATGGTTGGTGCTCACCTTTGGCTTATGTAAGGCCTTGTTTAGTTTGGGGAGGACCTTGTTGTATATATGTATATATATTTTTTGTTTTCTTTTTCTATAAAAAAATAAAAAAAATTTCAAAACAATAAAAAATTCATTTTTTTTATAAATAAATAAACAGGGGAGTGCCGACATTTTGACCCTCTTGGTGTGGCATGACAGTAAGGACACTGTCAAGTTTAAGTTTGGGGGTATGCTCGGTACGTTTTCTTCCTTCGCATTCATGTATATATTTTTGCATTTGCATATTTATTTGAAAACCCATAAAAATTGAAAATTTTCAAAAATTATAAAAATTAATGTATTCAATTTTGGCCTTATTTGACTTGAGTTTGACAAATAGGTTAACTAGCTAGGAACAACTAGATCTTAGACTTAGTAAATTAAAAACCCTAAAAATAAACTTTTTTAAAGTTTAACGGTAGAAAGTATATGTCTTTGTAGTTTATTTAGAAATAGGCAAATTTTGAGTTCACTTCTTAGGCTAAGTCGAAACAAAGGAAAAGTATTGATGTTTTTTTAAAGTATAAGTTTGAAAAATAATTCCTAGCTTAAATCTAGATTCTGAAAATGTATACCCTACAATTTGCACAATCACGCACCTTGAAACTTGGAATAATAGAAGAGACCTTGAAATGCTCTTGTCTAAAGTCCTTAGTACGAAGAAAATAAAAGAAAAAGAAAGGTGAATAAAAAAACGAACACTGGTTTTTGTGATTACTTAAGGCTGTAAAAATAGAAAAATGTTTAGCTAGGATGCTTCATCACCTAGTGCCTTAGACCAACTGGTTTGGGAGTCACTGCTAAAAAGCCTTAGGTGTTCCAAGACTAGGAAATAGCTTTAATGTGCAAGCACATCTTGTAATCGGTTGTTGGTAACTCAAGAAGTATTAATGGTCGCATGAGGATGTGTAAGCAAAATTCATTTAAATTCACCTATTAAGAAGTGCTTTGGACAACGGACAAGGGTATGATTGCTTGATTTGAATTTCCAAGTGTAGGGGTGATTTATATACACACGTAGGGATATGTGATTGGAGTTTAGATGAGAGAAAGAAGTGAAGAATAGAACTTGTATTTTTAGTAGAGTTGATAGAAATTCCTAAGTGGAGATGGAACCCTAGGAGGAAAACTTAAGAAATGCCGAAAGCTAAGTAAGTCTATAGAACATATATAATCTTAAGTTAAATGATGAGGAAGTGTGAAGAATATGGGTGGATAATTTACGAGTCGAAGATAATAGAATTCCTTGTTAGAAAACCTAAGTGGAGAATAAAAGTTAATAGGCCAAATTGATAGGATTTTGTGGGTGTAATCCGCTGAAAACCCTCAGGAGACAACACTCCTCCTACTAGGGACATCTAGAGGTTTAACGGCTTATTGCACAAGCTCAGTGCAATCGTGTTTCCCTGCGAAAGTGCGGTTAGGTTTTTGTAGAGAATAAAAATAAGTTTGCACGAGGACGAGCAAAAGATAAGTTTAGGGGTATTTGTTCACACCATAATATTGTATTATTATATTCCCATTCTTATTTGTTTTATAAATAAACAGGTGCTTTTGACGCATGTCTGCTACATATTACAGGTTACAGGTTCTTGGACAGAAAACAGTGAAAACGATGAAAAGACGATGCAAAAATGGATTTTGACCAACAAACAGAAGACTCTTGATCAAGCTTACATCAAAGATAAAATTCACAAAGTACAAGACAATGCAAGGTCCAAGATTACAAAGCGAACGGTTAAGAGTCCACCGCAATTATTCACTGGAGATCTAGAAGAAACATAGAAGCTATTTTAATAAAAGAACCAAATAATAAGGAAGCCCAAAGACAGAAGAGCCAACAAAGAAAATTTCAAGGCCCAATACTTCCTTTTAAAGAGACAGAGACATAAAATTTTACCAAAGCTTGGAGTCTACTTTGACTAGGTCTTCCTAAGGATATTTTGGTAAATGTAGACGTGCGAATCAATTGTAACCTAAGGTTTCCTATCCTCTATAAATAGGAACTCTAAATCATTGTAAAGGCTATGCCTCCCCGTGCCTCTTTTTATCAATAAAATTTAGATTTCTTTTGGAGAGCATCGATGCCTCTTTTCATTTCAGAAATTCAGATCTGACAAGTCTTGTGTTGATGTTTGGAGAGAGCCATCTGTAAAGTAAGTAATTAATTTCAATTCTTGCCCTAGGTAATTTTTCATTCTCTGCCCTAGTATAAATTTAATTCCTTGCCCTAGTTAGATAGTTAAATCTTTAATTCAATTGCCCTAAATTAATTTTATTTTTAGATTTAATTAATCTATTCGCACCGTTCGTAATTAACTCGTAAGAGCGAATAGGAAATTCACAACATCCCTGTGAACCGACCCGTACTCACCGGCTAGCTACCAAGCGACGCCGTTCTTGATTGCGGTTAATAGATAGTTTTTGAGATCAAATCAGTTGCTCATCGACAACATTTTAAGCGGATGAAACGCAAGGCTCGTCGGGAGCCAAGAAGTGCGACTAAGGAGCATAAAAGAAATACCGGTAACTTTCGCATGGTCAACACAGGGGGATCGCAAATTCTCACTTTCGGAAGCGACTCTGATGAAGAAATGGCTCTTGGCCCCCTCTTTACAGAATCCGCATTGGGGAAGGAGGAAGAACCGAAGGCCTGTGAAAACATCCAGCTGCGCAAACACTTCCGGAAAAAAATCTCGGATCCACGAGTAAAAAAGATAAGGGAAAAGAAAAGGTCTCCGAGGATATCGTCCTGGATGACCAAGTCATGAAAGAATTGACCGCCAAGGACCCACCAAAGAAGAATAAGGTGGACTATAACGTTCGGGCGCACTTGAGGAAGTTACCCTCGCAGCTCAGCATTCTCGATGCTCTTCTACTATCCAAAGAAGCGAGAGATTCATTGATCAAGGTGCTACAAGAACCAGAGCAATTCCAAGCTTTTCTCGTCGAAGAAAAGATGAAGCACGAGCTAGAATAAGTACACACAGCCGATATCACCTTCGGCGATGAAGACCTCCTCTTTGGGACATGCGAGCACAACCGTCCCCTCTATGTCTCAGGATACTACCACGATATAAAGATAGGAAAAATCCTGGTCGACAATGGGTCTTCCGTCAATCACCTCAACGTGCGAGTGTTGAAGGAAATCTGCATGAGCGTCCAACATCTCGCTCGTGATAAAATCACCATCTCTGGTTTTGACTCCCAGTCATCGCGGACTCTCGGGTCTGTGATATTGACATTACGATTCGGGCTACTTTTCACGGATATTAAATTTCATGTCATTGATGCCAAGACATGCTATAACGCTTTGCTTGGCCGGCCCTGGTTACACGAGTACAACATCATCCCCTCTACACAACATCAGTGTATGAAATACTTTAAGGATGGTCTCGAGTATACCGTAACAGGAGAGCTGAATCCATTCTCCGTAAACGAAGTCCACAAGTATAAAGATGCAAAATATTTCTTACCAGATTTCGAAGACACGGAGAGATGTCACAGACCAGAGAACAAAGCTATCACCACCATTCCTATCTTCGAGCGTGATACTGAAGAAGAGGAAGAGATAGTTTATTCAGGCCCACCCCAGCATAACAAGCCAGGACCATCCGCTCCTATGTTGATCTTTGGCAGTGACTCGGAAGATGAGGTCCATGCTATATTCTCCACTCGGCCTTCAATACAAGCATTCGCTGGTGATAATCAGATTTTGCAAATTACCATGGTTCCGCCCAAGCATCATAAAGAACTCGACGCGCTTAATACCTACAGTGTGGAAAAGCTGCAGACGTTCTATATCCTTTCCAGGAGAGAAGGAGAAAAGGCGATCCTATTCTACCGCTCCAGGGAATCCAAACTGGAGAAAGAAATCTGGCACAGCGCGGATTCTACACTTGACAGGCTCCAGCCCATTCGTCTACCTAGATATTACACAGAAAGCTTGAAAAGGCTATTGAAGAGCCAAGGGATACCCTTCAAACAGACCGCTCGAAAAGCTAAGTTCTATGATAGGGTCTGGAACGTTCCCGGAACTCAGCGCAAGTTGCCCAACGGGAGAATGGAAGCGATCGGGCTTGGATACGTTCGGTCCAAAAAACGCGAGATACTCCTCGACTGCTATGTCGTGCATGACTTTGATGAAGAAGGAGATGCTCAATAGGGTAATGCCAACCTTGAATCGGAAAAGGCTCCCGGCATAAAAACGCCCAGTCCGTCGTTCGAAGAACAAATGGACAAGCTTATAAGGGAAGCTGGTCAAAAAGTTCGAAACGACCATAACCGCGAAATGGCCATCTATGAGAAAGCCAGGACGCAACGCCTTCTTCAACAGGTTGCAAAAGATGAAAATGCCCCTCCCTGTCAACCTGATGTAAAAAAGGCCCGACGCAGAGGCGGAAACAAGTCAAAAAGCGGAAAAGGCATTCAGCAACGACAAAACGGGACCAAGAAGTCACGCGATCGGGAATCGAGCGGTCCGGATTTGTCCCATATGAAGAAGATGAGTCGAGCATACTCTTTTCCTCAAGACAAGACAAAGAAGATACTTGATCTTGCCATAAGACATCAAATGCTTCTACTCCCGGAGTCCAAGCACCCCGAGCAAGCTAACGAGGTCTCTCATCCAGACTATTGCTCTTATCACCGATCAATAGGACATCCTCTCGAAGATTGCTTCACCTTCAAGAACTGGGTCGAAGATCAGTATCAGCTCGGCAAGTTCGCTCTATCCAACAGTTGGAGGATAACTCCGCCGCAAAAGCATGAACCCAAATCCGCGAGAATGGAATCAGACCCACATCGGTCTTGGAAGCGACCTCGTACTTCTCATATGATAATGGTATCAAGAGAAGAACCCGAGAATATGGATGACCTTCCCTGGTGCTTCGAAAACAATGATGACAAGGTGATCTCAGAGTTTCCACCGGTGCCGAAAGAGCTGGAAGATGGAATACACACTACTGCAGATAACCTCAAGAAAATTGATTTGGGGACGACGAGTGACCCGCAGCCGACATTCGTCAGTGAGCTATTGTCTGAAGAGAAAGTGGCTGCGCTAAAAGACGTGCTTATACAGCATAGAGATTACTTCGCATGGAACTATTCCGAAATGCCAGGATTAGATCCAGAAATTGCGGTCCACAAATTGGCGATATCCCCGGACGTCGGGCCAATCAAACAAGCACCGAGAAGAATGCGGCTCGAGCTTGAGATGAGCATCAACGTTGAGGTCAAGAAGCTGATCGACTCTAGTTTCATCCAAAAGGTTCAGTATCCTGACTGGATCGCCAACATCGTCCCGGTGATGAAGAAAAATGGGACAGTGGGCATCTGTGTGGACTTTCGGGATCTCAATAAAGCCTGTCCGAAAGACGACTTCCCAGTACCGGTCACCGAGCTGATGATAGACAACACGTCCACTCACGAAGTCTTCTCCTTCATAGACGGATCGTCAGGATATAATCAAATAAAGACGCATCCCGAGGACCAGAAGCACACCGCGTTCCGGACCCCTCTGGGTATATTCTGCTATAAGGTGATGCTCTTCGGTCTGAAGAACGCCAGTGCCACCTATCAGAGGGCCATGACGAAGATTTTCGATGACCTCATACATGAAATCGTCGAATGCTATATCAACGACCTCGTGGTGAAAAGCAAATCATACGAGGAACATCTCGAGCATCTGAAGATTATATTTCAACGTCTTCGGCAATACAACTTGAAGATGAACCCTCTCAAATGCGCATTCGGAGTTTCCTCGGGAAAATTCCTAAGATTCATCGTCCGACACCGAGGTATCGAGATAGACCCGTCAAAGATCAAGGCAATCATGGAAATGCCTCCGCCAAGGACTCTCAAATAATTGTGGTCTCTCCAAGGGAAGCTCGCATATATCCGGGGATTTATAGCCAATCTCTCTGGCAAGTGTCGTCCGTACAGTCACCTGATGAAGAAGGGAACCCCGTTTGTCCGGGATCAGAAATGCCGAGGCGCACTGGACGAAATCAAGCAGTATCTGCAGAACCCACCAGTGCTGGCTGATCCGGTTAAGGGAAAGCCTCTCATTCTTTATACAACCGCCCTCGAAGGTTCCTTAGGCGCATTATTGGCACAAGAGAATGACCAAGGGAAAGAAAGAGCTCTCTATTACTTGAGTCGAGTTCTACTTGGGGCAGAAAGCAATTACTCTCCCATCGAAAAACACTGCCTGGCGTTGAACTTCGCAATAATGAAACTCAGGCACTATGCGTTGGTGCATGAAGTCCGTCTCATATCGAAGGTGGATCCTCTCAAGTATTTGATGTCTAATGCCATATTGACGGGACGGCTCGCTAAATGAGCCTTGCTCTTGATGGAGTTCTTAATAACTTATCAGCCTCTTAAGGCAGTGAAAGGCCAGGCCATCGCCGATTTCCTCGCCGAACATCCGATACCGGCCGATTCTCTTTTGAATTGCGAACTGCCAGACGAACATGCGTTTGACGTGATCGACGGTGGTGATACCCGATGGGAACTTTATTTTGATGGAGCATCCTCCATGAAGAAGCGAAAACAGAACACCCCTATAATCAAACCAAGGGTAGGCCTTATCTTCGTAACCCCACAAGGAGGGATAATGCGCTTCGTCTTCTCCTTGACAGAGCCGAGGACGAACAATGAAGCCGAATACGAAGCTTTGATAGTAGGCCTCGAGATCGCCATCGACATGGGAATTGAAAACCTCCTCATATATGGAGATTCCCTACTGGTCGTCAGTCAAGTAAATAGCGACTACCAAACATGCAAACCAGAGTTGGTGAAGTACGAAGAGAAAGTACAGCAGCTGCTGACTTAAATTCCTTCCTACACCCTCGAAAGCATAACGCGTGCGGAAAATAGTAAAGCGGATGCATTAGCCAAGCTCGCTAAAGAACTAGCCGACGAGAACCTCGATGACGTGAGGATCGTTGTGCAAAGCCGTCGGGTCCTTGCACCGGCAGAAATATCTCCGGAGTCGTCCGAGAAAAAGGGATCGACCGAGCAAGTGGCTCTACAAGTAAAAGACCAAGAAAAGGCTGAGGATTGGAGAGAATTCTTTATAGACTACTTCAAATCCCGTCGAACACCTGAAGATGCGTCCTCAAGACATCAGCTCATGAAACGAGCCCTATCTTTCGCCTTCGTCAATGATACTCTATACAAGAGGTCGTTTGATTCTCTATGGTTAAGATGCCTGGGACCTGAAGAGGCAAAAAGAGTCGTCCAAGAAGTTCACGACGGACTCTGCGGTTCTCACCAAGTAGGTCCGAAGATGAAGTTGAAGATCAAACGGATGGGCTATTATTGGCCCACGATGATCCAGGACTGCCTCGAGTATGCGAAGCAATGCCACTCATGCCAGATCCATGGGGACTTTATCCATCAACATCCAAATCCACTACACCCAACAGTGGCTAGCTGGCCATTCGAAATGTGGGGAACTGACATAATCGGCCCCATCGAACTCGCATCGTCCACAGGACATCGTTTCATTTTGGTGACAACTGATTACTTCTCAAAATGGGCAGAAGCAGTTCCGCTGAGGGAAGTGAATACGGAGAATATCCTCCATTTCTTCAAGACGCACATTATTTATCGGTTTGGAACTCCTCGACGGATCATCTCCGATAACGGGCCAGCCTACAGAAGCCATAAGATCAGCCGTTTCGCACAACAGCACAACATAGACTGGAGATACTCCTCAGTTTATAATCCCCGAGCCAATGGTCTAACGGAGGCTTTCAATAAAACCTTGATGAAGATCGTAAAGAAGACGGTGTCTCAAAATAAGAAAGACTGGCATGAGAGACTGCATAAAGCTCTCTGGGCATATCGAACTACGTTCAAGACAGCCACGAACACAACGCCGTACGCGTTGGTATTCGGTACAGAATCGGTACTCCCCCTCGAGATAAAGTTACCCTCTCTACGAGTGGCAGTCCATTATGAGCTAACGGGCCAAGAGAACGCTCACCTTCGGCTTGAGGAGCTTGATGCCCTTGACGAAACCCGGCTCGTAGCGCAACAAAATCTGGAAGCTTATAAAACAAAGATGACGCGCTCATATGGAAGATTGACAAGGCCGAGGACATTCCGCCAAGGCGAACTCGTGCTAGTGGTCAAAAGATCTATGATCCCCAATCGCGCCAAGCGGGGAAAATTCGAGCCGAATTATGAAGGCCTGTACATTATAGACAAGGTCTACCAGGGTGGAGCCTATCTACTCATGGACATGCATGGTGTGAGACCTTTCAGGCCAATAAACGGTCGCTTCCTGAAGTAATACTACGCTTGACGAGTCATGGCCTAGGTCAATGATAGATGACGACGACTATGTCCGCTCGCTATCATCCTTAGCCCAAACTCTATAAGTAGTAACCGGCTTACTTTACGACGGACCGAAATGTCCTTAAACTAACAACGGACCAAAACGTCCTTAAACTAACAGTGGACCGAAACGTCCTTAAACTAACAACGGACCACTATGTCCTAAAACTAGCCGTTGACCGAGATGTCAATAAACTATGGTGATTGCAGCATCCCAAAGCCGGTAAAAAAAAAAGAAAAGAAAAAAAAGGGAATAAAAAAAAGAGAAAACGGTATGTTCACAAGCAAAATGGGCATGGATGAAAACCCGAAAGGGTTCCGTGAGTAAAAACAGCAGGGCTACCGGCGAGTGTTTGTGGAAACCCGAAAGGGCGCAACCTCGTTATATATATATATAAAAAGAATTAAAAACGGTATGTCCATCAGCAAAATGGGCACGGATGAAAACCCGAAAGGGCTCCGTGAGTAAAAACAGCAGGGCTACCATCGAGTGTTTGTGAAAACCTGAAAGGGCGCAACCTCGTTAAGAGACACTTGCAGAGTCCTCTCGACTTTGTAAGGAGAAACCACCCGCGTGAGATCCTTATGACTCACAAGGGAGAAACACACTTAGGGATCCCCACGATTCCTAAGGAAAAATTACACTTGCGAGATCCTCACGACCCGTAAAGAGAATCCTCTTATGAGACCCTCACGGCCCATAAGATTTGAAAGTCTTAACTTACAGAGACCTGAACCTATTCTTAAGCAACCCCCACAACCTCCGATATTGCCCTACAAGCGGCTCAATACTGACCCTTGTATACAATCCACGGGCGCGAATAAACATTTCCCTAACGAAGTCCCATCCGTGACTAGGGATATGTCTACACAGTGAACAACCCTTGTGAGTCCTCTCGACTTATAAGAGGAAAACTCTCTTGTAAGATCCTTACAACTTACAGGAGGACATGCACTTAGGAATCCTCATGATCCCTAAGGAGAAAACACACTTACGAGATCCTCACGACTTGTAGGGAGAAATACCTTTGTGAGATCCTTACGGCTCATGAAGTTAAAAGCCTTAGTCGACAGAATCCTAAACCCGTTCGCTAAGCCACCTTTGTTCGATATCGACAGAGGCAAATGATGATTCGTTCCTGGCAATATCCCAGTTGTAGCGGTGCTGATGCCGAAATCGGTGTCAAATCCCAAGCTTGTGGCAAAAAGCTAGCGAGCCATACATGCATACGAAATAGCCGAAATGATGGGGCAACTTGCACCAAAATCAGCAAGTAAAAATGTATGCATGCAAAATAGCCAAAATGATTTGGCAACTCGCAATAAAAAGTAGCGAGTAAAAATAAAATAAATAGCCAAAATGATTGGGCAACTCGTAATAAAAAGCAGCGAGTAAAAATAAAACAAATAGCCGAAATGATTCGGCACCGCGAAAAATAGCCGAAATGATGGGGCAATCGCGACCTTCGCGATATAAAATCTGAAATGATAGAGCATCGCGGAAAGAAACAAAAAAAATGAATGAATCAAATTTATACCCTACAGGTGATATCACATCAATCCCTGTATACAATCTAGGGGCATAAACAGAGAAGGAATCACATTCCTCCTCCACAGCAGACACAACATCAAACAAAGCGGAATAGCGGCAACTCCCAGTTCCATGACTCGACGGTATACAGATGACCGAGAGTCAAATCCCAACTCCGTGAAATGCGGATATAATGAGAAAAATTCCAGGCTACGTGGAACGCGGATTATGACACTTCTGACCCAGTGGAAAACATCCAGAGCGGATCCTGGTCCTCGCAGAGCACGGCAGTGAACCCGTGTGAAGCATCCAGAGCGGAGCCTAGTCCTCGCCGAACACGGCAGTGAACCTGTGGGAAGCATCTAGTGCAAATTCCTGGTTATGTGGAACGCGGATAACGTCACTTCTAACCCCGTGGAAAACTTCCAGAGCGGATCCTGGTCCTCGCAGAGCATGGCAGTGAACCCGTGTAAAGCATCCAGAGTGGAGCCTGGTCCTCGCCGAACACGGCAGTGAACCCGTGGGAAGCATCCAGAGCAAAATTCCTGGCTATGTGGAACGCGGATTATGTCACGTCTGACCTCGTGGAAAACGTCCAGAGCGGCTCCTGGTCCTCGCAGAGCACGGCAGTGAACCCGTGTGAAGTAACCAGAGCGGAGCCTAGTCCTCGCCGAACACGGTAGTGAACCCGTGTTAGTGTATATGCCCTAGAGGCCATTACTGTATCATACTAGTTTGTATATTACTTGATGGAAGCTTGAAATATTCACAGTTGTATAGACATTCTTGCTCAAAATGGTAGTATGCTACTTGGTTTGTTTCTACTTCAATGTGTGTACATGTGTTTCTTTTAGCATATCGCCTATACACATTAGTGGAGCCTTAGGATCTTTGCTTGATTACCAGTGTTGTGATGGCAGTCACACTAGTGGGGGCTGGGTAATCTACAAGCACATCCTTATACAGGTCCCTAGTCGTAGGATTATCGAGACGTGACATCGATACTCCGGAGTAGACTAGCCTATACGCTTCTTATCCCAGCAGGGAAGATAGTCTGTCCCACAGCCATCAGTACGTCGTACTGGAGATAGTATGCGGGTGCTCGTTAGGTTACGAGTACACTGGACAGGACTCATCGAAAACTGTTGGTTGGTACTATACCTATCATCAGTTATCAGTTCCCAGGTGGCATGAGTACAGCTTAGTCCGCTGACTTGACACCGTCACTTCGCCTCGAGTGTGTTCCCACTGTACTTAGATTACTACCCTACCACAGCTCAAAGGAGTCGTGCAAACAGGTAGTAGTTGGGTGCAGTCCCGAAGCACTTGGAGGCAGTGACGGTTAGACAGGATTCGTCTCTCCCGGTATTGGGGGTTGATAACGCGCTGTGTCTAGGAGAGCCATTACACAACTAGTCCCTGGCCAGGGCAAGCGAGATATATTGGTAGGTTTCCAGTGTCATCTAAGGGTGTTCTGGGCTACACTCCGACACGACTTATACCGCTATTAGGGGACTGACGCTTACCACCCCCCTAGGCCTGCCATGTGATATTCTCAGACGAACGGACCGGACTGTACAGAGATTGTCACATACAGGCTCAGTAGGAGTTCGGATGGGTTTACCTCATCGGCCTTCTTATCGACATCTACCTGGGGGCCGTTATGTACAGCTAGTGCCGCTTGCGGTCTGTGGTTAAACCCAATGCCAGCGTAGTGTCGAGTCTTTAGAGTCCCACACAGAGAGTTTCCCTGCACTGAGCGAAACGTGTAGAGGCCGTATGGTTTTACGGCAGGGCTACGATCACTTACGTGCACTTGTATGCGTATACTGTTCGGGCAGGCAATACTAGTGGGCTTTGGTTTAAGCCGGATCCTAGTATTGCACGGATGGATTTGTTTTGTCTTCTGTGCATTCGCATTCTACGGAATGCAGATGCGGGTGTGTATGCACAGTTTTGAGGAGCGAAGAAGAAGGAGGTGCTTCATTAGGGTTTTGACAGTTGATTCGGTCAAAACCATTATGAGGCGGACTCATTAGGGTTTTGGCAGTTGGTTCGGTCAAAACCATTATGAGCCGGGGACATTATTTACTAATCTTTTTAGTGATAATTATGTGATGGCTAATTGCTTTGACCATTTGACCACACTTGACTTTGTTGACCGTTTGAGCAAAGTTGACTTGGACCTTCATGATAGGTCTAGGGTATTCTTTGGTTTTCTTTTTATTTTTGATATGAAAATGGTCAATTCAAATGTAGCCATCAATTTTATCATGAAATAATTAGTAATGATGATGTTTGTGAATTATTGCAACCATGGTTCATTTTCTTTGGTTCATAATTCATTTCTCATTCTCTCTCTTGAAAAAGAAATGAGAAAGCTCCATGGTTGCTAGCTTCGTCTTCCTCCTCTTGAAAATTTCCTTTGATCTCATGTGTTGAGAGAAAAAGGATCCTAGTCAACAAAAACATCCATCTATCTCTTCTACACTACCTAGGACATCAAGACTAGCGATCTTGTTGCCCTAGTTGCCTCGGCTCGAGGTGGAGCTCGGAGCACAACTCTTGGGTGGATCGTCTTCGACTCAAGAAGGCCACGGAGGTGATCAAGATCCGGATCGATCCTCGGAGCTTGGATGGACGACCAGGACAGCAGAGAGAAGACCCGAAGGACCGGTATCGTGAGGTATAATCTCTATGGCATAGTAGATAGCACCTCTTGTAGTTTGCTAGTTTGTAGTTTAGCAAAGATCCTTCTTTTAGTCCATGTTGCCTTTGCGCCAAAAATTGTTTTTCGCCGTTTTCGCCTCCCCGTAAGAACCGGGGTGAGCAACGTGGACTTACAGTGGTATCAGAGCCTAGCTAAACACAAACTAGCTTGTTAGCAAAGTATTTGGAACTTCGATCGGAAAAAAATCGCAAAACACGTCCGGAAAAACCATGTTTCTGCCGATTTTTTATACTGCTCTAAAAATAATTTGACATACATAAAAAATCGGCTCAGGGTTTTCTAAAAACATGGAACAAAAACGATCCAGTGAATCGGTCAAAGCGCCGCGGATCCGCAGCAAGAACATGCTTTTTGTCGCGGATCCACGGCCGAGTTGACTCTGCCATGGACCGTTTTTGGTGCAGTGTTATTAGTTGAATGTTTTGGGATTTTTAGTATAGTTTGTTTCTGCCCAGATTTTCCAGAGAACAAATTTGTTTTTGGGGTGGTTACAAATCCGTATTTTGATCGAAATTCCATAGACTTTGGCTAATGGATATTATCTGTGATGTGATATATGTATTGAACGTCTGCTAATCGCTATACGTCGATTGGTGGGGGTTATACATATCTGTGATCTGTAATGTTGATAGTATGTGTATATGAACTCGTTGGATTGTCACGGATGAATAGCCGGGTGGATGTGAGATGAGAGTTTCTTTTTATTTCATTCATGTAAAATTTGTAATTGATGTAATATTATTTTATGGCTGCACATCCGGGATGAGGTTGTAGCCGCCATTGTATAATTTCTTTTTACTGTTTTTGCTCCTAAGATAGACCCAAGGTGGGGTGCACAAACTACCGGGTATCTCGAAGTGCCGAGTGGCCTACTCACATTGTTGAGGGAGGTTGCTTCACTTCGGGTACTTGGCGGGTAGTTTGCCGCACCCGTAGGGGTCTAGGATGGGGTATTGGCTATTCATCGCGACCGTGTAATCCGTTTTTCGTTGCAGGCTCGAACGAATCGCGGATTCCTAGTATATCTAAAGTGTTCATCTGTGATCTGGAATGGCTATCATTGCATCTAACGAATGTATATATCTATATATGATATCTATTTAGGCGTTGCTTATGTTTTGCATCCGCGCTAGTCCAGCCTCCGCTCTGTCGTTAGTTAAGTAACCTAACGGGTGATGACGGGACCCCGTGGCGAATGCGGATGGCATAAGCGTACATCATATTTCGTTGTTTTCTGCAATGGTAGGTTTAAATGATGGGATACATTAAAATTAATGCAAGAAAATAAACCAAAGCAAAGTCGTTGGAACACTTTCAAAACCACTCGATTCTTTTCAAAAACCAACTTTTAAACGCGGAGCTTGAACCAATCCTTTTAAAAGCTATCTCATTCCATCAATTATATCAAGTTCACTACGTTCACGGTTTTGCTAAAACCATCCGTAGCCCTCCGTCGTTTCATATGAATATCCAATAGTATTCAAGCTATGTTTGTTTGCCTTAGTCAAGGCACAGTGTTTGGTAGCTGGTGGGTATTCATATGTTGCATAGATAGATGCGTTGGTTTGGGACAGTCGTATTACTTTGTTGGCCATAGTCAAGGGTATATAAGGGTGGGTTCAAATCAACCTGAACAACGACGGATAGAACTTGACATGTGACTTATGATTTGTTGGCCTTAGTCAAGGTCATAAGAGCATGGGGCAACAATCCACATCGGGAGTTTCTAAAGAAACTAAAACTTGCTAGTGCTGCATACCATTTGGAGTGTGATGATTCTGGTAGGATTCCTTCGGTTTTATCACATGATGATATTTGGATCCCGATCCTACTGTGAGTATATGCTACTCCTCGGGAACTTTCTCACTTAACGATCAATGCTATAAACCAAGTAGGTGTCTAGAAAGGTGTTAGCGGGGCTACGCCCACAGGGAAAAAAGGTTACTTAATTAAGGAACTTCACGAAAAAGTTGGAAAACCTCTCTCGGAGTACCGACACTGGCCTGGCTGAACAGTTAAGCAAGTATTGTACGGTGAGATTGATCCTGACTAATTCTTCCTTTTTGGTTTGAGGAGGGATTCGAGAGACAGTGGGAGCCATCCTATTTAGATAAATTAAAAACCAATCTAAACTTGCAAGAGCATCATGCTGAGCGTTTTCTTCTCTCTCTCTTAACTGCAGCGACCCAGTGACCACACCTAGGTTACATCTAGATAATAAAATGACTGAATCTGACTGTTATGACTGGCAAAGGTCTGTCCAGATGTCCATTGCCCATGACAAGCTGGGACACCTCTTGACTGATCCAACCCCTGCCGTCTCAGGTCCATTTTCCCCTGTCACGGATATTTATATCCGCAAGACATCGGAAAAAGACTGTGCGAAAGCCAAGTGCCTCGTGTTAGCCTCAGTTGATGGTGCTTACCAGAGGCAGCACGAGAAGATGGACTTAGTTTCTATCTTCCTCCATAACAAAGATTTATATGGAGAGCAATCTCGTATCGCAAGATATGAGATCTCGAACGAATTGCTTCCAGCGAGGTTGGCTATCGGGTCATCTGTAGGGGGTAACGTCCTTACAGAGACCAGCTATTTTGAGCTCACGGACTTGAAGACCACGTTGAAGAACGGGTCAGATGCTGACTTGATTCTACAGTCTCTACCTTCTACCATGAAGGAAACCAGGGAAATAGAAGGAAAGGGAAGGGCAAAAGTTTCGGAACTGGATGTAGTAAAAGAGGGACGTTTCTATTATTACAGGAATGAACATTGGCAGAAGGATTGCAGGGCTAGCAAAACCAGCAGCCAGGATCGAAGCATGTTGTGGCTTCGATTTCGGGTGTGTTTGTAATAGAGAACTGTATGTCAGTTAACCCTACTTCCTGGTTATTGGATACCGGATCAGGATCTCACATCTGTAATTCGTTACAGGCTCTGAGAAACCGTAGGGTTATCAAGATAGGTGATATGACTCTCAGGGTTGCTAACGGAATGAGCATGTACGATGAATCCGTAGGGGAGTATCATCTTGGACTGACAACTGGGCAGATATTGATTCTGCGTGACTGTTTTTATGTACCAGGTGCGACTTGTAATATCATATCTGTATCCTTACTTTCTAAGGAAGGATATGATTTTACTTTTGTAAGCGATGTGGTCAACATCCACCTAAATCAAGTTTTGATTGGGTCAGGTACATTAAAAAATGGGATATACGTATTTAATCAAGCTCAGATTTTCAGTGTCCAGAACACACTTAAAAGAAAGTCTCCAGAATTAAATCAGGCTTTCTTATGGCATTGTAGACTGGGTCACGTTAATGAGACATGGTTAACAAAGTTACATAAAGAAGGATACTTGGATCCGTTCGAGTACCAGTCTTATGCTACTTGTGAATCTTGTCTCATGGGAAAGATGACAAAGTCTCCGTTCACTGGACACGGAGAAAGAGCAAGCGAGCTCTTAGGACTCATACACAGTGACGTGTGGTCCAATGTCTACACATGCGCGAAGTGGTTATTCTTACTTTATTACTTTCACAGATGATTTCTCTATGTATGGACATGTCTTCTTGATGAAGCATAAATCCGAGGCCTTTGAGAAATTTCGGGAATACAAGAATGACGTTGAAAAACAAACAGGCAAAAGTATCAAGACACTAAGATCTGATCGATGTGGTGAATACTTGAGTGCCGAGTTTCTGGGCTACTTAAAAGAGAATGGAATTCTCTCTCGGCTTACTCCTCCATACACACCACAACACAACGGTGTATCGGAAAGGCAGAATCGAACCCTATTGGATATGGTTCGTTCCATGATGAGTAAGGCTGAGTTACCGCGATCCTTCTGGAGTTATGCACTAAAAACAACTGCATATCTTTTGAACCAAGTTCCTACTAAGTCAATGCCTACCACACCATATCAGATGTGGAGTGGGAAGAAACCCTGTCTTAAACACTTTAAGACATGGGGGTGTCCAGCTTTTGTTAAAAAGCAGCATGCGGACAAGCTCGAGGCACGTTCAGTACAGTGTAAGTTTGTGGGATACCCAAAGAACTCCAAGGGGTATCTTTTCTATTACGCATAGGAATAAAAGGTTTTTGTTTCTCGTCATGCCCGCTTCTTGGAAACTGAATTTTTAGAAAATCAGATAAGTGGGAGCGCAATAGAACTGGAAGAAATTCCAGAACCACAGGCTATTACTGAAAGCTTTGAAGAACCAGAAGTTTCAAGAAAACCGGACATCCCAACGCCACTCCGCAGGAGTAGTAGGCATTCTCATCCGCCCAAGTGATACTACGGTTTTCTCATAGACAGGGATAGAGAGGATTGCACCATTGACTATGGTGAGCCTACTAGCTTCCAGCAAGCCATTCAGAGCGGTGACTCGGTAAAATGGCTGGATGCAATGCGGACCGAGATGGAGTCCATGTACACCAAAAAAGTTTGGACTTTGGACTTTGCTCCAGAAGGGGTAAAACCCGTAGGCTGCAAATGGATCTTCAGAAAGAAGATTGGTGTAGATGGGCAGGTTGAAACCTATAAAGCTAGACTTGTTGCAAAGGGTTTTCGTCAAAGACCTGGTTTGGACTATGACGAGACCTTTTCTCCAGTGGCTATGCTCAAATCCATTCGGATCCTTCTTTCCATTGCTGCTTTCTACGATTATGAAATCTGGCAGATGGACGTAAAGACGGCTTTCCTAAATGGAAATTTAGAAGAGTGCGTCTATATGGATCAGCCGGAGGGATTCATTCAGAGTGGGAGCAGCGGTAAAGTGTGCAAGTTGCTCAAGTCCATCTATGGACTGAAACAGGCATCGCGGAATTGGAACATCTGCTTTGATGATACTGTCAAGGAATTCGGCTTTATCGAAAACCCAGATGAACCATGCATTTACAGTAAGATTGTAGGGAGAACTGTGGTATTCCTCATCTTGTACGTGAATGACATTCTCTTAATAGGAAATGATATTCCTATGCTACAGTCAGTCAAAGGATTCTTGTCACAGAGGTTCTCCATGAAGGACCTGGGCGATACCAACTACATTCTGGGGATCCAAATCTATCGTGATAGATCTAAGAGAATGTTGGCACTTTCACAGTCCAGGTATATCGACACCATACTGAAAAGATTCAGTATGGAAGATTCCAAGCGCGGTAATTTATCGGCTTGTCATGGGATCACCCTCTCCAAAGAGATGTCTCCCAAGACAGATTTGGAAAGGGATCGCATGTCTATTATATCCTACGCTTCTGCGGTAGGCTCTATAATGTATGCGATGTTATGTACCAGACCAGATGTAGCATACGCATTGAGCGTTGTAAGCCGGTATCAGTCGAACCCAGGGGAGAAACACTGGATAGCGGTAAAGAACATTCTCAAGTACCTGAGAAGGACTAAGGAGATGTTCTTGGTGTATGGTAGAAAAGACCTCCAGATCGAGGCCTTTGCTGACTCCAGCTTCCAGAGTGACAAGGATGACTCCAAGTCCATGTCGGGTTATGTCTTTACCCTCAATGGAGGGGCGGTTTGCTGGAAGAGTTCCAAGCAGGAAACCGTTGCTAACTCAACTATGGAAGCGGAGTACATAGATGCTTGCGATGCCGAAAAGGAAG
The DNA here is from genome assembly GCA_030015575.1 of Agapanthus africanus. Taxonomy (NCBI): domain Eukaryota; kingdom Viridiplantae; phylum Streptophyta; class Magnoliopsida; order Asparagales; family Amaryllidaceae; genus Agapanthus; species Agapanthus africanus. The sequence goes on along the minus strand of JASDDO010000022.1, from coordinate 869,875,921 downwards.
CTGTCTGGATGAAGAAGTTCCTCACGGAGCTTCATGTGGTTCCTACCATTGTTGATCCAATATCGCTGTATTGTGACAACAACGGCGCTATAGCTTTAGCGAAGGAACCCAGGTCCCATCAGAAGTCCAGGCACAATCTGAGGCGGTACCACCTGATCAGGGAGATCATTGATCGCCGGGAGATCGAGGTGAAGAGAGTAGATTCGGAGAATAACACTGCAGATCCATTCACGAAGGCCTTACCCCAGACTCAGTTCGAGCGGCTGATCGAGATGATAGGTCTTCGATACGCCAGTACATGGCCTTAGTGCAAGTGGGAGATTGTTAGTGTATATGCCCTAGAGGCCATTACTGTATCATACTAGTTTGTATATTACTTGATGGAAGCTTGGGATATTCACAGTTGTATAGACAATCTTGCTCAAAATGGTAGTATGCTACTTGCTTTGTTTCTACTTCAATGTGTGTACATGTGTTTCTTTTAGCATATCGCCTATACACATTAGTGGAGCCCTTAGGATCTTTGCTTGATTACCAGCGTTGTGATAGCAGTCACACTAGTGGGGGCTGGGTAATCTACAAGCACATCCTTATACAGGTCCCTAGTCGTAGGATTATCGAGATGGGGCATCGATACTCCGGAGTAGACTAGCCTATACGCTTCTCATCCCAGCAGGGGAGATGGTCAGTCCCACATCCATCAGTACGTCGTACTGGAGATAGTATGCGGGTGCTCGTTAGGTTACGAGTACACTGGACAGGACTCGTCGGGAACTGTTGGTTGGTACTATACCTATCGTCAGTTATCAGTTCCAAGGTGGCATGAGTACAGCTTAGTCCGCTGACTTGACACCGTCACTTCGCCTCAAGTGTTTTCCCACTATACTTAGATTACTACCCTACCACGGCTCAAAGGAGTCGTGCAAACAGGCAGTAGTTGGGTGCAGTCCCGAAGCACTTGGAGGCAGTGACGGTTAGACAGGATTCGTCTCTCCCGGTATTGGGGGTTGATATCGCGCTGTGTCTAAGAGAGCCATTACAGAAGTAGTCCCTGGCCAGGGCAAGCGAGATATACTGGTAGGATTCCAATGTTATCTCAGGGTGTTCTGGGCTACACTCCGACATGACTTGTACCGCTATTAGGGGACTGACGTTTACCACCCCCTAGGCCCTCCATGCGTTATTCTCAGACGAACGGACCGGACTGTACGGAGATTGTCACATACAGGCTCAGTAGGAGTTCGGATGGGTTTACCTCATCGGCCTTCTTATCGACATCTACCTGGGGGCCGTTACGTATAGCTAGTGCCGCTTGCGGTCTGTGGTTAAACCCACTGCCAACGTAGTGTCGAGTCTTTAGAGTCCCACACAGAGAGTTTCCCTGCACTGAGCGAAACGTGTAGAGGCCGTATGGTTTTACGGCAGGGCTACGATCACTTACGTGCACTTGTATGCGTATGCTGTTCGGGCAGGCAATACTAGTGGGCTTTGGTTTAAGCCGGATCCTAGTATTGCATGGATGGATTTGTTTTGTCTTCAGTACATTCGCATTCTACGGAATGCAAATGCGGGTGTGTATGCACAGTTTTGAGGAACGAAGAAGAAGGAGGTGCCTCATTAGGGTTTTGACAGTTGATTCGGTCAAAACCATTATGAGACGGACTCATTAGGGTTTTGGCAGTTGGTTCGGTCAAAACCATTATGAGCCGGGGACATTATTTACTAATCTTTTTAGTGATAATTATATGATGGCTAATTGCTTTGACCATTTGACCACACTTGACTTTGTTGACCGTTTGACCAAAGTTGACTTAGACCTTCATGAGAGGTCTAGAGTATTCTTTGGTTTTCTTTTTATTTTTGATATGAAAATGGTCAATTCAAATATAGCCATCAACTTTATCATGAAAGGATTAGTAATGATGATGTTTGTGTATTATTGCAACCATGGTTCATTTTCTTTGGTTCATAATTCATTTCTCATTCTCTCTCTTGAAAAAGAAATGAGAAAGCTCCATGGTTGCTAACTTCATCTTCCTCCTCTTGAAAATTTTCTTTGATCTCATGTGTTGAGAGAAAAAGGATCCCATTCGACAAAAACATCCATCTATCTCTTCTACACTACATAGGACATCAAGACTAGCGATCTTGTTTCCCTAGTTGCCTCGGCTCGAGGTGGAGCTCGGAGCACAACTCTCGGGTGGATCATCTTCGACTCAAGAAGGCCGCGGAGGTGATCAAGATCCAGATCGATCCTCAGAGCTTGGATGGACGAGCAGGACAGGGGAGAGAAGACCCGAAGGACCGGTATCATGAGGTATAATCTCTATGGCATAGTAGATAGCACCTCTTGTAGTTTTCTAGTTTGTAGTTTAGCAAAGATCCTTCTTTTAGTCCATGTTGCCTTTGCGCCAAAAATTGTTTTTCGCCGTTTTCGCCTCCCCGTAAGAACCGGGGTGAGCAACGTAGACTTACAACCCGTGGGAAGCATCTAATGCAAATTCCTGGTTACGTGGAACACGGATAACATCAGTTCTGACCCCGTAGAAAACATCCAGAGCGGATCCTGGTCCTCGGAGAGCACAGCAGTGAACCCATGTGAAGAATCCAGAGCGGAGCCTGGTCCTCGCCAAACACGGCAGTGAACCCGTGGGATGCATCCAGAGCAAATATCGGACTGTGAGGTCCTTAAACTCAAGGACTATGATGTCCTTAATCTCGACCGTGATGTCTTAAAACTAACAATCAACCCCAATAATTTTACACTAATTTTACCTTGGTTCAAGGGTACATCTCTTCACTCCTTTGATATTTGTCGTTTTAATTCCTCAACGTCTTCAAAGAGGTGATGGGTCCCAACAACCGCACATTCCACGGACTGTGGAGTCCTTAAATCCACGGACTATGATGTCCTTAACCTCGACCGTGATGTCTTAAAACTAATATCGAACTGTGGAGTCCTTAAATCCACGGACTATGATGTCCCTAACCTCGACCATGATGTCTTAAAACTAACATCGGACTGTGGAGTCCTTAAATCCACGGACTATGATGTCCCTAACCTCGACCGTGATGTCTTAAAACTAACATCGGACTGTGGAGTCCTTAAATCCACGGACTATGATGTCCCTAACTTCGACCGTAATGTCTTAAAACTAACAACGGACTGTGGAGTCCTTAAATCCATGGACTATGATGTCCTTAACCTCGACCGCGATGTCTTTAAACTACGGTATCCTGGAAAACATCCAGAGCGGAGCCTGGTCCTCGCCAAACACGGCAGTGAACCCGTGGGAAGCATCCGGAGCAACCCCTGACTCCGTGAAATGCGGATAAGGGCAACTTCGTCCATCACTTGCGAGCCCTCACGACTCGTAAGGAAATAAATTCTTTTGTGAGATCCTTACGACTCTTAAGAGAAAACACACTTAGGAATCCTCACGATTCTTAAGGAGAAAATTACACCTACGAGATCCTCTCGACCGGTAGGTAGAAAATTCTTTATGAGGCTCTCACGGCTCATAAAGTTTGAAAAGTCTTAGGTGACAGATCCTAACTCTGTTTTCTAAGCCATCGCCACTCTACAAAGAGCCTAAGACTGACAGCTATATACTATCTACAGACCACACTTGGTAAAGTCACATGGCAAACAACACAGCAAGAAAGAAGAAAGCAAAGAAATGATACAAGACATTATGAAGAACGTGTATCTTTTATTCATGAATTCGATTGGATACAAAATAAATCGTATTAAAGAATAAAAGAACAAATACATTTATTCAAAATTACAAATGGTATAAAAATTTTATTGGGAGGAAAGCGCTTTCAGTAGTCCAACTAGCCGCTCGCGCACTTCCCTCAGCCCCTCTTCCTGATCGGCTATCGCGGCCAACTCTACTTCGACCTGGGCCCGCTGTTGTAAGTAAGACGAGAGTTGTTACTCGACGACTCGCTGAGCTGCTTCACGATCTTGTGCATCACGCTCAGCGACATCGAGCTTCTGCTTCAATGTTAACCCATCAGAGATACGTTGCAGAAGGCCCTCGAAGATAACTTTCACCTGGGCAGCGTTCGCGTTGACCTCAGCACGCAGTCGAGCAGACTCGCTTGAAGTTTCTTTGCATTCCCTTCACATTAAGACCACTTCTTGTTCGATATGGCGGAAATAAGAAGCGCTCTGCTCGATCCATGCCGCCCGTTGAGTGCTCGTGGCCAGAATCTCAAGTGCCGGACGCTTAAGCTCAAGCTCATGCAAGCAAGCCTCAACCTCCCGGCAGCGATTAACCCAAGACTCAACGACGCCCTCACCGTGAAAGTTTATGAGCGTCGCCAGCATAGGGTTAATCTCTGCGGCAAAATCCACGGCAGATGTGGGAGCCTCTGCGTCGAACTCCTCGATATACCCGCTTAACATGCGTAGGCTGGTCACGGCACCTTTGGATGATGGACACCTTAAAAAGGGCCCGGCCGGCATTATAATACGAGACTCGAATGGAGTTGGAGTCGATGTGATTTCTTCAAAATAGATCATAATCAGATATCGTCTCAGGAAGTAAAGAAAACACGCAAAAAGTAGAGTCTATCATACCGGCTACAGCAAGGGGCAGAGCTGGGAGTACTGGTGGCGCAACGACAGCCTCATTCCCTCCTTCGATTCGTAAGGCTACAAACAATATAAAGAAGAGATTAGCAATAATGTGACTACCCGTTAAAGAAGAGGACGTCGTTTAGAGAAAACACTCACCATCACCAGCAGGAGGATTCGTCTCGGACAAGAAGGAGAAGTGTAGGTGCAGCACCTTGTACAGGTGGTCAAAAAGGACTCCTGCAAAGACGCAATAGTACAACATCAGTACATAAATTATGCAGCCTAAAGATAAGACTGATGAGTCACAAATCCATACCTTCCAGCATCTGCGACGGTGCGAGGGAAGGAAGAGAAGTGGTCACCGTCAAAGCGGTAACTGACGGCGCTCCCTCGGGTAACGCAGCATCAACACTAGCTGCACCTGTGTTAGAAACAAGATAAGCCCTGTCAGGAAGGATTGCAGAATAAAAAGAAGGACGGTAACCCAAAATTTACCTGATGAGTCGCCAGTCGGAGCCGTGATGAGGGTGTCACTTGATGCAACGGTGGCGTCCCCCTCCTCCATTGGGATGGTCTCACCTCCCATTGCCTCATCGCCCGACTCTACAGGTGCCGTCGTCATGCTCGCGATGCCGGGAGATGACAAGGAACCGTAAGCAGGGAGAGCGATGATCGGAGCGGTGCCCGACTCTTGAGAAAGAGCAGCCATCTCTTGCTCAACGACCATAGCAGCCGTCTCACCCGATACCACCTCGGGCTCAGTGGTCGCAGCCGTCTCTTCCATCACTACCGTAGGATCGCCCGTAGCAGCCGTTTCATCCACTTCTGCCTCAGGCCCGGCCATAGCAGCTGTCTCATCCGCCGCCACCTCGAGCTCGGCAGTGATAGCCATCTCGGGCCTGGCAGTCGTGATTGTCTCGTCAGCCACTATCTCGGGCCCGGCAACTGTGGTTATATCTCCTACCGTCGCCTCGGGTTCAGCGGCTACCTCCTCTACCGTCCCCTCAGGCTCGACGGTCGCCACCACTCCTTCAGTAAGACTCGGCCCTGCAGGACAAGATATATAAGAACTGATAGTCTAAAACTTTGACAACAAAGCCTCAAAAACACATTACCTGAGGCGGATTTACCGTTGGCTTCCCGAGCTGCACGTGCCGCCCGTCTATGAGCAGTAGACAAAGCGACCGGGAGCTCCTTAATGGAGTATCGGCGGGAGTAACGGCGCTTGAGCCTACTCCCGCAGCCAAAGCAGCGCAACGCTCCCTTGTTGCGCGCCGCAGACGCTTCCTTTCCTCCCGGGCAGTCACGACAGACCTTTTGGAAGCCTTCTTCAGCATGGCGTCGTCGTCCGCATTCAGGATTGCCTCCAGAGCCGTCAAGGCTTCCATCATTGGCTTTTTAAGTAGGGCTTCTTGCGGCAATCCCGAAGAGGCCGGGACTTCGGTAGCTGGCCCGGGGAGAATTCCCGCATCGGCTTGTGAGGTAGATCTTGTGGTCCCTGCAATGAGATAAGGAAAGGTTTAGATTGTCCATAAAAAGGAGAATGAAGACATGGCAAACCAAAATGTACCAATGCCCAACAGAGCACGATTCCTCTCTTCCTCCTCGAAGGTCCTGAGGGAAGCCGCCAAAACCTCCTCAGTAGTGAAACCTGTTACAAAAAGAAGAATGACAGTCAAGACATAACAATAAAATATAACGCAATGACAAGAGTATGACTAATATTTACTTGATTGCGCGAGGGCGGCTATTTTCGCTTGGTGACTCGCAAGTTGCGCAGAAGCAGCAATGGCGGCGTCGAGGTCGGTGTCTTCTGGCGCTACGAAGAAACCCTTATTGGTTCCATATTCACTTAAGCCTTCGGTAAGAGGAGCCTGAGGCTCTAAGCCGAGTACGACATCAAGGGAAAGGACCAACTTCTTCTTCCTCTTTTGCACGCGAACCCCGGTCGCACCCAAAATTAGCTTACGTTTTGTGGGCACCTTAGGACGGCGGGTCCCAATGTCTGAGCCCACACCGGATTCGGGCGAAACCACGTTCACCGTCTCCACGGGAGCATGGGGCGCTGAAGGCACATCCACAGAATCGAGGGGTAATCCACGCGTGGGGCTTAGCAAACGTGGAGGCTCAACTCCAGCATCTCCTCTTAGTGGAGGAGGGACAGGGGTCCTTCGCTTTAAGGGGACGTTGCGATCACTGGCGGGGGCGCACCCTTGCGATCAAGTTGCGATCATCGCGTGCTGATACCAGGCCCCGTATACGTTGAGGGCCCTTGGAATGCAAGTCGGCTCACTAATAAAGAAGTGGGAGCCCGTATTTAGCCGCATAAAATGATGTAGTGCACTCTGTATCCCCTCCCTGGTGGCCGCAGGCTCTTCCAAAAACGCCTCCAGTGGGACCCCTTGGTTATAACTCAACTGCTAGGCGAAGCGATGGGGGTTGTATATCATAAAAAGCGCCGCCTCGTTCTGCCTGAACACGAGGAAGCCCGGCCGGATGGAGTATAGATGTAGAATCTCCTGGGCTTTCAATACGGAGGCCCCGTCCTTTAAATTATCGCGCAACGCCAACACCGCCTTAGAGGTCTCCGGGCCGATTGTCAGGACCTTGTCCGTGAAAGAAATACTCGCTCCGACCGTGCGCGGGAGAAGAAGCAACCCTCTAGCCTCTCGCGGAGGCGGATTCACGATAGAAGCACTGATCAGCCACATAACTCTCGGGAATCTGTACTTCTCGTAAAACGAGGGTCTTTTATGAATACCAAATACCGCGAGCACGTGCATTTCCATCCATGAAGTGAAGTAGTGCATCGGGAAATTAGCGGGTTGCACCCCCGGTTCAGTTGCGTCCGCCGCCACGCTAAGACCATGGTACAGGTGGGCCAACCCGGCAATTCCAATAGACAATTGTATGCCAGCCACCATTCGATGTGCTGGGTAGAAGACGGACGGCCTCATGTAGCGAGGGTTCATGGGGAGCGTGAACCAGCACAACCATAGCCCCAGAAATCCGAGAAAGAAAGTCTCCTTGTCGATGCCCGGAGCAGCGATTTCCGACAAAGGGATGATTGCGGCATCGGGGAGATAAAAAACTTTTTGATCGGCTTCCAGTGCTGGTTGACGATCTAAGACAAGGCCGAAGGGGTCGTCGAGCTTGGCGAATTTTTCACCCCGTTGCGATAGAATCTCCGGTCGAAGAAAGCGGGCGATGAAGTCTGCAAAACTAACTCCCCAGCCTCCCGATTCCAAGAAAAGACTCTCATACATATTCAGCACCTTTATTAGACTCGGAAACTGGTGCTGAATAGAATTCTCCGGCGTTAGGTCCATCACCAACGGCTTGGTGGCAAAAATATAATCGTCAGGAGGAAGCAGCTCCTCATAGTGCTCTCTCCTCACCGGCAGACCGGAAATTTCAGCAAATTCTTCCAGAGAGATGGAAACTTCCCTGTCCATTAAAAAAAAGGTATGGGTGGGGATGTTCCATTGCTCTACGAACGCCTTAACCCACCATGTCGAAGGAGCAGAGTACTCGAACAGCGAGGCGTAAACTGCAGGGTATAGGCCAATCTTCAGCAGATGTGCCTTCTTCGCTGACAAAATGCACCTGGCCCACTGTAGATACCCTGCCGAGTGTCGAGGGGTCAACCCGATTTTTTAGGGTTATCCCCAAGGGCGTGACTCACCCTGGCATATGCGCCGTCCCAAAATATCCAAGGCTGCCGGCAGTTGCATAGGTATGGCAGCAATCGAAGGTTGAAGAAGACCCTCCGAATTCCAATTTACGACCTCCACGGCATAGTTCATGGGGGTATATCTGCATATGAGATTGAAGAGATCGGATCCAATGGCGTCGTGCAGGAGAAGCTTCGGCGGCCTTTAATTATTTGGTCATACCACCTACCCCACAAATGAAGGCGTTTGTACTCCGGGTTATAATCCTTAATAAGAGCAAGAACCTCCCGGTCCACCGGCCCTCAGGGAATCCTCCCTTTGAGCAGAAAAACGGGAACGAAAGATCAGAAGACATGTCGCCTGTGAAAAAGAAAAGAATTCAATTATCAGTACTATAATTTAATCTTAAAATTCGGAGCGACACTTTAAAATTTGTACTACACTGCAATGCAGTGGAAAGGGGACCAAAGGTGGACCCACAAAATCCGGATGACAACGCATCAATTAATAAGACAGCCTCATCATTGGATGAAACTGTCAATTAATGAGGAAATCCTCAAAGAATATTCTCATTAAATGAGAAATCCCTCGAGACAAGGAGAAAATCTCCCTTTCAGAGCAAAGCTCTGTAACAGAGTGACACTTGTCAAACTCTGGTCATGAGGGAATAAAATTCCCTAAAGAGCCTAGCTCTGTAATAATAATGGAAAAAATCCATCAAAGATTAATAAAAATTAATTCCTAAGAATTAAAATTCTGGGATCTTAAAGATCCATGAAAAACTCTTAAGAGTTCCTTATCAAAAGATCAAAAGATCTATACATTGTCAAAAGAGCAGAGCTCTGACCCATGGGCTAAGAAACCCTAAGGAAAGATCTATTTAGATCTATGGTTTCTTGAGAGCAAGGCTCTGTTTATAAAACCCTAAAGAGGTTTTCTTTAGATCAAAAGATCTATGAGAGCAAGGATCTGTTAATTAAAATCAATTTAATTTAATTTAATTTTTACCTAAAATTTTCTAGAGTTTTAACTCTTGAAGTTCTTGGAAATGAGAGCAAGGCTCTGAGATTAAAATTCTTGAAGGAAAGATGATAATCATCTGAGGACCAAGGGTCCTATTTATAGGCGCTGAAGCGCCTCCTCAACTTCTGAGTTGATCTAATGGCTCAGATGTTGCCACCGCTGCACTCACGTGTGCTCTACGTGAGCGCAACGGTGGGGGGGCATTTGTTTCCCCCAATCAGAGCAAAGCTCTGTTTGAATTTCAAAATTCAAAAATTGAAGCAACGCTTCAGGTCTCTTGCGCTGAGAGCCACGTGTCAAAAGAAGATACGTCAGCGCCAGGAGCGCTGCGCCCTAGGAAGCGCACCCCCAATCAGAGCAAAGCTCTGTTTCAAAATTCAAATTTTAAAAAATTGAAGCAACGCTTCAGATCCCTTGCGCTCTGCGCTGCGCGCCATGTGTCAAACACAGACGTGCTAGTGCAGTTGCGCTGCGCTCTGCGCTGCGCGCCACGTGTCAAACACAGACGCGCTAGCGCAGTTGCACTGCGCTCTGCGCTGTGCACCACAGTTGCGCTCTGCACTGCACGCCACGAGTCAAACGCAGGTGCGCTGCGCGCCACGTGTCAAACACAGGTGCGCTAGCGCAGTTGCGCTCTGCGCTGCGCGCCATGTGTCAAACGCAGGTGCGCTAGCGCCAATTATGCCAGCGCTGGAATTTAAAGAATTCCCCACCGTTAGATCAAAAGATCTAATAATAATAGTAAATTATTAATCAGAATTAAAATTCTATTCTAGAAAGATCTTTCCAATCTTATTAAAATAAGGATTATCTTCTGTAAAACAGAAACCTTAGGATCAAAGATCCAACGGTGGGAAATATCCCCAGATCAATCAGAGAAAAATCTCTGTAACTAACTTAACAAATCAATTGGCCCTATATAAAGACCTTAAGTCTCAAAAAGATAGAACCCTCTGCAAACTTTGATAAAAACATCAAAGAGAAAAAAAAAAAGCAAGCCTTTGAAGAAAGAAGATCATTTTCTTCATCTTTAAAGGTAAAGAATCTAATTCTTGAAGAACAGAGATGAAAACATCTCACAAAAAGAAAAATTCTCTTCTAAAAAGATCAAAGATCTAAGAACAAGATCAAGATCTTCAATAAAAAAAAAAAAGATCAAAAAGATCTAATTATAAAAGATTAAAAAGAAGTAATTTACTTCATTCATAGATCTTTTGATCTATAAAGGCTTGGCCTTTTGATGAGGATAAGAACCTTGGTTCTTGGATCTTGAGGCAATGCCTCTTTTGAAGAACAGAACAGAAAACTTGTTCTTTGATCTTAAATTGATCAAAATGCGTTCTGCACTATTGGACAGTGCCTTGCACAAATAAATTGCGCCTTTGTACTTATTGGACTGGCGCACGGCGCCAAAACGCGCCACGTGTCAACCATAGAACAGTTTGCGCCTTTGCGCTCCTTGGACTGGCGCACGTCACCAGAACGCGCCACGTGTCAACCACAAAACAGTTTGCGCTTTGCGCTTCTAAAAGTAGCGCACTGTGCTCTTGGACTGGTGCATTGCGCCAGAGCGCACCACGTGTCACTTACTGGTGCAGTGCACTAACAGACTTGTGCTGAGCGTGACACGTGTCACCTCTGCATGCGCTAACGCAATGCGCTCTTTGATTGGCGCAAAGCGTCTGACAAGCCACATGGCGCACTATCAGACCACCACTTTGTTCCTGATAAATACTATGCATTTAATTACAGAGCCAAATGCTATGCATTATTAAAAGGTCAGAGCCCAAGTAAAGGCCCAACAGGCATAACATAAAATAAAATGTCAAACATTTTTAACTGGACTTAGCCCAATTTTGGCCATAAGTCCTCAACATAAATTGAACTGAGCACAACTGCTCTTCCAATCAATTTACACCCGGTTCGAGGGTACGTCTCTTTACTCCTCTGACATCCGTCGTTGTAATCCTTCAACGTCGTCAGAGAGGTGACGGGTCCTGACAACCACACATTACTAGGGACTGTGTGGTCCTTAAACTCATGGACTATGACGTCCTTAACCTCGACCTTGATGTCTTAAAACTAATACCGGACTGTGGGGTCCTTAAACTCATGGACTATGACGTCCTTAACCTCGACCGTGATGTCTTAAAACTAATACCGGACTGTGAGGTCCCTAAACTCATGGACTATGATGTCCTTAACCTTGACCGCAATGTCTTAAAACTAACATTGGACCGCAATGTCCTTAAACTACTTATCGACCACAATGTCACTAAACTAAACAATAGAGCCCAATTACTCTCTTGTCGGATCTAAACGATCCCGTTAAGTCGATCTTAGTCTAAAATTAGACTAACGTGTCCTTAACGAACGTTTAAGTTGATCTTAGCCTCAAATAAGGCTAACGTATCCCTAAACACAACCACCCCAAACCCAAATCTAAGAAAGATATGGATTTGGACTAATCCACGTCCTACGGGCGACAGCATAACTTAGTCTCCGTATACAATCCACGGGCAACCGAACAGAAAACAAACACCCATGATATGAAGTGACCATATGGAGAAGGAGAAAGTTGTTACCGCGATGCGGTAGCGTAATTAACTGCAGGGGCTTGTGCCTGCAGGGAAGAGCGTCCCCACAATCAAAAACCCCTCAAACGAGGGGAATCTGACGAAGTCTGCTACATCGGCTGCATCCATTTAAACCTTCGATACATGGTGCCATAAATCAACTTGGCATCTTCGGAGAGGTGGACGGATAGCACCAATTAGCATCTGCCTCCTGATTCAGGCAAGACGTCCAGTCTTCCCGGCTTCCGACGGTGAACAGAAGGTTCCTACAGGATGTGTGTGGATTATCGAGCTTTGAACGAAATGACAATTAAGAACAAGTATCCACTACCACGCATCGATGACCTTTTCGATCAGTTAAGTGGATCTTGTGTCTTTTCAAAGCTAGATCTTCGTTCAGGTTATTATCAGGTGAAGGTCAAAGAGTCCGACATTCTGAAGATGGCATTTAAGAATCGTTATGGCCATTATGAATATCTCGTAATGCCATTTGGAGTGACCAATGCACCTGCCATCTTTATGAACCTGATGAACCAAGTTTTCCGAGAGTACTTAGACAGGTTTGTTGTTATATCATCGACGACATCTTGGTGTATTCAACGAATCGGAAAGAACAGCACTTATGCATTGTCCTGGAGACCTTATGACAAAACCAGCTCTACGCCAAGTACAGCAAGTGTGAGTTTTGGATAGATCAAGTCGGATTTCTCGAACATATTATTTCAGGCGAAGGAATCTCGGTGGATCCAGCTAAGGTGTCAGCTGTCAGCGAGTGGCCGACACCAAAGACGGTGAAAGATATAAGAAGTTTCATGGGCTTAGCAGGATACTACAGATAATTCGTTGAAGGATTCTTAAAGATCGCAACACCCCTGACCAAGCTCACGCATAAAGAAGAAACATTTGTGTAGTCAGAAGCATGTGAGAAGGCTTTTTTAAAACTCAAGTCGAGATTAACATCTGCACCTATTCTTGTAATACCGAATCAATCTGGCGGATTCGATGTATATTGTGATGCGTCCGGTAAAAAATTAGAATGTGTTCTACACCAGCATGGAAAAGTTGTGGCTTTTGCATCAAGACGGTTAAAAATTCACGAATGCAACTATCCAACACATGATCTGGAATTGGCAGCCATCATTTTCGCACTCAAGATTTGGCACCACTATCTTTTGAGAGAACAAGTGAATATATACACTGACCACAAGAGTCTGAAATATGTATTTACTCAAAAGGAACTCAACAAGGGCAGATAAGATGGCTAGAACTCATAGCGGACTTCGACATCAACCTATAGTATAATCCTGGAAAGGTGAACGTAGTTCCTGATGCACTTAGTCGCCATCCATTAGCAATGAACATCACCGCTCAATGGAGACTACAACAAGAATTGCATGGATTGGAGATTGAATTAGTTGTGTCAGGTAACGCTTCATCTTTGATAAACTTACAAGTCCAGTCCACTCTTGTAAATCAGATCAAGGCAGCTTAAGCAAATGATGCCAAGCTACAAAAGATCTGAGGCCAAGCAGAAAGTGGACTACGAACTGACTTCATCATCCACGAAGATGGATCCTTGTGATATGAAAGCCGTTTATGTGTACCAGTCGGCTCTGTTCGAGAAGAGTTGATGAAAGAAGCTCATAGCTCTCCGTATTCGGTACACCCCGGCGGTACGAAGATGTACAAGGATCTACGACAACACTACTGGTGGCATGGAATGAAGCGCGAAGTATCTAGAAGCGTAGCAAAGTGTTATGGTGTGTCAGCAAGTGAAGGCTAAACATCACAGAATTGTTGGTCTATTTCAGCCGTTACTAATCCCAGAATGGAAATGGCAGCACATTACCATAGACTCCGTGACTGCTCTCCCTCGTAGCACGAAGGGTAACGACGTGATTTGGGTTATTGTGGATCGACTCACTAAGTCGGCTCACTTTATTCCATTTCGAGATGGCTAGTCAATCGAGACATTAGCAAGGAAGTACATGGAGGTGAGTATGAATCTAAAGTAAGATTTAAACCTTCAAGATGTGCCATATTTGATACCATAAACTCATGCAGGAGATCATAAGATTACATAGAGTACATGTTTACATAATCTCCGATCGTGATACAAGATTCCGATCACAGTTCTGGTAGAGTCTGCAAACTAGTCTGGGAACGAGTCTGAATTTCAACACGGTGTACCATCCACAAACAGTTGGACAGTCCTGTTGGATATAAGTGCCCGCAAGGAAATTATCGTAGTTGCGGAAATGCAATTACTGAATTTGAGGAGGGGCATTACCAAGAACAGTCTTACTCGAGATGATAGTGTGCTATCTGGTTTGTCTTTATCTGTCATGTGAATACGTGTTACTAGTTATCGCGTATTGCTAATACATGAGATAAAACCCATAGGATCTTTGCTTGACTACCAGAATTATGATAAGGATCATACTAGTGGGGCATGGTAGTTTATAAGCACATCCTTAAATGTCCCTAGTTATAGGAGCATGGAGACTGGGTATCGGTACTCCAGTTTAGACTAGTGTATATGTTTCATGACCCTGTACGGGGCGATGGCTAATCCTATAGGCATTGGTGTTTGACACTAATGGTTGTATACATGTGCTCATTGGATGAGTTACACTAGAAGGACTCGCCGAGAACTCCTAGATGGTATTATACCAATGTCAGATAGCAGTTCTCTGGTGACATGAGTATAAGGTAGTCTCTAGACCTGAATTCGCCACAATGTCTCATGTGTGTTCCCACTGTACTAAGATCACTACCCTACCACGGCTCTACTGAGTCGTGCAAATAAGTTTTAGTTGGGTATAGTCCCGAAGCACATGGAGGCAGTGAGCAGTCGAGGGAGTTCGTCACTCCCGATATTGGGAGTCGATATCGCACTGTACAGGACATGACTATAACCAGAAGTCCATGGCCACAGCAGTAGAGATAAATTGGTAAGTGTTACCAATTGTATCTCTTTGGTTATGAGTCCTCTATCAGCACGACTTATCAGGTTATTGGGGGTCTGACAGATACCATCCCTAGACCCGGTATGAGATGCTCTTTGACGAAGAGACCGGACTTACGGTGACACTTATAGACTTTGTTGGGTCCGGATGAGTTCGCTCGTCAACCTGCCTTAATCTTTCTCATACCTAGATAGCCGTTACGTACAGCTAGTGCCATTGACGAGCTTGTGGGTTAACCCGAAAGGGGGTTGAATCTGAAGGTGTTTCAGATTCAATCGGATATGATCCTGTATAACCTACTGCCAGCGTATTGACAGGTCTTTAGAGTCCCGCAACGAAAGTGCATGCCCAGGAAAAATGCGATGTGACGTACGTATAGGGATATGTACATGAGTTCGATAAAAAATGTATATTGGATATACGTGTTCAATCAGACGACTATTATACTAGCCAGTTTCAAAACCGGAATACCAAGTCAATTGTTGACTTGATAACCGTATTAATGATACGGTTTCTAGTATAGTGTATTTGATACACTCTCTCTCTACAGTATATGATACTGAGAAGATATTGATGGCATTTCGTGTATGTGATACATGATGTGTACGTGTATAGGATACATGTACTAATACTTATTTGAGATATATATATATATATATAAATCCCACCATTATAAATTATGTATAAATATATATATGTAAATGTAAATATCTTATATATATATATATATATATATATTAATGTGTGTGTGTGTATTATTTATTTTTATATGCTTAATTAAATGGTGGGGCCCACCCTCTCTTTTGTGTGTTGACACACTCATGAGAGAGTGTGAGAAGAGGTATGTGTCATGTATTTACATGACATGGGTGGAAAAGAATATATGGATGATAATTCATTTTTTCCAAGCCATCACAAAAAACCATCTTCTTCTTCCTCAACATGAGAAAGCTCAAGCTTTCTTGAAAATGGCAAGTGTTGCCATTGTGAGGGAGTGCAAAAAGTAGAGAGTACCCATCGCTCACATCGCCTTCCTTCAAGCCCAGCAAGCCTTTAGAGGAAGTTACTCCAACCGGTGACGGGGTTAGAGCTCAGGCAGCCCGCTTTAAACGTGGATCATCTACGGCAAGGCATTCGGCGTGCAGACGCGTTCGGGAGCTCACAAAGTTTAGACGGGCTCTTTCAGGATTAGCCGGACATGCTACAAAGGTTGTAGAACCTCTGAACTCTTCTTATTGCTCTTTACATTTAGCTAGAAACTAGTGCTTGGACGATTTTGGCGTACGGTCGATCGCGCTCCTACGGAATTTTCGTTTTCCGACCAGTCCCGCTTCTGCTGCACGCACGCACGGGGCACGCCCGTCCTTACAAGTCCGAGCGAACAATTCATATATTAGAAGATATGCTAAGATCCTGTATGTTAAACTTCGGAGGTTCGTGGGAAGATCACCTACACCTTGTGGAGTTTTCATACAACAACAGCTACCAGGAAAGCATTGGGATGGCACCATTCGCAGCACTCTACGGACGGAAGTGTCGCTCCCCACTGAGTTGGAATGACATGGGAGATCATGAAATCCTTGGACCATAGATGATCGTAGCAACTGTAGATGTAGTTCACACGATCAGGAAAAGGATGCGCATAGCCCAAGACCGACAGAAATATTGGGCAGATGCAAAGTGTCGACATCTGGAGTTTCAACCTGGAAAGTATGTATTCTTGAAGATCTCTCAAAACAGAGGAGTGATCCATTTTGATAAGAGGGGTAAATTAAGTCCAAGATATATAGGACCGTTTGACATATTCGAACGGGTTGGAAAAGTGGCATACCGCTTAGCACTACCACCCTCATTGGAAGGAGTGTACAACGCCTTCCATATATCCCAACTATGACTATATGTGAGCGACCCCAACCATACACTTAATCACTCCAAGCTCACGGTACAGACTGATCTAACCTACGAGCAACAACTAGTTGAGATCCTGGACCGAAAAGTGAAGACATTGCAGAACAAGGAGATAAACTTGGTCCAAGGGATGTCAAGAAAGGATTCGCCAGGAGAATCAACCTAGGAAAGAGAAGAAGATATACGCACACGATGTTCTTACCTTTTTGAAAATTAGTCTCTATGTAAATGTAAATTTTGAAGACGAAATTTTTATAAGGATGGTAGAATGTAACAACTCTGAAATCTCTGTACAGAATTATTTGTGTAAATGTATAGAAAAGGGTATTTCAGTCTGTATAGGAGTTATAAGTCATTTTGTTCAATAAAAGCATGAAACAACTTGCAGCTCACTGGTAAAGCCTTTACACTGTTGTGACGTATCCTGTGTGTTCGATTCCCATCAGTCCCAATTATTTTTAAAGATTTTAATTTTAATTTTTTAGAAGCTCAAGAGTTGCACATGCAATTCATGGAGAAACGAAAAGTTTTAGAAAAATCAAACAGGCGCAAAGAGGAGTAAAAACCAAACTAGACACGTGGCACGAATCTTGAGGCAAAACCCTAAGATCTGACCGCCTATTTCTCTAAAAGACCTACCGCCGACGGTTCGATTTGAGCCAAAAGCCTTCGTGCTTTGCATACTCTTCCCTTCAACTCTCCTGTACTGTTTGATTTTCCTACAATCAGAGACTCTTCAATTCTCTAATTAACACCATTAAATCCATTTTAATTCATTTTATTTCACACCCTCTCTCATTTTTACCCTATAAATACCATCCCATGCCCTAACTCTCCCCCATTCTGAAATTTCTATCAAATTTCTCCAAAATTTTCTAAGTACAAGCGGAGTCAAGTGAAGTTAGCAACAAAGCTCTCTTTCGTTGAAGATCGGAGTCAGTCCTGGAGCTACCGCGATGCCATAGAGCCCCCTCTCTCTTCCGTACTCTTTTCTTCACTTTATAAAGCCGTAAGTCCCTTCTCCTCTCCTTCTTTTCAACTAAAATCACATTCTTAAAATATATTGATAAAATGGAGTTAGAACTGATATTGCTTTCTTTTCAAGCCTTTTCACCCACTTGATAAGCAAAATAAATCACAACACTATAAAACTAATCTTAACCTAATTCACATCATTTAGTTTTTTAGCATAATGAAAATTTCCATATGAAATACTCATATAACGAACTTTTTCATTAAAATACCATGAACTTTAATATAACCTCTTTTTCAATAACTAGTTTACCTACCTTTAGGAAAACTTCACGGGGTAATGACCTACCCTACACGCACACTATGGCTTCATAGCACGAGGTTCTAAATATAGGGTTTATGTAAACAATAGGTTTTCATTAAAATACCACATTTTTTACAAAACGTGTTTCCTTTAAATCAATATTTTAAATCTTTGGTAAATACGCCTCTACAACCCTCGTTAGGGGACCCGCTAATAGATAGTGCAGATTATCACATATCCTTGGGACAGTAGACCGAGATGCAAAACTCCTCACGGAGTATTCGGTCTCAAAAGGAAATAAAATTACGGTTTTTAAGAAATAAGATTTTTCTAAATAAAAACTAAACTTTGGGAATTATATAAAGCTATGAATTCATATTTTCAACAAAGACATATTATGAAACTATATTTTTTTAAAAATGAAATATTAGAATTTTAATAAAATACCATCAAGTTTCCAAAAGAGCTAGTTTTCATAAAAATACCATAAACTTTTAAAAAACTAGATTTTATCACTAAAATACTATCTAAATTACAATACATGTTCATGAAAATACTAAATATTATAAATCACCCTCGAGATTTAATTTTAAAATATATTAAAGTATTTTTCATAAAACCCCCTCGAGATATGAAAACAATATTTTAAGAACTCTAAATTAATATAGGCTTAAGCGATTTCATTTCTCTTGAGCCTCGGGAAGCCGGAGAAAGTGAGTGTTTACCTATTTAGATTAAACAACTTAACGGAGTTTTCAATGGCAATTGTCTTGGAAAAAACCACAAATCCTGCCGTCCATGTGCAGCAGTTGCCGATTAGCCGAACCTAAGAATTTCAAGAACTAAATTCTTTTTAAGATTCTAACTTCAACCTGAATCCAAACTCAAACCAAAATCTAAAATCAAACACAAACTTGAATACTTGATCATGAACCTGAACACTCTAATACAAATATCAAACTCAAACTTGTATACTTGAATCGACTTGACCAAACCATGGTTATAACTTGACATGAACTTGATATGAATACCTGAACACATGATTACATCTTGAACATAAACCTTTACATTTTATATCCATGGATTCAGCCAAGACCTGTAATCTTAATCTAACAATACAATACGCGGGGATAAAGGGGTAGATTGGTACGGAACGTATATCGTGGCACGAGAGGTCACTTTAAAAGACACCTACATGAATTCATGTGCCATTGTCCCGTGGGTTATGATGGAGCCTTGTACAACATGTTACCATAGTCCACGGGGTAAGATGGACTCCTCTTGTATACATGAATACCTTCTTTATCAAACTACAAATAACCACGTTAGAATAACTATTTTATACCTGTGGATGATCATATACAATTTTACCGTTCACTGTTCTTTTAGTTTCTATTCACTTTATATACTATCTTCTCTTACATCTTTTGGAACTTATCGAGCACTAGTTCGTTGTCGACATTCCTCTCTGATTTCTTTCTTTGGAAAGTTCATCAGGAGGACCGGAATCTGAGGACATTGAGCCGAGTCAGGAGGACTTGGACCAGTTTGTTAATCAGCCAGACTACTGGCTTCTTACTACCTATACTTACTTCCATTGTATCATTATTTAGGTATTTGCATTATTATTGTACCTATTATTTCCAGACAGTTGTATGCAAAGTTGAATGTAAATAAATGTGCTGTTTTATTTTATTACTCTTGTCATTCTTGCTCATTGTTATATTGATCAATTACGCTTAACATATTTTTATAGTAAATACGTTGCGGGTTTACCACGTCACTATTTCTGTCTATTGGGAGGTGGGGCATAACACCTTTTATTTTCACAAGTTCAAAGTTTATACGTTGGAATATTAAATATGTATGGGTTATGTTGTTATCTAGTTGAATCATTGTATTTTTTTATAGTTATGTGATATATGTAAGTCCTACCTATTTTCTCCGTCTATTATTTTTTTTGATATATATATAAATATATATATATATATACACATATATATATACATATATATACATATACATATAAAGAAAAAAGAAACCTTTTGATAATGAACACAAACCCTAGTTGTATGTATTATCTAGCAAAAAGATATTTTTAATGAAAGTGATGGAAAACATAAATCTAAGTTACTATCATTAAAAAGGAATATTTTTATTAGAATCCTAGATCATCGAAATAATTCCAATATAGTATTTAAAATTCTTTCATATGTTTAAGTCTAAAACCCTAACTCGAGGGTATTTGTTCCAATGAAATTTTCTATAAATTGTGGTTGTTTAACGCCTTAGATAATGGGTGTTTTGTTATGTCATATTCCATTGTTGATGCAACTCATGTCATGGGTGCATCATTGTCTTGTTAATTACTTTTCGGTGCATCTCATGTAAAGGATGTACCCTATTGATTTTGTTTAATTGTTTAGAGATAGTTGTACATGTATATGTGTGTGTTACCACCTTATATTATGGGTGCGTTGATATTGCGGTTGCATTGTGGATGACTTTGTTCATAAGTGTGACTTATTGGTAAATGGTTTAGTCAAGTAGGATATTTATATATATTTGTATATATAAATAATTATATACATATATACATGCCCTATATTTCTATATAGAAAAAACTTAACCATAATTAAGTTTCGTACTGATTAAGCGACCACTCTTGTCACGACCCAGAATTTAGCTCGTGACCGGTACATAGATCACGCAACGTCTAAAGGCGTAACATAATTCAAGTAAGCCGAAATCTAGAAATCTAAACCTTTTTATGGAAAATAGTGGAAGTGCAGTTTTGAAATAAAGGTATAATGAAATCAAGTTTTTCTTTAAATGCATAAATAATAATATATGAAAATGCAAGTGAATTATATACTGGTTGAAAACATTTTTGTCATTAAAAATTTGGGCAGCACCTCCCTTATAATTTTTTATCCAAAACCCCATACAGTCAATATATATAGGCATCCCCAAGCGGGAGCTAGCACTTCGCCAATTGGCGGAAACACAACTACGCAATAAACATATATACGACTCCCAATAGCGAAAATCAGCACAGAAAGAATAAATGAATAAAGCAAGACATCAACAACACAAAAGAAGCGAATATACACCTATCGCTCTGAGTCTCGCAATCATACAAGTCTGTCTAGGTCTATCAATATACAAATTCTAGTTTCTGATTGATGGAGTTTATCTAGATACAATAGAAATAATAAGTACAAGAGTGGGCATGATCCAAAGTGTCCCACCTACCATAGCAAAACACCATGAAGTAAGCTGTGTGCCAGCGATACCGCTACTGATCTAAACGGTCGAAACTGCAAGAAACTGTGACACAACGGGGTGAGTTTCCAACTCATGAGTAGAAAACATCAGCAGATAGAAATCGAATAAACAACGATTCCTAGGTCATACTGTATCATGAATGTAATATTATGATATCTAGGGTAACCATATATACATAAATGTCAACAATAGAGTCAATGCCAACGGCATGTAGAAATAAACATCTTAAATCATATACATGTGGATATCATCCACGTGTGTCCATCAACTACACAACAATATCATGGAACCTGAGTGTCCAATATCGACACTCGAAACATCATGAAATCAAGTGCATGTATTCATGTGGATATCAACCAACGTGTTTCCATCAACGACACATCAACATCATGGAACCTGAGTATCCAACATCGACACTCAAAACATCATGAAACCCATGTCTAGCATCGATACGTAAATCCATTATCTCAGGCACCGCATTCTCTGGTCGGCCCTCAGGCGCCGCATCCTCTGATCGACCCTCATATCCATCTCACGACTTCGATCGGCATCCTTCGGATAACCGCCGGGTCTAAACTATCATCGGTAGGTGGTGCTCCCTCTGCCAGGCTCATCGTCATCCTCATAAATTTCTCGCCCCGGGTATCTTACCGGGCCCACCATGTACCCGCTGACGGTTCATCCAACTCCTCAAATCGGGTCTCGAAAACAAGCTCAGAACCGAGAAAATTCATGGTGGACGCCTCGAAATCACATCATGAGAAACCGCATTTTAAAAACAATTCATAATTTCCTTTGAAATATAACCGTGGTTCTCAAATCCAGAAATCTCATGAAAACAACATCTCAATGCATATAATCATAAAGTACGATGTATGTAAATATAGAACAGTAATATGAGCATATCAAGTATATCATGTAAGCATGTCAAGTGATAGTACTAAACAATGAATGTACTTTATGGTTATGAATAATACATGATATGGAAGTTATACTGTGCGAGTGGAATGGCAATTACCGATAATGAATGTGTGTGAGCCGGCAAATCGGTGTAAGTGTAACATGCGCGTCATCGGTAATTGTGTAGGTGTACTAGCAGATGATATCCTAAAACGGTAAATACCGGAAACATAGCTCATAAGTCACAAGGGATAAGCCAACATAAAAATGAACGATAATAAGGTATACAACTATACGTGAACCATACAGTCAGTTTAAAAGATACGAATCATAGTTTTGAAAGTGGGGGCTATGGTGTTTTTAAGGAAAAGACACCATTTGAAAATCTGTAGCGTCCCTTGAGGTTTCCATTTAAAAGTGCATACGATTCGTCAGTTTTGGAACTAAATATAGTTCAGGTGGTATCTTTACGTCGACGATCCTTCCTCATAACATCAGAAGTGGCAATTTCCTCAAATATCATCCTCAAATCACGAGCGCGGATCAATCATCCGATAATATCTTATCGCGTACGGTAATCCTTCGTACGAGGTCATCAAACAGAATAGGTATTCTATCATCCTATTCATCGACAAGGGTACGGATCTATGGTCTCGTACGTCATATCACTCTTTATTCTCATACACACACACACACACATCTCAAGTCACATCTGTATCAATCTCATATCATATCTTGGCAAAAGTATCTATATTTTCATATCTCCTCGCATCCGTATATCGACATATTAAGCCAAGTCATCTTATTTCATTATATTCTCTTTTCATCACATCAAATCATCTTGCATATACATCATATTCTCATATATCAAACCGAGTCATTCTTAGCTATCATACCATCTCACACTAAAACTTTTGATCATATCCGTGAATTCATACCTAAGTGTATCCAACTATTGTTAGGTCCACGTTAGCTCTCCCAGTACTTTCGGGGTTGCGGAAACGGTAAATCAAAATTTTTCTAAACTTTGTAACATGGACCGTAAAAGCCGGATCTTTGCTAAACTAAACTAGCATACTTGCTAAAGAGAGTTAGCTACTATGAAGATGGTTATACCTAAACTTGAACTCCTTCTCTTCTTGTTGTTGTTCTTCTTTCTTGTTCTTTGTAGTAGCTTGAATGGTTCTCTTCTCGTCGCCTTCTTCCGTCGAAGATGGATCCACCTCGAAGGTTCGACCTTTGGGCTCTTCCTCGATCTTTGAGTGAACTAGGGTTTCCGGCTTGCTAAACCTTGAACCCTAGAGAGAGTAGAGAGTGTTTAGGGGTTGTTTTCTTTTCAAGGTGAAGGATTCTCAACACATGAGAAGGAATCACCTTGAGCTTGAGGAAGAAGAAGATGAAGAGAGGAGAGAGAATGGATATGAAAGAATGAGCTCTCTTTTTCTTTTTGCAACCATATCAAAAAGAAAAAGAATTATCTAAAAGATAATAATTCAAAATGAGAATAGTTGATGGCAATTTGGAATGACCACTACCATGCTTCATTTAGTGAAAAGTAAGCATGAATCAAGGAGGACTTTTTAAAGCATGATGGTGGTCAACATTCAACCATGGTCAACAAGTCAACCATGGTCAACAAGTCAACAAAATCAACCATAACATGATTCTCATTTAATTACTATTATTAATAGATAATTCATAAATCCATTAGGGTTTGGAAAATGATAACTGTCAACTGTGCATACGCACCCGTTCCGAAACCCTAATGAAATACCTCATCCTCCGCCTCAAGCAACTGTGCATACACACCTGCATTCTCGTTCCGAGGAACAAGAATACCAAGATATAAAAGCAACCCCAAATATATATACCAGTATCTGGCTCAAACCAGAGCCTGCCAGTATAATCCGTCCGGACTCCAAACGTGCACAAGTGCGCGGATGAGAACGAACCCTGTCGCAAAACCATGCGACCTCTACTCTGTTTTGCCCAGAGGCGAATACCCTCTGTGTGGGACTCTAAAGACTCGACACTACGCTGGCAGTGGGTTTAACCACAGACCGCAAGCGGCACTAGCTGTGCATAACGGTCCCCAGGTAGATGTCGACAAGAAGGCTGACGAGGTGAAACCCCATCTGAACTCCTACTGAGTCTGAATGTGACATTCTCCGTACAGTCCGGTCTGTTCGTCTGATACATCGCATGGCGGGCCTAGGGGGGCGGTAAACGTCAGTCCCCTAATAGCGGTACAAGTCGTGTCGGAGTGAAGCCCAATACACCCTGAGATAACACTGGAACCTACCAGTACATCTCGCTTGCCCTGGCCAGGGACTACTTGTGTAATGGCTCTCCTAGACACAGCGCGATGTCAACCCCCAATACCGGGAGAGACGAATCCTGTCTAACCGTCACTGCCTCCAAGTGCTTCGGGACTGCTCCCAACTACTACCTGTTTGCACGACTCAGTAGAGCCGTGGTAGGGTAGTAATCAAAGAACAGTGGGAACACACTCGAGGCGAAGTGACAGTGTCAAGTCAGCGGACTAAGCTGTACTCATGTCACCTGGGAACTGATAACTGACGATAGGTATAATACCAACCATCAGTTCCCGACGAGTCCTGTCCAGTGTACTCGTAACCCAACGAGCACCCGCATACTATCTCAAGTACGACGTACTGACGGCTGTGGGACAGACCGTCTCCCGTGCTGGGATGAGAAGCGCATACGCTAGTCTACTCCGGAGTATCGATGCCCTATCTCGGTACTCCCACGACTAGGGACGTGTATAAGGATGTGCTTGTAGATTACCCAGCCCCCACGAGTGTGATCGCCATCACAACGCCGGTAATCAAGCAAAGATCCTAAGGGCTCTACTAATGCGTATAGGTGATATAATAAATAAACACACATGTACACATTAAAGCAGAGGCAAACCAAGTAGCATACTACTATATTGAGCAAGATTGTCTGTACAACTGTGAATATCCCAAGCTTCCATCAAGTAATATACATACTAGTATGATACAGTAATGGCCTCTAGGGCATATACACTAACAATCTCCCACTTGCACTAAGGCCATGTACTGGCGTATCGAAGACCTATCATCTCGATCAGCCGCTCGAACTGAGTCTGGGGTAAAGCCTTCGTGAATGGGTCCGCAGTGTTGTCCTTTGTGTCCACTCTCCGCACCTCGATCTCCTGTCGATCAATGATCTCCCTGATCAGGTGATACCGCCTTAAGATGTGCCTGGATTTCTGATGGGACCTTGGTTCCTTCGCTAAAGCTATAGCCCCATTGTTATCGCAATACAAAGGTATTGGGTCAACAATGGACGGAACCACCTGAAGTTCACTAATGAACTTCTTAATCCAGACCGCCTCTTTTGCGGCATCGCTTGCAGCAATGTATTCAGCCTCCATCATCGAGTCTGCGACGGTATCCTGCTTGGAACTCCTCCAACATACCGCCCCTCTGTTGAGGGTAAACACAAAACCCGAGACAGACTTGCTGTCATCTTTGTCACTCTGGAAGCTTGAATCGGTAAAGGACTCGACCCTGAGGTCTCCATTACCGTAAACCAGGAACATCTCCTTAGTCCTCCTCAGGTACTTGAGAATGTTCTTCACTGCTATCCAGTGGTCCTCCCCTGGGTCTGACTGATACCGGCTTACCGTGCTCAACGCGTAAGCTACATCTGGTCTTGTACATAGCATCGCATACATTATAGATCCTACCGCCGAAGCGTAGGGTATAGTGCTCATGCGAACCCTCTCCTCGTCAGTCTTAGGAGACATCTTCTTGGAGAGAGTAATTCCGTGCAATGCGGGTATGTTACCACGCTTGGAATCCTCCATACTAAATCTCTTTAGTACGGTCTCTATGTACCTGGACTGCGAAAGTCCCAATAGTCTCTTGGATCTATCTCTATAGATCTTGATCCCCAGAATGTACGAGGCATCACCCAGGTCCTTCATGGAGAACCTTTGTGACAAAAATAGCTTGACCGATTGTAGCATAGGAATATCATTTCCTATCAAAAGAATGTCGTCCACGTACAAGACTAGGAATACGACAGTTCGTCCTACAATCTTCTTATACACACAGGGTTCATCTTCGTTCTTGATGAAATCAAATTCCTTGATTGCCTCATCAAAACAGATGTTCCAGCTCCGCGATGCCTGCTTTAATCCATAAATGGATTTAAGCAACTTGCACACATTTCCGCTGCTCCCACTGTCTACGAAACCTTCTGGTTGATCCATGTAAACGCACTCTTCCAAACAACCGTTTAGGAAAGCCGTCTTAACATCCATCTGCCAGATTTCATAGTCATGGAAGGCAGCAATGGCAAGTAGGATCCGAATGGATTTGAGCATAGCCACCGGAGAAAAAGTCTCGTCATAGTCCAAACCAGGTTTTTGACGAAAACCTTTTGCAACGAGTCTAGCTTTATAGGTTTCCACCTGCCCATCTACACCAAATTTCCTTTTGTAGATCCATTTGCATCCAACGGGTTTTACCCCAGGTGGAGCAATATCCATGGTCCACACTTTATTGGCGTACATGGACTCCATTTCAGATTGCATTGCTTCCTGCCACTTATCAGAGTCCTTACTGATAATGGCCTGCCTGAAACTGGTAGGGTCATCTTCTTCCAAGATGCAATCCTCTCGATCCCCGTCTATGAGAAAACCGTAGTATCTCTCGGGCGGATGAGAAATCCTACCAGATCTGCGGAGTGGCTGAGGTTCGTTTGGGGTTATTGAATCTAGCGGTTCCTCCAAATTTTCTGTTAAAGCTTGTGTTTCTGGAATTTCATCCAGTTCTACCGTGCTGCCACTAATGTTTTTAACAAGAAATTCTTTTTCTAAAAATGTGGCATTTCTTGAAACAATTATCTTCTGTTCCTCTGCATGGTAGAATAGATACCCACTTGAATCTTTTGGGTATCCCACAAACTTACACAAAACCGCCCGTGCCTCAAGTTTGTCTGGGTTCTGCTTTTTGACATAAGCTGGGCAACCCCAAATCTTAATACGTTTAAGATACAAACTTTTACCACTCCATATTTCATACGGAGTCTTGGGCACGGATTTGGATGGAACTTGATTCAATAGATGTGCTGCAGTTTGAAGTGCATATCCCCAGAATGAAAGAGGTAACTCAGCACTACTCATCATGGAGCGAACCATATCCAGTAGGGTACGATTCCTCCGCTCCGATACACCGTTGTGCTGTGGTGTATAAGGAGGAATAAGCTAAGAGAGAATACCATTCTCTTTTAAGTAATCTAGGAATTCCGTGCTTAAGTACTCCCCTCCCCTGTCAGACCGGAGGATCTTGATACTTTTGCCTGTCTGGTTCTCTACTTCCTTTCTGAATTCCTTGAATTTCTCAAAAGCTTCAGATTTGTGTTTTATCAGATACACATATCCGAACCTAGAGAGATCGTCAGTGAATGTGATGAAGTACGAGAACCCACCCCTTGCATGTATAGACATCGGACCACATACATCACTATGTACGAGTCCCAAGAGCTCTGCTGCTCTTTCTCCATGTCCGGTGAACGGAGATTTGGTCATCTTCCCTTTGAGACAAGACTGACAAGTTTCATAAGATGAAAACTCGAACGCATCCAAGAGTCCATCTCTATGCAACTTACTCAGTCTTTTCTCTCCGACATGACCAAGTCTACAATGCCACAAGTAGGATTCATTCGTATCTGAATTCTTCCTCTTGCGTGTGTTTTGTATATTGAGAACTGTATTCTGATTTAGAACGTAGATACCATTAAACAGTGTACCCTCTGCAACCAGTACCTCATCAAGGTAAATGTTCATGATATTCTTTTCAAGAACAAACTTATATCTATCTTTATCGAGTAAAGAAACTGATATGATGTTGCAAACCATGGAGGGTACATAGTAGCAATCGTTCAAAATCATAGTCTTGCCATTTGGCAATACTAGGTGATATTCACCGACGGCTGCCGCATTAACTTGTGCCCCGTTCGCTACTCTGAGCGACATATCACCCGGTGCAACTTTCCTACTTTTTCTCAGTCCTTGCAATAAATTGCAGATATGAGATCCTGATCCGGTATCAAGTACCCAGGAGGTAGGGCTGACCGTAAAACAGTTCTCAATTACAAGAACACCTGAAGTAGATGCAAAACCATGCTTCTTCTTCGACTGGGTATCCTGGAAATCCATACAATCCCCTTTCCCATTCTCATACTCATGACTGTTGTCACAAGTTAGAGCTGAACCAACTTTCCCCAGTCCCAAATAAGAATTCGGATCGGTCAAGCGATACATTTTATTATCTTGATTAGGGCGTGAAAAGGTTGCTGCCTGGAGAGAGAGAAAAGAAACACTCAGCGTATGCTCGTGCAAGATTAGATTGGTTTATTAATTTATCTAACCAGGGTGTCTCCCACTGTTTCCTGAAATCCTTCTTAAAACCTTTTAAAAGAAGAACTAGCCGGGTTTTAATTCACGTCACAATACTTGCTTAACCTTTCAGCCAGGCTAGTGTCGGTACTTCGAGGGAGGTTTTCCAACGCTTTCGCGAAGTTCCTTAATTAAAGAACCTCTTTTCCCTGGGGGCGTAACCCCGCTAACACCTTTCTAGACACCTACTAGGTTTATAGCATTGATCGTTAAGTGAAATAATCTCCCGAGAGTAAACCAACTCATCAGTGGGATCGGGATCCAACTGTCATTGTGTGATAACCTAGATGGAATCCACTCTAGTCACCACACTCCAGAAGTTATGCTAAATCTGCAAGTTTCAGTTCTTTTGAAACTCCCGATGTGGTTTTTGCCCCTAGGACTCAAGTGATCTTGACACAGTCAACAAATCAAAAAGTCCTAGTCAAGTTCATCCCGTCGTTGTCTTGATTGCATTAAACCCACCTGCATAACCCTTGACACAGTCAATAAGGTTACACAAATGTCCTAACCAATCACATTGTATCCAGCAAATAAGCAACACTTAGCTACCGTTCACTGCGCCTTGACACAGTCAACAAACGCAGCACGAATACTAAATATAACTTATAAGAAACGACGGAGGGCTACGGCTGGGTTTTTGGCGAAAAACCCGTTAACGTAATGAACTTGATGTCATTGAAGGAACGTGATACACCTTTTGAAAATATAGTGGCGAAAAACTTTTTGCTAAAGAGGTCACTCCCTGTGAAGGGATCTCGGCTCTTTCCTCGTCGAATGAGGTGCAGGATATTACAAAATGAATACCTCGATGCAAAGCAAGAATAATCAACTATAGTGAAGTTATTACCCTGACGCAAACTTTTGTCCAAGGGGTCACTCCCGGTGAAGGGATCTCGGCCCTTGCCTCGTCGACTGAGGTGCTGGGTATTCATAACCGAATACCGCGATGCAAAACAAAAATGAACGTCCTTGCAATAACAGCTTTTTGAAAAACTTGTTCCAACAACGTCTTTTAGGTTTATTTTTCTTGCATTAGTTCTTTTAATGCGTGATATTCTTGCATTAGTTCTTTTAATGCGTCCCATCATTTAATCCTACCATTGCAGAAAACAACCAAAATATGACGTACGCTTATGCCATTCGCATTCGCCACGGGGTCCCGTCATCACTCGTTAGGTTACTTAACTAACGACAGAGCGGGGGCTGGGCTAGCGCGGCTGTAAAACATAAGCAACGCCTAAATAGTAAAGCAATGATAGACATTACAGATCACAGATGAATACATTGGATATACTAGCAATCCGCAACCCTTTCGAGCCTGGAACGAAAAGCGGATAACACGGTCGCGGTGAATAGCCAAATACCCCACCCAAGACCCCTACGGGTGCGGCAAACTACCCGCCAAGTACTCGGTAGTTTGTGCACCCCCTCCATGGGTCTATCCTAGGAGCAAAAACAGTAAAAAGAATTATACAATGACGGCTACAACCCCGACCCGGTTGTGCGGCCAAACAAATAATATTATTACATCAATTTACATTTACAATGAATGAAAGAAAAACAAAAGCTCATCTCACATCCACCCCGGCTATTCACCCGCGACAGTCCAACACATTCATATACACATTCCAATATCAAACACAGATCATGTATAACCCCGACTAATCGTCTTATAGCGATTAGCCGACGTTCAATACATGCAAACATCACAGATATAACCAACATAGCCAAAGTGTAGCGAAGTTCGAAAAAAATACGGAATTATAGGACCCCAAAAGTGAATTTCTATTCTGGAAAA
This sequence comes from Agapanthus africanus, assembly GCA_030015575.1. Lineage (NCBI taxonomy): Eukaryota > Viridiplantae > Streptophyta > Magnoliopsida > Asparagales > Amaryllidaceae > Agapanthus > Agapanthus africanus. The sequence goes on along the minus strand of JASDDO010000022.1, from coordinate 869,845,464 downwards.
TCTGGGCACATATAATATATCTGAAAAATCCTAAAACCATGTCAGAAACACACTGCACCAAAATCGATGCAGTAACTCACCAACTTGGCCGTGGTTCCGCGGCAAGAGCTTGCTCTTGCCGCGGAAGCGCGGCTCTTTGGTTGAGTTGCTGCATCGTTTTTGGTGGTTTTCTTATAAAAAGCCTGAGATGATTTTTGGAATATAACAAATTTTGTTTTGACTAGAAAAAGTTTTAACAGAAACTCAGATTTTTTTACAACTTGGTTTTTTCGATTTTTCCGTTTCGAACTTCGATACACTTTACTACCAAGCTAGTTTATGTTTAGTTAGGCTCTGATACCACTGTTAGGTCCACGTTAGCTCTCCCGGTACTTTCGGGGTTGCGGAAACGGTAAATCAAAATTTTTCTAAACTTTGTAACATGGACCGTAAAAGCCGGATCTTTGCTAAACTAAACTAGCATACTTGCTAAAGAGAGTTAGCTACTATGAAGATGGTTATACCTAAACTTGAACTCCTTCTCTTCTTGTTGTTGTTCTTCTTTCTTGTTCTTTGTAGTAGCTTGAATGGTTCTCTTCTCGTCGCCTTCTTCCGTCGAAGATGGATCCACCTCGAAGGTTCGACCTTTGGGCTCTTCCTCGATCTTTGAGTGAACTAGGGTTTCCGGCTTGCTAAACCTTGAACCCTAGAGAGAGTAGAGAGTGTTTAGGGGTTGTTTTCTTTTCAAGGTGAAGGATTCTCAACACATGAGAAGGAATCACCTTGAGCTTGAGGAAGAAGAAGATGAAGAGAGGAGAGAGAATGGATATGAAAGAATGAGCTCTCTTTTTCTTTTTGCAACCATATCAAAAAGAAAAAGAATTATCTAAAAGATAATAATTCAAAATGAGAATAGTTGATGGCAATTTGGAATGACCACTACCATGCTTCATTTAGTGAAAAGTAAGCATGAATCAAGGAGGACTTTTTAAAGCATGATGGTGGTCAACATTCAACCATGGTCAACAAGTCAACCATGGTCAACAAGTCAACAAAATCAACCATAACATGATTCTCATTTAATTACTATTATTAATAGATAATTCATAAATCCATTAGGGTTTGGAAAATGATAACTGTCAACTGTGCATACGCACCCGTTCCGAAACCCTAATGAAATACCTCATCCTCCGCCTCAAGCAACTGTGCATACACACCTGCATTCTCGTTCCGAGGAACAAGAATACCAAGATATAAAAGCAACCCCAAATATATATACCAGTATCTGGCTCAAACCAGAGCCTGCCAGTATAATCCGTCCGGACTCCAAACGTGCACAAGTGCGCGGATGAGAACGAACCCTGTCGCAAAACCATGCGACCTCTACTCTGTTTTGCCCAGAGGCGAATACCCTCTGTGTGGGACTCTAAAGACTCGACACTACGCTGGCAGTGGGTTTAACCACAGACCGCAAGCGGCACTAGCTGTGCATAACGGTCCCCAGGTAGATGTCGACAAGAAGGCTGACGAGGTGAAACCCCATCTGAACTCCTACTGAGTCTGAATGTGACATTCTCCGTACAGTCCGGTCTGTTCGTCTGATACATCGCATGGCGGGCCTAGGGGGGCGGTAAACGTCAGTCCCCTAATAGCGGTACAAGTTGTGTCGGAGTGAAGCCCAATACACCCTGAGATAACACTGGAACCTACCAGTACATCTCGCTTGCCCTGGCCAGGGACTACTTGTGTAATGGCTCTCCTAGACACAGCGCGATGTCAACCCCCAATACCGGGAGAGACGAATCCTGTCTAACCGTCACTGCCTCCAAGTGCTTCGGGACTGCTCCCAACTACTACCTGTTTGCACGACTCAGTAGAGCCGTGGTAGGGTAGTAATCAAAGAACAGTGGGAACACACTCGAGGCGAAGTGACAGTGTCAAGTCAGCGGACTAAGCTGTACTCATGTCACCTGGGAACTGATAACTGACGATAGGTATAATACCAACCATCAGTTCCCGACGAGTCCTGTCCAGTGTACTCGTAACCCAACGAGCACCCGCATACTATCTCAAGTACGACGTACTGACGGCTGTGGGACAGACCGTCTCCCGTGCTGGGATGAGAAGCGCATACGCTAGTCTACTCCGGAGTATCGATGCCCTATCTCGGTACTCCCACAACTAGGGACGTGTATAAGGATGTGCTTGTAGATTACCCAGCCCCCACGAGTGTGATCGCCATCACAACGCCGGTAATCAAGCAAAGATCCTAAGGGCTCTACTAATGCGTATAGGTGATATAATAAATAAACACACATGTACACATTAAAGCAGAGGCAAACCAAGTAGCATACTACTATATTGAGCAAGATTGTCTGTACAACTGTGAATATCCCAAGCTTCCATCAAGTAATATACATACTAGTATGATACAGTAATGGCCTCTAGGGCATATACACTAACAACTATAACTTAAATGACGATTTTTCCATATCAAAGGTTGCAGGGGTGCTATACGTCATCCACCCGACTTCTCCTATAGATATAAATCTACTCACCTGCAAAATCCTCGCTTAGTCGAAGTCGATGTGCTTCTTAATCTCCTTCGTCGTCTCGGAAGTCCACGCGAAGGTACCTACATATCAACACACGTCGTAACGTTATTAAAACCAAGTCCGAAAACCGATGCGGCACACGAAGTGCTCAAAGGTTAGAACCTATAGTTTACGCATGAAAAACAACCAAATAACCCTCGTCGTTGACGTATAAACGTCCAACGACCAAATCACATCAAGAAATTCATAAATCTAAGTTTCAAATATCGGAAGACATTGTCAAAACCAACTCAAACAGCTCTCATATTTTTGCACAAATAAATAGGGACAAAACTAACAATACAGAGGCTAAGTTATATGGAGTGTAAGCTACAGGCAAAACCACAACATCAAAGCCCAAAAATTGGCCGGTGATAGGAGCTACAGTACCCGGCGACACCGGTTGGGCTAAGGATTGCCTCATTTGGCAACTCAAGAAAATTCTTGGGTTGCCCAAAGTGTTCAAAATATCCACTTGATTGATCCATCATACTTGTAGTGAGCTTGGGATCATTTTTTGTGAAGGAAGTATGGTGTTTTGAGATGGTTTTGAAGGTGGTAGAGGGTGGTAGTGGAGGTGGAGGAATGAGGAAGGAGGTGGAGGAAAAGATGGAGAAGAAAATGAATGAGGTATTGTAATGAGGAAAGGTGCCATGGTGATGAGAAGAACCCCCCCCCCCTCTCTTTCTCATGCCCATACCCCTATGCATCCCAAGTCATCTCTCTTTCTTTTATTTTTCCTTTTCCTTTAAATTTTAAAACAAAAATCAAAACCATAAAGTAGCAAATGAAGTATGGTTCAAAATAAGGTGAGAAAGTTTTACAACATGTTGTGTTGCATGTCACATACACATAAACAAGATTAATACATAATTAGTGAGATATAAATCAAGTTTAGTATTAAAATTGTATACTAACAATTATATAATAATTTATAAAATGTCTAAATCACACAAATTCTTTCAAAATCAATAATCATATTAATTTTCCCAATATTTTCCCAAACCATACGTATGTAATTATACCATATCATTAAAACTAATTCTTATATTTTAATAATATTCAAGACATTTATTGTTTTAATTATTTAGATTCCAAAAATAATATTTTATTTTTTTGAAATGTTACAATCTTCCCCCCTTAAATAAATTCGGTCCCCGAATTTAAATTTAAACCCCCAAATACTAAAACATTTCAATAATCAGTTTAAATCAACGGGGCTCCGAAATCACGGAATACACAAAAATACCATAGCGCATCGAGTGCGCATGAAAACGAATGTGAAACTCAAAATCAAACTCCGTCAAGCATCATGCAATCGCTGGAGTTATAAAGGAGATGCAATTCTCGAAATCCACTACCAAAATCCAAATATACTATAGTTAAAATCATAATACGTATATAGCACGCATCCTTGTAAAACCATTTAAAAGCTAAATAAAACACATGTAAAATATTTTCCGAATCGTCGACACAAATGGCGGATGATCAGTCGAAAATATTGTATATTTTAGCCGGTAATTTCCTTAACATTTGCATACATTTAGAAGTGTTCGGCATTCATATTCTACATATTAGCAAATCTATCACAAAATATGAGATTGCATGTATTAGACTTTTAAACCGACACTTTAAGGGAAATTAACCGCATTTCATGGCATCGCATCATTTCTTTATTTGCGCAACACTTGTCTTGAGTCTATGCAGGAAAATACGGAAGAAAAACCAAAGAGCTGATCAACATTACACCAACTCCATACTTTCAGATCTGGTAGCATTTAAGAAGGAATTATGCAATTATATATATCACAAGAAGGCCCATGAGACATCCAAAGCCTGTACCAGAAAGCCCAAGATCCAACTTCCACAAGTAGCCGCGCAAGCGCGGCGGGAACAGGCTTTAGCCGCGGATCCGCCGCGATTCTGCCACGTCAGCATGAAATTTTTACAGCATAATTCTCAGCTCTGGTCCCACATCTCATTGTGATATGTCAAATTCTATAATTCTCCAGAAGCTACTGCCAGATCAGCAAAGAAGATTAAGAAGGCTAATCCTAATTAAGCTCCTAAACTAATCCTCTTCTAGAAGCCCCCTCCTAACTAATCACCTCTAGAAGCTTCTCCCCTAACTAACTTTTGGAGGGAAATTCAAATTTCATCCAACAAACTTTTGGAGGGAAACCTAGAATTTGAAATCCTAGATCTAGGGTTAGTTATCTATAAATAGGAACCTAGATCTAGGGTTAAAGGCTAATCAATAATCATTGGTTCATTCTACATCATCTTCTTCCACAAGCTTCGTGACAAAGCTTGTGCGAAACCCTAACCCTAATTCCACTCTAAATCCAAGATCTTGAGTACCAAATCAAGCGAGAAGCCTTCAACCTTTTAGGAGCCGAGCCGATCTTCAATCGGGCAAGTGATCCAAGCCGATCCGCGATCCACGGAGACGAGCGAAGCCAAGTCGACGATCGAGTTCCTCCTCTTGTAGTTCTTGAGCGATGTAATAAAATTGTCGATATAAATAAAAGGTGAAATTCTTGAATCTTGCTTTCTTTTAATTCTTGCATCATGATTAGATCTCAATTTGTAATTATTGTTCTTGTTGTGATGTTTGAGTGAAACTCCGCTCGTTAAGGAGTCGAGACGATTATAGAATGATGATGTAACAAATCTTAATACTATTTTTAAGTCCTACGAGTTTTGTAAACCCTAGCAAGTTCAAGAATCGATAACCTAGTTTCGTTGCGATACTTTCTTGATTGTGATCGCTCGAAATTAGGGATCTACGATCGTTTCTTGAGTTTACTAGAGGCTAGAATATGAATGATATCAATGAAAGAACAAGAGATAAGATGAAACCCTAGTTTCACAAGAAATCTCTAATTCTCATCGATCATCATCGATCTAGTATCAATTCATCGAAGGATAAGAACACGTAATTGTAAGATTACATCACGTCTATAGATCCGATCGATTCCTACGAGCCTCATTTCGATTCTTGAGATTTGGTTTGGAAAAATTATCAAACGATCAATTCTTGATTCTATCTTTTAATGCTTTCTTAGATCTAGGTTTTTCTCTTTCTTGAACTTTAAATACAAATCTTGAATTGTTTGTTTTCTTTTCATTAAAGTTTCAACTCATCTAATTCGAAAGACGAACGATTACACTTTCCCTGTGGACGATCCGCACTCACTTACAATCTACAATCCGACACCGTAGTTGATTGCGGTCAATTAATTTTTGGTTGTGATTTCTATTCTATTTTCATACTACACATCAAGAATTCTTTTCAATCAAATGGCGCTGTTGCCGGGGACCGTTTGATTCGATACTTTTACATCCAATCAAGAAATTTATAACAATCAAATGGCGCCGTTGCCGGGGATAGTGCGCTAATAGTTCGTATTTGGAAATTTGAGTTGAAAATTTTATTTCATCATAATTTTTTGATCTAAACTCGTGCAAACACTAATACGTGTTGTTGTGATTTGATTGCGAGGAAATCTGGAATCATTGGAGCTGTGAAAAAAAATTTCTGAAACATCCAGAGAGCAGTGTAGGTGAGCAGGAGCTTGTGCACAAATTTCTGTGCACTGATCCCAAAATAACACCGCCCATCCGCGGCATATAGCCCTTATACGCGGCGGAAGCGCCGCAATATTAGCTCCTCTCTGCATCAATTTTTCTCTGTAAGCTTCTATCTTTCTTATCTTCTCCTCTGTCTGCTCCAATAACAATTTTGTGCAGGTTTTCTTTGCAAATAAATCGCAGCGCCGCAAAGCAATAAAAATTTTGTGCGTGTTTTTGATTCTTGTGGTTGTTGCATATTAATACGGAATTTAAGGGGCACGACCAAATCCAAATTAGGTGGGGATTTCATTACCCTTCCTAGGCCCCGAAAATCGCAAAACTTGCATCCGCATTTACCCTAATTAATTAAAAGAAATCTAGAGCTCTGACCTAGGTGACCCATAGATTTTAGGGTTTTGTGTGTTGCATTTGTTTTGTTGCATCATTTTTTCAAAAATCCGTATCAATTTTCAAAACAAACACCAATCACATTCATTCTTTTCCCTAATTATAAATTCACGCTGCCACTTGTACTAACCCTTTTTAGTACAAGATAGGCTGGACAACGGGATTCTAGTGCCCGTTAAGTCCGCGTTTCCCTCATCGACCCAAAGTCGGTATTTCTACATTTACCTTTTCTTTTACCCACCACCACACCCACATCGATGGATCCACCTCCATCGAACTTCTTTTCCACTACCCTGCCGCCGTCCGTTGGTGCGCAGAATCCACCTCGCATCTCTCTCCAAGAGAGATGTTATCCTACACGAGGCCCACTTTCCACTTGTCTTTCCACACCACCAGCCAACGGGGAAAATTTTCAAATAAAACCCCAATACATCAGCCTTCTACCAAAATTTCACGGTCTCGAGTCTGAAGACGCATACGTGTTTATCACGAAATTTGAAAATGTATGCGCAATGATGGGTACTTCACAGCTTTCTGTGGATGCTTTCCGTCTACGTCTTCTCCCATTTACTTTGTGCGATTTAGCCGAGAAGTGGCTATATAACACTACCGCACATTCCATCTCAAATTGGGACGAATTCGTCAAAGCATTCCTTAAGAAATTCTACCCACACCAAAAGACAGCTCGAGTCCGTAGCGAAATCTATCAATTCACCCAGCTTCCAAATGAAACATTTTCAAAATGTCTTGACCGCTTCAAGGATCTGTTAATCCAATGTCCACATCACGGCATCCCGAGATGGGATCTTTGCCGAATCATTTATGAGGGCATTACTCCTTACACAAGACAGACCCTTGAATCCATGTGTCAAGGCAACTTTATGACTAAAGATTATGGGGAAGCCTGGAATTTTCTAGAAGATTTCGCTGAAAAATCTTTACAGTGGGAGGGTGTGAGTCAATCGTCTAGGGATGGCAATGACATTTCCATAGAAGTTAGAGCTGACATTGCAGCTATCAAAAAGAAACTCGAGACTATGGAAAACAAATTTTTAGCCGCCCTAAGTCAAATATCACTCTCCAAAACTGTATGTGGATGCTGTTCTGATCCGTCTCACTTGACGGAAGAATGTCCGTTTCAAGGTCCTGAGTATACCAATGCCGCATTTCAAAGACCTAGAAACGATCCATCTTCCTCCACATATGATCAGGGTTGGAGGAATAACCCTAACTTTGCTTGGAACCAATCACAATTTCAAAACACGGTTCCAAACCAAAACAATTTCCAAGGGGCCCCTCCACCACAACAGCAACCACAATTGAGTCAGCACCCCTTTCAAGCACAAAATTTTCAAAATCCGGTCAACACTTTTGCACCATCTAGTCCTTTGCAGTTGACCGGGACTGATGAATCCTATTCATTTGCACAATGCATGAATTTGGTCTTAACAAATATCATGCAAGTTTCGGCTGAAATGAAGTCTTCTGTCGATTATATAAAGAAAAACTCTGCGTCCCAAAGCGAGAGTATTAAATCGATGGAAGCACAAATTGCACAACTAAAAGCCGAAATGAGTGCACGAGAGAAAGGGAAACTTCCAGCTCAACCTTTACCTAATCCTGGCTATTCACATAATGTGGATGCAATCACGTTGAGATCTGGAAGAGTACTTGACACTCACCTTGGGGAAGAGTTTGATGATACTGATAAATCAATCAATAACACCCCGGCTGAGATCTTTCCACACACACACACTTCTGACCCTACTTCTTCTACCCTACCACCTTCTTCCGAGCCTATTCTCCATTTCCCAAAAGGCTCGCCACTACAGCCCACCTCTTTTACCCCTCCACGGACGATCCCCACTTCTATTCTGGGATCGGTTCCACAAACACTTCCTTCTCCTATGATGGACCCAGCGCTTATTGCTAAAGTACCTTATCCTAATCGGTTAAGGGCTAACACACCTAGTCCACATATGGAGAAGATCATGAACATTTTTAAGCAAGTAAACACCAACATCCCTCTCCTAGATGCCATCCAACAAGTTCCGTCTTATGCGAAAACTCTTAAGAACTTGTGCACTAGGAAGAGGAAGAAGTCAGTGCCCAAGAAGATTTTTATGGAAAAAACAATAGACACGGCTTTCCCCCAGCAATTACCGAGGAAACGTAAGGATCCAGGATATCCTACTATTTCCGTTTCTATTGGGGAAAAACACATTAACCGTGCTCTACTAGACCTTGGCGCTAGTGTTAACTTGCTTCCATATTCTGTTTATGAGCAATTAGGTATCGGAGAGTTGAAGCCTACTAATTGCACTCTCCAGATGGCTGACCGATCAATCACCAAACCTAGGGGTGAACTGGAGGATGTGTTAATAAAAATCGGAGAATTTATATTCCCGGTAGATTTTATTGTAATTGATACACAGCCTGTAGCGAACCCACGGAATCAAATTCCGGTGATTTTAGGTCGCCCCTTTTTGGCCACTTCCAATGCTATTATCAACTGTCGTAACGGTTCTATGACCCTATCTTTCGGGAATAGGTCAATAGAGCTGAACATTTACAAGTTGGGAAGTGTACCCTCCGAACCTATTGCTCAGGTATGTTCTGTCGACTTAATGGATGTCGACAGCAGCGAATTTGATGATCCTCCTGATATAGATCTTGACTCTTTTTATACGTTGTTGTTTGACCCAACTATGTATCATGCACATACGGACTCTTCCACCGAGATGTCCGGGTCAACAAATAACACTGATTATGAACTGCTTTTAGAGTCTGAAGATCACCCCGCACTTTGTGATAACATTATTCACCGGGGTATTGATGGAACTTTTGAGGAAATCTTCGCTGATGAACTCGCATTTTTAAATGACACGGGTGTTGAGATGAATCATGTCCCTCTCACTGAAATTGAACCTCCACCCCTTTTTCTGAACTGTAAAAAGAATGCGAGTAATCCATCACATTCACTGCATCGTCTCTCCGATACGAGACGCACACACATTCTCTTCCACCACTTAACCTTTCCCCACTTCTTCTTCCACCAACCAGAGCACTGCATTGATAAAATTTTTGAATGGTTGGTGTTAACATTCGGTCTTTGCAAAGGTTGGCATCGACCAATGATTTTTGACTCCCTCATATGATTTTCAAAGATTAACATTGCTTAAGTTTGGGGGGGAATAATCGGGCTCCTAAAAAGAAAAGTTTTATAAAATTTTGAGCCAAAAATAAGTTTGAGGGAGGATCTTCACTTAAATATTTTGCCCCCAATAATAAATTCCTCCCAGACTTACAGGTTTTTCGAGATTTAACGGAAGGCAACAGTGAGGACACTGTTGAAAACAAGTTTGGGGGAGGTATGTGCTTATTTTCGCATCATTTGCATATCATTTGCATAAGCACAAAACATTTTTTTCAAAAACCCATAAAAATTTAAAAATTTTCAAAACTATAAAAATATTTTTGTACATAAATAAGATAATAAAAGTTTAGATAGTGAAAAATTACATCCATGAGATTAGAAAAATTTAAGAAAACTAAGAAAATTAGAAGTTTTCTTATACGAACTAGTAATAAGTAGTTATGAGCCGTTGTCCCAAGGGTTAGTAAGATGAAAGACGTCACTAATCTGAGGATAAAAATAAGTCTGAAAAATAGTTTCTATTCTGAAAGCCAAACATTTTGAACGTTGCTACCCTGCTATTCGCACTTACACACGTCTTGAAGCCTGGGATAGTAGAGGATACCTTGAAATGCTCTTGTCTTAAAGCCAAAAGTATGAAGGAAATAAAAATAAAAATAAAAAAAATGAAGAAAATATAAAGTGGTGAGAAAAATGGACACTGGTTTTGTTATCACCAAAGGCAATAAAAAATATATAGCGAGGGTGCTTCTTCACCTAGTGCCCTAAGGCCAACTGGTCTGGGAGTCACTGCTATGCCTGAGGTGGTGCAAGACGAGGAAAATACACCAAGTAAACAAGCACAGGAGTAATCGGTCGGTTAGTACCTCAAGAAGTATTAACGGTCGCATGAAAGTGTGTGAGCAATTTCGTCTAAATATTCATTAATTAAAAAGTACTGAGGCTGACGGGCAAGAGTATGATAGCTTGAATTGAATTCTCCGGGTGTAGGGATGTCTTTACACACACGCAGGGTTATATGATCGATGTTTGGAAAACAGATAGGAATGAAGAATAAGACGATGTTTTATTGAGGGAGGACGTGATTTCTGACATTTTTTCATGACCATTAAGATAGGGCTCATAACAACCGAAAAGCTAGCTTAGTTGGAAACCCTAATTTTCAAAGCTTTTCTTTTACAATTCTCTTCTTTAAATGTAATATTCATGATCTTCCTTTTATTATTGGATTTTGTGGGTGCAATCCGCTGAAAACCCTCAGGAGACAACACTCCTCCTACTAGGGACACCTAGAGGTTTAAAGGCTTGTTGCACATGCTCAGTGCAATCGTGTTGCCTACGAAAGTGTGCTAGTTAGTTTTTCTCTTTCTTTATTTTCTCCTTCTCTTTTTAATAAAACATTCGCTCGAGACGATCGAAATTAAGTTTGGGGGTATTTGATCAGTCGAAAATATTGTATATTTTAACCGGTAATTTCCTTAACATTTGCATACATTTAGAAGTGTTCGGCATTCATATTCTACATATTAGCAAATCTATCACAAAATATGAGATTGCATGTATTAGACTTTTAAACCGACACTTTAAGGGAAATTAACCGCATTTCATGGCATCGCATCATTTCTTTATTTGCGCAACACTTGTCTTGAGTCTATGCAGGAAAATACGGAAGAAAAACCAAAGAGCTGATCAACATTACACCAACTCCATACTTTCAGATCTGGTAGCATTTAAGAAGGAATTATGCAATTATATATATCACAAGAAGGCCCATGAGACATCCAAAGCCTGTACCAGAAAGCCCAAGATCCAACTTCCACAAGTAGCCGCGCAAGCGCGGCGGGAACAGGCTTTAGCCGCGGATCCGCCGCGATTCTGCCACGTCAGTATGAAATTTTTACAGCATAATTCTCAGCTCTGGTCCCACATCTCATTGTGATATGTCAAATTCTATAATTCTCCAGAAGCTACTGCCAGATCAGCAAAGAAGATTAAGAAGGCTAATCCTAATTAAGCTCCTAAACTAATCCTCTTCTAGAAGCCCCCTCCTAACTAATCACCTCTAGAAGCTTCTCCCCTAACTAACTTTTGGAGGGAAATTCAAATTTCATCCAACAAACTTTTGGAGGGAAACCTAGAATTTGAAATCCTAGATCTAGGGTTAGTTATCTATAAATAGGAACCTAGATCTAGGGTTAAAGGCTAATCAATAATCATTGGTTCATTCTACATCATCTTCTTCCACAAGCTTCGTGACAAAGCTTGTGCGAAACCCTAACCCTAATTCCACTCTAAATCCAAGATCTTGAGTACCAAATCAAGCGAGAAGCCTTCAACCTTTTAGGAGCCGAGCCGATCTTCAATCGGGCAAGTGATCCAAGCCGATCCGCGATCCACGGAGACGAGCGAAGCCAAGTCGACGATCGAGTTCCTCCTCTTGTAGTTCTTGAGCGATGTAATAAAATTGTCGATATAAATAAAAGGTGAAATTCTTGAATCTTGCTTTCTTTTAATTCTTGCATCATGATTAGATCTCAATTTGTAATTGTTGTTCTTGTTGTGATGTTTGAGTGAAACTCCGCTCGTTAAGGAGTCGAGACGATTATAGAATGATGATGTAACAAATCTTAATACTATTTTTAAGTCCTACGAGTTTTGTAAACCCTAGCAAGTTCAAGAATCGATAACCTAGTTTCGTTGCGATGCTTTCTTGATTGTGATCGCTCGAAATTAGGGATCTACGATCGTTTCTTGAGTTTACTAGAGGCTAGAATATGAATGATATCAATGAAAGAACAAGAGATAAGATGAAACCCTAGTTTCACAAGAAATCTCTAATTCTCATCGATCATCATCGATCTAGTATCAATTCATCGAAGGATAAGAACACGTAATTGTAAGATTACATCACGTCTATAGATCCGATCGATTCCTACGAGCCTCATTTCGATTCTTGAGATTTGGTTTGGAAAAATTATCAAACGATCAATTCTTGATTCTATCTTTTAATGCTTTCTTAGATCTAGGTTTTTCTCTTTCTTGAACTTTAAATACAAATCTTGAATTGTTTGTTTTCTTTTCATTAAAGTTTCAACTCATCTAATTCGAAAGACGAACGATTACACTTTCCCTGTGGACGATCCGCACTCACTTACAATCTACAATCCGACACCGTAGTTGATTGCGGTCAATTAATTTTTGATTGTGATTTCTATTCTACTTTTACATCCAATCGAGAAAATCTATTCAATCAAATGGCGCCGTTGCCGGGGACTATTTGATTCGATAAACACAATCCGAAATCTATTCAATCAAATGGCGCCGTTGCCGGGGACTATTTGATTTGATAAACACAATCGAGAAATTCATTTCAATCAGCGGACGCTCATTTGTAAAGAAATAGATTCATATTTATATCTGTTTTGCTCAAAATATACGTTCATAAATCAGTAACTAAAAGAATCGAAAAAGCTTTTATTGTGTCACTTAAGTTATAGAATAATTCCAAAAGGTTTTCCTTTGTAAAAGTTCGGGTCATCCACGGACACGTAGGAAATAGCGAGACTATAGCTTCTTTTTGAAAACCTCTTGGTAACTTTTATGCATGCAAAAGTACTCAGGCACTGTCCTCAGAGTAGTCATGCTCGGCTGCTATATAATATATTACCCAACATCAAAATATAATGCTCAAGAGAAAAAAAAATCAGGCTCAAAAGGCGTATCCAACATCACGTGCGTCTGGTGGGCACGGAAATCAAAGCCAAATACCTGTGCCACGAATGTGCACAAAAGCCAAACTAAGTGCAACGGGTGTGCACGAACGCATATGTCAAGTGCAACGGTTGTGCACGACAACAATATCAAGTGCATCTAGAGTGCACGAAAATCTCCATCAAGTGCAACTAATATGCACGAATAAAAATCTCAATCAAGTGTATCTGGTGTGCATAAAATCTCATCCCATGCGCCCAATGTGGGTGGAAATCTAAATCAAGTGTGTCGGGTGCGCACAAAACATCTAATACAGTAAATGCACGAAAATATAAATCTGGTGCAACAAAGGCACGAAAACAAATATCAGGTGCGCTAGGTGCCCGACTACTCGTCAATGTACCAAAAGCGCACAAAATAACACCGAGCATGCCAAGGTGTATAAAATCATAAACGTGTGCAACTGTGTGGACAAAACACGTATCAATGCACTGCAACCACATGTGAGCTATACCGAGTGCATAAAATCAAGTCAAGTGCATACAACGTGCATGAAATCAAATCGACCATAACGAAATATATAGAATCATAAATACGTGCAATTAAATGCATAAATCGATATCAAGTGCAACAACTGTGCACAATTCGAAAACCAATGTAACAATGTATAAAACATAATCAAGTGCAATAACTATGCACAAATGAAAATATCATGAATCTGAATCATCAAAACTCAAGTCCAAGGAATAAAAGTGTGATACTCGGATCACAAAACGTAAATCGCAATAAATGATATTGAGGTACATCTCCTTCAATGTCGAAAAATGGCGGTGCGCCCAAAACCGGCAGAGCAAGAACATCCACTTGCCTCCTGCTTACGGTCTGGCATCCTCTGTCTCTGGGTCCCTGTTTTCTCTGTGGATTACCAATCCCACAATCTCTCTGCTCGTCGGCCCGGTTGGATATAATAACGGAACAGTTTCGCTCTGGCACTCCTCTGATCATCTCTTGGCCATTTAACATGACCACTCGTAAAACAGCACGTTACTGACGACGGCATCTGGCCCTTTAAATACACGTGATACAACTAATCCTGGGTGCAAATCTTTATCGGTGCGGCATCCTGGAAAGAACTTACTTAAGGCATCTTCCGATCTCGTCTATGCCGAACTCTACGGAGGTTAGCACTCATTACTTAATCATTTTTCTCATATCCGGACAGCTGCGTCCTCAGTACGGCTTTCTTCTGGAATTTGGCCGCATCCGGAGCCTCTGCATACATAACAATCCTCTGGTATCAACGGGGAGTAACAACAGCTTGTTAACATCCTGCACAAACCTTTTGTTACACCCATTTCATCATCATCCACTTCGAGGTCATAGCTTGCGGGCTACATGCTGCAATTGGTTCTCGGCTACAGTCAATCTGGAGTCTCTCACAAGGACTCGAAATCCGAACTCGGGTACCTTAACCACTCTGTGGAAGATATCTAATCGATCACGTTCTCTAGAACTCGTCCAAAATATCGGAGGAATATGCTTCATCCGTCCGTTCTCGATCAACTCATAACGCATCTGGGTGAGGTCCTTCTATCCGAAGTTGGTGAACTTACCGATCTCACATCGGAGCATCCAACGACAATGGCCTCTCTTGATCGATTTACTCTAGATCTGAGTAAAATCCTTCAAACTAAAATTCTTCAACTTAATTGAGCCTGCGTCGGAACATCTAATTAGACGAATCAACTCCGTCACTATATCCAAGATGGACTAGCTATCTTCTATCACATCTCTGCCTGAAAACACCCATGGTTTCAGCTCATAAACTTTGGAGGCGACATCTCATCAATTTCAGCAACAGCTGGGTCATTTGTCTGCACAGTAGACAACATCACGACCTCTGGGGTAGGCTGTACATCAACAGTCCTCTCAATCTAGTAGCCTCTAACAATGACCCGATCATCCGGTGCAGATCCGAACACTTGCCTCAAACGAGAGATCTCAACACAAACGCTATACCGGTACGTTCCTATGTCACCAGAAAACATCATGGTCAGTCCTCGTCCGTGACTAACTCGCTCTGACCGCAACTCTAGCAGCAGCTCTATCTGCACTCAACACCCTGATGACAGGAATCTCAAGCAGGTATCGATGAAGATAGATCGAAGGAACAAAAGGAATTAATAGGTCCGAAATGGATATATGATCATAGGAACGAATAGAAGCACGGATCTCAATAATGTACATCCTAAGGTCACTTAAGCCGAGCAGCGTGTCGTAAGTATGCCATGGAACATACACACAGTACGTCACTCTACTCAAGCTACCTACTCCATCAATCAAGGTCAACCTATGCGATGAAAGTTCGGGTCTAATACCCACTCAGTCAAGTCTAAGTTCCGTAAGGTCAACGGCGAAGATCAAAACCCCATACAAGCAATATATATAGGCATTAAAAATTTGGGCAGCACCTCCCTTATAATTTTTTATCCAAAACCCCATACAAGCAATATATATAGGCATCCCCAAGCGGAAGCTGGCTCTTCACCAATTGGCGGAAACACAACCACCCAATAAACATATATACGACGCCCAACGGCGAAGATCAAAACAGAAAGAATAAATGAATAAAGCAAGAAATCAACAACACAAAAGAAGCGAACATACGCCCATCGCTCTAAGTCTCGCAATCACACAAGTCTTTCTAGGTCGATCAATATACAAAATCTGGTTTCTGATTGATGGAGTTTATCTAGATACAATAGAAATAATAAGTACAAGAGTGGGCACGATCCAAAGTGTCCCACCTACCATAGCAAAACACCATGAAGTAAGCTGTGTGCCAGTGATACCGCTATTGATCCAAGCGGTCGAACTTGCAAGAAACTAAGGCATAACGGGGGTGAGTTGCCAACTCGTGAGTAGAAAACATCAGCAGGAATAAATCTAATAAAAAACGATTCCTAAGTCATACTATATCATGAAGGTAATACTATGATATCTAGGGTAACCATGTATACATATATGTCAACAATAGAGTCAATGCCAACGGCATGTAGAAATAAACATCTAAAATCATATGCCTGTATGTATGTGGATATCATCCACGTATGTCCATCAATGACACAACAATATCATGGAACCTGAGTGTCCAACGTCGACACTCGAAACATCATGAAATCAAATGCCTGTATGCATGTGGATATCAACCAACGTGTGTCCATCAACGAAATATCAACATCATGGAACCTGAGTGTCCAACATCGACACTCGAAACATCATGAAACCCGTGTCCAGTAGCGACACGTAAATCCACATATCTCAGGCACCGCATGCTCTGATCGGCCCTCAGGCGCCGCATCCTCTGATCAGCCCTCATATCCATCTCACGACTCCGGTCAGTATCCTCCAGATAATTGTCGGGTCCAAACTATCACCGGAAGGTAGTGCTCCCCCTACAAGGCTCATCGTCATCCTCATAAATTTCTCGCCCCGGGGTACCTTACTAGGCCCACCATGTACCCACAGACGATTCATCCAACTTCTCTAATTGGGTCTCGAAAATAAGCTCAGAACTGAGAAAACTCATGGTGGTCGCTTCGAAATCACATTATGAGAAACCTTGTTTTAAAAACAATTCATAATTTCCTTTGAAATATAACTGCGGTTCTCAAATCCAGAAATCTTATGAAAACATCATCTCAATGCATATAACCATAAAGTACGATGTATGCAAACGTAGAATGGTAATATGAGCATATCAAGTATATCATGCAAGCATGTCAAGTGATAGTACTGAACAATGAATGTACTTTACGGTTATGAATAATATCATGATATGGCAGTTCTACTGTGCAAGTGGCATGGCAATTACCGATGATGAATGTGTGTGAGCCGGCAAATCGGTGTAAGTGTAACATGCGCGTATCGGTAATTGTGCAGGTGTACTAGCAGATGATATCGTAAAAACGGTAAATACCAAAAACATAGCGCATAAGTCACAGGGGATAAGCCAACATAAACATGAACGATAATAAGGTATACAACTACACGTGAACCATACAATCTGTTTAAAAGATACGAATCATAGTTTTGAAAGTGGAGGCTACGGTGTTTTTAAGGAAAAGACACCATTTGAAAATCCGTAGCGTCCCTTAAGGTTTCCGTTTAAAAGTGCATACGATTCGTCAGTTTTAGAAATAAGTATGGTTCAGGTGGCATCTTTATGTCGGCGATCCTGCCTCATAACATCAGATGTGGCAATATCCTCAAATATCATCCTCAAATCATGAGCGTGGATCAATCATCCGGTAATATCTTATCGCGTACGTTATTCCATCGTACGGCGTCATCAAATAGAATAGGTATTCTATTGTCCTATTCATCTACAAGGGTATGGATCTATAGTCTCGTACGTCATATCACTCTTTATTCTCATATATGTGTGTGTGTGTGTACACATATATCTCAAGCCACATCTGTATCAATCTCATATCATTTCTTGGAAAAAGTATCTATATTCGCCCCGCATCCGTATATCGACATATTAAGCCAAGTCATCTTATTTCATCATATTCTATTTTCATCACATCAAGTCATCTTGCATATACATCATATTCTCATATATTAAACCGAGTCATCCTTAGCTATCATACCATCTCACACTAAAACCTTTGATCATATCCGTGAATTCATACCTAGGTTTCTCCAACTATAATTTAAATGACGATTTTTCCATATCAAAGGTTGTGGGAGTGCTATACGCCATCCACCCTACTTCCCTGTAGATATAAATCTACTCACCTGCAAAATTCTCGCTTAGTCGAAGTCAATATGCTTCTTGATCTCCTTCGTCATCTCGAAAGTCTACACGAAAGTACCTACATATCAACACACGTCGTAACGTTATTAAAACCAAGTCCGAAAACCGATACGGCACACGAAGTGCTCATAGGTTAGAACCTATAGCTTACGTATGCAAAAACAACCAAATAACCCTTGTCGTTGACGTACAAATTTCCAACGACCAAATCACATCAAGAAATTCATAAATCCAAGTTTCAAATATCGGAAGACATTATCAAAACCAACTCAAACAGCTCCCAGATTTTTACACAGATAAATAGGGACAAAACTAACAATACAGAGGCTAAGTTATATGGAGTGCGAGCTATAGGCCAAACCCTAACATCGAAGCCCAAAAATTGGTCGGCGATAGGAGCTACAGTACCCGACGACGCTGGCTGGGCTAGGGATTACGTCATTTGGCAACTCAAGAAAATTCTTGGGTTGCCCAAAGTATTCAAAATCTTCACTTGATTGATCCATCAAGCTTGTAGTGAGGTTGGGATCATTTTTTTTGTGAAGGAATTATGGTGTTTTTGGATGGTTTTGAAGGTGGTAGAAGGTAGCTGTGGAGGTGGAGGAATGAGAAAGAAGGTGGAGGAAGAGATGGAGAAGAAAATGAATGAGGTATGGTAATGAGGAAAGGTGCTATGGTGATGAGAAGACCTCCCCCCTCTCTTTCTCATGTCCATACCCCCGATGCCTCCCAAGTCATCTCTTTTTCTTTTATTTTTCCTTTTCCTTTAAATTTTAAAACAAAAACCAAAACCATAAAGTAAAAAATGAAGTATGGTTCAAAATAAGGTGAGCAAGTTTTGCAACATATTGTGTTCCATGTCACATATACATAAACAAGATTAATGAATAATTAGTGAGATATAAATCAAGTTTAGTATTAAAATTGTATAGTAACAATTATATAATAATTTATAAAATGTCTAAATCACACAAATTCTTTCAAAATCAATAATCATATTAATTTTCCTAATATTTTCCCAAACCATTCATATTAATTATACCATATCATTAAAACTAATTCTCATATTTTAATAATATTCATGAAATTTATTGTTTTAATTATTTAAATTCCAAAAACAATATTTTGTTTTTCTGATTTGTTACAGCTTTGCCGTAGTAAACTAACCTACGGTGCATGACATCTCCCCGTTATCAGTACGAAACTCATAATTCGAGTTAAGTTGGATTTATATGTTGGTTTCTTTTACATGTGAAATCTATTTTTCTTGTATGCTAGAAATTATTTTATATCTGCCTTAGAATAGACATAACTCTTAGTTCTGACGTCCAAATTGAGAAAACTCAAGTTTATGGAATATGTACAGAGAAATGGATACAATTTTATTCCAGATTAATTTTACTGAAAACGGACGTAAACTATCTTGAAACACATTTTAAAAATATGTGTTGAATCTGGACACCAGCAAAAATTATCTGCGTAGCTGTCATAAAATAGACATAACTCCCTCTCTGGTTATCGTAACCCGGATATTTTTATGAGGAATCATTCAAAAAACACAGACGCTCATTTTTTGTTTAATAATTGAAACCACAATCTGAACCGAACCTTTTCGAAAATATAAAATACCACCAGCGCATGTATTATGAAATTTACACTGGCATGCTCTGCGCAGTATTACGAAACCCCCCGTAACTCTCTAATCATGAACTCGATCGGGGAAAACTCGGTCTCGTTATTTACAAGACACCCTGATCTACAAATTACCCTTTTTGTAATGTTTCCAAATTCCAATCCAAAAGCACTCTTTTCTGCATGCAAATTTATAGTTGATTCCTAGCCTGAATTTATTGTAATGGTTGAAATTTCATGTTACATGTTTGCATAGAGATCTTACATTATGACTTGCTTTTGACATGACTTCCTCTACACATGTATTCATATATTTGTAAACCTATGTCAACTTATAAATGGTTTGACTTACTGTATTTCTGTATTCCCATACTCCTATATTCTTGTATTCCGGTATCATGTACTTGAACCTGCATTAACTTATAAATAACTTGACTAATACTTGCCGGGGGTGTTAGGCAATTTTTTCTGTTTTTTGGCAGCTGTGAATCTTTACTATACTATGAAAATATAAAAGAATTTTATTGGCGCTTCCCGTTCAAGATGGAGTTGATTCACCTTATGGTACATACATCGTACGAGCCATATTTTACTTGAATTTTAGCATCTTCCAGTCGAGGTTTCAGTAAGCAATTAATCACATACATCGCAGTCATCATACAGTCAGACCGGTCCCCGGATTGCTTTCACTTTGAAAGCTCACAATCCTTCCAATATGGTTTTGGATAGGATTTAAAAATATCTCGGGTTATGCATTTAAATTATCAAGTTAATTTTGGACAGTTGTAAAGCCCTAGCAATAATTCTAGCTCTAGGATTATAGGTGAAAGTCTACCCTAGCACCACCATGAGATCCAAGTAACATCAAGCATGCCAAATTCAAATTTTTATAGGTGCTAAGCTAGACTAAACAAGATCTTTAACTAGTTGATTAGGGTTTGAAGTTTGATATATACAACTAGAGATAAGGAAAGAAGGTTATACCCTTGTAGATCGAGTCCTTCTTTTCAATAGCTCCGAGTTATGGTCCACACGACTCCACTAGGCTCCTCTTCAAGATGAAAGAACCTTCTTTGTGATATTCGTGCCAAAGACGATCCACCCGAAGTCCACCAGCTCAAGCTAACCCTTCACTAATCTCATTAATGAAGGTAACACACCACATCAAATGGCTAATCTAATGTGAGATGATGAAGTAGGGGTTTGATCTGCTCATTAGGGTTCTCACAAGTTCAATGATTCACATCACATATGAAGGTTTGAACTTGGAGGTGAGGTGAAGAAAATTGTGGGAAGCAAGAGGAAGCAAGAGCTTAACACAAGAGAGCAATTCAAGAAAATATCACAAGTGCAGAATCAATTGTTGTGAATGGCTAGCCTTGACCCCCACTCATTCAAGCATGGAATTATTGCAATATAAAATTGCAACCATGCTTGAATAGTGAGTCAAGATGAATACACAAATAATAAAAGCCATGCCTCTCCATGCTTCACTAAGTTTCCTCATTTTCCACCTCATTTCTATTTTTCACAAAAATAGAAATCATATGCCATGCTTCATATATATAATATATATATATATATATATATATCAAATATACATTAATATATTAATATATATATATATATACTTTAATAAAGCAATTAGTGAGCTAATGATATTGTTAAGATATAATTATATCACATATAATATATATCACATTATTAAATCAACACTTGATCTAATAATCCGGTTATATCACATATGACCGACTAATATCATTTATCTTTTTATCACATTATCAAATCAATACTTGATTCAATAATTTGGTTATATCACATACAACCTAACCGATAACAGATAACTGCCAGATTACAATACGGTATCACATACTCGTATTTAATCAGGCCCACACACATATCACATATGTATCCTACTTCGTTTCGCTTGAAACAGGAAACTTCTGTGTGGGACTCTAAAGACTCGTCAATACGCCAGTAGTAGGTGATGATCATATCAGTCACCTACAAGCCGTCAGCGGTACTAGCTGGACGTAACGGCTACCCAGGTATTAAGCGATATGAAGATCAAAAAGCAAGCTCATCCATACTCTCCATGAAGCCTATCAGTAAGACTACCGTACAGTCCGGTCTCTTCGTCCGATATGCCGCATATAAAGTCTAAGGGTGGTAAACGTCAGACCCCATTAAATTGATAAGTCATGACGATGTTTGGCTCATAACAGTTTGATAAACTACTGATAACTCTTATCAGTAAATCTCAGCAATCCTGGCCAGGGATTTTCGGTTATAGCCAATCGAGCATAGCGCAACATCAACTCCCAATACCGGGAGAGACGAAACCCCTCCTATTGCTCATTGCCTCCATGTGACTCGGGACTTTACCCAAAATCTACCTGTTTGCAAGACTCCTTTGAGCCATGGTAGGGAGGAAATCAAAGCACAGTGGGAGCCACACAAGACTATGACGATCTCGGATCTACAGACTAACCTGTACCAGTGTTACCAGAGGACTGCTATCTGACGATAGGTATACTACCAACTAGGAGTCCTCGGCGAGTCATGTTCGGTGTACCCATTCTCCAATGAGCATCTGTGTACAATCTTTGATGTCACACACCAATAGTTGTGGGATCAACCATCGCCCTCTAAGGGAAAAGAAACGTACACACTATTCTACTCTGGAATATCGATGCCCTAGTCTCGATATTCACACGACTAGGAACTGATTAAAGGATATACTTTTGGACCACCCTGGCCCTACCAATATGATCTCTTCATAATCCTGGTAGTCAAGTACATATCCTAAAGGTTTTATCAACATGTGAGAGCAAGACAGTAAAGAATACCAATCAACATGTTAAGATAAAGAGTAATCAGATAGCATACTATCATGTCGAGCAAGAAAGTCCTCTATATATATGTCCAAGCATCCACTATAATATACATCACATATATAATAATGGCCTCTAGGGCATACATATTCCTAACAATAGGATCACTGTTACAACCAACAACTGTTTCTATTAGTTTCTAATGTTGAATCATTGAAGGTGCAATTATATGATGTAACTTGTACTAATCCTATCCTATCCTATATACATAATGTAAAGCCGTAGAGAGGTGACAAACTTTTTAAGATATTCAGGTTTACTCTCAGAAATTTTGGTATTTCCACCTCCTATTTCCACCTTTTATATCTCCTATTGGCACTTGTTCCCACCTCCTGCTCTTTTTAAGTCAGGACACTTCATCTTCATTCTCTACTGAAGAGAAAAAAATTAAAAAAAGGTAAGACGTAGATATATGTAGAGAGAGAGGAGAGAGAGAGGTCTCTAAGGCTCAACCGATCTTCTCAATTATTTTGCATTTCTATCAATGGTGCAGGAACTTGATATAGAACCGCCATTGTCTCTGTCAATGGTCAAAGAGTACATCAAACCGCCGTTGCTTCTTCCTCCATGCAAAACTGACGCCCACGTCGCCGGAAACCGACGGTGGCGATCCTTCCATTTATACCCACGGGTACATTGAAGACTCCGCTCAATTGATCATCCCCTCTCCCGTTGCTCCTCATGATGGTGCAAAGTTTATATTGGATGAGAAAGTATGTAGCTTCTAAATTACCATCGCTCGAGAACTATCGTAGCTTCGCTCGCTAAGTGGTCCGTCGTAAATGCCCTATCCAATATCAGCATTTCATGTATTTTGAAACAGATATCAGCGAGTTTGTCCATGGAGCAGTGGAGGTGGCAGATGATAGGTTTCATATAAAGGTATATGTTTATATTGGCATTGATAAGATGGTGACAATAAAGAGACCGCGTAAGCGAAAGATAAAAGAGTTGAAGGATGAGAACGGCGATGTTGTTTGTGCGGTATTCTTCGAAGAAGTTGAGATGAGTAGCAGTGATGATTTGGTCAAATCAGTACAGTTGTGTTGTGATCATGCATTGCACATGAAATGCATTATTCCTTGGTTGTTCAAGAACAACTCATGCTTGCTATGTCGATGTGAGGAGCCATGTGAAATAGATTAGAATATTAATTTTAGTTTTTCTTTGTTCATCAATCGTCTGTTATTTCTGTTATTTTGGCATTTAAATTTCGCCGAAGAGATGAACAATGTTTACAAGTTCTGATTGTGTTTTCTAATATTTTCAATTGGTTTAATTTGTTTAATATGATGATCATATGATTTATTTGGATATATAGTATAAATTACTTAATTTCCTAATCCGGTCGTGTTTTTGCAATCAATTTTGACAAAGGACGGAAAAGGAAATAAAAACTGCTAAAAATATAAAACAGTTAAAAATAGAAAGTTGTTAAAATTAGAAACTAATTATTTGATCGCGTCCCAAATTGATTCTTGATACTGTCTTTCAAATCTTAACTGATCCGGATGCTGATTTCATCCCTAATTCGAAAGTCGGAGTTCGAAGCAAATCTTTGAACACGATTTCGGGGGTCTGAACGATGGATTTTCACGTTCCAAAAAAGTAAAATTTTAATAGTCCTTTTGCACCTGATAATGTGTTCCTCTTCTGCATAGGTAACGATGAGTCTGCAAACCATTTAATTATGAGAAATTTACGAAATATCATATGTTACTTTATGTCTCTAATATTGTTTGAGAGTTAATTAGTATATATTAGTAGGTTATCAGTCACATGCATTTGAATGCTTACAAGGAACTCATTCTCTCTGACGTACACATCTTTCTTGATCTACATGTAAATGTCTTTTCAACCTGTGCATTGAAAAATGAATGAGCCATGCTATTATTGATTAAAAAAACACCCAAGTCATGGATATCATTTCAAGGAAAAGTTTTCTACCTAAAACAATATTGCACTCTTAATTCACTATACCCATAAAATGGCATCACATTAATTTCCCCTTACAACTCTTCACAATTTGATAGAACAAGACATCATTCATTTTAAAATATTATTCTAAATATTTACGCAGTATCGTCAAAAGTATAACACAAGGTGCATTTCAATAATGGCAACATATAGACACACGGTAGAAGTAAAAATGATTTATCCTGACAATAATTACGAGTAATGCTTTACATACCGGGTTGAATCCTACTACAATTTATCCAAGAGATAATATGATGGGACCCACAACACCTAGATATTAGTGTCAAACAAATGGCTCTATGGTGCTTGTCTCTTTGGTAGACTGTGGTAGCATTTCAAGTCCGGTTAATTAAACATTTTTCATAATAGTTATAGGTACCTATTTGCCAAAAGAAATGATTGTTTGTCAATAAGTTGATGTCCAAACTAAGAACATTAGAATATATTAACGGGGCGGATCAATATACAGCGTTGGATAAATTGATATATCCAGTAAATATATTTTCTCTGATGTGCACATTTTTTTGATCTAAACGTAAAGGTCTTTTCAACCTGTGCAATTGAAATGAATGATCCATGCTATCATTGATTAAAAAACCACCTAAGTCATGTCTATATTTTCAAGAAAACAATTTTCTACCTAAACCAATGTTGCAATCTTAATCCACCATCCTCATAAAAATAGCATCACATTAATTTCCCCACACAAGTCTTTACTATTTAATAGAACAAGAAATCATTCATTTTAAAATATTATGCTAAATAAAAACATAGCATCATCTAAAGTATAACACAAGGCGCATTTCAATAATAGCAAAATATAAACACACGGTGGAAGTAAAAATAATCCATCATGCCAATAATTACGAGTAATAATTTACCTACCTGGTTGAAATCCTACCACAATTTATCCAAGAGATAAAACGATGGGACCTACCACACCTAGATATTAATGTCAAACAAATGGGCCCATGGTGTTTGTCTCTTGAGTAAACTGTGGTAGGATTTCAAGCCCGATTGGTTAAGCATTTTTCAAAATAGTTACACACACCTATTTGCCAAAAGAAATGATTGTCTGTCAATCAGTTGATGTCCAAACTAAGAACATTAGAATATATTAATGAGATGGAACAATATACAGTGTTGGATAAATTGATATATCTAGTAAATATATTTTTTCTGACGTACACATCTTTTTTAATCCACACGTAAAGGTCTTTTCAACCTGTGCATTGGAAAATGAATGAGCCATGCCATCATTAATTAAAAAAATACCTAAGTCATGGTTATCTTTTCAAGGAAACGGTTTTCTACCTAAAAAAATATCGCACTCTTAATTCACTATTCTCATAAAAGTGGCATCATATTAATTTCCCTTCACTATTTGATAGAACAAGTTATCAGTCATTTTAAAATTTAGCATCGTCAAAAAGAGATGTTAGTTTCTTGCTTGTCTTCTTCACCATTTGATAGAACAAGACATCATTAATGGTTTTTTACTTCAAATAGTTACCTAATATATTCAAAGATTTTCTAATTTTAAACTTCAAACTGACTTGGTGACTTTTACTCCTACCAGGATAATTACTATATTGAACTTTATATATACATAAACCATGATCATGCATTTTCTCACAAACACTTATGCCCGGCTATTTCAAGTACTCAAGTTGTCCATGGTAAAGTTTAAGCTGAGTCTATCAATGATGAAGAAAGGCTGTAAGAAAGCAAGGCGTCGATCGTGACCTCTCTCCCATAAGACATGCTCATCGAAGTAGCCACGCAAGTTGTCTCCAAGTTCTCAACTCCTTTCGACGACGTTAAAAGCCTACGTGCAACGTAAGCATTTCTAACTTTTTATAATTTTAGAACCAACATATGAATATCTAATGTCGTTTTGTATGCATTTTAAATGCAAGAATTTTTATCGGACCTCCAAAGATAAGATGGTCGGGCGTTCGATTTCGGTGATTAAGGAGTACTTGAGGATATATTTGTGGGAAAAGGATGCATGTCTAATTATGCTTCGAAACTGTGTAAATAGCTGCAATATTGATGCCAACTTCATTCTTAGATTGGTAAATAATTTGATTAAATACATATCTTGCTACTTATATATAAATTAATTGCCTAATTCATCGATATTGCGTTTTTCTTTAAACCTATAGGAAGAGATATACAACTTAGGAAGGATGACTTTGGGCATGAAGTATCTTAAGACGGTGATGACCGGCGGCCACTTTGCTGCAGCATACGTGGCCGGGATCATTCTGTTTTTTGATGCCTATACATGGGCACACGCCACGGAATCCTGAACAAAGTTTCCTGCAACGATCTTTTCTACACTGGTCATGAAATTAAAGAGAGCACGAGATCGGACAATCCGATAGTAGACAGATGCAGGATAGAGGCTTTGCGGATTACGAATAAAAGTTGGACGATGGGGATATTGAATATGGATATGAGACCTCAAGGGTTATGAAGGCAAGAAGTGCTAGCTACTGGGTTGACAATGATCGACTTCCGAGGGTGTTTTGCGGTTAGTTTTGTCGATGGATGGACGGGTGTTACGAATTATTTGAAAATTAATTCCAAGGGAAATATTGCTACCATGCCTTAACCGATTGTGTTGTTGAACTTTTTTTTTAAAAAAAATTTACGTTTCAGAAGTATGTATCATATTTGCTAGGTAGGATGTTGACATCTATGATCACTTTGTAATGGTTCATTTTTGTAAGCAAGAAACCAACATCTTCTTTTGTTGCTAAATATAATTTTCATATTTTAACCGGTTTTAGTTTATTGTTGAATGATGATAGTCCCAGACAAAAACATTGAAATAGGAAATATTGGCGTCATTCATTTTTTGTTGTTTTCCTCATCACTAGACAACATCAAACATTATCTTTTCCAATTATTTTTATTTAATTTACTCAAGTTACGATGCTATCAAATCATTTAAATTATGGTTTGTCAAATCTACTTTATTGAAAACCGTTCATATGCAGAGTGAATTATGATAAGAGTAAGAGTTCAAAAAGTAATACCTTATTAATAAACTAAAATGATATACTTATTAATATACTATTTTGCTATTACCTTTTGACCTATTACTCTCCTATATAAGATCACTTCATTTATTTTCCAAGTATCTCTCTATATCGGGCATCATATAAAATCTGAAAATTTCATCCACTTCCTATATGAAAATAATAGAAAAGCTTGATGAAATTTTAGTTCGAGTAATTCGAAGTTGGTATAGCGTGTTATATGATGAACATAGTTTCCCTTCTTTTAATTTCATTGGAAAAGATATATTAGTGAGTAACTTTGTTTCATATTCAATTAAAAATAAATCATTTTGTAACTTAACTTTTTTCTAATTTAGGGTTGCGAGGTTGAAATTTTGGTCTCTGATTAATTATCTCAATATTGTCATGACAAAGTATTGAAAGGCCTTGTGTACGTGATTACCAATCTTATTAAATGTGCTTCGAACACTCGCTATAAGATAATAGATAAATATTGGCATCTTTAGTTAACAAAAACGTCAAGCATCAGAGAATTGCATATCGATCCAACACTAATTCATTTATCACGGATTTCCAATATCAAGAAACTACAACAATTATTTGCATGAAAGAAAATATCGACGGTATTAGTAGGTTTCTTCTTCTATCTACGATAATGTCGGCATACTGTTTAATTTTTATATGCTAATTTGAGTTTCTAACATTTCAGATATTTTAATATTCATTTCTGATATCGACCCCATAATTATTATAATTATGAAGAATGGAGGATTCAAAAAATATGTAGAAATGTTTGTGATAGACGACACATATTCTGATCATATTATATCTCTTATTGTGTAGGACAATATATTCCAAGGAGAGATGCAAAATTTTACAGATGTTTATCTACGACGAAAAGCTGTGATCGCAAGTGGTCTAAACATCATTTATTATGAAGGCTTAATTTTATATTTCTAATTTTTTGTGTTCTCAAGTAGATACTCTTATTAATGCATAATAACTTTTGTTTAAATTAAAATTCATAATATTTTTTATTAATTTATTTTCTCAGATAAGTTTACTCTAGAATCTACAGAATTTACACGGATTGACTTTGATATTGATAATGAAAATGAGGTTCTAAATGGTAACTTTCACATATAAACTTTCGAAGACAAATATTTCTCAATACGTGTATAATATATTGTCAATGGCAATATTAGTATTGTTTACTATAAGATGCAAAACGATTTCAACAAGACTATTCATGTTTTCCAAACTCTTCCTTATGATCTCATAACTATTCAACTTAATTATGCTCACAAACACTCCACCTCCAGCGAACACTATAAGAAACGATATAATTTATTTAATAAAAATTATATTATATTATGAAAATATAAGTTTATTCATCTATATGTTTGTATAGGTATTGAGTTTTAAAATAAAAGCTACAATTGCAGAATTATACACCGATAACGTCTTTTGGTGTAGCATCTGTTCGCATTGAAATAAAAGACAATATCGTGTATTTTACAATTCAAATTTATACAATGAATACCAGCATTCGACAGCAAAATTGTTGCCAAGGTATGACATAAGTAATATTGCATATAGTTGCAATAATCATATTAAAACTACCAAATTTAGTAAATTTTGATTAAATTATCTTTTTCTCAGGTATAAAATTAGAGCCAAGGTTGTCGATCACACAAGTGAAATACATGTTATTCTTTATAATGATCAAGTAGAAACTGTGCTTTGCCAGCCAATCAAATATACACAGTTTGTTTATAATCAGCTTACAAACTCTCATTTCAACAATTAACACACACACACACAAACATGTTTATTGATTTTTAAAACTAATCATGCAATACAATGGGAGAAATATATTCAATGCACATGTGTTGACATGCGAATGGTCTACATTTACAATACAGACCAATATGACCAGTAAGAACTTTGCCTCACTACAAACACGTGTGTTCCCACCCAAATTTAGGCTCTCAGGAGCGCAAGCTCCACAAAGGCGCAAGCGCACGTGCAAAGCATGTGGCGCAAGCGCACGTGCAAAGCATGTGGCGCAAGCACACGTGGAAAGCATGTGTTTGCTAGTGCCAAACGTACAATGCATGGGCACAAGCGCAAGTGCGCCACGTGCAAGGAACGAGCATAAGAGCAAACCTTTGAGCACTAGCTCGGGCACATGCGCAGACACGTGCAAAGTACATGACTCAATCACCAACTTTATGTGCGCTAGCGCCAAATGTGTAATGCATGGGCGCAAACATAAGCGTAAGCGCGCCACGTGCAAAGCACGGACGCAAACACAAACCTTTGAGCGTTAGCTTAAGCACATGCGCAAGCACGTGCAATGCACGTGGCGCAAGCGCCAATCTCATGATGAAGCGCATGCTTCAGAATGGAGCCAAGGCTCTGTTGTTGTATATAGGTGCCCTCAAGGAAATTATTGTAATTGAATGAGAACCTATACGGAGAGCATTCTCACTTGAGATGATAATATGCTATCTGGGTTCTCTTTATCTGTCATCTGTATATGTTTTGTGTTATGGGTGAGTTGAGATTGCAGAAACGTTGTAGATAACTGTGTTCATATGTGTGGTTTGTTTGTAAATGGTTTAGGGAAGTAGGATATTTACGTATATTTGTATATATAAGTAATTCTATACATATATACATACCTTATATTTTCATATAGGGAAGACTTAGCTATAACCATGTTTTCGTAATGATCTAGTGGCTGCTCTGTCGTAGTTATCTAGCCTATGAGCGACGATGTCTCCCCATGATCGGTATGAAGTTCATAGTTTAGGTTAAGTCGGATTGTTGTATTGTTTTTCTTTTGTATGAAATCTGATTTTCTGGAACTGCTGAAACAGATTACACTTGATTTAGAATAGACATAACTTCTAACTTTGGATTCCAAATTGAGCAAACTCAAGTTGTTGGAATATCTACAGGAAGATAGTTACATATTCTTCATAGGGAAATTTTCCTGCAAACTAATATAACTTCATGAAAATCTGGGTCTAACAAAACGTGATGAATCTGGAGTGCAGCAGAAACTATCAGCGCGATTGTAGTACAATAGGCATAACTCCCTACTCGTTTATCGAAATTGGGATTTTCTTATTACGAATTGCTCATGGCCCACAGACACTAAATTTTCTTTCTAATAGAGAAAACCATAATCTGGACCAAAACCTACAAAAAATGTAAAATACTATCAGTGTATATATTCTGAAATCTACACTAGCCTGCTCTGTGTAGCGTTACGGAAACTTTCGTAACTATTTCACCAGGAACCCGATCGAGACAAACTCAGTCTCGTTTTTTACAAGACACTTTGAAATACAATTTATTTCTTGTATAAGATCCCTTAATTCTAAACTAAGCCCATAGATTTCTATATGCGAACGTATGATTATTTCTGGCCTTAAACCGATCTATTATCACACGCTTATTACATATACATAGAGACTTAGAATTATATCTAGGAATTGACATGTATTCCCAGGAGTCCCATGACCAACTAATGAATGGGCCCGTGTTTTTTGGCCCCTGGATGATAGCCTTGGGTCTGTGAATACTCCGGCGGTGGTGGAGTCCCATTACTCATGAGTAGGTTCGTATTTCCTTGCCCTTAGATGAAAGCCTTAGGTTTGTGAATACTTCTTTGTTAGATTATACTATCTTGACCTAAACCTGACATGAACCAATTGAATATCTTGAATATTGTGAATCTAATGATATCTTGAATGTCGTGAACATGACATGTATAATAGACACTATTTATTGGATATATATACTATATAAATATATATATCATGGAAATGGGGTAGCTCGAAAATGAGGTATTTATGTGTAAAGGAGGATCATATCTTGTTTCTCATAGTACCAAAAAAAATGGTACATTGCATTATACATACATATATATATATATATATATATATATATATATATGAGAATAGTGGAGGAAAGAGGTCATAGGAAGGAATTTCCTCCTATGGCATTGAAAAAATACATCCTCCCTCATTTTTTCTGACGATTGGCACCCACCATCTTCATCGCTATCATCTAAGAAGTGGGTACACCAAATTTCATGTGATTCTACAACCTTTTCACCGTTGATTTAATGGGTTCAAAATTAACGGTTTACCGACAATAGAACTTTTTACATTGCTGAATCAACGATGAAAAAGTTTTAGAATCACATGAAATTTGGTGCACCCAGATCTTAGATGATAACGATGAAGATGGTGGGTGCTGATCGTCAGAAAAAATGAGGGAGGGTGTATTTTTTCGACGCCATAGGAGAAAATTCCCTCCCATGGCATCTTTCCTCCATTATTCTCTCTCTCTCTCTCTCTCTCTCTCTCTCTATATATATATATATATATATATATATATATATATATATATTGAATCTTGTGTTGCTGTTATTCCGTGGCATTACAGAATATCCTGATTACATAATGAAACTTTCATAATTGAGCATATATTTATATTTATATTTATATTTATACTTGTACCTATACTTATGCTTATGGTTATAAATATTTATACTTTTACTTATACTTATACTTATTGTTTTTGGAACTGTTATAAATATTGTTAGATATTTTATAAACTTAAAATTCTTGTAATATAATTTCCTAAACTACTTATATAGACGCTTAGCGTATTCATGTCGAGAAAGAGTACTTCTCGATATGAATACGTTGTGGGCATGTCGCTCTCGTTTCTCGTTTTTGGGATACATGACGTGACATAGCGGCTAACAACACTAGCTGCATTTGAAATGTCAGGTCGGGTACAAACCATGGCATACATAATACCACCCACCGCACTCGAATAAAGAACATGCGACATATACTGAATTTCTTCCTCTTTTTCGGTGATAAGCGAGTTGAAAGTTTGTAATTGTAGGGTTCCTAGGCACCCTAGTGAGGTCTCACAAGGCATCAACCATGCCAATTTCAACAAATCTAGGCGCCGAGAAACCCTAATACGGATCGTTGGCTAAAGTTTAGGCGAAAACAAAAGCTAGTTAACAATTTAACTAATGGGTAATCGGAAATACAACCTTTGTAGATCTGGTGCTCCACCTCCATAGCTCCGCAACGAAGTCCCTTTGCTGTCCAAATGAGTTCCCGGGCTCTAGCGTCGGCTTCGTCGGAGAATGGACGGGCTAGGTCGTCGATGTCCATGCCGAAGATGATCTACGTCGAGGCATCGCTAGATCAAGCTCCACCTTCACCAAGCCATGAAAACTTGTGAAGGAAACACACTCTACTACTTGGTAAGAGGTAGAGGATGAAGAAATAGGAAGTGGGTAGACTTTAGATTTGGATTTCTCACTCTTTTTCAAGAGTTGCCATTGATGGAGGAAGGTTTTTCTTCATGAAGATGAAGAAGAAGAAGGAAAAATGTTATCATAAGATTAAATATCAAAAGAATAATTAAATCATTCTTATCATAACATAACCCAAGTTAAGTGTAGAGAATTGACCAAGGTTAAAGAATGGTTAGGGTTAAGGAGATGAGACAAAAATGGTGACTTAATGAAAGCTTCATGAAGCTTCATGTTGAAAACAAAACTAGCCACCATTTTTCACTTCTTTTCCTTTTCTCATTTATCTTTTAAATACAAATGAAAAGATAAATGAATGAATAAAAGAAAACCCTAATCATTTACTTAACCTAGGTTTAATTCATTACACTTAACAAAAAAGATATGTATCATCAAACATGATACAATCAAGTGCACAAAATCATATCGCATATGCAATGCGCACACCCGAGTGAGAAAATCCATTTAAAGTGAACCGATACTAGTTAATGCAAAGTAATATATCAAATATATAATTATGCATTAAATCATTAAATCAACTCTTGATTTAACGATCCGGTCATATCGCATATAACCGGCTAGTATCCAATGTATCGGCTTATCGAATCAATCCTTGATTCGATAATTAGGTTATATCGCATACAACCATTCGACACATTGATCGCGAGAATGAAATACGGTATCACATACACGCATTACTCTCGGTCCCGCACATATCTCATATGCGCTCCTATTTCGTTTCGCTTGAGCCAAGAAACCTCTGTGTAGGACTCTAAAGACTCGTCAATACGCCGGCAGCAGATGATGATCATAACAAGCATCCAGAAGCCGCAAGCGGTCTGCTAAACGTAACGGCCACCGGGTATTGAGCGATCAGAAGATCGACGAGCAAGCCCGCTCACACTCCTGTGAATCCAACCAGTAACACTTACCGTACAGTCCGGTCTGATCGTCTGATATGTCGCATATCTCGTCTAGGGGTGGCAAACGTCAGACCCCAATAGCTCGATAAGTCGTGTTGATATGAGGTCTATAATAATTCGAGATACTACTGGTAACACTTACCAGTAAATCTCAGCAACCCTGGCCAGGGATTTCCCGTTATAGCCAATCGAACACAGCGCAACATCAACTCCCTATATCGGGAGAGACGAATCCCCTCCTATCGCTCATTGCCTCCATGTGACTCGGGACTGTACCCAAAAACCACCGTTTTGCACGCTCTCTTGGACGTGGTATGATGGAAATCAAAGCACAGTGGGAACCACACAAGACTCTATGACGATCTCGGGTCAACAGACTACTCTGTACCAGTGTCACCAGAGAACTGCCATCTGACGTAAGGTATAATACCATCTGGGAGTTCTCGGCGAGTCCGTCCAGTGTACCCAGTCTCTACTGAGCACCCGTATATCATCTCTGATGTCAAACACCAATGGATATGGGATCATCCATCGCCCATCTGTATGGGTCGAGAAGGTACACGCTATTCTACTCTGGTATATCGATGCCCCATCTCGATATACCCACGACTAGGGACTTTGAAGGATGTACTTATAGACTACCATGTCCCCACTAGTATGATCCGCATCATAGTCCAGGTAGTCAAGCACACATCCTAAGGGCTTTACCAACATGTAACAGAGAGACAATCAGTGTACACGTTAAGGTAAAGAGCAACCAAATAGCATACTATCATGTCGAGCAAGAAAGTCCTCCTTATATATGTCCCAGCATCCACTACAATATACATCCAATGTACAGTAATGGCCTCTAGGGCATACATATAACTAACAATCTCCCACTTGCACTAGGGCCATCTGTAGCAGTGGTTGTAGTATCTCATACTCAACCGTCCCATAAATGTCTCTCTCTGGGAATAGGCCTTCGTGAGTGGATCCGCCGTGTTATCCTCTGAGTCTACTCTCCTGACCTTGATCATCCTGGAGATCAATTATCTCCATGATCAGGCGACACTGTCTTAGAATATGTCTGGATCACTGATGGGACCTGTGTTCCCTGGCATAAGCCACAACTCCATTGTCACACAATGGGAGGAATATAGTTCATCTCATGAACCAATATACACCCAAACAACCTCTTTGGTAGCATCTTTAGTAGCGATGTATCCTGCCTTTATCGTCTAGTATGCCACGGTATCTAGCTTGGAACTCTTCCAACATACCGTCCCTTTACTTAGGGTAAAGACAATGCCTACGACTGACATTCAGTCGTCTTTATCACCCTGGAACCCTTCCAGTGATTCTCCCCAGGATCGATTGATACCATCTCACTACAACTAGTGAGAATCCTAACATCCAATTAAATCTATCTCATAGATCCAAAACTCAGGATTTAGGAGGTATCATTTTGATCCTATATGGAGAATCATAGTGATAAGCGGAGATTGATCGAGCGTAGCATAGGAAACTCCTTCCCTATCAAGAGTATGTCATCCACGTACTCTACGAGGATCGTTACCATACTCCCTACTACCCTTTTTGTTTATACAAGGTTCATCTACCATATTGATGATGTCAACTTCTTTGACTAATCCATCAAAACAGATGTTCCAACTCCGCGATGCCTGCTTTATCCTATAAAGCATCTTGCACACGTTTCCGCTGCTCCCACTGTCTACGAAGCCCTCTGGCTGTGTACTTATAGACGCACTCTTCTAAAACATCATTTAGAAAAGCAGTCATGACACCCAACCACCAGATATCGTAGTCATGGTATGTAGCCGTGACAAGTAGGATCTGGATGGACTTAAGCATAGGTACGGGAAAAGGTTTCATCATTTTCCATGCCTGGTCAATGACGAAAGCCTTTAACAAGTCTAGCTTTGAAAGTCTCAACTTTTCGATGTACACCAAGTAATCTTCTCAAGATATACTTACTCCTGATGGGGATTTAACCCTTCAGATATAGCAACCAAAGTCCATACTTTGTTGGTGTATATGGATTCCATCTCAGATCACTAAGCATCCAGCCATTCTTACAGATCCACACTCCTGATGGCCAGCTCGAAACTAGTTGGGTCATCATCTCATGATGCAATCCTCGCTCTCACTGTCATAGAGAAACCGAAGTAACTCTCAGGTGGGTGAAGAACCCTACTAGATCGGCGGAGAGGCTGAGGTTCGTTGGTATTTACTGAATCCTTTGGTTCTATCAAATCATCAGTTACAGTTTGTATGGCTGGAACATTTCCAGTTCTACATAACTGACCTTGCCTCGAGCTTGTCCGGATTTTGCCTTTAGACATAGGCCGGACAACCCCAAATCTTAATTGGCTTAAGACATGGGCTCTTCCCATACCATATCACATATGAAGCGGTAGGCAACTGATTTGATTGGAACCCTATTCAATAGGTATGCAGCTTCTTAAGTGCACAACTCCCTAAAAGGAAATAGGTAACTCAGTAATACTCATCATAGAGCACACCATATCATATAGGGTGTGATTGCTCCGCCCCGATATACCATCGTGCTATGGTGTATTCGGAGGAGTAATGCCGAGAGAGAATCCCATTCTCCTTTAGAATATTCCAGGATTTCCGTGCTCAAGTATTCTCCTCCTTGATCACATCAAAGGACATAATACTTATACTTATATTTTGGTTCTCTACTTCTCGCTTATATTCTGTGAATATCTCAAAAGGTTCGGACTCATGTTTCAACAGGAACATATGTCTGAATCTTAAGAGATTATCAGAGAATGTAATGAAGTACAAAGAACCGGTCTTGGCATATGTAGACTGGGGACCTTCATACATCAACATGTATCATCCCAAGAGTTCACTAACTCTTTCTCTGTTTCCAGTAAACGGAGCTATGGTCATCTTATCTTTGAGACATGACTGGCAAGTTTCAGAAGATGTAAATTCAAACTGATTTAAATATATATCTAAATGTAACTTCAGCCAGTCGGGTCGCATTGATCTGACCTAGTCTACAATACCTCAAGAAGGATTCGTTCATTTCTGAACTCTTCCTCTTGTGTGTGTTCTGTATACTAAGAACTGTAATTTGATTTAGAACATCAATGCTTTTAGATAACGTGCCTGAACCGATCAACTTTTGATATAGGAAATGTTCAAAACATTATCCAACAATACAGAATTTTATCATTTCTTTGCTAATAAAGAGATTGATATGATTTTGTATATCAGGTTCGGTATCTAATAACATTCGTTCAGAATCAATGTATTGGTAATAAAGGGTGATAGTGACCGACAGACTTGGCTGCAACTCTTGCCCCGTTTTCTGCCTCATGAAACTTATCACCCGTTCTCAGTTTTTCTACCCTTTTGTAGCCCTATGTAACAGATTACATATCTGAGATCCTGATCCGGTATCATATACCCAGGACGTAGAGGATACAGAGAAACAGTTCTTTGTAATGAACACACCCGAAGATGATGCATCAGCATGCACTCTCTTCGTTTGGACGGCACGGAAAATCTGGTATTCCTCAATTTCCTGCTCTGTCTTATAACAATTATAAGTTGGAGCGGGACCAACGTTCCCCAGCTCAGTATAACAAGCGGGTTTGGTCAATAATCCGTATTATTATCTTGATTAAGGCGTGATATAGTCGCTACCTGGAGAGAGAGAGAAGAAAACACTCAGCGTGCGCTCTTGCAAGAATAGATTGGTTATTATTTTATCTAATCAGGATGGCTCCCACTGCTTTTTATCAAATCTTCCTTCAAACCCTAAAAGGAAAGACTAGCCGGGATTAATTACACACTACAAGTTCGCCAATCTTTCTGCCAGGCCAGTGTCGGTACTTTGAGGGAGGTCCCCCGTGCTTTCGCACGAACCTAATTAATGTAAACCTCGTTTTCCCAGAGGCGTAACCCCGTTGACACCTTTCTAGACACCTACTTGATCGGCTAATTGTAATGTATAAAACTCTCCCAGGAGTAACTCTTACTCGCAGCGGGTATCGGGATCCAACTATCTCATAGAAGGTATGCAATCTCATTGCAAATTTCAACACTTGAAATTCCCGATAATATTTTGCCCCTAACGTGCTATGACCTTGACGAAAGCCAACAAACCATAGCCCGCTAGTCAAGTTCAGCCCGTACATTTCTTGATTGAATTAAACCCACCCGCACGAACCTTGACGAAAGCCAACAAAGCCGCACGACTACCCTAATCCAATCGCATCGTATGCTAGCAGATAATCAGCATATAGCTACCGCACACTGCACCTTGACGAAAGCCAACAAATGCAGCACGAATACTATATACAACTTATCTGAAATGACGGAGGGCTACGACAGGTTTTTCTGAAAACCTATTGCGTAATGAACTTGATATCGTTGTAGGATCGAATGAATTTTGAAATGGAGTGTTTTTGAGGCTTTTCTAGTTTTGCTAAAAGAGTCACTCCCGGTGAAGGGATCGTCGGTCCTTTCCTCGACGAATGAGGTGCGGGATATATCATATATATCACTGTGCAAAGCAAAAACACTTAAAAGCAATCAAAAGACAAACCGAGTGTGTAGCATCTGCCAGTTATTGCTAAAGGAGTCACTCCCGGTGAAGGGATCTCGGTCCTTTCCTCATCGAATAAGGTGCAGGATATATCACATATACCTCTGTGCAAAGCAAAAACTGTAGCTACCTGTTTTATTTTGAAATTCGATTCTACAACATCTTAGGTTTCTTCTATTTCATTAATCACATTAATGAAGTCCCATCATTTAAGTTACCTAAACATCACAGATAAATACGACGTACACTTATGCCATCCGCATTCGCCTCGATGTCCCCTCGTGCACCGTTAGGTTAGGTGACTAACGGCAGAGCGGGGCAGGGCTAGCGCGGGTGTAAAACATAAGTAACGTCTATATAATATATCATATATACTATATAAAGTATCTATCACAGAACATCATATGATCACATCACAGATAAATCACAGCAGAAGAATCATATGAAATATTGGATATACTAGGACGTCCGTGTTTTCAATACGAGCCAGTATAAAACACGGATTCCACGGTCGTGATGAATAGCCAAACCCACACCCCTAGACCCCTACGAGAGCGGCAAGAAACCCTACCAATTCTAGAGTTAGGAGACCCGGACTCGACTCCTCGAGTTGGTCTCCCACTGGACTCCAGAACCCGGTTACTTGTGCTCCCCTCCTTGGGTCTATCCTAGTGCGGAAAAGCAAATAATATACAAAAGGTGACAACTTCCGCAATCTGGAAGTGCCCCAATAAAAGAATATTACATACAAGTTTTTACATGAATGAAAATGAAAAACACTCATCTCACATAAAAACCCCCGGCTATTCAAACACGACGATCCAATATAACATATCCAGCAACACATAACATCACATGTCATCAACGTAAGTAAATATGTCCATCCCAATTGTCGTTGACATATAGCAACGAAACCGGCGATATCACATATTACACTTACGGTCACAGAAAAGAAAGTGTAAAACTACAACAGTTGGAATCCGCAACCTCCTCAGACATCGCATGCCTAACCAAATGAATTCTTTAGACATCACATGCCTAACAAATATAAACCCCGCATTTTAGTCTCATTATCGAAAACTCTTTTCAATATCAAGTCGGGCAATTCAACAGGATTCCCGACATCCTGATCGAATGCTCGTCGCAAACTTTGGTAGACGGCTGCACCCCTGATACCGTCGACGAAGTGCACCAAGGCGGAACTGTTGGATATAGTGCCCTCTAAGTCAATTATTGGATCGCAGGTACGTGATTGCAATGATTGAAGGAGGACCTATACCGATAAAACAGTCTTACTCAAGATGATAGTATGCTATCTGGTTTGTCTTTATCATCATGATAGAGCCCATAGGATTCTTGTTTGACTACCAGCAGTATGATGGCGATCATATATGTGAGAGCTGGGGTCTATAAGCACATCCTTAAAGTGTCCCTAGTCGTGGGAGTTTCGAGACAGGGCATCGATACTCCAGAGTAGACTAGTGTATACAGTCGAGACCCCGACGAGGGGCGGTGGCCGGTCTCACAAGCCACTGGTGTCAGTTCGATCACCTAAGATGTATACAGGTGCTCATTGGGATATGAGTACACCGGACAGGACTCGCCGGGAACATGCTAGTTGGTATTATACATATCGTCAGATAGCAGTTCCCTAATGACATGTGTACAGGTTAGTTCATCGACCTGAGGTCGTCATTTGTCTCGTGTGAGTTCCCACTGTGCTTTGATTTATACCCTACCACGGGTCAAAGGAGTCGTGCAAACAGGTATATTTTGGGTACAGTCCCGAGCCACATTGGAGGCAAGTGAGCGGATCTTCGGGGATTCGTCTCTCCCGGTATTGGGGGTGAGATCGCGCTGTGTTTAGGAGAGCCATTACACGAAATCCCTGGCCAGGGTAATCGAGATATACTGGTAGGTATACCAGCAGAATCTCAGGGTGTTCTGGGCTGCTCTCTGACACGACTTATGCAGCTATTAGGGGTCTGACGTTTACCGACCCCCTAGGCCTAATATGCGATACTCATAGACGAATGTTCCGGACTGTACAGATATTGTCACTGTCAGGCTCAGTAGGGTTTATAGATGAGTTCGCTCGTCAGCTTCCCTTCCAATCAATATATAGGCAAAACGTTACGTGCAGTTAGTACCTCTGACGTGCTAGGGTTATACCCAGTGCCAGTGTGTTGATGAGTCATTAGAGTCCCCCACCGACACTTTCCCAAGTTCGGGCGAAACGTTGTAGAGGCCGTATGGGTTTATGGCAAGGTTCGGAAAATGCACGTGCATTTTCGCACGTGTCAGTTTTCGGGCAGATAATACTGGTAGGCTTTGGTTTAAGCCGGAACCCAGTATTATACTGTGTAGATATAATATCTTTGTCTCAGTTGCATTTGTATTCGGTCGTAATACAAATGCGGGTATGTTTATACCGATACGGGGTTATCCTGAAATTTGTTTCGGGATGATTTTTGGAAGTTGCCAGTTTCCAGTTTTCTATCAGCCGTCTTTTAACATTCGGTTAAAGACGGATTTATCTTTTCTTGATGAGGTGAGTCAGTGTTTTAGAAGGTTCTAGAGAGGGTGACTAGGCTAGTGAGTCATTAGTGCATTAAT
This sequence comes from Agapanthus africanus, assembly GCA_030015575.1. Lineage (NCBI taxonomy): Eukaryota > Viridiplantae > Streptophyta > Magnoliopsida > Asparagales > Amaryllidaceae > Agapanthus > Agapanthus africanus. The sequence goes on along the minus strand of JASDDO010000022.1, from coordinate 869,804,196 downwards.
GGAGCAATTAATGCTTGATGACTAGGTTAATTGTGATTGGTTTGCTTTAAATGCTTTCATACTTTGTGTTCACACTAGATATTTTGCTTAGTGTCACCTCCCTCCTCCTACACTCACCTCCCTCCTCTCCTATAAATGGCCGGCCCCTCCCCTCTCTCTCACTCAGTTGAGATATGGTTGTTGTTCACTAGAAAAAGATTATGATAGATTCGGGTTCACGAAAAATAGACAGCCACTTTCTCATTTCACCCGATCCAAAAGGCAACTTCTTTTAACCGTTCGTCCATAGCCTTGGACGTAACGAGACAAAGTATTCTACACATTCTCTACTTCATCTTGGTCGTCTCTTTTAGCAAACTTGACGATCGAGTTGCCTCGGTTAAGAGGCGGGAGCCCGTTTAAAGATCCGTCGACGTGGTGCCACCTGGACGACGAAACAGGAGATCAAGCAAGTTCGGATCAGTTGCAACATAGCGTGGGATGATGGTTGAAGACCGAAGGACTCGGATCATTCGGTATAACAATTCTACCCTCTTTACAATTTGTTAGTTCAGCTTTAATGGACGATCCGGGATAAAGTACGCGATAGCGCCAGTCGTAAAAGTTTTGTTCCGCATATCGGCGTCTGTTAGACGGCCGGGGTGCCGCCGCGTACTTACAGTGGTATCAGAGCCTCACCATTAAGCTATACTAACTTGTGCTAACGCGTTTAAAACTTCGATCGAACCGGAAATCAAAAACTGCAAAAACCAAGCTTGACAGTTTCTGTTGTTTTTAAACGGTGTCCTAAAAATATTTCACACATCTTAAAAATCTGTGCAGGCTTTTCTAAGAACCACGACCAAATTTGGGCACGTGACTCCACCAAACAGCCGCGGAAACGCGGCCAAACCCATGGTTTGGCCGCGCATCCGCGGCCACTTGGTGAGCTCATGCTCCCAAATTTGTGCAGTGGGTTCTCTGTTGGATTTTGGGGTTTTTGGTATATATCGTTTGGGCCCAGGTTTTGTTACTGTACACCAGATTCTTGTGGGGCCCACTTCGGCAAATTTAGTCGATCGAAATTTTAAACTTGTTAGTTTTTCAGTACTTTCATTATATCTCCGACCGGGAATGTCATTTGATCGGTAAACCGCGTCTGATAGCTATAGTTCTTTTAGACGGGTTTGCGAACGTGACATTCGCGTTGATGTTCTGTGTTGTGCTGTAATGTTGCGGATTTGTCGTGGTGGATAGCAGGGTGCAATGATAGTGTTGTTTAAATTTATTTGTACATTTGATATTGCGGGGCGAGCGTCCGACTTGTGGACTGCCGTCACTGCCTGTTTGTATAATATTCTTTTGGGGCACGACCAGGTTGCGGTCGATGTACCTGTTGTACTATTTTTATTTCTGTACTAGGTTTACCCCGCGGTGCACGAATAACCGGGTTCTGGAGGGCAACGGGTTCGTATCTCATGGTATTGAGAGGCAAAGGGACCACACTCTAGAATTGGCAGACTATTCGCCGCACTCGTAGGGGGTACAGGTTGACCCAAGGAAGGGTGCTCAATTTACCGGATTCCGTGAAGTGCCGGGTGTTCCATTCACTATGTTGTGGGGACCACCTCGCTTCAGGTTTTGGCGGGTAACTTGCCGCACCCAAAGCGGTCTAGGTTTCATTGCACAGGCTATCCACACGACCAGGGGAACGTCGGGTTTCAGTAGCGGCTCTGTGAAACCCGGGGATCCCAGATTATCTGTATTGTTCTGTGATGCTTATTACTTTTCTGTAATGTTGCATTTATCATGCCTGGAGCGATTACTGTATATTAGTATATATACTATTAGATGTTGTATATGTTTTACACCCGCGCTAGTCCAGTCCCCGCTCTGTCGTTAGTTAAGTAACCTAACGGGTGATGACGGGACCCAGTGACGAATGCGGATGGCATATACGTACATTTTATTTTCGTTCTTTTCTGGTGTGATTGATTGATGGGACTGCATTGATTCTTATCAATGCGAGATAAAACAAACCTATATTTGATGTTGTTGGAACAAATTTTAAAATTATTACAAAGACGTTTCCTTTTGTTATGCATAGCGGTATTCAGTTGGAATATCTTGCACCTAATTCCACGAGGAAAGAGTCGAGATCCCTTCACCGGGAGTGACTTCTTTAGCAAAAGGTTTTCGCTACTATATATTTTTATAAAGCTATCAGGTTCCTTCAACGAGATCAGGTTCATTACGTTAAAGGTTTTTCGCCAAAGACCAGCCGTAATCCTCCGTCGTTTCTTATGGATGGTCAGTAGTATTCAAGCTATGTTTGTTGGCCTACGTCAAGGCATAGTGTTTGGTAGCTGCTGGGTATTCATTTGTTGCATAGATAGATGCATTAGTTTAAGTCAGACGTACACCTTGTTGGCCTACGTCAAGGGCTTGTACGATGACTTAAGTTGATCAGGACAATGACGGGTAGAACTTGACATGTTGCTTATGACTTGTTGGCCTACGTCAAGGTCATAAGAGCATGGGATAAAAAATTACATCGGGAGTTTCAAACATACAAGAAACTTGCCAGACTTGCGCATACCTTCTGGAGTGTGTTAACTTGAGTGGCTTCCATCAAGTTATCATGCGATGATAGTTGGATCCTGATTCTCACTGATGAGTTGGTTTACTCTTCGGGTGACCCCGACTAATTCTTCTTTCAGGTTTGGAGGAGAATTTGAGAAAACAGTGGGAGGTTTCCTAATTAGTTAAAATGATAACCATTCTGATTTAGGCTAGAGTGCACGCTGAGTGTTTCTTCTCTCTCTCTCTCTTTGGCAGCGACTTTTGACCGACCCTAAACTATAACTCAGTGACCAAAGTTGACCGAATCTTCTTAAAATACTGGCTTTTGGATTGTCTATAATTGCATAAGTCATTGCAGCTCTTTCTTTTACCCTTTGTATTTCTCAGAACACCCCGTATTACTACGGACATCCACTTCCATTGGATAGATCCATCGTATGGTTATATACGAACTCGAAGGGACTTCTTCGAGGATGGATCCAGGTTCAGGAGAAATAGAATTGGTTTACTCAATTGTCTTTTATTATCACCTTCTCTCAGGTTGCAAGGGCTCCTTGGTTTAGGAAAGTACACCTATTACGCTTATTGGATGGTCTTCTTCCAAACCATAGGCTGGTGCCGAAAGGTAGGGAATGAAGAAAACCAATTAGCTTAAGAAAGGTGTGCAGAAGGTAATATGTAAAGACAAGATAAAGGAATTAGAAAGAGGGCAAAGTAAATTGCGACTATTAACATTCACGACCAAACCATGTATTTCATCGCCACTCCTACTTCACCTTTGATTTCTCCAGAACAACCCGTATCACTACGAACATCCAATTCCATTGGATAAATCCATCGTATGGTTATATACGAACTCGAAGGACATTTTTTCGAGGATGGATTCTGGTTCAGGAGAAATAGGAATAAGGTATTGTTCAGTTGTCTTTTATCGCCACCTTCTCTCAAGTTGCGAGTACTCCTAGGATTAGGAGGGTACACCTATTATGCTTACTGGATAGTCTTCTTCCAAACCATAGGCTGGTGCCAAACGGTAGGGAAGGAAGAAAACCATTTAGCCTAATGATGGTGTACAGAAGGTAACGACTAAAGACAAATTAAAGGGAATTGGAAAGATAACAAGGAAATACACGGTTAAAGTCATGATATGGATTATGGAAGAGGCATTACTAAGAATACCAGGAAACCCCTACAAAACATATTTATGTTTCATATTCACTGTGTATTGTTAATAGAAAACTGATTTCCTGATTGGATACTTTCTCCAGGGTATGTATTTACCAAGAACGATTCTCACATCTGCATGGTTTTACAGATGTTGAGTGGGAGCGAGTTATTGGGAATTAGGTGATCATCCTCATTATATCGGAATTCGTTGTAATTGGTGATATTTGAGGAAATCGCCTGGGAACAGTTTTCAACCTACGACGTACAGGTTATGAGTTATTCAACTCAGAGGACTTATACAGAGTATTGTATGTTGTCCAGTGTCCGTCAGGACAAAGGGGTAGGTCCTCTTACTATGTTCTGTTTACTTGTGACTTCTCTAGTTTTTAGACAAGTGTTTCGTAGAAATACAATGTCTAAATTTTGAGAAGTTGTGGGTATAGGAATAAAGTAGAGAACAATATATCGCAAGTATCGGGATTCTTCAAAGAAATCGAAGATGTAGATTCTTGTGATTAGTATTCAATTGATAGTAATGGTTTTTGAGAAACTTGTTTCTCTTTCAGGTTACTCATAATTGGATAGATTCCTAAGTTGAATAATACTGATTAGCCTCTCTCTATTAAGTTATTATGCACTGGAGACAGCTGCATAATATGAATCTGGTTCCAATTAAATAAGTGCCAAAGTTTCTATATTGGATATAGAACGATTCATATCTTAACGATGTTAAGGTAAGGGGAGTTATCCAGCTTATGCTTAAAACCAGACACTGGATAACTCAAGGCACGTTTCTGTAATGGCAGTTTGCGGGTTGACCCTAGCTTCGACGAGGGTTGATTTTCTACCATCCGGAAGATCAATAGTGATATTGTTCTTGACTCGCCACAGTTTTATTAAAATGGATTTTTTCAGAAAAACAGTAGTGGGAGCATGGTAGAACTGGAAGTGATTCCAGAACCAAAAACGATTACGGAAAGTTTTAATAGGACCTAAATATTCAATCAGGTTTGACATTCCAATAGCCACTCCGCAGATATGGTGGGTAACCTCAGACACCCGAGAGGTACTCCGGTAGCCTCAAGGACGGTGACAGGGAGGTTCTTGTTTACCCAGACTTGACACTACTGTTGTTCCAGACTATGAGACCGGGCAGAAGGATATGTATAGCGTCGTTCTAAACTAGTTTTAGAAGTGTACATATATATATTATTCTGCCAGAGAGTTGTCGTAGTCAGTGGGAGCAGCGGAAGCATAGTGGGCAAGATACTTATGTCTATTTATAGACTTGAGCAAATATAGCGGAGATTGATCATCTGATTTTTGATGTAACAGTCATGGGTTTGACTTCATCAGAATAAGGGATGGATCTGTTAAGAAGGTAGTAGGGTGTGATGTCCTGGTATTCTGATGACATACACAGAGTAGGAAGTAAAATTCTTATACTACGATCGGTTGTACTTTGGTCGTCACACAGTTGTTTATCCACAAAGGATATGATATAAGACATTCTGGTTACTAGATCTAATGGTTTTTGATCTAGATTTGGGTAGTTTCCCAATGTAGGTTCTTTGACCTTATTCTAATAGTATTTTAGAATAAATGACTCCTGGCATGGTGGTGTACCTGCAGGCAATGGAGTCACCCTCTCTAAAAGTGTCTTACAGACTAAAGGGGAGAGGGATGTGCATGATTGGCAGATCACTTGCTTAGGCAATTGAGTCAATCGTGAGATGTCAAGTACCACACCAGATGTTGTAATTGCACTAGATGCGATAAGTTTATATTAATCGAATCCTGGAGAAACATTAGGAAGCGGTTTTAGAACATAAGTGAATGTTCTACGGATTTGATGACGGCAGCCTCCTTCAGGAGACGGTTATCATTCCAGGCTTCCAAGGTGACCCGGATGACAGAATGATTGTCAGAGTTATAGTTTTCCCTCTGACGAGGGACAGTATTATGGAAAGGTGGTCCAAGAGGATACTGTGGGAGGCATAGTGCTAGACACTGATTAGTTTCAGTGATCGATACAGTCTAAGAAGTTTGGATTAGGAGTTCATTTATGAACTAGGTCCCATCAGATATCCAAACATATTCTAAGACAGGTATTACTCAATTCGGGAGATGGTCTTCTCCGCGAAGTTGAGATATAGAGAGATACAGAAAGAAACACCGGAGCGGATCCACTCACTGAGGCTATTTCTTGAACACAACAGTTTTGCAAACGAGCTTTGTGAAACTGATTAGTAGAGGAGTTGGATGCTCGGTATCACACGAGCTGTGAGTACACGACATCGCAATAATTAGCCTTAAGTACAAGTGGGAGATTGTTGGATATAGTGCCCTCTAAGTCAATTATTGGATCGCAGGTACGTGATTGCAATGATTGAAGGAGGACCTATACCGATAAAACAGTCTTACTCAAGATGATAGTATGCTATCTGGTTTGTCTTTATCATCATGATAGAGCCCATAGGATTCTTGTTTGACTACCAGCAGTATGATGGCGATCATATATGTGAGAGCTGGGGTCTATAAGCACATCCTTAAAGTGTCCCTAGTCGTGGGAGTTTCGAGACAGGGCATCGATACTCCAGAGTAGACTAGTGTATACAGTCGAGACCCCGACGAGGGGCGGTGGCCGGTCTCACAAGCCACTGGTGTCAGTTCGATCACCTAAGATGTATACAGGTGCTCATTGGGATATGAGTACACCGGACAGGACTCGCCGGGAACATGCTAGTTGGTATTATACATATCGTCAGATAGCAGTTCCCTAATGACATGTGTACAGGTTAGTTCATCGACCTGAGGTCGTCATTTGTCTCGTGTGAGTTCCCACTGTGCTTTGATTTATACCCTACCACGGGTCAAAGGAGTCGTGCAAACAGGTATATTTTGGGTACAGTCCCGAGCCACATTGGAGGCAAGTGAGCGGATCTTCGGGGATTCGTCTCTCCCGGTATTGGGGGTGAGATCGCGCTGTGTTTAGGAGAGCCATTACACGAAATCCCTGGCCAGGGTAATCGAGATATACTGGTAGGTATACCAGCAGAATCTCAGGGTGTTCTGGGCTGCTCTCTGACACGACTTATGCAGCTATTGGGGGTCTGACGTTTACCGACCCCCTAGGCCTAATATGCGATACTCATAGACGAATGTTCCGGACTGTACAGATATTGTCACTGTCAGGCTCAGTAGGGTTTATAGATGAGTTCGCTCGTCAGCTTCCCTTCCAATCAATATATAGGCAAAACGTTACGTGCAGTTAGTACCTCTGACGTGCTAGGGTTATACCCAGTGCCAGTGTGTTGATGAGTCATTAGAGTCCCCCACCGACACTTTCCCAAGTTCGGGCGAAACGTTGTAGAGGCCGTATGGGTTTATGGCAAGGTTCGGAAAATGCACGTGCATTTTCGCACGTGTCAGTTTTCGGGCAGATAATACTGGTAGGCTTTGGTTTAAGCCGGAACCCAGTATTATACTGTGTAGATATAATATCTTTGTCTCAGTTGCATTTGTATTCGGTCGTAATACAAATGCGGGTATGTTTATACCGATACGGGGTTATCCTGAAATTTGTTTCGGGATGATTTTTGGAAGTTACCAGTTTCCAGTTTTCTATCAGCCGTCTTTTAACATTTGGTTAAAGACGGATTTATCTTTTCTTGATGAGGTGAGTCAGTGTTTTAGAAGGTTCTAGAGAGGGTGACTAGGCTAGTGAGTCATTAGTGCATTAATGGAGCAATTAATGCTTGATGACTAGGTTAATTGTGATTGGTTTGCTTTAAATGCTTTCATACTTTGTGTTCACACTAGATATTTTGCTTAGTGTCACCTCCCTCCTCCTACACTCACCTCCCTCCTCTCTTATAAATGGCCGGCCCCTCCCCTCTCTCTCACTCAGTTGAGATATGGTTGTTGTTCACTAGAAAAAGATTATGATAGATTCGGGTTCACGAAAAATAGACAGCCACTTTCTCATTTCACCCGATCCAAAAGGCAACTTCTTTTAACCGTTCGTCCATAGCCTTGGACGTAACGAGACAAAGTATTCTACACATTCTCTACTTCATCTTGGTCGTCTCTTTTAGCAAACTTGACGATCGAGTTGCCTCGGTTAAGAGGCGGGAGCCCGTTTAAAGATCCGTCGACGTGGTGCCACCTGGACGACGAAACAGGAGATCAAGCAAGTTCGGATCAGTTGCAACATAGCGTGGGATGATGGTTGAAGACCGAAGGACTCGGATCATTCGGTATAACAATTCTACCCTCTTTACAATTTGTTAGTTCAGCTTTAATGGACGATCCGGGATAAAGTACGCGATAGCGCCAGTCGTAAAAGTTTTGTTCCGCATATCGGCGTCTGTTAGACGGCCGGGGTGCCGTCGCGTACTTACAGGAACACCGCTACCGCGAGCACCCAAACGGATGCTTTCGGCGACGGGGTTCTCCTACAGTAACTTGGTCGGGGCTATGGAGTGAGGCTGTCTATTAAGTTTACCCGGCGAGTATCCGCGTACGCTACGTGATTGCGACGGACTTTTGATCGCATCAAAATTCCGTGGCAACCGATCAAGTGAGACTAAAGTGCTATGTTTATAATATTCATTCAGTTATCTCATAACTTATTGTGAATTCCAATTATTGTATCACATTCCGGATAAATAGAAAATGCTAAACTTTTCGATCGAACAATCGAACACCCAAGTTTTCCCGGTACAGATCAACACATGAAACAAGTCTAACAACATTCAGTTCGTGCCTCAGTACCAACGGTCCAGCCGTAGAAGGGTCAAGCCAACGCCTCACATGTGGCACGCCGTACTGCCCCAAACCCGAAGGTTCAAAGGGCAGTTCAAGACGGTCACATAATCGAGTTAAGGTTTGTTGTCTTCTAGAGGGACCATCGCGTTACTTGCACTACTTAGAACGTCGTTAAACTACGAAAAAATCCAACACTTGGAAATTTCCCGGCAGGGGAAAAAGTGGGTATTTATATCCGGTCGAACTTTTTAACATATTCTAAAATTTATCCGGAAAGACACATAGACAAAATTTGATAATCCGATCGAACATTCGAATCCCCAAAACAAACCTGAAAATTAAAACTCTGGAAAAAATATTAAAAATACCCAGGAAAACCAGCACTGTTAAATAGGAGTTACTGTGCAAACTTCAACTGATAACACGACAAAACCACCGTGGATCCGCCGCACGAGCCATGCTCATGCCGCGGATCCGCGCCTTAATGATGGAATTAGTTTAACAAAATTCACCGTAACTCTTAGATATCCCTCCTGATATTTCTACATATTTTTAATACTGAAAAATCCCTGTTTTTAGAAAAAGTCCAGAGAGCAATTTTTGGGTCGGGTTTCGGTTCGATCGGGTTTCAAATTCCGTCTAGACTTCGCCTAAGGCTCTAGCTAGGCTCTGATACCACTGTAGGGTTCCTAGGCATCCTAGTGAGGTCTCACAAGGCATCAACCATGCCAATTTCAAGAAATTTAGGTGCCGAGAAACCCTAATACGGATCGTTGGCTAAAGTTTAGGCGAAAACAAAAGCTAGTTAACAATTTAACTAATGGGTAATCGGAAATACAACCTTTGTAGATCTGGTGCTCCACCTCCATAGCTCCGCAACGAAGTCCCTTTGCTGTCCAAATGAGTTCCCGGGCTCTAGCGTCGGCTTCGTCGGAGAATGGACGGGCTAAGTCGTCGATGTCCATGCCGAAGCTGATCTACGTCGAAGCATCGCTAGATCAAGCTCCACCTTCACCAAGCCAAGAAAACTTGTGAAGGAAACACACTCTACTACTTGGCAAGAGGTAGAGAATGAAGAAATAGGAAGTGGGTAGACTTTAGATTTGGATTTCTCACTCTTTTTCAAGAGTTGCCATTGATGGAGGAAGGTTTTTCTTCATGAAGATGAAGAAGAAGAAGGAAAAATGTTATCATAAGATTAAATATCAAAAGAATAATTAAATCATTCTTATCATAACATAACCCAAGTTAAGTGTAGAGAATTGACCAAGGTTAAAGAATGGTTAGGGTTAAGGAGATGAGACAAAAATGGTGACTTAATGAAAGCTTCATGAAGCTTCATGTTGAAAACAAAACTAGCCACCATTTTTCACTTCTTTTCCTTTTCTCATTTATCTTTTAAATGCAAATGAAAAGATAAATGAATGAATAAAAGAAAACCCTAATCATTTACTTAACCTAGGTTTAATTCATTACACTTAACAAAAAAGATATGTATCATCAAACATGATACAATCAAGTGCACAAAATCATATCGCATATGCAATGCGCACACCCGAGTGAGAAAATCCATTTAAAGTGAACCGATACTAGTTAATGTAAAGTAATATATCAAATATATAATTATGCATTAAATCAATAAATCAACTCTTGATTTAACGATCCGGTCATATCGCATATAACCGGCTAGTATCCAATGTATCGGCTTATCGAATCAATCCTTGATTCGATAATTAGGTTATATCGCATACAACCATTCGACACATTGATCGCGAGAATGAAATACGGTATCACATACACGCATTACTCTCGGTCCCGCACATATCTCATATGCGCTCCTATTTCGTTTCGCTTGAGCCAGGAAACCTCTGTGTAGGACTCTAAAAACTCGTCAATACGCCGGCAGCAGATGATGATCATATCAAGCATCCACAAGCCGCAAGCGGTCTGCTAAACGTAACGGCCACCCAGGTATTGAGCGATCAGAAGATCGACGAGCAAGCCCGCTCACACTCCTGTGAATCCAACCAGTAACACTTACCGTACAGTCCGGTCTGATCGTCTGATATGTCGCATATCTCGTCTAGGGGTGGTAAACGTCAGACCCCAATAGCTCGATATGTCGTGTCGATATGAGGTCTATAACAATTCGAGATACTACTGGTAACACTTACCAATAAATCTCAGCAACCCTGGCCAGGGATTTCCTGTTATAGCCAATCGAACACAGCGTAACATCAACTCCCTATACCGGGAGAGACGAATCCCCTCCTATCGCTCATTGCCTCCATGTGACTCGGGACTGTACCCAAAAACCACCGTTTTGCATGCCCTCTTGGACGTGGTAAGATGGAAATCAAAGCACAGTAGGAACCACACAAGACTCTATGATGATCTCGGGTAAACAGACTACTCTGTACCAGTGTCACCAGAGAACTGCCATCTGACGTAAGGTATAATACCATCTGGGAGTTCTCGGCGAGTCCGTCCAGTGTACCCAGTCTCTACTGAGCACCGGTATATCATCTCTGATGTCAAACACCAATGGATATGGAATCATCCATCGCCCATCTGTATGGGTCAAGAAGGTACACGCTAGTCTACTCTAGTATATCGATGCCCCATCTCGATATACCCACGACTAGGGACTTTGAAGGATGTACTTATGGACTACCATGTCCCCACTAGTATGATCCGCATCATAGTCCAGGTAGTCAAGCACACATCCTAAGGGCTTTACCAACATGTAACAGAGAGACAATCAGTGTACACGTTAAGGTAAAGAGCAACCAAATAGCATACTATCATGTCGAGCAAGAAAGTCCTCCCTATATATGTCCCAGCATCCACTACAATATACATCCAATGTACAGTAATGGTCTCTAGGGCATACATATAACTAACAGTAATGATCTGCCAAAAGGGAAATTACTGATTTAGCGTCTGCCATGCTAAAATGCTCCAAAACTTTCTCATCGTATCGCTATTGAGATATGTAAAGTTTACCCTCCTTGCAATCGCGCCTAATTTCCATACAGAGAATTTTCTTGGCCACTCCCAAATCTTTGGTCCCGAATTTTCCTTTCAACTGTTTCTTAAGCTTCTGAATATAACTATACACCTTATTTCTATCAACATATTATCAACATAAAACAACAAGTTTATGAAAGAACCATCGGCGAGTTTCTGGAAATAAATACAATTATCTACCTTACTTCTCGTAAGCCCAATATCCTTCATGAAGAAATCAAATTTCTTATACCAACGTCTAGGTGACTACTTCAAATAATAAAGAGATTTCTCTAAGAAAAAAACATGGTCTTCCATACCTTCAATTTTGAAACCATCGGGTTGTTGCATGTAGATCTTTTCTACCAAATTATCGTGCAAGAAAGTGGTCTTAAAATCGAGCTGCTCGAGCTCCAAATCTTGCATAGCTACCAAACCGAGTAAGATACGAAAAGAGGTGTGTTTTACAACAGGATAAAATACTTCATTGAAGTCCACTCCCGAACCTGCAAATAGCCTTTAGATATCAACTGTGCCTTGTATCGAGTATCTGCAACCTCTTGATCTCCTTCTTTCTTTTTGAAAACCCACCTGTAGCCATCAAATTTCTTTACTCCTTTGAGCTTGACGAGATTCTATGTTTGGTTCTTGTGAAGAGACTCAATCTCTTCATTTATAATGACTAGCCAACGAGCTGACTCGTTGGAAGAGATAGCTGCTTAATAACTCGTAGGCTCGCTACTACCAACTGTCTCTACAATGAACGCATACACTACTAGATCATCATAGTCATATCTCTGTGGCGTTCTAATGTCCTTTCTTTTTCGGTCTCGAGCGAGTAGATACTTCTCATCTTGGGACCGTTCTTCATCAGAAGATGGTGAAAGTGACATCTCTTACGAACCTGAGTTTTCACCGACCTCAAATTCAACGCCCGGCTCGTCCTTCCTTGTATCTTCTGGAATTGGAGATTCCGTATTCTTTGTCTTCAATATAGTAGACTCGTCAAAAGTGACATCTCTACTATTTTAGGTCCACGTTACCTCTCCCGGTTCTTTCGGGGTTGCGGAAACGATGAAAAACAATTTTTAGGGTTTTGGTAACATGGACTAAAAAACCCGGATCTTTGCTAAACAACGCACTAGCAACAACTACGAGCTTTACCTACTCGGTTAGGGGGTTATACCTAACCTTGAACTCCTTCTCTTCTTGTTGGTATTCTCCTTGCTAGCTCCTTTTAGTAGCTTGAATGGCTCCTCCTCCTCGTCTCCTCTTTGCCGAAGATAGATCCACTCGAAGGCCTCGAACTTGAGCTCCTACCTCAACCTTGAGGTAACTAAAGTATTAGGCTTGCTAGACCTTCAACCTTAGGATAAGTAAAGATGAGTTTTGGTGTTTTATCTTGAAGGCAAATAGTTCTCAACTCATGAGTGGGATTTTGCCTTGAGAGAGAGGAAGAGGATGAGAGCTATGGATGAGAGAGAAGATGTAGGTAAGAATGAATCAATTTTTACAACCATGCTCTCTTATTTTTAGAAAATGATAACAATAAGAATAATTAACAATTTGTGATGGTGAGTTGATGAATGACCATTATCATTTCATTCATTAAATGCTTTGTGCAAAAAATAAGAAGCATCTTTGAAAACAAATGATGATGGTCAACAAGTCTACTTTGGTCAACCGGTCAACTAAATTCAACAAGTCAACAAAAGTCAAGAATTCAACTCAACCATGGCACAATAATTGTTAACTAATATTATTAATCATATTTCCTATTCTCATTAGAGTTTGGAAAAAGATAACAGTCAACTGTGCATACACACCCGTACCATAACCCTAATGAGAATCCTCTGCCTCTGTCTCAGTCAACTGTGCATACACACCTGCATCCGTGTTCCGAGAAACACGAATACAATGAGATAAAACTAACCCCAAAACATATACTAGGATCTGGCTTAAACCAAACCCCACTAGTAATAACTGCCCGGTCACCAAAACGTGCACAAGTGCGCGGGTGTGAACGAACCCTGTCGCAAAACCATGCGACCTCTACTCTGTTTTGCCCAAAGGCGAGTAACCCTTTGTGTGGGACTCTAAAGACTCGACACTACGCTGGCAATGGGGTTAACCACAGACCGCAAGCGGCACTAGCTGTACGTAACGGTCCCCGGGTAGATGTCAATAAGAAGACTGATGAGGTGAACCCATCCGAACTCCTACTGAGCCTGTATTTGACAATCTCCGTACAGTCCGGTCTGTTCGTCTGAGAATATCGCATGGCGGGCCTAAGGCGGTGGTAAACGTCAGTCCCCTAATAGCGGTACAAGTCGTGCCGGAGTGTAGCCTAGAACACTCTGAGATATCATTGGAAACCTACCAGTATATCTCGCTAGCCCTAGCCAGGGACTTTGTGTAATGGCTCTCCTAGATACAGCGCGATATCAACTCCCAATACCGGGAGAGAAGAATCATGTCTAACCGTCACTGCCTCCAAGTGCTTCGGGACTGCACCCAACTACTACCTGTTTGCACGACTCAGTAGAGCCGTGGTAGGGTAGTAATCAAAGAACAGTGGGAACACGCTCGAGGCGAAGTGACAGTGTCAAGTCAGCGGACTAAGCTGTACTCATGTCACCTGGGAACTGTTAACTGACGATAGGTATAATACCAACCAACAGTTCCCGACGAGTCCTGTCCAGTGTACTCGTAACCTAACGAGCACCTGTATACTATCTCCAGTAGGACGTACTGATGGCTGTGGGACAGACCATCTCCCCTGCTGGGAAGAGAAGCGTATGCACCAGTCTACTCTGGAGTATCGATGCCCTGTCTCGATAATCCTACGACTAGGGACCAGAATAAGGATGTGCTTATAGACTACCCAGCCCCCACTAGTGTGATCGCCATCACAACGCCGGTAGTCAAGCAAAGATCCTAAGGGCTCCATCAATATGTTTTAGCGATATGTTAAAAGAAACATATACACGTATTAAGATAGAAACAAACCAAGTAGCATACTACTATATCGAGCAAGACTGTCGTAAAACCGTATATATATCCCAAGCCTCCAAAATGTATTATACAAACTAGTACTATACAATAATGGCCTCTAGGGCATACATATCTAACAATCTCCCACTTGCACTAAAGGCCAGTAATTGGTATACCGCATACACAACGTCTGTACTGGGGCCAGCTGCCGGCGTACCGCATACCCAATAGCTCAAAAAGTCGCTCGAACTGTGTTTGAGGGAGGGCCTTTGTGAATGGATCCGCCGTGTTGTCTTTTGTGTCCACTCTCCGTACCTCGATCTCCTGGCGATCAATGATCTCCCTGATCAGGTGATACCGCCTTAAGATGTGTCTGGATTTCTGATGGGACCTTGGTTCCTTCGCTAAAGCTATAGCCCCATTGTTGTCACAATACAAAAGTACTGGGTCAACAATGGACAGAACCACCTGAAGTTTACTAATGAACTTCTTCATCCAGAACGCCTCTTTTGCGGCATCGCCTGCAGCAATGTATTCAGCCTCCATCGTCGAGTCTGCGACGGTATCCTGTTTGGAACTCCTCCAACATACCGTCCCTCCGTTGAGGGTAAACACAAAACCCGAGACAGACTTGCTGTCATCTTTGTCACTCTGGAAGCTTGAATCGGTAAAGGACTCGACCCTGAGGTCTCCATTACCGAAAACCAGGAACATCTCCTTAGTCCTTTTTAGGTACTTGAGAATGTTCTTTACTGCCGTCCAGTGATCCTCACCTAGGTCTGACTGATACCGGCTCACCATGCTCAGCGCGTAAGCTACATCTGGTCTTGTACATAGCATCGCATACATTATAGATCCTACCGCCGAAGCGTAGGGTATAGTGCTCATGCGAACCCTCTCCTCGTCAGTCTTAGGAGACATCTTCTTGGAGAGAGTAATTCCGTGCAATGCGGGTATGTTACCGCGCTTTGAATCCTCCATACTAAATCTCTTTAGTACGGTCTCTATGTACCTGGACTGCGAAAGTCCCAGTAGTTTCTTGGATCTATCTCTGTGGAATCCCCAGAATGTACAAGGCATCACCCAGGTCCTTCATGGAGAACCATTGTGACAAAAATAGCTTGACCGATTGTAGCATAGGAATGTCATTTCCTATCAAAAGAATGTCGTCCACGTACAAGACTAGGAACACGACAGTTCGTCCTACAATCTTCTTATAGACACAAGGTTCATCTTCGTTCTTGATGAAATCAAATTCCTTGATTGCCTCATCAAAACAGATGTTCCAACTCCGCAATGCCTGCTTTAATCCATAAATGGATTTAAGCAACTTGCACACCTTCCCGCTGCTCCCACTGTCTACGATACCTTCTGGTTGATCCATGTAAACGCACTCTTCCAAACTGCCATTTAGAAAAGCCGTTTTAACGTCCATCTGCCAGATTTCATAGTCATGGAAGGCAGCAATGGCAAGTAGGATCCGAATGGATTTAAGCATAGCCACCGAAGAAAAAGTTTCGTCATAGTCCACACCAGGTCTTTGACGAAAACCTTTTGCAACGAGTCTAGCCTTATAGGTTTCCACCTGCCCATCTACACCAAGTTTCCTTTTGTAGATCCATTTGCATCCAACGGGTTTTACCCCAGGTGGAGCAATATCCAAGGTCCACACTTTATTGGTGTATATGGACTCCATTTCGGATTGCATTGCTTCCTGCCACTTATCAGAGTCCCTACTGATAATGGCCTGCCTGAAACTGGTAGGGTCATCTTCTTCCAAGATGCAATCCTCTCGATCCCCGTCTAAGAGAAAACCGTAGTATCTCTCGGGCGGATGAGAAATCCTACCAGATCTGCAGAGTGGCTGAGGTTCGTTGGGTGTAACTGAATCTAGCGGTTCCAGCAAATCTTTAGTTAAAGTTTGTGTTTCTGGAATTTCATCCAGTTCTACCGTGCTGCCACTAATATTTTTAACAAGAAATTCTTTTTCCAAAAATGTGGCATTTCTTGAAACAATTATCTTCTGTTCCTCTGCATGGTAGAATAGATACCCACTAGAATCTTTTGGATATCCTACAAACTTACACAAAACTGCCCGTGCCTCAAGTTTGTCTGGGTTCTGCTTTTTGACATAAGCTGGGCAACCCCAAATCTTAATACGTTTAAGATACAAACTCTTACCACTCCATATTTCATACGGAGTCTTAGGCACGGATTTGGATGGAACTTGATTCAATAGATGCGCTGCTGTTTGAAGTGCATATCCCCAGAATGAAAGAGGCAACTCGGCATTACTCATCATGGAGCGAACCATATCCAATAGGGTACGATTCCTCCTCTCCGATATACCGTTGTGCTGTGGTGTATAAGGAGGAGTAAGCTAAGAGAGAATACCATTCTCTTTTAAGTAATCTAGAAATTCCGTGCTTAAGTACTCCCCTCCTCTATCAGACCGGAGGATCTTGATACTTTTGCCAGTCTAGTTCTCTACTTCATTTCTGAATTCCTTGAATTTCTCAAAAGTTTCAGATTTGTGTTTCATAAGATACACATATCCGAATCTAGAAAGATCGTCAGTGAATGTGATGAAGTACGAGAACCCACCCCTTGCACCACATACATCACTGTGTATGAGTCCCAAGAGCTCCGTTGCTCTTTCTCCATGTCCGGTGAACGGAGATTTGGTCATCTTCCCTTTGAGACAAGACTGACAAGTTTCATAAGATGAAAACTCAAACGTATTCAAGAGTCCATCTTTATGCAACTTACTTAGTCTTTTCTCTCCGATATGACCAAGTCTACAATACCACAAGTAGGATTCATTCGTATCTGAATTCTTCCTCTTGCGTGTGTTTTGTACATTGAGAACTGTATTCTGATTTAGAACGTAGATACCATTACACAGTGTACTTTCTGCAACCAGTACCTTATGAAGGTAAATATTCATGATATTTCTATCAAGAACAAAGTTATATCCATCTTTATCAAGTAAAGAAACTGATATGATGTTGCAAACCATGGAAGGTACATAGTAGCAATCGTTCAAAATCATAGTATTACCATTTGGCAACACTAGGTGATATTCACCGACGGCTGCAGTATTAACTTGTGCTCCGTTCGCTACTCTGAGCGACATATCACCAGGTGCAACTTTCCTACTTTTTCTCAGTCCCTGCAATAAATTACAGATATGAGATCCTGATCCGATATCATGTACCCAGGAGGTAGGGCTGACCGTAAAGCAGTTCTCAATTACAAGAACAGCTGAAGTAGATGCAAAACCATGCTTCTCCTTCAACTGGGTATCCTTAGAATCCATACAAACCTCTTTCCCTTGCTCAAACTTATGACTGTTGTCATAAGTTAGAGCCGAACCAATGTTCCCCAGCCCCGAATAAAAATTCGGATCGGTCAAGGGATACATTTTATTATCTTGATTAGGGCGTGAAATGGTTGCTACCTGGAGAGAGAGAAAAGAAACACTCAGCGTGCGCTCTTGCAAGATTAGATTGTTTTATAAGTTTATCTAATCAGGATAGCTTCCACTATTTCCTCAAATTCTTCTTAAAACCTTTTAAAAGAAGAACTAGTCGGGATTAATTGCACGTCACAATACTTGCTTAACCTTTCAGCCAGGCTAGTGTTGGTACTTCGAGAGAGGTTTTTCAACGCTTTCGCGAAGTTCCTTAATTAAGTAACCTCTTTTCCCTAGAGACGTAGCCCCGCTAACACCGTTCTAGATACCTACTTGGTTTATAGCATTGATTGTTAAGTGAAATAATCTCCCGAGAGTAATCCAACTCATCAGTGGGATCGGGATCCAACTATCATTGTGCGATGACCTAGATGGAATCCACTCTAGTCACCACACTCCAGAAGGTATGCTAAATCTGCAAGTTTCAGTTTCTTTAGAAACTCCCGATGTGGATTTTTGCCCCTAGAACCCAAGTGACCTTGACACAGTTAATAAATCAAAGAGTCCTAGTCAACTTAAACCCGTCATTATCTTGATTGCATTAAACCCACCCGCATAACCCTTGACACGGTCAACAAGGTTACACAAATGACCTAACCAATCACATTGTATCCAGCAAATAAGCAATACTTAGCTACCATTCACTGCGCCTTGACACAGTCAACAAACGCAGCACGAATACTAAGTATAACTTATAAGAAATGACAGAGGGCTACGGCTGGGTTTTTGGCGAAAAACCCGTTAACGTAATGAACTTGATATCGTTGAAGGAACCTGATAAGCTTTTTGAAAATATAGTGGTGAAAACTTTTGCTAAAGAGGTCACTCCCTGTGAAGGGATCTCGGCTCTTTCCTCGTCGAATGAGGTGCAGGATATTCTAAGCTGAATACCTCGATGCAAAGCAAGAATAATCGACTATAGTGAAGTTATTATCCTGACGCAAACTTTTGTCCAAGGGGTCACTCCCGATGAAGGGATCTCGGCCCTTGCCTCGTCGAATGAGGTGCTGGGCATTCATAACCGAATACCTCTGTGCAAAACAAAAGTGAACGTCCTTACAATAACAGCTTTTTGAAAATTGTTCCAACAACGTCTTTTAGGTTTGTTTTCTTGCATTAATTTAATGTGTCCCATCAATTAATCCTACCATTGCAGAAAACAACGAAAATATGACGTACGCTTATGCTATCCGCATTCGCCACGGGGTCCCGTCATCACCCGTTAGGTTACTTAACTAACGACAGAGCAGGGGATGGACTAGCGCGGATGCAAAACATAAGCAACGCCTAAATAGATATCATATATAGATATATACACATTCGTCAGATGCAATGATAGCCATTCCAGATCACAGATGAACACTTTGGATATACTAGGAATCTGCATTTCGTTCGAGCTTGCAACGAAAGACAGATTACACGGTCGCGATGAATAGCCAAATACCTCACCCTAGACCCCTACGGGTGCGGCAAACTACCCGCCAAATACCCGAAGTGAAGCAACCTCCCTCAACAACGTGAGTAGGCCACTCGGCACTTCGAGGTACCCGGTATTTTGTGCACCCCTCCTTGGGTCTATCCTAGGAGCAAAAACAGTAAAAAGAAATAATACAATGGCGGCTACAACCTCATCCCAGATGTGCGGCCATACAAATAATATTACATCAATTTACATATTACATGAATTGAAAGATAAAGAAAACTCTCATCTCACAACCCCCCGGCTATTCATCCGCGACAATCCAACGAATTCATATACACAAACCATCAACATTACAGATTACAGATACGTATAACCCCCACTAATCGACGTATAGCGATTAGCAGACATTCAATACATATATCACATCACAGATATAATCCATTAGCCAAAGTCTACAGAAATTCGATCAAAATACGGATTTGTAACCACCCCAAAAACAAATTTTGTTCTCTGGAAATTCTGGGCAGAAACAAACCATCCTAAAAATCCCAAAACACAATTAGAAGAACACTGCAAGAAGTTTGACCCACGGCCGAGTCAACTCGGCAGCGGATCCGCGGCAAGAGCTTGCTCTTACCGCGGTTCGGCGGCGCGTTAACCGACTCACTGGACCAAATTTCTTGCTTGTTCTTTAAAAACCCTGAGCCGATTTTTAGTACATGATTTATAATTTTTTGAGCAGAAATATAAATCGGCAGAAAGTTGATATTTTTGACGTGTTTTGTGGTTTTTTGTCCGATCGAAATTCTAGATACTTTGCTAACATGCTAGTGTGTGTTTAGCCAGGCTCTGATACCAATGTTAGGTCCATGTTACCTCTCCCGGTTCTTTTGGGGTTGCGAAAACGGTGAAAAACAATTTTTAGGGTTTTGGTAACATGGACTAGAAAACCCGGATGTTTTCTAAACAACACACTAGAAACAACTACGAGCATTACCTACTCGGTTAGGGGGTTATACCTAGCCTTGAACTCCTTCTCTTCTTGTTGTTCTTCTCTTTGCTAGCTCCTTTTAGTAGCTTGAATGGCTCCTCCTCATCGTCTCCTCTTTGCCGAAAATAGATCCACCCGAGGGCCTCGAACTTGAGCTCCTACTTCAACCTTGAGGTAACTAAAATATTAGGCTTGCTAGACCTTCAACCTTAGGATGAGTAGAGATGAGTTTTGGTGTTTTATCTTGAAGGCAAATGGTTCTTAACGCATGAGAGGGATTTTGCCTTGAGAGAGAGGAAGAGGATGAGAGCTATGGATGAGAGAGAAGATGCAGGTAAGAATGAATCAATTTTTACAACCATGCTCTCTTATTTTTAGAAAATGATAACAATAATAATAATTAAAAATTTGTGATGGTGAGTTGATGAATGACCATTATCATTTCATTCATTAAATGCTTTGTGCAAAAAATAAGAAGCATCTTTGAAAACAAATGATGATGGTCAACAAGTCTACTTTGGTCAACCGGTCAACTAAAGTCAACAAGTCAACAAAAGTCAAGAATTTAACTCAACCATGGCACAATAATTGTTAACTAATATTATTAATCATATTTCCTATTCTCATTAGGGTTTGGAAAAAGACAACAGTCAACTGTGCATACACACCCGTACCATAACCCTAATGAGAATCCTCTGCCTCTGTCTCAGTCAACTGTGCATACACACCCGCATCCGTGTTCCGAGGAACACGGATACAATGAGATAAAACTAACCCCAAAACATATACTAGGATCTGGCTTAAACCAAAGCCCGCTAGTAATAACTGCCCGGTCACCAAAACGTGCACAAGTGCGCGGGTGTGAACGAACCCTGTCGGAAAACCATGCGACCTCTACTCTGTTTTGCCCAAAGGCGAGTAACCCTCTGTGTGGAACTCTAAAGACTCGACACTACGCTGGCAGTGGGGTTAACCATAGACCACAAGCGGCACTAGCTGTACGTAACGGTCCCCAGGTAGATGCCGATAAGAAGACGGATGAGGTGAACCCATCCGAACTCCTACTGAGCCTGTATGTGACAATCTCCGTACAGTCCGGTCTGTTCGTCTAAGAATATCGCATGGCGGGCCTAGGGGTGGTAAACGTCAGTCCCCTAATAGCGGCACAAGTCATGCCGGAGTGTAGCCCAGAACACCCTGAGATATCACTGGAAACCTACCAGTATATCTCGCTAGCCCTGACCAGGGACTTTGTATAATGTCTCTCCTAGACACAGCGTGATATCAACTCCCAATACCGGGAGAGACGAATCCTGTCTAACCGTCACTGCCTCCAAGTGCTTCGGGACTGCACCCAACTACTACCTGTTTGCACGACTCAGTAGAGTCGTGGTAGGGTAGTAATCAAAGAACAGCGGGAACACGCTCGAGGCGAAGTGACAGTGTCAAGTCAGCGGACTAAGCTGTACTCATGTCACCTGGGAACTATTAACTGACGATAGGTATAATACCAACCAACAGTTCCCGACGAGTCCTGTCCAGTGTACTCGTAACCTAACGAGCACCTGCATACTATCTCCAGTACGATGTACTGATGGCTGTGGGACAGACCATCTCCCCTGCTGGGAAGAGAAGCGTATGCACCAGTCTACTCTGGAGTATCGATGCCCTGTCTCGATAATCCTACAACTAGGGACCAAAATAAGGATGTGCTTATAGACTACCCAGCCCCCACTAGTGTGATCGCCATCACAACGCCGGTAGTCAAGCAAAGATCCTAAGGGCTCCATCAATATGTTTTAGCGATATGTTAAAAGAAACATATACGCATATTAAGATAGAAACAAACCAAGTAGCATACTACTATATCGAGCAAGACTGTCGTAAAACCGTATATATATCCCAAGCCTCCAAAATGTATTATACAAACTAGTACTATACAATAATGGCCTCTAGGGCATATATATCTAACACTAATCATAAATTTTGGCGACTTAGGACCTGAACAGCACAACCTATAACTTTTGACCCCAGTAGCAAGAAAAATGCATTTCTTTGCTTGAGAATCTAACTTTCCTTCATGGCAATGTACATATGCGGGACAACTAAACACTTTAAGTGTAGAATAATCGGCGTGCTTCCTAGACCATACCTGCTTCGGTGTTTTACTAACAAGCTCTTTATGAGGCGATCGATTCACCATGTAGCATGCCGTGTTCACCACTTCTGCCAAAAACTCCTTGTCGAGCCCTGCATTCGATAACATGCACCAAGCTTTCTCCAAAAGATTCTGATTCATGCACTCCATGACTCCATTTCGCTATAGTGTGTGGACAACGGTATGATATCAAACAATACCTTCATTTTTACAGAATTCATTGAAATCTCCACCACAAAATTCTAATCCATTGTCCGTCCTTAGTCTCTTAATTTTCTTGCATGTCTGCTTCTCAATCAATATCTTCCATTACTTGAATGTAAGAAACACATAACTCTTGTGCTTCAAGAATTAGACCTAAACCTTCATCGAAAAAACGTCGATGAAACTAAGCAGATATTTTGCACCGCTTCCTTTGGAAGCAACTTGAGAGGGTCTCCAAAGATACGAATGGATATAGTCAAGCGTATCTTTTTTTATGCACCTCCGAACTGAAACTAACTCGTTTCTGCTTCCCGAAATGCAATGCTCACAAAACTCTATTTTCGATGTACTTTGACCACAAAGTAGACCCTGCTTCGATAACTGGTCCATACCTCTCTTACTCATATGCTCAATCCTCATGTGCCATAACCTGGTAATATTTGAATCTGACATAGATTTAGATGATGAAACCGCTGCCGACCCGGTAGTTGTTTGTCACGCCCAGCTTCCCAGTATATGGAAAAGGGGACATGGCGAGGCACACGATATATTTACTCAGAAGTAAACACGTTAAGCGTAAGCAATATAAATAAATGTACAAGAATGATAAGAGATGTAATATGAACAGCAACTTTTATTAACATTCGCTCTTTACATTACAACTGATTTGAAAAGAAAATGTACAATGATAGCAAACAATGCCTAAACAGTGGCATATGAACTGAAAAGGTAAGTACAAGTAACGGCTAGAAGTCTGGCTCCTCTGTGAGTTGGTCCAAATCGTCCTGGCAGGGCTCGGTCTCTTGAGAGTCGGGTCCTCCTGATGAACATTTCAAAGAAAGAAGAGACAGGAATGTCGTCAATGAACTAGTACTCAGTAAGTCCTAAAATTAAGAGTAGAATAGAAAAGAATAGGACAAGTAGAGAATATATGATTGGTAATTTGAACAAGTATATGTTTGTTATACTGACGTAGTTGTTTGTAGTTTGGTACAGAATGTATCAGCGTATACGAGAGGAGTCCAACTTGCTCTGTGGATTATGGTAATCGGAAGTACAAGCCCGCGTCAAAACCAACGGGACAACGGCATGGATGTTCTTGTAGTTATCTTTTAGTGACCATCTCGTTCCACTTCTAATATATTCTGTACCAATCTACCCCGTTAAACTCTATAATATATATTATATAAATTATAGTTATCAGACTTGCCGAGACCATGGATATAAGTTGTTTATGTAAACGGTTTCAGGATGTATCAAGTAGTCAAGTCATAACCATGGTTCGGTCAAGTCAAGTCATGTTTGCATGTTGTTATTGTTCTGGTATTCAGGTTCAAGTTCAAGTATACATGTTGGATTCATGTTAGATTTGGATTCATGTTTGGATTGGATTCAGATTAGACTTAGACTCAGATTGAGTCAGACACTTTAAAACAAATTTGGATCCTGAATTATATTCGGGTGTTATCGGTAACTGCTGCACATGGACAGCAGGATTTGTGTCTTTTTCCAAGACAATTAACATTGATAACTTCGTTAAGTTTTCCTACCTTAAATAGGCAAGCACTCACTTTCTCCGGCTCCCTGAGGCTTAAGAGAATTGATCCCGCTTAAACCCATATTTACTAATGTCCTTAATTGTGATTTTATATAACTCGAAGGGGTTTTATGAAAAATATTTTATATACTTTCAAAATAAACCCCGAGTAATTATTTATGTTCTTTAGGGTTTTCATGGATGTGAATTTTAAAGAGTGGGGTATATTGGTGAATATATACATAGCTTGAATAGTTCAAAGTATTTTAGTGTAAGACTTGCCTTGTATTGATACTTGATGGTGTTTTAGTGAAACTTGTCATTCTTTTATTTTTAGAAAAACATGGAATTTTATTATATCTTGAAAATATGTGTTTTGATAATATTTATATATTATAAAAAATTAATTTTTATTATTAATTAGAAAATCTCGTTTTTCTTAAAAATCGTATTAAAATTCTTTCGAGACCGAATGCTCCGTGAGGAGGTCTGCATCTCGCTCTACAAGCCCAAGAATGTGCGATAATCCGCACCATCCAATAGCGGATTCCCCAAAATGGGTTGTAAAGGCATAATCGCAAAGAGTTTGAAATACAATTCTTAAAAAACCGGGTTTTTATAGTTCATGGAATTTTAATGAAAAGTTGTAATCGCCACAAAAATAGGTTTCCAAGAGTATCGTGCTATATCAATATGTGTGTATGTAAGGGGTAGGTCATTACCCCGTAAAGTTTTTTAGAGGTAAAGTTAAGCAAAACAACTAAATACGGTAGATACAAAGTTCATGGTATTTAAACGTAAAACTCAATTTAAAGTTGTTTAACATGATGATTTAGGGTGAAAGTTGTTTCTAATTATTAGTTTCATGATCAGTAAGCAAGGTATAGAATATGAATGAGCAAGTCTTATTAAAAAGTGTAGTTTCAAGAATTTTAGAATAAGATATCGGTATAACTCGACTTACCGACATGTTTTATGAAAAGAGATTTTTTTATGTAGAAAGAGAGGAAGGGGGTGGGACTTACTAGCTAATTGAATAAAAAGGAAGTAGAAGAAGATGGTGTAGTAGCCGTGGTGTCGTGGGGTCGCCGGAACGTGCGTAGATCCTCGCTGGAAGTTGACCCTGGGCTAACTCCACTTCTACTCCACTTGTACTTAGAAAAACTTGATAATTTTGACTAGGAATTTCAGAATGAGGAGAGGCTAGGGTATGGGATTGTATTTATAGTGTGGAATTAGGGTTTTGGAATTAAAAGAATGAATTAAAATGCATTAAAAATTGGATTAATTGAGAAATTAAATTCTCTGTTAAATTGCAGAGAAAACAAACAGTGCAGGGATAATAGGGGTAGGGAAACGAAAAGTGTGCAAAGCATGGGGGTGTTTTACCAACGGGCTACCGTTGGCGCCAGTCGTATCATTGATCTCGTCGGTCCATTGATGTAGGGGGACCGTCGGATTTTGGACACGTGATCACTTCAATATAAATATCATTTTGCACATGTTTGATTTCTTCAGACGTTTCATTTTATGTGTATTTCACGTGTAAACTTTTGGGCTTCCAAAAAGTTTAAAAGAAAAATTCAGAAAAAAATAATATGTGGCTAATGGGATTCGAACACAGGGGCTATGTCACAGCAGTGCAATATTTAACCAATGAGCTACAAGTGCTTTCTTGCTGTTCGTAAACAAGAATAACTTATAAATTGTACTCAGCCTTGCAAACTCCTTTCTGTACTTTAAGAAGAAAATTTTGTATAGAAAATTCAGGGTCGTTACATTGTTGAACCCTGCAATACATATAAGGACCCAATTTTCAAGTCCTTCATATTGACGAGAACACCTTTGGTTACTTTCAAAACTCTACCTTCAGCGGAGAACCTATAACCCTTAACGTCGAGTGTACCTAAAAGGATAAGATTCTTCTTCAAGTCAAGTACATACCTAACTTCCGCTAATATTCTCACAACGCGTCAAACAACTTGATTCGGATCATCCCCTGTCAATAGCTCGACACAAACTGTCACTCCCCGCTTCCCAGAGTACGCTAAAATAGGCACGTGACATAGCCAACCATGCTACCTGTGGATAGAAATTATCCTTCCACAGTCACATTACGGCTGTGAAGATATCAAGAACAATAATAAAACTATCTAGCACATGTCCATGACCCAAAATAAAATGAGTCAAGAATAAATAATGCGGAAGCAAAAGATCCAATATAAGAATAACTGGAATGTATGTCCCATAATGTGGGCTCATATCAGGAATAAAATACTGAAAAAGTAAAAGAACTAACTACTAATAGTCCTCACTGCTCAACCTGCTGACTGAAGTACTCCTGCTCGGACTGCAGCAAGGGTAAGGAATCTGGGCCATACAAAACCCAGACGTCAGCGCGTCAACATCAAGCAATAATATATAAACAGGGTAGCAAGACATGCAAATATAAACATAAATGGTAAAGAAGGTGTAACAGCAATATGAATCAGGGTAGTGGAAGGTAGTGTGCAGTGAGTAATCTAAACTGGTCTATTGGGTTAACTACTCTCAAGTCTTTGAAATTAATTGATGAATCATCAATGTAACTCAATAGCATCCCGTGCGTACCCGGGATCACGGTGAAGATTCTTGGGCTGAAACCGAGACATGCCGCTAGGCACTAAAGGAAAAGGGGTAATGATGAATGATGTCCATGGCATCATCCCAAGGCTGGCCTAGCCTCTAAAAAGGTAATGGATAACGATGGATGATGTCAGCAGCATCATCCCAAGGCTGGCCCAGCCTCTAAAAACTAATCAGTAAAGGTAGCGAACTGTCAAGTTACAAGTCAGGTTTCATCATTGATTTCCCCATACCCCCAGCTTGTGTATTCAAGTCAGGTATTAAATAATCTAGAGCTAATGCCAACACAGAATCAGGCAGGTACAGGTTTGTCTGGTTAGACAATAGGATCGGTCCGTAAGGACAACAGGTCAGGTTTGTTGGCATTAGACACAAGATCAGGTAACAGGTAAGACCATGGTACATCAGATCAAGCCAGGTAATGTATAAAGGTGTCATGTCATGTCAAGAGTTGCACGGTACCATGTCGTGTCAAGTAATGGGTATAACAAGTCATGTCAGGGTGTACAAGATATCATGTGGGTGCTCATAATCAACTAGCATAAGCATGGGTATACAAAACAAGCATGGGTACTAATAGAACAATAAACTGGAACATTGTAATATGAAATGCAATCAGGTACAGATTAAGGTATATAGATGCACAGTTATTATTAGGGTTACGATTAGAGTCCCAATACTAATTAACTACAATTTATCAAATGTGGAATGTCAAAATTATAATATAATATATTCAAGTGATCTATGGATGCAATAATATGTATACTAGACGAGATGGATGCAAACGGGTGTTTGACCAGTGATAAACTATTTAAAGAGTACTATGGGCTAAGTAAATATAATAGCATGTAGCAAGTTTTACTTGCCTCGACGGATCGCGAAGTGGTATACGGAACGTCACGCGTCGGCGGGAAAAGTCGCGACGCGCGCACGGTACACGGAATGAGTCCAAATAACGCACGATGGGATCGCACGGGCCATATATCCTCGCTGGGTCGTCGGGATCGTCGACGTCGCCGCCAGATTCCAGCGATCACAGAAAAACAGTGAACAACTAAATAAAAAGAAATGCATGAAAGAAAAAGAAGAGAAGAAGAGAAGGAGGATGGAGGAGAGGAGGCTCACTGTGGTCTGTGGAGGGGTCGTGAGGGTCGACGGCGTCGACGGAGCTCCGGCGAGATACCTGCAGAGGCCACCGGTGATCAAAAGAAATTGACACAGAACAGAAAGAAAGGAAAGAAGGAGAAAGAAGGAGAGGAGAGGGAGGAATGCTCACTGGGGATGCACGAGGGCCAGGGACATGGGGACAAGGTCACCGGCGGCGACGAAAAGTGGAGGTGGCGGAGATGAGTGTGTGTGCAGGCTCTCGGTTTTCTGTGGATGTGCAGGACGGCTCAGTGGGGAGGAAGAAGATGGAGGCAGAGAAGGTGAGGGTGCGGAGATGACGAGGTCGGGAGCTTCGTCGTCGGCTGTGTGCGACGAGGAGAAAAGGCGGCTAGGGTTTTGATGATGGGTTCGCAGAAGAACGAGGAGGAAAAATATATATAAAGTGGGGGGAGAGAAAGATTTTGCGAGAGGAGAGAGAGAGAGAAATTCTGAGAGAAGAAGAGAGAGAGAAAGCCACGAGAGGAGAGAGAGGAAGAGAGAGATGGAGAGGAGAGAGAGATGGAGAGAGAGGTGTGGGGCCCGGCACCAATAAAGGGAAAGGTGATTGGCTCGTGGTGTATGGGGTCGAGAGAAAAGAGAGGGTTGAGGAAAGGTTGGAAAAAATTTTAAATAAAAGATTTTAAGTTTTCCTAAAAGATTTTAATCGTTAAGGAAAGAAATATTCTGGTTGTTTTTAAAAAATTTAAACGGTTAAAAAAAATAATTAGAATTTGGCGAAATACAAAATATTTCAGAAATGCGCCCGCTCGGGTCCAAAATTTTGGATTTGAAATACAAAAATTATTAGTAAGTTCCAAAATTCAAAATGAAAGATTATGTAACAGAAATGCATACCCCTAAGAACGGACGCACGCACATGCGCATAGCTGTCCAAACACGTCCGTTCCACTGAACGGGATGAGAAAACGATGCAAGGACGCTACCACGGTGTTAGGGGTATCAAACAGGCCATGTCATGTATTTTTAATTTACTTGACGTGACTTAAATTGTTATATGCAAAAATATGTGATGTTAGGGTATTCCATAACTAGGAAATAACAAGCTCAAGCAAGCGGGTCGAATATAAAGTAAACTGTCATTCGCATCCAAACACGGCAAATGAAATAAACACCACAAACAATACATACTGCAACAGAAATTGGTATAATTGAACTCGGTTGTTACATTATACCCAACTACAAAAAGAATTTCGTCCTCGAAATTCCAAGAACACAAAAGGATAAACGACCCACAAACTACAAGAAAAGATGGAGAAACTTCTGCCGGATTTCATCTTCTCGTTCCCAAGTTGACTCCTCATGAGAGCGATTACCCCAAGAAACAAGTACAAGGGGGATGACTTTGTTCTTAAGAACATTTTCCCTTCGATCCACAATCGCAATCGGTCGCTCCTCAAAAGTCAAGTCTTCTCGTACAGTCAGCTCCGAATGATCCAACACATGTGTTTCATCTCGAATATACTTACGGAGTTGAGATACGTGAAACACGTCATGAATATTCGCCAAGGATTGCGGTAACGCCAATCGATACGCTACCTCACCAACACGCTCCAAAATCTCAAAAGGTCCGACGAATCGAGGACTGAGCTTTCCTTGACCCCCGAAACGAATCACCCCTCTAGTCGGTGATATCTTCAAGAATACCAAATCACCCACGGTGAACTCTAGATGTAGCGTCTTGAAAAGTCGTTTTGGTGTTTTCTTGAAATTCGGTGAAAATTCGGTATTTTTCCGAAAACCGTCTTTCTCGATATTTTGCAGTTTATGGCTAATTATACCTTAAATGGGTAGGTAATTACTTGTTTTTAGTAGCTAATGAGTTAATTATGAAATTTTGGTCATTTAAAATTTTTTCCCTATTTTTCAATTTTTTAATATTATTTTAAGCCGGTAAGAAAATACATTAAATAAGCGATAAATACAAATTTTTCCGGGCTAATTTTAATATCTAAAATTATGATAATTATAATCTAGTGATAACATGAATTTTTAGTAATTTATTTTGATTTTTAATAAATTTTTATGTTATGAAACGAATTTATTGAATTTTGAGCTAAAACTTGCAATTTTTGAGTTGTAGGGGGCCTTTTTGCATAAAATTCCTTTTGTAAAACCCCTCTCTCTTTTTCCTCAGCCCTAGGACAGCCCCACCTTGTGTGAGACCAGAAAATTCTGATCTCTTTTCTTTAGTTGCTTTCTTGAGTGATTTAAGGGGTTTTTTTGGGTTTATTTTAATTTAAATGAATAAAGTATGATACTTTGACTTTGTGGACTTGACCCATGACCTTCCCCACTTGCCCACACCCTCCCCCATTCCTCCTCTGGCCGAAAATCCTGCACACCCTCTTCTTCCTCTCTTTTCTTTTCATTTTCTTCAATTTCTTCAAGAAAATACATCAAAATCCATGATTTAATTCAAAAATCCAAACAAAATCCTTAAGCTATCATTATCCTTAGCCATTCTTGCTTGGATCTTGGTGTTGAGGCCATCATTTGGAGCAAAATTTTCTTGCTTGATCCATAGATCAAGAGGTATAATTTCTATCATGTTAAATTCTTTTGTTTAAGTTCTTATGTTAGATGGTTTAGTGTTAATTTAGTGTAGTTTAATCTAGTTTCTTAGGTTTTGCTTGGAAATTTTAGCTAGGGTTTTGAAGTCATAATACTTAATTAAGTTGTTTTATAGTTAATCTAATGGTTAATTAACTAATCTATATAGTTACCTTGTTGATATAGTTTTCAATTTTGCTAAATTAGTTAATTTTAGAAGGGTGAAATTGTTGTTTTAAATTTTCAAGAGAGGGTTTATGTTTGGTAATGGGTTGTGAAACATGATTAGTGAGTTGATTAAGTTTTAGAAAAAATTATTTAGTTGATTGAACCTAAATTGTTATCTAGTATTTTGCTAACCTAACCTAAGAGATTAATTTTCTTAAGTGGGCTTTTGTTGTGTTAAATTAAGCTTTCAAGTGTGGAAATGGATTTGGAAATTGCTAAGTTATGAATTCAAGAATGGTTGTTTATGGAAAATAGGATTGGAATCATTGTGGCTGTGTTATAATTAGTGTTTGTAGATTGCTTGTAGTGTGGTTGGGCGATTGTGCTAGATTGTAGTCGTTTTGTCGCAAATCGGCAATTGTTGCACCGATTTTTGGAATGTATATGCTTACTAGATTTTTATATAAATTATGTGATGGATTAATTTTGATATCTTGATGATTGTAATGGCTTGTCCTACGACTTTTAGGATGCGTGAGTGCGGATTTTTGGGTAGTCAGGTTTTAGTTTTGCCGGGCGACCAAATCGGCGTTTTTCGGCAGTTTTGCGATTTTGCGTGTGTTCCACGCACTTTGTGCACGTTGTACCTAGCTAGCGAACTTTAGTAGTTTCGTTGGGGTTTTGCGTCGTTCTTGATATGTAACCTTATATTTGGTACTGATGTAAATTCCAGGTTCGGTCGCGGAAACGTCAGACGCGGCGCGAAAGGGAAAGGCGGTGATTGGACACAGCTAGCCAGGGATTCCGGTGAGTAGATTTAACATCTACGGGGGACGATCGTTTGGATGGCGCAAGTCGCCCGATAGATTTAGTAAACTGGAAAATAGTAAATTGGATAATCACTTGTGACATTAGAATAATAATACTGGCATGATAATTGCTGCAATTAGATCAATATGTTATATCCATATACGCAAACTCAATTGTAGGACACATGCACCATTACCAGGTTTTTATATGCAGCAGGAGCACTATTCATGTTTACACACACACCCTGGTAATTGCCATGCCACCACACTAGATAACCTTTAATTTAAACGTTTTACTAATTGATACTTAAATTGTGCTATTTCCTTAAAATGAAACCGTAAGATTGTTATTCATGTGCATGTACTTCATCATATTCATTGTTCATGCTTAATACATTAATCACACATCGCAACTTGATTATTGATATCATACGCATTCATTATCATTGATATATGCACTTATGAGGATTTCTTGAGATTTTATGATATTGCTGGATTTCGGGGGAAAGCCGCAAAATTTCCAAACTTATGATATTTTTAAAACATGTAAATTGCGGTTTTCTAGTGATGTAAGTGTCGTCCACCATGAGTTTGCTGTGGTTTTTGGAGACCCGTTTCGAGGAGTTGGATGAACCGTTTCGGGTACATGGTGGGCCCGGTAGGGTACCCCGGGGCAAGAAGCTCGTGGTGTTGACGATGAGCCTGGCAGGGGACGGATTACCTACCGGTGACTTCATTGGGCACGGCGGATATCCAGAGGATACCGACCGGGGCCGCGAGAGGATGAGATATTGATATTGAGATGGGTCAGCCGGATGGCTGAGGCCAGAGACACTATGACATGGATTTATGAGATTTGAGACAGCTTTTGGGTGTCGTTGCTGGACACCGATTTTCGTCGATTCATTGACATTATGCTGGCATTCTAAAAGAGTTTCAAAAACAAAAAGAGAATAAATATTTCTTATATATACATATTGAGACCTCAGATATTCATGTTGCATACATATTAGCACACTGATATGATATACACACCTGCTAGTGCATCCAGTCATACATGTATTTTAGATGCTAGGATGCTTGTGTGCATGCATACGATAGCCTTTGCAGATGTTATTTATTACTCACGAGTTGGCAACTCACCCCCGTTGTGCCACAGTCTTTTGCAGGTCCGCTCCGTCAGTTCAGTAGCGGCGGGCGCACTTGTTCTTTTGCTCCTTTTGCTTGAGCTCGAGATTTGCTCATAGGTGGGTTATGTTATTATTTTTGTACCACCTTGTATATTCTTGTATCTAGTGTACTCCATCTACTGTTTCCACCAGATTATTGTATATTGACCTAGAGATGAGACAGTGAGGTTGTGGATTTTATGCTGTATTTTGGGGTCGAGCTCACTTGAGCCGACATGTTATTTTTTTCATGCTTCCTTATGATTATTATGCTTATTGTCATTTACATTGCGTGGGATTTGTGACCGCCTTATGGCGAAGAGCTAGCTCCCGCTTGGGGATGCCCTATTTTGTTGGTTTTACATATATTCTTGTTGTACCCATTTTTGGGGGCCAATATTTACAAAGGAGACTCTGCCGAAATTTTCGGGAAAAATTGGTATTGTTTTTAAAAAAGGTTTTACATGACTTATTTGATAACTTGCTTGCAAATGATTGGGTTTTCTTCACTCTTTTGCTTCATTGGTTTTGTTTTCTGGGCTTTGGCTTACTTATTTTACGGACGCCTTTAGACGTTTCGTAAACTTAAGTGCCAGTCACGTTCCGTACCCTGCGGGTCGTGACAAAGTTGGTATCAGAGCCAGGTTTTACCTTTGTGAGTGTAGGATGACCCTTGGTAGATGGAGTAAGTGACTTAAGCAGGGTAACGTAGCGTGCGTATGTCCGCGGCATACTTACGATACGGTACTCCGCCTAAGTGACTTTAGGGTATACTTGCTTAAAAATTCCTTCTTCAATTCCGTGTATCCTATGATCCTATTGCACTGTCCTTACTATCTGTTTTCCTGTAACAGCCACTATGCCGCCGAAGGCTACGAAGGCACAGAGGGCTGCCGCCAGAGACGAGATTCGAGCTGGCTCGTCCGAGACTAGGACTGAGCAGGGCGGTATGCCTACGCCGCAGGGACAGACCGATCCACCTTCCCCAGGCCGTATGGATAAGCTCGAGACCGGTATGGAGGAGTTGCGACAGATGATGGGAGGCATGCAGGAGCTGCGTCAGATGGTAGGATCCCTAGTTGCAGCCAGTCGTACACCGAGGCCGGATGACGTACCTACTACATCACAGACGACCATGATACCTGCTCCTACTACTACCACCGTGGCCATTCCGGTTTCACTACAGGATTTCATGAGGCTGAGACCTCCAGTATTCACCGGCACCGAGACAGCGGAGGACCCACAGACGTTCCTTGACAGTTTAGCCAGGATCTGCCGTTCGCTGAGATGTTCGGATGATCGATGGGTAGAGCTTGCGAGTTTCCTACTAGAGGGTCTCGCGCAGACATGGTGGGAGTCAGTCTTGAGAGGTCGAGCTGCAGGTCTACCGCCTATGACTTGGGTCGAGTTTACAGCGGTCTTTCTAGCCCGTTTCCTTCCAGAGAGCGTTCGTGACGCCAGAGCTCGCAGCTTTGAGGCCTTAGTCAGGACACCTGGGATGACGGTGTCTGAGTATGACATCCAGTTTACACAGTTGTCCCGATATGCTCAGTATTTGGTGGATACCGAGGAGAAGATGGTGAAGAGGTTCGTACAGGGACTTGATGCCCAGCTATATCTTGCAATTGGCGCCCAGCACTACGACACTTATTCAGCGGCTATGGATACGGCATTGCGGATGGAGGCACGCATATCACGGACTTCGGCCGTTTCTGGGCCGAAGAGGATGCGCACCGATGTACCGTCTCAGAGACAGCGCGCCAGATTCTTTCCGAGAGATAGGCCTGGCAGAAGAGTTGGACGGGGACAGTTATATGGTTCTTATCCCCAGGGGCAGCAGCAGTCGCCAGGATGTTTTGGGTGCGGGAGTTTGCACCATCTTGTCAGAGACTGTCCGGTGAGACGACAGGGAGCAGCGACAGTTCCGCACGTGACCCTACCACCATCACCACCCCCTCCTCAGAGAGCCCTATTTCCTACCCCAGGCGATGCTCCACGCCAGCTAGGTGCACCGAGAGGCCATGGACGCGGAGGTCCTGTTCAGAGAGGATGAGGAGGCAGAGGCCGAGGTCGAGGTCAGCCCGCTATCGGTGGAGGACAGGCCCGAGTATTTGCTTTGACACTGCAGGATGCGCAGGCATCCAATGCCGTTGTGACAGGTACTTTGCCAGTTTGTTCTTTCGACGCACGGGTATAATTCGACCCAGGTTCCACACATTCGTACGTCTCTACACACTTTGCACCGATGTTGGGCCGTGAGTCGTCGTCGTTAGATCAGCCGCTTGTTGTTGTTACTCCGGTAGGTGAGTCATTTGTCGCTCGGTTTGTATTTCGTTTGTGTTCCGTTCGTATCGGGGAGAGGGATTCATCAGTTGATTTGATACTTCTCGATATGTTGGACTTTGATGTGCTTCTGGGCATGGATTGGCTAGCCACTTGTTATGCTTCGGTGGACTGCCGTGAGAAGGCAGTCAGATTTAGCTTTCCGGGAGAGCCAGTCCTTGTTATTCGGGGAGACCGCAGTATCACCCTTCCCAGCTTAATTTCGTCTCTTCGCGCTGGTCAGCTCTTGCGGAAGGGATGTCAGGGATTCTTAGCGTGTATTTGTGATACTCGAGCTGTAGAGGTTCCGTTGGACCGGGTCCCGGTAGTTTGTGAGTTCCCTGATGTTATCCCTAATGAGCTACCTGGGCTACCGCCTGAGCGCGATGTTGAGTTCTGCATTGATTTGATTCCCGGTTCGGGGCCTATTTCTATACCGCCTTATCGGATGGCCCCGGCAGAGCTTCGAGAGCTGAAGGATCAGTTGCAGGATTTGTTGAATAAGGGGCTTATTCGACCGAGTGTTTCTCCGTGGGGTGCTCCGGTCCTGTTTGTCAAGAAGAAGGATGGAAGCTTGCGCTTATGTATCGACTACCGCCAGCTGAACAAAGTTACCGTTCGGAACAGATATCCGTTGCCGCGCATTGATGATTTATTCGACCAGCTTCAGGGTGCGGGGTATTTTTCGAGGATCGACTTGTGATCAGGATACCATCAGCTGCGAGTTCGACAGGAGGATATACCGAGGACAGCTTTCCGCACGCGCTACGGCCACTACGAGTTTTTGGTGATGTCGTTCGGACTCACCAATGCCCCAGCAGCATTTATGGATTTGATGAACCGTACATTCAGGCCATATCTTGACTTGTTCATCATCGTGTTTATCGACGATATCTTGGTGTACTCCCGGAGCAGAGAGGAGCACGAGCAGCACTTGCGGATTACGTTACAGACTCTGAGGGAGCACCAGCTATTCGCGAAGTTCTCCAAGTGTGCTTTCTGGCTGGACAGCATCGGATTCTTGGGTCACGTGGTTACGAGAGACGGCATTTGTGTGGACCCGAAGAAGATTGAGGCTGTTCAGCAATGGCCCCGACCTACATCGGTTACTGAGATCCGTAGTTTTCTAGGCTTGGCAGGCTACTACAGGCGTTTTGTTCAGGACTTCTCCCGTATAGCTGCACCGTTGACCGGTTTGACCCGGAAGGGAGTTCCTTTCGTCTGGACGGAGGAGTGCGAGCGCAGTTTTCAGCAGCTGCGGACATGTTTGACTACGGCGCCGGTATTATCTTTACCTTCGGGATCAGGCGGATTTGTTGTCTACTGTGATGCTTCGCGAGTGGGATTAGGATGCGTATTGATGCAGCATGGCCGGGTGATCGCTTACGCTTCTCGACAGTTGAAGAAGCATGAACAGAACTACCCCACTCATGATTTGGAGATGGCTGCAGTGGTCTTTGCACTGAAGATTTGGCGACATTACCTTTACGGCGAGTCGTGTCAGATATTCACCGATCACAAGAGCTTAAAGTACATATTTCAGCAGCGAGACCTGAACCTCAGACAGCGTCGTTGGATGGAGTTGGTGAAAGACTACGACTGCGAGATCTTATATCACCCCGGCAAGGCGAATGTGGTGGCAGATGCGTTGAGTAGGAGGCCCGGGGGTAGTCTATCCTTTTTGCGCGCAGTGCAGAGGCAGTCGTCAGCAGATTGGCAGATGTTATGCGACAGCCGAGTTGAGTTCGAGTTCACTCAGACAGGGGGACAGCTCGCGCATGTTCGTGCACGCCCACAGTTGCTTGACCGTATATATGAGGCACAGCGTAGTGACGACCGTTGCTCAGAGATCATGGCACAGATGGGACAGGGAAGATTTTCCGAGTTCATGGTTGACGATCAGGGGATTTTACGATATGGATCTAGACTGTGCGTACCAGATGCTGATGGATTGCGACGCGACATTCTTGAGGAGGCACACCGATCAGTGTTTAGTGTCCACCCCGGTTCCACCAAGATGTACCATGATATGAGAGAGACCTACTGGTGGGACGGGATGAAGAGGGACATTGCGGAGTTCGTTTCGAGATGCCTGACTTGTCAGCAAGTCAAGGCCGAGCACCAGAGGCCCGCAGGAGAGCTACAGCCGTTACCCATTCCAGAGTGGAAATGGGAGCAGATTTCGATGGATTTCGTTGTGAGTCTACCCAGGACCAGTCGAGGGTACGACTCCATCTGGGTGATCGTGGATAGATTGACGAAAGCGGCTCACTTTCTTCCAGTGAAGACGACTTTCAGCTTCGCTCAGTATGCTCAGCTCTATATTGACGAGATCGTGCGACTACATGGCGTACCGACTTGTATCGTATCAGATCGAGGCACTCAGTTCACCAGCCGACTTTGGCAGAGACTTCAGGAGGCTTTGGGCACTCGTTTGAGCTTCAGCACAGCGTTTCATCCGCAGACAGACGGACAGTCAGAGCGGACCATTCAGACTCTCGAGGACATGCTCAGAGCGTGCGTTTTAGACTTTGGTGGTAGCTGGGATCGTCATTTACCTCTAGTAGAGTTCTCCTACAACAACAGCTTCCAGGATACGATTCAGATGGCACCTTTCGAGGCATTGTATGGGAGGAGATGCAGATCGCCCGTTTGTTGGACAGAGCTCAGCGAGAGCAGCATTTTGGGGCCGCAGCTTGTTGAGGAGACGACAGCGAAGATACAGTTGATCCGAGACCGGATGAGAGCGGCTCAGAGCAGGCAGAAATCGTATGCAGACAGGCGCCGTCACAGGTTAGAGTTCGCAGTTGGCGACCATGTTTTTCTGAAAGTCTCCCCGATGAAGGGCGTGATGCGTTTTGGGCGAAAGGGGAAGCTTAGCCATAGATTCATAGGTCCCTTCGAGATCCTTGAGCGGGTTGGCGCTGTTGCATATCGTTTGGCTCTTCCTCCCAGCTTTCCCGATGTTCACCCCGTCTTCAATGTTTCGATGCTCCGCAAGTACCTTCACGACCCTTCGCATGCGATTCAGCACCCGACAGTCCAGCTAGAGCGCGACCTTTCTTTTGCAGAGCAGCCAGTGGCCATCCTGGATCGGCAAGTGAAGAAGTTGAGGTCGAAGATTATACCAACCGTCAAGGTCCTTTGGCGTAGCCCGAGCAGCGAGGAGGTTACCTGGGAGACCGAGGGCGAGATGAGGAAGAAATATCCCCATCTCTTTGAAGGTACGCGTAGCTATATTTTTAAATTCGGGGACCGAATTTTTTTAGGGGGGGAAGATTGTAGCGTCTTGAAAAGTCGTTTTGGTGTTTTCTTGAAATTCGGTGAAAATTCGGTATTTTTCCGAAAACCGTCTTTCTCGATATTTTGCAGTTTAGGGCTAATTATACCTTAAATGGGTAGGTAATTACTTGTTTTTAGTAGCTAATGAGTTAATTATGAAATTTTGGTCATTTAAAATTTTTTCCCTATTTTTCAATTTTTTAATATTATTTTAAGCCGGTAAGAAAATACATTAAATAAGCGATAAATACAAATTTTTCTGGGCTAATTTTAATCTCTAAAATTATGATAATTATAATCTAGTGATAACATGAATTTTTAGTAATTTATTTTGATTTTTAACAAATTTTTATGTTATGAAACGAATTTATTGAATTTTGAGCTAAAACTTGCAATTTTTGAGTTGTAGGGGGCCTTTTTGCATAAAATTCCTTTTGTAAAACCCCTCTCTCTTTTTCCTCAGCCCTAGGACAGCCCCACCTTGTGTGAGACCAGAAAATTCTGATCTCTTTTCTTTAGTTGCTTTCTTGAGTGATTTAAGGGGTTTTTTTGGGTTTATTTTAATTTAAATGAATAAAGTATGATACTTTGACTTTGTGGACTTGACCCATGACCTTCCCCACTTGCCCACACCCTCCCGCATTCCTCCTCTGGCCGAAAATCCTGCACACCCTCTTCTTCCTCTCTTTTCTTTTCATTTTCTTCAATTTCTTCAAAAAAATACATCAAAATCCATGATTTAATTCAAAAATCCAAACAAAATCCTTAAGCTATCATTATCCTTAGCCATTCTTGCTTGGATCTTGGTGTTGAGGCCATCATTTGGAGCAAAATTTTCTTGCTTGATCCATAGATCAAGAGGTATAATTTCTATCATGTTAAATTCTTTTGTTTAAGTTCTTATGTTAGATGGTTTAGTGTTAATTTAGTGTAGTTTAATCTAGTTTCTTAGGTTTTGCTTGAAAATTTTAGCTAGGGTTTTGAAGCCATAATACTTAATTAAGTTGTTTTATAGTTAATCTAATGGTTAATTAACTAATCTATATAGTTACCTTGTTGATATAGTTTTCAATTTTGCTAAATTAGTTAATTTTAGAAGGGTGAAATTGTTGTTTTAAATTTTCAAGAGAGGGTTTATGTTTGGTAATGGGTTGTGAAACATGATAAGTGAGTTGATTAAGTTTTAGAAAACATTATTTAGTTGATTGAACCTAAATTGTTATCTAGTATTTTGCTAACCTAACCTAAGAGGTTAATTTTCTTAAGTGGGCTTTTGTTGTGTTAAATTAAGCTTTCAAGTGTGGAAATGGATTTGGAAATTGCTAGGTTATGAATTCAAGAATGGTTGTTTATGGAAAATAGGATTGGAATCATTGTGGTTGTGTTATAATTAGTGTTTGTAGATTGCTTGTAGTGTGGTTGGGCGATTGTGCAAGATTGTAGTCGTTTTGTCGCAAATCGGCAATTGTTGCACCGATTTTTGGAATGTATATGCTTACTAGATTTTTATATAAATTATGTGATGGATTAATTTTGATATCTTGATGATTGTAATGGCTTGTCCTACGACTTTTAGGATGCGTGAGTGCGGATTTTTGGGTAGTCGGGTTTTAGTTTTGCCGGGCGACCAAATCGGCGTTTTTCGGCAGTTTTGCGATTTTCGCGTGTGTTCCGCGCACTTTGTGCACGTTGTACCTAGCTAGCGAACTTTAGTAGTTTCGTTGGGGTTTTGCGTCGTTCTTGATATGTAACCTTATATTTGGTACTGATGTAAATTCCAGGTTCGGTCGCGGAAACGTCAGACGCGGCGCGAAAGGGAAAGGCGGTGATTGGACACAGCTAGCCAGGGATTCCGGTGAGTAGATTTAACATCTACGGGGGACGATCGTTTGGATGGCGCAAGTCGCCCGATAGATTTAGTAAACTGGAAAATAGTAAATTGGATAATCACTTGTGACATTAGAATAATAATACTGGCATGATAATTGCTGCAATTAGATCAATATGTTATATCCATATACGCAAACTCAATTGTAGGACACATGCACCATTACCAGGTTTTTATATGCAGCACGAGCACTATTCATGTTTACACACACACCCTGGTAATTGCCATGCCACCACACTAGATAACCTTTAATTTAAACCTTTTACTAATTGATACTTAAATTGTGCTATTTCCTTAAAATGAAACCGTAAGATTGCTATTCATATGCATGTACTTCATCATATTCATTGTTCATGCTTAATACATTAATCACACATCGCAACTTGATTATTGATATCATACGCATTCATTATCATTGATATATGCACTTATGAGGATTTCTTGAGATTTTATGATATTGCTGGATTTCGGGGGAAAGCCGCAAAATTTCCAAACTTATGATATTTTTAAAACATGTAAATTGCGGTTTTCTAGTGATGTAAGTGTCGTCCACCATGAGTTTGCTGTGGTTTTTGGAGACCCGTTTCGAGGAGTTGGATGAACCGTTTCGGGTACATGGTGGGCCCGGTAGGGTACCCCGGGGCAAGAAGCTCGTGGTGTTGACGATGAGCCTGGCAGGGGACGGATTACCTACCGGTGACTTCATTGGGCACGGCGGATATCCAGAGGATACCGACCGGGGCCGCGAGAGGATGAGATATTGATATTGAGATGGGTCAGCCGGATGGCTGAGGCCAGAGACACTATGACATGGATTTATGAGATTTGAGACAGCTTTTGGGTGTCGTTGCTGGACACCGATTTTCGTCGATTCATTGACATTATGCTGGCATTCTAAAAGAGTTTCAAAAACAAAAAGAGAATAAATATTTCTTATATATACATATTGAGACCTCAGATATTCATGTTGCATACATATTAGCACACTGATATGATATACACACCTGCTAGTGCATCCAGTCATACATGTATTTTAGATGCTAGGATGCTTGTGTGCATGCATACGATAGCCTTTGCAGATGTTATTTATTACTCACGAGTTGGCAACTCACCCCCGTTGTGCCACAGTCTTTTGCAGGTCCGCTCCGTCAGTTCAGTAGCGGCGGGCGCACTTGTTCTTTTGCCTCTTTTGCTTGAGCTCGAAATTTGCTCATAGGTGGGTTATGTTATTATTTTTGTACCACCTTGTATATTCTTGTATCTAGTGTACTCCATCTACTGTTTC
This sequence comes from Agapanthus africanus, assembly GCA_030015575.1. Classification (NCBI taxonomy): domain Eukaryota; kingdom Viridiplantae; phylum Streptophyta; class Magnoliopsida; order Asparagales; family Amaryllidaceae; genus Agapanthus; species Agapanthus africanus. Next base: position 869,762,641 of record JASDDO010000022.1, on the reverse strand, counting down.
CACCAGATTATTGTATATTGACCTAGAGATGAGACAGTGAGGTTGTGGATTTTATGCTGTATTTTGGGGTCGAGCTCACTTAAGCCGACATGTTATTTTTTCATGCGTCCTTATGATTATTATGCTTATTGTCATTTACATTGCGTGGGATTTGTGACCGCCTTATGGCGAAGAGCTAGCTCCCGCTTGGGGATGCCCTATTTTGTTGGTTTTACATATATTCTTGTTGTACCCATTTTTGGGGGCCAGTATTTACAAAGGAGACTCTGCCGAAATTTTCGGGAAAAATTGGTATTGTTTTTAAAAAGGGTTTTACATGACTTATTTGATAACTTGCTTGCAAATGATTGGGTTTTCTTCACTCTTTTGCTTCATTGGTTTTGTTTTCTGGGCTTTGGCTTACTTATTTTACGGACGCCTTTAGACGTTTCGTAAACTTAAGTGCCAGTCACGTTCCGTACCCTGCGGGTCGTGACACTAGAGGTCTTCTCGACGTATCTGCCCAACTCTTCTGTCGGTCTTGTGCTGCTTTCATATGATTCCGGATAGCGTTAACTTTCTCAACTGTCTGCACAACCAAATCTGGGCCCAACAATCTTCGTTCACCGACATCGTCCCAACAAACAGGTGAACGACACTTGCGACCATATAAAGCTTCGAATGGAGCCATCTGTATAGTTGCCTAGAAACTGTTGTTGTAAGAAAACTCCACCAAATGTAGATGATCCTCCCATGAACCCTTGAAGTCCAACATGCAAACTCTCAACATATCTTTAAGAGTTTGGATCATTCTCTTCGACTGGCCATTTGTTTGAGGATGGTAAGCTGTGCTAAACTTCAATCGAGTCCCCAAACTTTCCTGTAAGCTCTTCCAAAAGTGACATAAGAACTGAGTGTCATGGTCGGACACGATGCTCACCAGTACTCCATGCAATCTTACAATCTCCTGCATGTACCGTTCTGCCAAAGTTTCTGTTGATTGACCAACCCGAAAAGGAATGAAATGAGCTGCCTTGGTCAAACGATCAACAATCACCCAAACTGCATTATTGCCTTTTGGACTCCGCGGTAAAGCTGTCATGAAATCCATGGTTATATGTTCCCACTTCCACTGAGGAACCGGAAGTGGTTGCAATAAACCAGCAACCCTTTGATGTTCAGCCTTAACTTGCTGACACACCAAGCACTTTGCCACAAAGCGGGCAATCTCCCGTTTCATGCCTTTCCACCAGAAATACGGTCGTATGTCTCGGTACATCTTCGTGCCTCCTGGATGTACGGAATATGCTGAACTGTGTGCCTCTTTCATAAGTTCTTCGTGAATATCTCCCTTTGGCACACACAACCGGCTACCATATCTCAACGAACCATCTTCATGGATCAATAAATCTGTTTGAAGTCCAGCTTCAACCTGCTCTCGAAACTTTTGCAATCTAAGGTCCTGCGACTGCGCTGCCTTAATATTCTCGATCAACGATGAATGTACCTGCATTTGCATCAACTGTCCCGAAGAATGCAGTAGTACAACCTCCAAATCAAATCTTCAAAAATCTTCAACGAGTTCCTTCTGCGTAGTCAACATCTGAATGGCTGGTAACCGACTGAGCGCATCCGGCACAACATTAACTTTCCCCTGATGGTATTTAAGATCAAGATCGTAGTCAGCCATCAGCTCCAACCATCTACGTTGCCTCATATTAAGCTCCTTCTGCGTGAACACATACTTCAAGCTTTTATGATCAGTGAAAAGCTCGACCCTTTCGCCCAAAAGGTAGTGTCTCCAAATCTTCAAAGCGAAGATCAAAGCCGCAAGCTCCAAGTAATGAGTTGGGTAATTCTTTTCATGGGTCTTCAATTGTCTCGATGCGTACGCTATAACCTTCCCATGCTGCATCAATACACATCCCAATCCTTTCCCAGATGCGTCGCTGTGAATCACTAATCCTCCGGAACGGTCTGGCACGGTCAGAATAGGAGCAGTTATCAATTTCAGCTTCAGCGCCTCAAAAGCTGACGCACACCTATCCGCCCACACAAAAGGTACCTCTTTGCGCGTAAGCTTGGTCAACGACTCCGCCAGACGAGCAAAGTTCTCCACAAATCTTTTGTAATACCCGGCGAGTCCAAGAAAGCTTCTTATCTCTGCAACATTCTTCGGAATCGGCCAATCTCGAACTGCTGCAATCTTTTCGGGATCAACAGCGATTCCATCGCCTGACACGACATGCCCCAAAAACTTTACTTCTTCCAGCCAAAACTCACACTTGCTCATCTTTACATATAATTTCTCTTGTCTCAACGTCTGCGGTGCGATCTTCTAATGTTCAGTATGCTCTTCAATACTCTTCGAGTAGACCAGAATATCGCCAATGAACACCACTATAAACTGGTCCAAGAATGGTGAAAAGATTCGGTTCATCAAGTCAATGAATATCGCCGGTGTATTCGTTACTCCGAAGGGCATCACTAAGTACTTGTAATGTCCATACCGAGTTCGGAACGTCGTCTTGCAAATATCTTCTGTTTTCACTCGGACCTGATGATATCCTGATCGCAAATCCAACTTCGAGAATACCCTCGTGCCACTAAGCTGCTCAAATAATTCTCCAATGCGAGAGATCGGGAACTTGTTCTTAATAGTCACCCGGTTTAATTCTCGATAATCGATGCACATCCTTCTTGTGCCATCTTTCTTCTTGACTAGAAGAACTGGAGCTCCCCAAGGCGAGTTACTGCTTCGAATCCAACCCTTCTCAAGTAATTCCGTAACCTGCTTCTTAACTTCTTCCAACTCCACTGGTGCCATTGGATAATACGCTTTAGATACTGGCGCTGCACCAGGAATAAGATCAATCGCGAACTCGACGTCTCGCTTTGGCGGTAAACCTGATATGTCTTCAAACACGTCCATGAAATCTCGAACAACAGCTGGCGTTTCATCTTGAGCAACCTCCATCGATGAAAGAACATTAGCTGTCGGCCTAGCCCTAAACTCGACTGGCCCGACAGAACTGCTTCCTCCAGTAAAGACAAACTCGGAATGTCCGGGAATCTGGAAAATTACTTTCTTTGCCCTACAATCAATGTGAGCATGGAAAGTACCGAGAAAACCATTCCCAAGACGACTTCATAGCTGCCTGTGTCAATTACTAAGAAATCTGCAAAAAGCTCCCGTCCGCAAACAACAACTGCACAATCCTTACACTCTCTACTAGATATGATCTTCCCATTCCCAGTGTGTATGTCCCAGAAACTAGACAGGGTCGTGCAAGTGATTGAGTGTGTAGCAATAAACTTGGAAGACATAAAACAGTGGGATGCACCAGAATCAAATAACGCTAATGCGGGAAAACCATGAATAAGTAGAATACCTGAAACAACTTCTCCTGAAGCCTTAGCTTCCTCAGCCGTCAAGGCAAAAGCTCGAGCCTGATTGGCTCCTTGAGTCAGCTGCTTCTGTCCCGGAAACGGTTTCTGCGGCGGCTTCTGAAGATCATCCTTTGTGCAAAGCTTCGACGGACAAGAGTTAATAGTATGATCCGCCGATCCACAAACCAAACAAAGACCTTGACTTCTTCGACAATCTCTTTGTACATGTCCGGGTAAATGGCAGTAGTTACAAATCACGCTCTTTCTCTGATCAACGACAGCAGGCTTCTTCATAGGTGTTACACCACGACGGTTCACTGGAATACCTCTGTGGCCATGTGCTCGGTTCGGTGCAAAAGCCGGCTTACGTACTGTGATTGCTGTCTGCTGTAAACTCCCAGTATTCGCAGATAAGCTCTGCTATTCACGAGCCGCCGTAAGTACCTGTGAGAAAGTGGTCAAACCCAGGGAGACAATCTGCCTCTGGATGTCCACATCCAAACTACGCATAAACCTCCTTGCCCTATCAGCATCGTTGGCAACTAAAGGTCCAGCGAACCTACTGAGCCGCGTCTACTCAGCTGCATGTATATCTACAGGTGCACCATTCTGTCTTAGACTGATGACCTTCTCCTCCATTTCCTCCGGTGCAGTCCGCGGGAAGAACTTCTCCAGGAAACTCTTTGAAAAATCCGCCCACTTGATCGGCTTGGGAAAGCGGGTCTCTTCCACAAGCCACCATTCACGGGCGTAATCCACCAACTGGATGCGTACCACATCCACTCTCTTATCTTTGGGGATCTGCGCCGCAATGAGTAAATTCTCCGTGTCAACCAGCCACTGCTCCGCTGGCAACGGTTCCTCCAAACCGGTAAAGACAGACGGACCCAACCTTCTGAAATCCGCTACGGTTCCCACACGATCCACTGGTCTGGCCACAACATTGTTCACGGACTGCTGAACGGTGCGTAAACCTTCCTGTAAGGAGTCAGCTTGCTGCTGGTTCAGCTCGGTCTGCCGCCTTTGGTTCTCCAACATCCCACGTATTACCCCAAGTATAGCGGCTTCGTCAACACGCCTTTGGTACGTCTTCGGATTCTTGTCCGCCATATTCCTGAAATCAAAACACCCAAGGATTAGCATGATAACAGATTCAAAATGTAGATCAAGGCTAGAACTCCGAGTTACTTAAATAGAGTACCGCATTGTAACTATGCCGCGGTATCATAGCTACAATTACATAACTCCACCCAAGTTGCCTAAGTTCTAGAGATAAACAAGGAACCAGGTTTCGAGTTGATATGCAAAGGAGGTTTGCATATCGTAAAAGTATAATCAGGAGGAGGTTAGATTCAAGAACGGTAAAACGGCAAGGTGGCAGGACATGTTTCCTAATCACGAGTATTCTGATTTGTGTATTGGGTCCAATACCCAACTACAAAAGAATTAACCCGATTAACCTATGGCTCTAATACCAAAAGAACCATGTCACGCCCCGCTTCCCAAAGTACGCTAAGATAGGCATGTGACATAGCCAACCATGCTACCTGTGGATAGGAATTATCCTTCCACAGTCACATTACGGCTGTAGAGATATCAAGAACAATAATAAAACTATCTAGCACATGTCCATGAGCCAAAATAAAATGAGTCAAGAATAAATAATGCGGAAGCAAAAGATCCAATATAAAAATAACTGGAATGTATGTCCCATAATGCGGGCTCACATCAGGAATAAAATACTGAAAAAGTAAAATAACTAACTACTAATAGTCCTCACTGCTCAGCCTGCTGACTGAAGTACTCCTGCTCGGACTGCAGCAAGGGTAAGGAATCTGGGCCATGCAAAAACCCAGACGTCGGCGTGTCAACATCAAGCAATAATATATAAACAGGGTAGCAAGACATGCAAGTATAAACATAAATGATAAAGCAGGTGTAACAGCAATATGAATCAGGGTAGTGGAAGGTAGTGTGCAGTTAGTAATCTACACTGGTCTATTGGGTTAACTACTCTCAAGTCTTTGAAATCAATTGATGAATCATCGATGTAACTCAATAGCATCCCATGCGTGCCCGGGATCACGGTGAAGATTCTCGGGCTGAAACCGAGACATACCGCTAGGCACTAAAGGAAAGGAGTAATGATGAATGATGTCCATGGCATCATCCCAAGGCTGGCCTAGCCTCTAAAAGGGTAATAGATTACGATGGATGATGTCAGCAGCAGCATCCCAAGGCTGGCCCAGCCTCTAAAAACTGATCAGTAAAGGTAGCGAACTGTCGAGTTACAAGTCAGATTTCATCATTGATTTCCCCATATCCCCAGCTTATGTATTCAAGTCAGTTATTAAATAATCTAGAGATAATGCCAACACAGGATCAGGCAGGTACAGGTTTGTCTGGTTAGACAACAGGAACGGTCCGTAAGGACAACAGGTCAGGTTTGTTGGCATTAGACACAAGATCAGGTAACAAGTAAGACCATGGTACATCAGGTCAAGCCAGGTAATATATAAAGGTGTCATGTCATGTCAAGAGTTGCACGGTACCATGTCGTGTCAAGTAATGGGTGTAACAAGTCATGTCAGGGTATACAAGATATCATGTGGGTGCTCATAATCAACTAGCATAAGCATGGGTATTCAAAACAAGCATGGGTACTAATAGAACAATAAACTGGAACATTGTAATATGAAATGCAATCAGGTACAGATTAAGGTATATAGATGCACAGTTATGATTAGGGCTACGATTAGAGTCCCAATACTAATTAACTACAATTTATCAAATGTGGAATGTCAAAATTATAATATAATATATTCAAGTGATCTATGGATGCAATAATATGTATACTAGACGAGATGGATGCAAACGGGTGTTTGACCAGGGATAAACTATTTAAAAAGTACTATGGGCTAAGTAAATATAATAGCATGTAGCAATTTTTACTTGCCTCGACGGATCGCGAAGCGGTATACGGAACGTCACGCGTCGGCGGGAAAAGTCGCGACGCGCGCACGGTACACGGAATGAGTCCAAATAACGCACGATGGGATCGCACGGGTCAGATATCCTCGCTGGGTCGTCAGGATCATCGACGTCGCGGCAGGATTCCGGCGATCACAGAAAAACAGTGAACAACTAAATAAAAAGAAATGCATGAAAGAAAAAGAAGAGAAGAAGAGAAGGAGGATGGAGGAGAGGAGGCTCACTGTGGTCTGTGGAGGGGTCGTGAGGGTCGACGGCATCGACGGAGCTCCGGCGAGATACCTGCAGAGGCCACCGGTGATTAAAAGAAATTGACACAGAACAGAAAGAAAGGAAAGAAGGAGGAAGATGGAGAGGAGAGGGAGAATGCTCACTGGGGGTGCACGAGGGCCAGGGACACGGGGCCAAGGTCACCGGCGGCGACGGGAAGTGGAGGCGGCGGAGATGAGTGTGTGTGCAGGCTCTCAGTTTTCTGTGGATGTGCAGGACGGCTCAGTGGGGAGGAAGAAGATGGTAGCGGAGGAGGTGTGGGTGCGGAGATGACGAGGTCGGGAGCTTCGTCGTCAGCTGTGTGCGACGAGGAGAAAAGGCGGCTAGGGTTTTGATGATGGGTTCGCAGAAGAACGAGGAGGAAAAATATATATAAAGAGGGGAGAGAGAAAGATTTTGCGAGAGGAGAGAGAGAGAAATTCTGAGAGAAGAAGAGAGAGAGACAGCCGCGAGAGGAGAGAGAGGAAAAGAGAGATAGAGAGGAAGAGAGAGATCGAGAGGAGAGAGAGACAGCGAAAGGGAGAGGGATGGAGAGAGTAGTATGGGGCCCGGCACCAATAAAGGGAAAGGTGATTGGCTCGTGGTGTGTGGGGTCGAGAGAAAAGAGAGGGTTGAGGAAAGGTTGGAAAAAATTTTAAATAAAAGATTTTAAGTTTTCCCAAAAGATTTTAATCGTTAAGGAAAGAAATATTCTGGTTGATTTTAAAATTTTTAAACGGTTTTTGAAATTAAAGAAAATAATTAGAATTTGGCGAAATACAAAATATTTCAGAAATGCGCCCGGGTCGGATCCAAAATTTTGGATTTGAAATACGAAAATTATTAGTAAGTTCCAAAATTCAAAATAAAAGATTATGTAACAGAAATGCATACCCCCAAGAACGGACGCACGCACGTGTGTCTAGCTGTCCAAACACGTCCGTTCCACTGAACGGGACGAGAACACGATGCAATGACGCTACCACGGGGTTAGGGGTATCAAACAGGCCATGTCATGTATTTTTAATTTACTTGACGTGACTTAAATTGTTATATGAAAAAATATGTGATGTTAGGGTATTCCATAACTAGGAAACAGCAAGCTCAAGCAAGCGGGTCGAATATAAAGTAAACCGCCATTCGCATCCAAACACGGCAAATGAAATATGCACCACAAACAACACATACGGCAACAGAAATTGGTATAATTGAACTCGGTTGTTACACAAACTATTATTTTCAATTAAAACCACTCCACCATTAACAGACTCATACGCGGTGAACAAATCTCTATTGGGACACATATGGTAGGAACAACCCGAATCCATAATCTATTCGTCCTTGGGTCGATGTATATTGTCAAGAACCATAAATAGATCTCATTCTCCTTCTGCAATACTAGCTTCAGCTGAAAAATCCTTCTTCTGATTATCTTCATGCTTCTGCTTGTTCTGCAATTTGAAACAATCGAATTTGAAGTGCCCCTTCTTCTTACAATAGTTGCAGGTCAAGTTCTTATACTTGGACTTCGATCTTGACTACTTCTTGATACCTTCCAGATCTCTCTTCACTGCTCTCCCTCGAACAAATAATGCTGAAGATTGACCATCGCCTTCGCTAGAAGTTAACTTCTTGTCTATCTTTTCCTTGTTCATCAAATTTTCTTTGGCATCCTCAATCGAGATAGTATCTCGTCCATAGATCATGATGTCACGAAAGTACTTATAAGAGGGTAGCAAAGAACATAACAATAAAAGTTCTTGATCTTCATCATCAATCTTAATATCGATCTTACCCAGACCTGTAATGATCGAATTAAACTCACTGATGTAAGATTTGATAAGATAACCTTCTGACATACGAAGTTTGTAGAGACGCTGCTTCAAAATGATTCGATTTGTAAGAGACTGCTTCAAATATAACTCCTCCAATTTCAACCAAAAACTAACCGCCGTATTCTCCATCAAAACTTCTTGCAAAATATCATTTGTCAAACACAATTGAATAGCCGTAAGAGCCTTCTCATCCAACTACTCCCACGCTTCCTCCGTCATAGTGGAAGGCCTTGAATGCTTTCCAAGAATCGCCTTCTTCAAATTATTTTGTGTCAATACGGCAATCATACGAACTTGCCATAGACAAAAGCTCATATTCCCATCAAACTTCTCACTATTGAACTTCATAATCGTTGGAGACATGATGGAGAATCAAAAGAAGACATCTTGAAGGCTTACAAACCCTAAAACTTCAAGATCACAATCTAAGAAGATGGGGATCGAAGAGTACACAAGCGTCTTTATCCGCCGTAAACATAGATTGTAAGATCGAAAACCTAACGGTTTAAATAAAACACCAAATCTCCTAAACACAACATATCTCTAATATCAGTTTGTTGCGGAAAATACGATTACGAAGGAATAAAAAAATGATAAAGAGAAGAAACAAATAATCAAAGGCGATAGAAATAGAGCTCAAACCAAAAGACACAAGATTTATGTGGAAACCCCTTAAAGGAAAAAAAACGGGAAAAGGAGAAGTTTTACTAATTGAACAAATATAGAGGATTACAGCGGTGGATGAACTCTCACAAAATCCCTAAAAAGGAACCCTAGCCTCCTTTCTCTTAATTCTGATTTCAAAGGGTTAACCCAATTAGGGTTACAAACATATATATGGTATAGGCAAATCGGAGCAGAACTAGGATTTCCAAATATCCGGCCCAAGACGCGCGCAGACGTCTGAAGAAGACTTGGCAGACGTCTGCCCAAAACACGTAGCGAAGCCAGATGTCTGAAGAAGAAGCTCCAGACGTCAGGGAATGAGGCTTTAGCAAATCCTGAGAGCGAGCAAACTTCTTACGAACATGAGTCAGACGTCTGTCCAAATAACACAGCGTTGAAAAACGTCTGAAGCTTAAGCTTAGACGTCTTCATCCTGGCTGAACCTGAACCTGAAACTCCGTGAACGTCGAATTGAATTGGGAAACTTCTGGGGATAAGAATACAGGGAAAACTCAACATAATATACACACTTTTAATGTAGATGCAAGTGGCCTAGTGAATCACATTGTAGATTTTCCACTAGATTAAACTAATAGAAAGGATTAAGATCGAAACCAAGTTTCTTTCCTCCTGGTACACCTATAGAAAAGAGTAGTGTTTTGTTAGAATATAAGATAAATGAGAGGTTTTTCTTCAGTATAGCGTTTTAGCAATCAGAATAGTTTTTCTTTCTTTTTAATTTTTTTTTAAATGGGTAAATTGTTGGAAAAAACCCGACCTTTTTAAACTTGTCAAAAGATCACTAGGCCTTACCACCATGTAAAAAAATCTCTAGGCCCATAAAGAATTCCTTGAGATACTAAAGGTTATTCGTATTTTAGTATATCCCAGAAATACTCCTGCCTTACTCATGTGCTGGAAGTACACATGACAGCTACCAATTTATGTCAATAAAGAAACAGAAAAGTTTCCTGTGACATCTATTCTGTATTGATTTTTGGTTAAAGGACAAAGTATTAAATATTACTACCAATTCTTTTTCCCTCTAAATTCACTAATTTTTCCACCAAAAACCTAATTTGCCACAAGAACTAGAATTATCCTATCTCTTTTCATTTTTTCTATTATCCGTTATCTTCTCTCATTTACTCCATTTTTATTTAATACCCCAAAAAACATCCTCTTCATTTACTATCTTGCTCATTGGTGATGGTCCAAACTTGAATATTAATGTGTTTCTTGAGTGGATCCAACGGTAAAAGTGTAGTCTTGACCATCTCAGAAGCCACAACATGATTTGAATTGAAAGGAACAATCTCATTTCAATTTGATATACCTGTTGATAAGTTAAACCTTTCATATAAAATGGAGAAATATGGAGATCATATGTTTTTGATGATAACCGAAGATTACTATATAAATATGGTCTATATCTATCAAGAGATAAACGAGAAGGTCATCCATATGCAAGTATGTTGATTTGCAAGTCATTATGAGCAGATTTGATCATCTAAATAGTTGTTATTTCACTTGATTTATCTTTAGAAAAATATCTAAGACAGTTTCCTTCAATATCTAACCACTTACCTGTACTATCTAACCACTTGTTTGTAACATCTAAAAAAGTTTCTTGTAACATCTAGACAGTTGTCTACAATATCCAAAAAAGTTGCCTATAACATCTAAATATTTGCTTGCAATATCTAAGCAGTTGGCTGTAACATTTAAGTCGTTGCATGCTTTGATATCTAAGAATAGTTGCATGTAATATCTAATAAATTGCCTATAATATGTATACAGATACAAATAATAATATGTAAACATAAGAGTTTTCTATGTAAAAATCAACATGCATCGTCATCTTCCGTTCCAGCAATTGCATATGACCGAGGCCATGACCTAGATTCAAGTTTATCACCGGTGAGGCAAGATGATCAATTGATGTGGAAAATATCCCGGTTACATGGCATGACGCAATTGAGGAAACATCTCAAACATTCAAGGGTTCTTATGAAATTAGGATGGCTCTTTACCAATTTACTATTGCGAAACAATTCAACTTCGACTATATTAAGAACGATGGATTAAGGATAACAGTGGCTTGTTTCAAAAGGGATAAAGGATGCCTATGGAGATTGCATGCATCGCCTTGTACTTGGAGGTCTAGAGTTAACATATACCTCAGTAAAATAAAAGTTTAATTATCTTTTTCAAATTTTTGATTGTTAAAACTATTAAGTTACGCTAAGATTTAAATATTTGTCATGTTTGAGCAGTACTCCATAGGTTATAATGAGATACTACCCGATGCACACATGTTCCGGAGAAATTCCAAGCGATGAACATCCCCGGGCTACTAAGAAATTGGTAGCTGACATGCTTGTAAATGTTTTGAGGTCACGACTTGGCCATCGGCCAATCGAGACTAAGAATGACTTCCATCAAAGGTTCGGGATCAAGAATTCATACGATATTGCTTGGCATGCAAGGGAATTGACACAAGAGACCTTCTTCGGCAGTTATCGGCATTCTTATGATTTTTTGAGGTGGTATTAAAGCAAGTGCAAGAAAACCAATCCCGGGGGCATAATTAGCATCGAAAAATCAGCGGATGATAGATTCATGAGGCTATTTGTTTGCTATGATGCTTGTATTGACGGGTTTTTAAATGGTTGCCGACCTCTCATATTTCTTGATGGAACATTCATCAAGAACAAAACAAAAGACCTTCTATTGGTGGCGACTTCTTATGAAGGAAATAATGGTTTTTCCGTTCACTTTCACTATTTGCAATCAAGAGAACATCACAAATTGGACATGGTTTTTAGTTCAGTTAAAAGCTATATTGTTTGATGGTCCTAAGCTTTACCATCCACTGCATACCCTTGTGTTTGTTTCCGACTCCGAAAAGGGAATCAAAGAAGCGATCAGATGTGCTTTTCCACCGCATTGCATTTATTTTGCATTCTTCACTTGAAACAGAATTTTAAGAATAAGCTCAAGAGTCTTGGAATGACGAATTCTGAAGTCGAAACTTGTGCAAATCTGATGGAGAGTGCATGTTACCAGTACACGACGGTTGAATTCTTGTGGAAAATGAAACTATTGAAGATTGAATCAATGTCTTCTTATAACGCACTGGTTGAACATTACATTGCTCAACATTGGGCTAATTGTTACTTCTCTGGAATAAGATACAATCTCAATTCTTACTTCTCAATACAGATTATTTAGTGATGAACATGATTAGCATAGATATTTAAAACATCTAAGCAGTTTCCTGCAATATCTAGACAGTTTCCTGCAACATCTTGACAGTTATGGTCATCGTATAGTCTTAATTTATTTATGTGTTTGTTGAATGCTGGTATGGTCATGTTACATCCAATGTTGCTGAATCATATAATAACTAGATAAGTGAGGCTCGTGTTGATATGTCATTTCGACCGAATCAAGATAGTTTTGGATACTACATATATAGTACGTAAAAATAGCTCAAAATACCATCAAGTTGTGTCTAGAACTTCAAAGTAATTTTACAAGATTTTTAAGGTGACGTGGCGCATATGAGGACTAACCCTATCCTCATCGCCGATATGAAAGGTGTATTGATCTATATTTATGAATTATATCGTTCATATCATAACATATTCAGAATTAGAATTTTTAGGATTTGGAAAAATTAACTTACGGGTTTTGCACGTGATTTTAAATGATTTTCGAAACTTCCAGAAGCTATTTTCTATCAAAATCTGATTTTAAAGATCAAATATTTTAAAAGAATTTAAAGATTTTCAAAAATCAAAGTTGGGTGCGCACATGCGAACGGCCATCATCCGTATGCGCAACCCAACATTCAAAAAATCGTTTTACTTGTGTGCCAAGACATAGAATTTGGTAATTTTCCATCAATTGTGGCACACATGTAGACAGAAGCCATCCGCATGCTTGTCACAACAGATTTTTAAAAAAAATTTAGTAATCGAAATCGTGCAATGTTTCCTAAAATAGGAAAATTAGCACGCATGCGGATGGAGCCGTCCGCATGTGTACAAATTTCGTAGATTTTTGCAAATCTCGAAGATGTCTCTAAAAATTCGGTGGGATGAATATACAAGTGTAACATTTCATAATATTATTATATTTATTTTAGAATTTAATTAATGATATAATGAGTTTTATTAAAATTATAGCATTTATCGAATTGAGTTTTCATTAATTGGTATTAAACATATATTTACACCATTTATAATAATAAAACCAATATTTTTATCATCCTAATTAACATTTATTTAGCATGGCAAGCATAATGTATTTTAATATTTCATTTTTATTTCTTTTCCCCTTAAATTTAAAATAAAATTATTGGGGAGGGGGAGAGAGGGGGGCATGAAGGAATTAAATAATGGGAGTGGTATGGGAGAAGTATAGGAGAGTCATGCTATATGCACCCATATCTTCTTCTCACTCTTCCTCCTTCTTCTCCATAAAATTTCTCTTCTCTCTCACCCTCATCCTCCAAACCGCAACCCTCAAACCATAGTTTTTCTCCATGCAAGACAACATCCTCTCTTAAGTTTCTTCAACTAAAAGTCACCACCAACCTCTTAATGGCCTTCTTCAATCTTGGTTCTCCTTTTCTTTACCATTTCAAAAAGGTAAAAATCCCTCTTTTAAAAGGTTTTGAAAAACTTTCCATAAAACTACATCTTCTACCTAAAAATCATGTTTTATGGTTTGATCTTGGAAAAAAATAGGTATTTCAAATGGGTACTTGTAACACCCTAGGATATTGGTACAGTATAACAATAGTATCTGTGTATTTTTTTGCTTAATTAAATCTATCTTTAATTTGGAATTTAATATTTCTCAGATATAATATTATGGTTATAGTTATCTAGCTTGGTAAATATATGATAATTAGTTTTAAAGATTTGTGTGCTAATCTATTAGTATCTTATTTAAATAATTCATATAATATTTTGTTAGTGTTAAGTTTTATTTATATCTTAATTAATATGCATATAATATATAGTCTAGATTATTTTAACCATAGATATATTGTAGTTTAATATTCGTTATAATAAAATCTTTAAAACCCCTTTTAAATATTTTAAACTTATATTAAAGGGTTTGTGCAAGTAGATAACCTAGAATCACAGATTTTAGAATAGATAACCTTGAAGCACAGACTTTAGGATACACATCACTTACATACCGCTCACTGTTTTATACATGTGTTATTTATTTACATTCATGTTTAATCATAGCATCATATCCTGGTTATTACTAATTTATTATTATTGTGGTATTTATGACGCACTGACATCTGGGTTTTGCATGGCCCAGTTCCTCTGACTCTATCGCAGGCAGATCAAGAGTATTTTAGCAAGCAAGCCGAGCAATGAGAAGCTAGACGTTTAATTTAGAGATGTTGAGTTTCTTTTATTTCCGTAGTTTTATTTTATTGATGTGAGCCCATATTGGGGCCTGATTCAGATGCTATTTTTTATTGGATCTTGATTCGTTTCCGCTTTACGCATTTTCTTGATTTTATTTATTGTGGCAGATTGACATGTGTTAGATAGATTTTATTTTATTGTTCTTGATATCTGATTGATAGCCGTAATGCGACTATGGGGGAATGATTCATAAGCATATGTAGCATGGTTGGCTCTGTCGCGTGCCGTGTTTATGTATTTTGGGAAGTAGGGCGTGACAGTATGCCACTTGTTTAGGCATTTTCCTTATTGTATTTACTTTCCGGCATAAACTCATATATTTGTAAATATTGGAAGTTGAATGTAAATAAAGATGTTTATTGAAAAATTTTATAGTCTCCGTTTATTCTTGTATTGTGTATTATTATTTCAATACGCTTAGTATATTTATTTAGGGAATGGCCTTCTCTAGATAAATATGCCGCGGGCTTGCCATGTCACCATTTTCGTCTACTGGGAAGCGGGGCGTGACAGGTTTTTGTCAGTGGCCCATGTAGGTCAGTTCTGCATGAAATCGTAAACAATATACCACAAGAATTAATGAATTCAACAAACATTTGCATTCCTTGCAATTCAAATTTTTTGAATCTATCCTAACCTATCTTTTATATCAAGGTGATGAAATCTCCAAACAATACCAGCACAAACGTCAATGGCAATACTCTACTGCCTACACTACCACCACCACCTACTATTGCAGCTCATATCAATGAGAAAACGGTACCGCTTGAGCCTATCAAGAGCCTATTGGAGGGTCAGCAGCAGACTGCTATCCTTATGCACCGCCCCGAAGCCGAAGCACCCGAAGTTAAGCAATTTCGGGCACTGCACCCAAAGAAATTTTCAAGTAAAGAGAGTCCTTTTAAAGCAGAAGAATGGGCTCAAGTGATCGAGGATGATCTGGCAGTAGATCAAATGCCAGATATTGCCTGGGTGAGAGTTGCTAAGTTGCAAATGACCGATAACATTAGAATTTGGTGGAAGGCTGAGGAGAGTCGTCTCGCACAACCGATAGAATGGAAAACATTCCGAGACCTCTTCAACGCTAAGTACTTCCCAGTGACTGTCCGTTTTGACATGGAGCAGCAATTCATCCATTTACAGCAAGGCTCGTTTTTGGTCAAGTCGGTGGATGAATATGATGCTTAGTTTACCATGCTCAGTAAGTAAGATATTATCTTAAATTCAATTTTTCTGATATCACTTACAACACTGCTAACACAAGGCCGTAACAAGTTTACCGCACACCTTATTCCTACTGCTGAGATCCGTACACAACGATTTCAGCAAGGGTTGGACACTGAAATCCAAGCTGCACTTGCTACAGGGGATTTCCCAACCCATGAGCTTGCTTTGAAGGCTGCCCGACACTATGAAGCAGTTGTGAAGAAGAAGGGCAGGTCGCCAGATCATAGGAGGGGCCTCTTCCAGGCCAGTTTTTAACAGACCATCTCGGAGGTCGGTAGGTTCGTTCACCAACAGCATGCCAAACTTTTGCATCTACTGCAAAAGAACAGAGCATCTTGTGAAAAACCGTCGCAGGGCGAACAACTTGTGCCTGATCTGTGGGTCTTCTACTCACGTCATTAGAGCATTCCCCCATAACCGAGGACCCAACAACACTCCAGCTAGACCGACGATCCAAGCTCCTCCTACCCGGATAGCTCTACCAGATCCAACTTACCGCACCCAGACCACTCAACCCCAATGCTGAGTGTTTAACCAGGCATAGAGGAAAGTGCCGCGACACCAAGCATTCACTATGTCGGTCGAAAATGCCGAAGCTACGAGTCAGGTTATCACTGGTAAATCTCTTCCCTATTCTCTTTCAAGACCTTTGAATTCATAGCCATCTTATATTTGTTATACCTAAACCTATCCCATGCAATTTAGGTACAATCTCAGTAGCCTCCTACCTGCACTCGCGCTCTTCGACACTGGGGCATCACATTGCTTTATGTCACAATGGTTCATCCGAACTCATGCGATCCCAGTTAAACCGCTCGTATCTAGCTGGAACGTTAGTTCGGGGAACGGTGTTCTAAAAGCAACTTTGGGATACGATGTGTGTCCAGTGGTCGTCTGCAGTCGATAATTTTATGCGGACTTCAAAGTACTGGACATACCAAATTTTGACGTAGTCTTGGGAATGGAGTGGTTAGGAACTTTCTTCGCTACCATCGACTGTCGCCAAAGGTAGGGGTAGTGTTAGAAATACCAGATCATCCAGTGTTCTACTTCAAAAGTGGAAACCGAACCTTCGAACCTAGCGTCTACCGAGCAAAACCAAAGAAGGTAGAGATTTCAGCGTTGCAAGCGGAAAAATCGAAGCCAGAGGTAGTTCGAGAGTTCGAGGATATATTCCCGGAAGATATATCAGGTTTGCCTCCCGATCGAGCTCTTGAATTCAGTATCGATTTATAACCCGGCACACAACCAGTAATAAAAGCTCTGTACCGATTAAGTTCGGAGGGATTGAAGGAGATCCGCATTCAGTTGGACGAACTCCTGAAAAAAGGTTGGATTAGTCCCAGTACTTCAAACTGGGGATCTCTGGTGCTACTGGTAAAGAAGAAGGAAGGTTCCTACAGGATGTGTGTGGATTATCGAGCTCTGAACGAAGTGACAATTAAGTACAAGTATCCACTACCACGCATCAATGACCTTTTTGATCAGTTGAGTGGATCTTGTGTATTTTCAAAGCTAGATCTTCGTTTGGGTTACCATCAGGTGAAGGTCAAAGAGTCTGACATTCCGAAGACGGCGTTTAGGACTCGTTATGGTCATTATGAATATATCGTAATGCCATTTGGAGTGACCAATGCACCTGCCATCTTTATGAACCTGATGAACCAAGTTTTCTGAGAGTACTTAGACAGGTTTTTTGTTATATTCATCGACGACATTCTGGTGTATTCAAAGAATCCAAAAGAACACGCTGAGCACTTATGGATTGTCCTAGAGACATTACGATAACATCAGCTATACACCAAGTACAGCAAGTGTGAGTTTTGGCTAGATCAAGTCGGATTTCTTGAATATATCGTTTTAGGCGAAGGAATCTCTGTAGATCCAGCTAAAGTGTCAGCTGTCAGCGAATGGCCGACACCAAAGACAGTGAAAGATATAAGAAGTTTCTTGGACTTAGCAGGATACTACCAATGATTCATCGAAAGATTCTCAAAAATCGCAGCACCTCTGACCAAGCTCACATGTAAAGACGAAGCATTCGTGTGGTCAGAAGCATGTGAAAAGGCTTTTGTAGAACTCAAGTCAAGGTTAATCTCTGCACCAATTCTTGTAATACCGGATCAATCTGGCGGATTCGTTGTGCATTGTGATGCGTCCGGTAAAGGTTGAGGATGTGTTCTACACCAGCATGAAAAAGTTGTAGTTTTTGCATCAAGACAGTTAAAGGTACATGAACGCAACTATCCAACACATGATCTAGAATTGGTAGCCATCATCTTCGCACTCAAGATTTGGCGCCTCTATCTTTTAGGAGAACGAGTGGATATATACACTGACCACAAAAGTCTGAAGTATATATTTACTTAGAAGGAACTCAACATGCGGCAGAGAAGATGGTTAGAACTCATGGCGGACTTCGAAATCAACCAACAGTATCATCCTAGGAAGGTGAACGTAGTTCCCGATGCCCTTAGTTGCCAGCCATTAGCAATAAAGCTCACCGCTCAGTGGAGACTACAACAAGAACTGTAAGGATTAGAGATTGAAGTAGTTGTGCCAGGTAACGCTTCATATTTGATGAACTTACAAATTTATTCCACTCTTGTAAATCAGATCAAGGCAGCCCAAGCAAATGATGCCAAGCTACAAAGGATCCGAGAACAAGTAGAAAGTGGACTACGAACTGACTTCATCATCCACGAAGATGGATCCTTGCGAGATATGGAAGTCGTTTATGCGTGCCAATCGGACCTATTCGAGAAGAGTTGATGAAAGAAGCTCACAGCTCTTTATATTCGGTACACCCCAATGGTACAAAGATGTATAAGGATCTACGGCAACAGTACTGGTGGTATGGAATGAAGCAAAAAGTAGTAAGGAGCGTAGCCAAGTGTTTGGTGTGTTAGCAAGTAAAGGCTGAACATCACAGAACTGTTGGTCTACTTCAGCCGTTACTAATCTCAGAATGGAAATGGCAACATATTACCATGGACTTCATGACTGCTCTCCCTCGCAGCATGAAGGGTAACGATGCAATTTAGGTTATTGTCGATCGACTCACCAAGTCAGCTCATTTTATTCCATTCAGAATTTGCCAGTCAACTAATACATTAGCAAGGAAGTCCATGGAGGTGAGTAAAAAATAAAAAAAAATCTAAAGTAAGATTTAAAACCTTCAAAATGTACTATATTTGATACCCATAAACTCATGCAGGAGATTATGAGATTACATGGATTACCTGTTTGCATCGTCTCCAATCGTGATACAAGATTCCGATCACAGTTTTGGCAGAGTCTGCAAGCTAGACTGGGAACGAGTCTGAATTTCAGCACGGCGTACCATCCACAAACAGACGGGCAATCCGAGTGAACAATTCAGATATTAGAAGATATGCTAAGAGCATGTATATTAGACTTCGGAGGTTCGTGGGAAGACCACCTACACCTTATGAAGTTTTCATAAAACAACAGCTATCAGGCAAGTATTGGGATGGCACCTTTCGCAGCACTCTACGGACGGAAGTGTCGTTCCCCGCTGAGTTGAGATGACATTGGAGATCGTGAACTTCTAAGACCAGAGATTATCGTAGCAACTGTATGTGTGATTCGTACGATCAGGGAAAGGATGCGCATAGCCCAAGATCGACAGAAGCATTGGGCGGATGCAAAGCGTCGATACTTGGAGTTCCAACCCGGAGAACATGTATTCTTGAAGATCTTCCCAAACAGAAGAGTGATACGTTTTGGTAAAAGGGGTAAGCTAAGTCCAAGATATATAGGACCGTTCGACATACTCGAAAGAGTTGGAGAAGTGGCGTACCGTTTAGCACTACCACCCTCATTGGAAGGAGTGCACAACATGATCCATATATCCCAATTACGACGATATGTGAGCGACCCCAGCCATATACTTGATCACTCAGAGCTTACGGTACAGACTGACCTAACCTGTGAGCAACAACCAGTTGAGATCCTGGACCGAAAGGTGAAAACATTACGGAATAAGGAGGTAAACTTGGTCCGAGTGATGTGGAGAAAGGATTCACCAGGAAAATCAATTTGGGAAAGAGAAGAAAATATGCGTAAACGATACCCCTACCTTTTTGAAAATTAGTCTCTATGTAATTGTAAATTTCGAGGACGAAATTTTTATAAGGAGGGTAGAATTAACGACTCTGAAATTCCTGTACATAAATTTCTTGTTATTTCACAATAAAGGGTATTACAGCCTGTGTAAGAGTTAAATGTTATTTTTGTTAAATAAAAACAATAAGCAACTTGTAGCTCACTGGTAAAGCTTCTACACTGCTGTGACATAGCCTGTGCATTCGATTCCTATCAGACCCAATTATTTTTAGGATTTTTTCTTTTTAATTTTTCGGAAGCGCAAGAGTTGCACATGCAATTCACGGAGAAATGAAAAGTTTCAGAAAAATCAAACATGCGCAAATAGGAGTAAACACCCAACTTGACACGTGGCACAAATCTTGAGATAGACCACTCGGATCCGATCGCCCATTTCTTTGATTTGGCACCCGCCGACGGTCTGGATGAGCCTAATTGCCTCCGTGCTTTGCACACTCGTCTCTTCAACTCCCCTCAACTCCCCTGCACTATTTGATTTTCCTGCAACCAAACAGAGACGCTTCAATTTACCATTTAACATCATTTAAATTCTTTTAATCCATATTTTTAATTCACAAACCCTAATTATTCACTATAAATACCACCCTATGCCCTAGCTCTTCTTCATTCTGAAATTTCTAGCAAAAATTCTCTCAAACTCCATAAACACCAAGTGGAGTTAAGCACCCCAAGTAGAGTAGTGATCAGTCGAAAATATTGCATTTTTAACACATCAATTTTCCTACTCTTTGCAATCATCTAAAGATGTTTGGTATAAATATAGCACATATTAGCAATTTGTCTGCAAAATACCAAATAACATGTGTTATATATTATAACCAGCATTTTGAGGGAAATTGTGTGTTTATTATTGCACGCATGATCTTTTGTGAATCAACACTTGTCTTAAGATTGTGTGCAGGAAAATCTCCAGGAAAAAGAGCCGGAAGTGCTAAAAGTGCTGATAAAAATACACCAATTCCAAGACTTCTGATCTGGCAGTAAACAAGAAAGATTTATAAAATTCCAGAAATCAGAAAAGTACCATGAAGCCAAAACAAATCAGCACAGAAATTTGCATGCAGTAACTCCACCAATTGGCCGCGGATCCGCGGCCAAGTTGGCCTATCCGCCGCAGATCCACGGCCTGTTAGACACATCACCAGCTCATATTTCTCCACATGCCTTCTTGTAACGGCCAAGCTTCCAGAAGACTCTCAAAGACCACGTGGCTTCTTCCAGAAGCTCTGCATAACAAACTCACTCCAGAATATTCCTTGTAACAACCTTCCTCTAGAATATTCCCTCCAACAATCTTATTCTAGAAGGCTCTCTCCAACAACCTTACTCTAGAATATTCCCTCCAACAAACTTCTTCTACAAGACTCTCTCTAACAACCTAGCTTTGGAGGGAAGATTCAAATGAGGAGGTTATAAAAATGGATTTAGATCTAGGGTTTAGAGGTTGTTGAATTTGGAGGGAAATCATTTTGAGTGGTGAAAATTGTAGATCCAAATCATTTCAAAATCAAATTGAGTGACACAATTTGATCTAAATCAAGATCCATCGAGTACCGAGCCAAAGCAAGCCTTCAACGAGCCTTTTGAAGCGACGCCGATCTTCATCCGAGCAAGAGATCCACGACGATCCGCGACTCAAGAAGACGATGCGAAGCTAGTTTCGAAGATTGAGTTCTCTCCTCAAAATCTTGTAATCTTTGAGTGAATTGTAACGAAACGCTGATTTATAAAAGGCGAAAATTCTTGATCTTGCTTCTCTTTACATTTAAGCATTATGAAGGGTTATCAATTCTTGATTGTTTTCTTTTTCATGATGTTTGAATGAAAACTCCGCTTATGGAGGAATTGAGAAAATAGATAGATGATGATGATTAAATTCTTGAACAATTCTTAAGTCTTATGAGTTTTGTAAACTTTAGGAAATTGAATCATCGACAACCTAATTTGAGCGAGATGCTTTCTTGAATGTTTTTGCTTCAAATTAGAGATCAACGATCGATGATTGAATTTCCTAGAGGCTAGAATTTAAATGCTAATCAACGAAAGGACAAGGGATAGAAGGAGAAACCCTAGTTTCTTCAAGAGATCCCTAATTCTCGTTGATCGTCATCGATCTAGTAACAAATCATCAATAGATAAGAATATATAATCATAAGTATTCATCATCACTATCAATTGGATCGATTCCTACAAGCCTCTTTACAAATTTTGATAATTCATTCGATTTGGACATCTTCTTGAACTTTATTAATTCTTGATTTTAGATCTAGTTCTATATGATTCTTGAAACTAAATTTCACAAATCTTGAATTAATTTTCTTGCAATTTTCTTTTACATTTTCATTTCGACTCATCTAAAACAAAATCGATCAAAACACACATCTCAGTGGACGATCCGTATTCATTAACGTGCTACATCGACACCGTTAATTGATTGTGGTATAAATATCTTTGATTGTGAGAACTTTACATTTCATCACAACTGAGACGATCAATCAAATGGCGCCGTTGCCGGGGATGTGTGCTATTTTATTCGTTTTTGTTATTTGAGTTGAAAAATTATTATTCCATCAAATTTTCATCCAAGATTCGCTTCAAATGCTTAACGATTAGTGTTTGAATTTTTGCGAGGGAATCTGGAATCATTTCAGCAGTGAGATCAAGATTCAAAGAAGATCTGAAGAATCCAGAGAAGCACAGGGACCTACAGGAAAATTTGGAAACCCTAATTCCTCTGTTCCACCGCGGATCCGCGGCTTTTTGCAAGTGTTTGCGGCGGTTCCGTCGCCGTTTAGGGTGTTCTCTGTTCCCAATTTCTCAGGTCTATTCTCTGTTCTCTCCTCTTCTCTCGGATCTTGTCCAATAACACTTTTCTGCAGGATTCTTTGCAAAAATTCGCAGCGCTGCTAAAAAAATAAAATTCTTGTTGCGATTCTTGAAATTGGTTGTTTTGTGCATATTTTAATACGGAAATTAAGGGGCAAAGACCAAATTCAGATTAGGTGGGGATTTCATTACCCTTCCTAAGCCCCGAAAATCACAAAACTAGCATCCGCATCATCCTTCATTAACTAAAAAATATCTAGACAAGACTCTAAGGACCGTCGCGCACAATTAGGACAGAAGGAGGTCATGGGTAATCTATTGCTTATCCATGTTTCTTTTGTGGTGTCTAAGGCAGGTGTGTCTAAGGCAAGTGGTTATTTAATTAGGCCCACTAATTACGTAGTGGAGAACCTCCCACTTACCTGGTACTTACCTGGCCACAGAAAGGATAAAGAGGCAATAGAGGATTATCCTGCGGTTTGTCTTCTAGAAGTCTAGGAGAGATCTAGTGATTTGACCTAGGTGACCATTAGATCTAGGGTGGTGTGTGCATTATTTTTGTGATTTGATTTTTCAAAACCCGTATTTTTTTTTCAAAACAAACACCAACCAACTTTTCCTCTAATTATCACAACTTAGATAGTGGTGAGTATTCACGCCTGTCACGTGGGTGACCAGGGTTCGATCCCCGTATTTTATTTTTCAAATTACGATCTGTATTCATTAACGCGCTACATCGACACCGTTAATTGATTGCGGTATAAATATCTTTGATTGTGAACACTTTACATTTCATCACAATTTAGACGATCAATCAAGTAGCAAGCAAAACTCAACGACTGGAGTATCTCCGACAAAATCACGACACCCGAAGACCTCTTCTCTCTCTTGTTAACCATCTAAAAATCGTAAGTCCCTTCATCTCTGTTCTTTTCCACCTCAAAACAATTTTTAAAACAAATCGACAAAAGTGGAGTTATCTCTGATCTAATCTTCTTTTTAATTTATGTATTCCGCTTGATAAGCAGATTAGATCAAATTAACATCCTATACTAATCTTAATCTTATTTCACATCATTAGCATTTAGTTTAACAAAAATTTCATATGAAACAAATATATAACGAACATTTTCATTAAAATACCATGAACTTTAGTATAACTTCTTTTCAATAATTGTTAAAAAGTTACCTTTAGGAAAACTTCACGGGGTAACGACCTACCCCACATGCACACTTTGGTTTTATAGCACGGTACTCTAAACATATAGCTAATTTAAAGAATGACTTTTACATTAAAATACCACACATTTTCAAAACGGGTTTTTTTTAA
Organism: Agapanthus africanus; assembly: GCA_030015575.1. Taxonomy (NCBI): domain Eukaryota; kingdom Viridiplantae; phylum Streptophyta; class Magnoliopsida; order Asparagales; family Amaryllidaceae; genus Agapanthus; species Agapanthus africanus. The sequence goes on along the minus strand of JASDDO010000022.1, from coordinate 869,738,537 downwards.
TCAGTATTTTGAAATCCTTGGCAATTACACCTCTACAACCCACGTTAGGGGACCCGCTAATGGATGGTGCATATTATCGCACATCCTTGTGACAGTAGAGCGAGATGTAAAACTCCTCATGGAGTATTCGGTCTCGAAAGGAAAAAATACGGTTTTTAAGAAATGTGACTTTTCTAAATAAAAACCTAAATTTTGGAAAATTATATAAAAGTTATGAATCCGTATTTTCAATAAAAACATATTATGAAACTATATTCTTTAAAATGAAAAGTTAGAATTCTTAATAAAATACCACCAAGTTTCCAAAACTAGTAGTTTTCACAAAAGTACCATAAACTTTCAAAAAGCTAGGTTTTATCACCAAAACACCACAACAATTAAAATAAATGTTCATGAAAACCTTAAATATTACAAATCACCCTCGAGCTTTATTTTTAAACTATATTAAAGTATTTTTCATAAAACCCCCTCGAGATATGCAAACGATATTTTAAGGACTCTAGAATTAATATAGGTTTAAGCGGTATCATTTCTCTTGAACTCCAGGGAGCCGGAGAAAGTGAGTGCTTGCCTATTCAGATTAGACAACTTAACGGAGTTATCAATGGCAATTTTCTTGGAAAAAAACACATATTCTGCCGTCCATGTGCAGCAGTTGCCGATTTCTCCCGAACATAAGATTTTTAACGGTTTAAATCAATTCCTATGAAAAAGACATCAACTCGAATCCTGTAGGGTTCCTAGGCACTCTCAAGAGGTCTCACAAGGCATCAACCATGCCAATTTCAAAAATTACGGTGCCGAGAAACCCTAATACGGATCGTTGGCTAGAAGTTTAGGCAAAAAAGAAACTAGTTAACAACTTAACTAAATGGTAAACGGAAATACAACCTTTGTAGATCCGGTTCTCCACCTCCATGGCTCCGCGATGATGTATCCTCGCTGTACAAATCGGATCTTGGGCTCTAGCGCCGGCTTCATCGGAGAAAAAGCGGGCTAGGTCGTCGACGACGATGCCGAAGATGATCTACGTCGAGGCATCGCTAGATCAAGCTCCAACTTCACCAAGTCATGAAACTTGTGAAGAAAACACACTCTACTACTTGGCAAGAGGTAGAGGATGAAGAAATAGGAAGTGGGTTCACTTTAGAATTGGATTTCTCACTCATTTCATCAAGTCACCATTGATGAAGTCTAGGTTTTCTTCTTTGAATAAGATGAAGAAGAAGAAGAAAGAATAAAGAATATCATAAGTATTATCCAAAAAGAATAATCAAATGAATACTTATAATATCCTAACCTTAGTTAAGTGTAGAGAATAGACCATGGTTAGTTTAAATGGTTAGGGTTAAGCATGAGACAAAATGGTCATGTAGTCAAAGCTTCATGAAGTTTCAACTACAAACAAAGAAAGCCACCATTTTCCTCAATTATCCTTTCCAAAATGAAAAATAAATAAATAAATAAGCAAAGGATAAACAAAACCCTAATCATTAGTTTAACCATGGTTTAATTCTTTGCACTTAACCAAGTAAACATGTATCATCAAACATGATACAATCATTTGCACAAAAAGTATATCACATATATAACTTGTACATCCAAGTGAGAAAATCCAATTAAAGTAAACCAATACTAGTTAATACAAAGTAATATATCAAATATATAATTATACATTAAATCATTAAATCAACACTTGATTTAACGATCCGGTCATATCGCATATAACCGACTAGTATCCTATGTATCGGCTTACCGAATCAATCCTTGATTCGATAACTAGGTTATATCGCATACAACCATATCGATACATTCATCGCGAGAATAGAATACGGTATCACATACACGCATTATTCTCGGTCCCACACATATCTCATATGCGCTCCTATTTCGTTTCGCTTGAGCCAGGAAACCTCTGTGTAGGACTCTAAAGACTCGTCAATACGCCGGCAGCAGGTGATGATCATATCAAACACCCACAAGCCGCAAGCGGTGTGCTAAACATAACGGCCACCCGGGTATTGAGCGATCAGAAGATCGACGAGCAAGCCCGCTCACATGTTAGGTTAGATTAGCACCCTATGAAGAGATTACAAGCATCACATGACCTAAAGTTTTCATTTTTATGGTGCTAAAGTAACAAGCAAAGGAATCGATCCTAGAAAATTAGGTTTAACAAACTTTAAACTAGAAAAGCTTAGGGTTAGAAGGCTACAACCTTTGTAGCTCCCGTTTTGTTTTGCTCCTTTGACTTTGGGGTGTTGGAAGAAGGTCCACTCTTCCTCCTCTTGCGTCCACGACGATCCACCCGGAGCTTCCCGTCCAAGCTAGCAAGTTTGGTAAAACAAGGAAAACACTCTAATCAAGTGAGCTAGACTTGATTAGAATGAAGTTGTGGCTATGGATCTCACTTCAAAATCCTATTTTTATGAATGATTCACTCTCTTGTAAGAACTAGAGAGCTTAAGCATGGAGGTTGATGAAGATGATGGACTTTTTTGAAGAAGAGAATGAATTATCTTATGTAAGAGAAAAGAAAAATAGCTATATATATTTTTCTTTCTCTTAACCAACCATGGTTAAATAAATAGATAACATTTTAATTTAAATTAAAAGCATGATAAGAAAATAAACTATGGGTTAAAAGTTAGGTGAGCATGGTTGAGTTAGAAGAGTGTAGAAAGACTTGAGTGATTTAACCCATTTTCCATTTTCTTTTGCTTTAATTTAAATCCAATAATTATCCAAATACAACTATGGTGTAATTCTTATACATCCACCATTCCCATTGTATAAACAACCATGATAATATATGATGTATGTATGCATGTGTGCTTGCACATCCAAATGTGCAGGAACAAAAAAGAATGCACACATGCATGCATACATACAACATAAACAAGATAGGATTTGTAGTGAGAAAACTAATGATGAATCAACACTTGATTCACTAATCCGGTCATATCACATATGACCCGACCATTAGCAAGCCGCCCAATTAATATACGGTATCCCATACACGTATTTTAATCGGGTCCAAGCGCATATCGCATACGCGCACCACAACGTTTCGCCTGGACTAGGTAACTCCTGTGTGGGACTCTAAGACTCGTCAATACGCCGGCAGTGGGTGATGATCATATCAAACACCCGCAAGCCGCAAGCGGTCAGCCAAACGTAACGGCCACCCGAGTATTGAGCGATAAGAAGAAAACAAGCGAACCTGTTACAACTCCCATCGAGCCATCCGGCAACACTACCGTACAGTCCGGTCTCTTCGTCAGATATGCTGCATATCGAGCCTAGGGATGGTCACGTCGACCTCAATAACTCAATAGGTCGTGTCGGTGAATGGTCTATAACAGATCGAGAAACTACTGATAACACTTATCAGTAAATCTCAGCAGCCCTGGCCAGGGACTTGCTGTTATAACCAGTCGAGCACAGCACAGCATCAACTCCCAATACCGGGAGAGACGAAACCCCTCCTATCGCTCATTGCCTTCGTGTGTCTCGGGACTGTACCCAACGGCCACCTGTTTGCACGACTCAGTAGAGCCGTGGTAGGGTGGCAATCAAAGTACAGTGGGAGAACACACAAGGCTCTATGACGATCTCGGGTCTACAGACTAACCTGTACCAGTGTCACCTGAGAACTGCTATCCGACGATAGATATAATTCCATATAGGAGTTCTCGGCGAGTCCGTCCAGTGTACCCAGTCACCACTGAGCACCCGTATATGACCTTGATGTCAAACATCGATGAATGTGGGAACATCCATCGCCCATCACATGGGTCTAGTATCATATACGCTAGTCTACCCTGGTATATCGATGCCCTGTCTCGATACACCTCCGACTAGGGACATTTCAGGATATGCTTACAGACTACAGATGTCCCACTAGTATGATCTCCATCATAATCAGAGTAGTCAAGCCGATATCCTTAGGGCTTTATCAGCATGTATGAATGAATAGAAGCATGATCAAATAAACATGTCAGATAAAGAAGTACCAGATAGCATACTATCATGTCGAGCAAGAATGCAAACTGAATATATATACATGTATAGATACATCCACTATCACATAATGGCCTCTAGGGCATACATATATCCAACAATCTCCCACTTGCACTAAGGCCAGTTATTGGCGTATCTCATACCCAACATCTCAAAAAGTCGCTCATGCTGCGGCTGAGGGAGAGCCTTGGTGAATGGATCCGCGGCGTTGTTCTTTGTGTCTACTCTCTTAATCTCGATCTCGCGGCGATCTACAATCTCCCGGATCAAATGAAAGCGCCTCAGGATGTGTCTGGACCGCTGATGGGATCTGGGCTCCTTGGCTAACGCCATCGCCCCATTATTGTCACAATACAAAGGTATCGGATCAATAATGGTTGGAACTACACCTAGCTCCGAGACGAACTTCTTCATCCAGACGGCTTCCTTGGCGGCATCATTTGCAGCAATGTACTCAGCTTCCATCGTAGAGTCTGCAACGGTATCCTGTTTGGAACTCTTCCAACTCACCGCCCCTCCATTGAGGGTAAACACAAACCCTGAGATAGATTTGCTGTCATCCTTATCGCTCTGGAAGCTCGAATCGGTAAAGGCCTCCATTTGGAGATCTTTATTACCATACACCAAGAACAGTTCTTTAGTCCTTCGTAAGTACTTAAGAATGTTCTTCACAGCTATCCAGTGGTTCTCTCCTGGGTTGGATTGATACCTGCTTACTACACTAAGTGCATAAGCTACATCTGGGCGTGTACATAGCATCGCATACATTATAGACCCTACTGCCGAAGCATAAGGTATAATGCTCATGCGAGCTCTCTCTTCATCGGTCTTTGGACAAGAATCCTTGGAGAGAGTGACTCCATGGCAAGCGGGTAAGGCACCCCGCTTGGAGTCTTCCATACTAAACCTCTTTAGGATGGTGTTGATGTACCTAGTTTGGGACAATCCCAATAACTTTTTGGATCTATCCCTATAGATCCTAATACCCAGGATGTATGTGGCATCACCCAGGTCCTTCATGGAGAACCTCAGTGATAAGAATGATTTGACCGACTGTAGCATAGGAATATCATTTCCTATCAGAAGAATGTCATCCACGTACAATACGAGGAATGTGACAGCTCTTCCTACAGCCTTCCTATAAACACAAGGTTCATCTGGATTTTTGATGAAATCAAACTCTTTGATAACATCATCGAAACAGATGCTCCAACTCCGAGATGCCTGCTTTAACCCATATATGGATTTAAGCAATCTACATGCTTTCTCGCTGCTCCCACTGTCAATGAAGCCCTCTGGCTGATCCATATAAACGCATTCTTCTAATTCTCCATTTAGAAATGCTGTTTTAACGTCCATCTGCCAGATTTCATAGTCGTAGTGAGCAGCAATAGCAAGTAGGATCCGAATGGATTTAAGCATGGCTACGGGTGAAAAAGTTTCATCATAGTCTAGACCTGGTCTTTGACGAAAACCTTTCGCCACAAGTCTTGCCTTGTAGGTCTCTACCTGCCCATCCATACCAATCTTTCTTTTAAAGATCCATTTGCACCCCACAGGTTTTACCCCAGGGGGCACAACGTCCAAAGTCCATACTTTGTTGGTGTACATAGACTGCATTTCGGATCTCATGGCATCCAGCCACTTCACAGAGTCACCACTCGTGATAGCTTGCTGAAAACTGGTAGGATCATCATCTTCCATGATGCAATCTTCTCTGTCGCCATCAATGAGGAAACCGTAGTACCTCTCCGGTGGGCGAGAAGTCCTACCAGACCTACGGAGTGGCCGAGGTTCTTCAGTTTCTGTTGCAACAGCCGGTTCAACCAAATCGTCATTTGTAGTTTGTGTCTCTAGAACCTCTTCTAGATCTACCACTTTGCCATCATCTTTATCTGTGAAAAACTCTTTTTCCAAGAATGTGGCATGTTGAGAAACAAACACTTTTTGTTCCTCTTTGTGGTAGAACAGATATCCATAAGAATTCTTTGGATATCCCACAAAGTTACACATGACTGATCGTGTCTCGAGTTTGTCCGGATTCTGCTTTTTAACATAGGCCGGGCAACCCCAAATCTTAATTCTCTTAAGAGATGGTCTCTTCCCATGCCATATCTCATATGGCGTGGTAGACACGGCTTTGGTTGGAACCCTGTTTAGCAGAAACGTTGCAGTCTCCAATGCATGCCCCCAAAACGAGACTGGTAACTCAGCGTCACTCATCATGGACCGGACTATATCTAATAGGGTCCTATTCCGTCGTTCTGACACACCGTTGTGCTGTGGTGTGTAAGGAGGAGTGAGCTGAGAGAGAATCCCATTCTCTTTTAGGAAGTTTGCAAATTCTGTACTGAGATACTCTCCACCTCGATCTGATCGAAGCATCTTAATACTCAAGCCGGTTTGTTTTTCTACTTCTTGTTTATATTCAATGAATTTCTCGAAAGCGTCGGACTTGTGCTTTAATAAAAATACATGACCGAATCTTGAGAAATCGTCGGTGAATGTAATGAAGTATGAAAAACCGCCTCTAGCCTGTGTAGACATAGGCCCACATACATCACTATGTATGAGGCCCAGTAGCTGAGTAGCTCTTTCTCCGTGTCCGGTAAACGGAGTTTTGGTCATTTTACCCTTGATACAAGACTGGCAAGTCGCATAAGATTTATATTCAAAAGAATTTAAATATCCATCTTTATGTAACTTGTTTAGTCTTGTTTCGTTAATATGACCAAGTCTACAGTGCTAAAGAAAAGCTTCATTTAATTCTGAAAGTTTTCTTTTATTAGTGTGTTGTATACTGAAAACTGTGTGTTGATTTAGGACATATATTCCGTTATTAAGTGTACCATACCCAACCAACATTTGATTTAGGTGAATGTTCATAACATTGTTCTGCAACACAAAATTATACCCTTCATTGTCCAACAAAGAAACGGATATTATATTACATAGCATAGTTGGTACAAAATAACATGGATTCAAAATCAAAATACATCCAGATGGCAACCCCAAGTGATACTCTCCCACTGCGACTGTATGTACATTGGAACCATTTCCAACGCGGAGAGTATGGTCACCTGTCTTCAAAACCTTGCTATTTCTCAGCCCCTGCATAGAATTGCAAATGTGAGAACCTGAACCAGTATCCAATACCCAGGAAGCAGAGTTTATAGAAAAACAGTTTTCAGTCACAAACGCACCTGAAGCAGAAGCATCACCATGCTTCTTCTTGAGACTTAGGTACTCCGTGCAGTTGCGCTTCCAATGTCCTGTCTTGTGGCAATGAAAACACTCGCCTTTCCCTGGGTCTCCAGCCGTGGATTTTCCCTTTCCCTTCACCTTTTTGACTCCGCCCTTAGGATTAGTGGGTTTCTTCTTTTTCTTTCCCTTGGCCTTAGCTTTTGGGCGAGAAGAAGAAGACTGTCCAATGGTCATAACGGGAGTCTTTGCTGACTTCATAGTGCTCTCTGCACTCCTTAACATATTAAGGAGTTCAGGGAGGTCCTTCTCCATGCCATGCATGTTGAAGTTCACTATGAACTGAGCAAAGGTGGAGGGGAGGGACTGCAGAATAATATCTATATATTGTTCATTTTCCATTGTCCATCCAAGGTCCTCAAGCTCTTCTATAAGGGCTATCATCTTCAACACATGGTCTCCTACTGGTGTGCCAGGTGCCATTCGCATCTGAAACAGTTTCTTTGATGCTTCGTATCGTAATACGCGGGATTGCTCCCCATACAACTCCTTTGTATGGAGCAGTATCCCTTGAATGTCCATGTCCTCGTGCTGCTTTTGATGTGTGTTATCCATCGATGCAAGCGCGAGGCATGTGGCCGTGGCACAGTCAGCGTCCCATGTCTTGCGGACTTCTATGTCCGCAACTGAGGATTTTGGGCCTGGGACGGGCGGGGCTGAAGCCGTGAGGACATATGATACTTTATCATAAGTCAAGGCGATCTTTAGATTCCTTAGCCAGTCTTTATAGTTGGTCCCATTCAGTTTGTTTTTATCTAGTAGAAGCTTAAGTCCAGTCATTGGTATCTGCCATTAAGAGAGAGAAAAGAATACACTCAGCGAAAGCTCTTGCATAGATTAGATTGGTTTATTATCTTGTCTAATCGATGTTTCCCACTGCTTTTTATCAAGTTTTTCTTTCAAACCTTAAAAAGAAAAACTAGCCAGGATTAATTACAGTCTACAACTTCGCTAACCGTTCAGCCAGGCCAGTGTCGGTACTTTGAGGGAGGTTCCCCGTGCTTTCGCACGGACCTAATTAGAGTAAACCTCGTTTTCCCAGAGGCGGAGCCTCGTTAACACCTTTCTAGACACCTAATGAGTTAGCTAATTGTAAACTGTAAAACTCTCCTAGAAGCAACTATTGCCCACAGTGGGATCGGGATCCAACCATCACATGGAAGGTATGCAATCTCATTGCAAATTTCAACACTTGAAATTCCCGATGTGGTTTTTACCCCTAATACTCGTGACCTTGGCTAAGGTCAACAAATCACGAGCATTAGTCAAGCTCAACCCGTCATTTCTTGATTAATTAGACCCGTTCACATGACCCTTGGCTAAGGTCAACAAAGTCATATGCTCGTCCTAATTAATCTGCATCATATGCGTTTGTAGGAAGACATCACTTAGCTACCGTACACTACGCCTTGGCTAAGGTCAACAAACGTAGCACGAATACTAAGTACTCTACTTCCTAAAATGACGGAGGGTTGCGAATGATTTTTAAGAAAATCTTTAACGCTTTGAACTTGATATCGTTGTAGAATCAAACAGTTTTTCAAAAGGAGTGGCTTAAGCTCCGCAGTTTTGAAATGTAGCTTTTTCATAAATAGCCGAGTGGTTTTCAAATCCGATTCTACAACATCTTTTTAGGTTTATTTTCTTTACATTAATCACATTAATGTAATCCCATCATTTAAGTCCTAAAGCCAATCACAGAAAAGAAACGAAAATAACACGTACGCTTATGCCATCCGCATTCGCCGCAATGTTCCGTTATGCACCGTTAGGTTACTTAACTAACGGCATACCGGGACGGGACTAGCGCGGGTGTAAAACATAAGCAACGTCTACTATATATCATATATATAATAAGTCATTCGTTTCAGATATCACAGAACACAGGCAGCAGAAATATAGATATAACGTGGGATATACTAGGACGTCCGTATTTAGTATTTAGCCAGAATAGAAAATACGGATTCCACAGTCGCGATGAATAACCAAGCCCACACCCTGGACCCCTACAAGAGCGGCAAGTGACCCTACCAATCCTGGAGTTTAGGAGACCCGGTCTCGACTCCTCGAGATGGCCTCCCACTGAACCCCAGAACCCGGTCACCTGTGCTCCCCTCCTTGGGTCCATCCTAATGCGGAAAAGTAAATAATATACAATACTGGTGACACAACCGCAACCTGGAAGTGCCCTAAATAAAAGAATATTACATTACATTTGAATTTACATGAATGAAAATATAAAACTCTCATCTCACAAAAAACCCCCCGGCTATTCGATCGCGACAATCCTGCACATCATATCTCAGCAACACATAATATCACATATCATCAACGTAAGTAAGTATGCGTACCCCGATTGTCGTTGATGTATAGAAACGAAACCGGCAATATCTAACATACTACACTTACGGTCGCAGAAAAGAAAGTGTAAAACTACAATATTTGGAATCCAGATTCTCTTTAGACATCATAAACGCGAAATATCACATATTTCGTATTTCATGTCTACACTATATGAATTCCACATATTGTATCACATTCCAGATAAACAGACAGTATTAAAGTTTTCGAACGAACTATCAAGCACCCAAGATTCACTAAAGCTCAACACTTGAGCAGGGTTCAAAAAACCGGAGTGTGACACAGTAGCGGCGGTCCAGCCGTAGAAGGGTCAAGCCAACGCCTCACATGTGGCACGCCGTACTGCCCCAAACCCTAGGGTTCAAAGGGCAGTTCGAGACAGTCACATAATCGAGTTAAGGTTTGTTGTCTTCTAGAGGGACCACCGCAAAAAGACTTGAACACAACTCCAAACTTTTTAAACCCCGTGAATATTGAGTAAATGATATTCGTTCAAACACTTCAATACTTTCTAGTTTATCCGGAAAAGAAAGCGAAATGAAAATTCCGATCGAAACCACGAGTCGCAAAACATCTCCAGAATTTTTCAACAGCAGAATCAGATTAAATATACTCAAAATACACTGTAGCAGGTAAAGAAAATTACTGTGCAGAAAATAGTCAAAGAGCCCCCCATATTGCCGCGGATGCGCGGCATAAGCATGCTTATGCCGCGCTTCCGCGGCGAAATTTACTGTTCATGGGTACGGAGTTTCCAGATCGTCTAATTTTTACCTGCTCTATTTTTTGAGAATTTTTAATTCTGAAAAAGGTCAGTTTTTAAAAAATTTCCAGAGAGCATCCTTAAAAGTCGTATTTTTGTTTCGATCGGACTTTTTACTTCGCAAAAAGGTCGCCTAACGTTCTAGGTCGGCTCTGATACCAATGTTAGGTTAGATTAGCACCCTATGAAGAGATTACAAGCATCACATGACCTAAAGTTTTCATTTTTATGGTACTAAAGTAACAAGCAAAGGAATCGATCCTAGAAAATTAGGTTTAACAAACTTTAAACTAGAAAAGCTTAGGGTTAGAAGGCTACAACCTTTGTAGCTCCCGTTTTGTTTTGCTCCTTTGACTTTGGGGTGTTGGAAGAAGGTCCACTCTTCCTCCTCTTGCGTCCACGACGATCCACCCGGAGCTTCCCGTCCAAGCTAGCAAGTTTGGTAAAACAAGGAAAACACTCTAATCAAGTGAGCTAGACTTGATTAGAATGAAGTTGTGGCTATGGATCTCACTTCAAAATCCTATTTTTATGAATGATTCACTCTCTTGTAAGAACTAGAGAGCTTAAGCATGGAGGTTGATGAAGATGATGGACTTTTTTGAAGAAGAGAATGAATTATCTTATGTAAGAGAAAAGAAAAATAGCTATATATATTTTTCTTTCTCTTAACCAACCATGGTTAAATAAATAGATAACATTTTAATTTAAATTAAAAGCATGATAAGAAAATAAACTATGGGTTAAAAGTTAGGTGAGCATGGTTGAGTTAGAAGAGTGTAGAAAGACTTGAGTGATTTAACCCATTTTCCATTTTCTTTTGCTTTAATTTAAATCCAATAATTATCCAAATACAACCATGGTGTAATTCTTATACATCCACCATTCCCATTGTATAAACAACCATGATAATATATGATGTATGTATGCATGTGTGCTTGCACATCCAAATGTGCAGGAACAAAAAAGAATGCACACATGCATGCATACATACAACATAAACAAGATAGGATTTGTAGTGAGAAAACTAATGATGAATCAACACTTGATTCACTAATCCGGTCATATCACATATGACCCGACCATTAGCAAGCCGCCCAATTAATATACGGTATCCCATACATGTATTTTAATCGGGTCCAAGCGCATATCGCATACGCGCACCACAACGTTTCGCCTGGACTAGGTAAATCCTGTGTGGGACTCTAAGACTCGTCAATACGCCGGCAGTGGGTGATGATCATATCAAACACCCGCAAGCCGCAAGCGGTCAGCCAAACGTAACGGCCACCCGGGTATTGAGCGATAAGAAGAAAACAAGCGAACCTGTTACAACTCCCGTCGAGCCATCCGGCAACACTACCGTACAGTCCGGTCTCTTCGTCAGATATGCTGCATATCGAGCCTAGGGATGGTCACGTCGACCCCAATAACTCAATAGGTCGTGTCGGTGAATGGTCTATAACAGATCGAGAAACTACTGATAACACTTATCAGTAAATCTCAGCAGCCCTGGCCAGGGACTTGCTGTTATAACCAGTCGAGCACAGCACAGCATCAAATCCCAATACCGGGAGAAACGAAACCCCTCCTATCGCTCATTGCCTTCGTGTGTCTCGGGACTGTACCCAACGGCCACCTGTTTGCACGACTCAGTAGAGCCGTGGTAGGGTGGCAATCAAAGTACAGTGGGAGAACACACAAGGCTCTATGACGATCTCGGGTCTACAGACTAACCTGTACCAGTGTCACCTGAGAACTGCTATCCGACGATAGATATAATTCCATATAGGAGTTCTCGGCGAGTCCGTCCAGTGTACCCAGTCACCACTGAGCACCCGTATATGACCTTGATGTCAAACATCGATGAATGTGGGAACATCCATCGCCCATCACATGGGTCTAGTATCATATACGCTAGTCTACCCTGGTATATCGATGCCCTGTCTCGATACACCTCCGACTAGGGACATTTCAGGATATGCTTACAGACTACAGATGTCCCACTAGTATGATCTCCATCATAATCAGAGTAGTCAAGCCGATATCCTTAGGGCTTTATCAGCATGTATGAATGAATAGAAGCATGATCAAATAAACATGTCAGATAAAGAAGTACCAGATAGCATACTATCATGTCGAGCAAGAATGCAAACTGAATATATATACATGTATAGATACATCCACTATCACATAATGGCCTCTAGGGCATACATATATCCAACATCACACTCCTGTGAATCCAACCAGTAACACTTACCGTACAGTCCGGTCTGATCGTCTGATATGTTGCATATCTTGCCTAGGGTGGTAAACGTCAGACCCCAATAGCTCGATAAGTCGTGTCGATATGAGGTCTATAACAGTTCGAGAAACTACAGGTAACACTTTCCAGTAAATCTCCGCAACCCTGGCCAGGGATTTCCGGTTATAGCCAATCGAACACAGCGCAACATCAACTCCCTATACCGGGAGAGACGAATCCCCTCCTATCGCTCATTGCCTCCATGTGACTCGGGACTGTACCCAAAAACCACCGTTTTGCACGCCCTCTTGGACGTGGTAAGATGGAAATCAAAGCACAGTGGGAACCACACAAGACTCTATGACGATCTCGGGTCAACAGACTACTCTGTACCAGTGTCACCAGAGAACTGCCATCTGACGTAAGGTATAATACCATCTGGGAGTTCTCGGCGAGTCCGCCCAGTGTACCCAGTCTCCACTGAGCACCCGTATATCATCTCCGATGTCAAACACCAATGGATATGGGATCATCCATCGCCCATCTGTATGGGTCGAGAAGGTATACGCCAGTCTACTCTGGTATATCAATGCCCCATCTCGATACACCCACGACTAGGGACTTTGAAGGATGTACTTATGGACTACCATGTCCCCACTAGTATGATCCGCATCATAGTCCAGGTAGTCAAGTACACATCCTAAGGGCTTTACCAACATGTAACAGAGAGACAATCAGTGTACACGTTAAGGTAAAGAGTAACCAGATAGCATACTATCATGTCGAGCAAGAAATTCCTTCCTATATATGTCCCAGCATCCACTACAATATACATCCAATGTACAGTAATGGCCTCTAGGGCATACATATAACTAACAATCTCCCACTTGCACTAGGGCCATCTGATAGCAGTGGTTGTAGTATCTCATACTCAACCATCCCATAAAAGTCTCTCTCTAGGAAAAGGCCTTTGTGAGTGGATCCGCCATGTTGTCCTCTGAGTCTGCTCTCCTAACCTAGATCACCCTGGAGATCAACTATCTCCATGATCAGGTGATACTACCTTAGAATATGTCTGGATCACTGATGGGACGGACGTTCCTTGGAATAAGCCACAACTCCATTGTCACATAATGGGAGGAACTAAGTTCATCTCATGAACAAATATACACCCAGACTGCCTCTTTGGTAGCATCTTAAGTAGCGATGTATCCAGCCTTAATAGTCTAGTATGCTACGGTATCTAGCTTGGAACTCTTCCAACATACCGTCCCTTTACTGAGGGTAAAGACAATGCCTGCGACTGACTTTCAGTCGTCCTTACACTCTGGAACCCTTCCAATGATTCTCTCCAGGATCGATTGATACCATCTCACTACAACTAGTGAGGATCCTAACATCCAATTAGATCTATCTCATAGATCCAAAACCCAGGATTTAGGAGGTATCACTTTGATCCTATATGGAGAATCATTGTGATAAGTGGAGATTGACCGAGCGTAGCATAGGAAACTCCTTCCCTATCAAGAGTATGTCATCCACGTACTCTACGAGGATCATCACCATACTCCCTACTACCTTTCTGTATATACAAGGTTCATCTACCATTTTGATGATGTCAAACTATTTGACTAATACATCAAAACAGATGTTCCAACTCCGCGATACCTGCTTTATCCTATAAAGCATCTTGTACACGTTTCCGCTGTTCCCACTGTCTACGAAGCCCTCTGGCTGTGTACTTATAGACGTTCTCTTCTAAAACATCATTTAGAAAAGCAGTCATGGCACCCAACCACCAGATATCGTAGTCATGGTATGTAGCCGTGGCAAGTAGGATCTGGATGGACTTAAGCATAGGCACTGGAAAAGGTTTCATCATTATCCATCCTGGTCGATGACGAAAACCTTTAACAAGTCTAGCTTTGAAAGTATCAACCTTTCCAAGTACACCAAGTAATCTTCTCAAGATATACTTGCTCCTGATGGGGATTTAACCCTTCAGATATAGCAACCAAAGTCCATACTTTGTCGGTGTATAAGGATTCCATCTCAGATCACTAAGCATCCAGCCATTCTTATAGAGTCACACTCCTGATGGCCAGTTCGAAACTAGTTGGGTCATCATCTCATGATGCAATCCTCGCTCCCACTGTCATAGAGAAACAGAAGTATCTCTCAGGTGGGTGAGGAACCCTACTAGATCGGCGGAGAGGCTGAGGTTTGTTGGAATCTACTGAATCCTTTGGTTCTATCAAATCATCAGCTGCAATTTGTATAGCTGGAACATTTCTAGTTCTACATAACAGACCTTGCCTCGAGCTTGTCCGGATTTTGCTTTTAGACATAGGCCGGACAACCCCAAATCTTAACTAACTTAAGATATAGGCTCTTCCCTTTCCATATCACATATGAAGTGGTAGGCAACTGATTTGATTTGAACCTTATTCAATAGGTATGCAGCTTCTCAAGTGCATAACTCCCTAAAGGAAATAGGTAACTCAGTAGTACTCATCATAGAGCACACCATATCACATAGGGTGCTATTGCTCCGCCCCGATATACCATCGTGCTATGGTGTATACGGAGGAGTAATGCCGAGAGAGAATCTCATTCTCCTTTAGAATAATCCAGGATTTCCGTGCTCAAGTATTCTCCTCCTTGATCTCATCATAGGACATAATACTTATACCCTTATTTTGGTTCTCTACTTCTAAATCATATTCTGTGAATATCTCAAAAGGTTCGGACTTGTGTTTCAACAGGAACATATGTCTGAATCTTAAGAGATTATCAGAGAATGTAACGAAGTACAAAGAACCAGTCCTGGCATGTGTAGACAGGGGACCTTACATACATCAACATGTATCATCCCAAGAGTTCACTAACTCTTTCTCTATTTCCAGTAAACGGAGCTATGGTCATCTTATCTCTGTGACATGACTGGCAAGTTTCACAAGATGTAGATTCAAACTGATTTAAATATACATCTACATGTAACTTCAGCTAGTCGGGTCGCATTGATATGACCTAGTCAACAATGCCTCAAGAAGGATTCGTTCATTTCTGAACTCTTCCTCTTGTGTGTTTTCTGTATACTAAGAACTGTAGTTTGATTTAGAACATTAATGCTTTTAGATAACGTGCCTGAACCGATCAACTTTTGATATAGGAAACGTTCAAAACATTATCCATCAATACAAAATTTTATCGTTTCTTTACTAATAAAGAGACAGATATGATTTTGTATATCAGGTTCGGTATCTAATAACATTCATTCAGAATCAATATATTGGTAATACAGGGTGACAGTGACCAACAGACTTGGCTGCAACACTTGCCCCGTTTTCTGTCTTATGAAACTTATCACCCGCTCTCAGTTTTCTACCTTTTTGTAGCCCTATGTAACAGATTACATATCTGGGATCCTGATCCGGTATCATATACCCAGGATTCAGAGGATACTGAGAAACAGTTATGTATAATGAACACACCCGAAGGAGATGCATCATATGCACTTTCTTCGTTTGGGCGGTACGGGAATTCTGGTAATCCCCAATTTCCTGCTCTGTCCTATAAGTTGGAGCGGGACCAACGTTCCCCAGCTCAGTATAACAAGCGGGTTCGGTCAATACATCCGTATTATTATCTTGATTAAGGCATGATATGGTCGCTACCTGGAGAGAGAGAGAAGAAAACACTCAGCGTATGCTCTTGCAAGAATAGATTGGTTATTATTTTATCTAATCAGGATGGCTCCCACTGCTTTTTATCAAATCTTCCTTCAAACCCTAAAAGGAAAGACTAGCCGGGATTAATTACACACTACAAGTTCACCAATTTTTCAGCCAGGCCAGTGTCGGTATTTTGAGGGAGGTTCCCCGTGCTTTCGCACAGACCTAATTAATGTAAACATCGTTTTCCCAGAGGCGTAACCCTGTTGACACCTTTCTAGACACCTACTTGATCGGCTAATTGTAATGTGTAAAACTCTCCCAGGAGTAACTCTTACTCACAGCGGGTATCGGGATCTAACTATCTCATAGAAGGTATGCAATCTCATTGCAAATTTCAACACTTGAAATTCTTTCAACACTTGAAATTCCCGATAATATTTAGCCCCTAACGTGCTATGACCTTGACGAAAGCCAACAAACCATAGCCCGCTAGTCAAGTTCAACCCGTACATTTCTTGATTGAATTAAACCCACCCGCACGACCCTTGACGAAAGCCAACAAAGCCGCACAACTACCCTAATCCAATCGCATCGTATGCAGCAGATAAGCAGCATATAGCTACCGCACACTACACCTTGACGAAAGCCAACAAATGTAGCACGAATACTATATACAACTTATCTGAAATGACGGAGGGCTACGACAGGTTTTTCTGAAAACCTATTGCGTAATGAACTTGATATCGTTGTAGAATCAAATGATTTTAAAATGGAGTGTTTTTTAGGCTTTTCTAGTTTTGTTAAAGGAGTCACTCCCGGTGAAGAGATCGTCGGTCTTTTTCTCGTCGAATGAGGTGCGGGATATATCATATATATCACTGTGCAAAGCAAAAACTCTTAAAAGCAATCAAAAGACAAACCGAGTGTGTAGCATCTGCCAGTTATTGCTAAAGGAGTCACTCCCGGTGAAGGGATCTCGGTCCTTTCCTTATCAAATAAGGTGCAGGATATATCATATATACCGCTGTGCAAAGCAAGAACTGTAGCTACCTGTTTTATTTTGAAATTCGATTCTACAACATCTTTAGGTTTCTTTTACTTTCATTAATCACATTAATGAAGTCCCATCATTTAAGTACCTAAACATCACAGATAAATACGACGTATACTTATGCCATCCGCATTCGCCTCGATGTCCTCTCGTGCACCGTTAGGTTAGGTAACTAACGGCAGAGCGGGGCAGGGCTAGCGCGGGTGTAAAACATAAGTAACGTCTATATAATATATCATATATAATATATACTGTATCCATCACAGAACATCACATGATCACATCACAGATAACGCAGCAGAAGAAACATATGAAATATTGGATATACTAGGATGTCCGTGTTTTTGATACGAGCCAGTATAAAACACGGATTCCACGGTCGCGATGAATAGCCAAACCCACACCCCTAGACCCCTACGAGAGCGGCAAGCAACCCTACCAATTCTAGAGTTAGGAGACCCGGACTCGACACCTCGAGTTGGTCTCCCACTGAACTCCAGAACCCGGTTACTTGTGCTCCCCTCCTTGGGTCTATCCTAGTGCGGAAAAGTAAATAATATACAGAGGGTGACATCTTTCGCAACCTGGAAGTGCCCCAATAAAAGAATATTACATACAGATTTTACATGAATGAAAATGAAAAAACACTCATCTCACATAAAAAAACCCCGGCTATTCAAACACGACGATCCAATATAACATATCCAGCAACACATAACATCACATGTCATCAACGTAAGTAAATATGCGCATCCCAATTGTCGTTGACATATAGCAACAAAACCGGCGATATCACATATTACACTTACGGTCACAGAAAAGAAAGTGTAAAACTACAACAGTTTGAATCCGCAACCTCCTCAGACATCGCATGCCTAACAATTATAAACCCCGCATTTTAGTCTCATTATCGAAAACACTTTTCAATATCAAGTCGGGTAATTCAACAAGATTCCCGACATACTAATCGAATGCTCGTCGCAAACTTTAGTAGGCGGCCGCACCCCCGACGCCGTCGACGAAGTGCACCAAGGCGGAACACCGCTGCCGCGAGCACCCGGACGGATGCTTTCAGTGACGGGGTTCTCCTATAGTCACTTGGTCGGGGCTATGGGGCGAGGCTGTCTATTAAGTTTACCCGGCGAGTATCCGCGTACGCTACGTGATTGCGACGGACTTTTGATCACATCAAAATTCCGTGGCAACCGATCAAGTGAGACTAAACTGCTATGTTTATAACATTCATTCAGTTATCTCATAACTGTTTGTGAATTCCAATTATTGTATCACATTCCGAATAAGATAGAAAATGTTAAACTTTCCGATCGAACAATCGAACACCCAAGTTTTCCCGAAACAGCTCAACTCATGAAATAAGTTCAAAGATATTCACTTCATGCCTCAGTACCAACGGTCCAGCCGTAGAAGGGTCAAGCCAACGCCTCACATGTAGCACGCCGTACTGCCCCAAACCCTAAGGTTCAAAGGGCAGTTCAAGACGGTCACATAATCGAGTTAAGGTTTGTTGTCTTCTAGAGGGACCATCGCGTTACTTGCACTACTTAGAACGTCCTTAAACCATAGAAAAATCCAACACTTAGAAATTTCCCGGCAGGGGAAAAATTGGGTATTTATATCCGGTCGAACTTTTTAACATATTCAAAAATTATCCGGAAAACACCATAGACAAAATCTGATAATCCGATCGAATAAACGAATCCCCAAAACAACCCAGAATAATCAACTCTTGAATAAGTATTAAAAATTCCCAGAAAATCCAGCATAATAAAATAGGAGTTACTGTGCAAACAGGGGATGATGATGTCATCGTTTGGCCGTGGAACCGCCGCAGAAGGCATGCTTCTGCCGCGGTTCCGCCGCACTTTGTACTGTTCATGAGTCAAATTTTGCACCGTAATTCTTATAATTCCCTGCTGAATTTTTTAAGCATTTTTAATGTGGAAAAATCCCAGATTTTAGAAAAAGTCCAGAGAGCATGTTTGGTTTAGGGTTTCGGGTTCGTTCGGGTTTCAAACTTCGTCTACGCATCGCCTAAGGCTCTAGCTAGGCTCTGATACCACTGTAGGGTTCATAGGCACTCTCAAGAGGTCTCACAAGGCATCAACCATGCCAATTTCAAAAATTACGGTGCCGAGAAACCCTAATACGGATCGTTGGCTAGAAGTTTAGGCAAAAAAGAAACTAGTTAACAACTTAACTAAATGGTAAACGGAAATACAACCTTTGTAGATCCGGTTCTCCACCTCCATGGCTCCGCGATGATGTATCCTTGCTGTACAAATCGGATCTTGGGCTCTAGCGCCGGCTTCATCGGAGAAAAAGCGGGCTAGGTCGTCGACGACGATGCCGAAGATGATCTACGTCGAGGCATCGCTAGATCAAGCTCCAACTTCACCAAGTCATGAAACTTGTGAAGAAAACACACTCTACTACTTGGCAAGAGGTAGAGGATGAAGAAATAGGAAGTGGGTTCACTTTAGAATTGGATTTCTCACTCATTTCATCAAGTCACCATTGATGAAGTCTAGGTTTTCTTCTTTGAAGAAGATGAAGAAGAAGAAGAAAGAATAAAGAATATCATAAGTATTATCCAAAAAAGAATAATTAAATGAATACTTATCATATCCTAACCTTAGTTAAGTGTAGAGAATAGACCATGGTTTGTTTAAATGGTTAGGGTTAAGCATGAGACAAAATGGTCATGTAGTCAAAGCTTCATGAAGTTTCAACTACAAACAAAGAAAGCCACTATTTTCCTCAATTATCCTTTCCAAAATGAAAAATAAATAAATAAATAAGCAATGGATAAACAAAACCCTAATCATTAGTTTAACCATGGTTTAATTCTTTGCACTTAACCAAGTAAACATGTATCATCAAACATGATACAATCATTTGCACAAAAAGTATATCACATATACAACTTGTACATCCAAGTAAGAAAATCCATTTAAAGTGAACCAATACTAGTTAATGCAAAGTAATATATCAAATATATAATTATACATTAAATCATTAAATCAACACTTGATTTAACGATCCGGTCATATCGCATATAACCGACTAGTATCCTATGTATCGGCTTACCGAATCAATCCTTGATTCGATAACTAGGTTATATCGCATACAACCATATCGATACATTCATCGCGAGAATAGAATACGGTATCACATACACGCATTATTCTCGGTCCCGCACATATCTCATATGCGCTCCTATTTCGTTTCGCTTGAGCCAGGAAACCTCTGTGTAGGACTCTAAAGACTCGTCAATAAGCCGGCAGCAGGTGATGATCATATCAAACACCCACAAGCCGCAAGCGGTCTGCTAAACATAACGGCCACCCGGGTATTGAGCGATCAGAAGATCGACGAGCAAGCCCGCTCAAACTCCTGTGAATCCAACCAGTAACACTTACCGTACAGTCCGATCTGATCGTCTGATATGTCGCATATCTTGCCTAGGGGTGGTAAACGTCAGACCCCAATAGTTCGATAAGTCGTGTCGATATAAGGTCTATAACAGTTCGAGAAACTACAGGTAACACTTACCAGTAAATCTCAGCAACCCTGGCCAGGGATTTCCGGTTATAGCCAATCGAACACAGCGCAACATCAACTCCCTATACCGGGGGAGACGAATCCCCTCCTATCGCTCATTGCCTCCATGTGACTCGGGACTGTACCCAAAAACCACCGTTTTGCACGCCCTCTTGGACGTGGTAAGATGGAAATCAAAGCACAGTGGGAACCACACAAGACTCTATGACGATCTCGGGTCAACAGACTACTCTGTACCAGTATCACCAGAGAACTGCCATCTGACGTAAGGTATAATACCATCTGGGGGTTCTCGGCGAGTCCGCCCAGTGTACCCAGTCTCCACTGAGCACCCGTATATCATCTCCGATGTCAAACACCAATGGATATGGGATCATCCATCGCCCATCTGTATGGGTCGAGAAGGTATACGCCAGTCTACTCTGGTATATCGATGCCCCGTCTCGATACACCCACGACTAGGGACTTTGAAGGATGTACTTATGGACTACCATGTCCCCACTAGTATGATCCGCATCATAGTCCAGGTAGTCAAGTACACATCCTAAGGGCTTTACCAACATGTAACAGAGAGACAATCAGTGTACACGTTAAGGTAAAGAGTAACCAGATAGCATACTATCATGTCGAGCAAGAAAGTCCTTCCTATATATGTCCCAGCATCCACTACAATATACATCCAATGTACAGTAATGGCCTCTAGGGCATACATATAACTAACAAATCCAAAACCGAATCTAAACTTGAATTCGAACTTGAACACAAACTCGAACTCTAACCAAACTCGAAACTAAACTCGAATATGAACTCGAACCCAATCTACTCTAACCAACTTGACTCGAACCAAAATTGCAATTGTCATGATTCGCATATTACTCAACTCACTCAACTACATTCTGCACTTTTTGCAATCTATGGTTTCGATCTAGACATGTTAATAAATCAATCAAATCAATTGCGTATATTAACCAGTTATATATATTATACTCGGAGTGCTTGGGATAGTTTCTTGTGTGAATCCAACGGAGCTTCAAGAGTCTCGTATTAATTTCTTTTTTTATTTTACTCGAATATCAACCAGGTTAACTCATCCACAGCTCCGGTGCTAACACATGAAACGGGCCCATGTTTCCTTGCTCCTAGGTCCCCACTGTTGAGCTCGTGAATATTTTTACGGCTGCGTTAACATTCACACTTGGAACTTAACGTTAACATAATGACTGATTGATATGAAAAAGTGTGTTTGTAGTTAACCGCAATCAATAACGGTGTCGCTTGTAGCTAGACCGAGATGAGTACGGGTCGTCTTCTGGGAAACGTGGAACCTTTTATCCTTACTTTAGATGTGTTGAAAAAGAGAGGAGGGATAAAGAGTATTGTAGAATGGTTTCTAGATCTATGTTAAGCACTAATGCAAAATATAGATCTAGATTATTTATGAATGTGAGTTTATATAAGAAGAGGGCTTGTAGGGTTCATTAGGATTTAGTAGTTATGGATGATTAATTAAAAATTACTCTTTCTATCCATTAATAGATTTAAAACTAAAACGACAGTGATGCATGTAGATTAGGGTTTCTGGAGGGAAAAGGAATCCCACTCTTAACCCCTATCTCGACACTGAACTCCGTTCATATCTAGCCTTTACCAAAACAATCATTAATCTAATCTCTAATCGCGGTCGCGGCTAACAATGAATTGGTAGCGCGCCCGATTAGGATGTTAATGATTCTTTTGATAAAGTTTATAAACTTTATAGGACTTAAAAAGAGTTTAGGGATTTTTATCATCCATTAGCCTACCCTAATCCTACGAACCCTAACAAGCGGAGAATTACTCGCGCATGTTGGAAGAAAAAGAGATGGAGAGAAAATGCATAATTAAACTACGAAGAAATAGAATAAGAAAAAGAAAGCTACCTTTATTAATCAACAATATTCATTACACTTTGATTCCTTAGAAAATGATTACAAGTACTAGTTGTTCTCGATCTCTTCTAAGGAGGTAGATGAACAGTTGATGATCAGCCTAGATGCGTGAGCCGTCTTGGATTTCGTGATCTCGTCGGCTTGATGATTTTTCCAAGAAGCTCTCGGTCCATATTTATAGTCCAAAGCCAGAAACCTTTGCTTCCAAATTAGGTAAATAACAGCAGAGATTCACCACAAAAATTTTCAGCAACTAAATCTTTAAGATTGCCGCGGATCCGCGGCCCAAGGGGGGTATGGCCGCGGATCCACGGCCATATAATCATAGCCGTTGATTTTCTTTTTGGGGCTTCTCTCTACTTGGCATGTAGACTTCTCTGGAATCTTTGGATCTTTGAAATCTTCTCGTAGTCGCTGCCAGACTTGATCTCCAAGTTTTGCTTTTTTAATTAGGCAAGTTTTCTTTAACAGCTTGAATTCTTGGAAAAATTCTACACAACAACTTGGAAAAATTCTGCACAACAACTTAAATAATATTTAGTAGTCTTTGTTCTACTAGGATTTGGTCAATGATATTATTTGCATACATTTTCCTACCAAATGCTAATTATAATATATCAACACATGGAAAATATTATTTTTATAGAAAAACCCTCATATGTATGATATATTATAATAAAGACATTTTTTAATATGGAAATGGTAGGAAAAATGTAATAACAAATGTGCAGTTTT
Organism: Agapanthus africanus; assembly: GCA_030015575.1. NCBI lineage: Eukaryota > Viridiplantae > Streptophyta > Magnoliopsida > Asparagales > Amaryllidaceae > Agapanthus > Agapanthus africanus. The sequence continues at coordinate 869,714,911 of JASDDO010000022.1, read as the reverse complement.
ATCAACTGAACAAATACCCCGAAACTTATTTTTGATCGTCCCGAGCAAACTAGTTTATTCAAGAGAAGGAGAAAAAAGAAAGGAGAAAACTAAGCACACTTTCGTAGGCAAACACGATTGCACTGAGCACGTGCAACAAACCTTTAAACCTCTAGGTGTCCCTAATAGGAGGAGTGTTATCTCCTGAGGGTTTTCAGCGGATTACACCCACAAAATCCAATAACAAAAGAGAGATGGTGAAATTTACATATAAAGATAAGAACCATAAAAGAAAGACTTTGAAAATAAGAGTTTCCAACTATACTAGCTTTTCAGTTGTCATGAGCCCTATCTTAATAGTCATGAAAAAATATTAGAAATCACATCATCCCTCAATAAAACATCATCTTTATTCTTCATTCCTACCTTTCATCCAAATATCGATCATATACCCTACGTGTGTGAAATGGACATCCCTACACTCTGAGAATTCAATTCAAGCTATCATACTCTTGTCCATCTACCTCGGTACTTTTTAACTTGATGAATATTTAGATTTGCTCACACATTTTCATGCGATCGTTAATACTTCTTGAGGTACTAACCGACCGATTACTTATGTGCTTGCTGATTAGGTGATAGTATTTTCCTCGTCTTGCACCACCTAAGGCTTAGCAGTGACTCCCAAACCAGTTGGTCTAAGGCACTAGGTGATGAAGCACCCTCGCTATATTTTTTTATTGCTGCCTTGGCGATAACAAAACCAGTGTTCATTTTTTTTTTCACCATTTTTATATTTTCTTCATTTTTTTTCTTTTCCTTCATACTTTGGATTTTAGACAAGAGCATTTCAAGATATCCTCTACCATCCCGAGTTTCAAGACGTGTGTAAGTGTATATAGTAGGGTATCAACATTCAAATGTTTGGCTTCCAAAATAGAAACTATTTTTCAGACTTGTTTTTTTCCTCAGATTAGTGATTCTTTCATCTTACTAACCCTTGGGACAACGGCTCATAACTACTTATTACTAGTTTGTTTAAGAAAACTTCTAATTTTCTTGGTTTTCTTAAACTATTTCTATCTTTTGGATGTACTTTTTTTTCACTTTCTACTCTTTTGTTATAAAAGAAATTTTTTTAAAAAAAAATTTGAAAATGTCGTGCTTATGCAAAGTATGATGCAAATTGATGCGTAAATAAGCATAAACCTCCCCCAAACTTGTTTTCAACAGTGTCCTCACTGTTGCTATCTGCTGGATCACAAAAACCTGTAAGCTTAGGAGGTCATTATTAATGGGGGCAAGAATATATGAAAGTGAAAATCCTCCCCCAAACTTATTTTTGGCTCACAAATTTGAGGACAAAAGTTATGTTCAAGAGCCAAAAATATACCCCCCCTCAAACATGAGTTAGACAATACGAAGCATTTTAAGAGGGGGTGAGTCATTTGGTCAAAGTAAGACTTTACAAAGACCAAAAGTTAACACTAACCATTCAAAGATTTTATCAGTATAGCGTATAGGTTGGTGGAAGAATGTGTTGTATCGAGTCACGAAAAAATGGGGAAGGGATAAGAGGTGGTCTGGAAAGGGTTTGAAATTAGAGAAAAGAAAGAACGAGGATGAATGTGAATAATTAGGAAGAACGAATGGTGACGGTTCAACCTCTATAGATAGAAATTGATCAATCACAAAATCCGTATTGTTTAAAAATTCAAGTTCGTCAGCAAAAAGTTCTTCAAAACTTTTATCAATGGTGTGATTGAACATTTTGCTGTCAAAGAGTTTTGTGCCAGAATTTATCCTACTTGATTCATCAAAAATCATTGAGGTAGAGGACTCGAAAAACTCATCTACCTCATTTTCAAAAATATCCAAATCAAGTTGAATTTCTGGTATTATTGAACTTTAATTAACGGATTGTGATTCATCAAAACGCACTGAAACTATAGGAACAGAAGAAGAACCGGAGAAAATAGAAGGTGAAATGGGTAAACAAATTGGTTTGTCGAGTGTTGTTGTATCAGATGTGGAAGATGGAGGCTGTATTTCGGTCTGATCTTCGGATATACCATTATCATCAACTTCAAGACATATTTGGGGTTCGGGAAGTTTTAAAGGCTCAAGATGATGACCACAAGGAAGTGAAAGGATTTGATGAATTGGTGGGACAAAACCATCCAAAATTTCGGGTTCATCAATCAATATATCCCCAACGTCAATCACCTCATTCAAGCGAAGGTTAAAATTCTCAAACACATCATCAAAAGTATGGTTTTCAATCAGTTTTGGTTTAAGAGTGGAGGTGTAGAGGTCACAAGGGTTGGGTATGGTTTCACTTGAAATGGACCCTTCACAGTCGGGTAAATCAAACACTACAAAGTCACACAACTTATCAGACATTCTATTTGGTGTACTTGATGAATCTATGAAACTGGAGTTGTGGATTTCAGTTTGGAATGGGGAGGTTTGATTAGGAAGGGTGTACAGTTCTGTCTCACTACCCAAATTCTCATTTTGTCCTATGCCCGAATCATATACTGAAAAATTTTGGGCAGGTTTGAAATTCTTTGCTTGCATCCACTCTGTTGTTTCCTTCCTAATTTGGTTCGACAATTCCAGAAATTTTTCTAATGTCTGCTCCAGACTAGTCTTGGGTTGATAAGGGGTTTCAGTATAAGATTGAAATTCCTGTGGATAATTAAAACTCCCAAATGACTGATTAGAAGAACTGTCTAGAGAAGGTGGAAAAGTTGGATTGGATTGATAGGAATAGAATGGTTGCGAAAATTGGGTGGGAGTAAGGTCAATATTGTGATAAGAAGAATATTGATATGGGTTGGTCGGTTGGCTATCAAACTCTTCTTTGGAAAGTGGAGGTGATGGTTGATATTGGTCCGGGTTGAAACTTTGGCCTCTAACCCTAGCTATGTGCTCAGCAATGGATATTCGTCTAGGGGCTTCCTCACTCTGGGTATCAACTGAAACAGGTGTAGGATTAGGATACGGTTGATAAGACCTAGACTGAGGTGGCCAACTGTTTCTTCCTGTTTGTTCTATATGATCTCTTAAGGACATGGAAGAGCCGGACCGTATACCGAATGGATTACGAAAACAAGAGATATCTGGTTGTGGACAGCAAAGCTCGGCAAGTGTTCTTCTGTTTAGGTCACCCATTATAAGAAGAGAAGAAGGGGGAAGGGGTAAAAAGAGGAGAAAATAATTGGTTTGTTTTGAAAAATAACGGATTTAGACAAATCACACAAAAATGCACAAACAACTCTAGAACTATGGTTACCTAGGTCCAGTCTCTAGACCGCTCCTAGACTTCCAAAGGACAAGCCGTAGGATCAATCCTCTACCGCCTCTTTACTACCCTTGTAGCCAGGTAAGTGCCAGGTGAGTGGGAGGCTCCCCACTACGAAAGTAGTGGTCCTAATTAAGTAACCACTCGCCTTAGACACACTTGCCTATACACCACAAAAGTAATGCGGATAAACGATAGATTACCAACGACCTTCCTCTGTCCTTATTGAGAGCGACAGTCCTTAGAGTCTGGTCTAGATATTTTTTAAATTATTGTAGGGTTGATACAGATGCTCGGTTTGTGATTTGTGGGGCTTAGGAAGGGTGATGAAATCCCCACCTAATCTGGATTTTGGTCTTGCCCCTTAAAAATCGGTATTAAAATATGCAAAAACAAACTGCAAAACAAAACTTTGCAAAAAGATTTTTGAGCGGCGATATTTTGCAAAGAATTCTACAGAAAAGATATTTTATTGGATTTCAGAGGAGAGAGAAGGAGGTTAGAATCTTACCAGAGAAGACTGAAGCCCTAGATCTCCTAACTGGCCGTGCTTCCGCCGCCGATGTGCACTTCCGGCAGCGGTTCCGCCGCAAGAGGGAGAGATCAATTGATGAATTTTTTTTTCTGTGGCCTTCTCTACTTCTCTGGATCTCAATGAATGTATCTGTCTCCTGCTTCCTCAAATCTGTGACTCCAGATTCCCTCGCAAAATTCACACAATAATCGTTAAATATACAATTTGCAGTTTTGTTTTATTTATGATATAGATCGTATAAGAATTCAACACAAATAGTAAGAATAAAAAATTACGCACGTATCCCCGGCAACGGCGCCATTTGATTGGTTTGGAAAAATGTTTTTGTAGAATAACCGCAATCAATAACGGTGTCGCGTGTAGTTAGACCGAGATGAGTACGGGTCGTCCTCAGGGAAACGTTGAACCTTTTACCCTTACTTTAGATGTGTTGAGAAAGAGAGGAGGGATAAAGAGTATTGTAGAATGGTTTCTAGATCTACGTTAAGCACTAATGCAAAATATAGATCTAGATTATTTATGAATGTGAGTTTATATAAGAAGAGGGCTTGTAGGGTTCATTAGGATTTAGTAGTTATGGATGATTAATTAAAAATTACTCTTTCTATCCATTAATAGATTTAAAACTAGAACAACAGTGATGCGTATAGATTAGGGTTTCTGGAGGGAAAAGGAATCCCACTCTTAACCCCTATCTCGACAAGGAACTCCGTTCATATCTAGCCTTTCCAAAACAATCATTAATCTAATCTCTAATCGCGGTCGCGGCTAACAATGAATTGGTAGCGCGCCCGATTAGGATGTTAATGGTTCTTTTGATAAAGTTTATAAACTTTATAGGAGTTAAAAAGAGTTTAGGGATTTTTATCATCCATTAGCCTACCCTAATCCTACGAACCCTAACAAGCGGAGAATTACTCGTGCATGTTGGGAGAAAAAGAGATGGAGAGAAAATGCATAATTAAACTACGAAGAAATAGAATAAGAAAAAGAAAGCTACCTTTATTAATCAATAATATTCATTACACTTTGATTCCTTAGAAAATGATTACAAGTACTAGTTGCTTCTCGATCTCTTCTAAGGAGGTAGATGAACAGTTGATGATCAGCCTGGATGCGTGAGCCGTCTTGGACTCGTGATCTCGTCGGCTTGATGATTTTTCCAAGAGGCTCTCGATCCATATTTATAGTCCAAAGTCAGAAACCTTTGCTTCCAAATTAGATAAATAACAGCAGAGATTCACCACAAAAATTTTCAACAACTAAATCTTTAAGATTGTCGCGGATCCGTAGCCCAAGGGGGGGTATGGCCGCGGATCCACGGCCATATAATCATAGCCGTTGATTTTCTTTTTGGGGCTTCTCTCTACTTGGCATGTGGACTTCTCTGGAATCTTTGGATCTTTGAAATCTTCTCGTAGTCGCTGCCAGACTTGATCTCCAAGTTTTGCTTTTTTAATTAGGCAAGTTTTCTTTAACAGCTTGATTTCTTGGAAAAATTCTGCACAATAACTTGGAAAAATTCTGCACAACAACTTAAATAATATTTAGTAGTCTTTGTTCTATTAGGATTTGGTCAATGATATTTTTTGCATACATTTTCCTACCAAATGCTAATTATAATATATCAACATATGGAAAATATTATTTTTACAGAAAAACCCTCATATGTATAATATATTATAATAAAGACCTTTTTTAATATGGAAATGGTAGAAAAAATGTAATAACAAATGTGCAGTTTTATCAACTGAACAATGACCATATAGAGACCTATAGTATATATTTACCCATGATCATATACTATTACTCGTTATATATATATTCTACATTTGTCATTTTCTTTACTCTTACTTTATCCTTGGGACTTACAGAGCGCTAGTTCGCTGACGGGCATTCTACCCACTTTTCGTCTCTCGGAATGTTCGTCAGATACAGTCAAAACAGAGGAAGTTAAAGCCACAGAGGATGACTACAACCAGATCGCTACTCAGGGCTATCTCGGCTTCACTTTTCTTCAGTTTATGTAGAACACTTGTTTAGGGATTTTCCTTATTGTATTTACTTTCCGGCATAAACTCATTTATTTGTAAATATTGGAAGTTGAATGTAAATAAAATGTTTGTTAAAAAATTTTACAATCTCCATTTATTCTTGTATTGTGTATTATTGTTTCAATACGCTTAGTATATTTATTTTGGGAATGACCTTCTCTGGATAAATATGCCGCGGGCTTGCCACGTCACCGTTTCCATCTACTGGGAACCGGGGCGTGACAACATGAATGAGCAAGTAAAGAAAAATAGCAATAAATTAAACAAAAGAGTGCAATTCTTTATTCACAAAATGGAGGACTTGAGCTACAAGATGATAGTAACTTCAACCTCCTTAATGGAGGACTCAAGTGAGAGCTCAAAGAATGAAGAAGAAAAAGCTATCAAATATCACACACAATTTCTCACTCCAAAAACCAACCCAGAACTTAATCTGTGATCTGCTATATATAGACAACCCAAAATAAAAAAAAACAAGCAATAAAAATGGACTGACAAGACAAAAAGAGACCCACAGAAAGTGCACGAGCCAAAATGGACAAGATTGGGCCACAAATTGCGGCTAGATTGAATAAATCTGCGGTCAAAATGGACAAGATTGAATGGACAAGATTGTTTTGTAGTTTTCTAAGCTCAATATAATCTCTCTAATGTCTTCTTTTCTTCTAATTCATTCTCACATTCTAGAGCTAAAGAACAAAGAAGGGGAGGAAGTGGGTATTTGTTCACACTTTAAATCACTTCTTTTTCAAATACTTATGATATGCCCACTTACCCAAGCCACTTGCATGTTTCATGATGGTGCTTGTCCACTTGATTGCATGAGCCATATGCATGAACCACACTTGATCATGTTGGACCAAAATGATATATTTGTTGTACACAACATGCAAGTTGCAAAACTCATTTGTCTTGATCGATTTTCTGTCTCGTTTACAGTTCGGTTCAATTCTGTCATAATCCGTGCATGCAAAGCGTTGTTTTCAGTGTTTTTGCCTTTGTACCTGTAATCTATACTAATGATTAGACACAAATTAAATAGCACTGTTTATTGAAAAAATGATAGAAAATGAGCGGTATTAAAATGTAATTAATCGTGCCGAACAAATACCCCCAAACATATCTTTTGCTCATCCCGAGCATAACAAAATCCCAACCTCACTTTCGCAGAGAACGTAATTGCTCTGAGCCTATGCAATAAGCTGTTGAACCTCTAGGCATCCCTACTATGAGGAGTTTTGTCTCTTGAGAAATTTTCAGTGGATTACACCCAATAAATCCCGTCAAGCTAGTTTCGTGAGGTAACTATTGATTCTAATTCTAAGATTTAGTATCAAAACTAGAAGTTCTATTTTTCTAAGTCAGGAACGTCGAACCCTTTGTTCCCCGCCGAAACACGGAGACGCGACCGCGCGGGTCCATCTTTCCTGAATTTCGGGGCAGATACTAATTGGTGCTATCCATCCACCTCTTCGAAGATGCCAAGTTGATTTATGACACCATGTATCAAAGGTTTAAACATATGCGACCGATGTAGCAGACTTCGTCAGATTCCCCCTCATTTGAGGGGGTTTTGATTGTGGGGACGCTCTTCCCTGCAGGCGCAAGCCCCTGCAGTTAATTATGCTACCGCATCGCGGTAACCACTTTCTCCTTCTCCAGATGGTCACTCCGTGTCGTGGGTGTTTGTTTTGCTTTTGGTTGCCCGTGGATTGTATACGGAAACTAATTTATTTTAACGCTCGTAGGACGTGGATTAGTCCAAATCCGTATTTTCTTAGATTTGGGTTTGGGGTTGGGTTTAAGGATACGTTAGTCTCATTTGAGACTAAGATCAACTTAAACGTTTGTTAAGGATACGTTAGTCTAATTTTAGACTAGGATCAACTTAACAGTTTGTTAAGGACACGTTAGTCTAATTTTAGCATAAGGTCAACTTAACCATTTGTTAAGGATACGTTAGTCTAATTTTAGACTAAGATCTACTTAACAGGATCATTTAGATCCAACAAAGGAGTATTTGGGCTCTATTGTTTTAATTTAGGGACTTTGCAGTCAATTACTGTTAGGTTTACCTAGCACCCTATGTAGAGTTTGGAAGCATCACATGTCACAAAGATCAAATTTTTATGGTGCTAAGTAAGCATACAAAGGATCTATCCTAGAAAATTAGGGTTTCTAAACATTAAAGGCAACAAAGACTAGGGTTTCGAGAGTACAACCTTTGTAGCTCCCTTCGCTAGACTCTTTGGCCTCTTGAGTGTTGGAGGAAGGTTCTCTTGAAGTCTTTTAGTGTCCACGACAATCCACCCGAAGCTCCTAGTCTAAGCTTGCAACTTCACTTTTCAAGAGAAGAAATGAAGATGACACTCTAAACAAGTGGGCTAAACTTGTGTAGAATGATGTTGTGGTGGCTTTTCTCACTTCAAAAATCTAACTTGATAAGTATATTGCTCACTACAAAAGTCTAGAGAGCAAATGGTGAAGGAGGAAGAAGATGATGGCTTTCTTTTAACAAGAGTAAAAAGATAACTCATTAAAAGAAAAATGAAAATATATGTATATATATTTATTCCTTCTCATCTCAAATCATGGTTAAATGTTTAAGATATTATTTAATTTGAGTTAAATCATAAAGAGAAGGTTAACCCATGGTTAGAAGTAGGTGAGCATGGTTAGGTTAAGGAAGAGTATAGAAACTAGCCATGAATTATCCTTTTTCTCCTTTTCTTTTGTTTTAACAAAAATTAAATAATAATCCATATATTTAATCCATGGTGTAAGTCTTATATTGCCACCATTTTCAATGTGTAATCAACCATGAAGGATGATGTATGTATGTATGTATGTATGCACATCCATATGTGCATGAAACTAAAAGAAAGAAAGCATACATGCATGCATACATCCATCATGTACAAGAAAAGATTTCAAGTGAGAAAACTAATGGTTAAATGATAAATCAACACTTGATTTATCAATCCGGCCATATCACATATGACCCCACCAAAAGCAAGCCGCCCGATCAATATACGGTATCCTATACGCGCATTTTAATCGGGTCCATGCGCATATCGCATACGCGCACCACAACGTTTCGCCTGGACTAGGTAACTCCTTTGTGGGACTCTAAGACTCGTCAATACGCCGGCAATGGGTGATGATCATATCAAGCACCCCCAAGCCGCAAGCGGTCAGCTAAACGTAACGGCCACCCGGGTATTGAGCGATCAGAAGAAAACAAGCAAACCTGCTACAACTCCCGTCGAGCCAACCGGCAACACAACCGTACAGTCCGGCCTCTTCGTCAGATATGCTGCATATCGAGCCTAGAGATGGTCACGTCGATCCCAATAACTCAATAAGTCGTGCCGGTGAATGGTCTATAACAGATCGAGAAACTACTGATAACACTTATCAGCAAATCTCAGCAGCCCTGGCCATGGACTTACTGATATAACCAGTCGGGCACAGCACAGCATCAACTCCCAATACCGGGAGAGACGAAACCCCTCCTATCGCTCATCGTCTTCGTGTGCCTCAGGACTGTACCCAACGGCCACCTGTTTGCACGACTCAGTAGAGCTGTGGTAGGGTGGCAATCAAAATACAGTAGGAGAACACACAAGACTCTATGACGATCTCGGGTCTACAGACTAACCTGTACCAGTGTCACCTGAGAACTGCTATCCGACGATAGATATAATTCCATATAGGATATCTCGGTGAGTCCGTCCAGTGTACCCAGTCACTACTGAGCACCCGTATATGATCTCGATGTCAAACATCGATGAATGTGGGAACATTCATCGCCCATCGTATGGGTCTAGTATCATATACGCTAGTCTACTCTGGTATATCAATGCCCCGTCTCGATATACCTACGACTAGGGACTTTCCAGGATATGCTTATGGACTACAGATGTCCCACTAGTATGATCTCCATCATAATCACAGTAGTCAAGCCGATATCCTCAGGGCTTTATCAGCATGTATGAATGAATAAAAGCATGATCAAATTAACATGTCAGATAAAGAAGAACCAGATAGCATACTATCATGTCGAGCAAGAATGTATACTGAATATATATACATGTACAAATACATCCACTATCATATAATGGCCTCTAGGGAATACATATATCCAACAATTACCAGTTTAAGGACATGGTGGTCCAAGGTTAAGGATATCATAGTCCATGAGCTTAAGGACCCCACAGACAGAGGTTAAGGACATCATAGTCCGTGGGTTTAAAAGGACCCCACAGTCCGAGATTAAGGACATCATAGTCCGTGGGTTTAAGGACCCCACAGTCCAGGTTAAGGACATCATAGTCAGTGAGTTTAAAGACCTTACGGTCAAGGTTAAGGACGTCATAGTCAGTGAGTTTAAAGACCTCACAGTCAAGGTTAAGGACATCATAGTCCGTGAGTTTAAAGACCTCACAGTCAAGGTTAAGGATATCATAGTCCATGGGCTTAAGGACCCCACAGTCCAGGTTAAAGATATCATAGTCCATGGTCTTAAGGACCCCACGGTCCAGGTTAAGGACATCATAGTCTATGGTCTTAAGGACCCCACGGTCCAGGTTAAGGATATCATAGTCCATAGAATATATGGTTGTCGGGACCCGTCACCTCTCTAAAGACGTTGAACGATTACAACGACAAATATTAGAGGAGTTCAGAGATGTACCCTCAAAACCAATGTGGGTTGAGAGACCTGTAGTCCAATTAGGACTAAGATCTGTGATTTATGAGTATATGAACTCAATTAATCTGAATTGAGGACTTATGGACAATTTGGGCTAAGTCCATTCAATTACAATGTTCAACATTTGTTTTTGAGTTGTTAGATGTTTGTTTGAGCCCAATCCTTTTAAAAATGCTAAGCATTGGTTTGGTCTCTGACAATGTTTTGTCTTTAGTTGAATGTTGTGCATTTATCATAGCTCCAGGCTTATTCAAAGAACAGTTTATGTTCTGTCCAAGGGCACATAAAAGCATGTGGCGCACTTGGCGCTAGCGCCAGTCGATGAGCGCAGTGCGCTATGGTTAAAGCGCTAATCCGCTTAGCGCTTTGCGCCAGATATGAAGCGCTAATGCACTTAGCGCTTTGCGCTAAATGAGGAGCGCTGATGCGCTTAGTGCTTTGCGCTAGAGGTAGAGCACTGATGCACTATAGTTGAAGCGTTGAGGTGTTCGGCGCTGGTGCCATATAATGAGCACAAAGCGCTTTTAGTAATGCAGCACACACGTGAGGAGCACGTGGCGCGCTTAGCGCTGAGCGCTAGCCAATGAGCGCAGTGCGCTGTGTTAGAAGCATTATGGCACTGTAGCGCTTTACGCTAAATGAAGAGCGCTAAGGCACTTCTAAATTAGGAGCGCTAAGGCTATTCTTAGATTAGGAGCGTGATTGATATTGAGATTTCGCGTGCGTTTTAAAATCAAAGTTAAGAATATACCGCAATCAATAACGGTGTCGCTTGGTAGCTAACCGGTTTAGTACGGGTCGGTCCACAGGGAGATGGATTCCTTTTCTTTATGTTCTAACGAGTCAATCCGATCAAGTCAGGTTTTTTTTTACGATCTAAGAATGAGATAAAAGTTGATAAAAAGCTTGCTAGGGTTAGGATTAGGTTAGTTTGGAAAAGAGATTCTACCCACTGCTTTCAATGCCCTAGTGAAGAATATAGGTGTTAGGGCAATAGTCAACAAAGGGAATTAGCACGACTAGGAAGAAACTTAGTTTCTTTCTTTTGGTCCTTGTCCGTCCTTTCTTAACTCTTAGCCCTAACCTCTATTTAAATCAACCACAACCGGTCTAACTAGGGAATCACCGCTATCTTATAGGATAGGGTGCCGTAGTGAGCGGTGTATGGTTGATTTAAATAGAGTCCTATTATAAAAATTATATGGGCAAAGAAAAGAGAGAGAGAGATTTACTTCTCTCAAACCTTCCCATTCCTAACCCTAACAAGTGAGGAATTACTCACTCATTAGGAAATTAACGATACAATTCATTTTTATAAATTTATTTTAAAACATTATCTAAATTGCAGATAATAAAAGACAGATAAAAAATTGCAGGAATTAAATTCAGATAAAGAATGCAAGATAAAAAAAATACCTTTATTGATGACCTCTCAACGATTCAATACAAAATGAGAATTAAATCTAGAATTTGAAAGGAGATTAAAAACTAAAGAGAGGCATCTCAAAAGAGGCACCCAAAAGAGGCACACCTCAAAAGAGGCTGTAGGCTTTCCTATTTATAGATAGGAGAAGCCCTAGGGTTTACATCTGATCCACATCTGAAATTACAAGACTACCCGAAGAAAACCGGGTCAATGCACCGACACGCACCGATACGCACCGACACGTGCTCTAAACGGCCGCGGATCCACGGCCAGAAGCCTTGTTTGGCCGCGGTTCCGCGGCCTTTGATAGGCTATTGGGCTCATTTCTTTAGGGCTGCTTCATGTTGCATTTTACTTCTGGTTTCTTCACTTGGTTTCTCAGAATATCTTGTATTTTCATCCAGATTATCACAGTGCAGAATGTTGTGGACTTTTACCGTTAGCTTCGCTTTGAAGTCTTGTATCTTGTGCTACCCTTGAACTGTCTTGTGCATGGAACTGTTTACTGATCTTCATTTGTTCCTTGAACTGTTAGGCGGTATCATACAGATTCATCTTTTGTTGTTCGTAGTCTCACTTTTGTACGTCTTTTCATGAATTTCACTGTATTGTTCTAAGAACCTATAACCTGCAACTTTTTAGCAGACATGGATCAAAAGCACCTATTTATTTGCAATATGATTAAGAATGGGGAATATAATAATGCAAAATTCTGATATGAACAAATACCCCCAAACTTATCTTTTGCTCCTCCCGAGCAAAACTATTTTTATTCTCGAAAAAACATAACCTCACTTTCGCAGGGAATCGCGATTGCACTGAGCTCGTGCAATAAGCCGTTAAACCTCTAGGTGTTCCTAGTAGGAAGAGTGTTGTCTCCTGAAGGTTTTCAGCGGATACTACCCACAAAATTTGATCAATTTGGCCTATTGACTTTCATTCTTCAATTCGGTGTTCTAGCTAGAAATTCTATTATCTTCAACTTAGAAATCATCATCCCATATTTTTCACACTCACTTATCATTTAACTTAAGATTGTATATGTTCTGTAAATTTATTTAGCTTTTAGCATCATTTGAATTTTCCTTCTAAGGTTCCATCTCAACTTAGGAATTTTTATCATCTCTACTGAAGGTATAAGCCCTATTTTTCATTCCCATCTCTCATCCAAACCCCAATCATATACCCCTACGTGTGTGTATGTATCACCCATACACTTGGAAATTCAATTCAAGCTATTATACTCTTGTCCATCGTCCAAAGTATTTTTAGTTAGTGAATTTTAGATGAAATTGCTCACACATCTTTCATACGACCGTTAATACTTCTTGAGGTACTAACGACCGATTACAAAATGTGTTCGCGCATTTAGGCGTAATTCCTCGTCTTGTAATTCCTAAGGCTTAACAGTGACTCCCAAACCAGTTGGTCTAAGGCGCTAGGTGATAAAGCACCCTCGCTATAATTTTTTTATTTATGCAGCCTTAAGTAATTACAAAACCAGTGTTCATTTTTTTTATATCTCTTTATTCACACTTGTACTTTTATTTTCCTTCATACTAAGGATTTTAGACAAGAGCATTTCAAGGTATCCTCTACTATTCCAAGTTTCAAGGTGCGTATTTGTGCAAGTTGTAGGGTATATATTTTAAGAATTTAGACTAAAGGTTCAGAATTATTTTTCAGACTTACACTTCAATAAAAATTTCAATACTCTTCCCTTATTTTGACTTAGTCTAAGAACTGAACTCAAAATTTGCCTATTTCTAAATAAACTACAAGGACATATATTTTCTACAGTTAAACTTTAAGAAAGGTTATTTTTACGGTTTTTAATTTACTAAGTTTAGGATCTAGTTTTTCCCTACTATTCAACCGTCATGTTGAACATAAGTCAAATATGGCCAAAATTGAACTTTTCAATTTTTATAATTTTTTAAAATTTTTTAATTTTTATGGGTTTTAAAATAAGTATGCAAATGCAAAAATATACATATGAATGCGAAAGAAAAAACCTTACCGAGCACACCCCCAAACTTAAACTTGACAGTGCCCTCACTGTCATGCCATACCAAGAGGGTCAAAATTGTCGGCACTCCCTTGTTTGTTTTTTTATTTTATTTTATTATTAACAGAAAAAGAAAACAAAAGATATATACATAAAAAGGTTCCCCCAAAACTTAAGTGAAACAGTGTTTCCACTGTTGAAGCATTAAAGTTCAGAGTTAGGGAGGAGAAAAACACAGTAGCAAGCTATACAAGGCCTTACACAGGCCAAAGGTTAGCACCAACCATTCAAAAATTTTATCGTTATAATGGTGTGGTTGGTGAAAGAATGGAGTGTAGAGAAAAGAAATGAGAAACGCACGAGACTATATGGAGATAGAAGCAGAATACAGTTTCGGTGGAGGAGAAGAATGGCGGAAGGGAAAAAGAAATGGTGGTGTTCGACTTCTTCAGGTGGGGGTAGATTAATCACAAAATCCGTGTCATTTAGGAATGCAATTTCGTCAGCAAAAAGTTCTTCAAAAATCTCATCGATATAATTGAACATTTTGTTATCAGTAAGTTTTGTGCCAGAATTTATCATACTTGATTTGTCAAAAATTATGGAGGTAGGAGACTCGAAAAACTCATCTACCTTATTTTCAAAAGTATCCAAATCAAGTTGGCGTTTTGAAATGATCAAACTTGAATTAATGGATTGTGATTCATCAACACTCACCGAAATTACAGGAAGAATAGAAGAGGAACCTGAGAAAGTGGGAAAAAGAAGTTGAATACGAACTTGAGGGTGGAGATGGAGTGTATAAAATAGCACAATTTGTAATGACCGATGTGCAAAATGCGATTGTGCTAATCTATCAACCCACTGAGAAATGAGGTCAAATCCCTCAAGATTCGTGAGAAAACATGGGTACGTCGAACTTGGTAAAGCAGACATTGAAAATGAAAGGGATACGGTTTCTTGCGCGGTCAGAACGACAGAAAGGATGAAGGGGATTGATTTAGGAAGTGTAACAGTTAAAGGTTCAGAAGGATGAATTGGAAAATCCGACTCATCAAACAAAACCGGTTCATCCTCAATACTATTCTCAATACTCTCCTCAAAATTTAGCTTATCCATGCAATTTTCATCAAATTCAAGACGCATATGAAGTTCGGGAAAAACATTTAATATCTCGGGATGATGAATTGGAAAGAAAAACTCATCCAAATCTATTGGTTCATCATCCAAAATATTCCGAGCGTCAATATCCTCAATTAAGTGAAAATCAATTTTTTTAGACACCTCATCAAAAGTATGGATATTAATCAATTCAGGTTCTAGAGTGGAGGTGTAGAGGTCAAAAGGATTGGTGATGGTTTCACTCGAAAGGGACCCTTCACAATCAGGTAAATCAAATACTGCAAAGTCGCACAACTCATTAAACATTTTGGTTTCAACCGGTGAATCATTTGGAATACTTGATAGACATTCAAAACCGAAATTGTGGGATTCAATTGGGGATGGGTAGATTTGATTTGGAAGGGTGCACAGCTCACTCTCTCCACTCAAATTATCAATCTTTCCAACCGCCTCATCATACATTGGAAAATTTGGAGCTAGTTGGAAACTAGCTACCGGGTCACTAGGTTGTATAAGGGCGGCCATGGACGCATTCAAATCCCTCATATGTTGTCTTGACGTTATAATAAAATCTTCCAACGACTGTTCCAGACTAGACATAGGTTGTGAAGAGATTTCAGTAAAAGATTCAAAGTTGTTTGGATTCTGGAAACTCCCAAATGGCTGTGTAGAAGCAATGTCTAGGGAAGGTGCGAAAGTCGGGTAGGACTGGTAGGAATTGAATGGTTGGACAGTATTAGGATCAACATTTGGATAAAAAGGTGAATGGAATTGTTGATCTCTAGAACTGGAAGTGTTGAAAGGAGTGAAAGATCGGCTACGAGATTGTTCAATATGTTCAGCAATA
Organism: Agapanthus africanus; assembly: GCA_030015575.1. Lineage (NCBI taxonomy): Eukaryota > Viridiplantae > Streptophyta > Magnoliopsida > Asparagales > Amaryllidaceae > Agapanthus > Agapanthus africanus. The sequence goes on along the minus strand of JASDDO010000022.1, from coordinate 869,698,919 downwards.
GACATGGGTTTCGGAGTTACCACCGGACTCTCAAAAGGGGTATCAACGAAAGAAGGTGGTGAAGGTTGAAACGGTTGATACAAAGTGGATTGTGGAGTCCAACTATTTCTCCTAGACGCGTCTATTCGATCTTTCAAAGAAATTTTGGGCATGAAGGGGTCGTCCGAAATTCGACCAAAACAATGCGCGTAGGAAGTAATGTCTGGTTGAGGGTACCAAAGTTCGACAAGAGTTTTGCAAGGTGGGGTACCCATGATGTGAGAAAGGAGAAGAATGTGATGATTTTTTTGATTTTTTTTTATTTTTAAATTTTTTTTTAAAAAATAAAATTGTTTCTTTTCGGAGTTTTGAAATTTTTGAAATTGTTTTTTTTTAGAAAGAGTTTTGCAAAAATTTGTACGGAACTACGGCACAATTTTAAACAATCAATAACGGTGTCGCTTGGTAGCTAACCGGTTGAGTACGGGTCGGTCCACGGGGAGATGGATTCATTTTCTTTATGTTCTAACGAGTTAATCCGATCAAGTCGGGTTTTGTTTTACGATCTAAGAATGAGATAAAAGTTGATAAAAAGCTTGCTAGGGTTAGAATTAGGTTAGTTTGAAAAAGGGATTCTACCCACTGCTTTCAATGCCCTAGTGAAAAATATAGGTGTTAGGGTAATAGTCAACAAAGGGGATTAGCACGACTAGGAAGAAACTTAGTTTCTTTCTTTTGGTTCTTGTCCGTCCTTTCTTAACTCTTAGCCCTAATCTCTATTTAAATCAACCACAACCGGTCTAACTAGGGAATCACCGCTATCTTGTAGGATAGGGTGCCGTAGTGAGCGGTTGTGGTTGGTTTAAATAGAGTCCTATTATAAAAATTATATGGGCAAAGATGTAAGTCCACGATAGCGCCCCGGCTGTCTAACAGATGCCAAATGCGGAACAAAAACTTTTTACAACTGGCGCTATCGCGTACTATAACCTGGATCTGCCATTAAAGCAAACTAACAAACTACAAAGTGGGTAGAAATGTTATACCGAACGATCCGAGTCCTTCGGTCTTCAACCATCATCCCACGCTTTGTTGCGGCTGCTCCGATCTCCTGAATCTCCAGTCTTCTCGTCCAGGTGGCACCACGTCGACGGATCTTTAAACGGGCTCCCGCCTCTGAACCGAGGCAACTCGGTCGTCAAGTTTGCTAAAAGAGACAACCAAGATGATGTAGAGAATGAGTAGAACACTTTGTCTCGCTTCGTCCAAAGCCATGGACGAACGGTTAATGAAGTTGCCCTTTGGATCGGGTGATGAAAAATGAGCTTGGAAACTTAGCAAATAATTCATGTCATTTTCACAAGTGAGAGAGAGTGTAAAATCAATCAAGGGGGCAACCATAAATAGGCCGGCCACTTTAGAATGAGGAGGGAGGTGAGTGTAGGAGCTAGGGTTTGGTGACCATAAGCATTCAAACTTATCATAACACTAAAGAAAAGAATGACTCACTAGAAACCATTAATGCATAAATGATGACTCTTAAACCTAGTCACCATTTCAATTAATGCTATGAATGATTCATGAACCTAGTCACCACTCCTAGAACCATCTAAAACCATCCACACAATGACTCACCACAAGAAAAGATAAATCCGTATTTAACCGAATGTTAAATACGGCCGATAGAAAATTAGAAACTGGCAACTTGCAAAAGTGATCCTGAAACGAACTTCAAGATAACCCCGTATCAGTATAAACATACCCGCATTTGTATTATGGCCGAATACAAATGCAACTGAGACAAAGATATTATATCTACACAGTATAATACTCGGATCCAGCTTAAACCAAAGCCTACCAGTATTATCTGCCCAAAATATGACACGTGCGTAAACGCACGTGCATTTTCCGAACCCTGCCATAAAACCATACGGCCTCTACAACGTTTCGCCCGAACTTAGGAAACAGTCTGTGGGGGACTCTAATGACTCATCAACACACAGGCACTGGGTATAACCACTAGCATGTCAGAGGTACAAGCTGTACGTAACGGTTGCCTATATATTGATTAGAAGGGAAGCTGACGAGCGAACTCATCCAGAAACCCTACTGAGCCTGACAGTGACAATATCCGTACAGTCCGGTCCGTTCGTCTAAAGAGTATCGCATATCGAGTCTAGGGGGTGGATAAAATCAGACCCCTAATAACGCGATAAATCGTGTTGGCATGAAGCCCATCACCACCTGAGAAACTACTGAACCAAATCAATAATTCTCCACTAGCTCGGCTGAGGATTTCTAGTGATGGCCACCCGTGCAATATGCGACATCAACCCCTAATACCGGGAGAGACGAATCACCGACGATCCGCTCACTGCCTCCATATGGTCCGGGACTGTACCCAAAAAATACCTGTTTGCACGTCTCCTTTGAGCGTGGTAGGGTAGAAATCAAAGCACAGTGGGAACTCACACGAGACAAATGACGATCTCAGGTCGACAAACTAGCCTGTACACATGTCACCAGAGAACTGCTATCTAACGATATGTATAATACCAACTAGCATGTTCCCGGCGAGTCCTGTCCGGTGTACTCATAACCCAATGAGCACCTGTATACATCTTAGGTGAACCAACTGACACCAATGGCTTGTGAGACCGGACACCGCGCCTCATCGGGGTCTCTACTGTATACACTAGTCTACTCTGGAGTATCGATGCCCTGTCTCGAAACTCCCTCGACTAGGGACACTTTAAGGATGTGCTTACAAACCCCAGCTCCCACGTATATGATCGCCATCATACTGCTGGCAGTCAAGCAAGAATCCTATGGGCTCTATCATCATGCAATAGTAAACTAAAGCATGTATACGATGATAAAGACAAACCAGATAGCATACTATCATCACAAGCAAGACTGTCATATCGGTACAGGTCCTGCCTCAATCATTGCAATCACGTACCTGCGATCCAATAATTGACTTTGAGGGCACTATATCCAACAATCTCCCACTTGCACTTAAGGCTAATTATTGCGATGCCGCATACTCACAGCCCGTGTGATACCGAACATCCAACTCCTCTACTAATCAGTTTCATAAAGCTAGTTTGTAAAACTCTTGTGTTCGAGAAATAGCCTCAGTGAGTGGATCCGCCCTGATGTTTCTTTCTATGTCTCTCTTAATCTCAAGCTCGCGGAGAAAGCCATCTCCCGAATTAAGAAATACCTGTCTTAGAATATGTCTGGATATCTCATGGGACCTAGTTCATAAATGAACTCCAAATCCAAACTTCTTAGACTGTAGTGATCACTGAACCTAATCAGTATCTAGCACCATGCCTCCCACAGTATCCACTTGGACCACCTGTCCATAATATTGTCCCTTGTCAGAGGGAAAGCTATAACTCTGACAGTCACTCTGTCATACATGTCACCCCTGAATCCTGGAACGATAACCGTCTCCCGAAAGAGGTTGCCGTCATCAAATCCGTAGAATATCCATTCATGTTCTAAAACTGCTTCCTAATGTTTCTTCAGGATTGGATTAATATAAACTTATCGCATCAAGTGCAAAAAACAACATCTGGTGTGGTACTTGACATCTCATGATTGACTCAATTGCCTAAGCAAGTGATCTGCCAATCATGCACATCCATCTCTCCTTTAGTCTCTAAGACACCTTTAGAGAGGGTGACTCCATCACCTGCAGGTACACCACCATGTCAGGAGTCATCTATTCTAAAATACTATTAAAATACTGTCAAAGCACCCACATTGGGAAACTACCCAAATCTAGATCTAAAACCATAGATCTAGTAACCAGAATGTCTGATATTACATCCATATCCTTTATGGAGAAACAACTGTGTGACTACCAATGTACAACCGATCGTAGTATAGGAATTTTACTTCCTACTCTGTGTATGTCATCCAAATACCAGGATAACACACCCTACTACCTTCTCAACAGATCCATCCCCTATTCTGATGAAGTCAAAGCCATGACTGTCTCATCAAAATTAGATGATCTATCTCCGCTATAACTGCTGAAGTCTATAAATAGACATAAGCTACTTGCCCACTATGCTTCCGCTGCTCCCACTGACTACGATAACCCTCTGGCAGAATAATATATACGTACACTTCTAAAGCTAGTTTAGAACGACGTTATACTTATTCTTCTGCCGGGTCTCATAGCCTGGAACAACCGTAGTGTCAAGTCTGGGTAAACAAGAACCTCCCTGTCACCGTCCTTGAGAATACCGGAGTACCTCTCGGGTGTCTGAGGTTACCCACCATATCTGTGGAGTGGCTATTGGAATGTCAAACCTGATTGAATATATAATTCCTATTAAATTTTCCGTAATCGTTTGCGGTTCTGGAATCACTTCCAGTTCTACCATACTCCCACTACTGTTTTCTGAAAAAATCCATTTTACTAAAACTGTGGCGGGTCAAGAACAATATCACTATTGATCTTCCAGATGGTAGAAATGTCAACCCTCGTCAAAGCCAGGGTCAACCCACAAACAGCCATTACAGAAACGTGCCTTGATTTATCCAGTGTCTGGTTTTAAGCATAAGCTGGACAACTCCCCGTATCTTAACATCGTTAAGATATGAACCATTCTATATACAATATAGAAATAGAGGCACTAATTTAATTGGAACCAGGTTCAAATCTTGCAGCTGTCACCAGTGCATATCAACTTAATGGAGAGAGGCTACTCAGCATTACTCAACTTAGAAATCCATCCAATTATGAGTAACCTGAAAGAGAAACAAGTTTTTCAAAACCATTGCTATCATCTGAATACCAATCACAAGAATCTACATCTTCGATCTCTTTGAAGAATCCCGATACTTGTGAAACCTGGTTCTCTACTTTATTCTTATACCCACAACTTTTCATAACTTAGACATTGTATTTCTACGAAATACTTGTCTAAAAACTAGAGAAGTCACAAGTAAACAGAACATAGTACGAGGACCTACCCCTTTGTCCTGACGGACACTGGACAACATACAATACTCTGTATAAGTCCGCTGAGTTGAATAACTCAAAACCTATGCATCGTAGGTTGAAAACTGTACCCAGACGATTTCTTCAAATATCACCAATTACAACGAATTCCGATATAATGAGGATGATCTCCTAATTCCCAATAACTTACTCCCACTCATCATCTGTAAAACCATACAGATATGAGAATGAAACCTGGTAAATACATACCTTAGAGTAAGTATCTAATCGGGAAAACAGTTTTCCTTTAACAATGCACTGAAATATTAAAATGTTTCGTAGGGGTATCCTGGTATTCCTAGTAATGCCTCTTCCATAATCAAATTCATGACTGTAACCGTATATTTCTTTATCATCTCTCTAAATCCCTTTATTTGTCTTTATTCATTACCTTCTGTACACCATCGTTAAGCTAAGTGGTTTTCTTCCTTCCCTACGGTTCAGCACCAGCCTATGGTTTGGAAGAAGACTATCCAGTAAGCATAACAGGTGTACCCTCCTAATCCTAGGAGTACTCGCAACTTGAGAGAAGGTGATGATAAAAGATAACTGAATAATACCTTATTCTATTTCTCCCGAACTGGGGAAAAAGCAAAGGTGAAATAGGAGTGGCGATGAAGTACGTGGTTTGGCCGTGAATGATAACAGTCGCAATTTACTTTGCCCTCTTTCTAATCCCTTATTTTGTCTTTAGTTATTACCTTCTGTACATCCTACTTAGGCTAATTGGTTTTCTTCATTCCCTACCTTTCGGCACCTGTCTATGGTTTGGAATAAGACTATCCAATAAGCATAATAGGTGTACTCTCCTAAACTAAGGAGCCCTCGCAACCTGAGAGAAGGTGATAATAAAAGACAACTGAATAAACCAATTCTATTTCTCCTGAACCTGGATCCATCCTCAAAGAAGTCCCTTTGAGTTCGTATATAACCATACGATGGATCTATCCATTGGAAGTGGATTTCTGTAATAATACGGGGTGTTCTGAGAAATACAAAGGGTAAAAGAAGGAGCGGTAATGGCTTATGCAACTTTAGACAATCCAAAAGCCAGTATTTTAAGAAGGTTCGGTCAACTTTGGTCACTGAGTCATAGTCTAGGGTCAGTCAAAGGTCACTGCCAAAGAAAGAGAGAGAAAAGAAACACTCTGCGTGCACTCTAACCTAGATCAGAATGGTTATCACTTTATCTAATCAGGAAACCTCCCACTGTAATCTCAAATTCTCCTCCAAACCTGAAAGAAGAATTAGTCAGGATCACCCGAAGAGTAAACCAACTCATCAGTGAGAATCGGGATCCAACTATCATCGCATGATAACTTGATGGAAGCCACTCAAGTTATCACACTCCAGAAGGTATGCGCATGCCTGGCAAATTTGTTGTGTGTTTGAAACTCCCGATGTTATTTTTACCTCATGCTCTTATGACCTTGACGAAGGTCAACAAATCTTAAGTCACATGTCAAGTTCTACCCGTCATTGTCCAGGTTAATTTGAACCCACCCGTACAAGCCCTTGACGAAGGTCAACAAGGATATACGACTGTCCCAAACCAACGCATCTATCTATGCAACAAATGAATACCCCAGCAGCTACCAAGCACTATGCCTTGACGAAGGTCAACAAACATAGCTTGAATACTACTGACCATCCATAAGAAATGACGGAGGGCTACGGCTGGTTTTTGGCGAAAAACCTTTAACGTAATGAACTTGATCTCGTTGAAGGAACTTGATAGCTTTTTATAAAGATATAGTGGCGAAAACCTTTTGCTAAAGAGGTCACTCCCGGTGAAGGGATCTCGGCTCTTTCCCCATGGAATGAGGTACAGGATATTCCAACCGAATATCACTATGCAAAGCAACTTGTAATCGACTATATTGAAGTTATTATCCTAACGCAAACTTCTGCCCAAGGGGTCTCTCCCGGCGAAGGGATCTCGGCCCTTGCCTCGTCGAATGAGATGCTGGATATTCTAAACTGGATATCACTATGCAAAACAAAAGGAAACGTCTTTGTGATAACACTTTTAAAATTTGTTCCAACAACATCAAATATAGGTTTGTTTTATCCTTGCATTGATAAGAATTAATGCAGTCCCATCAATCAATCACACCAGAAAAGAACGAAAAATAAAATGTACGTATATACCATCCGCATTCGCCACTGAATCCCATCATCACCCGTTAGGTTACTTAACTAACGATAGAGCGGGGAATGGACTAGCGCGGGTGTAAAACATATACAACATCTAATAGAATATATACCAATATACAATAATCGCACCAGGCGTGATAATATGCAACATTACAGAAAAGTAATAAGTATCACAGAACAATACAGATAATCTGGGATCCCCGGGTTTCACAGAGCCAATACTGAAACCCGACGTTCTCCTGGTCGTGTGGATAGCCTGTGCAATGAAACCTAGACCCCTACGGGTATGGCAAGTTACCCACCAAAACCTGAAGCGAGGCAGCCCCCTACAGCAAAGTGAATGGACCACCCGGCACTTCATGGAATCCGGTAACTTGAGCACCCCTCCTTGAGTCAACCTGTACCCCCTACGAGTGCGGCGAATAGTCTGCTAATTCTAGAGTGAGGTCCCTCTACCTCTCAAAGCCATGAGATACGGACCCGTTGCCCTCCAGTACCCGGCTATTCGTGCACTCCGTCGCGGGGTAATCCTACTACAGAAAAGAAAATATATACAACGGGTACATCGACCTCAGCCCGGTCGTGCCCCAAAAGAATATTATACAAACAGGCAGTGACGGCAGTCCACATGTTGGACGCTCGCCCCGCAATATCAAATGTACAATTAAATTCAAACTGCACTACCATTGCACACTGCTATCCACCACGACATATCCGCAACATCACAGCACAATACAGAACATCAACGCGAATGTCACGTTCGCAAATCCGTCTAAAAGAACTATAGCAATTAGACGCAATTTACCGCTCAAATGACATTCCCGGTCGGAGATATAATGTAAATACTGTAAACTAATACGTTTAAATTTCGATCGACAAAATATCCCGAAGTGGGCCCCACGAACATCTGCTGTACAGTAAGAAAATCTGGGCCCAAAAGAAATATACCAAAAACCACAATTTACCATGGCAAACACACTGGAAATGTTTGGAGCACTGTTCCCACAAACTGGCCGCGGTTCCGCGGTCAAACCCTAGCTTTGACCGCGGATCCGCCGCAGTACTGTGGGATCACGTGCCTAATTTTCACGAGTATGCTTAGAAAACCCTGCTCTTCTTTCTGTGATAAGCAAAATAATTTTTAAACCCTTTTAAAAATCGACAGAAAGTTCGAACAGAAAAAGTGTAGTTTTTGAAAATCGGTTCGATCGATATTTTAAACGTGTTAGCACAAGTTAGTAAAGCTTAATGGTGAGGCTCTGATACCACTGTAAGTCCACGGTAGCGCCCCGGCCGTCTAACAGACGCCAAATGCGGAACAAAAACTTTTTACAACTGGCGCTATCGCGTACTATAACTCGGATCTGCCATTAAAGCAAACTAACAAACTACAAAATGGGTAGAAATGTTATACCGAACGATCCGAGTCCTTCGGTCTTCAACCATCATCCCATGCTTTGTTGCGGCTGCTCCGATCTCCTGAATCTCCAGTCTTCTCGTCCAGGTGGCACCACGTTGACAGATCTTTAAACGGGCTCCCGCCTCTGAACCGAGGCAACTCGGTCGTCAAGTTTGCTAAAAGAGACGACCAAGATGATGTAAAGAATGAGTAGAACACTTTGTCTCGCTTCGTCCAAAGTCATGGACGAACGGTTAATGAAGTTGCCTTTTGGATCGGGTGATGAAAAATGAGCTTGGAAACTTAGCAAATAATTCATGTCATTTCACAAGTGAGAGAGTGTAAAATCAATCAAGGGGGCAACAATAAATAGGCCGGCCACTTTAGAATGAGGAGAGAGGTGAGTTTAGGAGCTAGGGTTTGGTGACCATAAGCATTCAAACTTATCATAACATTAAAGAAAAGAATGACTCACTAGAAACCATTAATGCATAAATGATGACTCTTAAACCTAGTCACCATTTCAATTAATGCTATGAATGATTCATGAATTAGTCACCACTCCTAGAACCATCTAGAACCATCCACACAATGACTCACCACAAGAAAATATAAATCCGTATTTAACCGAATGTTAAATACGGCCGATAGAAAACTGGAAACTGGCAACTTTCAAAAGTGATCCTGAAACGAACTTCAGGATAACCCCGTATCAGTATAAACATACCCGCATTTGTATTACGACCGAATAAAAATGCAACTGAGACAAAGATATTATATCTACACAGTATAATACTCAGATCCGGCTTAAACCAAAGCCTACCAGTATTATCTGCCCGAAATATGACACGTGCGTAAACGCACGTGCATTTTCCGAACCCTGCCATAAAACCATACGGCCTCTACAACGTTTCGCCCGAACTTGGGAAACAGTCTGTGGTGGATTCTAATGACTCATCAACACACTGGCACTGGGTATAACCACTAGCACGTCAGAGGTACAAACTGTACGTAACGGTTGCCTATGTATTGATTAGAAAGGAAGCTGACGAGCAAACTCATCCAGAAACCCTACTGAGCCTGACAGTGACAATATCCGTACAGTCCGGTCCGTTCGTCTAAAGAGTGTCGCATATCGAGTCTAGGGGGGTGGATAAAGTCAGACCCCTAATAACGCGATAAATCGTGTCGGCATGAAGCCCATCACCACCTGAGAAACTACTGATCCAAATCAGTAATTCTCCACTATCTCGGCTGATGATTTCTAGTGATGGCCACCCGTGCACTGTGCGACATCAACCCCCAATACCGGGAGAGACGAATCCCTGACGATCCGCTCACTGCCTCCATGTGGCTCGGGATTGTACCCAAAAAATACCTGTTTGCACATCTCCTTTGAGTGTGGTAGGGTAGAAATCAAAGCACAGTAGGAACTCACACGAGACAAATGACGATCTCAGGTCGACAAACTAACCTGTACACATGTCACCAGGGAACTGCTATCTAACGATATGTATAATACCAACTAGCATGTTCCCGGCGAGTCCTGTCCGGTGTACTCATAACCCAATGAGCACCTGTATACATCTTAGGTGAACCAACCGACACCAATGGCTTGTAAGACCGGCCACCGCCCCTCGTCGGGGTCTCGACTATATACACTAGTCTACTCTGGAGTATCGATGCCCTGTCTCGAAACTCTCTCGACTAGGGACACTTTAAGGATGTGCTTACAGACCCCAGCTCCCACGTATATGATCGCCATCATACTGCTGGCAGTCAAGCAAGAATCCTATGGGCTTTATCATCATGCAATAGTGAACTAAAGCATGTATACGATGATAAAGACAAACCAGATAGCATACTATCATCACGAGCAAGACTGTCATATCGGTATAGGTCATGCCTCAATCATTGCAATCACGTACCTGCGATCAAATAATTGACTTTGAGGGCACTATATCCAACAAAAGAAAGGAGAGAAAGAGATTTACTTCTTTCAAACCTTCCCAATCCTAACCCTAACAAGTGAGGAATTACTCACCCATTAGGAAATTAACGATACAATTCATTTTTATAAATTTATTTTAAAAGACTATCTAAATTGCAGATAATAAAAGACAGATAAAAAAATTGCAGGAATTAAATTCAGATAAAGAATGCAAGATAAAAAAAATACCTTTATTGATGACCTCTCAACGATTCAATACAAAATGAGAATTAAATCTAGAATTTGAAAGGAGATTAAAAACTAAAGAGAGGCATCTCAAAATAGGCACCCAAAAGAGGCACATCTCAAAAGAGGCTGTAGGCTTTCCTATTTATAGATAGGAGAAACCCTAGGGTTTACATCTGATCCACATCTGAAATTACAAGACTACCCTAAGAAAACCGGGTCAATGCACCAACTCCCACCGACATGCACCGACACACACCGACACATACTCTGCACGGCCGCGGATCCGCGGCCAGAAGCCTTGTTTGGCCGCGGTTCCGCGGCCGTTTGATGGGATATTGGGCTCATTTCTTTAGGGCTGCTTCATGTTGCATTTTACTTCTGGTTTCTTCACTTGGTTTCTCAGAATATCTTCTATTTTCTTCCAGATTTCCACAGTGCAGAATGTTGTGGACTTTTACCGTTAGCTTCGCTTTGAAGTCTTGTATCTTGTGCTGCCCTTGAACTGTCTTGTGCATGGAACTGTTTACTGATCTTCATTTGTTCCTTGAACTATTAGGCGGCATAATACGGATTCATCTTTTGTTGGTCGTAGTCTCACTTTTGTACGTATTTTCATGAATTTCACCGCATTGTTCTGAGAACCTGTAACCTGCAACTATTTAGCAGACATGGATCAAAAGTACTTATTTATTTGTAATATGATTAAGAATGGGGAATATAATAATGCAAAATTCTGATATGAATAGAGCGCTAAGGCTCTTCTTAGGTTAATTTTGCACTCTGAAGATTATCTTTTCTTTGATAAGAGACTTTGTCTCAAAATTCTAAGAACACAGTTCTTAGTTTATAGGAGATATTTCAATCTCTTTTTGATGAAAGGCTTTGCCTTTATAGATCTGTGATCCTAAGAGAATTGAATGATTCTCCCCCCTTTATAATGAGATTTTCATAATCTCTTTTGTGAAAGACAATTTTTCTTATAGATCTATGATCTGTGAAATAAGTAAATACTTCTTTTTATATTGAGATGATTTCGTCTTTCTATTCTTTTTTACCTTGAAAAGAATTGTCTTCTTTTGCCGAGAGATTCTTCTTCTTCCTGGGATTTTCTCAAGGTTTATGGGGGGATTCCTCTTTCTGAGACTTGAAGTCTCGGGGCCTTTATATAGGGCAAGCTGATTTGTTCAATCGGTTAAAGAGATTTGTTCAATCGGTTAAAGAGATTTATTCTCTAATTGATTTGGAAATTTCCCCACCGTCAGATCTTTGATCCAAGGGCTTCTGGTTTACAGAAGATAATCTTCTTGTTTTTTATCAAGATTGGGAAATCTTTCCCCCTTACAGAATTTGTTCTGTATTTTAGTGATTTTTAATCACCATTGGATCATTGATCCAACGGTGTTCTAAATTCAGGGCGCAATCTTTTCTGTTTAGAAAGATTCAACAGAATTTCATTCTTGTTAATTGATGATTTAATCATATCCGTTGGATATTTGATCCAACGGTGAGGAACATTTAGTTCCAGCGCTAGCGCTTATGCGCTCTGCCCATGGTGCGCTACTTGGAGCGCAACGCTCTTAGCGCTAGCGCACACGTGCTTTGCACGTGGTGCACTACTTGGAGAGCAGTGCATCTAGCGCTAGCGTCTATGCGCTTTGCACGGGGTGCGCTAGTTGTAGCGCAGCGCTTTATAAAAGCGCAGCTTTTAATTCAAATTTTGAATTCTGAACAGAACTTTGCTCTAATTGGGAAAACAAATGTCCCCCAACCCCCACCGTTGCACTCACAGGGCCCACACGTGTGTGCAGCGGTGGCAGCATCTCCACTCTTGGATCAACCGAGGAATTAAAACGGCGCTTAGTGCCTATAAATAGGACCCTTGGCCCTTGAGATGACTTCTGTTCCTCTTCAATCCTTCTTGAAAATTTATTTTCTCCTTCAGAGCGCAGCTCTTCCTCTTAAGAATTTTCTTAAGGACAGAACTCTGTCAGATTTTTTAGGTAAAAGATTAAATCTTTTTGAAATATCTTTTAGGGTTTCACTCATTAACAGAGCCTTGCTCTTCATAGATCTTTGATCTAAAGAAAATCCTTTTTAGGGTTTTATTAACAGAGCTTTGCTCTCTTGGAATCACAAATCTAAAAGGATCTTGCTTAATCCATTAATAGAGCTTTGCTCCTTTCAGATCATATAGAAGAACTCTTAAGAGTTTGTTCATGGATCTTAAAGATCAAATTGAAATTTTATTTTTGATAGATTATTCCATCATCTTCTCAAAGCAAGGCTCTTAGGATTTTCTTGAGGAATTTTATTCCTTCATCATTAGACTTTGATAGATGTCTGTCTAGTGAAGAGCGCTGCTCTCAATGGGAGTTTTACTTCTCTGCCCGAGGGATTTCTTATTAATGAGAATTTCTTGAGGATTTCCTCATTTAATGACAGCCTCATCAAATGATGAGGCTGTTTTATAAATGATGAACTGTCATCTAGATTTTGTGGGTCCTCTTTGGTCCCTTTTAACTACATTGCAATGCGGTACGGATTTATAGTACTTAGTGATAGAATTTAATTTATAGCATTGGTGGATGAAAATTTGTTCTTTTCTGCGCAGGTACTATGTCTTTCGACACTTCCTTCCTGTTCATTCGCTCAGAAGGCGGATTCCCTGAAGCACCCGTGGACCGAGAGGTTTTTGCGCTGATCAAAGACCATGACCCGGAGCACAAGAGTCTTCATCTATGGGGTAAATGGTACGATCAAATTATCATGGGCCGACAGAGCTTTTCCTGTGCGACACCCTCGGAGCCTATTTCGGCGATCGCTTATGCAGATGCACCTCCGATAAATTATGCTGTGGAGGAGGTCAACTGGACTTCAGAGGGTCTCCTTCGGCCTTCTATGGCCACAATACCCGTGCAGCCATCGGTGGCCTTGGAAACTCTAGGATAGCGCATTTGTCAAGGCGAGGCGCGCCCTTGGGGACAACCATACAATGTAGGACTAACTCCCCGTCACCCAGCCGGGTATTTGCAGTGGACTCGGTATATTTTATCGGCGAAGAAATCACAGTTATTGAAGCTCGGATTGTATCCCGCCATTTACGCTTCTTTGTTTCAATATTCCACACCTCCTACATGGTGGGTCAGGACATTTCTGGAGCAGTGGAACATTCCGACCCACACCTTCCTCCTATCAGATCGAGAAGTCTCCATTTCTTTGGAGGAATTTGCAGAGGTCTCGGGTTTACCCGTTAGAGGAGAACATTATGAGGAATTGCTTCCCTCGGATGAGTTTATTTTCGCCACCAAATCAGTGGTAATGGATCTTACTTCCGAGAACGCTATTCAACACCAATTTTCGAGTTTGATAAAAGTGTTGAATATCTATGAGAACCTCTTTCTTGCATCCGAAGGTCATGGAGTTAATTTTACGGCTTTTATCGCTGATTTTCTTCGCCCAGAAGTATTGAAGGAAGAAGTCGAGAAATTCTCCAGTCTTGACGACCCCTTCGGCTTAGGTTTGGGCAACCTTCCGGCGGCGGAGGCGGATCAGAAGAGCTTCTTTCTACCCGATACCCCGGTCATCCCTTTTGTAGAGCTGGCGGCTCCTAGAATTGACGAAGAAACGTTCTTTTTAAGGTTTCTTAGGTTATGGCTGAGTTGGTTTGCGCTTCCCATGCACCCTCGCTGTATGAGGCCGTCCGTCTTCTATCCGGCGCATCGGATGGTTGCTGGGATACAAGTGGCTATAGCGATCGCTGGGTTAGCCCATGTGTATCACGGCCTCATCTTGGCAGCGCATACCACTGAGCCAGGGGTGCAGTCATTAAATTTCTCGATGCATTATTTCACGTTATGGCTCGAGTTGCACGTGCTAGGCATCTTTGGCATCCACAAGAGGCCGGGTTTTTATGACAGGTGCAGGTTCGCTCGGATCATGTGACTGGTCGGCGCCTCTATTGTGACTCCAACGCAACATGAAGCTAGAGGCTTGCTTCTTCGCCCACGCACGGTTGGAGCTGGCATGTTTTACTGATAAAGTTTTGATCGTCTGCCAGGAATCGGGGAAGACGGTACTGCCCTTGCAGGACATATTTAAAGATGGGGTCTCCGTCTTGAAAGCTCGGAAGATTCTTCATCTGTACTCTATCCGGCCGGGCTTTCTCGTATTTAAGATGAATGACTCGGCTTTATTTATGAGGTATAACCCGCATCGCTTCGCCCAGCAGTTAGGATACAATCAGGGCATCCCACTCGAGGCTTTCTTGGCAGAACCGGCTGCCACTGAAGAGGGTACTCGGAGCGCACTACATCATTTTATGCGCCTGAACACAGGGTCTAACTTCTTCATCGGCGAACCGAGTTGTATTCCGCAAGCCCTGAATGTGTACGTGGCGTGGTACCAACATTCGATGGGTGCCGTCATTAGAGAGGAAAAGCGATTGCTGCTTGATCGCAAGAACGCAGTGCCGACTGGTGATTGATTGATCGTGCTTTTTGCGCGTGCGTTTTGAAATCAAAGTTAAGAATATACTGCAATCAATAACGGTGTTGCTTGGTAGTAACCGGTTGAGTACGGGTCGGTCCACAGGGAGATGGATTCCTTTTCTTTATGTTTTAACGAGTTAAATCCAAAAGATTTTGGGTTTTATTTTAAGATCTAAGAATGAGATAAAATTTGATAAAAAGCTTGCTAGGGTTAGGATTAGGTTAATTCGGAATGTGGATTCTACTCACTGCTTTCTTTGCCTTAGTTATGAATAAAAGTGTTAGGGTAGTTGGCAACAACGGGGATTAGCACGACTGGGAAGAAACTAAGTTTCTTCATTTTGATCCTTGTCCTTCCGTTCATGGCTCTTAGCCCTAACCTCCAGTTAATTCAATCACACCTGGTCTAACTAGGGAATTACCGCTATCACATAGGATAGGGTGCCGTAGTGAGCGATGTGTGGTTGATTTAAAAAGAGTCCTTTTAATAAAATTATATGGGCAAAGAAAGGAATGAGAGAGATTTCCATCTCTCAACCCTTCCCTATTCTAACCCTAACAAGTGAGAAATTACTCACTCGTTAAGAAGGTGACAATCAAATTCATTTTTATAATTTTTAATATTAGAAAACTAAATTGCAGATAATAAAAGAACAGATAAAAATTGCAGGAATTAAAATTGCAGATAAAAAGAATGCAAGATAAAAATAAAAAAATACCTTTATTGATGACCACTCAACGATTCATTACAAAATGAGAATTAAATTTAGAAATTGAAAAGAGATTAAGAACTAAAGAGAGGCATCTCAAAAGAGGCACCTAAAAGAGGCACTCTTTATTTGGCTTTGAGCCCTCCTATTTATAGATAGGAAAAACTCTAGGTTTACATTCTGATCCATACATGAAATTACAAAATAACCCCAAAGACCGAGTCAAAGCACCAACACCCTACCGACAATTTGCACCGACACGTGCTCTGCACAGCCGTGGAACCGCGGCAGAAAGCCATGTTTGGCCGCGGTTCCGCTGCCATATTGAGGGATCTCTGGCTCAAACTTCTAGGGTTGCTTCATGTTGCTTTTGCATTCTGTTTTCTTCACTTGGTTCCTCAGAATCTTTTCTACTTTCTTCTAAATTTTCAACAGTGCAGAATTTTTGGACTTTTACCGTAAGCTTTGCTTTGAAGTCTTGTATCTTGTGCTGCCCTTGTGCATTGAACTGTTTAATGATTTTCATTTGTTCCTCGAACTAGTAGGCGGTATCATACGGATTCATCTATTGTTGGTCGTAGTCTCACATTTGTAGCGATTTTTCATGAATTTCACTGTAATGATCTGAGAACCTGTAACCTGCAACTATTTAGCAGACATGGATCAAAAGCACCTATTTATTTGTAATATGATTAAGAATGGGCGATATAATAATGCAAAATTCTGATATGAACAAACACCCCCAAACTTATCTTTTGCTCATCCCGAGCAAACCCAATTTATTCTCGAAAAAATCATAACCTCACTTTCGCAGGGAATCGCGATTGCACTGAGCTCGTGCAACAAGCCGTTAAACCTCTAGGTGTCCCTAGTAGGAGGAGTGTTGTCTCCTGAGGGTTTTCAGCGGATACTACCCACAAAATCCGATCAATTTGGCCTATTGACTTTCATTCTTCAATTCGGTGTTCTAGCAAGAAATTCTATTATCTTCAACTTAGAAATCATCAACCCATATTTTTCACACTCACTTATCATTTAACTTAAGATCGTATATGTTTTGGAAATTTATAAAGCTTTCAGTATCTTTTGAATTTTCCTTCTAAGGTTCCATCTCAACTTAGGAATTTTTATCATCTCTACTGAAGGTAAAAGCCCTATCTTTCATTCCTATCTCTCATCCAAACCCCAATTATATACCCCTACGTGTGTGTATGTATCACCCCTACACTTAGAAATTCAATTCAAGCTATTATACTCTTGTCCATCATCCAAAGTACTTTTAGTTGGTGAATTTTAGATGAAATTGCTCACATATCCTTCATGCGACCGTTAATATTTCTTGAGGTGCTAACGACCGATTACAAAATGTGTTCGTGCATTTAGGCGTAATTCCTCGTCTTGTAATACCTAAGGTTTTAGCAGTGACTCCCAAACCAGTTGGTCTAAGGCACTAGGTGATAAAGCACCCTCGCTAAATTTTTTTTTTTATTTTATGCAGCCTTAAGTAATTACAAAACCAGTGTTCATTTTTTTTATATCTCTTATTTCACACTTATTCTTTAATTTTATTTTCCTTCATACTGAGGATTTTAGACAAGAGCATTTCAAGGTATCCTCTACTATCCCAAGTTTCAAGGTGCGTGTTTATGCAAGTTGTAGGGTATATATTTTCAGAATTTAGACTTAAGGTTCAGAATTATTTTTCAGACTTACACTTCAAATAAAAATTCAATACTCTTCCCTTATTTTTTGACTTAGCCTAAGAACTGAACTCAAAATTTGCCTATTTCTAAATAAACTACAAGGGCATATATTTTCTACAGTTAAACTTTAAGAAAGGTTATATTAAAGGTTTTAATTTACTAAGTTTAGGATCTAGCTTTTCCCTACTATTCAACCGTCATGTTGAACTTAAGTCAAATATGGCCAAAATTGAACTTTTCAATTTTTATAATTTTTAAAATTTTTATGGGTTTTAAAATAAGTATGCAAATGCAAAAATATACACATGAATGCAAAGGAAGAAAGCTTACCGAGCACACCCCTAAACTTAAACTTGATGGTGTCCTCACTGTCAGGCTACACCAAGAGGGTCAAAATTGTCGGCACTCCCCTGTTTATTTTTTTTATTTTTTTATATTGTTAACAGAAAAACAAAATATATATACAAAAAGGTCCCCCCAAATTTAAGTGAAACAGTGTTTCCACTGTTGAAGTATTAAAGTTCAGAGTTAGGGAGGAGAAAAATACAGTATCAAGCTATACAAGGCCTTACACAGACCAAAGGTTAGCACCAACTATTCAAAAATTTTATCGTTATAATGGTGTGGTTGGTGAAAGAATGGAGTGTAGAGAAAAGAAATAAGAAACACACGAGACCGTATGGAGATAGAAGCAGTATATGGTCTCGGTGGAGGAGAAGAATGGCTGAAGGGAAAAAGAAATGGTGGTGGTGGTTCGACTTCTTCGGGTGGAGGTTGATTAATCACAAAATCCGTGTCGTTTAAGAATGTGAGTTCGTCGGCGAAAATATCTTCGAAACTTTCATCGAAGGTCCGATTGAATGTTTCAATGTCAATAAATGTCGCGCCAGAATTCAACACACTTGATTTTTCAAAAATTACGGAGCTAGGATACTCATAAGGCTCATCTACCTTATTCTCAAAAGAGTCTAAATCAAGTTGTTTTTCTAGAATTATCAAACTCAAAATATCGGATTGTGATTCATTAACACTCGGTATCATTAAATGAAGATTAGAAGAAGAACCAGAGAAAGTGGGAGAAAGAAGTTGAATACGAACTTGAGGGTGGAGATGGAGTGTATAAATTAGCACGATTTATAATGACCGATGTGTAAAAAGCGATTGTGCTAATCTATCAACCCACTGAGAAATGAAGTCAAATCGCTCAAGATTCGTGAGAAAACATGGGTACGTCGAACTTGGTAAAGCAGACATTGAAAATGAAAGGGATACGGTTTCTTGCGCGGTCGGAACGACAGAAAGGATGAAGGGAATTGATTTAGGAAGTGTAACAGTTAAAGGTTCAGGAGGATGAATTTGAAAATCCGACTCATCAAACAAAACTGGTTCATCATCAACACTATCCTCAATACTCTCCTCAAAATTTAGCTTATCCATGCAATTCTCATCAAATTCAAGACGCATATGAAGTTTGGGAGAAACAGTTAATGTCTCGGGATGATGAATTGGAAAGAAAAACTCATCTAAATTTGTGGGTTCATCATCCAAAATATTCTCAGCGTCAATATCCTCGATCAAGTGAAAATTAAATTTCTCAGACATCTCATCAAAAGCATGGACATCAATTAATTCAGGTTCTAGAGTGGAGGTGTAGAGGTCAAAAGGATTGGGTGTGGGTTCACTCGAAAGGGACTATTCACAATCAAGTAAATCAAACACTACAAAGTCGCACAACTCATTACACGTTTTATCTTCAACTGGTGAATCATTTGGGACACTTGATAGACATTCAAAACCGGAGTTGTGGGATTCAATTGGGGATGGGTAGGTTTGATTTGGAAGGGTGTATAGCTCACTCTCTCCACTTAAATTCTCAATTTGTCCAACCGCCTCATTATACATTGGAAAATTTGGAGATAGTTGGAAACTAGCTACCGGGTCACTAGGTTACATAAGGGCGGCCATGGACGCATTCAAATCCATCATCTGATGTCTTGACGCTACCATAAAATCTTCCAACGACTGTTCCAGACTATACATGGGTTGTGAAGGGGTTTCAGTAAAAAATTCAAAGTTGTTTGGTTACTGGAATCTTCCAAATGGCTGTGTAGAAGCAATGTCTAGGGAAGGTACGAAAGTCGGGTAGGACTGGTAGGAATTGAATGGTTGGACAGTATTAGGATCAACATTTGGATAAAAATGTGAATGGAATTGTTGATCCCAAGAACTGGAAGTGTTGAAAGAAGTGAAAGATTGGCTACTAGATTATTCAATATGTTCAGCAACAAACATGGGTTTCGGAGTTACCACTGGACTCTCAAAAGGGGTATCAACGTAAGAAGGTGGTGAAACTTGAAACGGTTGATACAAAGTGGATTGCGGAGTCCAACTATTTCTCTTAGACGCGTCTATTCGATCTTTCAAAGAAATTTTGGGCATGGAGGGGTCGTCCGAAATTCGATCAAAACAATGCGCGTAGGAAGTAATGTCTGGTTGAGGGTACCAAAGTTCGGCAAGAGTTTTACGAGGTGGGGTACCCATGATGTGAGAAAGGAGAAGAATGTGATGATTTTTTTTTGATTTTTTTTATTTAAAAAAAATTGTTTGTTTTTGGAGTTTTGAAATTTTTTAAAGTGTTTTTTTTAGAAAGAGTTTTGCAAAAATTTGTACGGAACTACGGCACAATTTTAAACAATCACAATTTATACATACACAATCAAGCCTAGTGCTAGGGTCTCCTAAGTCAACTAGACTACTCCTAACTGTTCCAAAGGGCAAGTTGTGAGATATCCCTCAAATCACCTCTTCACCGCTAATTGTGACCAGGTAAGCACAAGTAAAGAAAAGAGAGATCTGCTCACGAATCATCGTGAGACGGGCCTTTTAAAATTACCTTTCCTACTTGTCTAGCCTAAGCACCATAAAGTCAGGTTTAGATAAACGGCCGATTGCCCACAACCTTCCTTTGTCCTAATGAGCACGACAGTCCTTATTGGCTGAGTCTAAATATTATTTTTATTTAACTCGAGGGTTGATGCATATGCTTTTTATGATTTTTGGAGTCCTAGGAAGGATAATGAAATCCCCACCCAATCTGGATTGGTGTTATAGCCCCTTAAAAGTCCGTATTAATTATGCAAAGCAGTAAACACACCAAAAACACTTGCAAAAATTTTTTTTATTTGGCCGCGCAAAGAATCCTGCACAAAAACAATTTATTGGAGAAAGAGAAAGATTTTGCGCAAAGAACCCTGCAGGAAAAATTTTCAGTGGAGCACAGGATAGGAGAGGGGACAAAAATACTTACAGAAAATTTTGGGGTGCTGACGTCAGCAGTTGACCGCGGTTCCGCGGTCAAACGCTTGGATCTGCCGCGGTTCCGCAGTGGTTAAGTTGGTTTGGATCTCTAAAATTTTTCTGTTGTCTGTTGTGATTCTCCTCTGTCTGTTCAGATCTTCTGTTTGTTGATTTGTTTACTGGCTTTTCCCAGATCTGAATCAGTCCATCTTCTTTTCCTGCGCAATTCACACAATACCTCTCAAAAAGAACAAGATGAATTTTTTTATTTTATTTTATTTTATTTATTTATTTATTGTTTTTAAAAATTTTCAATTTTTATAATTTTTAAAAAAATTATTTTTTTATTTTATTTTATTTTTTTAACCCGAAATTACACAAAGAAAGAGACTACCGTCTCCCCGGCAATGGCGCCATTTGATTGATCGTGTTTTTTGGGCGTGCGTTTTGAAATCAAAGTTAAGAATATACCGCAATCAATAACGGTATCGCTTGGTAGCTAGCCGGTTGAGTACGGGTCGGTCCACAGGGAGATAGATTCCTTTTCTTTATGTTTTAACAAGTTAAATCCAAAAGATTTTGGGTTTTATTTTAAGATCTAAGAATGAGATAAAAGTTGATAAAAAGCTTGCTAGAGTTAGGATTAGGTTAATTTGGAATGTGGATTCTACTCACTTCTTTCTTTGCCTTAGTTATGAATAAAAGTGTTAGGGTAGTTGGCAACAACGGGGATTAGCACGATTGGGAAGAAACAAAGTTTCTTCCTTTTGGTCCTTGTCCGTCCGTTCTTGGCTCTTATAGCCCTAACCTCCAGTTAATTCAATCACACCCGGTCTAACTAGGGAATCACCGCTATCACGTAGGATAGGGTGCCGTAGTGAGCGGTGTGTGGTTGATTTAAAAAGAGTCCTTTTAATAAAATTATATAGGCAAAGAAAGGAATGAGAGAGATTTCCATCTTTCAAACCTTCCCTATCCTAACCCTAACAAGTGAGAAATTACTCACTCATTAGGAAGGTGACAATCAAATTCATTTTTATAATTTTTAATATTAGAAAACTAAATTGCAGATAATAAAAGAACAGATAAAAATTGCAGGAATTAAAATTGCAGATAAAAAGAATGCAAGATAAAAATAAAAAAATACCTTTATTGATGACCTCTCAATGATTCATTACAAAATGAGAATTAAATCTAGAAATTGAAAAGAGATTAAGAACTAAAGAGAGGCACCCAAAAAGAGGCACCCTTTATTTGGCTTTGAGCCCTCCTATTTATAGATAGGAAAAACCCTAGGTTTACATTCTGATCCATACATGAAATTACAAAATAACCCCAATGACCAAGTCAAAGCACCGACACCCCACCGACAATTTGCACCTACACGTGCTCTGCACGGCCGCGGAACCGCTGCAGAAAGCCATGTTTGGCCGCGGTTCCGCGGCCATATTGAGGGATCTCTGGCTCAAACTTCTAGGGTTGCTTCATGTTGCTTTTGCCTTCTGTTTTCTTCACTTGGTTCCTCAGAATGTTTTCTACTTTCTTCTAGATTTCCAACAGTACAGAATTTGTGGACTTTTACCGTAAGCTTTGCTTTGAGGTCTTGTATCTTGTGCTGCCCTTGTGCATTGAACTGTTTAATGATTTTCATTTGTTCCTTGAACTGGTAGATGGCATCATACGGATTCATCTATTGTTGGTCGTAGTCTCACATTTGTAGCGATTTTTCATGAATTTCACTGTAATGATCTGAGAACTTGTAACCTGCAACTATTTAGCAGACATGGATCAAAAGCGCCTATTTATTTGTAATTTGATTAAGAATGGGCGATATAATAATGCAAAATTCTGATATGAACAGTGATCGAAATGTTCCTCTGAAGCGACGGAATATTGTTCATCCTCCCTTGAGAGAGGTCACCGCAGTTGAGCCCCCATACATGCTAAGCCTTACGCACGGGTTGCCCCCATCCAGCGCGCCTGAAAAAGAGGTGGCTGCCGCGTCCCCCGAGTCGGACGTAGGAAAAGAAATTGGGACTCGTCGTCCAAAGGCGCCTACTAAACGCAAACTCGTGTTATCGGCCACCGGCGCTCATCCTCAGAAGAAAAAGAAGCAAATACTTTCTTTGGAAACCATATTAGGCTCGACGCCCCTTGCTCCGTCTAGCGAAGGCTTGAGCGAATATGGGACCAATGAGGGTTTATTCGGGACGCTCGATGATACCGATTTGGAGGCTGCCATCGAAGCTTCCAAACAGTCAGCCATCCTCGAAAAAGAACTGGCCGCCCTTGCACATTCAGGTATACTTCACCCTTATCTCTCCACTGTTCATTTTTTTATCATGCTTTGACTAACGCCTGTTGTTTTAACAAGTGCCTCCACAGAAGAAGCTATTGCTGCTTCGCTTAAAACCTTTGGAGAGGAGGAAAGGCTTCGCGCCTCTTTGCCAACAGAAGCTTCGCTTGAACGACCGATGATGGATACCATAATGGTTCCGGAGGTAACACCTAGCTCTGATGATAATATCCCCTTGGCGGAGGTCCTGAAGAAGTCTTCCCTCCCTGTCAAAACCGAGAAGCAGCTCAAAAAGCGGACGGCAAGGGGAAGGAAGCGATCTTCTACAGTCACTGGCTCTGGGCCAAAGCGGGGGAAGAGGACCATTACTAGTCCGCCGGAAGACGGTCTTCTTTTTCCTGGTTCATCTGCCGAGGAAGCCGCACAACTGGCTGAGGCCATAAGGCGTCCTCAGGATGAAACCAAGAACATACGTGCTCTGAGGAGTCCTTATCCTGCTGTCATATTCTATGAAGACCCTCCATCAATATGGCGGATATTTATAGGTCCTTTGGAAGAAGGAGGCGAGAGAGCCCTTAACCAGCCTATCTTAGCCGACGCCGAAGATGCGCTTTCGTTGTGGACCGGTGGCCATGAGTCTACCCTCAAACCCCGGCGAGCGTACCTCCTCAGGAAGGAGCGTCGTCTTAAACAAGCCATACTAGAAGCTCCTTTGCGCATTGGTACACTTATCTATCCTTTTGTAGTATTTTGCACTGCTTATATATATATATATACACACACACATACCCTTATACTCGTGCAAACTTTGCTGATGTCAGAGGATCTGAGTCCTAGTCGTGCCCTGACTATGGACTCTGCAAATATCTCCGATGAGACACTAATCAGTGTGGAGGGGGTAGATGCAATTGTTGTTCCTGTGATGGAGCTTCACTCGGTGATTCCCGCTCTCCCGGTGCTTGCTCCGCCGAAAGAGGCATCTTTATTGGCCGCGGATTCAATAGATCTCTCTGGGGACGGCCTGGAGACTGCAGGACAGGTAGTCGAGGCCACCGTCCTTTCATTGGAGCATGTAGCGATGGTCACTTCTCCTCCACCAGAAGTTATTATACCGGCCCACATCCCCGATGATGTACCTGGGGGCACGGAGGAGGCCGTCGAAGCTGCCATCCCTCTAACCCAGAGTGGGAGGAGCATCGAAGGTACTATCCCATACTTTGATTTAAACAATATTTCGATTATCTGAACCTTCCTTGCCTTTTTCAGAGCTACGAGGCTTGGCGGCGTCCATTGCTGACCTGTCTCCCAGGAAGTCTTTCCAGCGTCTGCTGGAACTGGCTGCTCCACAGGCGATATCCCCTCAGCGCATCATTCTATCTTCCGGACAAGGTTAGCATTGTTCGCTCCTTTCCCGGTATTGTTACTTCTTCATATAACAATGTCCATGCCTTCTGTAGTTCTGGAAGCTGGTGATGAGGTTGAGGTCCTCGATGGTCCTGGGGATCTTCCAGACTTTTCTTGTATAAACGTGGGTAAGTAAAGTTTCGACGCCTTTGCATCTATCCTCTGTTTGCAACCTTCATTGATTATTTATCAATCTTTAACAGCTCTGCCTACTTTTACCCCGTTGGAGACTCGCATTCTCATACCGTCTGGCCCTTATGCGCTGCGTGCATCCGAACGTATGGCCAACTTAAGCCTTCACTCTTTGTCAGCATTGATCGAAGACCTTCGTGTTGGTAGCTTGCTCACGGCCGAATAATTTGCTGCTGAAGCCAATGGTTCTCTTCCCTTTCTTGCCACTTATCACAGTGAAGCATTGGTGCAAGTCTGGGTCGAATTCTGTCGTCGAGTGGAGGCTTGCTTGTATAGTCTTGAATGCGCGTGCCTTCCTTCGGAGGTGGTGGCTGCAAAGACAAGCTTGCAGGGGCTGATTAAACGGTACGCCACTAATACGCTTTCCTGTGAAAAGAGGCTCCGCCGAAAGTTCTCAGAGAGGAAGCTGGCTTCAACCGCTCTCGGGGAGCTTCAAGCCGAATTTATAGCTAAGACCACCCACGCATATGAACTTTGGCAGGAGCTTCAAGCCACAATCAAGCATGGTGGCTATTGATAAAGCCGTTATCTTTACCCGCACGATGGTTGATGCTCATAAAGCTACTGAGCAGGAGCTTGAAGGCCGGCTTGCCTCGCATAGGGCCCAACAGTCGGAAGCAAGGGCCCGTCTCGCAGCCATAGTCAATTTTGAAGCAGAGACCCAAGAAAGGAAGGATGAACTGATGAACCTTTTAAATCATCCGCCAGCTTGAAAGATGTATTATTTTTTTATTCTTTCTTATACATGTTCTTAACTGAAAATATATTCTGGATTCTTTCATAAATTGTACTTTGTATTCATTTTGATTCATGAATAAAAAGACGTATATTTTTTTATGGTGATGTGTTCATTTTAAGATATGCATTTCGTTGATAGTTTATTTAAATCTCTTTGCAAGACTGTGCCCTTCTTTTTCAAGTTAAGATATTTGTGATTTGATTTATCCCCGAAACGGAGCATTGCTCTATGATGGAGAAGTTATGAATTAATGTATATATTTTTTTTAAGACGAAGCATTGCTCTGGTTGAGAGGGTCATGAGTTGATATTTTTCCGTGTCGGAGCTTTGCTTGACAACAGGGAGTGTCGGAGCATTGCTCAACGACAAGGGGAGTAATGAGTTATCATGTATCCAAGTCGAGGACAAGGGGAGTTATGAGTTATCATGTATCCAAGTCGAGGCTTTGCTTGACGACAAGGAAATGTCGGAGCATTGCTCAATGACAGGCGGATGATATTTCTCCAAGTTGAAGCTTTGCTTAACGACGAGGAGGTGTCGGAGCATTGCTCGACAACAGGGGTTGACATAAGGTCCAAGTCAAAGTTTTGCTTAAAGACGAGGAAGTGTCGGAGCCTTGCTCTACGACAAAAGTTGACATAAGCCATACGGGGTCAAGATTGACATTAGCCATATGGTGTCAGGGGTTGACTTTATCCGCATTTCACGGGGTCAAGGTTTGCTCTGGATGTTTCCTACGGGGTCAGAAGTGACATTAGCCGTGTTCTACAGGACCAGGCTCCGCTCTGGATGCTTCCCACGGGGTCAGAAGTGACATTAGTTGTGTTCCACAAGGACCAGGATCCGCTCTGGATGCTTCCCACGGGGTCAGAAGTGACATTAGCCGTGTTCCACGAAACCAGGTTTGCTCTGGGTGCTTCGCACGGGGTCAGGATTGACATAGACCGTGTTCCACGTGACCAGGAATTTGCTCTGGATGCTTCCCACGTGGTCCGATTGACATAGCCGTGTTCTGTGAGGACCAGGCTCCGCTCTGGACGTTTCCCACGGGGTCAGGATTGACATAGGTCGTGTTTCCACGTGACCAGGAATTTTCTCTGGATGCTTCCCACGGGTCAGGATTGACATAGCCGTGTTCTGCGAGGACCAGGCTCCGCTCTGGACGTTTCCCACGGGGTCAGGATTGACATAGGCCGTGTTCTACGTGACCAAGAATTTACTCTGGATGCTTCCTACGGGATCAGGATTGACGTAGGTCGTGTTCTGCGAGGACCAGGATCCGCTCTGGACGTTTCCCACGGGGTCAGGATTGACATAGGCCGTGTTCCACGTGACCAGGAAATTGCTCTGGATGCTTCCCACGGGGTCGGTTTGACATAGCCGTGTTCTATGAGGACCAGGCTCCGCTCTGGACATTTCCCACGGGGTCAGGATTGACATAGGTCGTGTTCTACGTGACCAGGAATTTGCTCTGGATGCTTCCCACGGGGTCAGGATTGACATAACCGTGTTCTGCGAAGACCGGGATCCGCTCTGGACGTTTCCCACGGGGTCAGGATTGACATAGGCCGTGTTCCACGTGACCAGGAATTTGCTCTGGATGCTTCCCACGGGGTCAGGATTGACATAGCCGTGTTCTGTGAGGACCAGGCTCCGCTCTAGACGTTTCCCACAGGGTCAGGATTGACATAGGTCGTATTCCATATGACCAGGAATTTGCTCTGGATGCTTCGCACGGGGTCAGGATTGACATAGCCGTGTTCTGCGGGGACCAGGAATTTGCTCTGGATGCTTCCCATGGGGTCGGATTGACATATCCGTGTTCTGCGAGGACCAGGCTCCGCTCTGGACGTTTCCCACAGGGTCAGGATTGACATAGCCGTGTTCTGCAAGGACCAGGATCCGCTCTGGACGTTTCCCACGGGGTCAGGATTGACATAGGCCGTGTTCCACGTGACCAGGAATTTGCTATGGATGCTCCCACGGGGTCAGGATTGACATAGCCGTGTTCTGCAAGGACCAGGATCCGCTCTGGACTTTTCCCACGGGGTCAGGATTGACATGGTCGTGTTCCACGTGACCAGGAATTTGCTCTGGATGCTTCCTACGGGGTCAAGATTGACATAGCCGTGTTCTGCGAGGACCAGGATCCGGTCTGGACGTTTCCCACGGGGTCAGGATTGACATAGTCCATGTTCCACATGACCAGGAATTTGCTCTGGATGCTTCCCACGGGGTCAGGATTGACATAGCCGTGTTCTGCGAGGACCAGGCTCCACTCTGGACGTTTCCCACGGGGTCGGGATTGACATAGGCCGTGTTCCATATGACCAGGAATTTGCTCTGGATGCTTCCCACGGGGTCGGTTTGACATAGCCGTGTTCTGCGAGGACCAGGCTCCGCTCTGGACGTTTCCCACGGGGTCAGGATTAACATAGGCCGTGTTCTACGTTACCAGGAATTTGCCCTGGATGCTTCCCACGGAGTCGGTTTGACATAGCCGTATTCTGCGAGGACCAGGATCCGCTCTGGACGTTTCCCACGGGGTCAGGATTGACATAGGCCGTGTTCCACATGACCAGAAATTTGCTCTGGATGCTTCCCACGGGGTCAGGATTGACATAGCCGTGTTCTGCGAGGACCAGGATCCGCTCTGGACATTTCCCACGGGGTCAAGATTGACATAGGCCATGTTCCACGTGACCAGGAAGTTGCTCTGGATGCTTCCCACGGGGTCAGGATTGACATAGCCATGTTCTGCGAGGACCAGGATCCGCTCTGGACGTTTCCCACGGGGTCAGGATTGACATAGGCCGTGTTCCACGTAACCAGGAATTTGCTCTGGATGCTTCCCACGGGGTCAGGATTGATATAGCTGTGTTCTGTGAGGACCAGGATCCGCTCTGGATGATTCCCACGGGGTCAGGATTGACATATGCCGTGTTCCATGTGACCAGGAATTTACTCTAGATGCTTCCCACGGGGTCGGTTTGACATAGCCGTGTTTTACGAGGACCAGGCTCTGCTCTGGACGTTTCCCACGGGGTTAGGATTGATATAGGCCGTGTTCCACGTGATCAGGAAGTTACTCTGGATGCTTCCTACAGGGTCAGGATTGACATAGCCGTGTTCTGCAAGGACCAGGCTCCGCTCTGGACATTTCCCACGGGGTCAGGATTGACATAGGCCGTGTTCCACGTGACCAAGAAAGGCTGACTCTCGGTTATTTGTGCATCGTCGAGTCATGGAACTGGGAATTTTGCCGCAGCTCCGATTTGTTGGTGTTGTGTCTGTTGAAATGAGACGGATGTTGAGATGATCTCCAGGCTGTCTACGAACCATTGAGACTTGACTCTCTTTCGGATGGAGTCTAGTAGGGAGGTATGGTTCTCTCTTAATTTGTGCCCCTGAATTATATACAGGGATCGATGTAATCTCACCTGTA
The DNA here is from genome assembly GCA_030015575.1 of Agapanthus africanus. NCBI lineage: Eukaryota > Viridiplantae > Streptophyta > Magnoliopsida > Asparagales > Amaryllidaceae > Agapanthus > Agapanthus africanus. Next base: position 869,669,909 of record JASDDO010000022.1, on the reverse strand, counting down.
GGGCAAAAGTTTTATTCTTTCAGAAATTTTTTTTTATTTCTTTCTTTCCGCGATGCTCTACCATTTCAGCTTTTTATATCGCGAAAGTCGCGATTGCCCAATCATTTCGGCTATTTTTTGCGGTGCCCAATCATTTCGGCTATTTTTTGCGGTGCCCAATCATTTCGGCTATTTGTTTTATTGACTCGCTGCTTTTTATTGCGAGTTGCCCAATCATTTCGGCTATTTTGTATGCATACATTTTTACTTGCTGATTTTGTTGCAAGTTGCCCCATCATTTCGGCTATTTCGTATGCATGTGTGGCTCGCCGGCTTTTTGCTGCAAGCTTGGAATTAGACACCGATTTCGGCATCAGCACCGCTATAACTGGGATATTGCCAGGAGTGAATCATCATTTGCCTCTGTCAATGTCGAACAAAGGTGGCTTAGCGAACAGGGTTAGGATCCTGTCGACTAAAGCTTTTGACTTCATGATCCGTAAGGGTCTCATAAAGGTATTTCTCCCTATGGGTCGAGAGGATCTCGTAAGTATAATTTCTCCTTAAGAATCATGAGGATTCCTAAGTGTATGGCTTCATGTAAGTCGTAAGGATCTTACAAGAGTGTTTTCTCCTTATAAGTCGAGAGGACTTACAAGGGCTGTTCACCGTGTAAACATATCCCTAGTCACGGATGGGACTTTTTTAGGGAAATGTTTATCCGCGCATGTGGATTGTATACAAGGGTCAGCATTGAACCGCTTGTAGGGCAGATTTGGGGCTTGTGATGGCTTAAGAACAGGTTCAGATCCCTGTAGATTAAGACTTTTGAATCGTATGAGCCGTGAGGGTCTCAAAGGAGGGTTCTCCTTACGAGTCGTGAGGATCTCGTAAGTGCAATTTCTCCTTAGGAATCGTGGGGATCCCTAAGTGTGTTTCTCCTTTGTGAGTCGTAAGGATCTCACGCAGATGGTTTCTCCTCACAAGGTCGAGAGGACCTTGCAAGTGTCTTTTAACGAGATTGCACCCTTTCGGATTTTCACAAAAACTCGCCGGTAGCCCAGCTATTTTTTACTCACGGAGCCCTTTCGGGTTTTCATCCGTGCCCATCTTGCTTATGGACATATCATTTTCTTATTCTTCTTCTTTTTTGTGTTAGCCTTGGGATGCTGCTGCCCGTAATAGTTTATCGACGTTTCGGTCAATAACAAGTTTTAGGATATAGTGGTCCATTGTTAGTTTAAGAACGTTTCGGTCCAACGCCAGTTTTAGGACATGGTGGTCCATCGTTAGTTTAAGGACATTTCGGTCCATAACCCGGCTGCTACTTATAAAGTTTGGGCTTACGAAGATAGCGAGCGGACATAGGCGTCGTCATCTATCGTTGACCTAAGCCATGACTCGTCAGGCGTAGTATTTTTTCAGGAAGCGGCCGTTTATTGGCCTGAAAGGTCTTTCACCATGCATGTCCATGGGTAGATATGCTCCACCCTGGTAGACTTTGTCTATAATATACGGGCCCTCATAGTTCGGCTCAAATTTCCCCCGCTTGGCACGATTGGGGATCATAGGTCTTTTGACCACTAGCACGAGTTTGCCTTGGCGGAATGTTTTCGGTCTAGTCAATCTTTCATATGAGCGTGTCATCTTTGCTTTATAAGCCTCCAGATTCTATTACGCCATGAGCCGGGTTTCATCAAGGGCATCGAGCTCCTCAAGCCGAAGGTGAGCATTCTCTTCATCTGTTAGCTCGTAATGAACAGCCACTCATAGAGAGGGTAGCTCTATCTCGAGGGGGAGTACCACTTCCGTACCGAATACCAACACGTACAGCGTTGTGTTCGTGGCCGTTTTGAACGTAGTTCGATACGCCCAGAGAGCTTCATGCAGTCTCTCGTGCCAGTCCTTCTTATTTCGAGACACCGTCTTTTTCACGATCTTCGTCAAGGTCTTGTTAAAAGCCTCAGCTAGACCGTTAGCTCGGGGATTATAGACCGATGAATATCTCCAATCTATGTTATCCTGTTGTGCGAAGTGGCTGATATTGTGGCTTCTATAGGCTGGCCCGTTATCGGAGATAATCTGTCGCGGAATGCCAAACCGATAAATGAAGTGTTTTGAAGAAATAGAGAATATTCTCCGTCTTCACCTCCCTCAGCGGTACTGCTTCTGCCTATTTGGAAAAGTAATCAGTTGTCGCCAAGATGAATCGATGTCCTCTGGACGATGTCGGTTCGATGGGGCCAATTATGTCAGTCCCCCACATTTCGAACGGCCATCTAGCCACTGTTGGATATAGTGGATTCGGATGCTGATGGATAAAATCTCCATGAATCTGGCATGAGTGGCATTGCTTCGCGTATTCGAGGCAGTCCTGGATCATCGTGGGCTAATAGTAACCCATCCTTTTGATCTTCAGTTTCATCTTCAGCCTGGCTTGGTGAGAACCGCAGAGTCCGTCATGAGTTTCTTGGACGACTCATTTTGCTTCTTCCGGTCCCAGGCATCTTAGCCATAGAGAGTCAAACGATCTCTTATATAGAGTATCATTGACGAATGCAAAAGAAAGAGCTCGTTTCATGAGCTGATGCCTCGAGGATGCCTCTTCAGGTGTTTGACGGGATTTGAAGTAATCTATAAAGACTTCTCTCCAATCCTTAGCCTTTTCCTGGTCTTTTATTTGCAGAGTCGTTTGCTCGGTCGCTCCATTTTCCTCGGACAACTCCGGAGATATTTTTGCCGATGCAAGAACCCGACAGCTTTGTACCACAATCCTTACATCATCGAGGTTTTCATCAGCCAGTTCTTTAGCGAGTTTGGCTAACGCGTCCGCTTTGCTATTTTCCGCCCACGGTATGCTTTCCAGGGCATAGGCAGGGATTTAGGTCAGCAGTTGCTGCACTCTCTCGCCGTACTTCACCAACTCTGGTTTGCACGTTTAATAGTCGCCGTTTACTTGGCTAATGATCAGCTGGGAGTCTCCGTATATGAGGAGATTCTCAATTCCCATATCGACGGCGATCTCAAGACCTGCTATCAAAGCTTCGTATTCGGCTTCATTGTTCGTCCTCGGCTCTGTTAAGGAGAAGGCAAAGCGCATTATCTCTCCTTGTGGAGTCACGAAGATGAGGCCCACCCTAGATTTGATTATAGGGGTGCTTTGTTTGCGCTTCTTCATGGAAGATGCTCCGTCGAAATAAAGTTCCCACCGGGTATCATTCTCTCTTCTCTCACCGTCGATCGTGCCAAACGTGTGCTCGTCGGGCAACTCGCAGTTCAAAGGAGAATCGGCGGGTATCGGATGCTCAGCGAAGAAGTCGGCAATGGCCTGGCCTTTCACTGCCTTGAGGGGTCGATAAGTTATCGAGAACTCCATCAATAGCAGGGCCCATTTAGCGAGTCGTCCCGTTAATATAGCCTTTGACATCAAATATTTGAGAGGATCCACCTTCGATATGAGATGGACCTTATGTGCCAACGCGTAGTGTCTAAGCTTCGTTATCGCGAAGATCAACGCCAGGCGGTATTTTTCGATGGGAGAATAATTGCTTTCTGCCCCCAGTAGAACTCGACTCAAATAGTAGAGGGCTCTCTCCTTCCCTTGGTCGTTCTCTTGTTCCCACAGCGCGCCTAAGGAACCTTCGAGGGCTGTCGTATACAAGATGAGGGGTTTTCCTTTAACGGGAGCGGCCAGTACTGGCGGGTTCTGCAATTATTGCTTGATTTCGTCCAGTGCGCTTTGGCATTTGCAATCCCAGACGAACGGGGTTCCCTTCTTATTAGGTGACTGTAAGGACGGCACTAGCCTGAGAAATTGGCTATAAATCGCCGGATATACGCGAGCTTCCCTTGGAGAGACCGCAGCTGCTTGAGAGTCCTTGGCGGAGGCATTTCCATGATCGCCTTGATCTTCGACGGGTCTATCTCGATGCCTTGGTGTCGGACGACGAATCCTAGGAATTTGCCTAAGGACACTCCGAATGCGCATTTGAGAGGGTTCATCTTCAAGCTGTATTTCCGAAGGCGCTGAAACACGATCTTCAGATGCTCTAAATATTCCTCGTATGATTTGCTTTTAACTATGAGGTCGTCGATATAGCATTCGACGATTTCATGTATGAAGTCATCGAAGATTTTCGTCATGGCCCTCTGATAAGTGGCACCGGCGTTCTTTAGACTGAAAGGCATCACTTTGTAGCAGAATATGCCTAAAGGGGTCCGGAAAGCGGTATGCTTCTGGTCTTCGGGATGCATTTTTATCTGATTGTATCCTGATGAGCCGTCCATGAAAGAGAAAACATCATGAGTGGACGTGTTGTCTATCATCAGCTCGGTGACCGGTACTGGAAAATCTTCATTCGGGCAAGCTTTATTGAGGTCCCGAAAGTCTACACATATACGCACCGTCCTATTTTTCTTCATTACCGGGACGATATTGGAAATCCAATCAGGGTATTGAACCTCCTGGATAAAGTCGGAGTCGATTAACTTCTTGACCTCGGTATTGATGCTCATCTCAAGCTCAAGCCGCATTCTTCTCGGTGCTTGTTTGATCGTCTTGACGTCCAGAGATATCGCCAATTTGTGGATGGCTATTTCTGGATCCAATCTGGGCATCTCGGAATAGTTCCATGCGAAACAGTCTTTATACTGCATGAGCACGTCTTTTACCGTAGCCACCCTTTCTTCAAACAATAGCTCACTAACGAATGTCGGCCGCGGGTCACTTGCCGTCCCCAAGTCAATTTTCCTTAGGTGATGGATTAGCGTTTGCTGCCGCCTGAGCGAGCATCTCCTGTAGCTTTTCACGTTGCAGTTGAACTTTTGTCACGGGCCGAGTTTGAGGTCGATGACTAGTAGAAGCTCGAACTTCATCTTTGGAATTCACCACATAGCCTGTGTGAACTACCATGCCCCCAGGCTTGGGGTCTTTGGAGTTTTTGGCCTTTGGAGTTTGCTTTAGGCACTCAAGCTTTATTGGGCCTCCTTTTTTGTGAAAAGCCGCTTTGGTTTTGGGAGGAACCGTTGTATCAGGATCCGTCTTGGGATGAGTCTCCTTCACCTGCTTCCACACCTTATATATTGATGAGGAAAGTCGTCTCAGGGAGCGTACTGGTTTCTGCTCTCGTGGGATCTCCATGGGCTGCAGAGACTTCTTCAATATTGCGGTAGGAGAATTTTGTCTGACCCTTCATAACAATTTGAAGCTGTTCCAGGTTGGAACAACATTCATTACTGGGGTTGAAACAGAACCATACGAAGAACTGCCCCCGGCTCATTTTGTATGACGCTGATATCGATGTCGACCATTTCTTACGGCCGGGATTTGATTAGCATCAGGATTTTGCCAAGCCTGCCCCATGTTTCCTTTGAGAGCTTGAATATTCTGCCCCCTGCGTCGACCTTGGTCCTTAGCATGTGCCAGTTGTTTGAGGACTGATTCCATAGGCAAAGCGGCTGCTTGGGGAGCCCGCCTGTGGAAAACAGACTTCCTCTGGGCTTCCTCCATCGGCGTTGAGGCACCGAGAGTGGGAGGTGGGAGCATCGACCCAAAGAGAAGCCCGTTGATTTCTTGAAGAGCCGGATTGCAGAGATTTGAGGCTGCAAGTAGCCCATACTTGACTCCACCGGATATGACAGAGCCTGAGTTGCTATGGTGGGAGCAAACGCCATTCTTCATAGAGACGAAACGCCGGATTCAGTATCCACTCCCCTAAGGGCAACCACAAACACATATATACCGCGATTATTTGATCACGGAAAAACACGACACACAAACTGTGGAGTGGAAAGAGGAAAAAGTCCCACCGGGCGTGCCAAAATCTGTTCCCCGCCGAAACACGGAGACGCAACCGCGCGGGTCCATATTACCTGAATTTCGGGGCAGATACTAATTGGTGCTATCCTTCCACCTCTCCGAAGATGCCAAGTTGATTTATGACACCATGTATCGAAGGTTTAAACAGATGTGGCCGATATAGCAGACTTCGTCAGATTCCCCCTCATTTGAGGGGGGTTTTGATTGTGGGGACGCTCTTCCCTGCAGGCGCAAGCCCCCGCAATTAATTACGCTACCGCATCACGGCAACCACTTTCTCCTTCTTCAGATGGTCACTCCGTATCATGGGTGTTTGTTTTGCTTTTGTTGCCCGTGGATTGTATACGGAAACTAATTTATGTTGTCGCCCGTAGGGCGTGGATTAGTCCAAATCCGTATTTTCTTAGATTTGGGTTTGGGGTTGGGTTTAAGGATACGTTAGTCACATTTGAGACTAAGATCAACTTAAACGTTTGTTAAGGATACGTTAGTCTAATTTTAGACTAAGATCAACTTAACAGATTGTTAAGGACATGTTAGTCTAATTTTAGCCTAAGGTCAACTTAACCATTTGTTAAGGATACATTAGTTTAATTTTAGACTAAGATCTACTTAACAAGATCATTTAGATCCAACAAAAGAGCATTTGGGCTCTATTGTTTTAGTTTAGGGACTTTGCGGTCAATTACCAGTTTAAGGACATGGTGGTCCAAGGTTAAGGACATCATAGTCCATGGGCTTAAGGACCCCACAGTCCGAGGTTAAGGACATCATAGTCCATGGGCTTAAGGACCTCACAGTCCGAGGTTAAGAACATCATAGTCCGTGGGTTTAAAAGGACCCCACAGTCCGAGGTTAAGGATATCATAGTCCGTGGGTTTAAGGAACCCACAGTCCAGGTTAAGGATATCATAGTCCGTGAGTTTAAAGACCTCACAGTCAAGGTTAAGGACGTCATAGTCCGTGAGTTTAAAGACCTCACATTCAAGGTTAAGGACATCATAGTCCGTGAGTTTAAAGACCCCACAGTCAAGGTTAAGGACATCATAGTCCATGGGCTTAAGGACCCCACTGTCCAGGTTAAGGACATCATAGTCCATGGAATGTATGGTTGTCGGGACCCGTCACCTCTCTGAAGACATTGAAGGATTACAATGACAAATATCAGAGGAGTTCAGAGATGTACCCTTAAACCAATATGGGTTGAGAGACCTGTAGTCCAATTGGGACTAAGATCTGTGATTTATAAGCATATGAACTCAATTAATCTGAATTGAGGACTTATGGCCAATTTGGGCTAAGTCCATTCAATTACAATGTTCAACATTTGTTTTTGAGTTGTTAGATGTTTGTTTGAGCCCAATCCCTTTAAAAATGCTAAGCATTGGTTTGGTCTCTGACAATGTTTTGTCTTTAGTTGAATGCTGTGCATTTATCATAGCTCCAGGCTTATTCAAAGAACAGTTTATGTTCTGTCCAAGCGCACATAAAAGCATGTGGCGCACTTGGCGCTAGCGCCAGTCGATGAGTGCGGTGCGCTATGGTTAAAGAGCTAATGCGCTTAGCGCTTTGCGCCAGATATGAAGCGCTAATGCGCTTAGCGTTTTGCGCTAAATGAAGAGCGCTGATGCGCTTTGCGCTAGAGGTAGAGCGCTGATACGCTATAGTTGAAGCGTTGAGGCGTTCGGCGCTGGTGTCATATAATGAGCACAAAGCGCTTTTAGTAATGCAGCGCACACGTGAAGAGCATATGGCGCGCTTAGCGCTGAGCGCTAGCCAATGAGCGCAGTGCACTGTGTTTGAAGCTCTATGGCACTGCAACGCTTTGCGCTAGATGAAGAGCGCTAAGTCACTTTTAAATTAGGAGCGCTGAGGCTCTTCTTGGATTAGGAACGCTAGGGATCTTCTTAGGTTAACTTTGCGCTCTGAAGATTATCTTTTCTTTGATAAGAGACTTTGTCTCAAGATTCTAAGAACAAAGTTTTTAGTTTATAAGAGATATTTCAATCTCTTTTTGATGAAAGGTTTTGCCTTTATGGATTTGTGATCCTAAGAGAATTGAATGATTCTCCCCCTTTATAATAAGATGTTCATAATCTCTTTTGTGAAAGACAATTTGTCTTATAGATCTATGATCTGTGAAAGAAGTAAATACTTCTTTTTATATTGAGATGATTTCGTCTTTCTATTCTTTTTTACCTTGAAAAGAATTGTCTTCTTTTACCGGGAGCTTCTTCTTCTTCTTGAGATTTTCTCAAAGTTTATGGGGGGGTCCTCTTTCTGAGACTTGAAGTCTCGAGGCCTTTATATAGGGCAAGCCGATTTGTTCAATCGGTTAAAGAGATTTATTCTCTAATTGATTTGGGAATTTCCCTACCGTCAGATCTTTGATCCAAGAGCTTCTGGTTTACAGAAAATAATCTTCTTGTTTTTTAACAAGATTGGGAAATCTTTCCCCCTTACAGAATTTGTTCTGTATTTTAGTGATTTTTAATCACCATTGGATCATTGATCCAACGGTGTTCCAAATTCAGGGCACAATCTTTTCTATTTGGAAAGATTCAACAGAATTTATTCTTGTTAATTGATGATTTAATCATATCCGTTGGATATTTGATCCAACGGTGAGGAACATTTAGTTCCAGCGCTAACGCTTATACGCTCTGCCCATGGTGCGCTACTTGGAGCGCAGCGCTCTTAGCGCTAGCGCACACGTGCTTTGCACGTGGTGCGTCCTTAGAGAGAAGCGTATCTAGCGCTAGCGCCTATGCACTTTGCACGGGGTGTGCTAGTTGTAGTGCAGCGCTTTTATAAAAGCGCAGCTCTTAATTCAAATTTTGAATTCTGAACAGAGCTTTGCTCTAATTGTGGAAACACTCTTATTTTTCACTCCCCATATCTCATTTAACATATGTTCATATACTCTTTTATGTGATTGTGCGAATAGTGTCGTTAAAATTCAAAAACTTCGATAGGTCATTATGTCACAAATACGGTCTAAGAAAGACTTTAAAAGAATCAATCGATTTTGAAAAGACTTAAGATTTTCTCAAGTTTCATTCTCCAGTTAAGTCTCAAATCGGAATTTCTATTATTAACAGAATACTAAGTCTTATTCTTGACTCCTACCTTTCACATGTTTTTGTTCATACACACCTTTCGTGATCATGCAAAAAGTCTTATTATCTTTCAAATCAACTTTCATATCTCTGCTAAAAAACTGTTGTAATCGAAACTCGTCCTAGCCAAGATTATTCTCCCACAAAGAACCGTGAGGTCTTTTAACTCGGAGAGAACACTTGCTTGACTTGTTTTATTTGGCGATTGGAGACTTAGCGAGATTTGGGTCAAAAACTCCCAAAACAGATGGTTTTAAGGCATTAGGTGTAAAGACACCCCACGGACTTAATTGCCCAAGTCACCAAAACCACAAAACAAAAGACTCATTTTTATGTGTTGAAAATATTCAGAAAGCAGTGCGAACGGAGATATTGTCAGTTTTTCTTTTCATCCCAAAGACGTGTTCGTGTGAATAAGGTGTATAAGCACTCCAATCAAGTTCCAAATGGGTTATTTTTCAAAGTTTAGGCTCCATTAAAGCTTTAATAATATAGTTTCATATCCACTTCACTTTATAAACTATTCTTTATATTACTTAATTCAAAACAAAACTGTTTGTACCTAAAGAAGTTTATCGATTTTTAAAAGTTTTAAGACATTTCAAACTTGCTATCTAATTTTCAAAACTCATAACACGTGTAGTGTGATTCAAAGACGTATATTAGTTACGGTTAAACTCAAATAAGGGTCATCTTTCAGATTTTCAATTTCTAAAAATAGGATTTAGTTGTTTCTATCTTATCAAACGAAACCTTCAGTATTTCGAATCTAAGTTTCCCCACTAGCTAACTTGACGACAAAGTTTTTATGTTTTGGAAATTTTTCAATTTTTGTGGGTTTTTCAATATGTATGCAATGCAGAATTTACACATGATACAACAAAAAGTAAATGGAGTACTCACCCCCAAACCTGATATTTACGATATTCTCATCGTTGCCCCCATCTCCGGTTGCTAGACTTAGACATATAGGATGAGTTTTTATTCACAAAAAGAAAACCTAAGAGCTAAGAAGCTAAAGAGGTATTTACAAACTGTTAACTAATTACATCAGTTAAAAGTTAGGAGATTGTGTTAGTCCAGAAATTAGTACCAGTCATTCAAAAATTTTGTCAATATAAGGTCGGGGCTGGTAAAAGAAAAGGTTTATAAAAAAAGAAAAAGAAAATCTTAGTAGTATGGTTAGATGTTAATACTAGGCAAGTGTCACGCCTCGCTTCCCAGTGTACGGCGAAGGGGACGCGACGAGGTCCGCTACGTATGGACTCAGAAGTACATACGCTAAGCGTAGCTAAGCAATATAAAATAAATACACAAGAGACAAGAATATAAAAAGAATAGCAACTTTTATTTATTAACATTCTTTGTACAATACATGGAAAGGGAAAATACAACTGAAATAAAGATGTCTAAACAGTGGCATAACAGGAAATGGAAAGTACTGAAAAGAAGTGTACAATGAAATTATACTGCAGGGTCTTCGGCAAAATGCTCCAAGTCTTCTTGTGTTGGCTCAACTTCTACCGGGTCCAGATCACCTGACGACATTCAAAGAAAAGAGAAACAGAATGTCGTCAGCGAACAGATCGCTCGGTAAGTCCCAAAGGTAAGAGGAAAGTAGAGAAGACTGAATAAGAAGATACATTTTAAAGTGTAATCTATTGTTGAAATGTTATGTTAACGCTGTTGTTTGTAGCTTGGTACAGAAGGATACCAGTGTATACGAGGGGGGTCTCTATATGCTAGAGACCAGGGCAAAAGGAAAGTATAAGGAACCGTTATGCCACGGTACAACAGCAATGGGATTCAGGTTAGGTGTCTTAATCCGACCACCTCGTGCCACCTTTAACACCTTCCGTACCAATCTACCCCTTAAACCCCGTAGTGTTTTAACAGTATTGTTGTATTGTATTGTGTAAGTTGGATGACTGACCAAAACCATGATATCAGTAAACATGTTGTAACTGCATAATCAGGTAAATGGAATAACAAGATAATGGATGTATATTCATGGTTTGATTCAGTCAAATTGAATAGATTGTTAACTGGATTCAGGGATTCATGTATTCATATTGAGTTGGATTATAAAAGAATATAGATTGACTTGAATCATATTCAAGTCAGAAATAGTCAGACTCTAACCCGAGTCAGACTAAAAGAAAGGTAATTTGAAGTTCTGTACTTGTTAGGGGCCTTATTGTAATTTATAAAACTTGAGGGGGTTTTATGTAAAAAGTACTTTTGTATAGTTTTCAAAATACACCTCAAGTATTTATTATTCATCTTTATAGTTATAATGAGTGTGAATTTTATTTGTGTTATTCTAGTGAATATATCCTAATAAAGGTATTAATTGATTTATTTGAAATTCATGATATTTTAATGTAACTTTTAATCTTGTAATTTTAGAAAAAGTGGAAACTTTATCTTATAATAAAATAGGTGTTGAATGATAATTATATATATATATTAATACAAGAATAATTTTAAATAACTATTTTTATTTTCCAAAATCTCATTTTTCTTAAATGTCGTATTTTAAACCTTTCGAGACCGAATGCTCCTTGCGGAGGTCTGAATCTCGCACTACTAGCCCGCGGGTACACGATGAACCGTACTATCCCTAACGAGTTCCCCAAAGGTGGGTTGTAGCGGCGCTTTGCAAAGATTTAATAAATACTATTCATTTAGAAAAACGGTTTTATAAATATAAGGTATTTATTTGAAAAGTGTAATTTTCCGTATTTTAGATTCTAGGGTTTCCTAAGCCAACTAGCCTATTTCTAAAAGGTCTAAACGACTAGTCATTAGAAGCCTCAAATCGTCTCTTCACTGCCAATTGTGGCCAGGTAAGTACAAGTGGGGAGGGAGGGATCCGCTCACGAATCGTGAGGCGGGCCTTTTAAAGTTACCCAAGCTCACTTGCCTAGCCTAGACACCACAAAGTCAGTTTAGATAAACGATCGATATCCATGACATATCGTATTTTCCTAGTAAGGAATATTTATGTAAAAAATGTAGCAAATCTAAACCTTTAAGAATGATTTTATGAAGATTATGGTATTTTAATGAAAGTTTCATTTTATCGTATTCTAAATTTTTATGAAATCATTTTAGGGTTTGTATTTACGTATGTGTGGAGGTAGGTCATTACCTCATGACTTATTTTAAGGTATTGTGAAGTTTAGGGGTTAAACATGATATATTAAACATGAGGGTATTTAAGTGAAAGTTATCATTTCATGTGTGAAAACTCATTCAAATTGATTTTTACAAGTTTAGTGGTCAAGATGAACATGTTTAGGAATGAGAGAATTGATTAGAAGAAGAAAAATAAACTTTATGGTATTATTATGAAAAAAATACGATATTACGAGAAAGCTATCATTTCATGTGAGAAATTTTGTCCAAATTGATTTTTATTTGATTAACAGTCATCATGAATATGTTTAGGTGTTATAGAATTGGTGACAAGTGAAATTTGTAGAAAAACCGAATCGAAAATCGGTTTGTTCCGATTTCCGTCGGGTTCTAAAAAGTCGTATTTTTTAGAAATAGAAAAGAGAGAAGAACGGGACTTACGGGTTTCAAACTCTTCTAAAGAGTAAAGAGGAACTAGGAAGAGGCCGAGGTGTGGTTTCGTCGCCGGTTGCTTCAAAGAACGTCGCCGGAATCCGTCAGCGCTTCGCCGTGAACTCGGTTTCAAAACACACTTTTCTTGTGGAAATTTCAAGAGAGTAAATCTAAGGTTTTAGAATGAGAAGGTAGGGGGTAGGGGTCTATTTATAGGGTAGCTAGGGTAGGGTAGGTGAAAGGTTTTGTTTATTAAAAAAATTTGTAAAAATTTAAAGAAAATCATTAAAATTTTGTATTAAATAGGATGTATTTATCAATTAAAAACCGATCACTTAAATTGGAGTTAACAGGGGGTTTAAGAATACCAAACGCCACACTTTTCGTGTTGAGACCCCGGCCATCTGACCAACTCCGGCCGGCGGAGCCGGCCGATTCGGCCGGCCGGGATCGGCGACGGTTGGGTGCGAGGTTCTCCGACTAAGACTTTAGCATACTCCATTTTTGGGGTTCAGTTCAACATTTGGGAGTTATGACCTGTGGACTGTTGGGCTTCCAAGAATTTTTAAAGAAAAATAAACTAAAATTAATATGGGGCATGGGATTCGAACTCTGGTGGCTTCGTTCAGCAGTGTAAGGTATTACCAATGAGCTACAAGCTCCTTCTTGTAATTATTGTATTATTTAATTACTTAAAATGATAGCAGCAAGAGTAAATACTCCAAGTATACATTAAATTTTAAAGTAATTTCTTGTACACTACAAATGGAGTTATTTCATTCTTGTAGCTTGTAATTAAAAACAAAAATAATTACCTAAATCTTGTGCTCAGGCTAAAATACCCCTTTGTGGATTTTTGAAAAAATAATTGAAAAATTTTGTATAGAAAAAAGTGTATAAGAAATTAGGGTTGTTACAGCAAGCGTATGTGAAAGTAGAGATCAGAAAACGTTGAAGATGAAGATGAAATTTTGAAGGAGTCAAAAAATTGTTGTCTGGATAAATTTTATTTTCAAGAAGTATATGATGAATTTCGATGTCAAGTTCGTTTAAAAACTGGAGTTCATCCTCAAAAAATTCAGCAAAAGAAAGATCCCTAGGATTCTCCCAAAGTGATCGTGACTCAAACTCATCAAGAACAGCAAGTTCATCCGCATAAATCTCCTCAAAACACGGTATGAAAGAGTATTTGTCAAAATTATGTTCCTCCCTATAATCATCTACAATCATATTCTCATCAATACAAATCACATCTCCCAATTCAATTTTTGCTCAACACACTGACTCATGGGTGGGTCGATGTCATCTAGGAATGTAAGTTCCCACTCTAAATTTTCGCCAAAGACAATACCAATCGGTAACATTATAGTTGTGGATTCCTGATTATGAATTTTGTCAAAAACTATATCGAAACCATACCCGTAAAATTCACAAGTTTCCTTCTCTAAAATTTTATCGCTAAAATCAGTCGGTGCAAGAATCTCATCTTCAAATGGTTTATTGGTTAAATCATCCTCAAGATCACAAGTGATAGGAAGCCTAATTGGTACCTGAAGGTTAGTGTCGAACTGACTCGGAAAGTTTTCTTGCTTGTCCTTATAACACTCGGTCAAATCAATTATATCATCATCATCAACTAAGAAATCATCAAAATTTGTTTGATCATTTATCTCACTTAGCTGACTTCCTTGATGACAGATATTGACATTGTTGGTTTCAAATTGACTGTATTCACTCTCTAGAATCTGTACAGCTAAATGTTTCATTTGTTCGTCAATTCTAGCCAATGATTGAGATTGAGTGTGAAACAATTGATCAGATTATGGTATGAATATAGCTTGCGTCGAAGCTGTTTGATTCTCGACTGCAATCATCACTTCTAGACCTTTCTCTAAAGCGGTCAATCTAGCATCCATCTCACTATCATACCCTATTGGTGTGTCAATTGTTTCAAAAAGGGAGGATTATGATGGTAGTGATGCTGAAGCGGTCATTGTGTCGACCTCTTTCTTTAAGTTTTCAATCAATTGCTTTATTTTTGAAATGGGATTGAGTTCAAGAGTGTTAGGGGGTGGAAAAATATCAAAATTTTGGAACGGTCCGTTACACCCTAAAAAGGGACAGTTGTCAAAAATGTGGGAAGAATCTTGGCAATTTGAACAAAAAAATGGGTATGTGTATAAACAAAAGAATATGGATCGTGAAGAATCGAATTGAACTTTGTATCACCCATATCAAAAGGCATTTACAAAATCACAAAAACAAAGAATATCATACACCTAGCAGTCTATATTTTTCTAAGTCAACTAGACCTGCTCAAGAATCTAATTGTTGAAGTAAAACTGTGTCGAGAAAGGGCTCAAGATATACTGATCATGAAACCAGGTAAATGCAGAGATAAGGGAAAGCTGTCCAACGCTTTCTCGAAATCTCTTAATTAGAATAACCCTTTCTTTTTTGGCGGTTGCGCCGTGAACACTTGTCTAAATATCTCGTGAATAATATAACATTAAGCGGTGTTCTAAACACAATTAACTTGCTCTATTGAGCGTGAATCCTTAAAGTCAAAATTCTAATTAATTTTAAAATTATTATGGGTATGCAAGAATGCAGTTTTGTAATTTGTGGGCCACATAAAAAAGTGATGAAATCGTTTACCGTATCTTGTTTGGCTTCTTTACCCTTAATTCCGTATTAAGATGCAAATGCGCAATCAATAAAAGAATTTAAGCAAGTCAATCAAGCAAGCACATCTTTTTCATTTTAGACTTAGGCGCTGCAAAAAATACGGGTTAGTTCTCTTTGGCTCTTGTGTGGCAAATTTTGCAAAAAAAATCCTGCAGAAATCGAGATATTGGAGTGTCGGATTTGAGAGGAGTTAGAAAATACGTACCGAAAGTGTTGGGTTAAGAAACCCCCATTGATTCGATCCACGAGTACTTGAATGTTCACTTGTACGGGTCAAACTACCCAGATCTTTGGCACTGTATTTCTATGTCTCCGTGTTCTATAAACTCCAAATCGTCTCCGCACGTTCGCTGGTCGCAACTCCGTCTAAAACTGAAATGTTGGAAATATCGGAAAATTTAACGGAAAAGCGATATATGTGACCAATATGTTGCACACACACAATTATAAAATTTAAAGTATAAAAATGGAGCAAAAATAGGACAAAGAAGCAAACACCAAAACATTGGAGCAAACAGAACAAGTTGGGCCACAATTTGCGACCAAATCGAATTAATTAGCGGCCAACTCTGGGAGCTAGGGATCCAACTTTTTACTATTTTCTTCCTGTCCTTTTAGTGTCCCAATTTTATACTCCAAATCTTCCAATTAAACTCAAAGTGACAACATATCAAAAAGACAGAGAATGAATGTCCAAAAAGTTTGATTTTTGTTTTGTTTTTAAAAAAATTGTTAGTTTTGTATATACAAATGAAAGTGAAATAACAACCCCTAATGACTACCGTATTCCCGGCAACGGCACCAAAAAATTGTTGGGACTTCACTCGCGTGCACCTATGTGTTTTGAAAAGAAAGGGTTTTTATGAAATACGGCGCACGCGAGCTCAATCTTATTTTAAAATATATAACCGCAAGTACACGGCTCGTTGTAGCCAACCGGAAAGTACGGGTCGATCCACAGAGAATTGATGATTAAGGGTTTTTACATCAAGTTCAAAGAGAAAAGAATTGGTTTTGTCACACAAAAAAATGAAGTATATAAAAAAAGAAAGTGGTCATGGCACCGGATCGGATGGTTGAATCGTGGCGAATTTTTCGACGCTCTCTTGATCATGATTGTTCTCTCCTCTCGTTAGAACCGAAATGAAGCATGGCTTTTCAAGAAGTTTGTGAAGCAAAAACCATCAAGATGACGAACTCATATGCGAGGAATGAAATGAATCAGTATTGTTCTCACTTATCGTTTGTATGTCCGCGCATGAAGTATCAAAACTAAGCACAAAGGTTAGCAAGAATACATCATCAACAAATACACGAATTAGCACATGATAGCAACGTGGTTTAGTATTAAACTTGCTAGGTGATTGGGTGAATGTATAGGGTATATGATTTAGGAAGGGTGTCAATCCAACCATCAATCTGCATACCTTATCTAAACACTTAGCAAACTTAACACTAATTTGATTCTAATTTTAACATTGCAAAATGGATATTGAGAAAATATGGTATGTGCTAAAGGTTACAAGTAATCATCAAAAGAAACATACCATATCACACAAACACAAAGTTAAAAATTTTAAACTTATAATCTCAAGTTTTAAGCACTTAAAACATTCACAAAAGAAGGAGGAAAGCAAAGCCATTCATCTCCATCCTCACCATCACCACAACCAAAGAAACTACTCAAACATCACAAAAGAGAAAATGAAAACACAAGAGAAGAATATGAATGAGCAAGTAAAAAAAAATAGCAAGAAATTAAACAAAAGAGTGCAATTCTTTGTTCACAAAATGGAGGGCTTGAATTACAAAATAGATAGTGGTTTCAACCTCCTTAATGGAGCACTCAAATGAGAGCTCAAAGAGGAAAGAAAAAGAAGTTATCAAATGCACACACAATTTCTCACTCTAAAACCCAACCCAAAACTTAATCTGTGATCTGCTATATATAGACAACTCAAAATAAAAAACAAACAATAAAAATGGACTAACAAGACAACAGGGGACCCACAAAAAGTGCACGAGCCAAAATGGCCAAGATTGGGCCGCAGATTGTGACTAGATTGAATAAATCTGCGGCCAGAAGGAAGGGGGTGGGGCCCATCTTTGTTCTGTAGTTTTCTAAGCTCAATATCATCTCTCCGATACCTTCTTTTCTTCTAATTCATTCTCATTTGCATTCTGGAGCTAAAGAACAGAGAAGGGAAAGCAAGTGGGTATGTGTTCACACTTCAAATCACTTCTTTTTCAAATACTTATGACATGCCCACTTGCCCAAACCACTTGCATGCTTCATGATGATGCTTGCCCACTTGATTGCATGAGCCATATGCATGAACCACACTTGATCATGTTGGACCAAAATGATATATTTGTTGTACACAACATGCAAGTTGCAAAACTCATTGATCGGTTTTTTGTCCCATTTGTAGTTCGGTTCAATTCTGTCGTAATCCGTGCATGCAAAGCATTTTTTCAATGTTTTTTCCTGTGTATCTGTAATCTGTACTAATGAGCAGACACAGATTAAATAGCATTATTTATTGACAAAATGATACGAAATGAGCTGTATTAAAATGTAATTAATCGCGCCGAACAACTATCTTTCTTCCACTTTTAAAACATGTCGATCGATACTAGTAGCCCCGACTCCAGACTTTACGACTTCACGATCTGTACCTGTTCTTTACCCTTTTTATTGTTTCCGTCTTGTTGGGTTTCTCTTATTTTTTTAAAATTCCAGTCATTTCTTTGCCTTTTTGTTTACATCCATAATTGCTCCTTGCATACATCCTTGAATCACTCTTGTGGACTTAGGAAATTATCATAAAAACCTTATGCCGATCTTCAATTTATTTGACTCCGAACATCTCATCATTTTTTTCTTCTTCTTTTATTCCCTCGCAATATATCCCAGTCGCAAACTTTATTATCGCTAGAGTATCAACTGTAACGACCCTAAAATTCATATACCTTCATATCAATCTTCTTTTAATTAAAATATTGTATTTATTTATTTTTTGGTATTCCCGTATATTTTATTCTCTATTCAATATATTAGTTTATCCCTCCTTCTATTTTTCCTATTCTATAATTTTTCAAAGTCCAAAACCCAAGCCAAAACAATTCTATTTGATTTCTTTCTTTTCTTTTTCCTTAGCCCGTTTTCTTTTCAAACGACAACACATATTTAATTCTTGTTAAATATACGCAAGAACAACTTTATAGCTCATTGGTTAATTCCTTACATTGTTATTTCATAGATCACATGTTCAAATCCACATTCTAGCAATTATTTTTTATCAATTTTTATCCCTCTCATAACCTACAAATGACCTTATGAAAAGTTTCAATTTTCTTTTAATACAAATATCTCCCCATCACTTCTTCATCCTACCTTAGCCATTTCCTTTTGATTAATTCTAAAAATAATAAATAAAAAAAATCTCGTTTCCCTCAAGCTTAGAGAAGCATCGGTTCCATCAAGGTTCAAAATCTCGGTTGAGAATTTTATCAGAACGATAAGCCGGTTGTTATACCGACTCACACAACCTTTAAGTCCCTTTTCTTCCTCTCCATCTCTTTCACTATGTTATTGTGTTTTCTCCATGATTTCATTTTCTTGACCGTGGTACCTAATCGAGTGCATAAACATACATACATACATAAATAAATACATACATTCATATATATATATATATATATATATATATATATATATATATATATACATACATATATATATTTTTAAAATATTGTTTGTTTATACTTAATCTTCATATTTATTCATTGTTTTCTTATAGAATAAAAATGCCTCAATGTCATAGATTTACTTTTACGTTAACTAGGAATATCATGAATTGAATATAAATAAACGATGTGCGATAACACAACTTTACATAAGCTCTCTTGAAATTAGGACTTTCCTGGTATAGGACCTTGTCGAAATTCATGATCCATATATTGATATCAGGGGATCCAATTTGAAGTATATATTGCATGTGCCGTTTATTTTATAATTATTTAATTTTTTTTATATAAAATAGAAAAACGAAGGTGCAAATAAATGTAGTAGTTTTGTCATCTTTAAATACGGTCCTAGATAACTTTTGTTCTTAAAATAATTTTTAAAAATTAATTTTCATATCTGGAAATCCTAGGAAAATTAGTATAAATAATAAATAGAATTCAGGTGTACAATAAAAAAATTATATCGAACCGAAGAACGGTTTTGAACTTATGACACTTTTAGTCACTGTTTTTTTCTGAAATCAGAAAACAGTTTTAATTGATCAATTTCTAAGATACATAACTCGGTCTAATGATATCCAAATTGAGCAAACCCAGGTGTTTTGGACATATACATCGAATGATATATATTTTGTTAGTTTTAAGTTTTTACTGAAAATCGACGTAAAATATAGAAAACTGTGTTACAATATTAAATAACGAATCTGGACAGAATCTGTCCTGATTCGCATATGGTTTTTAAATAGGACATAACTCGAACACCCGATATCCGTTCATGACAAAATTTAGATGTGTAGATGTACAATTGATAGAGATATAATTTCATGTATATTATATTACTTATAAACGTATGAAACAACTCGATATAGGCTTTTCAATATAACATATAGTTGCTGTCCAGAAATCTAAATTTCTGTTTTAAACGCTAATATTAAAATGATCATAACTAAAGTTTCAGAAATCCAAATCGCGTGAATCTTAGTGTTTTGGATAACTAATCCGAAATACCTACAATTTTCTAATAATTTTTGTAAGCTGAAACCCGATAGAAATTAACTCAAACTACGTTTTAAAAATGTGTGACGGTGCTGAACAGATTCTGATCTGTTTTGCGCGACGATACGAAAACATGTATATCTCCCAAACCGGTAGTCGTATTTAGGCGAGACTAGAACTCACATATGCATAAAACTTAAGGATATGTTTTCGTTTATATTCTGGCTTCAAATGACTTGATTAATTAGTCGTACATATCACATATTTACAACATTGTTTTTGGACGTTACTTGTATACTTATCTCATATCATGTTCTGTGATTGCTTATTTATTTTATCTATATGACTTGTGATTAAACCATTATATGCTAGAATTGACTTGATCTTGACACGACTTAATCATAAATACTTGAACCCTATATGTACACTTGAACCAAATTGACTCGAACCATGAATACAATTAGCATGATTTGCACTTGACATGACTACATGAACTCAATCTTGAAAACTTGATATTATACATCACCTTTTGTATTCATGAATTCGATCAAGATTCATAACATTAATCATAGACTAATAAACACGTGGTGTTGGAGTAGTTTAAGTATGAATCTGACGAAATCTCATGAGTCCTATTATTATAAATAACGTTGCTGTGGTACCGGGTTGAAACGGTATAAATAACGTTGCTGTGGTGCCGGGCTGAAACGGTACATCATGAACTCACTAATAAGGGCCTGTGTTTCTGAACTCCTGGACGATAGCCTGTTGGGTTTCGAATACTTCAATAACAATTGAAATCCAGCTATTTTGGGCCCGTGATTTCTTGCCCTTGAACAATAGCCTTGGGTTCGAGAATACTCTTGAGATTTGGTTAGTATTCATACTTGAACTCACGTTAATTAAATTCACCATTTTAGAGACCTTTTTAGGACACTTACATTCACTTCATATTCACTATACCTACATTCCACGGCCATGTTAAATTTGTTTGCCATACTTACATAGTTGCCATATATATATTACCATACTTGTTCACATATTACGATTTTTTTATTTATATTATATTACATGTCATCCTGCACTTAATCTATATATTACACATGTTTTTGGGACTTACCAAGCGCAAGTTCGTTAATGGGCATTCCACCCATCTTTTGTTTCTTGGAATGTTCGTCAGGTGACTTAGGATCAGAGAAGGTGGAATCCACTGCAGAGAAATACAACCAATTCGCACCTGAAGAAGACTATTGGTTTTCTTTCCTGCTTTTCTTCTTCAGTAAGCCACATGTTTAGACACTTTCTTTTTATGTTCAGATTTCTTGTATCAATTAAACTCTGTAAAGTTAAGAATGTAAATATATAAAGTGGTTGGATTTTATTTTCACTTATCTTTTCTTGTCATTATTATATTACTTATATTACGCTTAGCGTATTTGTTTTGAGAAATAACTTTCTCTAAATAAATACGTCGCGAGCTTGTCACGTGCCGTTACCGCTCTTTTGGAAAGCGGGATGTGACATCAACTGATGTAGCATGAAGACGATATGCAGGAACTTTATCCATATCTCTTTGTATCAGTTCCTTCCTAAGAATTTTGAGGACGGAATTATTTTTAAGGAAGGTAGAATGTAACGACCATATTTTTACTATAATATTTTTTAATAAATAAAAATATATTTGCTTAAAAATGATTTGTTTTGTAAAAAAATGTTTTGAAATTTTTTTTAACAAAAAGATTTATTTTGAGTTCTTTTAATATAAATAATTTATTTGATCTTATTTTGAAAGGAAAATTCTGAAAAAAGAATTTGTTTTATTTGAAAGGAAAAAAATATTTTAAGAAAATGTTTTATTCCGTTTATCTTTTAAATTATTCTCTTTTGAAACTGTGTACATATTTATTTCTATTTAATTATATGCAATAGTAAGCTTGTATTCTATCAGTTAAGTCATTGAATTGCTAGTTCATAAGCAATAGGTTTGAACTCCGGGTCATGCAATAATTTTTATCAATTTTTTTTAAAACTCTTTCATAATTTACAAATGACCTTTCAAATTCTTTTTCTCAAAACTCCCAATTAACTCCGGTGAATGCCCAGCCCTTTGAACTCCTCCATTTATTTATTTTCTCAATGTCTTTTAATCCTTTTCATTACATCACCCTTCTTGTTACATTCTTTCCTTTCCATGGCTGCCAAAACACTTCTTACTTTCTGAAAATTCTTGCTCCAAATTCCTCCCAAGTCATATTGAAGAACCTTACCCGTAGAAGACCAAGACTTCCGCTCAAGTCTTTATCTTAACAATCGGTGAGCCGGTTGTTATACCGACCCACACCGTGAGTAAGTCCACATCTCTTTCCCTCTCTTGTTTTGTCTCCTCCATGAATTCGCTGCCTTTGTCACGCCGTAGTCGCTAATCAAGAATATTTCAACCTTATTATTTGTTATTACGATATTTTATTCATTATGATTTTTAATTCGTTATGTTTGGGCATAGGTAACTATTTATTTATTAATTAATTGCTGCAATAAAATGATACAGAAATTATTTATGCAATCATTTTTTCAACAAATTTTCAGGGATGATGATCGGTTGTGTATCATTTTCTTAAATTTAGGTGTGTGAACTATATCCATAAAATTATAACTCATAGTTTTTACATTAAAACATAGATTGTTTACTTGTAAATCAATAGCTATTTTACCTGAGACGTTATCATTCAATCAGCTTTTATGCTATTGACCTTTTGTCATGAGTAAGCACAAATCCGTAAGCGATTCCTCTATGTCCTTAATGTTTGAATGATCGAACTATATTTTAGTTCTTAGCCACTAATTATCTGCCTTTGATTGCTAATTATTTAGCTTAGAGCATTGCATGTTATGTTGGCTCTGTAGATATGTTGCTACAGAAACCACATTCATTAATTTTAAAATTTCATATAAATCATTTTATGATGACTTTATTACCTAAAGATCATATAAACTAATTTTATTCAAGACATTCATTACAGCGTTGGTTAATCATATTAGTTATTTAAATATTTTCAGTTATATACATCACGGTATTATTTGTAGCAAGGCATGTATAATGAATTTTATTGAATAATTATTATCACTGAAGTAACGGTATATGAATTTTTATATAGTCATGCGATGAGTACATTGAGTATTAATTTTTGTAATACAATACAATCATGGTAATAGATATAAAGTCTTCGAAGTAATATATGACATAGTGTTGTTATTTCAAGCATTTATTATTTGCATTACTAACATTACATGACAAAGTTGGCACTTACATATTATGATGAATTCATTTATTAACATGTGTGCTCAAATAAATACCATTGCTTTGTCATTTTCAAATACAACCCCAAAATATCTTGATCCTCCACATAAATTTTTAGGAACCAAATTGTCTTTTAGAAATTTCCAGAAAACTATTGGGGATAGAATTTATTTTTCTAAACGCACTGTAACAATTTCAGGCCGATCCAGACAACGGTTTAGGATTTACGTCGTCTTTATTCACTATTTTTAAAATCAGAAAATTATTTTTATCGTCCGTCTTCGATGAACCATAACTCAGTCTTCCGAGGTCCGTTTTGAACAAAATTAAGTGTTTCTGCCATTTAGATCAAAAGATCTAGAATTTCCTCGTTCTGCTGTTTTCCTGAAAACCGACATAAATTAAAGAAATCTGCGTTATAAAATTATGTGACGAATTTGGACAAAATTTGTCCTGATTCGCACCCTGTTTTTAAATATGACATAATTCGAGCTTCTGATGTCGGTTCGTGACAAACTTTAGATGTATAGATGCATAATTGAAAGACCTATAACTTCCTGTAGAATTGGTGACTCAGAAATGCATAGAACAACCCCTTATATGTCCTGCAAGACAACCCATAGTTGCTGTCTGGAAATCAGAATTTCTGTTTTAAAACTTGATGTTAATATGATCATAACTAGAGCTTCAGGAATCCAAATCATGCGGAACATAATTATTTGGATAAGTAGACTGTAAGACCTATAAGTTTCTAATAATTTTTGAAACTTGAAAACCTATGGAAATTAACTCAAACTGTATTTTAAAAATGTGCGATAGTGATAGACAGATTCTGATCTGTTCTGCGCGACGATACGAAAACGGGTATATCTCCCAAACCATTAATCGTAATTAGGTGAGACTTGAACTCATGTTTGTATGATATCTAGGTCTGTGTTCCTTGTTAAATCTCTGAATTCAATTGACTTGAATACTTGGTAGTTCACAACATTTTTTTACAGTACTATTCCTGATTATTATTTGAATATTGTACTTGTCTTATTTCATATCATTCGAACATAAGTACCTTTGTTTCTTGATCACTAAATTGTTGCTTGTACATTATGACATGATTAGATATTATATGTTTGACATGAACCTTACCCGAACCATGAATACGTGTATACATGAATACTTGAACTTGATATGAACTCGACTTGAACTTGAATTGAACTTATAAACCTTACTGTATACATGGATTTGTGTAGGAATTGTATCATTATTCATAGTTTAACATACGCGGGGTATTGGGATAGTTTGAGTAGTAATTCGATTAACGGAATCTCAGGAGTCCCATTACTAACACATGAATCCTTGATTACTAACTCTTGAATCGGGCCCGTGTTTCCTTTCCCCTCGATGATAGTTTTAGGTCTGTGAATACTCCTGCGACGGTTGAAGTTTCATTACCAACTTTTCATTCGGGCTCATGTTTTCTTGCCCCTGGACGATAGCCTTGGGTATTGAGAATACTCCTGCGGTGGTTGACGCTCACACTCGAACTAACGTTGGATTAGCTTACCCTTGTAGTGACCTCTTTAGACCATATTGCCAGTCACTTCATGTTCATCACTCATACTTATGATATATTTATGTTAACCGACACTATGTTTATACTAAACTGACATGCTTATGGAAAACTGCCATGCTAATATAGTTTGCCATGCTTACTTGACATATCATATCAGTTCTTAAATTTGTCATTATATCACTTTATTTTATTATCACACTTTATTGGGGAATTACCAAGCTCAAATTTACTGACGGACATTCCTTGTTTTCTTTATTTATTTGGGAATGTTCGTCGAGTGGTTTAGTGACAGAGGAGATTGTAACGACTCTGAAATATCTGTACAGAAATTTTCATGTTAATATACAGAAAAGAGTATTACAGCCTGTGTAAGAGTTAAAAGTTATTTCTATGAAATAAAAGTAAGAAGTAACTTGTAGTTCACTGGTAAAACCTCTATATTGCTGCAACATAACCTGTGTGTTCGAATCCTATCAGATACAATTTTTTTTCTGATTTTTATTTTTATTTTTAGAAGCCCAAAAGGTTACACGTGCAATACACGGGGAAATGAAAAGTTCAGAAAAATTAAAAATGGTGTACACACAGAAAAATCCACGTGGCATGAATCTCGAGACCAAACACTCAATCTCGACTTGCGGATTTGCCTATAGGGCCGGCAGGGATGGTCATGATGCATCCAAATTGCTCCGTGTTTTGCACACTCGTCTTTTCAGCTCCTATTAACTCCTCTGCACTGTTTGATTTTCCTGCAATCAAACAGAGACTTTTCATTTTACCATTTAACATCATTTTAATACTTTTTAATCCAAAATTTTAATTCGCAAATCCTAATTCTTTACTATAAATACCATCATATATTTTGGCTCAGCACCATTCTGAAAATTCTAGCAAAAACTCTTTCAAAAAGTTCCTAAGTGCAAGTGGAATAAAATGGAGTTAGCGAGCAAGCTTCTTCCGTCGAAGATCGAAACCGATTCCGGAGCTCCCGCAACACCACAAAGTTTATCCCCTCTTTCTTAACCTCTTCTTGATATATTCAAACCGTAAGTCCCTCCAAACTCTCTTCTTTTTCATTAAAATTTATCTTTAAATCTTATATCGGTGAAGTGGAGTTATTACCGATATTTTTTTCTAAACCCTAGAAACTTCCTTTTTCTTTATATATTGGTCAACCTAATTTTACCACATTATTTGTAACTTTAAATATCAATACTTAGAATCGAGTTTAACCAAGAATTTCTTGTGAAACGACCATAATTGAACTTTTTCATTAAAATACCTTGAACTTTATTATCACCTCTTTTCGTTAAAACTATACCTTTAGGAAAAGCTTCACAGGGTAACGACCTACCCCACACATACACTTTGGTTTCATAGCACGATACCTATTTGTATGTATATTTGTTTCGAAAAATAATCTTTACAATAAAATACCACATACTTTAAAATCGGGTTTCTTTTAAAGCGGTATTTGTATTTCTTTGCAATTATGCATCTACAACCCTTGTTAGGGGACCTGCTAATAGATGGTGTGGATTATCGCAAATCCTGCGGATAGTATAGCGAGATGCAGCACTTCTCGCGGAGTATTCGATCTTGAAAGGATATAAAATACGGTTTTTAAGAAATGCGAATTTTGCAAATAAAACTAATTTTTAAAATTAAAAATTATATAAAATTATAAATCCATATTTTCATTATATTATGAACTATATTTTTATAAAAATGAAAGATTAAAAAATGTTAATAAAATGCCATCAAGTTAATAAAAAGGACTGGTTTTAAATAAAATACAATAAACTTTTAAAAACTAAGTATTTATCATGAAAATACCCAAATACTTAAAATATATGTTCATGAAAACCCTAAGTAATACAAATCACCCTCGAGGTTTTATTTTTAACTATATTAAAATATTTTTCATAAAACCCCCTCGAGATATACAAAACAATATTTTAAAAACTTTAGTAAATATAGGTTTAAGCGGGATCAATTCTCTTGAGCCCCAGAGGGCCGGAGAAAGTGAGTACTTATCTATTCAGGTTAGAAAACTTAACAGGAGTTATCAGTGGCAATTGTCTTGGAAAAAGACACAAATCCCGTTCATGTGCAGCAGTTACCGATTTCTCCCGAACTTAAGAATTCAAGAGTTAAAACCGTTACAAGTGTCTGACTCAATCCGAGTCCAACTCAGACATGAATCCAAAATCAAACACGAATTTGAATACTTGATCATGAACTTGAATACTCGAAATCAATATCAAACTCAAATTTGCATACCTGACTCGACTTGATCGAACCATAATTATAACTTGACATAAACTCAACATGACTATTTGAATGCATGATTACATCCTGAACATGACCTGAATATTTTATATCCATGGTTTCGATCAAGACCTGTAAACATAATGTATACAATACATTACGCGGGAATAAAAGGATAAATTGGTTCGGAACGTATATCGTGGCACGAAAGATCACTTAAAAGACACCTACATGAATTTATGTGCCGTTGTCCTGTAGGTTATGATAAGGCCTTGTACTATATGTCACCATAGTCCACGGGATAACATGGACTTCTCTCATATACATGAATACCTTCCTTATCAAATTACAAATAACCACGTTAG
Organism: Agapanthus africanus; assembly: GCA_030015575.1. Lineage (NCBI taxonomy): Eukaryota > Viridiplantae > Streptophyta > Magnoliopsida > Asparagales > Amaryllidaceae > Agapanthus > Agapanthus africanus. The sequence goes on along the minus strand of JASDDO010000022.1, from coordinate 869,642,482 downwards.
AATAACTATCATATACCAGTAATCGGTCATATACAACTTTACATGTTCATTTCACATTACATACTATCTTCTATTTCTTCTTTTGGGACTTACCGAGCGCTAGTTCGCTGACGACATTTCTTTCTATTTCTTTCTTTAGAATATTCGTCAGAAGGACCGGACTCTGAGGAGATAGAGCCGAGCCAGGAGGATTTGGACCAGTTTATAGCTCAGCCGGACTACTAGTTCTTCTTGCACTTATTTTCTGTATGCCACTGTTTAGGCATTTGCTTTATATCATTGTATCTTTTCATTACAAACAGTTGTATATAAAGTTGAATGTAAATAAAGTTGATGTTTAATTTTTTTTACTCTTGTCATTTTTATTCATTTATATATTTCTTAATTACGCATAACGTATTTATTTCTTAGTAAATACGTTGTGGGCATGCCACGTCACCGTTTCCGTCTATTGGAAAGCGGGGCGTGACAGAGATTGAGCCGACCAAGGAGGATCACTCGACTTTCATTCCAGACGGATTATTAGTTTTACCTTCAGCTTTATTTTCCAGTATGCCTGCTTGTTCGGGCTTGTTAGTTTTATTTCCTTGTATTAAAGTTACAGACGTGTTGTCTTGTTTTGAACTATGTAACTTGGAACGTAAATAGTTGGATTTATGCTCTTATTAAATTCTTTATATATATATTTATATTGCTTATATTATGCTCAACGGTTATTTCGAGAAAGACCATTTTCGGTATAAATACATCGCGGACTTCGCCACGTGCCTATTACCGTTTTCTGTAAAGCGGGGCGTGACATGTTGTATAGGAAATTTTAAAGTAAAAGGTAAGGGTTCAATACCCATCATTGGCACGGTTTAATTTTTGCTCTGATTAACTTGAGTATTAATTACTATTGTGTTTTTTTAATAAAAAATAAGAAAATGTTTTAAATAAAATCTTTAAATCTTGTTTTTATAGATGATTAATGTGTTCTCTTCAATTTCACCACCAAAAGCGTGATTTATATGATATAGTTTAAAATTTAAAGTTTTGCAAAATATTATTGCAAACAATATTTTTTCCATTTATTAATAAATAATCCAAGCTTATATTATCAATTAAAATTACTTTTTATATCATGCACTTGGAATTTTCAATAGACCCTTGCTAGATGCAGTGCCCCATCTGGCCCAAATTCCTGGGTCCGCCATTGCTCTGCTGGATCCGTTAACCCAATAACCTCAGAGAGTGTTATTCGCCAAATACATCTGGATCGTATTATTTGCCATGTCTCGTAACTCTTCCCACACTTCATCTGTCGTCTTCTCCGGCTTGTTTGATTTCGGTTTCAAAACCATTACCAATGCTTCTCGAGTCAAAATATTCTTCACTAGTGTTGCCATAGAGTAAAATCATTGATGCCGTTAAATAGTTGTGCCGAGAAACTCAAGCCCTTGGATACCGTCATACGTGTACCCTCATTACTCGCCATTGAAACACATAAACTCGATCCCTCCCAAAAAAATATACACAAATCAACTCGATCGAGCCTCGTTTTGATACCAGATAAAGGGATTTCAACAATATACATTTAAGAAAAGAAATCAAAAGAGAAGCACAAAAATCACAAAGAAATTGGGGGAGAAATAGTTTCTTCCCACTTCTCACAAAAAGTTTCAACCTTCTCTCCTAAAATCCTCTTCCAGTTAGCCATCACACACAAATTGAAAAAACCTCTCTCTCAATCTCATCACTAAACCCTAAAACAATATTTATATTAGTCTAAGATCCCGCCATACACAAAATTACCAAACTACCCTAATCAAAGCAACCATACATATATTGATCCAAACCAAATACCAAACCAATTCCCAAACCCGATAAATACAAAATAAAAGTCAAAAAAAAACCAACACAACTACCTAGGTCAAGTAGCGACCAGTCATTCGATCATGTGATTGTTTGGTCATGAAATCTTCAATGGTACCTAGATTTCACAATAACTACATATATATGAACTCTTATGGTTGTATAGCAATTAGATACAGAATTTCACACACCACGGTAATTCTAATGCTCTCTTTTTGGTTGATCGTGTAGGTCACCCTACTTATTGAAATACAAATCGATTCTGATCAGCAACATTTTCGGTGACATTTCATGAGGTGTTTGGTTGTTAGTTTTTGGGCTCCTTGCTAGAAGAGCAAATATTTGAAGTGGTTTATCTCATGTATCCACTAAACCCGCGAATGGAAGACATATCCTACCAAGAAAGGGATAGAATAACATTTGATAATATTCAACACAAAGTGAGAGCACAAAGGAAAGCAAGGCAATATGGCTCATCTCATACGTCTATTATAAGGTCTTAGCTTGTGGCAGCTGACACTTAAAGAATTTGTGCTCACAATTTATCTCCATTTGGTTAAGAGATTGGACCTGAATTAATTAGATTGCCATTGCTAAGTGCAATGGTGAGCCACATAAAGGCTTCTACTTCAACTTTTTTTTTTTTGCACTCTATATCCAATCTTGTGACGCTATCATATGATTCCTGGCTATTTCATATTTAGCGATTGGTGACATAATTCTAGTGAAAGAGATGTTGAATCAAATGACAGTTGTGACAACATTAACAATAATAAGCATTTGTTCTAAACCTCTTAGATCAACTACTTTGAGATTCGTGGAGAAAACAGCTTCAACCACGAACAAGATCTGCACATGCCGGAAAAAATGAAACTAGATTAAAAAGAATGGTCGACATGTAACCAAAATCTAACTAATGTCTAAATTAGAAGGGGATAAAAAAACATGAGCTCACATATGAAAATTGAGAATTAGGGCTAGGATGAGGGTATTGTTTATTTCTTACAGCGGGTATTTATGAATGTCCAATAATCATCTTGATTGCTCAAGATTTCGTGATCAAATATCTATACGTTTGATGTAAGAAGTTTGCTTTGATTATACGTGTAGGTTGATTAGATCACAAATGGTGGCATCTCTTTGTCCTCAGAGGTGATTTTCTCCCAACATAGTTTTACATATACTCAGTCGTCATTGAAGCTGGATTGTCATATTTATCGGCATCAGACTTCAATTAAATCTTAGCCATTCCAAAGTGCAATGGTGAGCTAGGCATATGGGTTTGTGGCCCTTTGGTCTTGCTTTTTAGCCCTTTATGTCCTTGTCTATGTGATGCTATCAAGAAGGTTCCAAAGGATTTGTGACCTAATGTTGGTGAAGAGAGTGATTTAAAGTGAGAATAATCTTGCATTACTTGGTTTGGTTAGGTCAGATAAAAAGTGAACCTGCTTCAACCAATTAAGAGAAGAAGTTCAAATAACCTAAAAAGAGCACCAACTATTTAGGATAATAAACTAAATATAAAAAGGCATTTCATATAATTGGTGCATAATGTTTGGTCTTGTAGGCTTAAATTTCACTAATATACCATGAACTTCACCATCTTTCTGATAAATACCTTAAACCTTTTTAACGATAAACATAGATCATGAAATTAGTGACTTTCAAATAATCACAATGAATTTCTTAACAAGTTTTAGTTTAATATCATATTCCGTTTTCTGGTTAACAAACAAGAGGTGTATAAAACTAAAAGGCTCTCTTGTTGAAAATGGTATACGGTGCTTTACGTAAACGAGCGTTGAAAGTACATAGCAACTATTATCAATTTGCTTAGACCATGACTATTTTTTTGGTGGGTTGGGGGTGTTATGAATAATCCTTATGTAAGTAACATTATAAAAGCAAGTTAATGATATTATATATGATAAATATATCCTTAGTTTGTAATTGGAAAAATCTTGGTAAGGGACAATGGATAAGTTTTGTTTTCATCACAAAGAAATTGCAACGTCACCGATAATGGATGCATCTGAAAACAAAGCACAAAAATACCATGAGAAATGGAGAGAGTCAAACTAGCACTAATTTGGAATTAAGTGTGAAATAAGATGAAGAGAGGGGAATTTTCCATGAAGCAAGCCTGTGAGTGACGCAAGCCATGGCGTTGTTGCCGCTACCCTTTTCGGCATATAACTATGAGTGGGTGTGTTCGGCTGGTTGTTAATTGAAAGCAATGCAGTTGACACTACTTGCGGATTCAACTGCCATGCAACATCATTTCTTTGTTTGGTAAAAATTTACTTTTAACCAAATGTTTCGTAACCTATGTATCTGGTCGAATGTAGTTGCAATTTAATAGCTCTCTCCTTTATTTTTTGTGTTCCAACTCGTGTATCTCCAAAACCGCTTGATTTAAGAATAGGTATAACTACATATTTTTTTGAACTCAAATCGTTATTCCAACCACATGTTGGAACAACATTGGTAGGTAATCAAATGTCTACTTTTACAATTCTATATAATTAATTGGAATCCGTTTACGCTACAATTAGACCATGGAACATAGAGATCAAGAAATCAAGGATTCATCGGCTTGTTAACAGCCGAGGTATAAAGTCCGCATGCGTAAGCCATCTTTCAGCTAAAGAAGCATTGGCCGAATTCAGTCGGTCTTAATAGACAAATGTGCGCAAGAACACGGGTCATTACGTACGAGCGATCATCACCACATGGTCACGTTTAAGGAAGAACATGCATGGGGATCATTGCACGACTCAAGAGAGTATTGGTTCCTGCTTCAAGGGGTTATAAATACGGGAAATTACAAAGAATTCATGATGACTCTCTGGGCAAACAAACATTTATTAAATGGGTTTTTTCTTTATCTCATCCCAAACCTAGCTTATTTTTTAATATTATCCCCGAAACTTGGTATTCCATATATCACCCCCATACTATATAAGTTATCCAAAAATCGCTCCAAAACGTACACGCTATCTAAAAAACATCCTTAAAATATTGTCATTAGCCTAAAATCACTTCCGTTAGTTTCCAATGTCGAATTTTTAAAATCGAGTTGGGTTAACTTAACTAGGTGATGGAGATCAGAATCTCCATCAGATGTTGTCCTCCGTCGATCTTCCTGCAAGCAGTCTAGAATGGTTGAGATTGGATGTGGAGGTTGAGTGTGTAGATATCAATAGGTTGGTGCCGACGCCGAACTACCTGCAAGGAAAGTCCCGGGGTGGGAGACCACCGTAGGACCCTCCGACAATCAAGTTAGTACCGTGAAATAAGAGCAGACTAGCGGCGTATTCGAATGAGTTCGAGTTACCTGAGTCGTCTGAAAGAGGGGTTTATATAGCGGTCTCATAGAGCGAGCCGGCACGAGATCCTCGCCGTTAATTACGCCCCTGCGTTATGCCCGTGTTGATGGCGAGATCCGTTTATTAATGGTGGGATGCGCCAGCGTGGAACACGGATCGTGGGGCGGCAGATATCTCGCTTTGGCGAGCCGGGAGGCTGAGAAAGCTCAGCCCTGCAATAGCTTGGAGACAAGCGTGTAAGCTCGTCTGCTGGATGGCTCGGGGGCGAGAAGTGGGGATGTAAGCCCGGAGACAAGACCCTGAGGAAAGTCCCCAAGGCACCATACTGATTCTGCCTCTGCAGCCCCTAGAAGCCTAGTGGGATTACGTGGATGACATGTCATCCGCTATGTATCGTAATCTGGAGAATTCCCGTTCATGAGCCTTATCACTAGCCCGCCACTCTCGTCCTGACCTATTTGCGGGTCAGGGTCGAGAGTGGCAAGCCCGGTTCTGAACGGTTCAGCCTAGGATTCTCAGGCTGTCTGATGACGGCGGGACATCTGGAGGCTACTCCTCTCGGATGACTAGGCCCACATCGCGGGTCACGGAATGCCTAGGTTACTACGCGTATCTTTGGTGACGTCAGCGGATCGGTGAAATGATTGCGCTTTTAAAGAAGGGCGCAATTTCGTTCGATCGTCGGTTAGGCTACGAACCACGTGCCCAACATGGATTGGCGGGGCATGAGAGGCTGTCTCCGACTCCTGCCATGAGGGGATGTTTCCAATGGCCGATCGCCACGTAGAGCTTCGACGATCGCTATGTGCAACGCTTCGTTTTGGCGGGAATCGATTTGGGCCGTAGGATGTCCTCTTTGGAGTGTATAAATAGGAGGGGGCCATCCCAAGGCCTACACTTTGCCTTAGTTGTCTCTCGTCGTTTGAAGATTGCCCGGCGTACCTCTGCTTAGGTCGGATCTTCCGCTAAATTTTTCTCGGCAAACCCTTTCCTTGAATCGGTTAGATGTCTTCCTCCGAGATATCTGTGGATGTAGTAGGGGTAGAGTCGGGCGATGAGGCCCTAGTTTCTGGGACCGAGTCCGGCGAGTCTTCCTCCTCCTCAGCTTCAGATAACCGAGAGAGTTCTTCTTCTTCTTCATCTACGTCTTCTATATCGAACTCGCCCCCCAGGGCTAGTTTCCCCTTGTCTCTCGCCGTCGGGCAGCGACAAGGGCTCCCAAGGTGCGCATCGGGAATATCCGTGATGTGCCCTCAGTCTTGAATCGTCTGGATGAGCTTTCTGACATCCGGGCTCGATTCCATATCCACTCTGGCTATTCACTCCGTCTGGCCAGAGAGGGTGAGTGGGCAGACCAGGTGCGATGCAAGAAGATTGCTCTGTATCTGGAATCATTCCGGGCAGGGATGCTTCTGCCCTTCTCGTCTGAGGTTTGTGCCGTGCTCCATTGTTTCCGTCTTACCCCGGGCCAGATAGCGCCGAACTCGTGGAGGATCCTCCTCGGGTTTCTGGTCTGGCTAAAATTTGATTGGATTCCCTTTGATTTGAGCATCCTCCTGTCTTTTCTTTTCTATAAAAATCACCCCGTACCAGTAAGGAAGAGCCAAGCTGGGTGTTTCTTTCATTTAAAAAACGTAAGGGTAGGGCGGCCGGGTCGGGAGTAGTGGTAGTCTCTTCTTCCATCCATGATTGGAAGGAAAAGTTCGTCTTCGTCGGGCCACCGGAGGGCGAGGATTGGCTTGTACCCACCCAGTGGCACAGGGCCGAATGCCGGAGGGTGAGGCAGTCGAACGCCTCCGAGACGAATGTGGTGTCCCAGTGGAAACCGATCCAGCGGGCTGATGTCCTGCTCTCCGAGCAGGTACTGAGCTGGGCTGGACTCAGTCCCGCGCATTTTTGGGGTAAGTTAGGGCTTTTGACGATCTGTCTAGACTTCGCCAAAATTCTATTGCCGTTTTTGCGTTGCTGACCTTTTTCTTATTTTTTTTTGCAGAGCCCATGGATCGATCAAAAATTATGGCCGCCATGGCTACCAAGGCCCAGGGAAGGAAGACCGGTGGTGCAAGCTCGACCCGACCAGGTCCGAGCGTGGTTCCTCGGCAAGCTCCCCCGGCCAAGGCTTCCACCGTACCCCCCATCCTGGAGGAACACCGCGGGGGAGGGCAGAAGCATGCGTGGGATTCGACGCCTCGAGCTAGGGCGGAGGTGCCGACCCCTGCCGAATCCCTCCCTCAAGAGACAGAAACGGGTGGTTTCTAGGCCACCCCCAGCCGGGATCCAAGTACAGGAGGGTGACTTCTGCATCGAGGTGCCCTCAGGGCTCTCTGTGGCCGATAGCTTGCTGGCGGACATGGAGAAGGCGGCTGGGGCCAAAATTCCCCGGGGCACCATAAAGGCCCAAGTGGCTACGATAGCTCAGGAGGCGGTCCAAGTCGGTAACTTTCCCCAAAAAACCTTTTTAAGGGTCATTTCCTCGGTTTCAGCTTCTTAACACAGTTCATGTTTTCCTCAGGTCTTCCAGCACTGCGCTCTCCTCGCCGCAATAGAGTCCGAGGAGGTTGCCCCGACGATAAAGAAGGCGGGTGAATCTTCCTCGCAAGAAGAAGAGCTTCTCCTTCAGCTGCAGCAGGCGGAAGAAAAGGCGGCCCTCCTTGACTCAAGATTGGTCATCGAGGGCTTAACGGTTTCCAAGCTAAAGGAGTCCCATCAGCTCCCAACTGAATCTAACTGGGCTATTCAGGCCCAGATGGAGGAGGCGAACGGTCTCTTCAACGCCATGAAAAGGTCGAGAAACGCCCTCAAAAAGGACGCTCGGGCGGCTTGCGAGGCGGCGAAGCACGCGGAGAGCAGGGCGGAGAGGACCTTGGAAGAGCATAAGGCGTCCGATCAGTTTTATATCGACCTCGCCGACTCCCCGGCCGTTGGGTGGCACAATACCCTTGACGCCTTCAAAGAGGCTATGCCTGAGTTCGACGACTGTGAGCTCTGAGCAAAGTATCCCCTCGCCGAGGAAGCGCCATAGGAGGGAAGTGCTGAGCTGGCAGGAGAAGGCGAGGCGGCTGGCGGAAGCGCCGAGCCTGAGATCGCCATCGTGGTCCACGATGGAGGCGCAGAGCAAGAAGATGTGGCGGCCGAGCAGGCAGTCTGAGCTATCCCCCCTCTCTTTTTTTAGAATTTTGTAAGCCTCCGAGTGTTTTTGCAAGGCTGAGGAGCCCACAATACCATGTACATAATTTTGATCGTAAATAAAGTATATATTTTTTTTGCTCAAGTGTTTTCATCCCGCAAGTAGTTTTAGCTCGCAAGTCTTTTTATCTTGCAAGTATTTTTAGCTCGCAAGACTTTTTATCTTGCAAGTATCTTTAGCTCGCAAGCCTTTCTATTTTGCAAGTATTAGGCGGGCGCGACGTAAGAGCTAAGCAAAAGGCTTGGCACAGGTAAACCGATGTCCACCCTTTCCTCGGAGTCGAGGTGACGACGTGCATCGAGTATGAATCGACTAATAGCCAAGTGTAGGAAGATCGATATCCTCCATTTCCTTGGAGTCGAGGTGACGATCGTGTGTCGAGTATGAATCGAGAGATAGCTAAGTTCGTATAGGTCGGCGCCCCTCGATTTCTTCTTGGATAAGCCGAGCAGGATATCGCTCGGCCGCCTTTTGGCGTGAGTTTTGAATCCATGCCTTAGTAGGGCAGGAAGCTACCTGTCGTGGATGGACCGAGCAGGAATCTACTCGGCGGCCTCGCGATGAGGGCTTTGGATCCACTTCTTCGTAGGGCAGGAACCTACCCGTTGTGGATAGACCAATCAGGAATCTGCTCGGTGGCCTCACGATGAGGGCTTTGGATCCACTTCTTCGTAGGGCACGAAGCTACCCGCCATGGATGGACCGAGCAGAAATCTGCTCGGCGGCCTCGCGATGAGGGTTTTGGATCCGCGGATTAGCCGGACAGGAAGCTATCTGTTGTGGATGGACAAACCAGGAATCTTCTCGGTGGCCTTACGATGAGAGCTTTGAATCCACTTCTTCGTAGGGCAGGAAGCTACCCGTCGTGGATGGACCGAGCAGGAATCTGCTCGGCGGCCTTGCGATGAAGGCTTTGGATCGGCGGATTGGCCGGAAAGGAAGCTACCCGTTGTGGATGGACCGAGCATGAATCTGTTCGATGGCCTCGTGATGAGGGCTTTGGATCACTTCTTCGTAGGGTAGGAAGCTACCCGTCATGGATGGACCAAGCAGGAATCTGCTCGGCGGCCTTGCAATGAGGGCTTTGGATCCATGGATTGGCCGGGTAGGAAGCTACCCGTTGTGGATGGACCGAACGGGAATCTGCTCGTTGGCCTCTAGTCGAGGGCTTTCTGAATTCCATAGTTTCTCCTTAGGATGTCGTTCAATCTTCCGTGACACGTAAAGGCGGGGAATGGTGACCGTCACGGATGACACGTGGCCGGACCTTATCGGGAAAGTGCGATATTCCGTGCTTTGCGTTGTTGCACGAAAAGATCTCGGCCGTTGGAAGATTTTTTTTGAGGCTATAAATACCATAAGGCATGGTCTTACCGTTCGTTTGCCTACTCCGAATTTCCCCCCAGTCATTTCGTTTCTTCCAGATGATGGGCCGCGCAAACATCATCAGGGAGATCGTTTCCCGGGACGACATGTATTTTTACAATCTCGATCATTCCGAAGAGACGTACGAGGCGGTGATAGGCCGCTGGGAGGGCCACTGTGGACGCCTACTTCCCCGTCGATCTCCTCTTCTGCAAGTGCTTATCTATGCGATATGGAGGTCTTCCCCCGGTCTTTACAACGTCCTCTCCCCGCAGTCGATGGAAGAGGTGTTCTATAAGATGCGCACGGCTCACGAGCTTGGGCTGATCTCAAAGAGCAGGCGGGATCGCTCAGTGGACATTCTTCTCGAATGTTTCCAGCTGAGGTTGGTCGCAGCGTCGTGCTCAGCGGTGGCAAACTCCGGCGAATCTGTTGCTTCGAGGGTCCATGGGTACTGACAGAGGGAGAGGGCGGAGGCTGCCTGGGCTCGGCTGGAGGAGCTTTCGTCCGAGTATCATCGCTAATGTTTTCTTAATTCTCTTCCTCCTTTGCTGTACTTTTTGTAAGGCTGGAGAGCCCATAATACCTCTGAATAAATAAATTTTTCTTTGGTTGAGGTTATGGTGTATTGTCTCTTTCTTTTTCCTCGTCTTCTTTGGCTGACCTGTACTTTTTCCCTTTCTCCTTAACTCGAAGCCGAGGTCAGGAAGGAAGAGTCAGGGTTCCGGGTCGGTGCAGAATTCTATTCTGTGTAAAACTTAACTTAGAGTTTATAGTTGATGCGGGAAGGAACTATATTATTCAGAAACAAAGGGGTACAAGCTTATCTGTACAACTTAAGTTTCTCGGCGTTATACGGCCCAGGTAAATTACAACCTTAGGAGTCTTGGAGGCGGTAGGCTCCATCGGGCAATGCCTCCGTCACGATGAACGACCCGTCCCATTTCGAGGAGAACTTATGTATCTTCCTCTGGTCTACGAATTCGTTCCGTCATATGACCAGGTCTCCAGTCTTGAAGGCTTGATGTTTAACACAGGCGTTGTAGTAACGGGCGGTCTGCTGCTGATAGGCGGCCATTCTTATCTGTGCCCGATCTTTCCTTTCCAGCAAGATGTCCAAGTTGCTTCGTAGCTCTAAGGTGTTAGCCTCGTCATCAAAGTGCTCGACTCGATAACTAGGCAATCCAATTTCTGCGGAGATCATTGCCTCGCTGTTGTAGCAAAGGCCGAATGGGGTTTCTCCCATGGGTGTCTTTTTTGATGTTCACAACGCTCATAGTACCTACGGCAGTTCCTCGACCCAGCTGCCTTGCCTTCATTCCAAGCGGGCTCTCAAGCTGTGGATGACACCTCGGTTCACTACTTCGGCCTACCCGTTGCATTAAGGATGTGCGACCACGGCAAACTTCATCAATATGTGGTAGTCGCTGCAAAACTCTTTGACTTTATCATTTTCGAAGTTGGTCCCAAGGTCGGTAAATATGCACCTTGGGATTCCAAACCGGGAGATTATATTGTTCTGCAAGAATTTTATCGTAGAGGCGGCGTCCGATTTCCTAATGGATACGGCTTCTATCCATTTCGTAAAGTAGTCCACAGCGACAAGGATGTATCTATGTCCGTCCGTACCGGTGGGGAGTTGGCCCACCATATCCATCCCCCATTACGCAAACGGCCAAAGGAAACTGAGTGGTGTTAGCTCGGTGGCGGGGAGACGAGATATGCTGCCGAAGAGTTGGTAGTTCTTGCATCTTCTGACCAGCTTCTCGGTATCCTGGTGTATTCTCGGACAATAGTACCCCTGGAGTAGTGTCTTCTAGACCAGGGTACGGTCCCCTTGATGCACTCCCCCGACCCCTTCCTGTATCTCTCGTAGGACGTATTATGCCTCGTGGGGGTTGACGCAACGGAGCAGAGGCTGAGTGTATGACTTCTTGTACAGGTTTCCATTGCTCTAGATGAAATGACGTGCTTTTGCCCGAAGCCGGTAAGCCTCTCCCCGGTCTTCCGGAAGTACACCGTCCTTCAGGAATTCTACGAGGGGCCTTCTCCAATCTTGGCCTTCTTCCTGAGTTGTGTAGATTTGGAGTGTTACCTCTCCATCTTCCACGCTGGGTCATGGTAAGACTTCGAAGAGGATATTTCTTTTATGATTGGCCGAATAGGAAGAAGCGAGGTTGCTCAAGGCGTCAGCCTGGGTGTTCAAGTTCTTGAGAATCTGCTCCACTTGGACTTCGTCGAAATTTTTCCGAAACCTTTTTACCTCGGCCAGGTATTTTATCATAAGTGGCTCTCGGGCCTCGAAACGTCCGGTTACTTGGCCGATAACTAGTGCGGAGTCGCTGCATACCGTGATGGTCTTCAACCCTATCTCGGAGGTGATTCGTAGCCCTGCCAATAAAGCTTCGTATTCTGCGACGTTGTTCGACGCCCTAAAATCGAGATTTAGATAGTACTCCATTTCCGCCTCATCCGGGCCGCGGATGATCAGGCTAGCCCCGTTCCCTTCCTCTGTGGAGGATCTGTCCACGTAGAGTACCCAATCCGGGATAGGGCTGGGCACCTCCTCGATCGAGAGTCATGGTTCGGGGCCCCGCGCTGCCGTTCCTTCTTTAGTAGGGATAGTGCATTCGACAACAAAATAGGCTAAGACCTGTGCTTTGATGGCTTGTCTAGGGCGGTATTTGATGTCGAATTGAGACAACTTCAACCTCCATTTCTTCAGACGACCTGACGATTCGGGAGAGGCGAGGATAGACCCTAAAGGTCGCTCAGTGAGGATGAGGATCGTGTGAGCCAGGAAATAGTGTCGAAGTTTTCTTGCGGCGACGACAAACGCCAGGACTATTTTCTCTATGGCTGGGTATCTTGTTTCCACGTTCTTAAAAACATGGCTCACGTAGTAGACCGGTCTCTGCATGCCTTTGAATTCTCTGACGAGCACTGAGCCTGCAGCTTGGTCGGGGACGGCTAGATATAGTAATAGCTCATCGCCCTCGACCGGTCGGGTGAGAAGCGGTGGGGTCGCTAGGTGCGCCTTGAGTTGTTCGAAAGTGTTCTGGCACTCCTCAGACCATTCGAACTTAGGAATTTTCCTTAGGGCCCTGAAAAAAGGGAGGCACTTCTCTCCAGATCTGGACATAAAGCGACTCAGTGCAGCCGCCCTCCCCGTGAGTCGCATGATATCGACATTGCTCTTAGGCGTTACCATGTTGAGGATGGCGCTGATTTTTTCTGGGTTAACTTCGATTCCTCGGTAGGTAACCATGAACCCAAGGAACTTCCCACTGGTGACTCTGAACGCGCATTTAGCTGGATTCAGCTTCATCTTGTACTTGCGCAGGACGTCGAATGTCTCGCCGAGGTCTTTAGTGTGCCTGGCTGACGAGGCGGATTTTACGAGCATGTCGTCAATGTAGACTTCTATGTTTCTCCCAATCTACTGTTTGAACAGCTTGTTGACCAGCCGCTGATACGTGGCCCCAGCGTTCTTGAGTCCGAAGGTCATCACTTTGTAGCAGTAGACTCCCCGATCAGTGGTGAAGGCGGTAAGTTCTTCGTCGGTCGAGTTCATCCGGATCTGATTGTAACCAGAGAAAGCGTCCATGAAGCTCAGTAATTCGTGGCCGGTTGAGCTGTCCACTAGCTGGTCTATCCGAGAAAGTGGATAGTTGTCTTTGGGGCAAGCCTTATTCAAGTCCGTGAAATCGACGCACATGCGCCATTTCCCATTTGCCTTCTGGACCATGACCATGTACGCCAGCCAATCCGAATTGTCCAGGTTTCTGATGAAGTTGGCGGCGAGCAATCGATCCACCTCGTCTTCTGTCGCCTTCTGTTTAACCGGTGCAAAACTTCTCTTCTTTTATCGGATCGGCCGGGCCTTCGGGTCGACCCCGAGCTTGTGGGAGATTACTTCAGGGTTGATCTCGGGCATGTCCGCTGGCGTCCAAGCGAATACGTCCGAGTTATCTCGGAGGAACCAGATCAGGTCTTCGTGGGTGTCCCCTATCAAGAGAAAGACGATCTGGACAGCCCTGCCGTCGACTCCCTCTATAAGGGGAACTTCTGTTAATGCCTCCACTGGGGCGCCTCGAACTTCTTTTTGGCCGTCACGTGTATCTAAAGACCCCTAAAAATCATGAGTGTCTTCAAAATCTTCGCCCTGCTCTCCGGGGGGGACGTCGAGGCGAGGAAAATCGTGGTGGTTTGCTGGTCCCCGTAGGCCCGGCCTGCTCCCCCATTATCTAAAGGGAATTTGAGGGCTAGGTGGTAAGTCGAGATCTGAGACCGGAGGGTGTTTAAGGTAGGGTGTCCCAGGAGATTGTTGTAGGATGACGGGAACTTAGCAACGAGGAAGTTCACCGGTACGGTTCGCATTTTGCCCGCGTCCCCAATATTGAGGAGGAGGGTGACTGACCCCTCGGCCGGGACGGAATGGTTGGTGAACCCAAAGAGAACGTGGGAGGTCGACTGAAGGTCGGATGGACCTAATCTCATACGCTGGAAACAGTCGTAGAACAGGATATCCGCCGAGCTCCCTGAATCGACCAATATTCTCTGGACTTCGTAACGATAAACCCGGGCTGTTATCACAAGAGGGTCATTGTAGGGATGTGATATGCCGTGAAGGTCTTCATCGGTGAAGGTGATCGAGTCATCCTTTCGGTATTTTTGGCGAGGCGGATCTCTTATGGTCATGACTGGTAGGCGGTGGCGGTCCCCCTCACTGCTCGGAGCCGGGCCTGTTGAAATGACCATGATTTGCCCGATCGCTAATTCCCCGGGAGGGGGTTGGTCATTTTTCTCCTGTTCCGCCTGCTGTTTGTCACGTAGGTATTTCTCCAGGTGGCCAGAGCGGATAATTCCTTGATGTAGTCACGGAGTTGCTTGCAGCTCTCGGTCAGGTGATCCTGCGACCTGTGGTAGGCACAGCACGGGCCGCGGAGTCTCTTGACTATCCTCTGGGTAGTTGGTGGGTGCTTAAAAAACCTCTCGTCCTTAGCTTCTTCCAACAGCTCGGTCTGGGAAATGTTCAGAGGAGTGTACTCCTAAAACCTTGGGGAATAAAGGTTCGGGCGATCAACTTTCTTTTTCTTGTCCCATCTTTTGCGGTCTGTTTGGTTGTCTCTGGGCAGGTTAGAGTTCACCTCTGACTCGAGTTGGATTTCTTGCTCGGTCCATGCTTTCACTTCGGCCATGATCTTAGGTTGCGCCAATGCAAAAGAGCGGAGCCACTCTTTGTGCCTAAGACTTGACTTCAGCGCGGTGATAACCATTTCGTCGCAGTGCTCGGGAACTTCCAGGAGGGCTTTGTAGAAGTGGGTGACGTATCCCTTGAAGGACTCCTGGTCCCCGCTCTTGATGGTGAACAAGTAGTCGGTCGTCTTTTTCTGCCTTCGGTTACCGAGGAAGTGACCGAGGAATTGGGTCGCCAACTGATCGAAGGTCGAGATCAAGCGCGGTGCGAGCCCTCAGAACCAGTCCCGGCCAGCTTGGATTAGGGTGGTGGGAAAAGCTCGGCATTGAGCCACGTCCGAGTTGTCTTGGAAGCTCATATCTGCCGTAAATGCGTCCAAGTGGTCCTTCGGGTCGGACTTCCCATCGAAAAGGGCCACTTTAGGCGGCTTGTTCCTGGACGAGACGCGCTTGGCCAGTAGTTGTTCTGTAAAGGGCCTTGTGAGTGAATCGGCAGATGTAACATTTCAAAAAAATAAAATATTATTTTTGGGAATTTTTATAATTTAATATTATTTTAATGAATATTTTATTATTTCGGTATAATTAAATACCGATAAATTGGGGAAAATTTTGAAAATTATGGAAATTATTTAAAAGAGCGTGTTTTATGTAAATTATGCAAATTTTAAGTTTTTATGTTTAATTATATGCTAATTTAGTGCTAATCGCGATTAAAAATCACTAATCGCGTTTTAAACATGTTTTATGCAAACATGCACCATATCTTTTTTTTTTTACACTTGTGCATTTTCTACCATGGTTATTTTAGGTTTACTATTGAGGAGAGAAGGAAATTAGAAGGAAAGGAAAAGAAAAGAAAAAGAAAGGAAAGTCAAGAGGTATGGAGGGGGGTAGTTAGGAGGCATGGGTATTGACTTTGCACACACTCTCTCTCTTCCCCTCACTCCTTCCTTGGGCTCGGCTAGAGCATAGCAGCCCATCCCCCTCATCTTCTTCTTCTTCTTCTTCTCTTCACTCAAACTCCATGAAAAACACCTCAACACCCCATTCTCAATTCACAAAAGTTGTGCACAACCTCACAAGCTACCCACAGAACCAAGAAAAATACGATTTTGGCGCTGTAGGAGATTCTTGGGAGCTGGATGAGATAACCCCTTTCACAATTAGTGTAGTGTTTCATGTGCTTTAGCCTCATTACAAGTTTAACATCGTTTTGGAGAAGTTTTGTGGACTTTGGAAAAGCCTAGAAAGGGTTGAGGTTATTTTGAGTTGGATTAGTGCTAATAAGCCTTATTAATGACCTATAAACCCCCAGGATGGTAGAAAACCCAGGCCAACCAAAACTGAAACCCAAAAATACGGATTTTTAGAACTTTCATGTCGGTTTATGGACTTTGAGTGTGCAGGAAAATCTGGAATGAACTGGGATGTTTACTGGAAAAATAAACAAGTCCAGAAACCTATTTGAGAACATAGGAACCCACTGTAGCAAGACGAACCACAATGGGGACCACCAGGCTGGCGAGACCAGATTTCCATGAGAGAGGGCTCGGCCACTTGGTGAGGGTGTGGGTCCAGGTTTCTTCTGTAGGTCACATATACTCTACATATCACCCTAGTGTTGTTTGCTCACTTGGTTATCACCCTAATCCAAATCTGGGACCAATTTCCTACGGTGTAGTATTACGACATTGCCACGACTTAAACTCTATATACCAAACCTTGGTTTTGTGTTAGATTGGTAGCTATAGGGAATCTGGAGTGACCCTAGATGCTTATTGGAAAAACTAGCAGGACCATTACCCTATATTGACTGCCAGGAGACTACCCTACAGACTTGACACCCCAATTCCCTAACAGGGCCGGTGTCGCCGGAATTCTAGGGTAGGAGACTGGCCACCTTGTGAAGTCAGGAGTCCTAGTTGCTTTCATAGCTCATTTACACTTTATACATCACTCCAGTATTGTTTTAGAACATTGTTTTCACCTTATACAAAATATTTACATGTGTTGCTATTTTGACTCAAGTTGTGGTTTTGCGTATTTACATTCTGGATTTTTGGTATTTGTGCTTTATCTCGATCTTGTGACGTGCGTACGTCTATATCGAGTGATATCGGGTTGTTTTGCGAGAGCAAACCATAGGTTCTAACCTATAGGATTTTAAGCGTGTCGTTTTAGTTTTGATTTGGTTTTAACGCGATGCGATACGTTATGATGTGTAGGTACCCCACGAAGACTTCGAAATGACAAGCAAGCGTGTGGCAGCGTCGGCAACGGAAAGCATAATCCAGGTGAATAGATTATATCTATGGGGAGAAGTCGGGTGGATGGCGTATAGCACCCCCGCAGTCCGATACTTAGTATAGTATATATATATACTATTTATGATAGCTTATTGTGTGTCGTGGATATAGAGATGAGATTAGGTGTACTATGATTAGATTAGGGCATAGAAGTAAACTAGTATAGTTCTTAGTTGCGAACCCTAGAATAGGTTACACCCACACGCACACACATGCATTTTTGTTATACATATACATCGATGACGAGAATAATGGATAATATTTGGAGATGAGTCGATGAGATTGGGCATAGTGCCATGAGATCGGTGATATGATGTGATTCGTATTTGAGATACGACATGAGATTTTAGCGGGCCTTTGGACGTGTGTTCCACACACGCATTTATATTTATGTAGATGGTATCATTTTTTACTAGACTTAGATCAGTACCCTAGATCATGTGATATGATGATTATGATACCTGATATTTGGTGAGATGAATGTGATATTGACCCGTACCAAGCTTTTGGGATGCAGTACGATGACTTACCATACGAGCTTTATATTGATGATAGATCCGCACTCATGACCAGAGGATGTCATATGATATTATATCGTACGCGGTACCTTGAGGCGAGATCACCAACTATTATACTTATATATATGTATCGACTCAGATTTAGGTGGTTTCCATACCCCTTTCCATTAGCTTGTTAGTTAGATCTGTAGTTACCTTGTAGATGTTAGATTAGAACCGAGTCATACATATTTCAAAACTAACGAATCGGAAGTATTTTAAAGACAGGCAAAGGGATTATACGGATATTTCCAAAAGATGCATCTTTTCTTAACAATACCGTAACCCTTATTTTTCTTAAAACCCCGATTCGTCATATTTTCAAATGGCATAACTGTATGACATATACATATTGTTGTAGATTCTTCACTGTTGCATTTATTATTTATTTGCCGCATATTCTTGCCGTTCGCATCGCATTGCATGTTAAATATATTTAATGTTGTATTAAAACCATGCTGTTAGGACACCAGCACCATTATCGATGATGCATATGTTCCACGTACACCTGCTTGCCGGCTCACACACTTCATCATCGATAATTGCCTTGCCACTACACTGTAGTACTGTTGCATTCAGGATATGACCCTTGCATGGCATACTTGTGTACTTATATTTTTGTACACCCATACTTGTACACATACTCATTTGCACATACATAGATTATTTCTCGCTTGATTTGGAGATTTGGGAACCGCAAGATACTCTTTAAAACTGTTTCATTTTAAAAGAGCGGGTTTCCCTCAATAGGTGCATATTACTATTCCATATTGCATGATATACTGATATGCTTACAGTTCTTCTACATGTCGCATACATCATGCTTTTGATTATACGCATTGAGATATGTTGTTTCCATGATATTTCTGGATTTGGGAACCGTCGATGTTTCAAAAGAGAGTATGTAATTGTTTAAAAAATCCGGTTACCCTTGATATGATATTTCAGTGCGTCCACCATATGTTTTCTCGGTGCTGAGAGCGACATGTGAAACCCGATTCGAGGAGGCGAATGAGGCCGATTGCGGGTACATGGTGGACCCGGTATGGTACCCGGGACGAGAACGGATCACTGTGTAGTAGACGGTGAGCCTGGAAGAGGGACTACTATCTACCGGTGATTGTATATGAGCTCGGCAGATATCCGGAGGATACCGACCGGAGTCATGAGATGGATATGAGGGCCGACCAGGATGTGCGGCGCCTGAGATATATGAGAATTTACGTGCTGATGAGAGGCACGGTTTTCATGATGTTTTCGAGTGTCGATGCTAGACACTCAGGTTCCATGATTTTGATATGTCGCGAGCGACACATGTTGATTTATATCATCATACTTCCATGCATATGCTTTATGATATTTACATGCGTGATGCTTATTGTCATTGGGTGACACGTGGACGAGATCCACAAATATACATGTAGGGTTCCTAGGCACACACTAGAGGTCTCACAAGGCATCGAACATGCCAATTTCAAATTTTAACGGTGCCGAGAAACCCTAATACGGATCGTTGGCTAGATGTTTAGGCGAAACGGCGAGCTAGTTTACAACTAAACTATAAGATAACGGAAATACAACCTTTGTAGATCCGGTGCTCCACCTCCATAGCTCCGCAACGAAGTCCCCTCGCTGTCCTAGTGAATTCCCGGGCTCTAGCGTCGGCTTCGTTGGAGAATAGGCGAGCTAGGTCGTCGATGTCCATGCCGAAGATGATCTACGTCGAAGCATCGCAAGATCAAGCTCTCACTTCACCAAGTCATGAAACTTGTGAAGAAAACACACTCTACTACTTGGCAAGAGGTAGAGGATGAAGAAATAGGAAGTGGGTAGACTTTAGAATTGGATTTCTCACTCATTTCATCAATCCACCATTGATGAAGCAAGCTTTTCTTCCTTGAAGAAGATGAAGAAGAAGAAGCTAATTATTATGATAAGTTAATTAGAATAATTGAAAAAGAATTATCCTTATCATAACATGAACCATGGTTTGATGTAGAGAGTTAACTCAAGTTAGATGAATGGTTAGGGTTTGAAGAAGAAGACAAAAAAGGTTACATGAGTCAAAGTTGCATGAAGCTTCATGAAGCTTCATGTAAGAAAGCAACCCTTTTTATTTTCTTTTCCCTTTTTCTTTTAATCCAAATTAAAAGATAAAAGAATAAATGAATAATAAATAAAACCCTAACCATTTACTTAACCAAAGTTTAACTCTTTACACAAAACCTAGTAATCTTGCATCATCAAACATGATACAATCAAGTGCACAAAAAGTATATCACATATACAATGTGCACACCCGAGTGAGAATATCCATTTAAAGTGAACCAATACGAGTTAATGCAAAGTAATATATCAAATATATAATTATACATTAAATCATTAAATCAACACTTGATTTAACGATCCGGTCATATCACATATAACCGACTAGTATCCAATGTATCGGTTTATCGAATCAATCCTTGATTCGATAACTAGGGTATATCGCATATAACCTAATCGATACATTCATCGCGAGAGTGGAATACGGTATCATATACACGCATTATTTTCGGTCCCGCACATATCTCATATGCGCTCCTATTTCGTTTCGCTTGAACCAGGAAACCTCTGTGTAGGACTCTAAAGACTCGTCAATACGCCGGCAGCAGATGATGATCATATCAAGCACCCACAAGCCGCAAGCGGTCTGCTAAACGTAACGGCCACCCGGGTATTGAGCGATCAGAAGATCGACGAGCAAGCCCGCTCACACTCCTGTGAATCCAACCAGTAACACTACCGTACAGTCCGGTCTGATCGTCTGATATGTCGCATATCTCGCCTAGGGGTGGTAAACGTCAGACCCCAATAGCTCGATAAGTCGTGTCGATATGAGGTCTATAACAATTTGAGAAACTACTGGTAACACTTACCAGTAAATCTCAGCAACCCTGGCCAGGGATTTCCTGTTATAGCCAATCGAACACAGCGCAACATCAACTCCCTATACCGGGAGAGACGAATCCCCTCCTATCGCTCATTGCCTCCATGTGACTCAGGACTGTACCCAAAAACCACCGTTTTGCACACCCTCTTGGACGTGGTAAGATGGAAATCAAAGCACAGTGGGAACCACACAAGACTCTATGACGATCTCGGGTCAACAGACTACTCTGTACCAGTGTCACCAGAGAACTGCCATCTGACGTGAGGTATAATACCATCTGGGAGTTCTCGGCGAGTCCGTCCAGTGTACCCAGTCTCTACTGAGCACCCGTATATCATCTCTGATGTCAAACACCGATGGATATGGGATCATCCATCGCCCATCTGTATGGGTCGAGAAGGTACACGCTAGTCTACTCTGGTATATCGATGCCCCGTCTCGATACACCCACGACTAGGGACTTTGAAGGATGTACTTATGGACTACCATGTCCCTACTAGTATGATCCGCATCATAGTCCAGGTAGTCAAGTACAGATCCTAAGGGCTTTACCAACATGTAACAGGGAGACAATTAGTGTACACGTTAAGGTAAAGATCAACCAGATAGCATACTATCATGTCGAGCAAGAAAGTCCTCCCTATATATGTCCTAGCATCCACTACAATATACATCCTATGTATAGTAATGGCCTTTAGGGCATACATATAACTAACAATCTCCCACTTGCACTAGGGCCATCTGTAGCAGTGGTTGAAGTATCTCATACTCAACCATCCCATAAAAGTCTCTCTCTGGGAATAGGCCTTCGTGAGTGGATCCGCCGTGTTGTCCTCTTAGTCTGCTCTCCTAACCTTGATCACCATGGAGATCAACCATCTCCACGATCAGGTGATACTGCCTTAGAATATGTCTGGATCACTGATGGGACAGGGGTTCCCTGGCCAAAGCCACACTTCCATTGTCACACAATGGTAGGAACCTAGTTCATCTCATGAACCTATATACACCCAAACAGCCTCTTTGGTAGCATCTTAAGTAGCGATGTATCCTGCCTTTATCGTCTAGTATACCACGGTATCTAGCTTGGAATTCTTCCAACATGCCGTCCCTTTACTGAGGGTAAAGACAATGCCTGTGACTGACACTTAGTCGTCTTTATCACCCTGGAACACTTCCAGTGATTCTCCCCAGGATCGAATGATACCATCTCACTACAGCTAGTGAGTAGCCTAACATCCATTTAGATCTATCTCATAGATCCAAAGTCCACGATTTAGTAGGTATCACTTTGATCCTATATGGAGAATCATAGTGATAAGCGGAGATTGATCGAGCGTAGCATAGGAAACTCCTTCCCTATCAAGAGTATGTCATCCACGTACTCCACGAGGATCACCACCATACTCCCTACTACCTTTTTGTTTATACAAGGTTCATCTACCATTTTGATGATGTCAACTTCTTTGACTAATCCATCAAAACAGATGTTCCAACTCCGCGATGCCTGCTTTATCTTATAAAGCATCTTGCACACGTTTCCGCTGCTTCCACTGTCTACGAAGCCCTCTGGCTATGTACTTATAGACGTACTCTTCTAAAACATCATTTAGAAAAGCAGTCATGACACCCAACCACCAGTTATCGTAGTCATGGTATGTAGCCGTGACAAGTAGGATCTGGATGGACTTAAGCATAGCTACTTGAAAAGGTTTCATCATTATCCACACCTGGTCAATGATGCAAACTTTTAACAAGTCTAGCTTTGAAAGTCTCAACTTTTCCATGTACACCAAGTAATCTTCTCAAGATATACCTGCTCCTGATGGGGATTTAACCCTTCAGATATAGCAACCAAAGTCCATACTTTGTTGGTGTATAAGGATTCCATCTCAGATCGATAAACATTCAGCTATTCTTACAGAGTCTCACTCTTGATGGCCAGCTCGAAACTAGTTGGGTCATCATCTCATGATGCATTCCTCGCTCCCACTGTCATAGAGAAACCGAAGTATCTCTCAGGTGAGTGAGGAACCCTACTAGATCGGCGGAGAGGCTGAGGTTCGTTGGTTTCTACTGAATCCTCTGGTTGTACCAAATCATCTGCTGTAGTTTGTATAGCTGGAACACTTCCAGTTCTACATAACAGACCTTGCCTCGAGCTTGTCCGGATTTTGCTTTTAGACATAGGCCGGACAACCCCAAATCTTAACTAGCTTAAGACATGGGCTCTTTCCATTCCATATCACATATGAAGCGGTAGGCAACTGATTTGATTGGAACCCTATTCAATAGGTATGCAACTTCATAAGTGCATAACTCCCAAAAAGAAACAGGTAACTCAGTAGTACTCATCATAGAGCACACCATATCAAATAGGGTGTATCTGCTCCGCCCCGATATACCATCGTGCTATGGTGTATTCGGAGGAGTAATGCTGAGAGAGAATCTCATTTTCCTTTAGAATAGTCCAGAAATTCCATGCACAAGTATTCTCCTCCTTGATCTCGTCAAAGGACACAATACTTATACCCGTATTGGTTCTCTACTTCTCGCTTATATTCTGTGAATATCTCAAAAGGTTCGGACTTGTGTTTCAACAGGAACATAGGTCTGAATCTCGAAAGATCATCAGAGAATGTAATAAAGTATAAAGAACCAGTCCTGGCATGTGTAGACAGGAGACCTTACATACATCATCATGTATCAGTCCCAAAAGTTCATTAACTCTTTCTCTGTTTCCAATAAACAGAGCTGGTGTCATTATATCTTTGTGACATGACTAGCGAGTTTCATAAGATGTAAATTCAAACTGATTTAAATATGCATCTACATGTAACTACAGCCAGTCGGGTCGCATAGATATGACCTAGTCTACAATACCTTAAGAAGGATTCGTTCATTTCTGAACTCTTCCTCTTGTATGTGTTCCGTATACTAAGAACTGTAGTTTGATTTAGAACATCAACGCTTTTAGATAACGTGCCTGAACCGATCAACTTTTGATATAGGAAATGTTCAAAACATTATCCAACAATACAAAATTTTACCGTTTCTTTACTAATAAAGAGACAGATATGATTTTGTATATCAGGTTCGGTATCTAATAACATTCGTTCAGAATCAATGTATTGTAATACAGAGTGACAGTGGCCAACAGACTTGGCTGCAACTCTTGCCCCGTTTTCTGCCTCATGAAACTTATCACCCGTTCTCAGTTCTCTACCTATCTGTAGCCCTATGTAACAGATTACATATATGGGATCCTGATCCGGTATCATATACCCAGGACGTAAAGGATACTGAGAAACAGTTCTGTATAATGAACAAACCCGAAGATGATGCATCAGCATGCACTCTCTTCGTTTGGGCGGCACGGGAATTCTGGTAATCCCCAATTTCCTGCTCTGTCTTATAACAATTATAAGTTGGAGCGGGACCAACATTCCCCAGCTCAGTATAACAAACGGGTTCGGTCAATATTTCCGTATTATTATCTTGATTAAGGCGTGATATGGTCGCTACCAGGAGAGAGAGAGAAGAAAACACTCAGCGTGCGCTCTTGCAAGAATAAATTGGTTTTTATTTTATCTAATCAGGATGGCTCCCATTGCTTTTTATCAAATCTTCCTTCAAACCCTAAAAGGAAAGACTAGCCGGAATTAATTACACACTACAAGTTCGCCAATCTTTCAGCCAGGCCAGTGTCGGTACTTTGAGGGAGGTCCCCCGTGCTTTCGCACGAACCTAATTAATGTAAACCTCGTTTTCCCAGAGGCGTAACCCCGTTGACACCTTTCTAGACACCTACTTGATCGGCTAATTGTAATGTATAAAACTCTCCCAGGAGTAACTCTTACTCGCAGTGGGTATCGGGATCCAACTATCTCATAGAAGGTATGCAATCTCATTGCAAATTTCAACACTTGAAATTCCCGATAATATTTTGCCCCTAGCTCGCTATGACCTTGACGCATGCCAAACAACCCATAGTCTGCTAGTCAAGTTCAACCCGTATATTTCTTGATTGAATTAAACCCACCCGCACGACCCTTGACGCATGCCAAACAACGCCGTGCGAATACCCTAATCCAATCGCATCGTATGCTAGCAGATAAGCACTAGTTAGCTACCGTACACTACGCCTTGACGCATGCCAAACAACCGCAGCACGAATACTAACTAGTACTTATCTGAAATGACGGAGGGCTACGACAGGTTTTTCTGAAAACCTATTGCGTAATGAACTTGATATCGTTGTAGGATCGAATGAATTTTGAAATGGAGTGTTTTTGAGGCTTTTCTGGTTTTGCTAAAGGAGTCACTCCCGGTGAAGGGATCGTCGGTCCTTTTCTCGTCGAATGAGGTGCAGGATATATCATATATATCACTGTGCAAAGCAAAAACTCTTAAAAGCAATCAAAAGACAAACCGAGTGTGTAGCATCTGCCAGTTATTGCTAAAGGAGTCACTCCCGGTGAAGGGATCTCGGTCCTTTCCTCATCGAATAAGGTGCAGGATATATCATATGTGCAAAGCAAGAACTGTAGCTACCTGTTTTATTTTGAAATTCGATTCTACAACATCTTAGGTTTCTTTTATTTCATTAATCACATTAATAAAGTCCCATCATTTAAATACCTAAACATCACAGATAAATACGACGTACACTTATGCCATCCGCATTCGCCTCGATGTCCCCTCATGCACCGTTAGGTTAGGTAACTAACGGCAGAGCGGGGCAGGGCTAGCGCGGGTGTAAAACATAAGTAACGTCTATATAATATATCATATATACTATATGCAGTATCTATCACAGAACATCACATGATCACATCACAGATATCGCAGCAGAAGAATCATATGAAATATTGGATATACTAGGACGTCCGTGTTTTCAATACGAGCCAGTATAAAACACGGATTCCACGGTCGTGATGAATAGCCAAACCCACACCCCTAGACCCCTACGAGAGCGGCAAGCAACCCTACCAATTCTGGAGTTAGGAGACCCGGACTCGACTCCTCGAGTTGGTCTCCCACTGGACTCCAGAACCCGGTTACTTGTGCTCCCCTTCTTGGGTCTATCCTAGTGCGGAAAAGTAAATAATATACAAAGGGTGACAACTTCCGCAACCTGAAAGTGCCCCAATAAAAGAATATTACATACAGATTTTTACATGAATGAAAATGAAAAACACTCATCTCACATAAAAAACCCCGGCTATTCAAACACGACGATCCAATATAACATATCCAGCAACACATAACATCACATGTCATCAACGTAAGTAAATATGCGCATCCCAATTGTCGTTGACATATAGCAACGAAACCGGAGATATCACATATTACACTTACGGTCACAGAAAAGAAAGTGTAAAACTACAACAGTTGAAATCCGCAACCTGCATAGACATCGCATGCCTAATCTTTATAAACCCCGCATTTTAGTCTCAAAATCGAAAACACTTTTCAATATCAAGTCGGGCAATTCAACAAGATTCCCGACATCCTGATCGAATGCTCGTCGCAAACTTTAGTAGGCGGCTTCACCCCCGATACCGTCGACGAAGTGCACCAAGGCGGAACACCGCTACCGCGAGCACCCGAACGGATGCTTTCGGCGACGGGGTTCTCCTACAGTCACTTGGTCGGGGCTATGGAGTGAGGCTGTCTATTAAGTTTACCCGGCGAGTATCCGCGTACGCTACGTGATTGCGACGGAATTTTTATCACATCAAAATTCCGTGGCAACCGATCAAGTGAGACTAAACTTCTATGTTTATAACATTCATTCAGTTATCTCATAACTTCTTGTGAATTCCAATTATTGTATCCCATTCCAGATAAATAGAAAATGTTAAACTTTTCGATCGAACAGTCAAACACCCAAGTTTTCCCGATACAGATCAACACATGAAATAAGTCTAACAACATTCAGTTCGTGCCTCAGTACCAACGGTCCAGCCGTAGAAGGGTCAAGCCAACGCCTCACATGTGGCACGCCGTACTGCCCCAAACCCGAAGGTTCAAAGGGCAGTTCAAGACGGTCACATAATCGAGTTAAGGTTTGTTGTCTTCTAGAGGGTCCATCGAGTTACTTGCACTACTTAGAACGTCGTTAAACTACGGAAAAATCCAACACTTGGAAAGTTCCCGACAGGGGAAAAATTGGGTATTTATATCCGGTAGAACTTTTTAACATATTCTAAAAATTATCCGGAAAGCCACACAGACAAAATTTGATACTCCGATCGAAACACCGAATCCCCAAATCAATCCCAGAAAATTCAACTCTAGAAAAAATATTAAAAATTCCCAGAAAAATCACCACTGGAAACTAAGAATTACTGTGCAAAATAATTTAAATACTGTGGCCGTACGGCCGCTGATCCGCCGCATGAGCCTTGCTCATGCCGCGTAACCGCGGTGGGAAAGTTGAATTAGGTCCACGAAATTTACAGTAATTCCTAGAAAACCCTGCTTAATTTTCTGAATATTTTTAATTTCGAAAAATCCACTTTTTTATAAAAAGTACAGAGAGCATTTTCCGGGTTGGGTTTTCGGTTCGATCGGGTTTCAAATTCCGTCTAGACTTCGCCTAAGGCTCTAGCTAGGCTCTGATACCACTGTAGGGTTCCTAGGCACACACTAGAGGTCTCACAAGGTATCGAACATGCCAATTTCAAATTTTAACGGTCCCGAGAAACCCTAATATGGATCGTTGGCTAGATGTTTAGGCGAAACGGCGAGCTAGTTTACAACTAAACTATAAGATAACGGAAATACAACCTTTGTAGATCCGGTGCTCCACCTCCATAGCTCCGCAACGAAGTCCCCTCGCTGTCCTAGTGAATTCCCGGGCTCTAGCGTCGGCTTCGTCGGAGAATAGGCGAGCTAGGTCGTCGATGTCCATGTCGAAGATGATCTACGTCGAAGCATCGCAAGATCAAGCTCTCACTTCACCAAGTCATGAAACTTGTGAAGAAAACACACTCTACTACTTGGCAAGAGGTAGAGGATGAAGAAATAGGAAGTGGGTAGACTTTAGAATTGGATTTCTCACTCATTTCATCAATCCACCATTGATGAAGCAAGCTTTTCTTCCTTGAAGAAGATGAAGAAGAAGAAACTAATTGTTATGATAAGTTAATTAGAATAATTGAAAAAGAATTATCCTTATCATAACATGAACCATGGTTTGATGTAGAGAGTTAACTCAAGTTAGATGAATGGTTAGGGTTTAAAGAAGAAGACAAAAAAGGTTACATGAGTCAAAGCTTCATGAAGCTTCATGTAAGAAAGCAACCCTTTTTATTTTCTTTTCCCTTTTTCTTTTAATCCAAATTAAAAGATAAAAGAATAAATGAATAATAAATAAAACCCTAACCATTTACTTAACCAAGGTTTAACTCTTTACACAAAACCTAGTAATCTTGCATCATCAAACATGATACAATCAAGTGCACAAAAAGTATATCACATATACAATGAGCACACCCGAGTGAGAATATCCATTTAAAGTGAACCGATACGAGTTAATGCAAAGTAATATATCAAATATATAATTATACATTAAATCATTAAATCAACACTTGATTTAACGATCCGGTCATATCACATATAACCGACTAGTATCCAATGTATCGGTTTATCGAATCAATCCTTGATTCGATAACTAGGGTATATCGCATATAACCTAATCGATACATTCATCGCGAGAATGGAATACGGTATCACATACACGCATTATTCTCGGTCCCGCACATATCTCATATGTGCTCCTATTTCGTTTCGCTTGAACCAGGAAACCTCTGTGTAGGACTCTAAAGACTCGTCAATACGCCGGCAGCAGATGATGATCATATCAAGCACCCACAAGCCGCAAGCGGTCTGCTAAACGTAACGGCCACCCGGGTATTGAGCGATCAGAAGATCGACGAGCAAGCCCGCTCACACTCCTGTGAATCCAACCAGTAACACTACCGTACAGTCCGGTCTGATCGTCTGATATGTCGCATATCTCGCCTAGGGGTGGTAAACGTCAGACCCCAATAGCTCGATAAGTCGTGTCGATATGAGGTCTATAACAATTCGAGAAACTACTGGTAACACTTACCAGTAAATCTCAGCAACCCTGGCCAGGGATTTCCTGTTATAGCCAATCGAACACAGCGCAACATCAACTCCCTATACCGGGAGAGACGAATCCCCTCCTATCGCTCATTGCCTCCATGTGACTCAGGACTGTACCCAAAAACCACCGTTTTGCACGCCCTCTTGGACGTAGTAAGATGGAAATCAAAGCACAGTGGGAACCACACAAGACTCTATGACGATCTCGGGTCAACAGACTACTCTGTACCAGTGTCACCAGAGAACTGCCATCTGACGTAAGGTATAATACCATCTGGGAGTTCTCGGGGAGTCCGTCCAGTGTACCCAGTTTCTACTGAGCACCCGTATATCATCTCTGATGTCAAACACCGATGGATATGGGATCATCCATCGCCCATCTGTATGGGTCGAGAAGGTACACGCTAGTCTACTCTGGTATATCGATGCCCCGTCTCGATACACCCACGACTAGGGACTTTGAAGGATGTACTTATGGACTACCATGTCCCCACTAGTATGATCCGCATCATAGTCCAGGTAGTCAAGTACAGATCCTAAGGGCTTTACCAACATGTAACAGGGAGACAATTAGTGTACACGTTAAGGTAAAGATCAACCAGATAGCATACTATCATGTCGAGCAAGAAAGTCCTCCCTATATATGTCCCAGCATCCACTACAATATACATCATATGTATAGTAATGGCCTCTAGGGCATACATATAACTAACAATACAGACACTGATTACATTGAGCATACCTCATTTTTATGATATACTGCTATCTGAGGCATGGACACGAGCTTTTGGTACTATACTCATGTATAGATGTTTACCCTAGCCACTTTATCATGCTTCAGACTTATTCATTTGAGGTTTATATATAATTGATCGTATTGACCTAGGATTATGTCATGCATTCGATTTCTGCTTGTAGATAGTTTCTATTCACGAGTTGGCAACTCACCCCCGTTGTGCCACAGTTCTTGCAGGTTTTGCCGTACAGGTTTCATGGCAGTATTTCTGGCACACTACATCCTTTGCGGGTGATTTGCTTTGGTAGGTGGGTTCTTTTGCATCAGAATCACCCTTGTATATGTATTATTCAGTTGTATCTAGTAATTCCATCAACCAAAACTTGTATATTGTTTCAGACTTAGAAAACCAGTTATGTTTTAATTCGACCTTAGAGTCGCGCGTTGTAGTATTATGGTTTTCATGTTGATTTTGAGTTTTTTTTTAGTTTTGATTCTCGCCCTTTGGCGCTGTATATTATATTGCTTATGTGATTGTGACCATCGATTGACGAAGAGTTAGCTCCCGCTTGGGGATGCCTTTTTCATTGCATATATATTATTCTTGTTGTACCCCGTTAGGGGCCAGTATTTACAAAGGAAACTCTGCCGAAATTTTAGAAAAGACTATAGATTTTAAAAATGCATATTCGACTTACTTATTTAAAAACCTTGTTTTAAAAACATGTTTTCCTTATTTCTTACAAATTAGTTTTTCTTATTTGCTTCTTAAAAATGGTTTAAGATTTCTGGGCTTTTGGTTTACTTGGATTAGATGGGGTCCTATAGACTTCATATGATTCAAGTGCCAGTCACGGGCTATTTCGGGTCGTGACAGCGGAGTATTTCGCCCTTTCGCCGGACATAAGGCCATCTCGTCGTATGCCTTCAATTTTCTTTTCGAGGGCTTCGATCCATTGGTGGTACCCAGAGGATTCAGCACAGTCGGAGCGCCGGCTATCCCCGCTCCAAGCCTGCGCGATGGTGCGGCTTCGATTCCGCTCTATCATATTTCTTAAATCCTCGGATGAGGCCCTTCTTGAGTAGTCCCGACGTTAGCCGTTTGCGCGGCTTCGATGGGAGTAAGGGCGTCGGTCGTGCCTGGAAGCAGACGAACTGACCGACACCTCCTCATAGGGTGAGAGCGTGTGGCGAACGTCGGAGTGACGGCTTGGTCTTCCTTGAGATCGGGGTGTGGAGCTGTCCAGCGTCCAGCGGGTCATGGAATCATTCGTCGCATGTGGGTCATGGTTGCTGGAATCGGCACGCCTGCGTTCGGTAATGCCAATATGAGCATGAATGAGATCGAGGGCCTGAGCGTGCCCATCCGTCCTCCTGCGGATGTCGTCATCCCGAAGAGGGGGAACTGCGGTCTGGTGGGTAGGGCCCGCCGCTTGAACGCGGACGAGCGCATCCACCATCGCTGTGAGTTTATCGATCCGAGCGGATAAGGCGTTGATGACGT
This sequence comes from Agapanthus africanus, assembly GCA_030015575.1. Taxonomy (NCBI): domain Eukaryota; kingdom Viridiplantae; phylum Streptophyta; class Magnoliopsida; order Asparagales; family Amaryllidaceae; genus Agapanthus; species Agapanthus africanus. Next base: position 869,611,371 of record JASDDO010000022.1, on the reverse strand, counting down.
TAGGAAGGGGGTAGAACTACTCCCGCCTCCGTTATGGAGGGTGAGGCGGCTCGCATTGAGATCGTCGCGGTTGTCACTCGCCATCGGATCGAGGGCGAAAGATCAAATTTATGGGTGGAGAAACTTCTAGCTTCCTACAGACGGCGCCAACTGATGGAGATCGGAATCTCCCTCAAATGTTGTCCTTCGTCGATTTTGCTGCAAGCAATCTTGGATGGTTGAGATTGGATGTGGAGGTTGAGTGTGTGGATCTTAATGGGTTGGTGTCGACGCCGAGCTACCTGCAAGGAAAGTCCCGGGATGGGTGACCACCGTAGGACCCTCCGACGATAAAGTTAGTACCGTGGAATAAGAGCGGAGTAGCGGCGTATTCGAATGAGTTCGAGTTACCTGAGTCGTCTAAAAGAGAGGTTTATATAGCAGTCGTATAGAGCGAGCCGGCGCGAGATCCTCGCCGTTAGTTACGCCCATATGTTATGCCCGCGTTGATGGCGAGATCCGTTTATTAATGGTGGGACGCGCCAGCATAGGAAGCGGATTGTGGGACGGCGAATATTTCACTTTGTTAAGATACACGGAGCCGTTGCGGGGGTTCTTGGGCTCCGCGCTCTCGGTTGATCGGGGAAACTGAGGAAGCTCAGCTCGATGGAAGGCTCGGAGGCGAGCTGGAAGGCCGAGGAAGCTCAGCTCTGCAATAGCTCGGAGACAAGCAAATGGGATGTAAGCTCAGCTGCTGGATGGCTCGGAAGCGAGAAGTGGGGGTGTAAGCCCGGAAACGATACCTCGAGGAAAGTCCTCAAGGCACCACACTGATTCTGCCTCCGCAGCCCCCAAGAGTCTACTGGACTTACGTGAACGACGCGTCATCTGCTACGTGTCGTAATCTGGAGAATTTCTGTTCATGAGCCTTATCATTAGGGTTGTGGGGTTATGAAATAGAAAATCACAATTAAATTATTTCTCTCTTATAAGATAAATAGAAATGGTCCTACCGCTATTATTAATAGTGGAGAGACCCTGAACGGCCGAACCCTTTATTCTTCGCTCTTAAAACCTCTTTTTCTTTTTTCCAATTTCAGTTTATTTGATCCATAAGAGTGCATGAAATCTTTGATTTCTCAGCAAAACCAAATCCGGGCATTAACTTTACGCCATTAATGTTGGAAAATTGTTGATTTCATCGTTAAGAAGTATTTCATCCGGAAATTAGCTTAGGGGTGAAACATGGAAAACTTACAGGTTTTAATGGTGATATATGGAATATCATAGTTTTGAGGGTGATATCTAGAAATATGTATGTTTTGGGTGTGATATATAGAAGAAAAAAAGCTTATTAAATTTATGCCGAGGAGCAGCATAAAAGATAATGTCGGTGGAGACTGGAGACTATGCCAGAGAGTAGAATGTAAATCCCTTGCTATTAGATGACTCATATAGTCGATCCTGATGGCGTCCATCGTTGGTGAAGTCCCTATCGGAGCAAAATAAGAATCACTTGCTGGTAGGACTTCTTCTCCGGCAATGTGACATTGGTATCCAAATTATTTTGATGTTTTGGTTAGGTTGTACTGTATGAATCCGTGTATTTAGGATTTGACTGAGACGGGGAGGAGGCTCTAAGGCTTGAAAATTCATATGTGGCTTGTACAATGTGAATTTTTGCAAGCCGACCACTGTACAACACAAATCCCTACATGAAGACCTCTCGGTCGAACATCCCATATGGTGTACTCTCCAAATGGAGCATAAATGTATAATTAGGTACGCAAGCCGATGACTTCTAATGTAATGCGCTTGAAATGACAATTCTACCAATTGGTCAAGGTATGTTTGTAACATGCGTGTGCCTTGTTGGCGCGGCTTGTGAGGGTATGCGTTAAACCATATAAGTGACTGATGCTTGTAACTTGTATCCGGCATGTTGGTTTTTAGCTAGCGGCCCCATAATGAATAATGATGTTTTGTTATGTTCGCTCTTTATTGAATAATCCGTGGTCATGATTGGCCTTTATACTTACTTGATTTGCTTATAGTCGGTTGCTAATAAGTATTTGCGGATGAAACTCACTGAAAATGTCAGTCCCCCTTTTTCCCTCAGCATCCGATGTTTGGGAGGAATATATTGCTTTAAATATCGTATTAGTGGATGCTAACTCTTTTGACTCCGGAAATATTTATAAAAAACCCTTTTTCCCTCAGCATCCGATGTTTTATCCAATTTTCAAGCCGCATCCCGATAGGGTTGGACAGGTATAGGATATCTAAAAAACCCGGGAAAAACGGGTCGGGGTCGGGTCAAACCCAACACGACTTTCACCCTTAGTATTGCTGCACAGTTTTGTGCGTAGAAAACCCTATCCTCTAAAAAACAATTGGGTAATTACATTAAAATACAGTTAACTACATTGGGTTTTCACTAATCAACTCTAATTTAGTGAAAAACCCATGATAGTGATAGATTAAGGTATTTTAGTGTAATCATACTATACAAACAAAGTTGCACCTTTTTTTTCTTGATATATAAGCCACCTCTCATGCAATACTCACCTGCACGCTCACATCTCCTCCTCCTCTTCCTCTTCTCAATCCCAAACCCTAGATCCGCAATTTCCTACCTCTTCCCATTTTCTATTTCATTCTTCTTCTCGGCTCGAAAAAAACCCGAACGTTTCGACAACCTCGTCTCCTCCTGCGGGGCTAGCCGAGGCCTCAGCCTCGGCGGCTTTCAAAGCCCTACATATATCCTTCACATCAAAATCCCTCTGCTCCAAAAATGCCGTCCTTATTTCGCCATCTCGACTCTCTTCATGCACAGACGCCATCTTCTTGGACGACCGATCTCTCCGCTTCGTTATACAAACTCGACGGCTGGGGCGCTCCGTATTTCACCATCAACTCCCTCGGCAACGTCTCCGTCCGCCCCTTCGGCCCCTTCACCCTCCCTCATCAAGAAATCGACGTCTTAAAAGTCGTAAAACGATCCTCCGATCTCGGGTTACCTTCCCCTCTCATGGTCCGCTTCCCCAACATCCTCAAACACCGCATCGAATCCCTGAACTCGGCGTTCGAGTCCGCGATCGGAGCCGACGGTTACCGCGCGCACTACCAGGGCGTTTACCCTGTGAAATGCAATCAAGACCGGTTCGTCGTTGAGGACGTCGTAAGATTCGGGGTCCCGTCCCGTTTCGGGCTCGAGGCGGGGTCGAAGCCGGAGCTTCTGCTTTCGATGAGCTGCCTTGTTAAAGGAAACCCTAACGCTTTTCTGATATGCAACGGGTATAAAGATAGGGAATACATTTCTCTGGCACTTGCGGCTAGGCGATTGAATCTGAATACTGTCATAGTTTTGGAACAAGAAGACGAGTTGGATTTGGTGATACGATCCACGGCGAGGCTTAAAGTCCGGCCGGTGATCGGACTCAGAGCGAAGCTGAGAACGAGGCATTCGGGTCATTTCGGATCGACCTCTGGCGAGAATGGGAAATTCGGGCTGACGGCATCCCAAATTCTCGGAATCGTTAGAAAGCTCGAGGCTCATCATATGCTTGACTGTCTCCAGCTCTTGCATTTTCACATCGGGTCTCAGATTCCGACTACCGCTTTATTATCCGATGGAGTGGCCGAGGCCGCTCAAATCTATTGCGAGCTTGTAAAGCTCGGCGCTTCGATAAAAGTGATTGATATCGGAGGCGGATTAGGGATCGATTACGACGGATCTCATTCAGGTCGATCCGATATGTCGGTTGGCTACAATCTCGAAGAGTATGCGTCAACAGTAGTGAAATGTATTCAAACTGCTTGCGATCGGAAAAAGATCAGTCATCCCATCATCTGCAGCGAGAGCGGGCGAGCTCTGGTGTCTCACCACTCTGTTCTGATCTTTGAAGCCATTTCGTCGAACACTATCGAGAAGCCGTTACCGATTAATCCTAGTCTCGCCTATCTATTAGATGAGCTAGTGGATGAAGCTCGAGACGAGTACCAAAATCTAATGGGAGCCACTCTTCGTGGAGACCGCCGCTCGTATGCTAAACATATGGAAAAGCTGAAACAGACATGCGTCGATCGGTTCAGAGACGGGTCGCTTTCACTCCAGCACTTGGCTTGCGTAGATGCGCTATGTGATCTAATAGCGAAAGAGACCGGAGAAACCGATCCAGTTCATACTTATGACATCAACCTCTCAATTTTTACGTCTATGCCCGACTTCTGGGCAATCGGGCAACTGTTTCCCGTAATGCCGGTCCATCGACTGAACGAAAGGCCTACTAAGCCTGCGGTTTTATCCGATCTCACATGCGACAGCGACGGTAAGATAGACAGGTTCATCGGAGATGAGCGGACACTTCCGCTGCACGAAACCAATGGTGGGAAGTACTATCTGGGCATGTTCCTGGGCGGGGCGTATCAGGAATCGCTCGGCGGGGCCCACAACCTGTTCGGCGCGCCCAGCATGGTGAGGGTCTCGGCCGGCGGTGGGGACTGTGGCTTCAGGGTGACACGGGCGGAGCACGGGGCGACGTGCGCGGAGGTGCTGAGGTCGATGCGGCACAAGCCGGCGGTCATGTTTGAAGGGCTGAAAGGGAGGGTCGAGGATAGCGTTGAAGGGGGTGATGGTGGTGAGTTTGTTTGCGACATCGCGAGGGCGTTTCGGTCGATGACTTACCTTGTGGGTGATAGGGATGAAGGAGACCATGATGAGGTTGAAGGTGATGAAGAGTGGGAGAATGCATGGGGTTGTTTGAATGTTTGAGGTAGTTTTGTATTAGCTAGGGGGTCATTTGCATCATTGGCCCTTAATTTGTTGTGTTTTTAGTTAAGAAGTGAAAATGGACTTGATCAAGTGTTTGGCCTTTTTTCTGCTTTGAAAGATTTTCTACTAATCTGTTTATGTGGTTTGATGCAGTTCTGTTGCATTTGATGAAGTTTAGGCTCAGTGTGGGAGTGAATCTAAGTTTAGATACTCGGAGTTTCATATATAAAGTTATATAAACTGAACTCCAAAATTCGTAACTAAGCCATGTTTGGCATGGAGTTTAAAAAATTCCAGTTATCTAAGCTCTAAAAAGATGAGATAACCGAATTTACAAAATTCCATTCCAACCAAAGTTTTCCGAACTATAAAATTTATGAAGAACACATCTATTTTGAAGTTTAGAAAACTCCAAAACAAAACACTCATCAAAATTAAGATTTTAAAACATAAGTAGAGCTTTAGCCATTGAAAATTTAGGGTAAATTGTCAAAAATCCCCCAGCCCGCTCGAGTATTGTCTAAAAGCTCTTGATATTTTCAAAATTGCTTGAAAATGCCAACTGTTCAAAATCTTTGTTGAAAAAAATCCTTGGACCGCATTTCATTTATGCCTTTGTTTTCTTGAACTGCTTATATATCATAGACAACTTTTTAGATATCACAGATAACTAGTATAAAGGAGGTTTTAATCGGGACAATGAGTTTTTTTAACGAAAACAAAAGGCCCAGGGGTTTTTACATAAGTTTGAAGCTGGCCGGGAGCTTTTTGACAATTTACCCTAAAAATTAACTTCAGTTTTTATCCAAACAGAGCCTTGATGTATGGGTCGTGGGGATGGAAGAATGAAAGTTATTACTTAGAATTCAACGGTTTAAGGGGTGGAAAAATCAACCTAAAGTGCATTTTTCAGGCATCAAATTGGTGAATATTTTTTGTGATGCTATGCTTGATATGAACTCAGATCTTGTATGCATTAAAAGGATCTCATGATGATGGTGCTCATAAGTGCATTCCCCTGATCAAGACGGATGACAAGTCTTTCATGTGCACCACCTAGCTCTTTAAAATACCATGCGAAGAGGACATTCCTCGGTGTCTCATCTCCGAGGTATCATCCGACCTTTGGAGAGGCATCCCCTGAGTACATTCACTATTCATTTAGCAACCAGCAAACAACTCGCCTCCGAACTATCCTACGGCTGAGCTTCCTCAACGTTCTCCCTCGTCTCCGAGCTATTATAAAGCTAAGCTTTCTCAGCCCTCTCGCTTGTTTCCGAGCAATCACAGAGCAGAGACTCCTCAGCTCACTTGCTCGTCTCTGAGCTATCCTGTATTTGAAATTCCTCAGCGTCCTTATTTGGTTGGGAGCACAGAGCCTGAGTGGCCCCCATAACGGCTCCGTGTATCTCGTCACGACGAGATCTCCGCCGCTCCACGTCCAGCATCCCACGCTGGTGTATCTGGCCATTAATGGACGTATCCTGCCATCAACGCGAACATGATACAGGCGCGTAACGGATGGCAAGAATCCCGTATCGGCTCGTTCCATGCGACCGCTATATAAACCCCTCTTCCAAACGACTCAGGTACGTCGAACTCGAACTGATTCCAAAATGCCGCCGCCCTGTCTTTATTCCTCGGTACTTACTTGATCATCGGAGGGTCCTAAGATGGTTACCTACCCCGGGACTTCCCTTGCAGGTAGCTCGGCGCAAACGACAACCCGTTGAGATCCACACATTCAATCTTTACTCTCAATTTCAACCGTTCAAGAACCGCTTACTGCAAGATCAACAGAGGATAACTACCGAGGGAGATTTGTAGCTCCATCACATAAAATAAAATAAAATAAAAGCAAAAAACTTAAAATGTTTATTATTAACACCAAAGACCATTGTGATGAAAGGGAAAATCCCTCTTTGCCTATTTACTTGCTTTTTTAGCCTATTTTGCACATTAATTAAGAATATCACACTTTTAAAAAAAGTTAACCTATTTTAATTAAAAAAAAAGATGGCAAAGTGAGTGCCACTATAATATCAAATATTAAGCACGAGGAATAATTAATATCAAATATCGACAGGATGATTTAGTGAAGAGCGGTTTAGAAAAACAGCTAAATGAGCAGGTTTGTTCAAAACTATGATTAATAACTTTTTAGTTATTGATCAAGCCGTTAACGAACATGTCAAGTTCAATTTTAAATGGAATCCAAAAAAATAAATAAAAATTAGAAATTGAATTGAATGACCTCAAGGCTGAGCTCAACCCTACGACGGCTTGGGCCTCAAGGAAGCCATGAACACTCCTTTGACGCTCCCGCTGCCATAACCTGCGTTCGGCACCCAATCACGCACCCACCTAATCGGACGATATCAGATTAGCCACGTCAGCATACAAACCCCTAGGTGAAACATTTACAGGTCTCGGTTCCATTTTCCGATCATTATAACGCGACATCGCTCGAACATATAAGAGCCCAAATCTTTCCTCCGATTTTCTCCCCCAAACAATACGCGACCTTTTCGATCGAACGAACGTCTTTGAATGAGCAGATTGGGAACGGCGAGAATGTCGGAGGAGATCAGATCGGCAACTGTGGCGGCGAAGGCGGGGCCGGCGGCGTCGAGATGGAATTGGGTGTCGGCGCTTCGATGGATCCCGACCTCCACCGATCACATCCTCGCCGCGGAAAAGCGGCTGCTTTCTCTCGTCAAGTGAGTCCAATTCTCGATTCGGATTCAATTACCTTTGTTTTCAATTGGCTTGAGATCTATTCTGATGGTGATATCTGTGATTGTAGTAACAGAACTGAGTTTTTGAATTCTTAGGGGTAGTATGAGCCAATGAGAAATTGAGGTCGCTTCGATTGAGATTTGAGGTGGATTCTGCTGAAATTCGAAATGTCATCTTACGAAGGCGCTAGGTTTGAGTCAAATAGGTCGTGAGATGGAAGAAATGGGGGTTAGGGTTTGTCTGTTGATTAGAACAATTGGGAAATCGAGATACCGAAAATCGAATCAAACTATAACGCTAGCTCACATCGTTATTTAGAAGTGCAATTAAGCTATGTTTATGTTGCAATTAAGCTCACATCCTATTAGGTTTTCAGGATTGAGCGTGATTATCAGCTGGTTTCATATCACACAATATTCCATTTGTTGGAAATTATTCATTTTCTTAGGTTCTAGAAGTCACATAGAACCTATGATGGATTCCAAAAGATAAGCTCAACCTATACCTACCATGCACCTGCTTGCACATACCATCAAGGAGATCTATTTCAAAGAAACAGCAACGGTATAGAGAAGCATCAAGAAAATTATCCATAAGAGGGCTGTGACTTTGGGGTAAATTTGGAGATCAGACTGCATTTTATGACTAACAAGTCCTTTTTTCTTACCATAACTACAAAATATCCTTTTTAATGAAGTTTTTGAGTCTTTTGAGGTAAATTTCGAGATCAGAATATATTTTAGGGTAAATTGTCGAAAAACACCCGGGCCTTCAAAAACATGTCAAAAAGTTCCTGGGCCTTTTAACCTTGTTTGAAAAACCCCTAGGCCCGTTGAGAAAACCATGGTATTTTGTATTTTAGTATATTTTCCATTTGACCATGTCCTTACCCCATGTGTCCCTGTCAGTCCCATATGCGCAGAGTACAATGGAAGCTCGAAATTCATAGCAGTTGGGGAGCTGTTAAGTTGCCTGTAACATCTAGGAGTTTGCCTGCAACATCTAGAGGTTTGCCTTGTGCCTGTAACATCTGTTTTGTAATATTTTTGGCTTAAAAAACCGAGCATTAAATGTTCTTACCAACTCTTTTCCCTCAAAATTCACTACTTTTCCCGCTAAAACTTCAATATTTTCTCCATTTCCATTATCTTCTCTCATTCACACCCCTTTCTTTGTTCATTTAACAACATCTAGATAGTTGCATGCAACATCTACGATGTTGCCTGCAACATCTAACATCTATCCAGTTACATGATATGCTGCTCGGGACAGAGATCAATGGGGCGACAAGGCTGGGCGACGATGGGACGACAGGGATGGGTCGACAATAGGGGCAGCCACGATGTGGGTAGTCGATAGACCATCGATGGGGACGGTGAGATGGGGGCGGCGAGTTAGGACAACGAATTTGCGGCGACGACTTGGGGCGACGATCGAGATAGTCGAGAAGATGGTGGCGAAGGGCCGGCGGCGAGGATGGCAGCGGCGATGAAGGGGGTTAGGGTTTGCTAGGGCGAGAGAGGCAGTTGCGAGAGCGAGAGAGAGAAAGGAGAAGAAAGGGGTATTTTGGTCACTCCCTTCAAAATTTGGGCAGGCCTAATTTGTGATGGGCCCGGGGTTTTTTCACAAAGTTTTTAAATAGTAGGCCCTTTTCTTCTATTTTGAGAATACCGGGGATTTTTTGAAAAGTTTTGAATGGACCGAGGTTTTGTCAACAATTTACCATATATTTTATGCTAGCCTCAGCTATGCTTCATGGCCAAAACGGTGGCCCATTAAGAAGCAACAATTTAAAAACTAACTACTGCTAAAATAACAACAGTGTTGAGATGAACGAGTGGAATAGAACTAAAAGATAGCATAAATAGTGTCTGCAAGCATAAGGAGGTAGAGGTAGCCTTTCAAATGAGGATAAGATGTTCGAAAAGCGTTGAGATTTTTTGATGCATGAAACAAAAACCAACGAGTTTGTCGGTGAAGAGGAGTAAATGAGAGATAATGGTAGTTAAAGGAGAGAGAAGGATAACATAAATAAATATGACCTGAGGCAGTAAAAAAGGATACCAAAGTTTTTACCTTAAATGAGGAGATGGTCTGCAGAGAGCTGACTGGAAGATCCATGCACCCATTGCTACATATATGGGATAAACCCTGAAATGCTGGTGTATGAAATAAATCTAGAATCTTTACACATTGCTAAATCATCGCAGATTTAAAAACCTCTCATGAATCATTTAGATAAAGGAGCTTTAAACTTGCGTTGCCAATATAAGGAAGAAATCTGGGTCTTCTAAATGTTGTAATGAAATAGAAAATTGTGTCTTGTATGCCTATGCGAAAAAATGATACTTTCCATTGTTCAAAATAAAGGCTTGAGCATTTTAAAAACCTTTTATGATTTTCCTAGATAGTACCTTGAAACTTTCTTTCAAATTATACCAAGAAAAATGAATTTGTAAATGATTTCTCGAATTAATTTTTTATAAATTATTTGTGTTATATATTTATTACAAGAGAATAATATAGAAAAGAGGCCCTATGAGGAATTTTCGTCAGGTGGCGTCAAAAACTATACCCTCCATTTTATTCGACGATCGGAACCCATCATCATCATCTTTATCATTTAAGATGTGGATACACCAAATTTCATGTGATTTCACCACTTTTCACCGTTGAATTAGCAATGTAAAAAGTTCTATTGTCGGTAAACCGTTAATTTTGCACCCACAAAATCAACGGTGAAAAAGTGATAGAATCACATGAAATTTGGTGTATCCACATCTTATGTGATAAAGATGATGATGATGGATGCCGATCGTCGAAAAAAATTGTGGAGGGTGTACCTTTTCACACCATAGGAGGAAATTCCCTCCTATGGCACCTTTCCTCCATTATTCTCTTATTACAAATGCATTGACACTTAACTTTTAATCTCTGTCTTGTTTTTTTGTGTACCATTGATCACATTAATTGATTTCTAAAATTTCCTCTGTATTGCAGAACTAATTATGTACAGGAACAGGTAAATATTGGTTCTGGACCACCCGGGTCAAAAATTAGATGGTTCAGATCTTCTAGTGATGAACCTAGATTCATCAACACAGTAACTTTCGATGGCAAGGAGGACTCTCCAACTCTTGTCATGGTTCATGGCTATGCTGCTTCTCAAGGGTTCTTTTTCCGTAACTATGATGCCTTGGCCAGTCGATTTCGAGTGATTGCTATTGATCAACTTGGGTTAGTTACACAACTAATTTGGAGTTTGGACATATTATAGTTGAAAATTTTCATCTATGAGTATCTGTTGAGATTTTTCTCTTATCGAGGGGTTTTACTCGCTAAAAATACAATATTTTCTTAAAGGATATAAGGAATGTATCCATGATTGGTTATTTTAGAGAAAACATGCTTGTATCAATGTTGTACAGGCCTGAATTGTCTGCCGTAGGTTAGTCCGAGAGCTTACATGCACTATGAGATTGTAATATTTGAAAACTCAATGGCAACAACTTTGATGAGCCTAGTTTAAAAAGCACAAACTTTGAAAGGTTGTACCAAGTTAAAATGCGTAGTGATCATAGCTAAGATCATAGCATAAATCATTATTCTATATGAGCAGAAAGGAGTTGAGATACCCTTTTCCATCTTGAATTGAAGAAAGGTGGAAGAGGAGAAATTCTAATGATAATTATCTGCCTCTCTGTACAAGGCGAAACATTGCTCCAGAATATGAGGTCTACTAGAATATTTATTTATTATGCATTTTTTTATACAAAATATATAGCGTCATCATTTATGGGCATGGCTCACTCTCACCCCCTCTTATAACCAGTTTTGCTTCTATGAACTTCCCCACTCTTCTCACCCTCTGAACTTGCTTGTTTTATAAATGCCTATTAAGTTCTCTTGGACATCTTTTATAACTTAGGAAGAGAAGCCATTTTCATATGAATAGTTTTTGTTACTTATGGACAATATATACGACAAGGAATGAAGGAAAACTGATGCAAATTAGAGAAGGTAGCTGATCGATTGAGGACAAAGAGCTGCTGCTTATGAAGAAAACGCAATGGAAATCATGTCAACTTGATATAATGAAAATGACCTTTATGTGTGCCCATTGTGTAGGCAGGATTCACAGGTTCGAACCCATATTCCCAACTTAGTCATCAAGAGAGGACCAAATTACACTCGACATTAATATGGACTGAGGAAAAAATAAAAAGTCTGAGTCCTAAAGTCTAATTAAGTTGCGACTATTTAGTGTGCTATTTGAAACTGATTAAACAGGACGCCTCCATTAATGTGTCCTGACCGAGACATTAATATGGACTGAGATAAAAATAAAAATTCAGAGTCCTAGACTCTTAATTAAGTTGCAACTACTTAGTAAGGTATTTGAAACTTGTAAACATGACGCCAACTGATCCATTAATGTGGTCTGACCAAGCTAAAAAATGTTATTTTAGAGAGAGCCACTCTACATTTGTACATACAAGGGTGATGATGCCAAAAGGATGAGGTTTAAACTGCTTAGGCTGAATATGATGCTATTGGTTGGGCATTAAGGTTGCCACTGCAATTGAAAGATTTTTAGCATTTAAACTTTTATTTATGTAGCATATCTTGGACCCTGTGTAAATTTTACAGATTTTATTTGTAACAAGTCTTGATGATGATACCCAACGTTGTGCCATTTCTCATTCTTTATTGTTGACTATTATAATATTAGCTTTTGTAGTGATCACCATGTTTGAGAACTGTCTTTGTCATTGTTCTTAGTAATTCTTGGCCATTTCATGGGTGTTCAAATAGTGATATTTACCCTCTCCCTTTTCTTCTAATTAATTACATTTACATGAACGATAAGGTTTTCATTAGTTTGCTTTTCATGGTAAGTTTGTATATTCTAGAAAACAATTCACTAATGTCTATCCTTCATTGCAGTTGGGGTGGCTCAAGTCGACCTGACTTTACATGTAAAAGCACAGAAGGTCGGTAAACATTTCCTCCCTTGTATAAAGTGCTCCTCCCTTGTATAAAGTGCAAAACATATACTGTTTCTACGAGTATCATGCTTAAGTTCAACTTATTCAGCATATATGGGAACATGTGGCATAATTTCTTACTATAGTCTTGGGCCTCTTGGCCTATTTTCTAATGGCTTAAATATGCAATTGCATTTTGATTGGAAAAGGTTTAAATGAATTAAGTTAGATATTCCGTCTCTTTGTATCTCCGAATATTGGTTACGAAATTTTCTAAGTTGATACCTTTTTTGTAAGACAATATGCAATTATGATAAATCTATATTGTATTAAAAAGTCTTTCTCTTGTGCGATGTTGCAGAAACTGAGGCATGGTTCATCGATTCTTTTGAGGAATGGCGCAAGGCCAAAAACCTTAGTAATTTCATCTTGCTTGGACATTCTTTTGGAGGATATGTAGCTGCAAAATATGCCCTGAAGGTGATCTTATAATTTCTACTTGTGTGACGTTTTGTTTTAGTATCCATTCTATCAAGCTCACTGTTTTTCTTGATCTTTTTCCAGCACCCTGAACATGTTCAGCATCTAATTTTGGTAGGACCTGCTGGCTTTACATCAGAATTGGAACACAAATCAGAATGGTTGACCAGATTTAGAGCCACGTGGAAGGGTGTACTTGCAAATCATCTTTGGGAATCTAATTTCACTCCTCAGAAGATTATACGGTAAACTTTACATTCTTATAATAATTTATATATGTTGGAGTTATATCGTGCATTTGGTACGTCAATTTTTCTTTATTCTTCTTTTATGTGTTTCTGTCTATGATAAATTCACAGCTCATTGTTACTAATACTTCTTTATTTCATAAAATAATAAATGCGATTCCAGTTCCTTTCACATCTACTATATTGGGTTTCTGTTTTGTTCCATCAATCTTTGGTCCTGAATATTTGAGATGTCATGCATTGACTATACTTAAGAATGTTACAATTTATCTATGTTAACCGTTCTGTGAACTCCACCCAAAATGAACACTGTTAATATTTGATAGTATGATTGAATCATGTCAGCTAAATGCTTCCGAATTAGGGTCCTATATAGAAACACATAAAAGATTACAGAACATATATCATGATAAATCAACAAGATAGTGTGATTGAATCATGTCAGTTGAGTGTTTCAACCATCTTATCTTATATACTAATATAAATTTGGGTTGGTCAAAGGAATCTTTTGCAAGTCAAAGCACTATTTTTAGGGTTTCCTCTTTTCTCCTTATTAATATTTACTTGTTTATTTCCCAAAGAACCATTTATATGAGACCTAAGAACAAAAGAAAATATTTGTGGTCTATTTTTTTTAAGTTAATGTTAATATTTCACAAATCAAATAACTACCGTTATTTAAAGATTTACTAATGAACTCATAGAAAAAGCTTTTTTTAAAAATTTGTTTAGCTAGAGCATTGACATAAGTTATTATTTGTATTGGTTCATAGCCACAGTGCATAGTATAAACTTCACGTTTGTATATGTAAATTATAAATTGAAAAACACCAAAACATGCTATTTATTTAGGTACCATTTATTGTTCTTGGTATATACTAACAGGTCACAAAGTTAGGTCACAAAGTATATGATATATATGTTTAAAAAAATACTAAAGACTTTTGGTATTTAAGTGAAATTTAGCCTTTATCTAGCTATGAAATTTTAAACTAATTAAATTTGAGTTTGACACTTTGACATAATATTTCTTATCAAATACTATCATGATATTCAAATAAAGAGATTATTTAGAAAATTAAAAGTTAATGCACAAGAAAATCATGTCTAAGGTAGAGTGAGATTAGAAAACTATCGATGACATTACAAAAATATAAATATTTTCTTTCGATGTTAATACTTCTCTGTGCCTAATTTTACATAATGCTTTACACACATGTTTTGCCATGGATTGTTAGAATACTTTTGTCTGGAACGATAAGAAAATATTGATTTTGGTTTTAGAGCAAGGAATTATTTTATCATGCAATCCCATGTGTAATGCACATGTTGTATTCTACATTTTTCCTACACAAAGTAATAAAGTTGCAAGTAACTTTTTAGTTTACACAAATATATACTTTTAGTTTTAGAGTACGTAATTATTTTATTCTGCAAGCTCATGTGTTACGCGCATGTTTGAAATCTAGTTATTTTTATGTGATAGGGTGTATGCCAAATCCTATATATATATATATATATATATATATATATATAGAGAGAGAGAGAGAGAGAGAGAGAGAGAATAATGGAAGAAAGGTGCCATATGAGGGAATTTCCTCCTATGGCATCGGAAAACATTCACCCTCCAAGATTTTTTTCGACGATCGGCATTCATCATCTTCATCGTTATCATCTATAAGATGTGGATACACCAAATTTTATATGATATTACCACCTTTTAACCGTTGATTTTGTGGGTGCAAAATTAACGGTTTACCGACAATAGAACTGTTTACATTGCTAATTCAACAGTGAAAAGGTGGTAGAATCGTATGAAATTTGGTGTATCTACATCTTATACGATAAAGATGAAGATGATGAATGCCGATCGTCGGAATAAATCTTGGAGAGTATATTTTTTGGACGCCATGGGAGGAAATTTCTTCCACATCTTTCCTACATTATTCACACACCCTATATATATATATATATATATATATATATATATATTTCGACTAGGATCCTATCAGAAAGATTTGGAAACAAATCCTTCCCACTTTTCACCATTAGATTAATTTTGGAATGTGTGCTTACGATTATGAATAAAAGCTTTCATTTATTACCAAACATAACATAATTGAATGCACAAATTTCAAAATTAATCTAATGGTGAAAAAGTGGAAAGGATAAACAAATCCTTCCGATAGGATCCTAATCGAATTATATATATATATATATATAGCTTTTAGTTTTCGAAAGAATTTTAGTCATTTTTACTATTAGGCTTATTCTTGAAAACACACCCATGTGGTTTGGCCTAATTCCTATAAACCTACTTGAGCTTTTTCCCTTACCCTATACCTTCATGTATACTTTAATTCCTATACCCTCATGTATACTTTAATTCCCTTACCTATTTGATCCTTTGCCGTTAACTCTAATTAAAAGACATATCTACCCCTCCCCTTAAAGTGAAATAATATTTATGTTTTTTTTGTTCTTGAGAAACAAAAGCCGTCCCAATTTGAGAGCTAGGGCACTCGCCCCGAACTCGAGCAAGGGCATCATCCCCCAATTCCTTAAAGCTTTCGACATTGGTCGATCTAAAGCGCAAAATATTTCTGTTCATCAAATTCTCATCCCAATTCAAACTAGGATTTTATCATACACTTGTGCTACAAACTTAAAGAAAGCTCACCTCCCAATTCAAACAAGTATTTTATCAATTTATTAAATATTTGGTTCCATAAAAAAAATCATAATATAGATCCAACCAAGAATACAAGATTCATAATATAGATCCATTATGGTCACAAGAACATTAAATTGTCTATTTCCCTTCATAATCAATACAACTACATGAAAGAAAATCAAGATTACAATCAAAATTATCAAAATGCTAGCACAATGAACGTTGTTGGAGTTCTTCCCAACCGAGTGAGTAGACCTACGTCTAGAATTCGCCATCACTTGAGCTTTCCCTACAAATCTAAAAATCCCTAAAGAATAAGAATTGGGAATCTACAAATCTAAAAATCCCTAAAGAAAATAGATAACCATTTAATGGGTTTGGTTGTGATTTTGGGGATGGTTGTGAGTTTAATTTGAGAAATAAGGTGGATAACCATTTAATGAGTTGAGGGCAATATTGAAAAGGAAAAAAGAAAAACAGGGTCATGTGCATTACACATGATCCATTGCGATTGATTTTTCAAAAAAGCTTAATAGAATAAAAAACAGAGGGGGTTAAAAGGTCACGAAATTAAAGTACAGGAGTATTCGGTAATGAAAAAAGTTCAAGTAAGTTTTTGGAAATTAGGCTAAACCACAGAGGTGTATTCAAAAAATAAACTCTACTATTATAATGCTAACTCATGTGGGCTATAGGTCCCAACAAATTTACAACCAATTGTATGGCTAAGATGATGGCCTCTCTTTTTAGAAAAGATTCTTTAAAAAAATAAGAAAAAATCATCATAATCTATTGCACCCATAGGAACCCATGCCAATTTTTCCTTATTTTAAAATTTCCAATAATATTCTATCTTCATAAGAAAGTTCTTTCCTCAAAATTATCTCCTCACCCTTCCCCTACAAATAAAACATATTTTCCATCTATATTTTTAAATTTCAAATATATATTTTCATATAAAATAATAAATTTGTATATTTCAAAATTCGCATTCCATGTGTATCGCACGTGCAAAAATACTAGAGAGATATAAGCTGTATTGGTTTTCTTCTCTGATATTCTCATTAAATTGAGCTGTTTTTGGGCTTAGTTGAAGTTTTAAATTTGTTAGTGTCCTATGCTAACCTAGGTAAATTTTCTTGAGTTCTTTTCTTTGGTCAAACTTTTGCGGACTACATGCCACCACCATTACTAACCACTTTCTTGATTTAATTATACATTTCTTTTGGGTATGATGTTAAGAAACATAATAAAAAGTTATGGATTGTTTACTTTTTGAGGAAACGGAGCCTGCACACAGACCCTGCAGGCCCAAACTGTAGTGGCCTCTCGCATAGGTCAGTGGGGCCTGCTGGCTATTTTGCAGTTAGGCCATGGACCCCACTGGCCCATGTGTGAGATCACTGCGGTATTGGGCCTGCAGAGTCCCTGCAGGTCCCTTTTTCTCTTACTTTTTAGACTGAAGTCCAATAGTAAATATTTACCTTACATATCATGAGATGGAGCTACGAGTTAAATTTTTTGAAAGTTTTATCTCTTCTGAACTGTGGAGGTACCCTTAGATGCTTCCACATCTATTCCTTTATGGTGCACTTAATACATTGGTAAATTTCTGGAGTACATGTGCTTGAATCTGAAAGCACAGCGAATGGCTTTCGATGTTAAATACGCTTCCAAAAATCTAGCATGAACTTACTTGTCCAACTCTTGTTTTGGGCTGCTGGTCTTGTTAATGGGTTATTTATGAATAAATGGATGATTAGGTTTGTTAAAAGATTAACCATTGAATAAATGGGTCTGTATCTATGTAATTAATATTTGAGTGATAAGGATTATAAAAAACTGCATACTTTTGTTACTGGCTAAATGGAATTTAAAAGTAACACCCATCTGGCCATTATCGATGGCCATTCACGTCTTGTTAGCTGGACATCAATTTATATTAAAATACATTTATTTTGGTTTTGAAATACATTTATAACAGAACATATATGAAGGAATCAGTAGGAATCAACAGTTATACGCATATTTATAATATTTAATATGAGAGGTTTCCAATTTTTTCATGCAGAGGGATTGGACCTTGGGGCCCAGATTTGGTACGAAGATATACAAGTGCTAGATTTGGTTCTCACTCTACTGGTAGCATTTTAACAGAAGAAGAGTCCACATTGCTTACAGGTAAAACTGAAAATATCATATACTGAACTAATGTGTATAGAACATATTCTACCACTCTTAAATTTGTTCTTACTCAGTCTGTACTTAACGTAAATATTCTTCTTTTGTTTGTGCTGTTTGAAGATTATGTGTACCACACTTTAGCTGCCAAAGCAAGTGGAGAATTGTGCTTGAAGTATATCTTTTCCTTTGGGGCATTTGCACGGAAACCTCTTCTACAAAGGTATGCGAGTTTGTTTTTGCTCAATATTTCTAATGCCAAAACTGCTGGAAGTGAAGCCATGAAAAATTCTCCGCGACTGTTTATTCTGCGAAAAAGATTTTCATTCTCTTTCTTCTCATCGTCAGTATATGTAAAAAGAAAAAAAGTAATAATAACAAAATATTAATAGTAATAGTTATATGGCTTGTAACAGAAACAACAGCAATCATTCCGGTGATTATAGTAGTACCTGTAATTGCGGTAGTAACAATAATATTAAAATCTGAAGCGTAAATTTTATAGAACACCATTGTCTTTTCTCTTTTTTTGAGTTAACACCAATAAACTTTTAAAATGCCATTGATTTAAAAAATAAAGAAGAATATTTTCTTCAAAAGAAAAATGCCATATTCGGTTCATTTTGGGGATTTTTGGTCTGCGTACAAGACATTTAGGAGTTGCTCTTTCATGCCTTGCACGAGTTAACGAAACTAACAATTTCAAAGAAAATTGCTAATTTAGGTGGGTTTCATGGTATTTTATAGTAAATTGGTGTTAATCTCAGAAACTCCGAAACATCAATGGTGTTTCATGAAATTTACCCTTCTCGAAATTTTCCAAATTATAATTTATTATTCTAGTCAGACCCAAGCCTCACTTCCTATCTGTGGGAGAGTTGGGAACTCATGGGAAAGTGGGACAAGTCACAAGCTCAAGGTATGCAACCTACACAATGTGACGTGAGATCAGGAGATATTGGTTAATTGATATTTAGTTGACTGATTTTACAAGTAGCATTTCTGCTTACTCCAGTTACCAGCGAGCATAATTGTCTGACCATTGGTTATATATTTGGAAGGAAAACTTTGACCATCAAGCCTTCTTAAGTATTCAGGGTCAACATTGCCTATTCTCTTCAATAGTCACTCACATTTAGCTGCATGCGTCCCTTGCTGGCTTTCCAAGATAATTTCAATCTCATTCGACATTTTGTTCTTCTGAAGCGAATGATTTTAAGGGAACCATCTTTGTTATGCTATATCTTTTTTATACTGAGGTTGGATTTGCTTAAAACTCTCTAGAATATTCTAATCAGGAGTCTGAAGGTTTGGATTTGTTTAATCTTTTAGTTGAGTTTTATTAGAATTCGAGAATCAAGATCCAAAAAATTCCCACCAACAGATAGATGCTCAATTTTGTGCAAATAGACAATCGTAAATTACTTCAGCAAATCGATTAACTAGCATGCTCTACTCATTTAACTTTCTTGTGCAACTATAATGTAGCGAGTATCATAGAGTTTGAAGCTTGAGAATGCCTGCCAACATTCACTTGAATACAGTTTCTTGATTATTTCTTTATGAAGATTTATATTTTCATCACGTATGCCCATAAACCGTAAATCAAATTCTATAGAACTGGGTGTTCCCATAGTAAGATCAATAGACATTTTGGGCTTGAAGATATTGAAGAACTGAAGAGAAGAGAAAAGAGCGGACAAATTTGTAATGAAGCTCAGTGGTTTACAAGGACAGACATGTGTCTCTCTATTTGTCCACATGTGGGATAGGACCATTGTCTTGTACAATCTACTGTCGAGAATTAAAGGTGTAACCTGGTCTAAACAATGATCGCTTTATGAAGGGTACAGGTTTTTTTTAATGTATAGTCTAAATACTGTGCATCCTCTCATGCAAGTATTTGAAATATTTGAAGATTACCCTTGAGCTTTTAAGAACCGCAAATATGAATTGAGATCAAGATAAGTGGCCACGTACAAGTTCGTCCTTTTTCTCAATGAAGTAGCAAGGACAGAAAATTGAAATCTATTGGTAACAAGAGGACTACAATAGAACAAACTTAAGGTGATGTGCACAATAAAGGCAACGAGTGTTTTTTGGTTCTTGCACCAAATTTAGGATTTATTAGCGCCGGTGGCACCTCAATTTGAATAATTATATTACATCAATTTATATGATTTGAGGCAAACATATAGAATGATGATTGGCATTGTCATGAGCGGCGTTAGCGTGTTATTAAGTATTTTGCATTAAGTTCTTTTCACTATAAGAGGAATAGAATAACCTGGTTGAAGCATAATGATCATATATCTGGAATGCATTGTATGTCCCATAATAGGTTCCATTCTTCTACCCTTTTCCGGTAGTTGATGACTATTCATAGCTATTACCTTGACACCAAAAAGAGTTCGACCCAGGGCATCTCGCCTTAAGTTTGTACATGAAGTATAGATGTAGGTGTAGCTCCAAAGGGTAGTATGAAGAGGTGCGATTTTGTTATAAATCCATCCTTGTAGATATTTAGGTAATGTTAAGCTTGTACTTGTCATGTTCTCTTTTCGGGGTGGTTGGTGGTTGATAAAGGATATAATTTCGACATTCCCTGAATCAGGGGAGAATATTTTCTAGGAATTATTAGACTGGGGCTCTAGATTGGGACTATTGCTATTAACTAATCTTATTCTAGAACCAAAAATACTGTAGCTCTTGAATTGTTTGTCGACGCTCGCCTTGCTAGTTGTCTCCATGCAATTCTTCCGTCGGAATTACTTTATTTTTGTCAATTAATAATTCAAGTTTGTGTTCATTCAAAATTCTTTTACGGTACCACAAACAAGTGCCAATTTTTTTGTGAACTCCGTATAGATCCCCATAGGTTTTGTCTCTGGGTTTGTATTTTAGTATATCAAGAACTTAAGGGCATGTTTGGTTCAAGGATTCTAGGGGATTAGTCACTTTTGGTTCACGGATTTTAGGGGATTAGTCACTGTTTGGATTCAAGAATTCAAAAAAAGAGTGAGGGTTGTAGGATTTTGGGGTATTTGGATTTGCTTGTTTTTTTTTGGGGGGGGGGGGGGGCACCATTTTTTAAGATTCACGGAACCTCAAAAAAACGAAGGATTCATAAGGATTAACATTGTTTAGTGGGGCCCATTGAAATTTTAACTCCTCTCTCTAAAATCCTTAAATCCAAATTCCACTTTCTTTTCACCAACCAAACAAGAATTATAAGGATCTACAAATCGAATACTAGGAATCCAATACCGACCATACACAAAATTAGTTAATCCAAAAATTTTCAATTGTACTATTTGGGAATCCAAATTTCACAATCCTGCAACCAAACAGCCCCTAAAGAGCCAATTAGATCTTGAAAGAGTTGGTGAAGGCACTTTTCTTGTGATGAGTGGTCACATATATTCGACCTGACTTTTTGTTAAGATGTTTTCTAGGGTTATATCTACAGCTGTGGATATAGGAGGAGGCAATTCATGTTTTTGGATGTCCAAAAACTGTAGCAGGAACCTGATGTGATGCATGCTGGCATCTTTCGATTTAGCCAAAATTATGTCATCCCTTTTAAATTAGATATGTGAGCGAGTCCAAATCAGATTGTTCACACAGTGAGAAGGCTGAGATGGATGATACCTTGAACTTTGAAGATTGCATGGCCTCTAGGAAAAAATGCTGGATGCTTCGCTAGTGAATGGATGGCCTCTTTATTATTCATGTACCTTTTGTGTGCTAATAACTACTTGTGAGCAAGGCCACCGAATTCAATGCATATTCATGCTTCCCTCCTCCCTTCTCATGAACTGCTTGATAATATCCATGTTTTTATGATAGTTTTCCATTTAATTGCTTTTACAACTTTTGGAACTATCATGAGAGTGAAAAATAGAAGGATTAATTGCTAAATAATACCCTGATGTTTCACCTATTTTGCATTTATATACCTTATTATTTTTCCGCTGCTCTTAGATACCCTAAAGTACAAACCGAATGTATTTTGTTTAAAATAGTGATGGATTGACAGTCAACTGAAGAGAACAAAGTATTAACGATTTGTACGTTAGGATATATTAGTGCAACAAAAAAGTCATTAAGGTATGTAAGTACAAAATAGGTGAAACACCGGCGTATTATATAACCCAAAATAGAAAGAGGCGGAACTCATATGTGTAGTTTTCTATTGAGTAAAAAATTCAGAAGATGAGGGTAGTTTTGAGATTTCACAAATATAGAGCTCTGGACGAGATACATTTGCTAGCCCACATTTTGCCCCCTAGTCCGCCCTCGTCCTATCAAAGATCAACAGATGTACTCTTTCCATGATTTGATGAACAATGTTTTATATTTACAGTGCGTCGGAGTGGAAAGTCCCTACAACTTTCATCTATGGCCATCAAGATTGGATGAACTACCAAGGCGCCCAGCTAGCTCGCCAAGACATGAAAGTACCTTGCGAAATCATACGGGTTCCTCAGGTTCATCTGTCTTACTCATCCGAACTTCCACTTCGACAAAACCTACATATTTCTCATCACTTCTGGTTACATGCAGGCCGGACACTTTGTGTTCATAGACAACGAATCAGGATTCCACACGGCCGTGTTTCACGCATGCCGCCGATTTCTCAAGGATCTCGCAGACGACCAACCACTCCCCGAGGGCCTTACATCCGCGTAGGAGACCAGACCAATCATAACACAATCAATACACATTGTAATCTAAAGGGTAAAAATTGCATAGATCTTCCAAACCACAGCTATAATGCAATTATGCCCTAAAAGCATATGTTTAAAATGTACAGTTAATATTGTGGGAGCCAATTGAATTATTTAGTAGAATGATAATAAAGCCAGATTTGTAGTATTAATCGTCTGTGTATGAGCATGTGGCCAGTCTCTCCCCGTGGGAACCGCTTCTAGATGTGTACACTGCTCGAGCGCAGAGACAACAAAACAAGAGCCCTCAACGGTCACCCGTTCCCGCTCTTGTTGCTACTCTTTGCTCTTGATCTTTGCATTCCCGTTGCCCAATTCACCACAATTCAGAAGTAATAGACAAAACCAAAGGCCATTTGCTCTTTTTTATTTCAGAAGAGCAGAAACGATACAAATCAAACAAAGAAAAGCAATGAGATTAATGAATGAATTAAATCAATATGGGCCCCTCATCCAAAAGCCAAGTCACTTACATTACAACCACTCGATCTCAGATGGACGCTCAGGATCTCATGAAAAAGAGAGTGCCTAGCTCTCGAGTACTACAACACCCCAAAGCAAAATAATGGGAAAAGCAGGATTCAATTGTCAAGAGCTCCTATCGTAAGTCAGTCGTGGCTACTTCTCTCTACTTTTTTTAGCTTCCTCCTTTTTACCGTGCTGTCCCTTGACCTTGGTCAAACCTTTTATTGCGGGGCCCACATCCCCAACACACTCATCAATAGGAAAAATCTACTCTAGAAGGGTTTGCATGGTGCAAACATCTCTAAAGCCCTTGGATGGGCTCCCCTTGTATGCAGGGAAAGCCCATCCAAAGGCTATCAAGAGGGGAAAAAACAAAACTAAAAGAGAAAAAAAAAATTGGAGGGAAAATAAAGGAATCAAAACGCTCCACAAATCATATCGTAACATGTCAGATGGCCCGATTCAACTCAAGCTGGCAACGGCTGGGACGTACGCTCGACCGATTCCGGCCTGATCCGGAACCAGTCCAGCATGAACTCCGCACCCCCCATCACCGACCTGTTGGCAGGGTCCGGCGCGGTGCACAGCGGCGCCGACCTTGACCCCCAGCAAAAACTCGTCCCACTCCGCGGACTCTGGGTCCAATTCGAGAAGGCCCGGCTCCAGTAGCTCCGAGATCTGCCATCGCTGCAGCTGACGCTTTACCCACTTCACAATGTCCTCACCTTCTTCCCCTGCAAACATCCCCGGCCTCCGCCCCGTCAGCAGCTCCAACAACACGATACCGAAGCTGTACATGTCCCCTTCCTTGGTAGCCCGGCCTGCGGCCGCTGCGTTGGGTGCCACATAGCTCAGGGACCCCATGGGCGTCGACGACGTGGATGCTGCTTCGGCCGTAGCCTTTGCCGTCACCACCATGCTCTCGAGCCCGAAATCGGCCAAGTGGGGATCGAAATCCGCGTTGAAGAGCACGTTTTGCGGCTTGGCGTCGCCGTGTATAACACTGTTTGCACGCAGAAAGGCAAGGCCGCATGCCACACCAAGGGTGATGAGGTGGCGCATCAGCCGGTTTAGAATCTGGCTGTCTTGGTGGGATGCTTCTTGAAGTAGTGTGGTGAGGTTGCCGTTGGGCATATAGTCGTAGATCAGGAGCCTGACATCTGGCGGTGGGCGTGCGTAAGAACCACGTAAGACTGTTAGATTCCGGTGCTTCAGTTTACCCAGTGATGGGGGTCCTTATCTCTCTCAGATGTTGTCCTCCGTCGGTCCGGCTGAAAGCGGTTTTGAGCGGTTGAGATTTGGTGTGAGGGTTGAATGTGTGGATCTCAATGGGTTGTTGGATGTTGTTGACGCCGAGCTACCTGCAAGGGAAGTCCCGGGGTGGAAGACCACCGTAGGACCCTCCAGTGATCAAGTTAGTACCGTGGAATGAGAGCAGGGTAGCGGCGTATTAGAATGAGTTCGAGTTACCTGAGTCGTCTGAAAGAGGGGTTTATATAGCGGTCGCATAGAGTGAGCCGGCGCGAGATCCTCGCCGTTAGTTACGCTCCTGTGTTATGCCCGTGTTGATGGCGGGATCCGCTCATTAATGATGGGATGCGGAACGTGGGGCGGCGGATATCTCGCTTTGGCGGGATACACGGAGCCGTTGTGGTGGCGCTTGGGCTCTGTGCTCTCGGCTGAACAGGGGAGCCGAGGAAGCTCAGATCGACGGATAGCTCGGAGGTGAGCGAGGAGGCCGAGAAAGCTCAGCTCTGTAACAGCTCGGAGACGAGCAAGGAGGCTGTGGAAGCTCGGTTGTAGGATTGCTCGGAAGTGAGCTGTTGACTGGTT
Source organism: Agapanthus africanus (assembly GCA_030015575.1). Taxonomy (NCBI): domain Eukaryota; kingdom Viridiplantae; phylum Streptophyta; class Magnoliopsida; order Asparagales; family Amaryllidaceae; genus Agapanthus; species Agapanthus africanus. The sequence goes on along the minus strand of JASDDO010000022.1, from coordinate 869,586,280 downwards.
GCTAGGCGAATATAGAAGGTACTTCAGGGGGGGTCTCCAAAAGGTCGGATGCAATCTCAAAGACGAGGTGCCGAGAAATGTCCCCAATGCATCATACTTATTACATCTCCGTAGCCTCCAGGAATCTAGCGGGCTTACGTGGATGACACGTCATCCGCTACGTGTCGTGATCTGAGAAATTCCCATTTATGAGCATCATCATTAGCCCCTCACTCTCGTTTCGACCTATTTATGGGTCGGGTCGAGAGTGGTCTGCTTAGTTTTCTCTACTCAGCTTGTACCAAGAATTCTTCGTGGTGGGTGGTCCAGGAACGACATGGCGTTTGGCAGTTGCGTCTTTTCGATCTTCGAGTCCATGTGGAGTCTCACCATGCGCCTTAATTTTCGCGCGTATCCCCGATGACGTCAATGGATCACCGAAAGGGCGACACCATAATGGAGACGTTGCTTCGTCTGTTTGGGCCGACTATGGACCGAACTCGAACTTTATTTACTTGGGCCATATTAGGAGTTTGCCTACTTCGGGTACGTGCGCTGGGTAGAGGCTGCTGGTTTAATGTGAGGCTTAAGAATCCACCGTTGAGGCCGAGCAGGAAGATTTTCGGCGGTCTCGTGACGAGGGCTTTTAGATCCACAACGATGTTGGGTAGGAAGCTACCGCGGTGGACAGGCCAAGAAAGAAGCTGTCCGGCTGTCTCGTAATGAGAGCTTTGGATCCACGTTTTCGTTGGGCAGGAAGCTACCCACTGTGGATGGGCCGAGCAGGAAGCTTCTCGGCCGCCTCGTGATGAGGGCTTTAGATCCACGTCTTCGTTGGGCAGGAAGCTACCTACGGTGGATGGGCCGAGCAGGAAGCTACCCGGCCGGCTTGTGATGAGGGCTTTGGATCCATGTCTTCATTGGGCAGGAAGCTACCTACTGTGGATAGGCCGAGCATGAAGTTGCCCGGCGGCCTCAGGATGAGGGCTTTGGATCCACGTCTTCATTGGGCAGGAAGCTACCTACTATGGATGGTCCGAGCATGAAGTTGCCCGGCGGCCTCGGGATGAGGGCTTTGGATCCATGTCTTCATTGGGCAGGAAACTACTCACTGTGGATGGGCCGAGCAAGAAGCTATCCAGCCGTCTCGTGATGAGGGTTTTGGATCCACTTCTTCGTAGGGCAGGAGGCAACCCGTTATGGATGGTCTGAGCAGGAATCTACTTGGCGGCCTCTCGATGAGGGCTTTAGATCCACATTTTCGTTAGGCAGGAAGCTACCCACTGTAGATGGGCCGAGCAGGAAGCTGTCTAGACGTCTCGTGACGAGGGCTTTAGATCCACGTCTTCGTTGGGCAGGAAGCTACCCACGGTGGATGGGCCGAGCAGGAAGCTACCCGGCCGTATCGTGATGAGGGCTTTGGATCCACTTCTTCGTAGGGCAGGAGGCTACCCGTTGTGGATGGTCCGAGCAGGAATCTACTCGGCGGCCTCTCGATGAAGGCTTTGGATCCACTTTTTCGTTGGGCAGGAAGCTACCCACTGTGGATGGGCCGAGCAGAAAGCTACCCGGACGCCTCGTGATGAGGGCTTTCGATCCGAGGATTGGCCGGGCAGGAAGCTGCTCTCGGCGGATGATCCGAGCAGGAAGCTACTTGGTTGCCTCTGGACGAGGGCTTTCGATCCGGGGATTGTCCGGGCAGGAAGCTGCCCTTCGCGGACGAGCCGAACAGGAAGCTACTCGGTTGCCTCTGGACGAGGGCTTCCGATCTGAGGATTGGCTGGGCAGGAAGCTTCCCTCCGTGGATGAGCCGAACAGGAAGCTACCCGGTTGCCTCTGGGCGAGGGCTTTCGGTCCTCGGATTGGCCGGGAAGGAAGTTTCCCTCGTGGATAAGCCGAGTAGGAAGCTACCCGGCTGCCTATGGACGAGGGCTTTCGGTCTGAGGATTGTCCAGGCAGGAAGCTGCCCTCCGCGGATGAGCCGAGCAGGAAGCTACTCGGTTGCCTCTGGACGAGGGCTTTCTAAATTCCACAGTTTCTCCTTGGGACGTCGTTCAACCTTTCGTAACCCGTAAAGGCGGGGGAATGGTGTTTGTCATAGATGACACGTGGTCGTGCATTATTGGGAAAGTGTGATATTCCGTGATTTGCGTTGTTGCGCGAGAAGATCTCGGCCGTTGGAAGATTTTCGTTGAGGCTATAAATACCAAAAGGCATGGTCTTACCGTTCGTTAGCCCACTCTGAATTTTCCTCAGCCGTCTCGTTTCTTCCAGATGATGGGCCGCGCATACACCATCAGGGAGATCGTTTTCCGAGACGACGTGTATTTTTACAATCTCGATCATTCCGAAGAGACGTATGAGGCTGTGATTGGCCGCTTGGAGGGCCACTACGGACGCCTACTTCCCAGTCGATCTCCTCTTCTACAAGTGCTCATCTATGCAATATGGAGAACTTCCCCCGGTCTTCACAACGTCCTCTCCCCGCAGTCGATGGACGAGGCGTTCATTAAGGTGCATACGGCCTCCGAGCTTGGGCTGATCTCGAAGAGCAGGCGGGATCGCTCAGTGGACATTTTTCTCGAATGTTTCCAGTTGAGGTTGGTCGCAGCGTCGTGCTCGGCAGCGTAGGGCACTGGCAAATCTATAGCTTCGAGAGTCCACGAGTATCGATAGAGGGAGCGGGCGGAAGCGGCCTGGGCCCGGCTAGAGGAGCTCTCTTCTGAATATCACCGGTAATGTTTCCTCAATCCACTCCCTCCTTTGTTGTAATTCTTGGAAGGCTGGGGAGCTCATAATACCTCGGAATAAATAAATTTTTCTTTGGTTGAGGTTATGGCGTAATGTCTCTTTCTTCCTTTCCATTTTTCTTTCTTTTTTTTTTTATAACCCTAAGCTCGGGGCCGGGGAAAGGAAAGGGAATAGGGCTGATCGCCCAGGGGAAGACAGAGTTCGGAAGGGCTCAGTTTGAAAAACTTAACAAATGCGGAGAGGAATTGCATTATTTTAAAGAAGAGTACATATTCATCTATACAACTTAAGCTTTTCGGCGTTAAACGGCCGTTGAAAATTACGCCCTCCGGAGTCCTGGAGGCAGTAGGCTCCATCGGGCAACGCTTCTGTTATGATAAAAGGTCCGTCCCACTTCGGGGAGAACTTATGTAGCCTCACATGATCTATGAACTTGTTCCTTCATAAGACCAGGTCTCCTGTCCTGAAGGCTCGGTGCTTAACTCGGGCGTTGTAGTAGTGGGCGGTTTGCTGTTGATAGGCGGCCGTCCTGATCTGCGCTCGATCTCTTTTTTCTAACAAGATGTCCAAATTGCTTCGCAGTGCCAATGTGTTAGCTTCTTCATTGAAGTGTTCGACTCTGTAACTGGGCAATCCAATTTCCGCAGGGACCATTGCATCGGTACCGTAGCGGAGGCTGAATGGGGTTTATCCCGTGGGTGTCTTTTTCGATGTACGCAACGCCCATAGCACCGGCGACAGTTCCTCGACCCAGCTGCCTTGCTTACCCTCCAAGCGGGCTCTGAGACTGCGGATGACGCCTCGGTTCGCTACTTCGTCCTGCCCGTTGTATTGTGGGTGTGCGACTGCGGCAAACTTCATCAATATATGGTACTCATTGCAAAACTCTTTGACTTTATCGTTTTCGAAGTTGGTTCCATGGTCGGTAATTACGCACCTCGGGATTCCAAATCGGGAGATTATGTTGTTCTGCAGGAATTTTATCATAGTGGTGGCGTCCGGTTTTCTGATAGGTACAGCCTCTATCCACTTCATGAAGTAGTCCACAGCGACTAGGATGTATCTATGTCCGCCCGTGCCGGTGGGGAGTTGGCCTACCATATCCATCTCCCGTTGTGCAAACGGCCAAGGGGAACTGAGTGGCGTTAGTTTGGTGGCGGGGAGACGAGATATGCTGCCGAAGAGTTGGCAGTTCTTGCATCTTCGACCAGCTTCTCGGCATCCTGGTGTATTCTTGGCCAATAGTATCCCTGGAGCAGTGATTGATCTGTTTGAAAGAGTGTGTAGTAACCGCAATTAATAACGGTGTTGCGTGTAGCTAGCCGAGATGAGTACGGGTCGTCCTCAGGGATATGTGGAATTATTTAATTTTACTTTAGATGTGTTGATTGAAAAGGGAAAGAATAGAAGAATAAAGAATAGTGGAGAATAGTTTCTAGATCTATGTTAAATATGGATGTAGAAAATAGATCTAGTTTAAAGACGGATGTAGATTTTATAAGAAGGGGGCTTGTAGGGTTCGTTCGGATTTAGTAGTCATGGATAACTAATAAAGATTACTCCTTTTATCTATTGATAGATTTAAAACTAGATAGATAGTGATGAATGAGGATTAGGGTTCTTGGAAGAAACTAGGGTTTCCACACTATTGACCCTTGTCCTTTCATTGATCTCTATTCATGTCTAACCCTTAACAAAACAATTGTTAATCTGATCTCAAATCACGGTCGAGACTAGCAATAAATTGGTAGCACGCCCGATAATGATGTTAACAATTCTTTTTCTAAAGTTTATAAACTTCATAAAACTTAAAAGAAGTTAAAGTATTTTCTCATCCATTTTCTACCCTAATCCTACAAACACTATCAAGCGGAGAATTACTCGCGCATGATGGAGATAGAAGAAGAAGAAAAGATAGAGATCATAATGTAAATACAGATAATAAATGCAAACTAATTAATCTAATGATCTACCTTTATTAATTAACTTCACAAGTACAATGCCTTCAAGTTTAGATTACAAGAGGAAGAAAAAGTTGCTCTCGATCTCTGCCTTGTAGGAAGTAGATACTCTATCGAATCTCACGTCGCCTTATCACGTCGAATCGTCGACCTGTCTTGGATCACTTGTTCTTTGACGGTGATTCGCTTCGTGTAAAACATTGATGATTTCTAGGTTTAGCACTCGGTCCTTTATATAGCCCCAATACCATAAACTATAGATTCCCAGAATTAGGGTTTGTTGTTGCAAATCACAACTAAAAATCCCAAATCCTGACTCAGTGAATCGGCCGTGGATCCGCCGCATTGATGCTAGTTTGGCCGCAGAAGCGCGGTTTGTTGGTGAGATCTCGGCTTTAGAATTCTGGAGCTGCTTCGTTGTGACACATGGAGATTTATTTGATGTCTGGAATCTTCATATCTTTTCTGAGTCTCTGACAATATTGATTCTTCGATTTTATTTAACTTTATCAGCAGATTTTTGATTCCCGACATCTCAACATCTCGATCTCCTAACCTGAACTAAACCTTGCACAATATCTCAAAGAATAATATTAGTAATATTTGGTATTTTTGAGATATTATCTTAACCATTTGATATGATATTATAATTTAAGAATATTGATTAAGGATATTTGATATGATATGCATATTTAAATTATCAAAATATTATATAAATATTATATGCATACATTTTCCTTCATAATATTAATTATTATATATAAATATATGGTAAATAATATTTTTATAGATAAATCCTCATATGTGTCATATTTATAATAAACACTTTTAGATATTTAAGAAAAGTAAGGAAAATGATATATCAAATGTACGATATTTTCGACTGAACAAATACCCCCAAACTTAACTTTGATCGTCCCGAGCAAACTAGTTATTCAAGAGAAGGAGAAAAAGAAAAAGAAAAACTTAAGTAGCACACTTTCGTAGGCAACACGATTGCACTGAGCACGTGCAACAATCTGTTAAACCTCTAGGTGTCCCTAGTATGAGGAGTGTTGTCTCCTGAGGGTTTTCAGCGGATTATACCCATAAAATCCTATAATAAAAGAAAGAATGTGAAAGTTACATACAAAGATAATAACTATAAAAAAAAAGAACTTGAAAATAAGAGTTTCCAACTACACTAGCTTTTTAGTTGCCATGAACCCTATCTTAATGGTCATGGAAAAAATGTTAGAAATCACATCATCCCTCAATAAAACATCGTCTTTATTCTTCCTCCCTATATTTTATCCAAACATCGATCATATACCCCTACGTGTGTGTAAAAGACATCCCTACACTTAGAGAATTCGATTCAAGCTATTATACTCTTGTCCATCTTACTTAGTACTGTTTAGTCGGTGAATATTTTAGATGAAATTTCTCACACATCCTTCATGCGACCATTAATACTTCTTGAGGTACTAACCAACCGATTACAAAATGTGCTCGCGCGTTTAGGCGTAATTCTTCGTCCTGCAACACCTAAGACTTAGCAGTGGCTCCTAAACCAGTTGATCTAAGGCACTAGGTGATAAAGCATCCTTGCTATATTTTTTATATGCTGCCTTGGTAATTACAAAACCAGTGTTCATTTTTTTCTTCACCACTTATAATTTTTTTTATATACTAAGGCTTTTAGATAAGAGCATTTCAAGGTATTCTCTACCATCCTAAGTTTCAAGATATGTGTAAGTGCGTATAGTAGGGTATCAACGTTCAAATGTTTGGCCTTAAGAATATGGACTATTTTTCAGGCTCATTTTTATCCTCAGATTAGTAATTTCCTTCATTTTACTAACCCTTGGGACAACGGCTCATAACTACTTATTACTAGCTTCGTTTAAGAAAATATCTAACTTTTTTGTTTTTCTCAACTATTATATCTTTCATATGTAAATTTTCACTTTCAAATTTTCATTATTAAATTTTTTTGTGTTTATATGTAGTATAATGCAATATAATGCATGAATAAGTATAAACCTCCCCCAAACCTGTTTATAGCAGTGTCCTCACTGATGTCATCTGTTAAGCTTTTAAAAAACTGTAGGCTTGAGAGGAAAAGTTAGTAACGGGGACATGAATTATTGACAGTGAAATCCTTTCCCAAACTTATTTTTGGCTCACAATTTTGTAAAAATTTTCTTTCAAGAGCCAAAATACATCCCTCCAAACTTGAGTGAAATTGTATTAAGCATTTAAAATTATGGGGGAGGGGGGTTTAAAGTTATTGGTCAAAGTAAAGTCTTACAAAGACCAAAAGTCAACACCAACCATTCAAATATTTTATCAATGTAACGCACTGGTTGGTGGAAGATCAGAGATTTGAAGAAGTGGGGAGATAGGAGGCGGTATGGTTTACGTTTCGATTGGTAGAGACGAAACAATAATGGTGAATGAAAACGAGAATGTGAATGATTAAGAATGGGAAGAATAGTCACATTCTCGTATGGGATAAGAAGAAATGGTTGTGGTTGAACTTCTTCAGGTGGAGGTTGATTAATCACAAAATCCGTGTCATTTAGGAATGCGAGTTCGTCGGCGAAAATATTTTCAAAACTTTCATCGATTGTTCGATTGAACGTTTCAATGTCAATAAGTGTCGCGCCAGAATTTAACACACTTGATTTGTCAAAAATTATGGAGGTAGGAGACTCGAAAAGCTCATCTACCTCATTCCCAAAAGAGTCTAGATCAAGGCGTCTTTCTAGAATTATCGAACTCGAAATATTGGATTGTGATTTATCAACACTCGCTAAAAGTAGAGGTTGATTAGAAGAAGAAGCAGAGAAAGTGGGAGATGAAATGGGTAAAAAAATTGGTGTGTCGAGTATTGCTGAACCAAATGTGGGAAATGAAGGCTGAATTTCGTTCTGCTTTTCGGTCATACCTTTATCATCAATTTCAAGACGCGTATGGAGTTCGGGAAAAATAGTTAAAGGTTCGAGATGATGTCCACACGGAAGTGAAAGGGCCTGATGAGTTGGTGGGACAAACTCATCCAAAATTTCGGGTTCATCATCCAATATATCCCCAACGTCAATCTCCTCAATCAAGTGAAGGTTAAAATTTTTAGACACCTCATCAAAAGCATGGTTTTCAATCAATTATGGTTCTAGAGTGGAGGTGTAGAGATCACAAGGATTGGGTGTGGCTTCACTTGAAATGGACTCCTCACAATCAGTTAAATCAAACACTACAAAGTCACACAACTCATCAGACATTCTATCTTCAATTGGTGAATTATTTGGTGTACTCGATAGATCTGTGAAACTGGAGTTATGGATTTCAATTTGGGATGGGGAGGTTTGATTTGTAAGGGTGTACCACTCTCTCTCACTACCCGAATTCTCAATTTGTCTTATGGTCGTATCATACATTGGAAGATTTTGAGCTAGTTTGAAACTAGTTGCTTGTTCATTTTGTTTATTGAGGACGGCCATGCACTCATTCAATTCCTCTATGTGGCGGCACGTCGCTACCCGATATTCTTCCACGGTCCGTTCAAGACTAGACATGGGTCGGTAAGGGGTTTCAACATAAGATTGAAATTTTTGTGGATAAGTAAAACTCCCAAATGATTGATTAGAAGGAATGTCTAGATAATGTGTAAAAGTTGGGTATGATTGATAGGAATCGAATGGTTGTGAAAATTGGGCAGGAGTAGGATCAACATTGTGATAAGAAGAATATTGATATTGGTTGGTTGGTTGGCGACTGTCAACAGATGTCATATACGCCACAAACCGAGTAGTAAAATCTTTTTTAGAAAGTGGCGGTATTTGTTGTTCTAACGGTTTGACCGGATTGAAACTTTGGCCGTTAGTTTTTGCTATATACTTAGCGATGGACATGCGTTTAGGAGTTCCCTCACATGTGTTAGATGGAGTATCAATAAAAGAAGATGTAGAATTTTGATGCGGTTGATAGGACCTGGAGTGAGGTGGCCAACTGTTTTTTTTTTGCTTGCTCTATCCGATCTCTTAAAGACATGGTAGATTCGGATGGTATACCGAAGCGATTACGATAACAAGAAATATCTGGTTCTGGATAGCAAATCTCGACAAGAGTTCTTTTATTTGGGTTACCCATTATAAGAAGGTGAAAAGAGAAAGGAGGGTGAAAAGATTTAAGCTCTAGTTGGATTGTTTTGCTTTGAAAGTTGGACTTGAGGGTTGACTCAATAAATCACAAAATGCACAAGCAACCCTAGAACTAAGGTTATCTAGGTCAAGTTACTATACCGCTCCTAGACTTTCAAAGGACAAGCCGTAGGATTAATCCTTTACCACCTCTTTATCACTCTTGTGGCCAGGTAAGTGCCAGATAAGTGGGAGGTATCCGCTATACGAATCCCCGAAAATAGCGGGCCTAATTAAGTAACCACTTGTCTAGACACACTTCCCTAGACACCACAAAAGAAATACGGATAAGCGATAAATTACCCATGGCCTTCCTCTGTCCTATTTGAGTGCGACGGTCCTTAGAGTCTTGGTCTAGATATTTTTTAATTAATGTAGGATGATGCAGATGCACGTTTAGTGATTTGTGGGGCCTAGGAAGGGTGATGAAATCCCCACCTAATCTGAATTGTGGTCTTGCCACTTAAAGTCCGTATTAAAATATGCAAAAACAACCCGCAAAACAAAAACACGCAAAAAGATTTTTGAGCGGCAAAATTTGCAAAGAATCCTGCAGAAAATATATTATTGGATTTTTCAAAGGAGAGAGAAAGATGTAAAGAAGATACTAGAGAAGTTTGGATGCACGAGCCCTCAAGACCGCCGCGGTTCCGCCGCCAAAATGCCCTTTTTGCCGCTGTTCCGCCGCGCAGTTGAGGGATCGTTTGAAAAGTTTTGCTGTGGTGGCCTCCCTTGCTCCTCTAGGTCTTGATGAATGTCTCTGAATCTTTATCTCCTCGCTACAGTGACTCCAGATTTCCTCACAAAAATCGCACACTAATCATTAAATATGCAAGATACGGTTTTGTTTTGTTTTATGATATAGATCGAATAAGAATTCAACACAAATAGTAAGAATAAAAAATTACGCATGTATCCCCCGCAACGATGCCATTTGATTAATTTGTTTGAAAGAGTGTGTAGTAATCACAATTAATAAAGATGTCGCGTGTAACTAGCCGAGATGAGTATGGGTCGTCCTCAGGGATATGTGGAATCTTTTAATCTTACTTTAAACGTGTTGATTGAAAAGGGGAAGAATAGAAGAATAAAGAATAATGGAGAATAGTTTCTAGATCTATGTTAAACACAGATGTAGAAAATAGATTTAGTTTAAAGACGGATGTAGATTTTATAAGAAGAGGGCTTATAGGATTCTTTCGGATTTAGTAGTCATGGATGATTAATAAAGATTACTTCTTTTATCTATTGATAGATTTAAAACTAGATAGATAGTGATGAGGATTAGGGTTCTTGGAAGAAACTAGGGTTTCCACACTATTGACCCTTGTCCTTTCATTGATCTCTATTCATGTCTAACCCTTAACAAAACAATTGTTAATCTGATCTCAAATCGCGGTCGAGACTAAAAATAAATTGGTTGCGCGTCCGATAAGGATGTTAACGATTCTTTTGCTAAAGTTTATAAACATCACAAGACTTAAAAGAAGTTTAAGTATTTTCTCATCCATTATTCTACCCTAATCTTACGAACCCTATCAAGCGGAGAATTACTCGCGCATGATGGAGATAGAAGAAGAAGAACGGATAGAGATCATAATGTAAATACAGAAATAAATGCAAACTAATTAATCTAATGATCTACCTTTATTAATCAACTTCGCAAGTACAATGCCTTCAAGTTTAGATTATAAGAGGAAGAAGAAGTTGCTCTCGATCTCTGCCTTGTAGGAAGTAGATACTCCGTCTAATCTCACGTCGTCTTATCACGTCAAATCGTGGACCTGTCTTGAATCACTTTTTCTTTGACAGTGATTTGCTTCGTGTAAAAAATTGATAATTTCTAGGTTTGGCCCTCGGTCCTTTATATAGCCCCAAAACCATAAACTATAGATCCCCAGAATTAGGGGTTGTTGCAAATCACAACTAAAAATCCCAAATTCTGACTCAGTGAATCGGCCACGGATCCGCCGCATTGATGCTAGTTTGGCCGCAGAAGCGCGGTTTGTTGGTGAGATCTCGGCTTCAGAATTCTGGAGCTGCTTCGTTGTGACGCATGGAGATTTATTTGATGTCTGGAATCTTCATTTCTTTTCTGAGTCTCTGCCAGTATTGATTCTTCGATTTTATTTAACTTTATCGGCAGATTTTTGATTTCCGACATATCAACATCTTGATCTCCTGACTTGAACTAAACCTTGCACAATATCTCAAAGAATAATGTTAGTAATATTTGGTATTTTTGAGATATTATCCTAACCATTAGATATGATATTATATTTTAAGAATATTGATTAAGGATATTTTGCATATTTAAATTATCAAAATATTATATAAATATTATATGCATTCATTTCCCTTCATAATGTTAATTATAATATATAAACATATGGTAAATAGTATTTTTACAGATAAACCCTCATATGTGTCATATTTATTATAAACACATTTAGATATTTAAGGAAAGTAAGGAAAATGATATATCAAATGTGCGATATTTTCGACTGAACAAGCAGCGTCTTTTGGACCAGGGTATAGGCTCCTTGATGCACTCTCCCGAACCTTCCATGTATCTCACGTAAAACGTAATCTGCCTTGTGGGGGTCGACGCACCGGAGCAGAGGCTTAGTGTATGACTTCTTGTACAGCTTTCCGTTGCTCAAGACGAAATGTCGTGCGTTTTCTCGAAGCCGGCGAGCTTCTACCCGGTCTTTGGGAAGTACACCGTCCTTCAGGAATTCCATGAGGGTCTTTCTCTAATCTTGGCCTTCGTGAGTTGTGTAGATTTGGAGTGTTGCCTCTCCATCTTCCACGCTGGGTCGTGGTAAGATTTCAAAGAGAATATTTCTTTTATGACTGGCCGAATAGGAAGAAGCGAGCTTGCTCAATGCGTCGACCTGGGTGTTCAAGTTTCGGGGAATCTACTCCACTTAGACTTCATCGAAATTTTTCCGAAGCCTTTTTACCTCGGCCAGGTATTTTATCATAAGTGGTTCTTGGACCTCGAAACGCCCGGTTACTTGGCCGACGGCTAGTGCGGAGTCGCTGCGTACCCTGATGGTCTTCAGCCTTACCTCGGAGGTGATTCGTAGCTCTGCCAACAAAGTCTCGTATTCTACGGTGTTATTTGACGCCTTAAAACTGAGCTTAAGAGAGTACTCCATTTCCTCCTCATCCGGGCCGTGGATGATCAGGTCGGCCCCGCTCCCTTCCTCTGTGGAGGATCCATCCACGTAGAGTACCCAGTCCGAGATAGGGCTGAGCCCTTCCTCGATCGAGGGTCGTGATTCGGGGCCCCTAACTGTCGTTCCTTCTTTAGCGGGGATGGTGCACTCGACAACAAAATCGGTTAAGACCTGCGCTTTGATGGCTTATCTGGGGTGGTATTTGATGTTGAATTGAGACAACTCTCACCTCCATTTCTCCAGACGACCTGATGATTCGGAGGAGGCGAGAATAGACCCTAGGGGTCATTCAGTGAGGACGAGGATCGTGTGCGCCTGGAAATAGTGTCGAAGTTTCCTGGAGGCAGCGACAAGTGCTAGGACTATTTTCTCTATGGCCGGATATCTCGTTTTCGTGTCCTTGAAAACATGGATCACGTAGTAGACCAGTCTCTTTATGCCTTCGAATTCTCTGATGAGTACTGAGCCTGCAGCTTGGTCGTAGATAGCTAGGTATAGTAACAGCTCGTCGCCCTCGACCGGTCGGGTGAGAAGCGGTGGGGTCGTCAGGTGCGCCTTAAGTTGTTCGAAAGCGTTCTGACACTCCTCGGACTATTCGAACTTAGGGATTTTTCTTAGGTCCCTGAAGAAAGGGAGGCACTTTTCTCCGAATCTGAACATAAAGCGACTCAGCGCAGCCACCCTCCCCCATGAGTCGTATGATATCAACGTTGCTCTTGGGCGTTGCTATGTTGAAGATGGCGCTGATCTTTTCTGGGTTTGCTTCGATTCCTCGGCGGGTAACCATGAACCTGAGGAACTTCCCGCTGGTGACTCCGAATGCGCATTTAGCTGTATTCAGCTTCATCTTGTACTCACGCAGCACGTTGAATGTCTCACCGAAGTCCTTAGTATGCCCGGCTGACGAAGCGGATTTTACGAGCATGTCGTCGACGTAGACTTCCATGTTTCTTCCAATCTGAGGTTTGAACAGCTTGTTGACCAGCCGCTGATACGTGGCCCCGGCGTTTTTGAGTCCTAAGGGTATCACTTTGTAGCAGTAGACTCCTCAGTCAGTGGTGAAGGCGTTAAGCTCTTCGTCGGCCGGGTTCATCCGGATCTGATTGTAACCGGAGAATGCGTCCATGAAACTGAATAATTCGTGGCCAGCTGAGCTGTCCACTAGCTGGTCTATCCGAGAAAGTGAATAGTTGTCTTTGGGGCAAGCCTTGTTCAAGTCAGTAAAATTGACGCATATGCGCCATTTTCCGTTTGTCTTTTTGACCATGACTACGTTCGCCAGCCAATCTGAGTAGTCCAGGTTTCTGATGAAGTTGGCGGCGAGCAATCGATCCACCTCGTCTTCTATAGCCTTCTGTTTAACCGGTGCAAAACTTCTCTTCTTTTGTCGGATCTTCCAGGCCTTCGGGTCGACCCCGAGCTTGTGGGAGATCACTTCCGGACTGATCCCAGGCATATCCGCTGGTGTCCAAGCGAATACGTCCGTGTTGTCTCGGAAGAACCGGATCAGTTCTATGCGGGTGTCCCCTATTAAGAGAGAGCCGATCCGAACTGTCCGGCTGTCAACTCCCTCTACGAGGGGAACTTCTGTCGATGCTTTTACCGGGGCACCTCGAACTTCCTTTTGGTTTTCGCGTGTGTTTAAAGACCCCTGTAAATCATACGCCTCTTCAAAATTGTCGACCTGCTCTCCAGCGGGAGATGTCGAGGCGAGGATAATCCTGGCGGTTTGCTAGTCCCCATAAGCCTGGCCTATCCCCTATTATCCGAAGAGAATTTGAGCGCAAGATGATAAGTCGAGATTTGAACCCGGAGAGCATTTAAGGTAGGGCGTCCCAGGAGGATGCTATAAGATGATGGGACCTTAGCAACGAGGAAGTTCACCGGTACGGTTTGCGTCTGGCCCACTTTCCCGATGTTGCGGAGGAGGGTGATCGATCCTTTGGCCGGAACAGAATGGTTGGTGAACCCAGAAAGGACGTGGAAGGTCGGATGAAGGTCGGACGAACCTAACCCCATGCAATGGAAACAGTCGTAGAACAGGATATCTGTCGAACATTCTGAGTTGACCAATATTCTCCGAACCTCATAATGGTGAACTCGCACCATTATCACGAGGGGGTCATTATGAGGAAGTGATATGTCATGAAGGTCTTCATCGGTGAAGACGATCGAGCCGCCTTTCCTGCACTTCTTGTGGGGTGGATTGCTTATGCCCTTGACTGGAAGGAGGTAGTGGTTCCCCCTTCTTCCCAGAGTTGGATTCGCTAAAATAACCATGATTTGCCCAATTGTTAACTCCTCGGGAAGGGTTTGATCTTTTTGTTTTTGCTCCGCCTGTCGCTTGTCCCGTAAATATTTCGCCAGGTGACCGGAGCAGATCAGTTCCTCGATATAGTCGTGGAGCTGTTTGTAACTTTCAGTAGGGTGACCCTGCGACCTGTGATAGGAGCAGTACGGGCCGCGGAGACGCTTGCCCGTCCTCTGGGTAGCTGGAGGGAGCTTAAAGAACCTCTCGCTTTTAGCTTCCTCCAACAGTTCGGTCTGGAAAATGTTCAGAGGAGTGTACTCCTGGAACCTTAAGGAATAAGGTTTAGGACGGTCGACTTTCTTTTTCTCTTCTGTGTCCTTCTTCTTCTGGTTTGCTTGGTCGCCTCTGGGTAGGTTAGAGTTCACCTCTGACCCGAGTTGGATTTCTCGCTCATTCCATGCTTTTACTTCAGCTATGGTCTTAGCTTGCGCCATTGCAAAAGAGCGGAGCCACTCTTTGTGCCTAAGACCCAACCTCAGCACGGTGATAACTGTTTCGTCGCGGTGCTCGGAACCTCCAAGAGGGCATTAGAAGCAAGTGACATACCCTTTGAAGGATTCCTTGTCTCCGCTCTTAACGGTGAATAGGTAGTCGACCGTCTTCTTTTGTTTCCGGTTATCGACGAAATGACCAAGGAATTGGGTAGCCAGCTCGCCAAAGGTCGAGATAGAGATTGGCGCAAGCCCCCGGAACTAATCCTGACCAGCTCGGATGAGGGTGGTGGGGAAGGCCCTGCATTGAGCCGCATCCGAGTTGTCTTGGAAGCTCATGCCGGCCGTGAATGTGTCTAAGTGGTCCTTCGGGTCGAACTTCCCATCAAATATAAGGACTTTGGGCGGCTTGTTTCTAGACGAGACATGCTCGGTGAGGAGTCGCCCTGTGAAGGGTCTCGTGAGCGAATCAGCGGAATACTTCGCCCCTTCGCCGACCGCGCGGTCGTCCTGTCATATGTCCTCAACTTTCTTTTCGAGGTCCTTGATTCGTTGGTGGTACTCCGAGGATTCCCAATATTCAGAGCGCTGACTACCTTTACTCCGGGATTGCACGACAGTGCGGCTTCCGTTTCGCTTTATCACATTTCTTAAATCCTCGGGCGAGGACCTTCTCGAGTAGTCCCGACGTTCGCCGTTTGTGTGGCCCCGACGAGAGTGGGGACGTCGGTCATGCCCGGAACTAGGCGAACTGACCGACACCTCCTCTGGGGGTGAGGGAATACGTTGGATGTCGGAGCGATGACCCGGTCTCCCCTGAGATCGGGGCGTTGAACTGTCTGGTGCCCATCGGGTCATTGAATCATTCCCCGCATGCAGGTTGTAACTACCGGAATTGGCGTGCCGACATTCGTTAACATCAGGGTGAGCGCAATTAAGGTCGAGGGCTTGGGTGCGTGTTCTCACCAGTATGCGTGTGTCGTCATCTCAGAAAAGGGGAACCGCGGCTTGATGGCGGGTCGCCTGAACGCGTGCGAGCACATCCACCATCGCCGTGAGCTTGTCGATCCTAGCGTATAAGGCGTTGATGATATTAAGAGGGGGAGTAGGACCACTCCCGCTTCCGTTATGGGGAACGGGGCGGCTCATGCCGGGATCATCACGGTTGCTGCTCGCCATTGATCCGAAGGCGGGGGATCAACTTTTGTGGTGGAAAGGTCCTTAGTATTAGCAGATTGTATTCCCACAGACGGCGCCAACTGATGGAGGTCCTTATCTCCCTCAAATGTTGTCCTCCGTCGGTCCGGCTGAAAACAGTTTTGAGCGGTTGAGATTTGGTGTGAGGGTTGAATGTGTGGATCTCAATAGGTTGTTGGATGTTGTTGACGCCGAGCTACCTGCAAGAAAAGTTCTGGGGTGGGAGACCACTGTAGAACCCTACGACGATCAAGTTAGTACCGTGGAATGAGAGCAGGGTAGCGGTATATTAGAATGAGTTCGAGTTACCTGAGTCTTCTGAAAGAGGGGTTTATATAGCGTTCGCATAGAGCGAGCCGGCGTGAAATTCTCGCCATTAGTTACGCCCCTGCGTTATGCCCGCATTGATGGCGGGATCCGCTCATTAATGGTAGGACGAGCCAGCATGGGATGCGGAACGCGGGGCGGCGGATATCTCGCTTTGGCAAGATACACGGAACCGTTGCGGGGGCGCTTGGGCTCCGTGCTCTCGGCTGAACAGGGAAGCCGAGGAAGCTCAGATTGGTGGATAGCTCGGAGGCGAGCGAGGAGGCCAAGAAAGCTCAGCTCTGTAACAGCTCGGAGACGAGCGAGGAGGCCAAGAAAGCTCAGCTCCGTAACAGCTCGGAGACGAGCAAGGAGGTTGCGGAAGCTCGGTTGTAGGATTGCTCGGAAGTGAGCTGTTGGCTGGTTGCTAGACGAATATAGAAGGTACTCTTGGAGGTCTCCAAAAGGTTGGATGCAATCTCGAAGACGAGATGCCGAGGAATGTCCCCAATGTATCATACTTATTCCAGCTCCGTAACCCCTAAAAATCTAGCGGGCTTACGTGAATGACACGTCATCCGCTACGTGTCATGATCTGAGAAATTCCCACTTATGAGCTTCATCACCCAGCGACTCCGCTTCTTTGCGGAAGAATGCTTCTTCCACAATGATCGCACTATCATTAGAAGTCGAGGGGTCGGAGAATCGATAAGACGGCGTCGTCGGCATAGCAGGCTTTGAATACTAAGCCATGGCGGCCGCGACTAAGAACATTTTCCTCGTCGAATTGCCTTGTGGCATCCAATGTCTCTGCATATGTGATTTTGTTGCTGAACATTACTGGTCTTGGACCTCTGTTTTCTGACGATGTCGTGCTCGAGCCGCTGCCTCGAGCTGCGATGCGCTTCTTTACACCATTTCGAACATCTAAAAATCTCCCACGCCATCAAATCATGCCAAAAGCACAGCAACAACAAAGCAGAACTAAACTCAGAAGCATAAGAGCTCCTGGGCTGAGGAACAGGATTAGCCTTGTGCTCATCTTCTTTCTCTTTTTGGTACAAGAATTCTCCAATGGGGCCCCGCAGAGGTCTTGGTTCTTGCTGAAAACGGAAGGGTCGTCGAAGCGGGCTCCGAGAATTGCTGGAATTGGCCCTTCAAGGTTGTTGTTTGATACATTGAGGTAGTTCAGCGTGGAGACGCGGTCAAGGATTGAAGGGATCATGCCTGTAAAATTGTTTGACGAAAGATCGATGATTATTATCGAGTCGGAGAATGTTCAGATTTGAGCATTGGGAGATTTCTGATGGAACTTCGCCTGAGAGAAGATTGTGCTCGGCCAAATTGTTCGGTCTCAAAAAATCTGCAGGAATTGTACTGGATATGTTGTTGAAACTCAGCTGAACAATGGTGAGATTAGAGCGGTTTCCGGGCTCAACGGGTATCGAACCCGAAAGTTCATTCTTCAAAACTGAGAGAACTTGCAGGGATTGAAGGTACCTATAAGTCACTGGAATTGGACCAAAGAACGAATTCCTGGAAAGATTTTTGATGATGCTCGATATCGGTGATCTCCCAGATCGTGACATGTGGCTGATGACGTATCCCGAAGCTCACAAGAAAGAACCTACGGTGGCCGACCACGCCACTCCTGTGCCCGTCCTACAAGCAAACAACTGCTAGCTCACATCCGATCCCCCTGCACAAATTGGCTTACTCAGCCCTATCAGCTCGTCTCCGGGCTACCGCAGAACCAAGATACCTCGGCTCTCCCGCTCGTCCGCGAGCTCTCCCGCCGAGGTCATCTTCCTCAGTCTCATCGACCGACCAACGACACCACTCATAGGCGCAACCTCCATCCCGCGAATCTCGCCATGCGCGAGATATCCGCCGGCCACATCCCACATTCCATGCCATCACGATCCCCCATTAACGAGCCTGTCTCGCTATTAATGCGGGATCCCGCCTATCACGCAGGCGTGAAGTCGGGAGCGTAACGGCCGGTGTGATTCTCGCGCCTGCCTGCCTGCTGCCACCGCTATATAAACCCCTCCTTCAGACGGTTCAAGTAAGCCATTTTTTACTTCACCAAGCCGTTACTCAGCTTGGATTTTCTCTCTAACTTGACCGTCGGAGGGTCCTTGGTGGTATAACCACCCCGGGACTTCCTTGCAGGTAGCTCGGCCCAACCAACCTCAAACCCACTGAGATCCACAGGCTTCAGGAGTCAGCCTCTAGATCCAATCTCAGCCGTCCATCGCCGCCATCAGCAGATCAACGGAAGGTAACATCTTGACGTGATCCGACGCACGTCAGCTGGCGCCGTCTGTAGGAAGTCCTTGATTCCACAAAACAAAAAGTTCATCTTCCGATCTCAACCAAATGGCGAGCGGTCATCACGACGATCCAAGCACCAGCCGTCGCCTCCCCCACAACGGAGGTACGGACGAATCTCCTCCCACGAACACCATCAACGCCATAGCCGGCTGGATAGATCGACTGGCGTCCGTCGTGGAGGCGCTCATCCGCGTCCAAACGGTAGGACAACATCCCCAGGTCGCCGCTCCCCCACCTCGGGACCGAGAACCCGGCGGAGGGAGAGAAGACTCCGCTTGCGCCGGCACTGCCGACCACCGCCTCGCTGCCTCCCACAGCCGCAGATCCCCCGGGCTGATACATTCTGCGATCTGCTGTGTGTGCTTTGCCCCGAGATCCTTCGTGCACCTGTCCCTTCCGAGGAGATGTCGGTCAGCTCGCCTGTTACCAGGCATGATCGACACCCCCTTCCTCGATGGGGTCGCGCGGGCGGGGCTCGTCACGGAAGCTCACAAACTACCTCGCCAGGGGATCTAAGGAACCTCATTGAAAGGAACCGCAGCCGCGGTCAGGAACAAGCCTCCATCAGCAGAGGCCAAAGATCTGAATGTGCCGAATCATCGGGATGCCACGTTCGACTCAACGCCCTCGAGAAGAAGTGTTAGTGTATATGCCCTAGGGGCCATTATTGTATCATACTAGTTTGTATATTACTTAATGGAAGCTTGGGATATTCACATGTATATAACAGTCTTGCTAAACATGGTAGTATGCTACTTGGTTTTTCTATCTTAATATGTGAGTATACGTATTGATAGAGCTCTTAGGATCTTGCTTGACTACCAGCGTTATGATGGCAGTCACACTAGTGGGGGCTGGGTAGTCTACAAGCACATCCTTATTCAGGTCCCTAATCGTAGGATTATCGAGACAGGGCATCGATACTCCGGAGTAGACTAGTGTATACGCTTCTCATCCCAGTTGGGGAGATGGTCTGTCCCACAGCCGTCAGTACGTCGTACTGGAGATAGTATGCAGGTGCTCGTTAGGTTACGGGTACACCGGACAGGACTCACAGGGAGCTGTTGGTTGGTTTTATACCAGTCGTCAGTGAACAGTTCCCAGGTGACATGAGTACAGCATAGTCCGCAGACTTGACACTGCTACTTCACCTCGAGTGTGTCCCACTGTTCTTAGATTGCTACCCTACCACGGCTCAAAGGAGTCATGCAAACAGGTAGCAGTTGGGTGCAGTCCCGAGCACTTGGAGGCAGTGGCGGTTAGACAGGATTCGTCTCTCCCGGTATTGGGGGTTGATATCGCGCTGTGTCAGAGAGCCATTACGCAAAGTCCCTGGCCAGGGCAAGCGAGATTTGCTGGTAGGTTCCAGTAGTTTCTCAGGGTGTAATGGGCTTCACTCCGACACGACTTATACCGCTATTAGGGGACTGATGCTTGCCGCCCCTAGGCCCGATATGCGATAGTCTTAGACGAACAAACTAGACTGTACGGAGATTGTCACATCAGACTCAGTAGCAGTTCGGATGGGTTTCCTCATCGGCCTTCTTATCGACATCTACCTGGGGACCGTTACGTACAACTAGTGCCGCTTGCGGTCTGTGGTTAAACCCACTGCCAGCGTAGTAGTCGAGTCTCTAGAGTCCCACACAGAGAGTTTCCCTACTCCAGGCGAAACGATATAGAGGTCGTATGGTTTTACGATAAGGGTTCGGACGCATACGTGTGTTTACGCACGTACGACATCCGGACAGTTTTTACTGGTCGGCTTTGGTTTAAGCCAGTTTCTAGTATCCGGTTATTGGATTTATACAGTCTAAAGTTTTTCCGTGTTTTCACGGATAGGAGGGGCGTTCTCGTAATTGTGCGAGAAGCTTCTAGAAGATGGTGACTTGGGGGTTAAGGTGGCATATGCATTAAATGAGATTAGTGAGTCATTTGAGTGATTCATCCAAGTCATTAATGCATCATAAATACTTAATGACTTATGGAGATGAATCACCCTCTTATATTTATTAAGCATGATGATTAATCATTCTTTTTCTTTTGTTGGACAAATCATAATGCATGATATATATTATGATAGCTTATTATCTCATCTCATTCTCTTGCTTACTTTCTCTCTCCTCAAGCTCTCCCTCTTCAAACCCTAATCCTCCCCTCTCATGTGTTGAGACCAAGGATTAGAGTAGACTACTTAATCCTTAACCACCCTCTATATCACCTAGGTTACTTAGATTAGCGATTTAAGAAACCTAGTTACCTCAAGTTAGAGGTGAAGCTTGTAGTTAAGCTCTCGGGTGGATCTTCTACTACATAGAGAAGGCCGGAGAGGACGTGGAGATCGACAAGACGAAGGACTCGGTTCTATAGGTATAATCATTTATCATAGTAGTTAACTCTTCAATGGTTTCTTGTTAGTTATTGTTTATACAAAGATTCTCGGTTAGTCGATGCTTACGTTTTAAACAAGATCGTTTTTCATTATTCCGCCTCCCCGCAAGTCGTGGGGTGTTGTACATCGACTTACAAGAAGATCGAAGGTATGCATCGGGAAGGTCACCGTTCGAGCGACGGGGCTAGGTACGCCGCCGACTCGCTCACCAAACCATTCACCGAGGAGCTGCTCGCTGTCCACGTCTCCTCTCACAACAAGCCCCCGAAGGTCTCCCTCTTCGATGACAAATCTGACCCGAAGGACCATTTGGATGCATTCACCGCGGGGATGAGCTTCCAAGATAACTCCGACGCCGCTCAATGCCGAGCTTTCCCGGCCACTCTCATCCGCGCTGGACAAGACTGGTTCCGAGGACTCGAGCCACGCTCGATCTCAACTTTCGACGAGCTGGCCACCCAATTCCTCGGCCACTTCGTCGGGAACAGGCGGCAAAAACGCACAGTAGACCATCTCTTCACAATCAAGAGCTGGGACAAAGAGACATTCAAAGCATACGTCACCTGCTTCTACAACACCCTCCTCGAGGTCCCAGAGCACCGGGATGAGACGGTCATTACGGCGCTTAGGTCTGGTCTTAGGCATAAGGAGTGGTTACTCTCCTTTGCATTAGCGCAACCTAAGCCCATGGCCGAGGTAAAGGCCTGGACCGAGCGTGAGGTCCTTCTCGAATCCGAGGTGAACGCAAATCTCCCCGGGGCAGAGAAAACCGACCAGAAGAAAAGGGAAAGGGAAGAGAGAAGGAGGCTCGAGCAGTCAAAGCCCTACTCACCGAAGTTTCAGGAGTACACCCCGCTCAACGTCTCCCATACTGTACTGTTAGAGGAGGCTAAGGGCGAGGGGTTCTTCAAGCTCCCCTCGATCTCGCGCATGGCCTCAAAGTGCACCTGAGGCCCTTTCTGTGGTTTCCAAAGGTCGCAGGGCCACTCCACGGAAAGCTGTAAGTAGCTCTGAGACTACATCGAGGAGCTCATCCATTCGGGACACCTCGTAGCGTACTTGCGAGACAAGCGACAAGCTGACCTCGAGCAGGAGCAGCATCCCCCTCCCGGGGAGCTGAAAATCGGCCAAATCATGGTCGTGTCAGCGGAGGTTACGTCGGGCACCTACGAAGCTCAGTACCCTATGCTGGGTGTAAAGGCCAATAGACATCCGAGGGGCTCAAGCTGCACGAATAAGAGCATCTACTAGCGTGTACTTCTTTTCAAGGCAATGTAAGCATTTCTTGAGAACTTTTGTTTATGTAATAAAAGGATCAATAAAACATTGCAAAAAGAAGAGTCTTATTTATTCAAAAAGGTATTATGGGCTCCTCAGTCGTACATCAAAAAAGAAAAATCAAAATAGCGAGGGGAAAGGGCTGCAGAGAGCACTTCTGGTGGTACTCCGAGGATATTTCCGCTAGCCGAGCCCTCGCGGCCTCTAACCTCTGCCCCCGATGCCCCCGTAGACATCGGCGTCGTGCCTCAATTGGTAGCACTCAAGGATGAGCGCCACCGAGCGATTTAGCCGACTCGCGGAGATCAGGCCAAAGCGCCTCAGAGATCGTAGCTTGTCAACGGCCTCGTCCTTCAGCTATTCGGACAAGGGGTTGTAGAGCCCCGGCGACGCCCTCCAGATGGAGTACATCAACAGCTGAAGCAGGGGGGAGCGCCGGGGGAGCAATCGGCCAAA
This sequence comes from Agapanthus africanus, assembly GCA_030015575.1. NCBI lineage: Eukaryota > Viridiplantae > Streptophyta > Magnoliopsida > Asparagales > Amaryllidaceae > Agapanthus > Agapanthus africanus. The sequence goes on along the minus strand of JASDDO010000022.1, from coordinate 869,563,512 downwards.
ATGCTCCTCGATGCGGCCTATCACTAACCGCACCGTGTCCTCAGTACAATACTGATCGTAGAGGTACACGTCCTCAAAATTTATGATTTCGAGGATGGTGAAACGTAAGTCCTGCATTCTTACGTTTCGGGTGTGAGGAGAGGAGTAATCAACATTCCCTCCGTTTTATAGCCCACAACGCCTCGGAAGTTCGACGGTCACTCTTTTCACCCGCAACTGTACCGCCATGCGGCAGACATCGCGTCGCCCGATGCGAAATCGAAGCAACACTGCTTAGGCATTTCGCCTTCCCCACACGCTCATGACACGTGTCTCCCACGGCTGTCCATCTTCTCAGTACTCACACCGAGAAGGTCGGATAGAACCTCGCGCGAGAGGCGCCGGGTATCTTCACTGCTCGGTCCTTCCTTAAGGAGCTAAGTCCTCACCAAGAGGCAACCGAGCAGCTTCCCTGCTCGGATATCCCCGGCTGGTAGCTCACTACCTACGACGCCAGGGGTCTAAACCCTCGCCAAGAGGCAGCCGAGCGGCTACCCTGCTCGGCTGTCCCTGGCCGGTAGTTCCCTACCTCACAACGCCGGGGATCAAAGCCCTCACCAAGAGGCAGCCGAGCGGCTACCCCGCTCGGCTATTCCTGGCCGGTAGTTCCCTACCTCGCAACATCGGGGATCAAAGCCCTCACCAAGAGGCAGCCTAGTGGCTACCCTGCTCGGCTATTCCTGGCTGGTAGTTCCCTACCTCACAGCGCCAGGGACCACATCCCTCACCAAGAGGCAGCCGAGCGGCTACCCTGCTCAGCTATCCCTGGCCGATAGTTCCCTACCTCGCAGCGCAAGGGATCAAAGCCTTCACCAAGAGACAGCCGAGCGGCTACCCTGCTCGGCTATCCTTGGATGGTAGTTCCCTACCTCGCAGCGCCAGGGATCTAAGCCCTCGCCAAGAGGCAGCCGAGCGGCTACCCTGCTCGGCTATCCCTGGCTGGTAGTTCCCTACCACACAACGCCAGGGATCAAAGCCCTCACCAAGAGGCACCGGGCAGCAACCCTGCCCGGCCAATCTTTAAGGATCAAAAGCCCTCACAAGAGGTAACCGGGCCCGCTCTTGCTCGGTTATCTCTGGCTGGTAGCTCCCTACCCCACAACGCCAGGGATCAAAGCCCTCGCTAAGAGGCATCGGGCAGCAACCCTGCCCGGCCATCCTTAAGGATCAAAAGCCCTCGCAAGAGACAACCGGGCCCGCCCTTGCTCGGTTGTCCCTGGCTGGTAGCTCCCTACCCCACAACACCGGGGATCAAATCCCTCACCAAGAGGAACCGGGCAATAACCCTGCTCGGTCCGTCCTTAGTAGGCATCTTACGGCCCCTCCCGCGCTAAGGATCAAAAGCCCTCGCAAGAGGCAACCGGGCCCGCCCTTGCTCGGTTATCTCTGGTTGGTAGCTCCCTACCCCCACAATGCCAGGGATCAAATCCCTCGCCAATTGGCACCGGGAAACAACCCTGCCCGACCATCCTTAAGGATCAAAAGCCCTAGCAAGAGGTAACCGGGTCCGCCCTTGCTCGGTTATCCCTGGCTGGTAGCTCCCTACCCCACAACGCCGGGGATCAAAGCCCTCACCAAGATGCACCGGGCAGCAAACCCTGCTCGGCCTATCCTTAGTAGGCATGCTACGGCCCCTCCCGCGCAAAGGATCAAAAGCCCTCGCAAGAGGCAACCGGGCCCGCCCTTGCTCGGTTATCCCCGGCTAGTAGCTCCCTACCCCACAACGCCAAGGATCAAAGCCCTCGCCAAGAGGCACCGGGCAGCAACCCTGCTCGGCCCGTCCTTAGTAGGCCTCACATGGCCCCTCCCCACGCTAAGGATCAAAGCCCTCGCTAAGAGGCAACTGGGCCCGCCCCTGCTCGGTTATCCCTGGCTGTTAGTTCCCTACCTCGCAACGCCAAAGATCAAAGCCCTCGCCAGGAGGCTCCGAGCATCTAATCCGCTCAGTCCATCCTTAGCACGCTTCTCTGTGCCCCACACGCTAAGGAACAAAGCCCTCACCAAGAGGCATCCGGTCTATCTGCGTCTGAGCAATCTCCACCTTGACTTCGGGGCCATGGAGATATCGTCTTCCTACCGGTCTTTGCACACTTGGCAAAAGAACATGTTCAACTCGACGTGTGATCGCTAGACGAAGAACCAATCCGACATGGAGGCAGTACTGTGCAGATACAAGTGTTTACCGACAAAGAAAAATATGTGCGCAAATACTACTGCAAAAAATAATTCATTCCCAAAATCAAAGTCTTTACAAGGGTATTGGGGGCTCCCCAGCCTTACAAAATGCTCGGAGGCCTACAAAATTCCCGATGCAACAAAAGAAAAGAAACAAGAAAAAGAAGGGCTTTAGGCCTCAGGGCCAGGCGCAATCCCGGGAAGCTCAATATCTACCACGACTCGGGCTGCGTCTGAGGGCTCAGCGCCCATCATAGGAGCCTTGACATCGCCCTCGCCGGGAGTCTCTCCCCTGGCCTTGCCCTCGGGGTCATCCCCTTGCTCGTCATCCCCGCGAGGATATTCAGCTCGGAGCTCTGCGTCAGTGAACCCCGGCATCCGAGCCTTGACGGCGTCAAGGGCCTCGTGCCAGATGAGGCTAGTGGCCGAGGCTAGGTCGGTGTAAAAATGTTCCGACTTCTTGTATTTCTCCACCGCCTTCGCTGCTCTGAGATCAGCTCGCTTCGTCCCCTCTACCGCTGCCTCCATCTCCTTTCGGAGGGCGCTCGTCGACTTCCTCAGGGTACCGACGAGCACCTTGGAGTCCTGAAGCTTGGCCTGGGCGGCCTCGCGGTACCTGGCAACCTCCTGCTTCCCGGCCACCACCTCCTGCTTCCCGACCGCTACCTCGCCCTCGAGGGCAGCGATGCTCGCCATTGCCGCCTCCAGCTCCAACCTTGAGCTCTCCTCCAGCGAGGAGAGCTCGCCCGCGGCTCGCATCGCCGGGGCAATTTCCTCTTCCTCCATCTGGACGACGAGGGCGACGTGCTGGAGGACCTGAAGAAATCAGAGGGCGGTCAGAAAGAAAAGGGGGGAAACCAAATCTCACGAATGATGAGACGCTGAGTGAAAAATCAAGTGAGGTGCGAGCACTAACCCGCACGGCCTCTTGGGCGATGGCCGCCATCTGCGCCTTAAGAGTCCCCCTAGGGACCTTGCCCCCGGCCGACCTCTCCATGTCGGCCAGCAAGCTGTCAGCGACGGAGAGCCCCGAGGGCACCTCAAAGCGGAGGTCCCCCTCGTCCACCAAGATCGGGGAGGCCGGGGTCCGCGGAACCGTTCGGGGGAACCTTTTGAGAGACGACCCCTGGGAGTCGATCTCCATCTCCGGAGCCTGGGCCTCCTATTCCCGAACCCGCTTTCGGCTCGGCGCCTGGCTGGGCTCCGGGGTACGGCCCGCACTCGAACGTTGGGGTAGGGCGGCTATCAGGGGAGCTGGGGCCGACGTCGGACGGGAGGAGATGGCTCCTCCATCTTTTCATCCCTTCTTCGGCTTGCGCATGGCCGCTCGAAGTTGGCTCAAGACCATGGGTTCTACACAAGACAATGTACACTGGAGTCAGCAACACAAATAGAAATGAAAATAAAACGCAAGTCTAACAGATTGCCTGCAAGCTCCTAACTTACCGATGAACTGGACGGGGCTGAGCCCAGCCCAACTAAGGGCCCGCTCAGAAAGCAGCACATCAGCCCCGGCAATAGGCTCCCACTCCGCCACTTTCACCGTGTCGGGATCGTTGGACCGACTCTCCCACCGATACCTATCCCTAGACCACTGGGTAGGCACGGGCCAGTCCTCACCCTCTGGCGGCCTAACAAAGAAAAGCTTCTTCTTCCAATCGTGGATGGAAGAAGGCAAGACGATGACTCCCGACCCTGCTGCACTCCCTCGTTGTTTCCTAAAGGAGAGGTAAACCCACCTCGGGTTGCCAGCGCGAGTGCCGGGATGACTTTTGTAGATAAGAGAAGAAGCAAGGGTGGACAGCCTGAAAGGGATCAACTGCAACTTCAAACGGACCAGGAACCCAAGGAGAATTATCCAGGAGTTCGGCACTAGCTGGCCCGGGGCTAATCCAAAATAATTCAGCGCTCTAACGACCTCGGAAGAGAAAGGCAGGCACATTCCGGGCCAAAAGGCTTCCGAGTACAGGGCAATCTCCTTGCCTCGTACCTGATGTACCCTCTCCCCTTCCTCGGCCAAACACAGCGTATAGCCTGGAGGAATATGGAAACACCTCCGAATGGTGGCAAGTTCATCCTCATACCTCACCGTGGATGACACGCCAGGTGCATCCACGACCTCCGTTCTAGGGACCGCCCCCGACGCGCGACTCCGGGAAGAGAATCTGACCCTAACTCCTTGGGAGGACTCCGATCCGGAAGAAGGAGAAGAAGAATGAGAAGAGGAAGAATCTACAGAGGGCTCCCCAGACTCTACCCCAATTACATCTACAGACTCCTCAGAGGAAGATATCTAACCTGATGAAGAGGGGTCCTCGGAAGAGAAAACATGGGAATCCCGACCTAAAGAGGAGAACGCCGAGCTGACAAGACCAAAGACGAGGAAATTATAAAGAGGAATGTGCCCTCATGTGGACCCCACATCTATTTATAGCGGCCGACGTACTCATCCAACGGCGACAGTAATCTCCCGCCAAAAACGACTCCTCACGTTCAACGGCCACCATCGCTCCACCTGTCATGCGCACATTGGCCGCACCCCATCAGGTGCAGGGAACCTGCAGCCCGTCGCGTTAGCTAACCAGCGCCCGACACGTGGGCAGTCGCTTCAGTGAACGTACGCTCGATCCGACGCATCCTCCTTAATGGAAGATCTTATCCCTGATTCGCTGACGCCATCCAGCGAATACGACAGATTGCCTAGGAACACGCCACGATATCTATGAAAAGGAGCTCACCTTGGTGACCCGGCAGACCACTCTTGACCCGACCCGTCAGCTGGTCGAGACGAGAGTGGGGGGCTAAGGATGATGCTCGATATCGGTGATCTCCCAGATCGTGACACGTGGCTGATGACGTGTCCCAAAGCTCACAAGAAAGGACCTACGGTGGCCGACCAGGCCACTCCTGTGCCCGTCCTACAAGCAAACAACAACTGTCTCACATCCGAGCCCCCTGCACAAATTGGCCTCCTCCGCCCTATCAGCTCATCTCCGGGCTACCGCAGAACCAAGATACCTCGGCTCTCCCGCTCGTCCGTGAGCTCTCCCACCGAGGTCATCTTCCTCGGTCTCATCGACAGACCAACGGCACCACTCACAGGCGCAACTGCCATCCCGTGAATCTAACCATGCGCGAGATATCCACCGGCCACATCCTACGTTCCACGCCATCACGATCCCCTATTAACGAGCATGTCTCGCCATTAATGCAGGATCCCGCCCATAGCGTAGGCGTGACGTCGGGAGCGTAACGGCCGGTGTAATTCTCGCGCCTGCCTGCCTGCTGCCACCGCTATGTAAACCCCTCCTTCAGACGGTTCAAGTAAGCCATTTTTACTCCACTAAGTCATTGCCTGCTCGGATTTCCTCTCTAACTTGACCGTCGGAGGGTCCTTGGTGGTACAACCCCCCGGGACTTTCTTGCAGGTAGCTCGGCCCAACCAACCTCAAACCCATTGAGATCTATACGCTTCAGGAGTCAGCCTCCAGATCCAATCTCAGCCGTCCATCGCCGCCATCAGCAGATCAACGGAAGGTAACATCTTGACGTGATCCGACGCATGTCAATTTTAAAACTGCAAGCTCCATAGACTGGTGAAACCTTCAGGGACGTGACCCGCAAAGGAATTCTCTGCGAGCAAGATCGTCTCAAGATTCGGCAAGCTGAAGAGCTCGGTAGGGATCTCGCCGGAGATATTTTTCTAGCCGCTGAGATCGAGCGATTGCAAACTCAAGAGCTTCCCGATGCTCGCAGGGATCTTGCCGGAAAACCCATTTCTGCTCAGGTTCAACTTCTGCAGCCCAGTGATGTTCCCAATGATCGTTGGAATCTCACCGGAGATTCCGTTCCCAGCAAGGTTCAAGGATGTCAAATTACTCAGCCTTAGGATCTCCTCGGGTATTTTCCCGGTGAACCGATTCTGTTCGCGCGAGAGAGACTCTAAGTTTTAAAGACCCCCAAAACTCGCCGGAATATTGCCTGATAACTCGTTCATGACAAGAAGAAACAGGCTCCTGAGCCCCCAAAACCCTACCAAGAACCGCCGGAATCAGGCCAGAGAACCAATTTGCTTCAAGATCAAGAACTCTCAAGGACCCACATTGCCCGATCTCAACCGGAACCTACCCATTCATCAAATTCGTCCCCATTCTCAGCTCCTGCAATCCCAAAAGCATCCAAGCTCCGCCGGCAACGACCTATTCACCGAATTCCCCGAAAGATCCAACACAGTCAACCCCTTAAACCCCATCAGCCACCTCGGCATCTCCCAGCCCAACCGATTCTCCCTCACATCAAGCACCTGCAAGACCCCAGCAGAACCACCACCTGAAGACGACGACGAAATCGCCGCAAATCCTCCACCTGAAACTCCTTAAAACTATTAAACCGCATCTGCATGATCCTCGCCCGGTTCAGGACTAAGTACGATATCGGCCTCGAGAGCGCATTGTGCGCCATATTCACCACCTGCAACGCCGCAATCTCCCAGATCACGGTCGGCATGATCCCCTGCAGATCGTTCCCTTGTAAACTCAGATGTGTCAGCGAGGAGCAGTTGGCGATCACGGCGGGGATGGTTCCCTCGAGGAGGATCTAGTCGAGCCAGAGATACATGAGGCTGCCGAGCTCCCCGATAGAAGGCGGGATGGTGCCACGGAAATGGTTGAAGGAGAGGTTGAGGAGCTGAATCCTGGGGCCGGAGGAGGAGATGTTAGAAGGGACGAAGCTTGGTGGAGATCGGAATCTCGCTCGGATGTTGTACTCCGTCGATCTTATGACCCGCAGGGTTCAAAGCTGTGATTTGGAGAGAGAGTGGATTTTAATGGTTTGTTGATTGATGTTAACGCCGAGGTACCTACAAAAGAAATCCAGGGATGCGAAACCACTGTACGACCTTCCGACAATCAAGCAAGTGCCGGGAAATATTTAGGCAGAGTAGTGGCGTATTGGAATGAGTTCCCGTTACCTGAATCGTTTGGAGGAGGGGTTTATATAGGGGTCGTCTGAGTGTGAGCCGATGCGAGATTCTCGCCGCCTGTTTCGCCCATGTGTAACGTCTGTATTGATGGCTAGATACGTTCATTAATGGCAAGATACACTAGCGTGGGGTGCGGGATGTGGAGCGGTGGAGAACCGATTGATGCGAAAGATTGTGTATGTGTATATGTTGTATGTAACCGCAATCAAGACAGTGTCGCAAATAACTAGCCGCGATGAGTACGGGTTGTCCGCAGGAAAATGGTGAATTTCTTATCTTGCTTTAGACGAGTTGATAAAAAAGAGAAGGGATTGTTGTCGCTTTAAATTAAGATGGGTAGAAAATTTTATAATAGAAAAGCTTGTAGAATTTATAGGACTTAGTAGTTAATAGATGAATATTTAGAAATGATTCTTTTTATCTTTTAATTGTTTAAAACTAGAGAGATAGCTATGAATGTGGATTAGGATTCTTGGAGGAAATTAGGGTTTCCCACTACTGCCCCTTGTCCTTCTGTTGATCTCTATTTATCTCAAGCCTTTAACAAAACAAGTATTAATTAATCTCAAATCACGGCCGTGACTATCATTAATTGATAGTGCGCCCGATAAGAGAGTTAATATTTATCTTGCCAAGATTTATAAACATTAAAACGTCAAAAGAAATTAAGAGATTTTTCATCCATTATTCTTCCTATCCTACAAACCCTAAGAAGTAAGAAATTACTTGCTCATGATTATTAGCGTAGTAAAATAGAGGTGGAAGATGAATGCAACCATATTTAAAATCAGAAAGTAATGATGAATGTAATGCGAAAAAGTAATGCGGAAAAATAATGCGGAAAGCAATGCAGGAAAGTAAATGCGACAAAAAATTAAAAGAAAATACTACTTTTATTGATCAATTGGTGCATTACAAATTGCCCGCTGAAAAACTAATTTACAAAACCTAGTTGCTCGCTAGATCTCTCTCTAGATCGATGGATAGTGTGAGTCAATGTACAACACCCCACGACTTGCGGGGAGGCGGAAATATGAAAAACGATCTTGTTTATATGCTAAACATCGACTAACCGCATGAATCGAAGCTAAACGATAACTAACAAGAAACATAGAAGTTCTATACTACTATGTTTAGGGATTATACCTAACGAATCGTGTCCTTCGTCTTTGCGAACTCCACCTCCTCCTCGGCCTTCTCGAAGTAGTAGACGATCCACCCGAGAGCTTTACTCCAAGCTTAGCCTCTAAACTTGAGGCAGCTAACTTTCTTTAAGTGCTAATCAAAGAAGCTAGGTGATATAGAGTGAGGGTTATGGTTTAATTAGTCTAACTAATCCTTGTACTCAACACATGAGAGGGGAGGATTAGGGTTTGAAGAGGGAGAGCTTGAGGAGAGAGAAGATGAACATAATAATGAAGTGAGAATAATGAGTTATGATAATATATATCAAGCATTTCTTTTTATCAAGAAAAGAAAATAAATCAATTTAACAACCATGCTTGATAATATCTAGTGATGATTCATCTCCATGAGTCATTAAGCATTTATGATGCATTAATGACATGGATGAATCATCCATATGACTCACTAATCACATTCATTGTATATGCCACCTAAACCTCCTTAGTCACCACCTTCTAGAAGCTTCTCGCGCAATTACGAGAACGCCCCTCCTTTCCGCAAAAATACGGAAAAACTTTAGACTGTATAAATCCAATAACCGGATACCAGTAACTGGCTTAAACCAAAGCCGACTGGTAAAAACTGTCCGAAAGTCGTACGTGCGTAAACACACGTATGCGTCGGAACCTTTGTCGTAAAACCACACGACCTCTATATCGTTTCGCCTGGAGTAGGGAAACTCTCTGTGTGGGACTCTAGAGACTCGACTACTACGCTGGAAGTGGGTTTAACCACAGACCGCAAGCGGCACTAGCTGTACGTAACGGTCCCCAGGTAGATGTCGATAAGAAGGCCGATGAGGAAACCCATCCGAACTCCTACTGAGTCTGATGTGACAATCTCCGTACAGTCCGGTCCGTTCGTCTAAGACTATCGCATATCGGGCCTAGGGGGCGGCAAGCGTCAGTCCCCTAATAGCGGTATAAGTCGTGTCGGAGGGAAGCCCATTACACCCTGAGAAACTACTGGAACCTACCAGCAAATCTCGCTTGCCATGGCCAGGGACTTTGCGTAATGGCTCTCTGACACAGCGCGATATCAACCCCCAATACCGGGAGAGACGAATCCTGTCTAACCTCCACTGCCTCCAAGTGCTCGGGAATGCACCCAACTGCTACCTGTTTGCACGACTCCTTTGAGCCGTGGTAGGGTAGCAATCTAAGAACAGTGGGACACACTCGAGGCGAAGTAGCAGTGTCAAGTCTGCGGACTATGCTGTACTCATGTCACCTGGGAACTGTTCACTGACGACTGGTATAAAACCATCCAACAGTTCCCTGTGAGTCCTGTCCGGTGTACCCGTAACCCAACGAGCACCTGCATACTATCTCCAGTACGACGTACTGACGGCTGTGGGACAGACCATCTCCCCAACTGGGATGAGAAGCGTACACACTAATCTACTCCGGAGTATCGATGCCCTGTCTCGATAATCCTACGACTAGGGACCTGAATAAGGATGTGCTTGTAGACTACCCAGCCCCCACTAGTGTGACTGCCATCACAACGCCGGTAGTCAAGCAAGATCCTAAGAGCTCTATCAATACGTATACTCACATATTAAGATAGAAAAACCAAGTAGCATACTACCATGTTTAGCAAGACTGTTATATACATGTGAATATCCCAAGCTTCCATTAAGTAATATACAAACTAGTATGATACAATAATGGCCCCTAGGGCATATACACTAATAATCTCCCACTTGCACTAGGGCCATGTACTGGCATATCGAAGACCGATGATCTCGAGTAGCCTCTCGAACTGAATCTGAGGTAGGGCCTTCGTGAATGGATCAGCAATGTTCTCTTCAGAAGCAACTCTTCGTACCTCGATCTCCTGATGATCAATGATCTCCCTGATCAGGTGATACCGCCTTAAGATGTGTCTGGACTTCTGATGGGACCTTGGTTCCTTCGCTAAAGCTATAGCTCCGTTGTTGTCTCAATACAGAGGTATTGGATCAACTTTGGTAAGAACCACCTGAAGTTCTGTTAGGAACTTCTTCATCTAGACTGCTTCTTTTGCGGCATCGCAAGCAGCTATATACTCCGCTTCCATCGTTGAGTTAGCAACGGTGTCCTGCTTGGAGCTCTTCCAGCACACCGCCCCTCCATTGAGGGTAAAGACATAACCCGACATGGACTTGGAATCGTCCTTATCACTCTGGAAGCCAGAATCAGCAAAGGCCTCCAACCTGAGGTCTTTTCCGCTGTAAACCAAGAACATCTCCTTAGTCCTTCTCAGGTACTTGAGAATGTTCTTTACTGCTATCCAGTGCTTCTCCCCTGGGTCTGACTGATACCGGCTTACCACGCTTAGTGCGTAGGCTACATCTGGTCTGGTGCACAACATCGCATACATTATAGAGCCTACCGCAGAAGCGTAGGGTATAATAGACATGCGTTCCCTTTCTAAATCAGTCTTGGGAGACATCTCTTTGGAGAGGGTGATTCCGTGACAAGCCGGTAGATTACCGCGCTTAGAATCTTCCATACTGAATCTTTTCAGTACAGTGTCGATATACCTGGACTGCGAAAGTTCCAACATCCTCTTGGATCTATCACGATAGATCCGGATCCCCAGAATGTAAGAGGCATCACCCAGGTCTTTCATGGAGAACCTGTGTGACAAGAATCCTTTGACAGATTGTAGCATAGGAATGTCATTTCCTATCAATAGAATGTCATCCACGTACAAGATGAGGAATACGACACTTCTGGCTACAACTTTACTATATATGCACGGTTCATCTGGATTTTTGATAAAGTCATATTCTTTGACTGTCTCATCAAAACAGATGTTTCAACTCCGCGATGCCTGCTTTAGTCCATAAATGGACTTAAGCAGCTTGCATACTTTCCCGCTGCTCCCACTCCGATTGAAACCCTCTGGCTGATCCATATAGACGCACTCTTCTAAATTTCCATTCAGAAAAGCCGTTTTTACGTCCATCTGCCAGATTTCATAATCATGGAAGGCAGCAATAGCAAGAAGGACCCGAATGGATTTGAGCATAGCCACTGGAGAAAAAGTTTCGTCATAGCCCAAACCAGGTCTTTGACGAAAACCCTTTGCAACAAGTCTAGCCTTATAGGTTTCCACCTGTCCATCTATACCAATCTTTTTCTTGAAGATCCATTTGCATCCTATGGGTTTTACCCCATCTGGAGCAAAGTCCAAAGTCCATACTTTGTTGGTGTACATGGACTCCATTTCGGTCCGCATTGCATCTAGCCATCGTACCGAGTCGCCGCTCTGGATGGCCTGCTGGAAGTCAGTACGTTCATCATCATCTATGATGCATTCCTCTCTATCCCCATCTATGAGAAAACCGTAGTATCTCTCAGGCGGATGAGACGGCCTACTACTCCTGCGGAGGGGTGCGGGAATGTCCTGTTCTTCTTGAACTTCCGGTTCTACCAAACTTTCAGTAGCAGCTTGTGGTTCTGGAATTTCTTCCAGTTCTATTTTGCTCCCACTTATTTCCTTTTCTAAAAACTGATGTTCTAGAAAATGGGCATTACGAGAAACAAAAACCTTTTGTTCCTCTGCGTAATAGAAATAATATCCCTTGGAGTTATTTGGATATCCCACAAACATACATTTTACTGATCGTGCCTCGAGCTTGTCCACATGCTGCTTTTTAACAAAAGCTGGACATCCCCAAATCTTCATATGCTGAAGATGGGGTTTCTTCCCAGTCCACATCTGATATGGAGTGGTAGCCACAGTCTTGGTAGGAGCCCTGTTCAGAAGATATGCTGCTGATTCTAGCGCATAACCCCAAAAAGATCGCGGTAACTCAGCATTACTCATCATGGATCGTACCATATCCAATAGGGTTCGATTCCGTCTCTCCGATACACCGTTATGCTGTGGAGTGTATGGAGGAGTAAGCTGAGAGAGAATTCCTTTCTCTTTTAGGTAACCTAGGAACTCGGCACTCAAGTATTCACCACCTCGATCAGATCTAAGTGTCTTGATACTTTTGCCGGTTTGGTTTTCTACTTCATTCTTATACTTCTGGAATTTCTCAAAAGCCTCGGATTTATGTTTCATCAGATAAATGAATCCGTATCTTGAGTAATCATCCGTGAAAGTAATGAAATAGGAAAAACCACCTCTTGCATGTATAGACATTGGACCGCATACATCGCTGTGTATGAGTCCTAAGAGCTCGCTCGCTCTTACTCCATGTCCAGTAAATGGAGTCTTTGTCATCTTTCCTTTGAGACAAGATTGACAAGTGTCATAAGTTTGATATTCGAACGAGTCCAAATATTCTTCTCTATGCAACTTAGTCAACCTTCGCTCATTGATGTGACCCAGTCTACAATGCCATAAGAAAGCTTTATTTAAATATGGAGACTTTCTTTTAAGTGTGTTCTGGACATTGAAAATTTAGAGTTGGTTTAAAACATATATACCGTTATTTAGTGTACCGGACCCGATCAAACCATGATTAAGGTGGATGTTAACAACATCTCTTACAAACGTGAAATCATAACCTTTATTTGATAACAAGGAAACTGATATGATATTACACGTTAAGCTTGGTACAAAAAAACAGTTATGTAAAACCAAAATGTGTCCACTCGTCAATCCTAGGTGATAATCCCCGACGGACGCAGCTCCCACGCTAGCTCCGTTAGCAACCTTTAGGGTCATATCACCTTCCTTCAGCACTCTACGGTTTCTCAGTGCCTGCAATGAATTGCAAATATGAGATCCTGATCCGGTATCCAATACCCAGGAAGTAGAGTTGATCGACAGACAATTCTCAATTACAAACACACCTGAAGTCGAAGCCACAGCTTGCTTCGGTTCCTGGTTCTTGGCGTTCCACGCCTTGCAATCCTTCTTCCAGTGCCCTTTCCTGTGACAATGGAAGCACTCATCCTGGCCAACTACCGGTACCGCAAACTTTTTCTTTCCCTTCCCTCCCACCTTATTAACACCTCCTCTAGGTTTGGTGGCGGCCTTCTTCTTCCTTCCTTTGGCCCTTGCCTTGGACCCGGAAGAAGATGTACCGCCAACAAACATAGCGGGTGTTTCCCTTGTCTTCTGCAAGGTGCCCTCTGCACTCCTTAACATGTTCAGGAGTTCCGGAAGTTCAACTTCTTTTCTTTGAATGTTGAAGTTCAGGATAAACTGGGCGTAGGTGTGAGGAAGGGACTGGAGAATAAGGTCTGTATAGAGCTCATTATCCAAAGTCGTCCCAAGGTCTGCGAGCTCTTCAATATAGCCGATCATCTTTAGGACATGTTCTCCTACCGATGACCCGACAGCCAACCTCGCTCGAAACAAGTTCTTAGAGGTCTCGTATCTTGCTATACGAGATTGCTCTCCATAAAGTTCCTTTGTATGGAGAAATATGCCATCTAGGTCCATATCCTCGTGCCTCCTCTGATGTTCATTGTTCATCGAGGCAAACACGATGCACTTGGCTTTCGCGCAATCTAAATCCCAGGTTTTGCGGATTTCCTTATCCGCATTGCTGGATTTGGGACCAGGGACAGCAGGTGCCTAGCGGTGAGGACGTACCTCAATTTGTCATAGGTCAAAGCCATTTTGACATTCCGCAGCCAATCTTTATAGTTTGGCCCTGTCAGTATATTTTTCTCTAAAAGTAACTTAAGTCCAGTCATTTTCAGGGTCGCTGCAATTAGGAGAGAGAGAAGAAAACTCTTTAGCATGATGCTCTTGCAAGTTTAGAGTGGTTTTTAGTTTATCTAAACTGGATGGCTCCCACTGTTTCTCGAATCCTTCCTCAAACCATAAAAGAAGAATTAGCCAGGACTATTCTCACTGTACAATTCTTGCTTAACCGTTCAGCCAGGCTAGTGTCGATACTTCGAAGGAGGTTTTTCAATGCTTTCGCGAAGTTCCTTAATTAAATAAGCTCTTTTCTCTGGGGGCGTAACCCCGCTGACACCTTTCTTGACACCTACTTGGTTTATAGCATTGATCGTTAAGTGACGAATCTCCTGATAAGTAGCATATACTCACAGTAGGATCGGGATCTAAATATCATTGTATGATAATGTTGAAGGAATGTTACCAACATTCATCAAACTCCAAATGGTATGTATCACTTTGCAAATTTCAGTTTCTTTAGAAATTCCCGATATAAGTTTTTGCCCCATGCTCTTATGACCTTGGCTTTGGTCAAAATGTCATAAGTCACATGTCAAGTTCTACCCGTCATTATCTTGTCAATTTGAACCCATCCGTATATACCCCTGATTTTGGTCAAATGATAATACGACTGTCCCAAACTAACTCATCTATCTTATGCAACAAATGAAAACCCAGCAGCTACCAAACACTATGCCTTGACTTTGGCCAAAATGCATAGCTTGAATACTACTGAATACCCAAATGAAATGACGGAGGGCTACGAATGGTTTTGGCGAAACCGTGAACGTAGTGAACTTGATATAATCGAAGGAACCTGATAGCTTTTTAAAAGGAGTGGTTAAAGCTCCGCATTTAAAAATATGTGTTTTTAAAATTAACCGAGTGGTTTCTTTTAAATTGTTCCAACGATTAACTTTTGGTTTATTTTCTTTGCATTATAAATAATGCGTCCCATCATTAACCTATCATTGCAGAAAACAACGAAAATACAACGTCCTCTTAAGCCATCCGCATTCCCCACGGGGTCCCGTCATCACCCGTTAGGTTACTTAACTAACGGCAGAGCGGGGGCTGGGCTAGCGCGGGTGTAAAACATAAGTGACGTCTAAATAGCTATCATATATAGATATTGTACATTCGTCAGACGCAATAATAGGCATTCCAGATCACAGATGAACTTTATTGGATTTGCAAGCAATCCGTGTTTGTTTTGAGCCTGCAACAAAAGACGGATTACACAGTTGTGATGAATAGCCATTACCCCACCCAAGACCCCTACGGGTGCGGCAAACTACCCGCCAGGCAGTTTGTGCACCCCACCTTGGGTTTGTCCTAGGAGCAAAAACAGTAAAATGAAATAATACAACGGTGGCTACAACCGCAACCTGGATGTGCCCTGCAAAATAATTTTACAACAAATTACATTTACATCATATGAATTAAATAATAACCCATCACATAACCCCGGCTATACATCACAACAGTCCAACACAGTTCATATGCACAAACAGATAAAATCCATTTCAGAAATGTGCAACCCCCTGCCAACCGACATACTAGCAGTTAGGGGAGGTTTACGAACACATTATACAATCACAGATATAATCCACCAAGCAAATACTGTATAATTTCGATCGATTAAACACTTTTAATTTTGCTCCAATACTTCTCTGTAAATCTGAAACCTGAGCAAAAATTAAAAATTCCAGAAAATACCAAATATCACAGAGAAGCAACACAGGAAAATTGGGTTCCTGAATCGCCAACTCGGCGGTGGAATCGCGGCGGATCGGTGGGATCCGCCGCGGTTCCGCGGCGCTTTAGGCGATTCAGGGGCCCAATTTTCTTGGGTGTTCTTCTACCGTCTTTTCAAGTTTTCTGAACATCCTTGAAAAATTTTTGGACTTCATTTAAAAAACGACAGAAACTCATGATTTTGGGCTTTTCCGGTTTCGTTTTTTCCGTTCGAAATTCATACAAATTTGCAAGTAAGTTATTTATTGTTTAGCGAGGCTCTGATACCACTGTAAGTCAATGTACAACACTCCACGACTTGCGGGGAGGCGGAAATATGAAAAACGATCTTGTTTATATGCTAAACATCGACTAACCGCATGAATCGAAGCTAAACGATAACTAACAAGAAACATAGAAGTTCTATACTACTATGTTTAGGGATTATACCTAACGAATCGTGTCCTTCGTCTTTGCGAACTCCACCTCCTCCTCGGCCTTCTCGAAGTAGTAGACGATCCCCCCGAGAGCTTTACTCTAAGCTTAGCCTCTAAACTTGAGGCAACTAACTTTCTTTAAGTGCTAATCAAAGAAGCTAGGTGATATAGAGTGAGGGTTATGGTTTAATTAGTCTAACTAATCCTTGTACTCAACACATGAGAGGGGAGGATTAGGGTTTGAAGAGGGAGAGCTTGAGGAGAGAGAAGATGAACATAATAATGAAGTGAGAATAATGAGTTATGATAATATATATCAAGCATTTCTTTTTATCAAGAAAAGAAAATAAATCAATTTAACAACCATGCTTGATAATATCTAGTGATGATTCATCTCCATGAGTTATTAAGCATTTATGATGCATTAATGACATGGATGAATCATCCATATGACTCACTAATCACATTCATTGTATATGCCACCTAAACCTCCTTAGTCACCACCTTCTAGAAGCTTCTCGCGCAATTACGAGAACGCCCCTCCTTTCCGCAAAAATACGGAAAAACTTTAGACTGTATAAATCCAATAACCGGATACCAGTAACTGGCTTAAACCAAAGCCGACTGGTAAAAACTGTCCGAAAGTCGTACGTGCGTAAACACACGTATGCGTCCGAACCTTTGTCGTAAAACCATACGACCTCTATATCGTTTCGCCTGGAGTAGGGAAACTCTCTGTGTGGGACTCTAGAGACTCGACTACTACGCTGGAAGTGGGTTTAACCACAGACCGCAAGCGACACTAGCTGTACGTAACGGTCCCCAGGTAGATGTCGATAAGAAGGCCGATGAGGAAACCCATCCGAACTCCTACTGAGTCTGATGTGACAATCTCCGTACAGTCCGGTTCGTTCGTCTAAGATTATCGCATATCGGGTCTAGGGGGCGGCAAGCGTCAGTCCCCTAATAGCGGTATAAGTCGTGTTGGAGGGAAGCCCATTACACCCTGAGAAACTACTGGAACCTACCAGCAAATCTCACTTGCCCTGGCCAGGGACTTTGCGTAATGGCTCTCTGACACTGCGCGATATCAACCCCCAATACCGGGAGAGACGAATCCTGTCTAACCGCCACTGCCTCTAAGTGCTCGGGACTGCACCCAACTGCTACCTGTTTGCACGACTCCTTTGAGCCGTAGTAGGGTAGCAATCTAAGAACAGTGGGACACACTCGAGGCGAAGTAGCAGTGTCAAGTCTGCGGACTATACTGTACTCATGTCACCTGGGAACTGTTCACTGACGACTGGTATAAAACCATCCAACAGTTCCCTGTGAGTCCTGTCCGGTGTACCCGTAACCCAACGAGCACCTGCATACTATCTCCAGTACGACGTACTGACGGCTGTGGGACAGACCATCTCCTCAACTGGGATGAGAAGCGTACACACTAGTCTACTCCGGAGTATCGATGCCCTGTCTCGATAATCCTATGACTAGGGACCTGAATAAGGATGTGCTTGTAGACTACCCAGCCCCCACTAGTGTGACTGCCATCACAACACCGGTAGTCAAGCAAGATCCTAAGAGCTCTATCAATACGTATACTCACATATTAAGATAGAAAAACCAAGTAGCATACTACCATGTTTAGCAAAACTGTTATATACATGTGAATATCCTAAGCTTCCATTAAGTAATATACAAACTAGTATGATACAATAATGGCCCCTAGGGCATATACACTAACAGATAGATGAATATACGAATGTATAGATAGCTCTTGGTCCTTTTATAGGCTCTGGAATGTGAAATCCTAGATAACATATTGAAGTGTGTGAAATTACGTTCATGACCTTGAAGTTTCAGATCCTACGGCCGCTAAATGACCACTGAATCGCCGCCTACAGCCATATTTGACCGCGCTTCCACCGCCGTTTGGTGGGTTCATGTCTCCAAATTTTTTGTGACTTTTTCTCTCGATATTTGGAGATCCTCTTGATACAAAGATTATGAAAATATTGCTCTTAGTCTCTGCCGTTGGTAGATTTTTCGATTTGCTCCTAATATTCGGCAGATTCGGTTTTGTAATCTGATTTGATGTGGATCTCCTACTTAGATTTCAAATCTGAGCTAATCTTATTATAATACCTGCACAATATCTCAAATCAAATTGTTAGCAGCATTTATTTTATTTGAGATATTATTCTAACCATTTATATGATATGATATCTTAAGAATATTGATTAGAAATATTTGATATGATATGTATATTTTAATATGAATATTTTATTTAAATATTATATGCATATATTTTCCTTAATTATATTAATTATAAATGATGAAATATATGATAATAATCTTTTTACAAATAAACCCATATATGTTCTTTATTTACAACTAACACTTTTTAGTAACTAATAATAGTAGGAAAAATGTCCATACAAATTTGCAATAAATTTGACTAATCAAATACCCCCAAACCTATCTTTGATCGTCCCGAGCAAACTATTTATTAAAAAGAAAAAGAAAAACTTAGCACACTTTTGTAGGCAACACGATTGCACTTAGCATGTGCAACAAGCCGTTAAATCTCTAGGTGTTCCTAGTAGGAGGAGTGCTGTCCCATGAAGGATTTCAGCGGATTTCACCCACAAAATCCTAAAATAAAAGAAAAAAGATAAAAATTGCATGCAAAGATAAGGAACATATAAAAAAAAGAACTTGAAAATAAGTGTTTCAAACTACACTAGATTTTTAGTTGTCATGAGCCCTATCTTAATGGTTTTGAAAAGATATCAAAAATCATATCATCCCTCAATAAAATATTGTCTTTAGTCTTCCACCATACCTTTCTTCCAAACATCGATCATACATCCCTACGTGCACTTGGAGAATTCAATTCAAACTATCATACCCTTTGTCCATATTCCTTAAGACTTTTTAGTCGGTAATGTTTTTAGATGGATTTTGCTCACACATTCTTCATGCAATCGTTAATACTTCTTGAAGTACTAACCAACCGATTACCGAACGTGCTCACTATTTAAGGCGTAATTAGTAATATCCCAGTCTTCCAACACTTAAGTCTTAGCAGTGACTCCCAAACCAGTTGGTCTAAGGCACTAGATGATAAGGCACCCTTGCTATATTTTTTTTTATACTTTCTTAAGTAATTATAAAACCAGTGTTCATTTTTTTTATAGACCACTTATATTTTGTTAATTCTTCATAATAAGGCTTTTAGGCAAGAGTATTTCAAGGTATCCTCTACTATCCCAAGTTTAAAATGTGTGCAAGTGCGTATAGTAGGGTATCAACGTTCAGAAGGCTGGACTCAAGAATTGGGACTATTTTTCAGACTTATTTCTATCCGCGGATTAGTGATTCCTTCATCTTA
Organism: Agapanthus africanus; assembly: GCA_030015575.1. NCBI lineage: Eukaryota > Viridiplantae > Streptophyta > Magnoliopsida > Asparagales > Amaryllidaceae > Agapanthus > Agapanthus africanus. The sequence continues at coordinate 869,543,921 of JASDDO010000022.1, read as the reverse complement.
CTAAATCTTGGGACAACAGCTCATGATTACGTATTACTAGCTTCATTTTAAAACATCTAATTTTCTTGCATTTCTTAAATCTCTTCCTTTCTTTCATATGTATTTTTTACTTTTTAACTTTTATTTTCAAAATTTATTATGCGATGCAATATGCAATATTTACATATGATGCGTAGATATATACAAACCATCCCCCCAAATTTGTTTGCAGCAGTGTAATCACCGATATTGTCCCGTATGCTCAAAACCTGAAGACTGGGAGGAACAGTTCAATAAGATGGTATAAAGAAAGGGTCAAGAGTGAATAAGCGTGAAATCCCCCCCGAACTTGTTCTTAGCTCATAATCGTGCAAGAATTTCTAGAGCCATTTAAAAATATTTTTCTTCTTCCCCCGCAAACTTGAGTAAAACAGTGTTTTTATTACCGAGCATTGAAATTTAACATAAGAGGAGGTAAATATTATCGGTCTACATAAAGCTTTACAAAAACCAAAAGTCAATATCAACCATTCAAATATTTTATCAATGTAACACCATGCTTGGTAGAAGATCCTGTAACGGATATACGTGTATAAGACTTGAGATTGTATAAGAATGGAGGTTGCATCATGTCTCAAGTAGAAGAAACATAAATGAGAGTAACGAGAAGAGATGAAGCGGGGAGAAGATAAGAGGTGTAATCGAAAGGATTTACGTCTCGGTTGGTAGAGACGAAAAAGTGACGGTGAATGAAAACGAGAATTTGAAAGATAAGGAATAGATGAAATAGTCGTATTCTCGTACGTGATAAGAAGAAGGGGTGGCAGTTCAACTTCTTCGGCCTCAAAGGGAGGCGCGCGAATTTCCGGTGGAGATTGATTCATCACAGCATCCAAGTTTTTAAGGAATGCGAGTTCTTCGGCGAAAATACTTTCGAAACTTTCATCGATGATGATTTCATCGGAAAGAAAGGAATCAGTGCAATAGGCAGATTCACACGGAATGTTGAAAGTTTCAAGGTCAATGTATTGCGCACCAGCATTCAAAACACTCGATTCATCAGAAATTATGGAGGTAGGAGACTCGAAAAGCTCGTCTCCCTCATTCTCAAAAGAGTCTAAATCGAGTGGTCTTTCAAGAATCATAGAAATCGAAATATCGGAGTGTGGTTCATCAAATCTCGGTGGAATCGAAAGAAGATGAGAAGAAGAACCAAAGAAAGTGGGTAATGAAATGGGTAAACGAACTTGGATGTCGAGCATTGTTGAACCAGATATGGGAGATGAAGACTGAATATCGTTTTGCATATCGGATAGGTCGGTGGTAAGAATAGGATCAGTTAAATGCACAGGAAAATGTTCACATTCAATGGAAGAGACATGATGGGTCGATGAATCCAACTCATCCAATATGGTGAGTTCATCTTCAAATATATTCTCAACACCGATCTCACTAACACCTCCAGTCAAATCAAATGAATAGTTTTTTAAAAACTCATCAATTATACCATCCTCAATCGATGGATCATTAGGTTCATTTGATAGAATTGGAAGGTTTGAAATGTTAAGTGTAGTCGAATAAGGATCGATTTGATTTGGAATGGTGTAAGGCTCTCTTTCACACTCACTATTGGAAAAGTCAAACATGTTATTCTCGGGCACCTCATCACTTAGATTATGAAGCGGTTGATCATAAAATACATTCAGTTGGGGTGAAGGATGGAAGGTGTCGAGATCAAAAGAATTTGTTTTTGTTTGATTTTGAGGAATCCCTTGTTCTTTCTCACTACTCAATTCCAACTCTACTTCAAGACAAGACATGGTTTGTGAAGAAGTTTCAATGAAGAATTCTTTTTGAATCGTGAAACTTCCTAATTGATGTTCAGAAACACTGTTTAGATAGGGTGCAAAAGTTGAGTATGGTTGTAATGCGTTTAATTGTTGGCTACGGGCAAGTTCAATGTATTCCGCAATAGAAATGGGTTTATGAATTGCCACATTAGACTTAAGAGAAGTATCAACATGAGAGGGTGTGAAAGTTTGGTGCCGTTGATAAGTGTCACGCCCCGCTTCCCAAAATACGGAATACGAGGGGTAGACAAGGCCAGCCATGCTCCTACGGTCAAGGAAATGTCCTGCCGTAGTCACACTTCGGCTTCTAGTTTTTCATGGTAAACAGTAAATAATGCGCAGGTAATTAGAAATGCAGTAATTGAAACAAAACAATGTAAAGAACTGACCTGATGGGAAACAAAAGCGTATAACCCTGGATGGTAAATCAAGATGTCCGTGATGTACGTCTAGTCCTGGTCCAGGCTAAATCTTCTTCTCACACTGAGCATGCATACTCAGGTCGTCAGAGCGACACAATAGCAATATAATATATATAAAATCATGTGACAATTCTAACAGTGGTAATAGATATGTATAACAGTAAATCAATGACAACATGAATATGAATATGCAGTAATCAATGCAGCGGAACAGTAAAAGCAGTAGAACGATATACCCCGTATGTCAACACAGTAGGTAAGATATATCAATGCCAGTATCCCTATCAGTCTCTAAGTCTCACTGTACAGGTCACTAAGCCTATCGTCAGTCCAAGTGTGAGAGTCAACCACTCACGAGTGTCCTCCACCCAAGGGTAGAACCCAAGGGCAAGGGACCACGGGCCCAACATGTATATCACGGTGATAATCACATACCATGTAAATCTCCATATATCTCCCTAAATATATAAGCCGGCATGGGACTCCCGAGATTCTGTTGAACTCACACTTAAACTACCCCACACCCCGTGGTCTACATCAAACGCTAACCATAACCCTAAATACTAATCGATCCGTGACAAGTTTGCGCAAGAACTGGAGGCAGGACCTCCATCAAGCACGTCCCGACTAATACCTAAGATAAATGACAGTGTCTGGTGCCTTATCTGTGACATCCGTGCAAGCGCTTCCATAAGTGTCCCATACCACTTATAGTCACACGTACACGCATCCCACAGACGTCGACAATGCAATAGAATAATAGGGTCACTGATTGTGTACAAGTACGTATCATTTCACTTATTCACTGATACACGAACACTGACGTACTTGCCACAATCATCACTAAAGCCTAACACCGGGTAAATGCACGTTATCACTATATTATCAATGCAACGACATGTGTATAATATGATGCATAAGCAGTATATAAAGCAAGTTTAGGATGTCCTCAATCAATAACCTACCACTTGTACAAATTATCATAAATCGTACTGTTACAATTTAGTGAGACGATGAATAGGTAATAATTAGTATGTTCAGTTATCTATCCATCGACTTTAGTTTCGTGCCAATCGGGTTTCAGGATCATTATCTATGGCCATTTCAGTTTAAGCGTTCACGGCTGAAAATCTGGTTTCAGAATCAGAAGTCCGTTTCGCAACGCATTTTAATCCCAGTTGGGATCATATTTTAGCGACACTACAGTTGGATGAATTTTATGGTTTTCAGTAAGGTTTTCAACGCAATAGATGGATCATCAATCGCATCTGCACGTCAGGAGTTATACACTATTTAACACTAATATGTCAGTTCTGATTCTGTTGGGACTATTATGCGTCCCGATCTTTTAAATTGCAGATTAAATAACAAATGATAACGAAATGGGATGGAACCACCTATGTTGTCTAGATAATAGATTCCCCTATAATAATCAGCAGAGTTCCGTAACCTACGAGTTAAGGAAATCCTGTGGTACCCATTACGGAACAGCAAGCAACAATTTGAGTCGCTCTGAACTGCAGTCCAGAGTCGCACTCCGATCCAAATATTGACACAGTTTGAGTACAAGAATATCTGGAAACTAGTGTAGGGTTAAATTTCGTCGAGTTGGCTTCGATTTGAGCCCTCGAACGCATCATTCCAGTATGTATATAATTTATGGTGATTTCAGCGGTTTTCAGGTACAATAAAATTCCAGTTTTACTAGTAGACTTGGGGGTAGTCATTTTGGTCACTAACGGTCATATTATCCAACGAAATTCACATACTACATTCAAAATCATACGGGCCAGATTGTACAATTGAGTTCCGTCAAATTTGATGAGTATTTTCATTGGGGACACACGTCGAACAGGTATGGCACATAATTGATCCAAAAGTGTAACACTATGTTCTATGCAATTAAAGATTGTAACCTGAATATATAGCATGTAAGCAAGTAAAATACTTGCCTGGTGACGTATTGACGACGGTACGTCTACGGCGCGATCACGACACGAACGTGGCACGGCAGCTCGACTGGGCTCGAGCTCGAGTCCTCGGCAATGTTATGGCTCCGTCGTGGGGTGGTTATGGAGTTGTAGAGAGACGTTGCGGAGAGAGGAAGAGTGAGATTTAGAGAGCGAGAGTGTGTAGGGAGAGAGAGAATTGGAGAGAGCAGGGAGTGAGAAAGGGTGAGAGGACAGAGAGAGGGTGAGGAAGAGAGAGAGGTAGAGAGTTAGAGGGAGGGAGATTTAGAGTGAAAGGGTGAGATGAAAAGGAACAAAGAGAGAGATTGAGGAAGAGAGAGAGGGAGTGAGTGATATATATATATAAAGAGAGAGAGAGGAGAGAGAAACAGAGTGAGGGAAAGATACAGAACAGAGGAATGGTGAGAGAAGGAGAGAGAGTGATAGAGAGAGAGAGATCGGAAAGGGAGAGAGTGAAAAAAGGGAGAGGGAGTGGGAGATTACGACGATGATGGTGATGATGAGGAGGGTGCAGGGGAGGCTCGCCGGCGAGAGGATCGGTGGCCGGGCTCGGGTGCGGTGGCTTGAGGGATGGTGAGCAGGAGGAGGAAGTCGAGGGTGCTGTGGGTGAGTGGAGGAGTTTGGTGACGAGGTGGAGGAGATGAGGAGGTCTCGATGGCGATGGCTGAATGGCGGTGAGGAGACGGCGGCGAGCGCGACACGCTGGCGTGAGCGTGGGTTCGAGGGAGAAACAGGAAGGGAAGGAGAGAGAGAGAGAAGTGATGGGAGTAAGGAGGAGAGACGACGAGGAGGGGTCAAGGGCGTGCGTCGTGGGGAGTAACGGCCAAGCGACGAGGGCGAGTGCGTGTGCGGAGGCGACGGAAAGGGGTCGCGAGCGGGAAAGGCGGAGAGAGCCGTTGAGGAAGATGAAAGCGAAGCGGGTTGGGTCTGAAGCGGGTCGGGTAAAGGCGGTTAGAGTGAAGGCTGAAGGGAGTGGGCTGGGCCGAAGGTTTAAATTTAAATCTTAATATTTCCAAAGTGGGCTGAGGAGGGTGAACGGGCTGGGCTGGCAAAATAAAAGAATTATAATGAACCGGCTGCTGGGCTTGGGAAAGAGTTGGGCCTGGGAAAAACAAAGGGAAATGAAATGAAAGGGCCGGGCTAGAAATGGTAATAATATTAGGAAAGAAAATGGGTAGTGGGCTGAGGGAAAAATATGTTATAAGAAATAGGATATGGGCTGAGGAATTTAGGAAAAAAAAATCAAAATGGAAAAATAAAGGGATTGGAATTAGGGTTTGAGAAAATAGCGGGGGAAAATGGATTGGGAGTTTAGGGTTTAATGGAGTTTCGAAAATAAATAAATAATTATAAATAAATTATATAGGTGAAAAGAAATACGGATATAGGCGTATAAAAAGGGGCTGGGTGTTACAATAAGAGTTAGAAGGGTGTATCTAAATTTTATAAACAGGATTAGGATCAATATTGTGATATGAAGAATATTGAGATTGGGTGTTTAGTTGGCGACTGGCTGTTTCTATTTGCTCAGCAATGGTCTTGGGTGTAAAAGTTGCCCTATTCGCCTCAAAACGAGTATCAACATTTTCATATGGAAATAATTTTTGTCCTAACGGTTTCGGAGCAGTGAAAGGTATGAAACTTTGGTTACGAGCTTTCGCAATATGCTCAGCAATGGACATAGATTTAAAAGTTTCCTCACTAACCTTAAACGAATTATCAACATAATAAGGTGTTGAATTTTGACGCGGTTGATAAGACTTTGAGTGAGGTGTCCAACTGTTATCTCTAACACATTCTATCAAATCCCATAAAGAAATGGTGGGGTCAGTATTTGTACCAAAGCAATTACGATAATAAGAAATATCTGGTTGTTTGTAACATAGCTCGACAAGAGTTGGTCGATTTGGATTACCCATTATAAGAGAATAAACAAAAAAGAGAATGAAATGGCAATAATTTTAAGCTCTTTTTTTTGGATTTTTGAAATTGTTTTTCTTGGAAAGAGCGACTCGACAAACGTGCACAAACAGTACCTAAAACTAGGGCCATCCAGGTCAAATTACTAGACCGCTCCTAGACCTCTGAAGGACAAGACGCAGGATAAATCATCTATCACCTCCTTATCAATCTTGCATCCAGGTAAGTGGCAGGTATTCGCTATACGAATCATCGAAATAGCGGGCCTAATTAAGTAACCATTTTCCTTAGTCACACTTGCCTTAGTCACTACAAGAGAAATGCGGATAAGCAATAGATTACCCACGACTCTCCTTTGTCCTAATTGAGCGCGACTATCCTTAGAGGCTTGGTCTAGATATTTTTTATTAATGTAAGGTTATGTGTATGCTCGTTTGTGATTTGTAGGGCCCAGGAAGGGTGATGAAATCCCTACCTAATCTGAATTTGGGTTTCTTGCCCCTTAATATCCGTTTTAAATATGCAAAACAAACCAAAATCTAAAACACACAAAAAGATTTTTAGCAGCTTTGTTTGCAAAGAATCCTACAGGTAAAAACAGTTTATTGGAGCTTTAGAGGAGAGAGGAAGAAGAGTAAATGATACCAGAAAAAGTTGGGGGCCAAACACCCCACTATGGCCGCGCTTCTGCCGCCAAAAGCTACCTTTTGCCGCGGTTCTGCCGCCAGTCGATAAGATCTCCCTTCCAAACTTTGGCACAACACTCCGATGCTCCTCTGCTCCTATTTTATAATCTTTGAATCTCTATTGGTTCGCTCCAAAATTCATGCAAAACTCGCATAAGAATTATTAAAAATGCAAAATGCGATTTTTTTTATTTATATTTATATTTTTTATGCTCTCTAGTTTTATATTAGTAATCAACCCGAATAACAAGAAAAATAATTACGACCGTTTCTCTGGCAACGACGCCATATGATTGATGCAAAAGAGTGTGTATGTGTATATGTTGTATGTAACCGCAATTAAAATGGTGTCGCAAATAGCTAGCCGCGATGAGTACGGGTCGTCCACAGGGAAACGGTGAATTTCTTATCTTACTTTAGACGAGTTGATAAAAGAGAGGAGAGATTGTTGTCGTTTTAAATTAAGATGGATAGAAAATTTTACAATAGAAAGGCTTGTAGTGTTTATAGGACTTAGTAGTTAATCGATGAAAATTTAGAAATAATTCATTTTATCTTTTAATTGATTAAAACTAGAGAGATAGCGATGAATGTGGATTAATGTTTCTTGGAGGGAATTTGGGTTTCCCACTACTGCCCCTTGTCTTTCCATTGATCTCTATTTATCTCAAGCCCTTAACAAAACAAGTATTAACTAATCTCAAATCGTGGTCGTGACTATTATTAATTGATAGCGTGCCCGATAAGAGGGTTAACATTTATTTTGCTAAGGTTTATAAACATTAAAATGTCAAAAGAAGTTAAGAGATTTTTCATCCATTATTCTACTATATACTACAAACCCTAGCAAGCAAGAAATTACCCGCTCATGGTTATTAGCGTAGTAAAATAGAGGTGGAATATGAATGAAACCATATTTAAAATCAGAAAGTAATGCTGAATGTAATGCAGAAAACTAATGCGGAAAACTAATGCAGAAAGTAATGCAAAAAAGTAAACGCGACAAAATTAAAAGAAAAGAATACCTTTATTGATCAACTAGTGCATTAGTAATTGCTCGCTGAAAAACTAAATTACAAAAATCTAGTTGCTCGCTAGATTTCTCTCTAGATCGATGGATAGATGAATAGATGAATGTATAAATAGCTCTCGGTTCTTTTATAGGCTCTGGAATGTGAAACCCTAAATGACATATTGAAGTGTATGAAATTACGATCATGACCCTAAAGTTTTAGATCCTACGTCCGCTAAATGAGAGCTGAACCACCGCCTATAGCTTTATTTGACCGCGCTTCCGCCGCCGTTTGGTGGGTCCGCGCCTCCAAATTTTTTGTGCCTTTTTCTTTCGATATTTGGAGATTCTCTTGATACAAAAATTCTGAAAATATTGATCTTAGTCCCCGCCGTTGCTAAATTCTTCGATTTGCTCCTAATATTCGGCAGATTCGGTTTTGTAATCCGATTTGATATGGATCTCCTACTTAGATTTCAGATCTGAGCTAATCTTATTATAATACCCACATAATATCTCAAATCAAATTGTTAGCAGCATTTATTTTATTTGAGATATTATTCTAACCATTTATATGATATGTTATCTTAAGAATATTGATTAGGATTATTTTATATGATATGCATATTTTGATATGAATATTTTATTTAAATATTATATGCATATATTTTCCTTAATTATATTAATTATAAATGAAGAAATATATGATAATAAACTTTTTACAAATAAACCCACATATGTTCTTTATTTATAACTAACACCTTTTAGAAACTAATAACAGTAGGGAAAATGTCCATACAAATTTGCAATAAATTTGACTAATCAAGAAATCATCGTGGCGAGATACACGGAGAGGTTACAAGGAAGCTCATGCTTTATGCTCCCGGACAAACAGGGACACTGAGAAATCTCAGCTATAGGATAGCTCGGAGACGAGCAAGGAAGCTGAGGAAGCTTGGCTCTATAATTACTCGGAAACGAGCCATTTGGCTGGTGGATAGGCGAAGGAGGAATGCACCAGGTGGAGGCCCTGAGAGGTCGGAGCCTATTCATCGGACCGAGCCTCGGAGATGAGGCTCCGAGGAATGTTCTCTTTGCATCATATTTATTCCAGTTCCGTAGCTTTCAGGAATCTAGTGAGCTTACTTGAGTGACATGTCATCCTACATGCCATGGTCTGGGGAATCCCCACTTATGAGTATCATCATTAGCCCCCCACTCTCGTTCCGGCCTATTTATGGGTCGTGTCGAGGGTGGATTGCTCGGTCTTCTCTATTCAGCTCCTGATAGATATTGTTTGCTCCTTTCTGCAGGTTCTCTATCGATGCGCCCTCTTGGCTGCCATGGAGGTTGAAGAGATTGTCCCGGCAATAAAAAGGGCGGGGGAGATCTCTTCATGTGAGGAAGAAATCATCGCCAGGTTGAAGGAGGCTGAGGAAAACGTTGCTTCCTTTAAGTCACGGTTGGTCTCGAAGGAGCTAAAGGCCGCAAGGCTGACCGAGTCTAACGGGCCCTCCAGGCCCAGGTCGGAAAATTCAACGAGCTCTTCAACGCGATAAAGAAGCAGAGAGACTCGTTCAAGAAGGATGCCCAGGTGGTCAAGGAAGCGGCGAAACAGGCCGTGGAGAGGACGGAGAAAGCTGTGGAGGGCTATAAATCGTTCAACCAGTTCTATCTTGACCTAGCTAACACTGCGTCCATTGGGTGACATAATGCCCTTGACGCCGTTGAGTAGATTATGCCCGGTCTCGATGACAAGGAGCTCCGTGATAGGTACCACCTCCCCAAGAAAGAGCCCAAGATCGAAGACGCCGGGCCAACGGGCGAAGATAGGACCTCAGGTGTCGCCGAGCAGGACGAGATAATACAGTGGTGAGCGGGATATCCCCGAGAAGAAGACTTGAAGCCACCACTCTCTTTATTTTTTCCATTTTGTTTTTTTTGTAAGCCTCTTGGCAATTTTGTAAAGTCGACAAGCTCACAATACCTTGTACATCAATTTTGAAATTAATGAAGTATATTTGCTCATCTGTAGTGTATGTGACCTTTTTGCTCGTCTGTAGACTTTTTCAAGTTTATATAGCCTGGTATCCCTTCGAAAATTCTAGAAACTTTGTATAGCTCGTTGATACTCCCTCTTTCCCCGAAGACGAGGTGATTCGAGTGGAACGAGGATTGGATTGGTTGTCGATTGTAGATGAGCTTTCTTTACTTGGGTTATGCAGAAGTCTGCCTACTTCAAGTATCCGTGCTGGGTAGGACTCTACCCGTCGGTCTCATTTGAGGTCTTAGGATCCACCGTTTAGGCCGAGCAGGAGTCTGTTCGCCATGAATGGATTCGCCGGGTATGAGCCTACCTATCGGCCGCGTTAGAGTTCTTAGGTTCATAGTTCGGACCGAGCAGGAATCTGCTCGCTATGGATGGGTGTGCCTCGGTGGCGAGCAGGAATCTACTCGCACAAAGACTTAGGATTCAGAGTTTAGGCTGAGCAGGAATCTACTTGTTGTGAATTAGGTGGGAAGGAAGCTACCCAGCGGCCTCGTGAGAGGGCTTCAGATCTACATTTCGGGCCGAGCGGGAATCTGTTCGTTATGGTTGGGTGTACCTCGGAGGCGAGTAGGAATCTACCCACACAAAGACTTGGGATTCACAGTTTAGGCCGAGCAGGAGTCTATTCACTGTGAATTGGCTATGCAGGAAGCTACTCAGCGGCCTCGTGTTGTGGGGAAGGTCGGATCGCCCTGACATGGGAATTTATGCTTCCCCGATTCCCGGAGTCACGTGGCGTCTGGCAGGTATCTTGGGATCCGCGCATGTCTTCTGGATAAGTCGTCCAATCTTCTCAGATCCGTGTGAAAGGGAGGTAGCCAATGGCCGGAAGCCGCATAGAGACGCCTCATCCGCTGGATGCGATACCTCGTAAATCGCCCTTTGACGGGAGAGAATCTCGACCGTAAGGGAATTTTTGCTGAGGCTATAAATAGAGCGGTCTCATCCCTCTTTTAGGCACTTTCAGCCATTTGCTTTTAGTTTTCTTTGGATTGTTCGGTGGTCCTAACTTTGGTCAGCACTTGCCCTTTTCTTCCTCTGACTTTTGTAGCTGGTCATTTTATTGATGCCTTTTGCCTTATGTGTTTTAGGTCCGATGGCCGGCAATACATACAACATTCGAGAGATCGTCTCTCGCAACGATGTCTATCATTACGACATCGACGGCTCTAATGCCATATATGAGGCCGTGATAGGTCGCCTGCAAAACCATTATGGGCAGTTACTTCCACGCCGATCCTCTCTCCTGCACATACTCAACAATGCAATCTGGAGGTCTTTCCCCGGCCTTTTCAAAACGTTGTCCCAAGAAGCGCTAGATGAAGCCGTCGATAAAATGCGCACGACCCATGAGTTAGGCCTGATCTTGAAAAGCAGACGAGATCGTTTGACAGATCCCCTGCACCGATCTTTCCAACAGAGATTGGTCATATCTTCATGTGTGATGGTAGGAATCCCCGATGATACTCCAGCTGCTCGGATCCATGGACGCAGTTAGAGGGAGCGAAAGGATGCTGCCTGGGAAACCCTGCAACCTGTGTTTTGAGTACCATGACCAATGTGTTAATGATCCTCTTCATCCTTTGTTGTAATTGTTAAAGGATAAAACATTATCTTCTCTTGTAAGCCCCCAGGCATTTTTGTAAGGCTGAGGAGCCGTGAATACCTTTTATTAAAGAATTTCTTTTTGCTCGGAATTGGAATGGGAATTTTTTATTTTTGTTTTCCAAGTGTAGATAGATCTGTGTCCCCTCTTCACCCCGGAGGTAAGGTAATGTGAGTGGAGCGAGACTTAGATCAGCTACCTATAGGTATACCCGCGCTTTATTTACTTGAGTAAAAGACTGGCCTAGGATACTTTCCTTGCCTCCTAGCTGGGCGGGAATCAAGCCGGCGGCCTCATGAGAGGGCTTCAGACCTTCAGCTTAAGTTGGGCAGAATCTACCCGCTGTGAATGGGCGCGACAGGAAGGATGCTGCTCGGCGACCTTGCGCAGTGTCTTAGCTGGGAAACGAGAAAACCAGTCCAGATTGCAGAAGAAAGAAAAGAATCTTTATTATTAAAGCGAATACAAGTTTAACAATACAATTTAAGCTTTTCTACGTCATACGGCTGTGGAAGATTACGTCTTAAGGAATCTTGGAGCTGGTACGCTCCTCCGGGCAATACCTCGGTCGCAAGGAAGGGGCCATCCCATTTCGCGGAGAATTTGTGCAGTTTCTCTTGGTCCTCAAATTCATTGCATCGAAGGACTAAGTCTTCTGATTTGAATACTCGGTGTTTGACCTGAGTATTGTGATACTGGACGGTCTGCTGCTGATATGCGGCCATCTTTATTTGTTCCCGGTTTCTCTTCTCCAGCAGGATGTCTAAGTTGCTTCGAATGGCCAAGACGTTGGCTTCGTCGTCGAAGTGTTCGACCCGGTAACTGGGTAGATCGATTTCTGTGGGGACCATTGCCTCGGTGCCATAACAGAGACTGAACGGGGTTTCCTTCGTGGGTGTTCTCCTCGACGTTCGCAATGCCCAGAGTACCCGGGGCAGTTCTTCGACCCATCCGCCTTACCTTCCTTCCAGCAGAGCTTTGAACCCCTAGATGATACCCAGGTTAGCTACCTCGGCTTGCCCGTTGCACTGGGAATGAGCAATCGCAGAGAACTTCATCAGTATACGGTAGTTGCTGCAGAACTCACTAACTTTTTCGTTCTTGAAATTAGTTCCGTGGTCGGTGATGGCGCACCTTGGAATTCTAAATCGTGCAATTATGTTGTTCTGCAGGAACTTTACTGTGGAGGCGGCATCTGGCTTTCTAATCGGTATGGTTTCGACCCATTTTGTAAAATATTCTATGACAACAGGGATATATTTGTGCCCCCTGTACCCATATGGAGCTAGCCGATCATATCCATTCCCCATTAGGCGAATGGCCAAAGGGTTTGTTCATATCATAATATTGCATTATTATATTCTCCATTCCTAGTCATTTTACAAATAAGCAGGTGCTTTTGACCCCATGTCTGCTACTTAGTTGCAGGTTACAGATTCTCGGGACAAAAACAGTGAAAAAGACAAAAGACGATATAAAAGTGAGACTAAGACCCATAAATGGTGGAATCTTGATCAAGCCTACACAAAGATCAGTTCACAAAGTACAAGGCATCGCAAGGTTCAAGACTTCGTCACGAAACAACGGAAAAAGTCCATTACAATTAATCACTGTGGAAATCTAGAAGAGAACCCGAAGGTATTCTGAAGAAAAAAGTAAAGAAAAAAGTAGCCAAAATGCAGCAGACCAAGCCTAAGGAAATGCAGCCTATGAGCCTCCCTCTTGGCCGCGGAACCGCGGATAAACATGCCCTATGGCCGCGGTTCTGCGGCCGTCTAATACCCGTGTCGGTGCAAATTGAGTCGGTGCGCTGGCGGGCTTTGACTAGGTCTTTTTCTTAGGGAGCATTTTTGTAAAAGCAGATGTGACGCGATTGTAACCTAGGGTTTCTATGAATCTATAAATAGGAACCCTACATCTTGTATTAGGTTATGCCTCTTTTCATTTCATAAATTTAGATCTGTACTGTGTTGATGTTTGGAGAGAGCCATCAATAAAATTAGTAAGTTTTCTATTTCATTGCCTTAGTTTACTTTTAATTATTTGCCAGTTAGAATGTCATTCAATTCCCTAATGAGCGAGTAGTCTCCTCGCTTGTTAGGGTTAGCTTTAGGGAAAGGCTTGAGAGATGAAATCTCTCACCCTTTCTTGCCCCATCACACATAATAATTAGAACTCCATGCATACATACACACACCGTTCCCTGCGGCACCTTACCCCTTGAGGTAACGGTGATACCGTAGTATAAAGGACCGGTTGTGTATGTTTTCCATAGAGGTTAGGGTAATAATTGAGAAAGGAAGGACAAGAACCTAGAGGAAGAAACATCGTTTCTTCCCGATGGTATTAATCCCCTTTATTAATTATTACCATAACACCTAATAGATCTAAAATAGGGCATTGAAAGCGGTGATGAAACATTCAATTTCCCAACTTACCCTAAACCTAACCCTAGTAAGATTCTAGTCTTAGTATAAATCAATTTAGGTTTTAGAGATAATCCATTCACAACGTTTGGAATTAACTCGTTAAAGCAATTAGGAAATTCACAAAATCCCTGTGGACCGACCCGTACTCACCGGCTAGCTACCAAGCGACGCCGTTCTTGATTGCGGTTTAGAAATATTTTTTATCTTAAAAATCCATACGAATCAAATGGCGCCGTTGCCGGGGATGGCGTAGTATTTTCTTTTTGCAATTTTGGGTTAATATAAATAAAAAAAATCATAAAAACAGAAATTTTTTTTATCATTACTGTTTGAAAGGTTTCTTGTGTGAATCTTTGCAGGATCGACGGATCTGGAAAAATCCAGAGCGCGAAACAGAAAACGGGAGATCCGAACAGAAGGGGATTTCAACAACAGAACAGCAGCAAAAATTTCGGGAACTGAACCTCTTTGTCCACCGTGGAACCGCCGCCGCGCCTAGCCTCTGGCCACGGAAGTGCTACGGTAAGGTGACGTCATCGCGTGGGAAAAATTCTCGGGAACCGTGTAGCCTCTTCAACCGCGGAACCGCTGCAATGGTGCCCTTCTGACCGCGGAATAGCGGCTATCTGGTGACTTCAGCACGTGAAAACCTACTGTAAGTCTTCTGATTTTCTCCTCTGCAAATCCCGATATATCTTTTGTCAAATCTCCTGCAGGATTCTTTGCGCTAAAAAATTTCTCCCCCCTTCCAATAACTGATCTTGTGCAGGATTCTTTGCGCCGCGCTTAAAATAAAAAAAATTTGATTGCAAGTAGTTGTTATTGTTTTTCATATATTTAATCTGACTTTAAGGGGCTTGAGACCAATTCAGATTGGGTGGGGATTTCATCACCCTTCCCAGGACCCCAGAAATCACAAAGGGCATATGCATTGACCATTTTTAATTAAAAAATACTAGACTCAGCCCTAAGAACGTTGCGCTCAATAGGACAGAGGACTAGTTGTAGGTATCGGCCGTTGATCCTAACCTGACTTTGCGGTGTCTAGGCAAGTGTGTCTAAGGCGAGTGGTTACTTAATTAGGGCCACTACTTGTAGTGGATGGCCTCCCACTCACCTGGCACTTACTTTGCCGCAATTGGCGGTGAAGAGGCGGTTTGAGGTCCTATTTCTTGCCCTTTGGAACAGTTAGGAGCTGTCTAGCTGACCTAGGTGACCCTAGATCTAGGCCTGATTGTGCATTTGTGGTTGATTGCATTTGTGTCTAAGCCCTTTATCGAAATTTTTTTTTTTTGCAAAAAGTTCCAAATAAAAAGAAAAAGAAAAAAGATTTTTTTTTAATAAAAACTTGTAACTTGTCGCTTAAAATCCATGCACCCCACCACCACCCACTTTCTTCTCATTGACATTTTCTTACCTCCACATTCTGTTTTTCACCTTTTTGACTACACTACCTCTTTAGTGTATGTCACTTTGGACTAAGGACACTAGCGCCCGATTAGTCCGTGTTTCGTTGGTACCGACCGACGAAGCTTTCGAATCTGAAGTCGAAATTCATTCCACTTCCTTACCTCCACCTTCAAATTCTTCTTCCGAAGGTATGTCGGGATATAATCCCAACAATATCTTACCCACGGGACTGATTGCACATCCGTTAGGTGCGAATAACCCGAACTACCCACCTGTTGAAGCGCCCCAACGAATCGCGCTCCAGGATCTCTTCTTCCCTGTCCGCACCGCCTTACCTACCTGTCTTTCGCTCCCACCGGCAAATGGGGACAATTTTGAGATAAAACCCCACTTCATCAATATGCTGCCAAAATTTCATGGATTGGAATCCGAAGATGCCTACATCTTCATAAACAAATTCCAAAATGTTTGCGCCATGATGAAAACAACCCAATTATCAGATGATGCTATAAGGTTAAGGGTCATTCCTTTCACCTTATGTGACTTAGCCGAGAAGTGGTATACAGCACAACATCACATTCAATTAGAAATTGGGACGAGTTTATTAAAGCTTTTCTTAAAAAGTTTTATCCTCATCACAAGACCCCGAGAATTCGCAATGAGATTATACAATTTTCCCAGCTTCCTTCCGAACCATTTTGGAAGTGTTTTGAAAGATTCAAAGACCTACTTGTTCAATGCCCTCACCATGGGATCGAAAATTGGCAACTTTGCCAAACATTATACGAGGGATTGACCCCGGCAACGAAGCAGTTGCTAGAAACCATTTGTCAAGGTCACTTTCTAACCAAATCTAGTGAGGAAGCGTGGCAGTTTCTCGAGGATCTTGTTGAACAAACACTTCAGTGGGAAAGCACCAAGACCACCTCATCTTCTTCTATTGGTCAGTTTAGGGCAGGCATACATCAATTAGATATGTCGATTGCTATGAAGGCCGATATGGTTGCACTTACGAAAAAGCTAGAAGCCATTGAGGCCAAAATCTCATCGCCTTCTCCTGCCCCTGCTTTACCCCCACGAACTGTTTGTGCTTGTTGTTCAAGTCCATCACACCTTACCGAAGAGTGTCCTTACAATCCACCTGTTTAAGGACAAGATCAAGTCAATGCTGCCTTTCAGCAACGACAAAGAAATGATCCTTATTCTTCGACCTATAATCCGGGTTGGAGGAGTCACCCAAATTTTGCTTGGAATCAAAATCAACAATTCCAAGAAAACAACAACTTTCAAAGGCCTCCTCCTCCACAACAACAAGCACCCCAACAAACTCAATACCAGCAACCCTTCCAACCACAACCTTATCCAAATCAAACGAACAATTTTGTTCAACCAAATGATGATAAGGTTATCTCGCTAGAAAAAAGTCTAGATGCGTTTCTCAAGCAATCTACACAATCCGCAGAAAGGTTGGAAAATTCCATCCAGTCTTTGGTGCACAACAATGCTTCATACGATCAAAGCATCAAATCTATTGAGGCACAAATTACACAACTAACTGCTGCGTTGAGCGAGAGAGAAAAGGAAAAGCTTCCATCTCAACCATTGCCAAATCCCGGTCACACACACAACGCACATGTCGCATATGAATATCAAAATCATAATGTAAATGCGGTGACTACGTTGAGATCTGGAAGAGTGTTGCAAAATAACGTGGGTATTAGTGATGATACCCCCGCCGGTGGTTCTTCTTCTTCTTCTTCTTCTCCATCCTCTTCTTTTTCACCTTCATCTTCTCCGCTAGAGCCTGTTTCCTCCAATCAGAGCAAAACTCTGTTTGAATTTCAAAAATTCAAAAAATTGAAGCAACGATTCAAATTCCTTGCGCTGCGCGCAATGCGCCACGTGTCAAAAGCTGATACGTCAGCGCAGCGCCCAAACCGGCGCACCCAATCAGAGCAAGGCTCTATTTAAAACAAAATTAAAAGAAGCAGCGCTTCAGATGATCTGCTCTCTGCGCTGCGCGCCACGTGGCAGCGCAGTTGCGCTGCGCTCTGCGCTGCGCGACACGTGTCAGCACAGTTGCATTGCGCGACACGTGTCAAGCGCTGGTGCGTTTGCGCCAAACAGAATTAAAATTCCAGTAAGATCTTTCTGTTCTTGTTAAAACAAGAAGATTGTCTTCTGTAAAACAGAAGACCTTGGATCAAAGATCCAACGGTGGGGAAAAAATCCCCAAATCACTCAGAGAATAATATCTTTAACAAATTTAACAAATTAATGGGCACTATATAAAGGCCCCTAGACCCCAATTCTTAAAAAAAACAACACAGAGAGGAAAAAACGCAGAAACAAAGAGAGAACTCCTCTAAAGAATTTTGAGAAGAATTCAGAAAGGAAAAAGAAGCTAAAACCTTTATAAAAAGAAGAATTTCTTCTGAATAGATTATTAATCTAAGAACAAGATCAAAGATCTTCAATAAAAAATATAATAAATAACAAAGTCATTGCCTTTTTTATGAACCATTGGTTCTGGAATCTTAAAGATTCTTTTCTTGAATCCAAAATTGGATCAAGATATTAAAACAGTGCCTTGCACTTGCAAATCTGCACTGTTGCGCTCCTGGGTTGGCGCAAGCCACCAGAGAGTGCCACGTGTCAGCACCAGAATAACTTGCGCTATGCGCTTTTAAGATAGAGCATTGCTCTCTGAAATTGGGGCAACTCACTAGAGCACGCCACGTGTCGGCAGCGCAACAGCGCAGCGCACTGGTGCAGTACACTGTGCTTGCGCTCACCAGAACGTAACACGTGTCACCTCCACATGCGCTTGCGCTCAATAATTGGCGCAAAGCGCCTGACAGGCCACATGGCCACTGTCAGTTTTATTAATGCACTGCATTATTTACAGAAGGGCCAAGCCCAATTAAAAAAGGCCTAACAGGCCAGTGCATTACTTTAAAAAGGGGAGAGCCCAAACAAAAACTGTCACGCCCCGCTTCCCAAACTACGGAATACGAGGGGTTGACAAGGCCAGCCATGCTCCTACGGTCAAGAAAATGTCCTGCCGTAGTCACACTTCGGCTTCTAGTTTTTCATGGTAAACAGTAAATGATGCGCAGGTAATGAGAAATGCAGTAACTGAATGAAACAATGTAAAGAACTGACCTGAGGGGAAACAAACGAATATAACTCTGGATAGCAAGTCGAGGTGTCTGTAATATACGTCTAGTCCTGGTCCAGGCTAAATCTTCTCTTCACACCGAGCATGCATACTCAGGTCGTCAGAGCGACACAATAGCAATATAATATATAAATCCAAGTGACATTTCTAACAGTGATAATAAACATATATGACAGTAAATCAATGACGGTATAGGTATGAACAAGCAGTAATCGATGCAGTGGAACAGTAAAAGCAGTAAAATGATATGCCAAGTATGTCAACATAGTAAGTATGTATATCGATGCCATCATCCCTATCAGTCTCTAGGTCTCACTGTACAGGTCACTAAGCCTATCGCCAGTCCAAGTGTGAGAGTCAACCACTCGCGAGTGTCCTCCACCCAAGGGTAGAACCCAAGGGCAAGGGACCACGGGCCCAACATGTAACTCACAGTAATAATCATGTACCCTGTAAATCTCCATATATCTCCATATATATAAGCCGGCATGGGACTCCCGAGATTCTGTTGAACTCACACTCAAACTACCCCACACCCCGCGGTCTACATCAAACGCTAACCATAACCCTAAATACCAATCGGTCGGTGACAAGTCTGTGCGAGAACTGGAGGCAGGACCTCCATCAAGCACGTCCCGACTAATACCTAAGATAAATGGCAGTGTCTGGTGCCTTATCTGTGACACCCGTGCAAGAGCTTCCATAAGTGTCCCATACCACTTATAGTCACACGTACACGCATCCCACAGACGTCGACAATGCAATAGAATAATAAGGTTCACTGATTGTGTACAAGTACGTATCATTTCACTTATTCACTGATACACGAACACTAACGTACTTGCCACAATCATCGCTAATACCTAACACTGGGTAATGCAGGTTATCACTAGGTTATCAATGCAATGACATGTGTATGATATGATGCGTAAACAGTATATAAAGCATGATTAGGGTGTCATGAATCGATAATCTACCACTTTCATAATTTATCATAAATCATACGGTTACAGTTTAGTGAAACGATGAACGGGGAATAAATAGTATGTTCAGTTATCTATCCATCAAATTTAGTTTCATGCCAATCGGGTTCCAGGATCACTAATTATAGCCTTTTCATTTTAAGCGTTCACGGCTGGAAATCCGGTTTCAGAATCGGAAGTCCGTTTCACAACGCATTTTAATCCCAATTGGGATCATATTTTAGCGACGCTGCAGTTGAATGAGATCTAGGGTTTTCAGTAAGGTTTTCAACGCAACATACGATTTCTCAATCGCGTCTGTATGTTAGGAGTTATACACTGTTCAATACTAATATATCAATTCTGATTCTGTTGGGACTGTTATACGTCCCGATCTATTAAATTACAGATTAAATAACAAACGATAACGAAACAGGATGAAACCACTTTTGTTGTCTAGCTAATGAATTCACCTTTAATAAAAAGTAGAGTTCCGTAACCTACGAGTTAAGGAAACAGTGTGGTACCCATTACGGGACAGTAAACAACAACTGGAGTCGCTCTGGACTGCAGTCCGGAGTCGCACTCCGATCCAAATATTGACACAGTTTGAGTACAGAAACAATTTGAAACTTCCATAGGGTTATAGTTTGTCGAGTCGGATTCGATTTGGGCCCTCGAACGCATCATTCCATTATGTATATAATTTATGGTGATTTTAACGGTTTTCATGTACAAGAAAATTCTAGTTTTACGAGTAAACTTGGGGGTAGTCGTTTTAGTCGTTAACGGTCATATTTTCCAGCGAAACTTGTACAAGGTATTCATCACTACAAGGGCCAATATAAACCATCCAGTTCTATCAAAATAGACAAGTATTTTCATTGGGAACACACATCGAACAAGTATGACACCTAATTGATCTAAAATTGTAACTTTATGATCTAAGTAATCTAAGATTGTAACTTGAGTATATAGCATGTAAGCAAGTAAAATACTTGCCTGGAAACGTTTCGGGGATGCATGGCAACGGTAACGTCACGAACGCACGACGAACGGCGACGGCAGCGTCTCGGTATGAGCTCGGGTCTGTTCTGGGGCAGCAGTGAGCGGCGTTGGTTGGCCGGAGCAGGGGAGAGACACTGAGGGGAAGCTCGTGGTCGAGATGTGCACAGGTGGTGGCCGAGGTGACGCGAAGAAGCTTGGCGGCGACTTGAGGGCTCGAACTTAGGTGAGGGCCATGCCTGCGCATGGCTCAGGGTCGTGGTTGCAGTGGAGGTGAATGAAACTCGGATGGGCCAGTGCTGGGGGTAGTGCTTGGGTTGACGAGGCGGCTCGAGGCAGTGGGGCTCGTCGGCGTAGTCGGGGTGCCTGCGGTGGTCGAGGCTTGGAGTTCGGCCGGTAAGGGGTGTAGCTCGGGTTGGAGATGATGGGAGGCTCAGTGGAACGCGGAGGCCACAGCTGGAAACCGGGCTTACAATGGCGAGGGAGGCGGCTGGTGAGCGCCGGCAATGGAGTGGTGGCTGGCGCGCAGTGGGGGAGCTCGGGCAGTGGTTTCTGGAGTTATAGGTGGCGGCGGGTTGATGGAGTCTCGAGTTGAGGGTGAGATAAAGGGCGACGGCGGTGGTTGAACGGCGGTGAGGAGGGAGTCGGCTCGGGTGTAGGTGGGTTGGTGGGTGCGACGAGGCTGAGGACGAGGTGGAGGCGAGCGGCGGTGAGGAGACGGCGGTGGGCGCGACGCGCGGCCGTGGACGCGAGTTCGAGAGAGGGAGAGAATGGGAGAGATAGAGATAGAGGGAGCGGGAAAAATGAAAGAGGGAGGGAGAGAGAACGTGTGTGTGGGGGGGGGGAGAGAGAGAGAGAATGAGAGAACAAGAGGAGAGAGAGGGACGTGCGAGAGGAAGAGAGAGAGTAACGTGCGTAAATGAAGGGGAAATTAAAATGAGAGAGAGAGAGGGTAATTGTTGTGAGTGATAGGGAGAGAGAGGAGAGATAAAGAGAGAGAGAACGTGGGTGAGGTGAGAGAGAGAGGATGCAACGGTTGGATTTTTGAGAGAGGAGAGAGAAAACGTGATATTAAAGAAATTGTAAAGGAGTGAGAGAGAGAACGGGTAAGAATGAATTGGTTAAATTTAATAAAATTATAAAGAGAGGGAATAGAATAAATGGAAATTAAATGGTGATTGGTATGATTTTAAAAAGTGATTAATGGGGGAATTTATTTGTGAATTAAAGAGGTATTAATTTGGTGGGTTAAAAGGTATTTAGGGGAGATTTGGGGTTTGGATTTGAGGGGATCTAAAAGAAATGTGTTGGGATAATTGTTATTTTAATGGGCTGAGGATTGAGCTCGGGCCAAGGGATAAAATAGTAGGGAAAGAAAGGGGACGGGCCGGGTTTAATATAAATTCCTATTAATTTTTTGTCGGCTGAGGAAAGAATTAATTAAGGGTTTTAATTTAATGTTTTAGTTTGGGCCAGAGGAAAAATAGGTTTTGGGCTTTAATAAATTAAGTTATAAAAAGGAATGGGCTTGGGATAAAGTAGGGTTTGGGAAAGTTTCTTTAAAATAATTAAATACTTAAAAATAACAAAATTTATAGTTTAAAGAGAAATACGGATTTAGGCGTACATAAAAGAATCGGGTATTACATCATACCATCCTTACAAAAATTTCGTTCTCGAAATTTAAAATAAACGATAAGTTATACAAACATAGGTGAAAGTTATTATATTGCAAACTAACACATAATGTTTTACTAGAAATCCGTGGACGAAGAAATTTGAAGGCATAAATATGTAAAAACAACACATAAAATGATAGGTCTAAATAGGTATAAGGCAGGAATAACTATAGGACAACTACATGTATACGAGAATAGCAATAACAACAATAACGAAACAATATTATTCGAGGCGTACTCGATAAAATCGAAATTCAACTATGTGCACGTATAAGTCTATCAAAGGTAGCACGACAGAAATAATGAGTATAAGGCACAATCATTTATAATAGTAAACATAAGCACAACACCCGAAAATAAAGTAATGATAATAAAGTAGTGAAAGATTTGTCGGTAGGTTAAAACATTTTAGGATAATGTATCGATCAAATAACTTAGAAACTCACATAGTGAAAATAAGGAACATGGAACACAAATATGCGCGGTGTAAGGTTGCGCTACTGAAAATAAGGATAATAGTAGTGTGCTTTGAAATACATAAAACTAGGCAGTCAATAACACGCACTCTTCGACAAATACAAGATAATGAGAACCAAATTTCGAATAATAAAGTCCCTATATATATTTAGGGTAATAGAAAGAACACAAAGTGGTATAGGGCTAGCTAGGGTAATGATTACAAGGAAGTGTGGCTCAATCAGAAGGTCGGAGTGTGGCGGCTTTAGGCTAAAGATCAAGGAGATTGGGATCGGGTCAGCACAGGGAGTAAGGGTGAGCAACAAAGGACTACAAGGGAAAGGTATGGGGAGGATAACGGTCGGTACATCATATGAATCAAGAATTTGAAGGGTTGGTGAACTCGGAAGTTTCTCTAAAATTTTCTCCTCCCAGAAGGACCTCAAACGAGGCACAGACGGAGGATGGAGGGTGGACCTCTAAAAGATCGGGTGCGGTACTGGTTAATCTTAGTGAGGGTTTAGACAATGTAAGGAGTAGGGGTGGACAGATCTCAGTAGGATAATAATTGTATAGAAGAAATAATCAAGTAGTATGTGAACTAAGAAGATCGAAAGATTAGTGAACTCAGCAATTTATTTCATTCTTGAAAATTTTAAGCAAAGCATTCTCAAAGATGAAAGGTGGTCCTAAACTATACACAGTTTTATTTGGCCAGATAAGACAACATCTAAAATCCCGTCAGTCGTGGTTGTGGAGGTTCAGCAGGTTACGGTAGGCTCGCTTACTCAGGTAGGGACGTCCATTTCCATAGCGCCTCGCGGGGACCGCCATTGGGAGTTCTTCCACAGCAGGGTCTTATCCTTCTAGTCTTTCTTCCTCGGCTGGAGCTTCTTCATCGAGGTCTGATTCCATGTGATTCTCTTCTTCTGGATTTTCTTCCACGGGATTTTCCTCAATTGGATTTTCTTCTATCGGGTCTTCCTCGGGATCTTCCTCTATCGGGTTCTCTTCAGGGTCTCCTTCCTCTTCGTCGGAATCGTCTATCATGTTAAACTCTGGGACGACTGCTCCTTCGTCTTCGGAATCGCTGTTCCCGAAAATGGCCTGGGGATCGTTGATCTCATCATCAGAACTCATCAGCGTGTGGTCTAAGGAAATGCATGACTGTGCATCCTCATCTAGATGCGGCGCTGCTCCAGGGTGGGCCATGGCCTGAAAAGAAAGAGTCATGATTAGACAGTGGAATACATCAAGAAAATAGTTAAGGGTACGAAGTATAGAAGGATATGCGGTGTCAGGAACTAAAAAATCAAGATTAAAATGCTGTGATAATGAATAGTATGAATAAGGGGAAAGACAAGAGAATGATACACATATTATGATTCAAGTTTTATTGCATTCAACTTAAAAGTTCGACGGATACAAGATTTCAAACGGAAAGAAATATTTATAAGATGATGACAGCATTTTTACTGAAAGTAGAAAACATGAAATTCTTCTTTCATTGCTAGACCGCTGGCTTCTCGTCACGCGAGTTGAATCCTGTGTTGGGTCCGCTTTATTCTCAAAGTCCGAACTACGCCATAATCATCACTTGGCAGAAGTGGGGAGAGTGGACGAGTCTCCTCCTTGTAGCTCTTTCCTTTTTGGGCAACCGTTGATGAGATGTTCGCTGGATCAGCAAATCAGACATTTCCCTTGGGCGCGGCGACAATCCCTCTGAAGATGTCCTGGCCTCTTACTGTTGGATATATGTATGCCCTAGAGGCCATTATATGATAGTGTATGTATCTATACATGTATATATATATTCAGTATGCATTCTTGCTCGACATGATAGTATGCTATCTGGTTCTTCTTTATCTGACATGTTGTTTTGATCATGCTTTTATTCATTCATACATGCTGATAAAGCCCTGAGGATATCGGCTTGACTACTCTGATTATGATGGAGATCATACTAGTGGGACATCTGTAGTCTATAAGCATATCCTGGAAAGTCCCTAGTCGTAGGTATATCAAGACGGGGCATTGATATACCAGAGTAGACTAGCGTATATGATACTAGACCCATACGATGGGCGATGGATGTTCCCACATTCATCGATGTTTGACATCAAGATCATATACGGGTGCTCAGTGGTGACTGGGTACACTGGACGGACTCACCGAGAACTCATATATGGAATTATATCTATCGTCGGATAGCAGTTCTCAGGTGACACTGGTACAGGTTAGTCTGTAGACCCGAGATCGTCATAGAGTCTTATGTGTTCTCCCACTGTACTTTGATTGCCACCCTACCACGGCTCTACTGAGTCATACAAACAGGTGGCCGTTGGGTACAGTCCCGAGACACACGAAGGCGATGAGCGATAGGAGGGGTTTCGTCTCTCCCGGTATTGGGAGTTGATGCTGTGCTGTGCCCGACTGGTTATATCAGTAAGTCCCTGGCCAGGGCTGCTGCGATTTGCTGATAAGTGTTATCAGTAGTTTCTCGATCTGTTATAGAAAATTCACCGGCACGACCTATTGAGTTATTAGGGTCGATGTGACCATCCCTAGGCTCGATATGCAGCATATCTGACGAAGAGACCGGACTGTACGGTAGTGTTGTCGGTTGGCTCGACGGGAGTTGCAGCAGGTTCGCTTGTTTTCTTCTGATCGCTCAATACCCGGGTGGCCGTTACGTTTAGCTGACCGCTTGCGGCTTGGGGGTGTTTGATATGATCATAACCCTCTGCCGGCGTATTGACGAGTCTTAGAGTCCCATAAAGGAGTTATCTAGTTCAGGCGAAACGTTGTGGTGCGCGTATGCGATATGCGCATGGACCCGATCAAAATGCGCGTATAGGATACCGAACATTGATCGGGCGGCTTGCTTTTGGTGGGGTCATATGTGATATGGCCGGATTGATAAATCAAGTGTTGATTTATCATTTAACCATTAGTTTCTCACTTAAAACCTTTCTTGAATATGATGGATGTATGCATGCATGTATGTGTTTCTTTCTCTCTTTCTAGTTTCATGCACATATGGATGTGCATACATATATACATACATACACCCATCTATCATGGTTGTTTACACATGGAAATGGTGGAAATATAGGACTCACACTATGTATAAATTTATGAGTTATTATTTGGTTTTAGGTTTAAAACAAAATTAGAAAAGGAAAGGATAATTCTTGAGTTGTTTCTACACTCTTCTTTAACCTAACCATTCTCACCTACCCTTAACCTTGGATTAAACTTTCCTTATGTGTTTTAAACCCTAATTAAATAATAACTCAAAGGTTTAACCATGGTTTGAAGTGAGAAGAAATAAAATATATAAAGATATATTTCATTTTCTTTTCATGGTTATCATTCTAACTCCTGTTAAAAGAAAGCCTCCATCTTCTTCCTCCTTCAATATTTTGCTCTCTAATTTCTTCTAGTGAGTAAAATACACATAAAGAAAGGTTTTTGAAGTGAGAATCTTAACCACAACATCATTCTACACAAGTTTAGCCAACTTGTTTAGAGTGTTCTCTTCGATTCTCGAAGTTGCGAGCTTGGACAGGGAACTCCGGGTGAATCGTCGTGGGCGTGAGAGGACTTCAAGAGGACCTTCTTCCAACACCCAAGAGACCAAGGAGTCCAGCAAAAGGGAGCTACAAAGGTTGTAGTCTCGAAACCCTAATTTTATTAGCTTTAAGTTTTGTAACCCTAATTTTCTAGGATCGATTCCTTTGCATGCTTGTTTAGCACCATCAAAATCCAAACTTTGAGACATGTGATGCTTCAAAACTCATTATAGGGTGCTAGGCAAACCTAACACTGGTATCAGAGCCGACCTAGAACATTAGGAGACGCTTTTACGAAGTAAAAATCCCGATCGGACAAAAATACGCCTTTTTTAGACCCTCTCTGGACAAATTTTAAAATCTGACCTTTTTCAGAATTACAAATACTTAAAAAATACAGCAGGGAAAACTAAGAAATATGGTGAAATTCGATGCCATGAACAGTTCAAATGGCCGCGGAACCGCGGCAATTCCTTGCTTAGGCCGCGGCTCCGCCGCCGTACAGTGGTATCATTGTATGAAAATTACACTATAATTCTTATGTCTGCTTGTACAGTGTTTTAGGTATGTTTAATCTGAATATAGTACTGTATTTTCTGGAGATGGTTTTGGACGCGTAGATTCGATCGGAATTTTCATTTCGTTGTTTATCCGGGTAAATTAGAAAGTATTGAAGTGTTTGAACGAGTGTCATTTGCTCACTATTTACGGGGTTCAAATACTTTGGAGATACGTGCAAGTCTTTTTGTGGTGGACCCTCTAGAAGACAACAAACCTTAACTCGATTATGTGACCGTCTTGAACTGCCCTTTGAACCTTAGGGTTTGGGGCAGTACGGCGTGCCACATGTGAGGCGTTGGCTTGACCCTTCTACGGCTGGACCGCTACTACTGTGTCACACTCCGGATTTTTTGAACCCTGCTCAAGTGTTGAGCTTTAGTGAATCTTGGGTACTTGATCGTTCGTTCGAAAACTTTAATACTGTCTGTTTATCTGGAATGTGATACAATATATGGAAATCATATAGTTTAGGCATGAAATACGAAATATGTGATATTTCGTATTTATGATGTCTAAAGAGAATGTGGATTCCAAATATTGTAGTTTTACACTTTCTTTTCTGTGACCGTAAGTGTAGTATGCACGATATCGCCGGTTTCGTTGCTATACATCAACGACAATTGGGGTATGCATACTTACTTACGTTGATGATATAAGATATTATGTGTTGCTGAGATATGATGTGCAGGATTGTCGCGATTGAATAGCCGGGTTTTTTTTATGTGAGATGAGAGTTTTATATTTTCATTCATGTAAATTCAAATGTAATGTAATATTCTTTTATTTGGGGCACTTCCGGGTTGAGGTTGTGTCACCAGTGTTGTATATTATTTACTTTTCCGCATTAGGATGGACCCAAGGAGGGGAGCATAGGTGACCGGGTTCTGGGGTTCAGTGGGAGGCCATCTCGAGGAGTCGAGACCGGGTCTCCTAAATTCCAGAATTGGTAGGGTCACTTGCCGCTCTCGTAGGGGTCCAGGGTGTGGGCTTGGCTATTCATCGTGACTGTGGAATCCGTATTTTCTATTCTGGCTAAATACTAAATACGGACGTCCTAGTATATCCAACTTTATATCTATGTTTCTGCTGCCTGTGTTCTGTGATATCTGAGACGAATGACATATTATATATATGATATATAGTAGACGTTGCTTATGTTTTACACCCGCGCTAGTCCAGTCCCGGTATGCCGTTAGTTAAGTAACCTAACGGTGCATAACGGAACATTGTGGCGAATGCAGATGGCATAAGCGTACGTGTTATTTTCGTTTCTTTTCTGTGATTGGCTTAAGGACTTAAATGATGGGATTACATTAATGTGATTACTGTAAAGAAAATAAACCTAAAAAGATGTTGTAGAATCGGATTTGAAAATCACTCGGCTATTTATAAAAAGGCTATATTTCAAACTGCGGAGCTTAAGCCACTCCTTTTGAAAACCATTTGTATCTACAACGATATGAAGTTCAAAGCGTTAAAGATTTTCTTAAAAATCATCCGCAACCCTCCGTCAATTTAGGAAGTAGAGTACTTAGTATTCGTGCTACGTTTGTTGACTATAGTTAAGGCGCAGTGTACGGTAGCTAAGTGATGTCTTCCTACATTGTATATGATGCAGATTAATTAGGACATTCTTATGACTTTGTTGACCATAGTTAAGGGTCATATAAGTGGGTCTAATTGATCAAGAAATGACGGTAGAACTTGACTGATACTTATGATTTGTTGACCTTAGTTAAGGTCATAAGTACTTGGGGTAAAAACAACATCGGGAATTTCAATAGTTGAAATTTGCAATGAGATTGCATACCTTCCATGTGATGGTTGGATCCCGATCCCACTGTGGGCAATAGTTGCTCCTAGGAGAGTTTTACAATTTACAATTAGCTAACTCATTAGGTGTCTAGAAAGGTGTTAACGGGGCTCTGCCTCTGGGAAAACGAGGTTTACTCTAATTAGGTCCGTGCGAAAGCACGGGGAACCTCCCTCAAGTACCGACACTGGCCTGGCTGAACGGTTAGCGAAGTTGTAGACTGTAATTAATCCTGGCTAGTTTTTCTTTTTAAGGTTTGAAAGAAAAACTCGATAAAAGCAGTGGGAAACATCGATTAGACAAGATAATAACCAATCTGATCTATGCAAGAGCTTTCGCTGAGTGTATTCTTTTCTCTCTCTTAATGGCAGATACCCATGACTGGACTCAAGCTTCTACTAGATAAAAACAAACTGAATGGGACCAACTAGAAAGACTGGCTGAGGAATCTGAAAATCGCCTTGACTTATGATGAAGTATCATATGTCCTCACGGCTTCAGCCCCGCCCGTCCCAGGTCCAAAATCCTCAGTTGCGGACATTGAAGTCCGCAAGACATGGGACACTGACTGTACCACGGCAAAATGCCTCGCGCTTGCATCGATGGATAACACACATCAAAAGCAGCACGAGGATATGGACATTCACGGTATATTGCTCCATACAAAGGAGTTGTATGGAGAGCAATCCCGCGTATTACGATACGAAGCATCAAAGAAATTGTTTCAGATGCGAATGGCCCCTGGCACACCAGTAGGAGACCATGTTCTGAAGATGATAGCTCTTATAGAAGAGCTTGAGAACCTTGGATGGACGATGGATAATGAACAATATATAGATATTATTCTGCAGTCCCTTCCCTCCACTTTTGCTCAGTTCATAGTGAACTTCAACATGCATGGCATGGAGAAGGAACTCCCTGAACTCCTTAACATGTTAAGGAGTGCAGAGAGCACTATGAAGTCAGCAAGAACTTCCGTTATGACTGTTGGACAATCTTCTTCTTCTTGCCCGAAAGCTAAGGCCAAGGGAAAGAAAAAGAAGAAGCCTACCAATCCTAAAGGTGAAGTTAAAAAGGTGAAGGGAAAGGAAAAGTCCAAGGCTGGAGACTCGGGGAAGGGCGAATGTTTTCATTGCCACAAGACAGGACATTGGAAGCGCAACTGCTCAGAGTACTTAAGTCTCAAGAAGAAGCATGTGGATGCTTCTGCTTCAGGTGCGTTTGTGACAGAAAACTGTTTTTCAATAAACTCTGCTTTCTGGGTATTGGATACCGGTTCAGGTTCTCACATTTGCAATTCTATGCAGGGGCTGAGAAATAGCAAGGTTTTGAAGACAGGTGACCATACTCTCCGCGTTGGAAATGGTTCCAATGTACATACAGTCGCAGTGGGAGAGTATCACTTGGGGTTGCCATCTGGATGTATTTTGGTTTTGAATCCATGTTATTTTGTACCAAGTATGCTATGTAATATAATATCCGTTTCTTTGTTGGACAATGAAGGATATAATTTTGTATTACAGAACAATGTTATGAACATTCACTTGAATTAAATGTTGGTTGGGTATGGTACGCTTAATAACGGAATATATGTCCTAAATCAACACACAGTTTTCAGTATACAATACACTAATAAAAGAAAACTTTCAGAATTAAATGAAGCTTTTCTTTGGCACTATAGACTTGGTCATATTAACGAAACAAGACTAAACAAGTTACACAAAGATGGATATTTAAACTCTTTTGAATATAAATCTTATGCAACTTGCCAGTCTTGTATCAAGGGTAAAATGACCAAAACTCCATTTACCGGACACGGAGAAAGAGCTACACAGCTCCTAGGTCTCATACATAGTGATGTATGTGGGCCGATGTCTACATAGGCTAGAGGCGGTTTTTCATACTTCATTACATTCACTGACGATTTCTCAAGATTCGGTCATGTATTTTTATTAAAGCACAAGTCCGACGCTTTCGAGAAATTCATTGAATATAAACAAGAAGTAGAAAAACAAACCGGCTTGAGTATTAAGATGCTTCGATCAGATCGAGGTGGTGAGTATCTCAGTACAGAATTTGCAAACTTCCTAAAAGAGAATGTGATTCTCTCTCAGCTCACTCCTCCTTACACACCACAGCACAACGGTGTGTCAGAACGACGGAATAGGACCCTATTAGATATGGTCCGGTCCATGATGAGTGACGCTGAGTTACCAGTCTCGTTTTGGGGGCATCCATTGGAGACTGCAGCGTTTCTGCTAAACAGGGTTCCAACCAAAGCCGTGTCTACCACGCCATATGAGATATGGCATGGGAAGAGACCATCTCTTAAGAGAATTAAGATTTGGGGTTGCCCGGCCTATGTTAAAAAGCAGAATCCGGACAAACTCGAGACACGGTCAGTCATGTATAACTTTGTGGGATATCCAAAGAATTCTTATGGATATCTGTTCTACCATAAAAAGGAACAAAAATTGTTTGTTTCTCAGTATGCCACATTCTTGGAAATAGAGTTTTTCACCGATAAAGATGATGGCAAGGTGGTGAATCTAGAAGAGGTTCTGGAGACACAAACTACAAATGACGATTTGGTTGAACCGGCTGTTACAACAGAAACTGAAGAACCTCGGCCACTCCGTAGGTCTGGTAGGACTTCTCGCCCACCGGAGAGGTACTACGGTTTCCTCATTGATGGTGACAGAGAAGACTGTATCATGGATGATGATGATCCTACCAGTTTTCAGCAAGCTATCACGAGTAGAGACTCTGTGAAGTGGCTGGATGCCATGAGATCCGAAATGGAGTCTATGTACACCAACAAAGTATGGACTTTGGACGTTGTACCCCCTGGGGTAAAACCTGTGGGCTGTAAATGGATTTTTAAAAGAAAGATTGGTGTAGATAGGCAGGTGGAGACCTATAAGGCAAGACTTGTGGCGAAGGGTTTTCGTCAAAGACCAGGTTTGGACTATGACGAGACTTTTTCTCCCGTAGCCATGCTTAAATCCATTCGGATCTTACTTGCTATTGCTGCTCACTATGACTATGAAATCTGGCAGATGGACGTTAAAACTGCATTTCTAAATGGAAATTTAGAAGAATGCGTTTATATGGATCAGCCAGAGGGCTTCATTGACAGTAGGAGCAGCGGGAAAGCATGTAAATTGCTTAAATCATATATGGGTTAAAGTAGGCATCACGGAGTTGGAACATCTGTTTCGATGATGTCATCAAAGAGTTTGATTTCATCAAAAATCCAGATGAACCTTGTGTTTATAAGAAGGCTGTAGGGAGAGCTGTCACATTCCTCGTATTATACGTGGACGACATTCTTCTGATAGGAAATGATATTCCTATGCTGCAGTCGGTCAAATCTTTCTTATCACTGAGGTTCTCCATGAAGGACCTGGGTGATGCCACATACATTCTGGGCATAAGGATCTATAGGGATAGATCCAAAAGGTTATTGGGATTGTCCCAAACCAGGTACATTGACACCATCCTAAAAAGGTTTAGTATGGAAGACTCCAAGCGAGGTGCCTTACCCACTTGCCATGGGGTCACTCTCTTCAAGGATTCTTGTCCAAAGACCGATGAAGAGAGAGCTCGCATGAGTGTTATACCCTATGCTTCGGCAGTAGGATCTATAATGTATGCGATGTTATGTACACGCCCAGATGTAGCTTATGCACTTAGTGTTGTAAGCAGGTATCAATCTAACCCAGGGGAGAATCACTGGACAGCTGTGAAGAACATTCTTAAGTACTTGCGAAGGACTAAAGAATTATTCTTGGTGTATGGTAATGGAGATCTCCAAATGGAGGCCTTTACCGATTTGAACTTCCAGAGCGATAAGGACGACAGCAAATCTATCTCTGGGTTTGTATTTACCCTCAATGGAGGGGCGGTGAGTTGGAAGAGTTCCAAACAAGATACCGTTGCAGACTCTACGATGGAAGCTGAGTACATTGCTGCAAATGATGCCGCCAAGGAAGCCGTCTGGATGAAGAAGTTCGTCTCAGAGCTAGGAGTAGTTCTAACCATTATTGATCCAATACCTTTGTATTGTGACAATAATGGGGCTATGGCATTAGCCAAGGAGCCCAGATCCGATCAGCGGTCCAGACACATCCTGAGGCGTTTTCATTTGATCCGGGAGATTGTAGATCGCCGCGAGATCAAGATTAGGAGGGTAGACACAAAGAATAACGCCGCGGATCCATTCACCAAGGCCCTCCCTCAGCCGCAGCATGAGCGACTTTTTGAGATGTTGGGTATGAGATACGCCAATAACTGGCCTTAGTGCAAGTGGGAGATTGTTGGATATATGTATGCCCTAGAGGCCTTTATATGATAGTGGATGTATCTATACATGTATATATATTCAGTATGCATTCTTGCTCGACATGATAGTATGCTATCTGGTTCTTCTTTATCTGACATGTTGTTTTGATCATGCTTTTATTCATTCATACATGCTGATAAAGCCCTGAGGATATCGGCTTGACTACTCTGATTATGATGGAGATCATACTAGTGGGACATCTGTAGTCTATAAGCATATCCTGGAAAGTCCCTAGTCGTAGGTATATCAAGACGGGGCATTGATATACCAGAGTAGACTAGCGTATATGATACTAGACCCATACGATGGGCGATGGATGTTCCCACATTCATCGATGTTTGACATCAAGATCATATACGGGTGCTCAGTGGTGACTGGGTACACTGGACGGACTCACCGAGAACTCCTATATGGAATTATATCTATCGTCAGATAGCAGTTCTCAGGTGACACTGGTACAGGTTAGTCTGTAGACCCGAGATCGTCATAGAGTCTTGTGTGTTCTCCCACTGTACTTTGATTGCCACCCTACCACGGCTCTACTGAGTCGTGCAAACAGGTGGCCGTTGGGTACAGTCCCGAGACACACGAAGGCGATGAGCGATAGGAGGGGTTTCGTCTCTCCCAGTATTGGGAGTTGATGCTGTGCTGTGCCCGACTGGTTATATCAGTAAGTCCCTGGCCAGGGCTGCTGAGATTTGCTGATAAGTGTTATCAGTAGTTTCTCGATCTGTTATAGACAATTCACCGGCACGACTTATTGAGTTATTAGGGTCGACGTGACCATCTCTAGGCTCGATATGCAGCATATCTGACGAAAAGACCGGACTGTACGGTAGTGTTGTCGGTTGGCTCGACGGGAGTTGCAGCAGGTTCGCTTGTTTTCTTCTGATCGCTCAATACCCGGGTGGCCGTTACGTTTAGCTGACCGCTTGCGGCTTGGGGGTGTTTGATATGATCATAACCCTCTGCCGGCGTATTGACGAGTCTTAGAGTCCCACAAAGGAGTTACCCAGTTCAGGCGAAACGTTGTGGTGCGCGTATGCGATATGCGCATGGACCCGATCAAAATGCGCGTATAGGATACCGAACATTGATCGAGCGGCTTGCTTTTGGTGGGGTCATATGTGATATGGACGGATTGATAAATCAAGTGTTGATTTATCATTTAACCATTAGTTTTCTCACTTAAAACCTTTCTTGAATATGATGGATGTATGCATGCATGTATGTGTTTCTTTCTCTCTTTCTAGTTTCATGCATATATGGATGTGCATACATATATACATACATACACCCATCTATCATGGTTGTTTACACATGGAAATGGTGGCAATATAAGACTCACACCATGGATAAATTTATGAGTTATTATTTTGTTTTAGGTTTAAAACAAAATTAGAAAAGGAAAGGATAATTCTTGAGTTGTTTTTACACTCTTCTTTAACCTAACCATTCTCACCTACCCTTAACCTTGGATTAAACTTTCCTTATGTGTTTTAAACCCTAATTAAATAATAACTCAAAGGTTTAACCATGGTTTGAAGTGAGAAGAAATAAAATATATAAATATATATTTCATTTTCTTTTTATGGTTATCATTCTAACTCTTGTTAAAAGAAAGCCGCCATCTTCTTCCTCCTTCAATATTTTGCTCTCTAGTTTCTTCTAGTGAGTAAAATACACATAAAGAAAGGTTTTTGAAGTGAGAATCTTAACCACAATATCATTCTACAAAAGTTTAGCCAACTTGTTTAGAGTGTTCTTTTCGATTCTCGAAGTTGCGAGCTTGGACAGGGAACTCCGGGTGGATCGTCGTGGACGTGAGAGGACTTCAAGAGGACCTTCTTCCAACACCCAAGAGACCAAGGAGTCCAGCAAAAGGGAGCTACAAAGGTTGTAGTCTCGAAACCCTAATTTTATTAGCTTTAAGTTTTGTAACCCTAATTTTCTAGGATCGATTCCTTTGCATGCTTGTTTAGCACCATCAAAATCCAAACTTTGAGACATGTGATGCTTCAAAACTCATTATAGGGTGCTAGGCAAACCTAACACTTACAGTACCCACAACACGGGGTCTTCTGCTGTTTCTGTCGCGGGGAAACAAATTGGCGCTTCATCTTCTTCTCTTTTCTTCGTCTAACGGGGATCCCTTTATGATTAGAGACTCCCACTGGTGCCTGATTCACCTGCCTTTTCAGTCCTTCATCTAACAAGTCGTTCGTTCGCTCCTGGGCTTCCTTCAGACCTTGCAGTACACTCAGAACCTCAATGTTCTGATTCTGGGGAGTGGAGATAGAGGAAGAGTCGTTGGAAGACATGATCCTGAAACAATAATTTTGAGAACGATATAAGGCACAAGCTATAGGAATCAAAATGTAATATGGATTGGATAAAGATTCAAGAATATCAGATGTGATGAAATTTATTACAAGCGGAAAAATCAACTGTATGATTCTAAGTCACTTAAACAGAGTATGGTAGTGTAATCGTGATGTAGTTCACAATTACAACCACGAAACTTTGCCAAGTCACCAGAAACCCTAGCGAATGGATAACAGAACACTCAATGTGAAAATGAATCAAGGATATCAAGTTTACAATCTAGACTGAGGGATGTCTTAGATTGTCAAGCTCTACACGGAAAACTGCAATCCTGTAACACCTTAGATTGTGTTTTGTAGCTAATTATATTTTTATATATAGTTTTTAATAAAAAGGTTTTCCAATTTGGTTTTCAAATATTTTATCCTATTTATTGAGTATTTTATTAGAATTTTTCTAGGCACACACACACTTGTGCATGTAAACTAGGGTTTAGAGATGGGGTTAGACCATGTTTAGCAAGCATGATGGATTAACCCATTCTCTTTAAGTTAATTATTTAGGTGTTTTGGGTTAAATAGTTATGGTTGTTTTAAAAAAATGAAAATGAATTTGAAATGGAATTTTAAATATTGTTTGAATGGTTGACCTTGGTGAGAGAGAGAGAGAGAGTGCATGATGGGGCATCATGGCTTTGCCTATGCCTTCATTAATGAAGAGAGAGAGAAAGAGGAGGGGGTTGACTTGGTTGTGTTCTCTCATTCTCTCACTCCCATTCTCTCACACAACACACACACACACTCACTCAGCCCCAGCAGCAGCAGCTAAGACAACAACAACAACATCAGCATAGCAATAGCAGCAGCAGAGAAGCAACATCAGCAGCATCAGCTTCAGCACTGGCAGCAACAGCAGCAGCCACATGCAGCCCCTGCATCACCAGCAGCAGTAGCAACTTAATTCCTCACCTTCACCTGCTTCTTAAGGTTCATTAGGGTATATTTCTGAATCCCATTTCATGTTTGCTTAAGTTGTGTGTGGTTTTGTGTCGATTAGTGTTCAATAGCTAATTTAGTGCTAGATTTTGGTGATTTGTGAGATGTTGTGGCAAAGTGGTGATTGTGTTGGTTAACCCTACCTATTTAAGTGTTATTAGGGCCACTTCAACTGAGAATTAACCCAGATTTCACTAAAATACCATAGGGTTTCCTTTTAGTGTGAATTAGTGATTTTAAAGCGATGTATTGGCTTTCTGTGATCTGCTTTTGACCCGGGACCTTCAGGTTAAAATTGAGAAAACTAGGGCATGTACACTAGGTCTAGATACCACTACAAGAACACGAGCCACCCTCTCCCTACCCAGGCCGCCAATTAATTCAATCTGGCCGCAAATTGCGGCCAGGAAGAGGATTTAGGTGTTGGGGTCTTGGGTAGGGTTCTCTGCAGTGTTTTGTAGTGTTTTGGCATGTGTAGTTTTGTAAGTTTTGACCTGTAGGAAAATCTGGGATCACATATCGTTTTGCATGTCCGTTGTGTTTGCGCGATATGCGCGATACGTGAGTGGGTTCTGTGATCCAGCGTATCGCGGCGTGTCGCGATAGTTTTAGACGCGTATACACACGTTTTAGCATATCGTGCACACGCGCATTTAGTTCGCGACGCGAGTTTCTCGTTTTGGTTCGATATCGCGTTTTGCGGAATATTTGGCTTATATATGATTTTTGTGTCTAAATTGCAGGTTTGCAGGCAGGGACTACGGACACGGCTACAGGGGGAGCAGATGGTAGGATTCACCTAGCGTGGAGCGTAGGTGAGTAGATTTAACATCTACAGGGGAATCGCCCGCATGGCGTTATGCGTCTGGGCTAGGATTCAAATACCTGTCGCATATTCTACGTCATTGTTAGAATTGCGCCTTTACTGTATTTCCTTGATATAGTTGTACTGTGACTAGCAGCCGTAGGACACTGCACATATTATTGACGGTTCATATTGCACGAACACGGATTGTATGCTACACACACACCGTCAATAATTTTCATGTCACACACAACCCCTTATAGATACTTTATTGCTTATCACACATGACATCTAGTTTATCGGTATACCTACAGTGTATCATACCTTTAGTGATAGGTACATATACACCTTACGATACAGCTACAGGTATACCTTGCTCATATTTTACTTATACCCAGTGGGGTATACCATATCATTTGCTTATAGGTAGACACCTATACTTAGCTGTACCTTTTTGATTTCGCATACATCTGGTTTCAGCTACATATTTTCATTCATATGCTTGCATTTCGGATATATCGCACATATTGTTCCTGGATTTGCGCATTTATTTATTTGGATTTTACATGGTGTTTTCGGGATTTGGGAACCGTGGGAGTTCATGAAATTATGCATACATTGAAAAACCCGGTTTCCTTGATATGATATTTGCGCGTCCACCATGAGTTTTATCGGTGCTGATTATATACTCCATACGAGGTGTGGTTGCCGTATGAGAGTACATGGTGGGGCCCGGTATGGTTCCCCTCGGCAAGAAGATCGATGGATTTTGCCGATTGAGCCTGGAGGCGGGCGAGTACCTACCGGTGACAGTACCCATGACTCGGCGGGGGATCACGGAGACACCGCTGAGAGTCATGTACGTATGCATACGTCGAAAGGCGAGGGTCAGAGCTAGGCACTCGTGCTTTCGGGATAGCGTATGATACGTGATCAGGATTTCTGTGTCGATGCTTGGCACATTGTTTTCATGATATTTCTTTTAATACCTTTATATATATAACAGGGGATTTAGCCGTTGTTATATATACCCTTACACCAATATTAGTGGAATGGGACGCTAATATATGTGTATTACCCCCATCATATTTATTTCTGCATATATATATTTAGGATGTTAGAAATTATTTTGAGATTCGACTTGGGATATAGGTGATTCATTGAGATTGGATACTGGATATGAAAGAGATTGATGATTTGTACATTCGGGATATAGGAGATCTATTCGATATTGTACATTGAGAAGATGTGAAACTTATATGACATGAGAGCCCCACTTGGGGGCTGATTTGAGGATTTGGGATTTGAGTGTCTTGATGGATTGTGATCCGGCCACGATGTCAGGTTTCTGTGGAAATGACATATTCCACCCCATACCTCACACTTATCTATTCTTTGCACAGATTCATATATTGGTAGTACCTGTTAGTGTACCCCTATGATAGTTGCATATTTGCTTTCTCATATCCCTATTGCATAGTTATTGCATACTATTATCATGTCATCATTGCTTCATATATTGATTGTACCTGCTACTGTACTTTCCTTTATTCAGCATTTGCATGACATGTTATTACTGTAATCGCATATCTTAGATTCATGCTGTACGTACATTCCTGCGATTACCTGCATACGTTATCTACTATTCACGAGTTGGCAACTCACCCCCGTTGTGCCACAGGTGTTTCAGGTTGTTTCCCAGAGTAGTCGAGGCAGGCTATTCAGCTATTCAGCTATTCATCTATCATCTTTTGCTACAGATACCGCATCAGCTCACAGTACTATTTTGCTTAGGTAGGTTGGATGATTATCTGTATTTCATATTGTACATTCGTTGTATTTTGTACTCTCCATCTACTAGTATGTGTTGACTTAGAGACTTGGTGAGGACGTTATTGTATATTAATTGTGGATTTGTTGTCTTTTATATACAGCTTTCTCTCTACTGTCTTTATTTCTTCGCTACGGCATCGTATATTTGTATTGTATTCATCTTGGTTAGTTTTTACAAAAAGGGGTGTTGCCAAAATTTTAAAGAAAGAGAACTGGACTTTTAAAGAATTTGGGTTGTGATTTCAAAGGTTTCAAAAACTTATATTATCTTTTCCGTATTTTCTTGGTTTATATTTCTGGGTTTTGGCTTTCTTTTACCACGTTACGTCTTTAGGCGTTGCGTAGTATTAGGGCCGTCACGGGCCAATTTTGGGTCGTGACAAATCCCGATCGAAGCAAAACCTGGTCTCTGATACCAACTAAACCATGTCACGCCCCGCTTCCCAAAATACGGAATACGAGGGGTTGACAAGGCCATCCATGCTCCTACGGTCAAGGAAATGTCCTGCCGTAGTCACACTTCGGCTTCTAGTTTTTCATGGTAAACAGTAAATGATGCGCATGTAATGAGAAATGCAGTAACTGAATGAAACAATGTAAAGAACTGACCTGAGGAGAAACAAACGAATATAACTCTGGATAGCAAGTCGAGGTGTCTGTGATATACGTCTAGTCCTCGTCCAGGCTAAATCTTCTCCTCACACCGAACATGCATACTCAGATCGTCAGAGCGACACAATAGAAATATAATATATAAATCCAAGTGACATTTTTAACAGTGATAATAAACATATATGACAGTAAATCAATGACGGTATAGGTATGAACAAGCAGTAATCGATGCAGTGGAACAGTAAAAGCAGTAAAATGATATGCCAAGTATGTCAACACAGTAAGTATGTATATCGATGCTATCATCCCTATCAGTCTCTAAGTCTCACTGTACAGGTAACTAAGCCTATCGTCAGTCCAAGTGTGAGAGTCAACCACTCGCGAGTGTCCTCCACCCAAGGGTAGAACCCAAGGGCAAGGGACCACGGGCCCAACATGTAACTCACGGTAATAATCATGTACCCTGTAAATCTCCATATATCTCTATATATATAAGCCGGCATGGGACTCCCGAGATTCTGTTGAACTCACACTCAAACTACCCCACACCCCGCGGTCTACATCAAACGCTAACCATAACCCTAAATACCAATCGGTCGGTGACAAGTCTGCGCGAGAACTGGAGGCAGGACCTCCATCAAGCACGTCCCGACTAATACCTAAGATAAATGGCAGTGTCTGGTGCCTTATCTGTGAGACCTGTGTGTCACGCCCCGCTTCCCAGTGTACGGCGAAGTGGACGCGACGAGGTCCGCTACGTATGTACTCAGAAGTACATACGCTAAGCGTAGCTAAGCAATATAAAATAAATACACAAGAGACAAGAGTATAAAAAGAACAGCAACTTTTATTAATAACATTCTTTGTACAATGCATGAAAAGTAAAATACAACTGAAATGAAAAGCGATGCCTAAACAGTGGCATAACATGAAAATTAAAAATACTGGAAAGAACAAGATACAATATCTAAAGCTCGAGGTCTTCGTGGAACCGCTACAAGTCTTCACTGGTGGGCTCGATCTCAGCTTGGTCCGACGCACCTGACGACATTCAAAGAAGAAGGAAATAGAATGTCGTCAGCGAACAGGTCGCTCGGTAAGTCCCAAAGATAATGGAGAAATAGACAGAGAGTAAAAGAGAGAGAGAGTAGATTTTAATGTTGTATTGTATTGTCATATTATAGTAGTATGGTGCTAACGCTGTTGTTGTAGCTTGGTACAGAAGGATGCCAGTGTATACGAGAGGGATCTCTATATGCTAGAGATCAGGGCAAATGGAAGTACAAGGCTCCGTTATACAACCCGGAACAACGGCAATTGGATTCAGGTTAGGTGTCTTAATCTTACCATCTCGTGCCACCTTTAACACCTTCCGTACCAATCTACCCCTTAAACCCCGCGATGTCTTGTTTGTATTGTTATCTTGTAAAATTGTATTGATTGCATGATTGACTGACCGACCGATCGAAACCATGATATCAGGAAACGGTTATAACCGTGGAGTCATGTAAATGGAATACTGGGAAACATATAAAAGGAATATCCATGGTTCGGTTCAGTCAAGTTGTGTAAATTGATAATTTTATTCATGAATTCATGTGTTCATATTGACTTGGAATCTTGAAAATTTATATGGTACTTGAATCATATTCAAGTCGGATTATGATCAGACTCAAACCCGAGTCAGACCATAGAAATGTAAATCGAAGTCCTATAATTGCTAGGGTCCTTAGGGTAATTTATAAAACTTGAGGGGGTTTTATGTAAAAATACTTTTGTATAGTTTTCAAAATACAACTCAAGTATTTAATTATCGTCTTCATGTATATACAACAATTTAATGATCAAGATAAATATGTATACATGTTCGAATAGTATGAAATGAGTCAAGTATATTATACGAGTAACTACCAAAAACAACGCTGTAAAGAAATATTATGTACGACTAATTAATCAAGTCAAACGAATGCGAGAACATAAACAAAAATATGTCTCTAAGTATTTTACATGCGTGAGTTCCAGTTTCGCCTAAATACGACTACCGGTTTGAGAGATATATATGTTTTCGTATCGTCGCGCAAAACAGATCAGAATCTATCCGGCACCGTCACATATTTTTAAAACGCAGTTTGAGTTAATTTCTATCGGGTTTCAGGTTACAAAAATTATTAGAAAATTGTAGGTATTTAGATTTACTTATCCAAAACACTAAGATTCACATAATTTGGATTTCTGAAGCTCTAGTTATGATCATTTTAATATCAGCGTTTAAAACAGAAATTCAGATTTCTGAACAGCAACTATATATTGTATTGCAAAGCCTATATCAAGTTGTTTCATGCATTCCTAAGTAATATAATATAATGTAATGACCCCAAAATCTTTATACATTTGTATTATCCCTCTTCAATAATATACCGTATTTATTTGTACTTGGCATTTTCCTTTTTCTATTAAATTTATTATTATTTTATTCCTCAATCTATTATGTATTTTTTTTCTAGGTACAATTTCATTTTCTTATATTTAAGTTTTTAACTTCTCATTCTTAATTTTCCTTTCATAAATATTTAACCCAAATCCATTATTCTTATTCTCTACAGCCCATCTAAAAAGCCCATTTTCTTTTTAAGCAACATCATATATTTAATTCTAATTAAATATATGCATGAACAACCTTATAGCTCATTGGTTAAGTCTTTGCATTGTTATTCCATAAGTCACATGTTCAAATCCTCATTCTTGCAATTGTTTTTTTTTTATCATTTTTTTTATTCTTCTCATAACCTACAAATGAGACCTTTCATTTCCAAAATGAATAGTGGCCTTTCATTTCTCTTTTAATTCTCATGTTAAATGCATATATTATAATTCTCCATTACACCATCTTTATTGTCCTCCTCCATCTTTTCCTTCCTCATATTTTTCTATCTCTCACTTCTTCCTCTTCACCTAGAATCCAAGAAGAAGAATATGAAGAAGTCTTCAAGAAGGTCTCGCTAGTAACGCGAGGCTATCGGCGGATAGACAAGCCCGGTGACAATACCGGCTTGTGCATGTAAGTCCCTTCTCTCTTTTCCTCCCTCCATCTCTTTCTTTTTCTCTTTATACTTCTCTTGTTTTATATTGCAATGAAAAACTTCCATTGACATATCATAGTTCCTAAATAATTAATTAAATAGATACATATATAAATAATGAAGAAACAAACATACACACATATATGGTTTGTAAAGTCTTTTTCATTACTCTCAATTCACATGTTAAAATTTCATAGTGACCAATTAGGATTGCATGCTTTTTGTTTTATTTTAAATCACTTTATTTAAAGTTTGTAAAAAAAAAATGAAGTTACGAATAAATACCATGGTTTTCTCATTTCTCACATATGACATATCAATACCTTTAGTTTTAAAATAATTTTTATAAATTAATTTTTAATTCTGAAAATTTTAGGAAATTTACATATGATAAAATATATTATTTTGTACACGCTGTAAAAATTTTCGATCGAATCGCATAACAGTATAGGAATTACATCGTTTTTATTCACTGATCGTAAAACAGAAAACTGCAGTTATCGGTCAAATTCTAGGACACATAACTTGATATACCGGTATCCAAATTGAGTAAACTCAGGTTTTTTTGATATCTATATCGAATGATCTAGATTTTAGTAGTTTTATAGTTTTACTGAAAACCCATCTAAGATAAAGAAAACTGTGTTACAATATTAAGTGACGGATCTGGACAGAATCTGTTCCGATTCGCACACTGTTTTTAAATTGGACATAACTCGAAAACCCGAAGTCCGTTTGTGACAAAATTTAGATGTGCAGATGCACAATTGATAGAACTATAATTTTATGTATATACAAAAATTTAATGATCAAGATAAATATGTATACATGTTCGAATAGTATGAAATGAGTCAAGTATATTATACGAGTAACTACCAAAAACAACGCTGTAAAGAAATATTATGTACGACTAATTAATCAAGTCAAACGAATGCGAGAACATAAACAAAAATATGTCTCTAAGTATTTTACA
This sequence comes from Agapanthus africanus, assembly GCA_030015575.1. Lineage (NCBI taxonomy): Eukaryota > Viridiplantae > Streptophyta > Magnoliopsida > Asparagales > Amaryllidaceae > Agapanthus > Agapanthus africanus. The sequence goes on along the minus strand of JASDDO010000022.1, from coordinate 869,500,387 downwards.
TGCGTGAGTTCCAGTTTCGCCTAATTACGACTACCGGTATGTCTCTAAGTATTTTACATGCGTGAGTTCCAGTTTCGCCTAAATACGACTACCGGTTTGAGAGATATATATGTTTTCGTATCGTCGCGCAAAACAGATCAGAATCTATCCGGCACCGTCACATATTTTTAAAACGCAGTTTGAGTTAATTTCTATCGGGTTTCAGGTTACGAAAATTATTAGAAAATTGTAGGTATTTAGATTTACTTATCCAAAACACTAAGATTCACATAATTTGGATTTCTGAAGCTCTAGTTATGATCATTTTAATATCAGCGTTTAAAACAGAAATTCAGATTTCTGAACAGCAACTATATATTGTATTGCAAAGCCTATATCAGGTTGTTTCATGCATTCCTAAGTAATATAATATACATAAAATTATAGTTCTATCAATTGTGCATATGCACATCTAAATTTTGTCACAAACGGACTTCGGGTTTTCGAGTTATGTCCAATTTAAAAACAGTGTGCGAATCGGAACAGATTCTGTCCAGATCTGTCACTTAATATTGTAACAAAGTTTTCTTTATCTTAGATGGGTTTTCATTAAAACTATAAAACTACTAAAATCTAGATCATTTGATGTAGATATCAAAAAAAACTTGAGTTTACTCAATTTGGATACTGGTATATCAAGTTATGTGTCCTAGAATTTGACCGATAACTGCAGTTTTCTGTTTTACGATCAGTGAATAAAAACGATTTAATTCCTATACTGTTATGCGATTCGATCTAAAATTTTTTCAGCGTGTACAAAATAATATATTCTATCATATGTAAATTTCTTAAAATTTTCAGAATTAAAAATTAATTTATAAAAATTATTTTAAAACTAAAGGTATTGATATGTCATATGTGAGAAATGAGAAAACCGTGGTATTTATTCGTAACTTCATTTTTTTTTACAAACTTTAAATAAAGTGATTTAAAATAAAACAAAAAGCATGCAATCCTAATTGGTCACTATGAAATCTTAACATGTGAATTGAGAGTAATGAAAAAGACTTTACAAACCATATATGTGTGTATGTTTGTTTCTTCATTATTTATATATGTATCTATTTAATTAATTATTTAGGAACTATGATATGTCAATGGAAGTTTTTCATTGCAATATAAAACAAGAGAAGTATAAAGAGAAAAAGAAAGAGATGGAGGGAGGAAAAGAGAAAATGGACTTACATGCACAAGCCGGTATTGTCACCGGGCTTGTCTATCCGCCGATAGTCTCGCGTTACTAGCGAGACCTTCTTGAAGACTTCTTCATGTTCTTCTTCTTGGATTCTAGGTGAAGATGAAGAAGTGAGAGATAGAAAAATATGAGGAAGGAAAAGATGGAGGAGGACAATAAAGATGGTGTAATGGTGAATTATAATATATGCATTTAACATGAGAATTAAAAGAGAAATGAAAGGCCACCATTCATTTTGGAAATGAAAGGTCTCATTTGTAGGTTATGAGAAGAATAAAAAAAATGATAAAAAAAAAACAATTGCAAGAACAAGGATTTGAACATGTGACTTATGGAATAACAATGCAAAGACTTAACCAATGAGCTATAAGGTTGTTCATGCATATATTTAATTAGAATTAAATATATGATGTTGCTTAAAAAGAAAATGGGCTTTTTAGATGGGCTGTAGAGAATAAGAATAATGGATTTGGGTTAAATATTTATGAAAGGAAAAATAAGAATGAGAAGTTAAAAACTTAAATATAAGAAAATGAAATTGTACCTAGAAAAAAAATACATAATAGATTGAGGAATAAAATAATAATAAATTTAATAGAAAAAGGAAAATACCAAGTACAAATAAATACGGTATATTATTGAAGAGGGATAATACAAATGTATAAAGATTTTGGGGTCATTACATTCTACCCTCCTTAAAAATAATTTCGTCCTCGAAATTACTCAAGAAGGATGATGCAACAGAGAAAGGAAATAGGATTAGGATGATGTCATTTTCGAGCTCCGTCGGTTGATACTCTAACCAATTGAGCTAATAAGTCAAATAGAAAGCATGAATAAGAATTAAGGATTCAAAAGTGGAGAGATGGACTTCAAGGAAACCGAAGGTGGAGTTCAAGATGGATTCAAGGAATATGTAATGTAAAGAATGTTTTCAGTTGCTGTTTCTTGTGTTTTATATTGCTTAGGTTGTTCATGCAGAACAGAACTGCCTGATAGGGTTTCATACAGCTCTGACCTGCATGGGCCACCAACAAAACCTGTCACGCCCCGCTTCCCAGTGTACGGCGAAGTGGATGCGACGAGGTCCGCTACGTATGTACTCAGAAGTACATACGCTAAGCGTAGCTAAGCAATATAAAATAAATATACAAGAGACAAGAGTATAAAAAGAACAGCAACTTTTATTAATAACATTCTTTGTACAATGCATGAAAAGGAAAATACAACTGAAATGAAAAGCGATGCCTAAACAGTGGCATAACATGAAAATGAAAAATACTGGAAAGAACAAGATACAATATCTAGAGCTCGAGGTCTTCGTGGAACCGCAACAAGTCTTCACTGGTGGGCTCGATCTCAGCTTGGTCCGACGCACCTGACGACATTCAAAGAAGAAGGAAATAGAATGTCGTCAGCGAACAGGTCGCTCGGTAAGTCCCAAAGATAATGGAGAAATAGACAGTGAGTAAAAGAGAGAGAGAGTAGCTTTTAATGTTGTATTGTATTGTCATATTATAGTAGTATGGTGCTAACGCTGTTGTTGTAGCTTGGTACAGAAGGATGCCAGTGTATACGAGAGGGGTCTCTATATGCTAGAGATCAGGGCAAATGGAAGTACAAGGCTCCGTTATACAACCCGGAACAACGGCAATTGGATTCAGGTTAGGTGTCTTAATCTTATCATCTCGTGCCACCTTTAACACCTTCCGTACCAATCGTCCCCTTAAACCCCGCGATGTCTTGTTTGTATTGTTATCTTGTAAAATTGTATTGATTGCATGATTGACTGACCGACCGATCGAAACCATGATATCAGGAAACGGTTATAACCGTGGAGTCATGTAAATGGAATACTGGGAAACATGTAAAAGGAATATCCATGGTTCGGTTCAGTCAAGTTGTGTAAATTGATAATTGTATTCATGGATTCATGTGTTCATATTGACTTGGAATCTTGAAAATTTATATGGTACTTGAATCATATTCAAGTCGGATTATGATCAGACTCAAACCCGAGTCAGACCATAGAAATGTAAATCGAAGTCCTATAATTGCTAGGGTCCTTAGGGTAATTTATAAAACTTGAGGGGGTTTTATGTAAAAATACTTTTGTATAGTTTTCAAAATACAACTCAAGTATTTAATTATCGTCTTCATGTATATACAACAATTTAATGATCAAGATAAATATGTATACATGTTCGAATAGTATGAAATGAGTCAAGTATATTATACGAGTAACTACCAAAAACAACGCTGTAAAGAAATATTATGTACGACTAATTAATCAAGTCAAACGAATGCGAGAACATAAACAAAAATATGTCTCTAAGTATTTTACATGCGTGAGTTCCAGTTTCGCCTAAATACGACTACCGGTTTGAGAGATATATATGTTTTCGTATCGTCGCGCAAAACAGATCAGAATCTATCCGGCACCGTCACATATTTTTAAAACGCAGTTTGAGTTAATTTCTATCGGGTTTCAGGTTACGAAAATTATTAGAAAATTTTAGGTATTTAGATTTAATTATCCAAAACACTAAGATTCACATAATTTGGATTTCTGAAGCTCTAGTTATGAACATTTTAATATCAGCGTTTAAAACAGAAATTCAGATTTCTGAACAGCAACTATATATTGTATTGCAAAGCCTATATCAGGTTGTTTCATGCATTCCTAAGTAATATAATATACATAAAATTATAGTTCTATCAATTGTGCATCTGCACATCTAAATTTTGTCACAAACGGACTTCGGGTTTTCGAGTTATGTCCAATTTAAAAACAGTGTGCGAATTGGAACAGATTCTGTCCAGATCCGTCACTTAATATTGTAACACAGTTTTCTTTATCTTAGATGAGTTTTCAGTAAAACTATAAAACTACTAAAATCTAGATCATTCGATGTAGATATCAAAAAAATCTGAGTTTACTCAATTTGGATACCGGTATATCAATATATGTGTCCTAGAATTTGACCGATAACTGCAGTTTTCTGTTTTACGATCAGTGAATAAAAACGATGTAATTCCTATACTGTTATGCGATTCGATCTAAAATTTTTACAGCGTGTACAAAATAATATATTCTATCATATGTAAATTTCCTAAAATTTTCAGAATTAAAAATTAGTTTATAAAAATTATTTTAAAACTAAAGGTATTGATATGTCATATGTGAGAAATGAGAATACCATGGTATTTATTCGTAACTTCATTTTTTTTTACAAACTTTAAATAAAGTGATTTAAAATAAAACAAAAAGCATGCAATCCTAATTGGTCACTATGAAATCTTAACATGTGAATTGAGAGTAATGAAAAAGACTTTACAAACCATATATGTATGTATGTTTGTTTCTTCATTATTTATATATGTATCTATTTAATTAATTATTTAGGAACTATGATATGTCAATGGAAGTTTTTCATTGCAATATAAAACAAGAGAAGTATAAAGAGAAAAAGAAAGAGATGGAGGGAGGAAAAGAGAGAAGGGACTTACATGCACAAGCCGGTATTGTCACCGGGCTTGTCTATCCGCCGATAGCCTCGCGTTACTAGCGAGACCTTCTTGAAGACTTCTTCATGTTCTTCTTCTTGGATTCTAGGTGAAGAGGAAGAAGTGAGAGATAGAAAAATATGAGGAAGGAAAAGATGGAGGAGGACAATAAAGATGGTGTAATGGTGAATTATAATATATGCATTTAACATGAGAATTAAAAGAGAAATAAAAGGCCACCATTCATTTTGGAAATGAAAGGTCTCATTTGTAGGTTATGAGAAGAATAAAAAAAATGATAAAAAAAAACAATTGCAAGAATGAGGATTTGAACATGTGACTTATGGAATAACAATGCAAAGACTTAACCAATGAGCTATAAGGTTGTTCATGCATATATTTAATTAGAATTAAATATATGATGTTGCTTAAAAAGAAAATGGGCTTTTTAGATGGGATGTAGAGAATAAGAATAATGGATTTGGGTTAAATATTTATGAAAGGAAAAATAAGAATGAGAAGTTAAAAACTTAAATATAAGAAAATGAAATTGTACCTAGAAAAAAAATACATAATAGATTGAGGAATAAAATAATAATAAATTTAATAGAAAAAGGAAAATACCAAGTACAAATAAATACGGTATATTATTGAAGAGGGATAATACAAATGTATAAAGATTTTGGGGTCATTACACCGTGCAAGAGCTTCCATAAGTGTCCCATACCACTTATAGTCACACGTACACGCATCCCACAGACGTCGACAATGCAATAGAATAATAAGGTTCACTGATTGTGTACAAGTACGTATCACTTTCACTTATTCACTAATACACGAACACTAACGTACTTGCCACAATCATCACTAATACCTAACACTGGGTAATGCACGTTATCACTAGGTTATCAATGCAATGACATGTGTATGATATGATGCGTAAACAGTATATAAAGCATGATTAGGGTGTCATGAATCGATAATCTACCACTTGCATAATTTATCATAAATCATACGGTTACAGTTTAGTGAAACGATGAACGAGGAATAAATAGTATGTTCAGTTATCTATCCATCGAATTTAGTTTCATGCCAATCGGGTTCCAGGATCACTAATTATAGCCTTTTCATTTTAAGCGTTCACGGCTGGAAATCCGGTTTCAGAATCGGAAGTCTGTTTCACAACGCATTTTAATCCCAATTGGGATCATATTTTAGCGACGCTGCAGTTGAATGAGATCTAAGGTTTTCAGTAAGGTTTTCAACGCAACATACGGTTTCTCAATCGCGTCTGTTCGTTAGGAGTTATACACTGTTCAATACTAATATATCAATTCTGATTCTGTTGGGACTGTTATACGTCCCGATCTATTAAATTACAGATTAAATAACAAACGATAACAAAACAGGATGAAACCACTTATGTTGTCTAGCTAACGAATTCACCTTTAATAAAAAGAGGAGTTCCGCAACCTACGAGTTAAGGAAACAGTGTGGTACCCATTACGGGACAGTAAACAACAACTGGAGTCGCTCTGGACTGCAGTCCGGAGTCGTACTCCAATCCAAATATTGACACAGTTTGAGTACAGAAACAATTTAAAACTTCCATAGGGTTATAGTTCGTCGAGTCGGATTCGATTTGGGCCTTCGAACGCATCATTCCAGTAAGTATATAATTTATGGTGATTTTAACGGTTTTCAGGTACAAGAAAATTCTAGTTTTACAAGTAAACTTGGGGGTAGTCGTTTTAGTCGTTAACGGTCATATTTTCCAGCGAAACTTGTACAAGGTATTCATCACTACAAGGGCCAATATAAACCATCCAGTTCTATCAAAATAGACAAGTATTTTCATTGGGAACACACATCGAACAAGTATGACACCTAATTGATCTAAAATTGTAACTTTATGATCTAAGTAATCTAAGATTGTAACTTGAGTATATAGCATGTAAGCAAGTAAAATACTTGCCTGGAAACGTTTCGGGGATGCACGGCGATGGTAACATCATGAAGCGCGACGAACGGCGACGGCAGCGTCTCGGTATGAGCTCGAGTCTATTCTGGGGCAGCAGTGAGCGGCGTTGGTTGGCCGAAGCAGGGGAGAGACGCTGAGGGGAAGCTCGTGGTCGAGATGTGCACAGGTGGTGGCCGAGGTGACGCGAAGAAGCTTGGCGGCGACTTGAGGGCTCAAACTCAGGTGAGGGGCGTGCCTGCGCAGGGCTCGGGGTCGTGTTTGCAGTGGAGGTGAATGAAACTCGGATGGGCCAGTGCTGAGGGTAGTGCTTGGGTTGACGAGGCGGCTCTAGGCAGTGGGGCTCGTCGGCGTAGTCGGGGTGTCTGCGGTGGTCAAGGCTTGGAGTTCGGCCGGTAAAGGGTGTAGCTCGGGTTGGAGATGATGGGAGGCTCAGTGGAACGCGGAGGCCACAGCTGGAAACAGGGCTTACAATGGCGAGGGAGGCGGCTGGTGAGCGCCGGCGATGGAGTGGTGGCTGGCACGCAGTGGGGGAGCTCGGGCAGTGGTTGCTGGAGTTGTAGGTGGTGGCGGGTTGATGGAGTCTCGAGTTGAGGGTGAGATGAGGGGCGACGGCGGTGGTTGAACGGTGGTGAGGAAGGAGTCGGCTCGGGTGTAGGTGGGTTGGTGGGTGCGACGAGGCTGAGGACGAGGGTGGAGACGACGAGGTGGAGGCGAGCGGCGGTGAGGAGACGGCGGTGGGCGCGACGCGCGGCCGTGGGCGCGAGTTCGAGAGAGAGAGAATGGGAGAGATAGAGAGAGGGGGAGCGGGAAAAATGAAAGAGGGAGGGAGAGAGAACGTGTGTGTATCGGGGGGGGGGGGGGGAGAGGGAGAGAGAGAGAGAGAGAGAGAGAGAGAGAGAGAGAGAGAGAACGAGACGAGAGAGAGAGGGACATGCGAGAGGAAGAGAGAGAGAGTAACGTGCGTAAATGAAGGGGAAATTAAGATGAGAGAGAGGGTAATTGTTGTAAGTGATAGGGAGAGAGAGGAGAGATAAAGAGAGAGAGAACGTGGGTGAGGTGAGAGAGAGAGAGAAGATGCAACGGTTGGATTTTTAGAGAGGAGAGAGAAAACGTGATATTAAAGAAATTGTAAAGGAGTGAGAGAGAGAACGGGTAAGAATGAATTGGTTAAATTTAATAAAATTATAAAGAGAGGGAATAGAATAAATGGAAATTAAATGGTGATTGGTATGATTTTAAAAAGTGATTAATGGGGGAATTTATTTGTGAATTAAAGAGGCATTAATTTGGTGGGTTAAAAGGTATTTAGGGGAGATTTGGGGTTTGGATTTGAGGGGATCTAAAAGAAATGTGTTGGGATAATTGTTATTTTAATGGGCTGGGGATTGAGCTCGGGCCAAAGGATAAAATAGTAAGGAAAGAAAGGGGCCGGGCTGGGTTTAATATAAATTCCTATTAATTTGTTGTGGGCTGAGGAAAGAATTAATTAAGGGTTTTAATTTAATGTTTTAGTTTGGGCCAGAGGAAAAATAGGTTTTGGGCTTTAATAAATTAAGTTATAAAAAAGAATGGGCTTGGGATAAAGTTGGGTTTGGGAAAGTTTCTTTAAAATAATTAAATACTTAAAAATAACAAAATTTATAGTTTAAAGAGAAATACGGATTTAGGCGTACATAAAAAAACTGGGTATTACAAAAACAGATGCTGTGCATCATTTGAAAGGGATAGAGCCCAAATCAAAAAGGCCTAGCAGGCCAAAAGAAAGTGCAGTGCATTATTAAACAGGGGCAAAAGCCCTAGCACAGGCCTAATAGGCCAAAGATAAAAACGTTGAATATTCTCAACTGGACTTAGCCCAATCATGGCCGTAAGTCCTCAAATTAAATTGACCGAGTAAGACTGCTCTCTTAAATCAATTTACATCCGGTTCAAGGGTACATCTCCGAACTCCTCTGACACCTATTGTTGTAATCCTTCAACGACATCAGAAAGGTGACGGGTCCCGACAACCATACAACAATACGGACTGTGGGGTCCTTAAACCCATGGACTTATGCGTCCTTAAACTAATGGACTAATGCGTCCTTAAACACATCCATACGGACTGTGGGGTCCTTAAACCCATGGACTAATGCGTCCTTAAACTAATATCCATCCCTAAAACGGGAACGATGGACCCCTATGTCCCTAAACTGGAAATGGACCACCATGTCCCTAAACTGGCAATGGACCGCAATGTCCTTAAACTACCTATGGACCACTACGTCCCTAAACTGGAATAATAAAGCCCCCAAATGCTCTTTTGTCGGATCTAAACGATCCCGTTTAAGTTGATCTTAGCCTCAAATATGGCTAACATATCCTTAAACGTTCAAACAGACTTTAGTCCTAAATTGGACTATAAGACCCCTAATCAACTTTGGTTCAAGGGTACATCTCCGAACTCCTCTGACACCTGTCGTTGTAATCCTTCAACGTCGTCAGAGAGATGACGGGTCCCGACGGCCATATATTAAATGGACCACCATGTCCCTAAACTGGCAATCGACCGCAAAGTCTCTAAACTAAACAATAGAGTCTAAATGCTCTCTTGTCGGATCTAAACGATCCCGTTAAGTCGATCTTAGTCTTAAATTAGACTAACGTGTTCTTAACAAACGTTTAAGTTGATCTTAGCCTCAAACACGGCTAATGTATCCTCAAACCAAAACCCCAAACCCAAATCTAAGAAAATACGGATTTGGACTAATCCACGTCCTACAGGCGACGACATAAATTAGTCTCCGTATACAATCCACGGGCAACCACAAACAAAACAAACACACACGACACGAAGTGAAATTCTGGAGAAGGAGAAAGTGGTTACCGCAATGCGGTAGCGTAATTAACTGCAGGGGCTTGCGCTTGCAGGGAAGAGCGTCCCCACAATCAAAAACCCCTCAAACGAGGGGGAATTTGACGAAGTCTGCTACATCGGCCGCATCCGTCTAAACCTCCGATACACGGTGTCATAAATCAACTTGGCATCTTCGGAGAGGTGGACGGATAAAACCAAATAGCATCTTCCCCGAATCTCAGGCAAGACGTTCAGTCTCGGCCGCTTTTCGGAGGGGAACAGATTCTGGTACGCCCGGTGGGACCTTTTCCTCTTTCCACTCCACACTTCATGTGTCGTCTTCGCGAATGAATCGCGGTTTGTTAATGGTTGTCTTAGGGTTTCAAGTTACTAAGATTTGGTCTCTTGCTTGACACAGCAATCAAACAGCAATGGCGTCTAACTGTTCAAATTGCTCTAAATGCAACTGCAACCGACGCTCCGCCTCACCTGGAGGCGTCGCCTATGGGCCTCAAGCGGCCTCCATCCTTGCCATGTCGGTGGAATAAGTGACTCAGGCCACCACAGGCTTATTTTTCGGGACCATGCTCCCGCCCGCAAGCTTCACCATTCCAGTGCCCGCACCAGAAGCGCAAAAGAAGTCGGTCTTCGATCGGCTCACTGCTACAACGGCCACTTTCAACGGGTCGTCCAATATCAAACCGGCAGCCTCTGTCTTTACCAGGCTGAACCAGAACTCCGATGGGCCCGCTAAGAAGCCCATGAACCCTGAAGTGGCCGTCCCGAGGAAGATAGCCACCTCTGCTCCTGAAGTCGCCAAGGCGGCTTCTCCTGTTAAAGAGTTGGTCTTTTCAAGGCTGACCATTCCGGCTCCTGCTCTTACTCGAGGGTCTGTCTTTGATAGATTGAACATCGCCACTCAAAATACGACATCGGTCTTTAAGAGGCTGGCACCAGCGGCGCCTCATCCGGATGGGGGGCAAGACGAAACTATCCCTATCGCCGAGCCAGCCCCGACAGCTCGACATGATCGACGTCGCCACTGACGCCGTGTAAGGAAGGTCGGGGGCAACTCCTCCTCAGGGATAACTCCACCAGCTCCAGTGGTGGATGTTAATGCTGCTGTTCCAACTGGGAACAACTTTGAACCGCTAAGGAGGGTACGCAAGAACTCTCCGACTGCCGCGCTAAAAAGATCTCCTCCACCCGCGGAGAGGGTTACAGAAATGAAGCTGGAGCAGCCCCCTCAATGGCTGTCCTCCAAAATTTACAAGGTCTGGCGGCGGGTTAAAGACTCCGTAATCGACCAAGATCACTCTCACCGGCAGAAGACGATGAAGGCTCAGGAAGAAAAGAACCGTCCTGTTGAACAGCAAAGGACGACAACTACCAGGGTGCCCGCTGCAATGGCCCCTTCAACTTCAACGGCCCACAAGAGAAGAAGGCCGGAGAAGATCCTCACGCCCGCAACAAATGTCAAAGGCGGCAAGCCCAAATGCCCTAAGTCCGGGGGCATTGTAGTCCATACTGTATACATGGCGTCGGGGAAGGAGGACAGCTGTGCATCTACAGGTCATAGACCGCTTACACGGTCAGTGACCAAAGCTCAGGAGCAACAGCAGAAGCTCCAAGAAATGATGAACGCGATGGCCGCACTCACTGGGCCAAAAGAAAGCTCCCAAGCGTCCTCTGATCAACGCCAGGAGCAAGAAACTGACGCTGAATTCCTTCGCTGGATACTGGAAAAGAAGGATAAAGAGGCTGCGGAACAAGCAGCCAACATAAAACGAATGGCCCTCATGTTCCAGGACATCGTGGGTATGATGATCCAACAAGATCCTCCTGCTGAAGATCCTCCGATCGTCCTTGAAGACGACAGGGGAGAAACGTCAAATCCTCCACCGGCTCTGTCAACAGCCAAGGAGGAGACAATCTCCAAAACTGACATGGACGAATATATAGTTCAGCAGATACGGGTTCATCAGGCGACTGAAGCAGCCGGTCAGGTCGTAAAAACGGGACGACCATATCCGAGCTGGTACGATCAGATCAAGTACCCGCCGGGCTATACAATATCGAAATTCCATGTCTATAAGGGGACGGGCAATCCCCACCAGCATGTTGCCCAGTTCAGGACGCTTTGCGGAAACACCGGCGGTGATGATAAATTTTTGCTTCGCCAGTTCGTTGGTAGCTTATCGGATACAGCATTCGAGTGGTATTCCGAGCTCCCAAACGACTCTATCAAGACATTTGCGGAGATGAAGTTGCTGTTTACCCAGCGATTCGCAAGCGCCAGTGAACGCACCCCGATAACGGCATTGATTAACGCCAGGGTGAAGCCGGGCGAGACGTGGGTTCAATATGCGATACGGTGGAGGAACCTATGGTCAAAATGCGAACAACGCATTGAAGAAGCGCCGGCAGTGGGTATGTTTATGGGAACCCTTGATCCGCAAGCGACCATATCTCAATTCATGATGTTCTTCAAGCCGACTACCTTCCAGGACCTGATCGACAAGCTAGCTCAAATGGACCAGATAGGCCATAGACCACCCCCTCCAAAGCCGGACTCTCGAAACGAGAAGGGGAAGGGAAAAGCGATCGTTGTCGCCAATGCTCAATAACAGCCGAGCAACTTGAAGACGGTGGTCCGTCAAAATAATATGCGTCCACGCGTACCCCTTGAGGAAAGGCTAGGACGTCCTTACTCGATTCCCCGAGATAAAACGAGAAGACTGTTTGAGCTGGCATTGCGCAACCGACTCATAAATCTGCCGGATCCACGACGTCCGTCGCAGCCAAACGACGTCAATGGTCCTAATTACTGTCCTTACCACCGGGTATTGGGTCATCCGATCGAGCATTGCTACGTCTTCAAAAATTGGATTGAAGACCAGTACCAACAGGGCAAGTTCGCGTTGTCCGACAGATGGAAGGTGAATCCACCGCAGCCTTACACCTCTAAAAGGGTGAATACGCCGGGGGCAACGTGCTCCCTCGTTGAAGAAGCTCCATGGTAGGTTGTGCTATCGGCCAAAACAAAGAGGACGCTGAACGATCTTCAAACATGCCCAGCGATCAGGTGGAAGAACCCGTTGGAACCTCAGATCATTGAAGGGATGTTGAAGCCGCGCCCAACTCCAAAAATCGATGGTGGTGGCCCAAGCACTCACAACCAGCCGTCAAAATCTTCAAAGAAAAAGAAGAAGAAATCCAAGAAGCCCGTGAAGCCTGGCGATAAGCGCACGAACTTACAAAAGCAGATAGACGCGCTGGAGGAGTACAACCAGAAAGCACGGATTCCCATCACACTCCAAGAGTTCCTCAACCACGTCTTTCAAGAGGAAGATGAGGGAGAGAGCTCGTCGGATGAATCCGAGGAATACGTGGCGAGCTGTCATATGATTTCCCATTCGTTTATAGACGATGAGGAAACTCCTTGCACTGAAAAGCTGGGGGCAGATCTTAAACCGGATATTCTGGGGCCATCGGATGAAACAATTGACACATTCCTCAATGAAGCTCTTTTAAAAAGTAAAGCTGATCGGGAACGCGAGGCGGTCATATTTGAAAGGGCCAAACGCCGGCGACTAGATGGAATAGTTGAAGCACTCCCGCCGAATCAAAGTACGTCCGCCGCAAATAAAAGCAAATTCAAGACGAGGAAAAGGTTTGCTAAGGCCATATCAATGGGTATGAAGCTACCATCCTTTGAAGGAAATATTGATGGTGAAGCGGAAATGCACCCTTCCTACTACTTGTATCATCGGAAGATTTCGCACCCCACCGAAGAGTGCAAAGCTTTCAATAGATGGTGGCAGGGATATGTTGCTCACCGACAACATTTTATGCGGGAGAAGCGCAAAACTCGTCGGAAGTAGAAAAGTACGACCGAGAGGCTTAACAGAACTACCGGCGATTGTCGCATGGTTAACGCCGGGGGATCGCAAGTGCTCACATTCGGGAGCGACTCTGACGAGGAAATGGTTCTTAGCCCCCTCTTTAAAGAGTCCACATCGGGAAAAGAAGAAGAGCCGAAGGTCTGCGAAAATATCCGGTTGCGTAATCGTACGCTACCTGAAAAGAATCTTGGACCCTCAAATAAAAAAGATAAAGGGAAAGAAAAGGTCTCTGAGGATATTGCCCTAGATGACCAAGTCTTGGAAGAGCTAACTGCCAAGGACCCGCCGAAGAAAAATAAGGTGGATTACAACGTTCTAGCGCATCTGAGGAAGCTACCCTCGCAGCTCAGCATTCTTGACGCCCTTTTACTATCAAAAGAGGCAAGAGATTCATTAATCAAAGCATTGTAAGAGCCCGAGCAATTCCAAGCTTTTTTTGTCGAAGAAAAGATGAAGGATGAGTTGGAAGAAGTGCACACGGCCGATGTCACTTTTGGTGATGAAGACCTTCTCTTTGGGACGTGCGAACACAACCGGCCCCTCTATGTCTCAGGATACTACCACGATATAAAGATAGGCAAAATCTTGGTTGACAATGAGTCTTCCGTTAATCTCCTTAACGTGCGGGTGTTAAAGGAAATCTGCATGAGCGTCCAGCACCTCGCTCGGGATAAGATCACCATCTCCGGGTTCGACTCTCAATCATCATGAACTCTTGGATCTGTGATACTAACGCTACGCTTTGGGCTACTCGTCACGGACATTAAATTCCATGTCATAGACGCCAAGACATGCTACAATGCCCTGCTCGGCCGACCATGGTTACACGAGTACAACATCATCCCTTCTACACAGCATCAGTGTATGAAATATTTTAAGAATGGTCTCGAGTATACCGTGACGGGAGAACTGAACCCGTTCTCCGTGAACGAAGTCCGCAAATATGAAGATGCCAAATACTTTTTACCGGATTTCGATGACACGGAGAGGTGTCACAAACCGGAGAACAAAGCTAACGCCACCATCCCTGTCTTCGGGAGTGATACCGAGGAGGAAGAGGAGATAGTTTATTCGGGTTGGCCCCAATACAACAAGCCAGAACCATCCGCTCCTACGTTGATCTTTGGCAGTGACTCGGAAGATGAGGTCCATGCCATATTCTCCGCTCGAACTTCAATACAAACTGTCGCTGATGAAGAGCAAAGCCTACAAGTTACCATAGTTCCACTTAAACGCCATAAAGAACTGGATGCGCTCGATACCTACAGTGTAGAGGAGCTGCAGACGTTCTATGTCCCTCCCAGGAGAGAAGGCGAAAAGGAAATTCTATTCTACCGCTCTGAAGAAAACAAAGTGGAGAAAGATATCTGGCACGGTGCGGATCCTAAGCTTGACAGGCTTCAACCCATCCGTCTGCCCAGATATTATACAGAAGGCTTGAAGAGGCTGTTGAAGCGCTAGGGGATACCCTTTAAACAGACCGCTCGAAAAGCCAAATTCTATGACAGGGTCTGGAACGTCCCCGGAACTCAGCACAAGTTGCCTAGTTGGAGGATGGAAATAATCGGGCTTGGATACATTCGTTCTAAGAAACGAGAGCTACTCCGCGATTGCTACGTCGTGCATGACTTCAATGAAAAAGCGGATGCTCAATGGGAGGACGCTAATCCTAAACCAGTAAAAGTTCCTGATGCAAAAGTGCCCAGTCCTTCATTCGAAGAACAAATGAACAAACTTATAAGGAAAGCTGGTCAAAAAGTTCGAGACGACCACAACCGCGAAATGGCCATCTACGAGAGAGCCAAAACACAACGCCTCCTCCAACAGGCCGTGAAAGATGAAAGTGCCGCTCCCTGTCAACCTGTTATAAAAAAGGCTCGACGCAGAGGCAGAAACAAGTCAAAAAGCGGAAAAGACGTTTAGCAACGACAAAGCGGAACCAAGAAGCTACGCGGTTGGGAATCGAGCGGTCCAGATTTGTCCCTTATGAAGAAAATGAGTCGAGCATACTCTTTTCCTCAAGACAAGACGAAGAAGATACTTGACCTAGCTATAAAACACCAAATGCTTACGCTTCCGGATTCCAAGCACCCCGAAAAAGCAGGTGAAGTCTCTCACCCGAACTATTGCTCCTATCACCGAGCAATAGGACACCCTCTCGAAGACTACTTCACCTTCAAGAACTGGGTTGAAGATCAGTATCAGCTCGGCAAGTTCGCTTTATCTGACAGCTGGAGGGTAACACCGCCACAGAAACATGAGCCTAAAGTCACGAAAGCAGAACCAGACCCACATCGGTCTTGGAAGCGAGCTCATACTTGTCGCATGATAATAGTATCAAAAGGAGGGTCCGAGAACATGGATGACCTTCCCTGGTGCTTCGAAAACAGCAATGACGAGGTGATCTTAGAATTTCCACCAGCGCCGAAAGAGCTGAAGATGGAATACATACCACTGCGGATAACCTCAAGAAAATTGAGTTGGGGACGGCGAATGACCCGCGACCGACATTCGTCAGCGAGCTGCTATCTGAAGAAAGGGTGGCTGCGTTAAAAGACGTGCTTATGCGGTATAAAGACTGCTTCGTGTAGAACTATTCCGAAACGCCAGGACTAGTGTAAATCCCCATTCCCATCTTAATAAAAGTTTTCTATTTTTCTAAATCCTAGAGATTTCCTTTCTTTTTCCCTCGTATATTTTTGTAGGAAGGTGGTTGCTTGAATTCCAATATTTAAAATTTCCCAAACTCTAAAAGTCAAAACCCAGAATTAAAACCAATTTGGAAAACCAAAACTAAAACAAATAAAATATTTTTACTTTAAACCCTAACATTACATAAGCCCAACAAATAAAATAAATATCAACCTTTAAAAAAATTCTTAAGCCGCCCCCAGCATAAACCCTCAGCCCAATATTTTTTCTTTTCAAATGAATTAATTTTTATCAGCCCAGCCCGTTCCCTTCAGCCCAAGGAAATAAAATAATTAATTAAAACCCCGGCCCACTCCTTCCAGCCCACCTCCTCAGCAACCCGACCCGGCCCATACATTCAAACCCCTCCTTCTTCCCCAAACGGCTATCTCCCTTTTTTCTCGCGCACTGTTTCCGCGATCCACTTCCCTTGCCGCAGCCCGCGCCCACGCTCACGTCGTGTGACGTTACCCCCTCTCTAACCCTCGTCAATTCCTATCTCCCTCACACCCTCGCTCCTCTTTCATTTTCTAAATTCCTCACCTCTCTCCATCCACAAAAAAACCCACCGATCACCCAACTCCCCTCGCTCCACAGCCGACGGCGACGACTGCAACCCCCACCATCCTCCCTCGCTCACTTCTCTCTACCAACAAGAGCTCCCTACTCTACTCCCTTCGCCTCCAGCCTTGCACACCCAACTCCCCTGCACACCCGACCTATTATACCTGAGCTCAACCACCACCTGCCCTCGACGCCGGTGAGCTTCTCACCTCATCGTCGACGCCCCTGAACTCCCTCGTCATCAGCATCATCACCAACACCCAAAAGTTTACACACCCGAGCTCTCTCTCTCTCTCTTCGAAAAAAATTACGAAACCCAAAAAAACCCGACACCCTCTTGCTCGTCGCCAGAGCGCCGCCACCGACAGTTGTCGACCCCAGTGCACTCGCAGAGGACCACTGAGCACCCCTCAACCTCCAGTGACCGTGCAACGGCTCTGGGCAACTCCGACATCAAATCCGTATCGCTAGCCAAGCTCGTGCAAATCGTTTCACGACGTACATCGCGCGTTCGTGACGCCGCTGCTGACGTGCAACCCCGATACGTTTCCAGGCAAGTACTTTACTTGCTACATGCTAACTTACCCATATTACAAACTCAAACATGTATGATATAAAATTCCTTTTCACGATAGAATTAAACGACGTATGTGTTCGATGCTTGGCCCCAATGAAAATACTTGCCTAAGTTGACGGAATTAGATTTTCTGTGTTGGCTCTTGTAGTGATGATTATCCTGTAAAAATCTTACTGGAAAATACGAACGTTAGTGACTAAAATGATTACCCCCAAATATACCGATAAAACTAGAAATTTCCCGTATCTGAAAATGATTAAAATCACTATAAATTATGTACATACTGGAAAGATACGTTCGAGGGCTTAAATCGAATCCGACTTGACTATCTTTAACTCTATGTAAACTTCTAATGCTTTCTGTACTGTAACTGAGACGATATTTAGATCGGAGTGCGACTCTGGACTGCAGTCCAGAGCGACTCTGATTACTGTTTTTTGTCCCAAAATGTGTGCCACTTTGTTTCCTGAATTCGTATGTTACGGAACTCTGCAGTGGATTAAATTTGGATCTGTTAGCTAAACAAAAAAAGTGGTTTCATTCCGTTTCATTGCCGTTTGCTATTTAAATTGTAAATAAAAAGGGCAGAATGTATAACTGTCCAGAACAGATTCAGAAGTGACATACTAATGTTAAACTGTGTATAACTTTCGATGTACAGACGAGATTGAGCATCCGTCTATTGCGTTGAATACCCTATCGAAAAACCTAGATTTTATTCAACTGTATCATTGCTAAATTCTGAATCCAACTGGGTACAATTCGTGTCGCGAAACGGACGTTCAGTTCAGAAACTGAATTTCCAGCCGTGAGCACTTAAAATGAAACAGCTGTATCTCGAATACCGGAAACCCGATTGAACTGAAACTAATTTTGATGAATTTATGACTGAGTGTTCTATTTATCGTATTTGTATCATTTCGTTAAATTCTAAACATATGAATTTATCCAATTTTTGTAAGTTAATGACGTGCACATTGGTTCATAACATACTTAGCTCATTGATGGCATACATACATATATCATACCCCTTTTGCCATATACTTAGTGTTAGTGCGTGTTAGAGTCAGTGGATATTACATTATCGTGCGTGAGTGATGTTGGTTTAGGAGTGACGAGTACACCAATGGAAAGTGAATATTCGTGACAGTGATTGATATAGTGAACAGTGATAAAACCGTGCCATTGGTATACTTATACACGACTAAATCAAGATCATAAATAGTGAAAACCTAGGGATAAAGGGGAAATCAAAGTGGAAAGAGAATCGTATTTAGCGGGACCGTGTTTTAGAGGATGATCATTCGAGCAGCGATATATATATTAGGTAGGATCTAGCGATCCGGCAGACAGGGTTATGTCCCGGGCATGTGGGCCGTTGTCTTGGGTATGTACGAGACTCCTGTTAAACATGATCCTCCTTTCCACTATGCGATTTCAAACATGACCTAGAGACCGATAAAGACACAGATCATATTTTGCATCATATAGTGACATAGTGATTACTCGCATTGTACTTTCACTGTTATTACCTCTTTTACCTGTTTCATCTTCTTATAATAATATGGTTATTGTGTCGCTCTGACGACCTGAGTATTCATGCTCAGATCTCGTGGAAGCACCAGTGCAGGAGACGGATCTACCTTTCGAGTTCACGGAGATATAGTTTGGTGTACTTTCTTTCTTTACTGCTTTCCATAAAAGTGATCGTAAGATTGAACTTGGTTAGTAACTGTTCTTGTTATTTGTAATTTGTGAACAATGGATTTTAATGTAATAAATTAGTGATGTGATTCCTTTACTACTGTGCTTTATTTACTAATTACCATGTAATGCTAGAAGCCGAAGTGTGACTACGGCGGGATGATTCCTTGACCGTAAGAGCATGGCTGGCCTAGTCATCCCTCGTTTTCCGTATTTTGGAAAGCGGGGCGTGACATGGTTTAATTGGTATCAGAGCCGTGTTTAGTATCAAGGGATGACATTAACTATACTGTATAACGTTATTCTCGTTTCACTACTCTTGATTTTCATCCTTGAATCTGATCTTATCCTTTTGAATCTTTCAGTGATATGACGTCCCCGAACGACCCCTCCTCGGACTCCAGCTCTCAGGACCACACGGATAGAATACTTAGTGCACTGACCACTCTCGCGGAAGCTCAGGAGAGAAAGACAGACTTACTTGCTGAGGGACTCAGGGCGATTACCGCCACAGGAGGACCCTCCGCACTCATTACCGCCCCCGAGGGCGCTACTCCACCAGCTTATCATGCTAGGGCGGTACCGTATCAGACTTCCGACGGTTACATCCAGCTGCATTCATAGGGCTAGCTGAACCCCTTGAGGCTGAGCAATGGCTGGTGAACATGGAGAACTTACTGACAGCCGCCAGGGTTCTAGAGGAAGATAGGGTGGACGTGATAAAGATCCAATTAGAAGATGAAGCCCGTACATGGTGGTCGGTGGAAGAAAGCAGGCTAGACGGGCCGATTGAATAGGGCAAATTTAAGGAGTGTTTCCTAGATCATTATTTTCCTTCCACAGCCAAGGCAGAAATGGAGGAAAGGTTTATTCTTTGAAGCAGAATGGACGCCCAATGGACGTATATGCGGCAGAGTTCAACCGTCTGAGCCGTTTTGCTCCATACATGGTCGTCTCAGAGGCCACCAGGGCCAGACGCTTCCTTCAGGGGCTAGATTTTGAGTTGCAGCAGTTGATTGCATCACTGGATTTGCAGACTTTAGCACAGGTACTCAACGCGGCGAGAGTTCAGGAGCAATTGATTAACAAGTTCAGGAGACCCCCAGTCGTTCCAGCACGTACCCACGCGCTTTCTCGAGGAGCCATACCGGTTCACAGGCCTGGAACGACATAAATGAAGTGCCCGTTCGTACCACAGCATCGCCCCCAGAGACAAAGCGTAGTTTGCGGCTATTGCGGTAGAGGTGGGCATACCCAGAAGGACTGTCGCTGTGCCAAGGGACAGTGCTTGATTTGCGGATCCAGTCAGCACAGGATTAGTGGTTGCCCTGCGCGAGCAGAGATACAGGGAGGTTCTGGCCCGCCACAGCAGAGGCCATAGGAGCAGAGGCCACCCTTTATATGTCGCGGTCAGGGACGGGCTTTCACCTTGACCGCCGAGCAGGCAGAGGCGTCAGGAGACGTTGTTACAGGTACTCTATTTGTACATTCCTTGCCAGCTAGAGTACTGTTTGATTCTGGAGCATCGCATTGTTTCTTGTTTGAGCATTTCACTGATATACACTCTATACCACATGAACCACTAACCAAGAGATGGGAAATACATACGGGTAATGGCATTATAATATCTAGTCGAGAATGTAGATCATGCCCGGTTGTAGTGTGTGGCAGGGAATTCTATTCGAATTTCCTTCTGATTGGGACAGGCGGTTACGACGCAATTCTCGGGATGGATTGGATGAGCACTTTCTATGCAGTTATTGATTGTCGTGCAAGGAAGGTGATCTTCCGCATTCCCAATCACCCGGAGTTTATTTTCGAGGGCGGAAGCGAATCTTTGGAGCCAGCTAAGTACAGAGCCAAGCCCAAGGAGTTGACAGCTATGGAGATTGATGAGAGCCCAGTCCCAGTAATTGTTCGGGACTTTCTGGACATATTTCTCGAAGATCTACCAGGTCTACCACCTCCTCGAATCTTGGAGTTCTCGATCGATTTGACTCTAGGTACAGCCCCAGTATCCAAAGCCCCATACAGAATGGCATCAGTTGAGTTGGCGGAATTGAAGAAGCAGATTGAAGAACTATTGGAGAAGGGATTTATTTGGCCAAGCGCTTCACCGTGGGGTGCACCAGTTCTATTAGTAAAGAAGAAGGATGGATCGCTGCGAATGTGTATAGATTATCGCGAGCTGAACAAAGTCACAATAAAGAACAAGTACCCAATCCCGCGCATTGACGACTTATTCGATCAGCTAAGTGGAGCCAAGGTATTCTCGAAGTTGGGCCTCCGTTCTGGATATCACCAAATCAGAGTAGTAGCCGAGGATGTATGCAAGACGGCTTTCAGGACCCGATACGGACATTACGAGTTCCTTGTGATGCCGTTCGGTGTTACCAATGCCCTAGCAATATTCATGGACCTGATGAACAGGGTGTTCGCAAAGTACTTGGACACGTTTGTCGTTGTGTTTATCGACGACATACCTGTCTACTCGAAGACCCGGGAAGAACTTGCTGAACATTTGCGCACGGTCCTACAAATTCTTCGGGAAGAGAAACTGTATGCGAAGCTAAGCAAGTGTGAATTCTGGCTCGACAAGGTTCAGTTTTTGGGACATATTGTTTCGGGCGAAGGCATCTCGGTAGACCCGGCAAAGATAGAATCTGTCAGAGATTGGCCAACGCCGAAGTCAGCGGCCGAGATCAGGAGTTTTCTGGGATTGGCAGGTTATTATCGAAGATTCGTCCAAGATTTCTCAAGAATCGCTGAACCATTGACGAGGCTGACACGGAAGGACGTACCATTTACGTGGACAGAGGAGTGCACTCAGGCATTTGACACACTGAAGCAGAAGTTAACCACGGCGCCTATTCTTACAGTACCAGATGATTCCGGTGGTTTGGTGATACACAGTG
The DNA here is from genome assembly GCA_030015575.1 of Agapanthus africanus. NCBI lineage: Eukaryota > Viridiplantae > Streptophyta > Magnoliopsida > Asparagales > Amaryllidaceae > Agapanthus > Agapanthus africanus. The sequence continues at coordinate 869,478,473 of JASDDO010000022.1, read as the reverse complement.
ATGCCTCAGGGAAGGGTTTAGGATGTGTGCTGATGCAGCATGACCGAGTGGTAGCTTACGCCTCTCGACAACTGAGAAATCACGAGAAGAACTATCATACACATGACTTGGAGTTAGCTGCGGTACTCTCCGCGTTGAAGATTTGGAGGCACTATCTATTGGGTGAGAAAGTGGAAGTGTACACAGATCACAAAAGTTTGAAGTATGTTTTCACTCAGAAGGAACTAAACATGAGGCAACGCCGATGGCTAGAACTGATGGCAGAGTATGACTTAGACCTTCAGTATCACCCGGGGAAGGTGAATGTTGTACCAGATGCGCTCAGTCGCAAGCCAGCGGTCATGATGTTGACCGGTCAGAGGAACATTATTGAGGACTTCCAGAGACTCGAGCTTGAAGTCGTTACGCCGAACGCACTCAGTCAACTTTGGCAACTATAGGTGCAATCTTCCCTGGTGGATCGCATCAAGATTGCACAAGCGGATAATCCCCGATTGCAAAGGTTCAAAGAGCAAGTGGAAGCCGGGCTGAGAATGGACTTGATTATACATGAAGATGGCTCTCTGAGATTCGGTAGCAGACTCTGCGTACCCAAGGGAGATGTTCGAGAAGAAGTTTTAGCTGAAGCACACAGTTCAGCTTATTCTGTGCATCCGGGAGGTACAAAAATGTATCAGGACCTAAAGCAGCATTTTTGGTGGAACGGGATGAAGCGGAAAATTGAGAGGTTCGTATCCAGGTGTTTGGTATGCCAGCAGGTGAAGGCGGAGCATCAGAGGACAGCAGGATTGTTACAACCACTGCCGATACCTGAATGGAAGTGGGAGCACATTACTATGGATTTCGTGACGGCCTTACCACGGAGCCCTAGGGGCAATAACGTCATTTGGGTTATCGTCGATCGCCTCACAAAAGCTGCACACTTTCTACCATTCCGAGTGGGACAGTCGACAGAATCACTGGCAGAGAGATATATGCAGGAGATTGTACGACTTCACGGTGTTCCAGTCAGCATTGTGTCAGACCGGGACACCAGATTCTTGTCGCACTTTTGGAAGAGCTTACAGGAGAGCTTGGGTACCCGCCTCAAATTCAGCACAGCGTATCACCTACAGACGGATGGACAATCCGAGCGTACGATTCAGACGCTCGAGGATATGTTGAGAGCCTGTATGTTGGACTTTCAGGGTTCCTGGGAGGACCATCTGCATCTAGTCGAGTTCTCGTACAACAATAGTTATCAGGCTAGTATTCAGATGGCTCCTTTTGAAGCGCTTTACGGGCGGAAGTGTCGATCCCCAATATGTTGGGATGATGTGGGAGAACGAAGATTACTGGGCCCCGAACTCATTGTTCAGACAGTCGACAAGGTCCAAATGATCAGGCAGCGTATTAAGACGGCTCAGGATCGACAGAAGAGTTGGGTAGATACCAGCAGGAGGGCACTAGAATTCGAAGTCGGAGATCATGTGTTCTTGAAGATTTCCCCTACTCGTGGAGTTATCAGGTTCGGAGGTCGGGGAAAGCTCAGTCCCCGTTTTATCGGACCTTTTGAGGTGCTAGAGCGAGTAGGAGAGGTGGCCTATCGACTTGCCCTGCCTCCATCGCTAGCTGGTGTGCACAATACCTTCCACATGTCATAGTTGCGACGTTATGTTCGAGATGAGAACCATGTCCTGGATTATTCGGAGCTAGTTTTGGGTACCGATCTGTCATACGAAGAACAGCCCACTACCATCCTCGACCGCAGAGAGAAAGTCCTGAAGAATAAGATCATTCCGTTAGTCCAAGTGACTTGGGGCGGTCGTTCCCCAGGAGAATCCACCTAGGAGCGGGAGGAAGATATCCGTGATCGTTATCCACATCTCTTTGTTTAGTACTTTGTTTCCTTGTATCCTTGTTAAATTTCGAGGACGAAAGTTTTGTAAGTGGGGTATGATGTAAATCCCCGTTCCCATCTTAATAAAAGTTTTCTATTTTTCTAAATCCCAGAGATTTCCTTTCTTTTTCCCTCGTATATTTTTGTAGGAAGGTGGTTGCTTGAATTTCAATATTTAAAATTTCCTAAACCCTAAAAGTCAAAACCCAGAATTAAAACCAATTTGGAAAACCAAAAATAAAACAAATAAACTATTTTTACTTTAAACCCTAACATTACATAAGCCCAACAAATAAAATAAATATTAACCTTTAAAAGAATTCTTAAGCCGGCCCCAGCATAAACCCTCAGCCCAATATTTTTTCTTTTCAAATGAATTAATTTTTATCAGCCCAGCCCGTTACCTTCAGCCCAAGGAAATAAAATAATCAATTAAAACCCCGGCCCACTCCCTCCAGCCCGCCTCCTCAGCAACCCGACCCGGCCCATACATTCAAACCCCTCCTTCTTCCCCAAACGGCTATCTCCCATTTTTCTCGCGCACTGTTCCCGCGATCCACTTCCCTCGCCGCAGCCCGCGCCCATGCTCACATCGTGCGACGTTACCCCCTCTCTAACCCTCATCAATTCCTATCTCCCTCACACCCTCGCTCTTCTTTCATTTTCTAAATTCCTCACCTCTCTCCATCCACAAAAAAACCCACCGAGCACCTAACTCCCCTCGCTCCACCACCGACGGCGACGACTGCAACCCCCACCATCCTCCCTCGCTCACTTCTCTCCACCAACAAGAGCTCCCTACATTACCCCCTTCGCCTCCAGCCTTGCATACTGTTCACACCATAATATTGCATTATTATATTCCTCATTCTTATTCTTTTTATAAATAAACAGGTGCTTTTGACGCATGTCTGCTACATGTTACAGGTTATAGGTTCTTAGACAGAAAACAGTGAAAACGATGTAAAGACGATGAAAAAGTGGACTTTGACCAACAAATAGAAGATTCTTGATCAAGCCTACATCAAAGATAAAATTCACAAAGTACAAGGCAATGCTGTTGCGCCACGGCAGCGCCCCGGTCTCGTACTCGAGGCCAAAATGCGGAATCAAAAATTTTCCTTACTCGGAAACCGGCGCTACCGCGGACAATGAAAACCCGGATCGTTTACCATTAACCTAATGCTAGCAATCAAGAGATAGGGTGAGAAGTATACCGAGTGATCCGAGTCCTCCGGTCTTCTCGTCATCGTCCCGATCTCCCGCGGAAAGTGTAGTCTCCATATCGTCGCCTCCTCGCCGGAAAGGCACCACATCGCCTGCGTCTTTTACGGGCTCCCGCTTCAATATCGAGGCAACTCGAGCATGAAGCCGGCAACTCGACATGCTCAAGATATGCTGTAGAATGTGTAGTGTAGTGTCTCACTTGGGGTTTGTTGCCATTTGAAGATGATGGAGGAAATGAGATAAGAAAAATGGTGCTTGCATTTTTCTAGCATGAATGAGATCAAGAAATGAAACTCTCAAGAAGAAGATCTCTTCTTCTTCTTCTCTCTTTCTTTTTTCTCTCATGAAAAACTTATCAAGTGAGTAGAAGAATGGTGGAGGAATGAATATCAAGCATGAAGGGAGGTGATGGTAGGAGCACAAGTGGTGACCATAGCCAAACAAAATCATTACAAACTTACATCAACCATTCTTATCAATTCTAATCAAGATAAAGCATGAAAAGATCAAGGAAAAGAATGGCATCTAAAGATGCTATCATGATAAATACATATGCAAGAAAATCCTCCACAAGGTGTAATTTGCAAAACTGCAAATTACCCCCTCCATCGGAAAAGTCCGGCCGGGAAAGAACAAAGAAAAACCGGCCGGAACGGAATGCAAACTGGCAACTCCAAAAAACTGGTCCTGTAATAAATTACAGGAAAAACCCCGATACAGTGCATACACACCCGCATCTGTATTCCGACCGGATACAAATGCAATGAGACAAAAACTACACTGTACTAAACTAGGACCGGCTTAAGCCAAAGCCGGCTAGTAAAAACCGTTCGATCCTGATCCGTGCAATACCGCACGTATCTGACCGAACCCTGCCATATATCTATACGGCTACTAGTACAAAACTGTCCGATCCTGATCCGTGCAATACCGCACGTATCTGATCGGACCCTGCCATATCTCCATACGGCCTCTACAGCGTTTCGCCCGAAAGCTTGAGTAACTGAAAGTGTGGTGGACTCTAAAGACTCGTCAATACAATGGTTGTGGATTTAACCACTAGCACGTCAGAGGTATAAGCCAATACGTAACGGGCCACCAGCTATTGACCAAAAGGGACGTCGATGAGCGAACTCATCCTGACACCCTACTGAGCCTGTCAGTGACAATATCCGTACAGTCCGGTCCGTTCGTCTATGAGCATCGCATGTCGGGCCTAGGGGGTTGGTAAAAGTCAGACCCCCAAAAGCGGTACAAGTCGTGTCGGAGTGTAGCCCAGAACGCCCTGAGATACTACTGGAATACCTACCAGTAAATCTCCTGCCTCGGCCAAGGGCTTTGCGTAATGGCTCTCCTAGACACAGCGTGACCTCACCCCCAATACCGGGAGAGACGAACCCCTGCAGATCCGCTCACTGCCTCCATGTGGCTCGGGACTGTACCCAACTAAAACCTGTTTGCACGACTCCTTTGAGCCGTGGTAGGGTAGTAATCAAAGCACAGTGGGAACTCACACGAGACAAATGACGATCTCAGGTCGATGAACTAACCTGTACACATGTCACCAGGGAACTGCTATCTGACATCTGGTATAAGACCAACTAGCAGGTTCCCGGCGAGTCCTGTCCGGTGTACTCATAACCCAATGAGCACCTGTATACATCTTAGGTGAAGCAACTGACACCAGTGGCTTGTGAGACCGGCCACCGCCCCTCGTCGGGGTCTCGACTGTATACACTAGTCTACTAATAGAGTATCGATGCCCAGTCTCGAAACTCCCACGACTAGGGACCTTTTAAGGATGTGCTTGTAGACCCCAGCTCCCACGTATATGATCGCCATCATACTGCTGGTAGTCAAGCAAGAATCCTAGGGGCTCTATCAACGTGTAATAGCGACATGTCAAGTCACCTAAAGCAGTACACGATGATAAAGATAAACCAGATAGCATACTATCATCTTGAGTAAGACTGTCCTCCTGGGATAGGTCCTCCCTCAATCATTGCAATCACGTGCCTGTGATCCAATAATTGACTCTGAGGGCACTATCTCCAACAATCTCCCACTTGCACTCAAGGCTAATTATTGCGATGTCGCATACTCACAGCCCGTGTGATACCGAACACCCAACTCCTCTACTAGTCAGTCTCACAAAACCCGTTTGCGAAACTATTGCGTTCGAGGAATAGCCTCAGTGAGTGGATCCGCTGTGATGTTTCTTTCTATGTCTCTCTATATCTCAAGTTCGCGGAGAAAGCCATCTTCCGAAATGAGCAATACCTGTCTTAGAACATCTGGATGTCTGATGGGACCAAGCTCATAAATGAACTTCAAATCCAAACTTCTTAGACTGTATCAACAACTGAACTTAATCAGTATCCTGCGCCATGCCTCCCTCAGTATTGCCTTGGTCCACCTGTCCAAAATACAGTCCCTCATCAGAGGGAGAACTATAACTCTGACAACCTCCTTGTTGTCCATGTCACCTTGGAAGCCTGGAGTGATAACCGTCTCCTAAAGGAGGCAGCCGTTATCATATCCCTAGAACATTCACTTATGTTCTAAAACTGCTTCCGACTGTTCCTCCAGGATTGGATCAATATCAAATTATTGCATCTAGTGCAAGAACAACATCTGGTGTGGTACTTGACATCTCATGATTGACTCAATTGCCTAAGCAAGTGATCTGCCAATCATGAGTATCCCTCTCCCCTTTAGTCTATAAGACACCTTTAGAGAGGGTGACTCCATCAACTGCAGGTGCACTACCGTGTCAGGAGTCGTCCATTCTAAATACTCATAGAATGCTGTCAAGGTACCCAGATTGGGAAACCACCCAAATCTAGATCTAAAACCATAGATCTAGTAACCAGTATGTCTGATATAATATCCAAGTCCCTTGTGGAGAAACCACTGTATGACGACCAAAGTATAACCGATCGTAGTATAGGAATATCACTTCCTACTACCTTCTCAACAGATCCACCCCCTATTCTGATGGCGTCAAACCTATGACTGTCACATCAGAAATAGATGATCTATCTCCGCTACATCTGCTTTAGTCTATAAATAGACATAAGCCTGATGTCCACCAATGCTTCCGCTGCTCCCACTGACTACGACAACCTTCTGGCAGAGTCATACAGACGTGCAGTTCTAAAGCTAGTTTAGAACGACGCTATACTCATCCTCCTGCCGGGTCTCGCAGCCTGGAACAACAGCAATGGTAATTGTGGGTAAACAAGAACTTCCCTGTCACCGTCCTTGAGGCTACCGTAGTACCTCTCGGGTGCCTGAAGTTACCCACCTTATCTGCGGAGTGGCCAATGGAATGTCAAATCAGATTGAATCTTTAGGTTCCTTATTAAATCTTCAGTAATCGTTTGCGGTTCTGGAATCACTTCCAGTTCTACCATACTCCCACTGCTGTTTTTGAAAAAATCCATTTTTAATAAAACTGTGGCGAGTCTAGAACAATATTTCTATTGATCTGCCAGATGGTAGAAAGTCAACCCTCGTCATAGCCTGGGTCAACCCACAAACAGCCATTACAGAAACGTGCCTTGAGTTATCCGGAGTCTGGTTTTAAGCATAAGCCGGACAACTCCCCGTACCTTAACATCGTTAAGATATGAACTGTTCTATATCCAATATAGAAACAGAGGCACTGATTCAATTGAACCAGATTCAAATCATGCAGCTGTCTCCAGTGCATGTCAACTAAATGGAAGGAGGCCGATCAGCGTTACTTAACTTAGGAATGTTTCCAATTATGAGTAACCTGAAAGAGAAGCAGTTTCTCTTAATCATTACTATTAACTGAACACCATACACAAGTATCTACATCTTCGATCACTTTGAAGAATCCCGATACCTGCTACACCTGGTTCTCTACTCTATTCAAATACCTATAACTCCTCAAAACTTAGACCCTGTGTTTCAACGAAACACATGTCTAAAAACTAGAGAAGTTAAAAGTAAACAGAATATAGTATGAGGACCAACCCCTCTGTCCTAATGGACAATGGACGACATACAATACTCTGTATAAGTCCGCTGAGTCTAACAACTCTTTCACTGTGTGTCGTAGGTTGAAAACTGTACTTATGGTTAAGAAGAATTACACCGCTGTTTAATGCTCCCTACCTAACCATCCACTGATATAGGTAAATGTCATCGACATAATATCAAAAAGTATATCTCACTCTATGAAAATAGACGTACAGATATATCAATTTGAAATTGGTGCATAACAGCGGATATTCAAAACCAAATATTTGCCGACCGGCAAACAACCCAGGTGACTTCCTCAAATATCACCGATTACAACGAATCCCGATATAATGAGGATGACCACCCAATTCCCAATAACTTACTCCCACTCATCATCTGTAAAACCATACAGATGTGAGAATCATACCTAGTAAATACATACCCTGGAGTGAGTGTCTAATCGGGAAATCAGTTTTCTATTAACAGTACACAGTGAAACCGAAACATTGAAATGTTTCGTTGGGGTATCCTGGTATTCCTAGTAATGCCTCTTCCATTATCCAGATTCACAACTGTCACCGTATATCTCTTTGCCATCTGTCCAAATCCCTTTATATGTCTTTAGTCATTACCGTCTGCACACCCCTTTAGGCCAATTGGTTTTCTTCCTTCCCTACCGTTCGGCACCAGCCTATGGTTTGGAAGAAGACTATCCAATAAGCATAAAGGGTGTACTGTCCTAATCCTAGGAGCACTCGCAATGCGAGAGAAAGTGAAGATAAAAGACACCTGAATGTACTTTATTCCTATTTCTCCTGAACCAGAATCCATCCCCGAACTGGAACAAGTTCCTTTCGAGTTCGTATATAACCATACGATGGAATATCCAATAAACTGTGGATCTTCGTAGTGATACGGAGTGTCCTGGAGAAATACAAAGGTGATTTAGGATTGGCGAAGAAATACTTGGTTTGGTCGTGAATATCAGTCGCAATTTACTTTGCACTCCTACTAATCCCTTGCTTTGTCTTAACTTAATACCTTCTGCACACCATCGTTATGCTAATTGGTTTTCTTCATTCCCTACCGGTCGGCACCAGCCTAATGTTTGGAAGAAGACTATCCAATTTGCGTAATAGGTATACTACTCCTAAACCAAGGAGTACTCGCAATGAGAGAAGGTGAAAAGAAAAGACAACTGAATAATCCTATTCGTTTTCTCCAGAACCAGAAACCATCCTCGAAGTCCTTCGAGTTCGTATATAACCATACGATGGTTTTGTCCAATGGAAGTGGACATTCGTAGTAATACGGGGTGTCCTGGAGAAAAGGGTAAAAGTAGGAGTGGCAATGAGGTCTGCAACTCTGACAATCCAAAAGAACAGTGTTAAGAAGGTTCGGTCAACTTGGTCACTGAGTCATAGTCCATGGTCGGGTCAATGGTCGCTGCCAGAGAGAGAGAAAAGAAACACTCAGCGTGCACTCTAACCTAGATCAGAATGGTTACCACTTTGTCTAATCTGGAAACCTCCCACTGTATCTCAAATTCTCCTCCAAACCTGAAAGAAGAATTAGTCGGGGTCACCCGAGGAGTAAGCTAACTCATCAGTGGGAATCGGGATCCAACTATCATCGCATGATAACTTGACGGAATCCACTCAAGTCACCACACTCCAGAAGGTATGCGCATGCCTGGCAAGTTTCAGTTCTTTTGAAACTCCCGATGTGATTTTTACCCCTAGGACCCAAGTGACCTTGACGAATAATCAACAAATCAAAAGGTCCTAGTCAAGTTCAACCCGTCATTATCTTGATTGCGTTAAACCCACCTGCACGACCCTTGACGAATAATCAACAAAGTCGCACGACTGTCCTAACCAATCCACATATGCATGCAACAGAAAGCATTACAGAGCTACCGCTCACTACGCCTCGGCGAATAGCAACGACAAACGTAGCGCGAATACTAAGCAATACTGAACTGAAATGACGGAGGGCTACGGTTGGTTTTTGGCGAAAAACCTTTAGCGTAATGAACTTGATATCGTTGAAGGAACTGCATAGCCTTTTATAAAAATATAGTGACGAAAACCTTTGCTAAAGAGGTCACTCCCGGTGAAGGGATCTCGGCTCTTTCCCCGTAGAATGAGGTGCAGGATATTCCAACTGAATACCACGATGCAAAGCAAAAGTAATCGGCTATAGTGAAGTTAATGCCCTGACGCAAACTTCTGTCCAAGGGGTCACTCCCTGTGAAGGGATCTCGGCCCTTGCCTCGTCGACTGAGGAGCAGGATATTCCAAATGAATACCACGATGCAAAACAAAAGCGAACGTCCTTGCAATAACAGCTTTTTGAAAAATGTTCCAACAACATCAGAATAGGTTTGTTTATCTTGCATTGATCCGAATCAACGCAGTCCCATCAATTGATCACACCACAAAGAACGAAAATATACTGACGTACGTATATGCCATCCGCATTCGCCACTGGGTCCTGTCATCACCCATTAGGTTAGCTAACTAACGGCAGAGCGGGGACTGGACTAGCGCGGATGAAAAACATATACAACATCTACTAATATATATACCAATATATTATATTTCGCTCAAGGCGTGAATAAAATGCAACATCACAGAAATGTACAGCATCACAGAACAATACAGATATCTGGAAGCCCCGGGTTTCACAGAGCCGCTGCTGAAACCCGACGTTCCCCTGGTCGTATGGATAGCCTGTGCAATGAAAACCTAGACCCCTACGGGAGTGGCAAGTCACCCACCAAAACCTGAAGCGAGGCAGCCCCCTTCAGCTCCGTGAATGGACCACCCAGCACTTCACGGAATCCGGTAACTTGGGCACCCCTCCTGGGTCAACCTGTACCCCCTACGAGTGCGGCGAATAGCCTGCCAATTCCAGACTGAAGCCCCCTCCGTCTCAATGCCCTGAGATGCGGGCCCGTTGCCCTCTAGAACCCGGCTATCCGTGCACCCCTCCGCGGGGTAATCCTAGTACAGAAAGTAAAATATACATACACCGGGTACATCGACCGCAACCAGGTCGTGCCCCAAAAGAATAATACAATCAGGCAGTGACGGCAGTCCACATGTCGGACGCTCGCCCCGCAATATCAAATGTACATAATACAACAGCACTGTACTAGCATTGCATCCAGGCTATCCCCCACGACCGATCCGCAACATCACAGCATAAACATAGAACATCAACGTGAAAATCACGTTCGCAAATCCGTCTAACCGGGCTATAGCAGTTAGACCGGATTTACCGATCGAGTGACATTCACGGTCGCAGATATAATGTAAATACTATGAAATAATGTGTTTAAAATTTTCTGATTGACCAAAAATTAACAAGTGGGCCCCCCAATCAAAACTGTAGCACTTACAGAAAACCTGGGCCCAATTTTAATATTCCAAAACCCCTAATTACAGCCCATAAGCCCACTGCAAAAAATTAATCACACGAACCAATACTCCTGCGGCGGAAGCGCGGCAAAAAGGGGGTTATGGCCGCGCTTCCGCGGTCGTACGGAGGAGTTGTGTCACCAAATTTTTTCAGTATTCTTAGAACTCCCTGCACATCATTCTGAGACCACCTGAAAAATTTTTAGACTCCAAAAAATTTCGACAGAAACTGATTGTGCTAGAAAATGCGGTTTCGGGATTTTGGTCGATCGGAACTGAAAAACACATTAGAACAAGCTAGGTAAGGTTAATGGCGTGGCTCTGATACCATGTTGCGCCACGGCAGCGCCCCGGCCTCGTACTCGAGGCCAAAATGCGGAATCAAAAATTTTCCTTACTCGGAAACCGGCGCTACCGCGGACAATGAAAACCCGGATCGTTTACCATTAACCTAATGCTAGCAATCAAGAGATAGGGTGAGAAGTATACCGAGTGATCCGAGTCCTCCGGTCTTCTCGTCATCGTCCCGATCTCCCGCGAAAAGTGTAGTCTCCATATCGTCGCCTCCTCGCCGGAAAGGCACCACATCGCCTGCGTCTTTTACGGGCTCCCGCCTCAATACCGAGGCAACTCGAGCATGAAGCCGGCAACTCGACATGCTCAAGATATGCTGTAGAATGTGTAGTGTAGTGTCTCACTTGGGGTTTGTTGCCATTTGAAGATGATGGAGGAAATGAGATAAGAAAAATGGTGCTTGCATTTTTCTAGCATGAATGAGATCAAGAAATGAAACTCTCAAGAAGAAGATCTCTTCTTCTTCTTCTCTCTTTCTTTTTTCTCTCATGAAAAACTTATCAAGTGAGTAGAAGAATGGTGGAGGAATGAATATCAAGCATGAAGGGAGGTGATGGTAGGAGCACAAGTGGTGACCATAGCCAAACAAAATCATTACAAACTTACATAAACCATTCTTATCAATTCTAATCAAGATAAAGCATGAAAAGATCAAGGAAAAGAATGGCATCTAAAGATGCTATCATGATAAATACATATGCAAGAAAATCCTCCACAAGGTGTAATTTGCAAAACTGCAAATTACCCCCTCCATCGGAAAAGTCCGGCCGGGAAAGAACAAAGAAAAACCGGCCGGAACGGAATGCAAACTGGCAACTCCAGAAAACTGGTCCCGTAATAAATTACAGGTAAAATCCCGATACAGTGCATACACACCCGCATCTGTATTCCGACCGGATACAAATGCAATGAGACAAAAACTACACTGTACTAAACTAGGACCGGCTTAAGCCAAAGCCGGCTAGTAAAAACCGTTCGATCCTGATCCGTGCAATACCGCACGTATCTGACCGAACCCTGCCATATATCTATACGGCTACTAGTACAAAACTGTCCGATCCTGATCCGTGCAATACCGCACGTATCTGATCGGACCCTGCCATATCTCCATACGGCCTCTACAGCGTTTCGCCCGAAAGCTTGAGTAACTGAAAGTGTGGTGGACTCTAAAGACTCGTCAATACAATGGTTGTGGATTTAACCACTAGCACGTCAGAGGTATAAGCCAATACGTAACGGGCCACCAGCTATTGACCAAAAGGGACGTCGATGAGCGAACTCATCCTGACACCCTACTGAGCCTGTCAGTGACAATATCCGTACAGTCCGGTCCATTCGTCTATGAGCATCGCATGTCGGGCCTAGGGGGTTGGTAAAAGTCAGACCCCCAAAAGCGGTACAAGTCGTGTCGGAGTGTAGCCCAGAACGTCCTGAGATACTACTGGAATACCTACCAGTAAATCTCCTGCCTCGGCCGAGGGCTTTGCGTAATGGCTCTCCTAGACACAGCGCGACCTCACCCCCAATACCGGGAGAGACGAACCCCTGCAGATCCGCTCACTGCCTCCATGTGGCTCGGGACTGTACCCAACTAAAACCTATTTGCACGACTCCTTGGAGCCGTGGTAGGGAGTAATCAAAGCACAGTGGGAACTCACACGAGACAAATGAAGATCTCAGGTCGATGAACTAACCTGTACACATGTCACCAGGGAACTGCTATCTGACATCTGGTATAAGACCAACTAGCAGGTTCCCGGCGAGTCCTGTCCGGTGTACTCATAACCCAATGAGCACCTGTATACATCTTAGGTGAAGCAACTGACACCAGTGGCTTGTGAGACCGGCCACCGCCCCTCGTCGGGGTCTCGACTGTATACACTAGTCTACTAATGGAGTATCGATGCCCAGTCTCGAAACTCCCACGACTAGGGACCTTTTAAGGATGTGCTTGTAGACCCCAGCTCCCACGTATATGATCGCCATCATACTGCTGGTAGTCAAGCAAGAATCCTAGGGGCTCTATCAACGTGTAATAGCGACATGTCAGGTCACCTAAAGCAGTACAGGATGATAAAGATAAACCAGATAGCATACTATCATCTCGAGTAAGACTGTCCTCCTGGGATAGGTCCTCCCTCAATCATTGCAATCACGTGCCTGTGATCCAATAATTTACTCTGAGGGCACTATCTCCAACAAATGCAAGGTCCCAGATTACAAGCGAACGGTTAAAAGTCCACCGCAATTATTCACTGGAGATCTGGAAGAAACATAGAAGCTATTTTAATAAAGAACCAAATAATAAGGAAGCCCAAAGATCCAAGGCCCAATACTTTCTTTAAAGAGACAGAGACATAAAATTTTACCAAAACTTGAAGTCTACTTTGACTAGGTCTTCCTAAGGATATTTTGGTAAATGTAGACATGCAAATCAATTGTAACCTAGGGTTTCCTATTCTCTATAAATAGGAACTCTACTCATTGTAATTTCTTATGCCTCCTTTTAATAAAATACAAATTCTTTTGGAGAGCATCGGTGTTTCTTTTCCATTCAGAAATTCAGATCTGACAAACCTGCATGGATGATTGGAGGGATGCATCTGTAAGTAATTTAATTTCTTGCCCTAGTGTAGATTTCAATTCCTTGCCCTACGTAGATTTAATTTCATGCCCTAGGAACTTGTTTAGGGTTTAGCTTTGAGGAAGGATTTTGAGAGATGAGATCTCTCATCCCTTTCTTACCCACCAAATATTTACAATAGGACTCCATGCATACATGCACATACCGCTCCCTGCGGCACTCTATCACTCGAGGTAGCGGTGATACCGTAGTATAAAGGCCCGGGTGTGATATTTTCCATGGAGGTTAGGGTAAGGATATCTAAAGGAAGGACAAGAACCTAGAGGAAGGAACACCTTCCCGAACGGATCTAATCCACTTTATTGATAATTACCATAACTCCTCATAGATCTTCATTCGGGTATTGAAAGCGGTGAGATTTAATTACATTTCCAAACCATCCCTAAACCTAGCCCTTGCAAGAGTAGATCTAGATAATTGCCCTAGGTTAATTAGGTTTTTAGATTTAATAACAACTCCGAACACCCTTCGGAATTAACTCGTAAGAACGAATCGGAAATTCACAACATCCCTGTGGACCGACCCGTACTCACCGGCTAGCTGCAAAGCAACGCCGTACTTGATTGCGGTTACAAATATTTTTGATCTATCTTTTAGAAAGCGCAAGCACGCTAAATCACTTTCAATCAAATGGCGCCGTTGCCGGGGATGGCGTACAACTTTCCTTTTCGCAATTTCGGGTTAATCACAAAATTAAAAAATCATAAAAATCTGAAAAATCATAAAAAATATAAAAATATATTATCTGTTATTTTTGGAAAGGGTACTTTGTTGTTTGAATCTTGCAGGATATACAATCGAGACGGATCTGGAAATTTCCAGAAAGCAAAACAAAAAGAACCGCGGAGATCTGGAGAGCAAAAAAAAAAAAAAAAAACCGGCCGAAGCCACCAAACTGCGGCGGATCCGCGGTCTGAGGCTGCCATTCGCAGCGGTTCCGCGTTCATACCAGAGGATCAGATCCCCAAACTTCCTCTACGGTTAAAAAAAAAAACCTCTGTAAGTCTTCTGATCTCTCCTCTGAATGTTTCAATATATATCTTTTGTTAAATTTCCTGCAAGATTCTGTGCACTTTAAAAATATATTCCCTCTCATATAACAGTCTTGTATAGGATTTTTGGGCCCCACTTGAAATAAAATAGATTGTAAGTAATATTTTGCTGTTGCATATCTTTTCTATAAAATCTTTTTGCAACAAAATTTTTCCAAATAAAGAGAAAGAAAAAATCAATGAAAAATGAAAATAAAAAAGACAAATTTTATAGAACTTGCAAAATTTTTTTTAGACCCAAATAAATCCTAGCACGACCCAACCTTCCTTCTTGTCACCTTTCTTCTTACAACATGGGTACCCCACATAATAAATCATTAGCCGAACTTTGGTATCCCGAACCTAATTTTGCGTCGTACGTTAATTTGTTCGGTCAATTTAAAGACGATCCTTCCTTGCCAAAAATATCTTTGAAAGATCAAATAGAGGCGTCTAGGAGAAATAGTTTGACTTTTCAACCCACTTTGTGTCAATCAAGTCAACCTTTACAACCTACATATGTTGATACCACTTCTTCAAGTCCTTCTGTCACTTCTAGGCCGATGTCCATTACTGAGCATATTGCTCAATCTCGCAGTCGATCTTTCACCCCTCTCCACTCATCTAGTTTTAGGGATCCGCACGATTATTCACCTTCTTACCCATATGTTGACCCTACCCCTATCTTACCACCCACTTCCTACCAGTCATACCCGACCTTCCCACCTTCACTAGACACTATTTCGACACAGCCATTAGGGAGTTTCACATATCCAACCAATTTTGAATCTTTTACTGAAACCCCCTCACCACCTAAGTCTAGTTTGGAAGAGTCGTTGGAGGCTTATATTGCTGCAACAAACAAAATGGTGAGGAATGTGGAAGCGTCCATGGCCACCCTTATGCAACCGAGTGAACCTGTAGCTAGTTTCCCGCTAGCTCCAAATTTTTCAATGTATGAGGAGGCGGTTGGACAGAGTGAGAATGAGAGAGGATTTTCAAATCTAACCTACCCTTACCCAATTGAAGCCCACAACTCCTGTTTTCCATCGATTGCCCTAAATAGTTCACCTGTTGAAAATAAAAATGAGTTGTGTGATTTTGTAGTGCTTGATTTGCCAAATTGTGAAGAACCCCTTTCGAGTGAAACCACACTTAATCCTTTCGACCTTTACACCTCCAATCTAGAACCTAAATCGATACATATCCATGCTTTTGATGAGGTGTCTAAAGAAATTAATTTTCACTTGATTGAGGATATAGACGCCGGGAATATTTCGGATGATGAACCTGTCGATTTGATTGAAATTTTATATTCAAATCATCATCCTGAGTTATTAAATGTTTCTCCCGAATCTCATATGCGTCTAGATTTTGATGATAATGGTATGGATGAGTTGAATATTGAGGATAGTATCGAGAAGAGTCTTGAGGATAATATTGAGGCTGAATCATTTTTGTTTGATGTGTCTGATTTTCCAATTCATCCTGCTGAACCTTTGACTGTTATATCACCCTCCCTCCTTCCCATCGTTCCGACCCCGCTTGAAGACTGTGAGCTTGAAAGATTTTCCTTTGAATCCAATACTGTTCTCACAGATGATAACACTTACGAGCGTTTCACTTTTTCGGACGATGTTGATGACTCACCGCCCGAGTTTGAGTCCTTTACATTTTCAGATGAGCCATCAGACTCGGTTGATTATAGTAGTTTCGAACCATTAATGGAATCTTTCAAGTTCGAAATAGTTTACTACGGTGAGAAAGATACTATCCCTAATTCACTCCCTTTTGTCTATCCTATTGTCCCGACCGTACAAATGACCGATACACTTTCATCTCCGATACCAAGTTCGGCATACCCATGTTTTCTTGCGAATCTTGAGGGATTTGATCCCATTTCTCGACGAGTAGATAGGTTAGCGCAATCGCTTACAACATATCGGTCATCACATATTGCGCTAATTTATTCACTAAATTTACACCCTCAAGATCGTACTCCACTTCCTTCTTCTTTTCGCCATTCTTCTCCCCCACCGAGACCGTATTCTGCCATTCTTCTTTCCACACGGTCTCGCGTGCTTCTCATTTTCTTGAACCAACTATACCATTTCCACGATAAGATTTTTGAATGGTTGGTGCTAACTTTTGGCTTGTGTAAGGCCAAACTTAAGTTTGGGGGGTGCTTGTTGTATATATGTATATATCTTTTTGTTTTCTTTTTCTATAAAAAATTTAAAAAAACTTTAAAAAATTTAAAAAAAACTTAAAAAAAATAAAAACAAATTTTTTTTTTATAAATAAATAAACAGGGGAGTGCCAGTATTTTGACCCTCTTGGTTTAGTATGACAGTGAGGACACAGTCAAGTTCAAGTTTGGGGGTATGCTTGGTACGTCTTCTTCCTTCGCATTCATTTGTACATATTTTTGCATTTGCATACTTATTTGAAAACCCATAAAAATTGAAAATTTTCAAAAATTATAAAAATTAATGTATTCAATTTTGGCCTAATTGACTTGAGTTTGACAAATAGGTTAACTGGCTAGGAACAACTAGATCTTAGACTTAGTAAATTAAAAGCCCTAAAAATAACATTCCTTAAAGGTTAACGGTAGAAAGTATATGCCTTGTAGTTTATTTAGAAATAGGCAAATTTTGGGTTCACTTCTTGGGCTAAGTCGAAACAAAAGAAAAGTATTGATGTTCTTATTAGAGTATAAGTTTGAAAAATAGTTCCTAGCTTAAGTCTAGATTTTGAAAATGTATACCCTACAATTTGCACAATCACGCACCTTGAAACTTGGAATAGTAGAAGAGACCTTGAAGTGCTCTTGTCTAAAGTCCTTAGTACAATGAAAATAAAAAAAAAAGTGAATAAAGAATAAAAAAATGGACACTGGTTTTTGTGATTAATTAAGGCTGCAAAAATAGAAAAATATTTAGCGAGGGTGCTTCATCACCTAGTGCCTTAGACCAACGGGTTTGGGAGTCACTGCTAAAGCCTTGGGTGTTGCAAAACTAGGAAGTACGCTTTAAAGTGCTAACGCATCTTGTAATCGGTTGTTGGTACCTCAAGAAGTATTAACGGTCGCATGAAGGATGTGTAAGCAAATTTCATTTAAAAATTCACTAATTAATAAGTGCTTTAGATAATGGACAAGAGTACGATTGCTTGATTTGAATTTCCAAGTGTAGGGGTGATATTTACACACACGTAGCGATATGTGATTAGAGTTTAGATAAGAGAAAGGAATGAAGAATATAACTTGTATCTTTAGTAGAGTTGATAGAAATTCCTAAGTGGAGATGGAACCCTAGAAGGAAAACTTAAGAAATGCCGAAAGCTAAGTAAGTCTACATAACATATATAATCTTAAGTTAAATAATGAGGAAGTGTAAAGAATGTGGGTGGATAATTTGCGGGTCAACGATAATAGAATTCCTTGTTAGAAAACCTAATTGGAGAACAAAAGTCAGTGGGCCGAGTTGATAGGATTTTGTGGGTAGTATCCGCTGAAAACCCTCAGGAGACAACACTCCTCCTACTAGGGACACCTAGAGGTTTAACGGCTTGTTGCACGTGCTCAGTGCAATCGCGTTTCCCTGCGAAAGTGTGGTTAGGATTTTAGTGAATAAAAATAAGTTTGCTCGAGGACGAGCAAAAGATAAGTTTGGGGGTATTTGTTCACACCATAATATTGCATTATTATATTCCTCATTCTTATTCTTTTTATAAATAAACAGGTGCTTTTGACGCATGTCTGCTACATGTTACAGGTTATACGTTCTTAGACAGAAAACAGTGAAAACGATGTAAAGACGATGAAAAAGTGGACTTTGACCAACAAATAGAAGACTCTTGATCAAGCCTACATCAAAGATAAAATTCACAAAGTACAAGGCAATGCAAGGTCCCAGATTACAAGCGAACGGTTAAAAGTCCACCGCAATTATTCACTGGAGATCTGAAAGAAACATAAAAGCTATTTTAATAAAAAACCAAATAATAAGGAAGCCCAAAGATCTAAGGCCCAATACTTTCTTTAAAGAGACAGAGACATAAAATTTTACCAAAACTTGAAGTCTACTTTGACTAGGTCTTCCTAAGGATATTTTGGTAAATGTAGACACGCAAATCAATTGTAACCTAGGGTTTCCTATTCTCTATAAATAGGAACTCTACTCATTGTAATTTCTTATGCCTCCTTTTAATAAAATACAAATTCTTTTGGAGAGCATCGGTGTTTCTTTTCCATTCAGAAATTCAGATCTGACAAACATGCATGGATGATTGGAGGGATGCATCTGTAAGTAATTTAATTTCTTGCTCTAGTGTAGATTTCAATTCCTTGCCCTAGGTAGATTTAATTTCTTGCCCTAGGAACTTGTTTAGGGTTTAGCTTTGAGGAAGGATTTTGAGAGATGAGATCCCCGGCAACGGCGCCACATTTGATTGAAAGTGATTTAGCGTGCTTGCGCTTTCTAAAAGATAGATCAAAAATATTTGTAACCGCAATCAAGAACAGCGTCGCTTTGCAGCTAGCCGGTGAGTACGGGTCGGTCCACAGGGATGTTATGAATTTCCGATTCGTTCTTACGAGTTAATTCCGAAGGGTGTTCGGAGTTGTTATTAAATCTAAAAACCTAATTAACCTAGGGCAATTATCTAGATCTACTCTTGCTAGGGCTAGGTTTAGGGATGGTTTGGAAATGTAATTAAATCTCACCGCTTTCAATACCCGAATGAAGATCTATGAGGAGCTATGGTAATTATCAATAAAGTGGATTATATCCGTTCGGGAAGGTGTTCCTTCCTCTAGGTTCTTGTCCTTCCTTTAGAGATCCTTACCCTAACCTCCATGGAAAATATCACACCCGGGCCTTTATACTACGGTATCACCGCTACCTCGAGGGATAGAGTGCCGTAGGGAGCGGTATGTGCATGAATGCATGGAGTCCTATTGTAAATATTTGGTGGGTAAGAAAGGGATGAGAGATCTCATCTCTCAAAATCCTTCCTCAAAGCTAAACCCTAAACAAGTTCCTAGGGCATGAAATTAAATCTACCTAGGGCAAGGAATTGAAATCTACACTAGGGCAAGAAATTAAATTACTTACAGATGCATCCCTCCAATCTCCATGCAGGTTTGTCAGATCTGAATTTCTGAATGGAAAAGAAACACCGATGCTCTCCAAAAGAATTTGTATTTTATTAAAAGGAGGCATAAGAAATTACAATGAGTAGAGTTCCTATTTATAGAGAATAGGAAACCCTAGGTTACAATTGATTTGCATGTCTACATTTACCAAAATATCCTTAGGAAGACCTAGTCAAAGTAGACTTCAAGCTTTGGTAAAATTTTATGTCTCTGTCTCTTTAAAGAAAGTATTGGGCCTTGGATCTTTGGGCTTCCTTATTATTTGGTTCTTTATTAAAATAGCTTCTATGTTTCTTCCAGATCTCCAGTGAATAATTGCGGTGGACTTTTAACCGTTCGCTTGTAATCTGGGACCTTGCATTGCCTTGTACTTTGTGAATTTTATCTTTGATATAGGCTTGATCAAGAGTCTTCTATTTGTTGGTCAAAGTCCACTTTTTCATCGTCTTTACATCGTTTTCACTGTTTTCTGTCTAAGAACCTATAACCTGTAACATGTAGTAGACATGCGTCAAAAGCACCTGTTTATTTATAAAAAGAATAAGAATGAGAAATATAATAATGCAATATTATGGTGTGAACACATACCCAACTCCCATGCACACCCGACCCATTACACCCGAGCTCGACCACCACCTGCCCTCGACGCCGGTGAGCTTCTCGCCTCATCGTCGACGCCCCTGAACTCCCTCGTCATCAGCATCATCACCAACACCCAAAAGCTTACACACCCGAGCTCTCTCTCTCTCTCGCTCTCTCCGAAAAAAATTACAAAACCCAAAAAAACCCGAGACCCTCTTGCTCGTCGCCAGAGCGCCGCCGCCGACCGTCGTCGACCGCAGTGCACTCGCAGAGGACCACTGAGCACCCCTCAACCTCCAGTGACCGTGCAACGGCTCCGGGCAACTCCGAAATCAAATCCGTATCGTGACCCAAGCTCGCGCAAATCGTTTCACGACGTACATCGCGCGTTCGTGACGCCGCTGCTGACGTGCAACCCCGAGACGTTTCCAGGCAAGTACTTTACTTGCTACATGCTAATTTACCCATATTACAAACTCAAACATGTATGATATAAAATTCCTTTTCACGATAGAATTCAACGACGTATGTGTTCGATGCTTGGCCGCAATGAAAATACTTGCCTAAGTTGACGGAATTAGATTTTCTGTGTTGGCTCTTGTAGTGATGATTATCCTGTAAAAATCTTACTGGAAAATACGAACGTTAGTGACTAAAATGATTACCCCCAAATATACCTATAAAACTAGAAATTTCCCGTATCAGAAAATGATTAAAATCACTGTAAATTATGTACATACTGGAAAGATGAGTTCGAGGGCTTAAATCTAAGACGACTCGACTAACTTTAACTCTATGTAAACTTCTAATGCTTTCTATACTGTAACTGCGACGATATTTAGATCGGAGTGCGACTCTGGACTGCAGTCCAGAGCGACTCTGATTACTGTTTACTGTCCCAAAATGTGTGTCACATTGTTTCCTGAATTCGTATGTTATGGAACTCTGCAGTGGATTAAAGGTGGATCTGTTAGCTAAACAAAACAAGTGGTTTCATTCCGTTTCATTGCCGTTTGCTATTTAAATTGTAAATAAAAAGGGCAGAACGTATAACTGTCCAGAACAGATTCAGAAGTGACATACTAATGTTAAACT
Organism: Agapanthus africanus; assembly: GCA_030015575.1. NCBI lineage: Eukaryota > Viridiplantae > Streptophyta > Magnoliopsida > Asparagales > Amaryllidaceae > Agapanthus > Agapanthus africanus. The sequence goes on along the minus strand of JASDDO010000022.1, from coordinate 869,457,082 downwards.
GTGTATAACTTTCGACGTACAGACGCGATTGAGGATCCGTCTATTGAGTTGAATACCCTATCGAAAACCCTAGATTTTATTCAACTGTACTATTGCTAAATTCTGAACCCAACTGGGTGCAATTCGTGTCGCGAAACGGACATTCAGTTCAGAAACTGAATTTCCAGCCGCGAGCACTTAAAATGAAACAGCTGTATCTCGAATACCGGAAACCCGATTGAACTGAAACTAATTTTGATGAATTTCTGACTGAGTGTTCTATTTATTGTATCTATATCATTTCGTTAAATTCTAAACATATGAATTTATGCAATTTTTGTAGGTTAATGACGTGCACATTGGTTCATAACATACTTAGCTCATTAATGGCATACATACATATATCATATCCCTTTTGCCATATACTTAGTGTTAGTGCATGTTAGAGTCAGTGGACATTGCATTATCGTGCGTGAGTGATGTTGGTTTAGGAGTGACGAGTACACCAATGGAAAGTGAATATTCGTGACAGTGATTGATATAGTGAACAGTGATAAAACCGTGCCATTGGTATACTTGTACACGACTAAATCAAGATCATAAATAGTGAAAACCTGGGGATAAAGGGGAAATCGAAGTGGAAAGAGAATCGTATTTAGCGGGACCGTGTTTTAGAGGATGATCATTCGAGCAGCGATATATATATTAGGTAGGATCTAGCGATCCGGGTGACAGGGTTATGTCCCGGGCATGTGGGCCGTTGTCTCGGGTATGTACGAGACTCCTGTTAAACATGATCCTCCTTTCCACTATGCGATTTCAAACATGACCTAGAGACCGATAGAGACACAGAACATATTTTGCATCATATAGTGACATAGTGATTACTCGCATTGTACTTTCATTGTTATTACCTCTTTTACCTGTTTCATCTTCTTATAATAATATGGTTATTGTGTCGCTCTGACGACCTGAATATGCATGCTCAGATCCCGTGGAAGGACCAGTGCAGGAGAAGGATCTACCTTTCGAGTTCACTGAGATATAGCCTGGTGTACTTTCTTTCTTTACTGCTTTCCATAAAAGTGATCGTGAGATTGAACTTGGTTAGTAACTATTCTTGTTATTTGTAATTTGTGAACAATGGATTTTAATGTAATAAATTAGTGATGTGATTCCTTTACTACTGTGCTTTATTTACTAATTACCATGTAATGCTAGAAGCCGAAGTGTGACTACGGCGGGATGATTCCTTGACCGTAGGAGCATGGCTGGCCTAGTCATCCCTCGTTTTCCGTATTTTAGGAAGCGGGGCGTGACAACTAGATCCAGAAATCGCTGTGCATAAATTGGCGATAATCTCGGACGTCAAACCAATCAAACAGGCGCCGAGAAGAATGCGGCTCGAGCTTGAGATGAGTATCAACGTCGAAGTCAAGAAGCTGATCGACTCTAGGTTTATTCAGGAAGTTCATTATCCCGATTGGATCGCCAACATCGTCCCAGTGATGAAGAAAAATAGGACGGTGCGCATATGTGTAGACTTTCGGGATCTCAATAAAGCCTTCCCGAAGGACGATTTCCCAGTGCTAGTCACCGAGCTGATGATAGATAACACGTACACTCATGAGGTTTTCTCCTTCATGGACGGCTCATCAGGATATAATCAGATAAAGATGCATCCTGAAGACCAGAAGCACACCGCTTTTCGGACCCCTCTGGGAATATTCTGCTACAAGGCGATGCCCTTCGGTTTGAAGAACGCCGGTGCCAGGTCCATGACGAAGATCTTCGATGACCTCATACATGAAATCGTCGAATGCTATATCGACGACCTCTTGGTGAAAAGCAAATCGTACGAGGAACATCTCGAGCATCTGAAGATCGTATTTCAACGCCTTCGACAATACAACTTGAAGATGAATCCTCTCAAGTGCGCATTCGGAGTTTCCTCGGGCAAATTCCTAGGATTCGTCGTCCGACACCGAGGTATCGAGATAGATCCGTCAAAGATCAAGGCGATCATGGAAATGCCTCCGCCAAGGACTCTCAAGCAATTGCGGTCTCTCCAAGGAAAGCTCGCGTATATCCGGCGATTTATAGCCAACCTTTCAGGCAAGTGCCGCCCTTACAGCCACCTGATGAAGAAGGGAACCCCTTTCGTTTGGGATCACAAATGCCAAGACGCGCTGGATGAAATCTAACAATACCTCCAGAACTCGCCAGTGCTGGCTGCTCCGGTCAAGGGAAAGCCCCTCATTCTCTATACGACCGCCCTCGAAGGTTCCTTAGGCACATTATGGGCACAAGAGAACGACCAGGGGAAAGAAAGAGCTCTTTATTACTTAAGTCGAGTTCTCCTGGGGGCAGAAATCAACTACTCCCCCATCGAAAAACAATGCCTGGCTTTGATCTTTGCGATAACAAAGCTCAGGCACTATGCGTTGGCGCATGAAGTCCGTCTCATTTCAAAGGTGGACCCCCTTAAATATTTAATGTCAAAAGCCATATTGAAAGGTCGGCTCGCTAAATGGGCCCTGCTCTTGATGGAGTTCTCGATAACCTATCAGCCTCTTAAGGCAGTGAAAGGCCAGGCCATCGCCGACTTCCTCGCTGAGCATCCGATACCTGGCGATTCTCCTCTGAATTGCGAGCTGCCAGACGAATATGCATTTGATGCGATCGACGGTATTGGTACCCGATGGGAGCTTTATTTTGATTGAGCGTCTTCCATGAAGAAGCGCAAACAAAGTACCCCTATAATCAAATCGGGGGTAGGCCTCATCTTCGTAACTCCACAAGGAGGGATTATGCGCTTTGCTTTCTCCTTAACAGAGCCGAGGACGAACAATGAAGTTGAATACGAAGCTTTGATAGCAGGTCTCGAGATCGCCATCGACATGGGAATTGAAAACTTCCTCATATATGGAGACTCCCAACTGGTCGTCAGTCAAGTAAATGGAGACTACCAAACGTGCAAACCAGAGCTGGTGAAGTACGGCAAAAAGGTGCAACAACTGTTGACCCAAATTCCTTGCTACACTTTAGAAAACGTACCGCGTGCGGAAAACAACAAAGCGGACGCATTAGCTAAGCTCGCTAAAGAACTGGCTGACGAGAACCTCGATGATGTCAGAATTGTAGTACAAAGCCGTCGGGTGCTTGCCCCAGCAGAAATATCTCCGGAATCATCCGAAGAAAAGGGAGCGACTGAGCAGACGACCCTGCAAATAAAAGACCGGGAAAAGGCCGAGGATTGGAGAGAAGTCTTTATAGACTACTTCAAATACCGTCGAACGGCCGAAGATGCGTCCTCAAGACTTCAGCTTATGAAACGAGCTCTATCTTTCGCCTTCGTCAATGATTCTCTGTATAAGAGGTCATTTGATTCTCTATGGTTGAGATTCCTAGGACCTGACAAAGCGAAAATAGTCGTTCAGGAAGTTCATGACGGACTTTGCGGTTCTCACCAAGCAGGCCCGAAGATGAAGTTGAAGATTAAACGGATGGGTTACTACTGGCCCACGATGATCCAGGACTGCCTCGAATATGCGAAGCAATGCCACTCATACCAAATCCATGGGGACTTCATCCACCAGCATCCAAATCCACTACATCTAACGATGGCTAGCGGGCCGTTCGAAATGAGGGGAACTGACATAGTCGGCCCCATCGAACCAGCATCGTCCAGGGGACATCGATTCATCCTGGCAACGACTGATTACTTCTCCAAATGGGCAGAAGCAGTACCATTGAGGGAAGTGAAGAAGGAGAATATCCTCCATTTCTTCAAGACGCACGTCATTTATCGGTTTGGAACTCCGCGACGGATCATCTCCGATAACGGGCCAGCCAACAGAAGCCACAAGATCAGCTGCTTCGCGCAACAACACAATATAGACTGGAGATATTCCTCGGTTTATAATCCGCAAGCTAATGGTCTAGCCGAGGCCTTTAACAAGACCCTGACGAAGATCATGAAGAAGACGGTGTCCCGAAATAAGAAGGACTGACACGAGAGACTGCAAGAGGCTCTCTGGACGTATCGAACTACGTTCAAGACGGCCATGAACACAACGCCGTACGCGTTGGTATTCGGTACATAAGCAGTACTCCCCCTCGAGATAGGGTTACTGTAATACCCGGTTCTCTTTTGTACGCCAATGTCCGTATTTATATAAATTACCACTTACAAGTTTGTTAGTTTACATTCAAAATTATTTTTAGTTAGTTTAAATACCTTATTACCTATCTAGTATATTCTTTCCCAGATTCTTGTATTTTCTATTTCCGCCCTTTTCCCTAGTTTCCCTATCCTTATTTATTTCCAAACCCAAGCCCATTCTTATCATTTTCCTTACCTTCCTCCAGCCCATTAACAAACCAAGTTCTTCAAAACTATTTAGTTTAAACCCTCCAAATCTATTCAAAGTTCGGCCTATGTTTTCCCTCATCAGCCCATTCTTTCTTTTTAAATAAACCTATTTTTGAACGAACCCACAGTACCAGCCCACACTAATAATTATTTTATTTTTACTTAAGCTTCTGGCCCGTTTCTATTTATTTTCCCTAATCAATTTATTTTATTCCTAACCCAACAGTCCCTGGCCCGTTCTCTTTCTTTAATTCTGTTATCACTAATTTCTTCGGCCCGGCCCGGCCCCATTTCCTTTATTCCTTCTAAATTACCAGCCAAAACTCTCCAGCCCGCTTTCCTTTTATGTTCTCGGCCCATGCCCACATCCCTATTTTCTAAATTCTTTAATATTTCTTCCAGCCCACACCAGCGGCCCGTGATCAAAACCCACTCACCCCTACCCCATTACTGTTCCTCTTCTTCAAATCTCCAACGGCTATATCCCTCATCCCCGCGCGCGCTCGACACAACTCCGTCGCCTCCGCCGACGCTCGCGCCTCGTCGCTTGCATGCATTACCGCCCTCGACGCGCGACCCGTCTTCACTCCCTCTCCTCTCTTCACACCTAGACCCTCTTTTCTGGATCTCATTCCTCTTCCCCGCCTCGTTCCTCCTCCTCCTCTCTCAACCACTCCTGCTCCCACTCCTTCCACCAGCGACGACGATGACGACCAATTCCCACTCTTCCATCACCTCATCGTCGCTCGCCTTCACCTAACCATCTTCACCCTTGCCCTCAACTTCGCTCACCCGCAGCTAACCGCCCTGCACCGAGCTTGACCATCCCTGCACACCACCCCCGCCGACGACGGTGACCTCAACTGCGACCGCCTCGTCCCCACTTCCCTTCACCCCCTCACATCACGAGCCCGAGGCCTTTCTCCACCCACGCACCCACCTCCTCTGTCATAGCCACGCCCTCGCCTGCTCTGTCGCCGACGTTCACTCCCTTCATCGTCGACCAGCGCCTCCGGCCACCTCCTTCTCCCTCACTTCCAGCACCCCGAGCTCCCTCCTTCATCCTCCACGAGATCCTCTCTCACCCGAGCCTTCACCCTCTCCTTCATCTCTCTACTCCCTTCTCTCTCTCACTCTCTCAGCTCTCACTCTCCCAGTGTCTCTCTGTCTCACACACATTCCCCCCTCTCTCTCTTCCCCTGCTCTCCCTCTCTTACACTTTGCATATTCTTTCTCTCTCTCTGTCCTCTACCTCACTCTCTCTCTTCATCTACTCTCTTCTCTCTTTCTCTCAGCTCACTCTCACTCCCTCTCTCTTAATTCCCTCTCGATTCTCTTTTTCTTTCTCTCTAACACCGCTCTGTGAACCACCACCCTCACCGTCAAGACCCCAGCAACCGAGTCTTCGATGCCAAGCTCGAGCTTCTAGCCAAGTCCAAGCTCCGAGGCCGAGCCAAGATCGAGCCGAGGCCAATACTTGTCGTGATCGCGTCGGGCTATCACAATAGACCGCGTCGCTGCCGTGCATCCCCGAGACGCCTCCAGGCAAGTTTCCTACTTGCTTACATGCTATTTACCTAAGTTACGATCTTTAATTACATATATCATAAAGTTGCAAGTTTAGATAAATTATGTGTCGTAACTGTTCGATACTTGTTCTCTTAGGAAATCATTATCAAATTTGGTGGAACTAAATAGTTTTGATTGGTCCTTATGGCTTTGAACGTAGTGTATGAATTTCATTGGATAATTTGATCATTTACGACTAAAACAACTGCCCCCAAGTTTAACCGTAAAACTGTAATTCTGTTGCACCTGAAAACCGTTAAATTCACTATAAATCATATACATGGTAGAATGGTGCGTTCGAGGGCTCAAATAGAAGCTATCTTGACGAACTTTAACCCTATACTAGTTTCCAGACATTCCTGTACTTAAACCGTGATGATAATTGTATCGGAGTGCGACTCTGGACTGCAGTCCAGAGCGACTCCAGTCGTTGCTTGCTGTTCCGTATTGGATACCATAGGATTTCCTTAACTCATAAGTTGCGGTACTCTGCTGTTTATTATAGGTAAATCTGTTAGCTAGACAACACAATTGGTTTTATTCTGTTTCGTCACCGTTTGATATTTAATCTGTAATTTAGAAGATCGGGACGCATAACAGTCCCGACAGAATCAGAACTGACATATTAGGGTTAAACATTGTATATCTCCCGACGTCCAGATGCGATTGAAGATCCATCTATTGCGTTGAAAACCTTACTGAAAACCCTAAAATACATTAAACTGTAGCGTCGCTAAATTATGATCCCAACTGGGGTCAAAATGCGTTCCGAAACGGACTTCTGGTTCTGAAATTGGATTTCCAGCCGCGAGCGCTTAAAATGAAATGGTTATAATTAATGATCCTGGAACCCGATTGGCTTGAAAAAAAATTCTATTGATGGATAACTGAACATACTAATTACTACCTGTTTATCATTTCGCTAAATTATATATGTACGTTTCATGATAAATCGTGCAAGTGATAAAATACTGTTTCATAACATCCTAATCATGCTTATATACTGTTCATGCATCATATCATACCTAGATCATTGTAGTGATAACCTAGTGATATCGTGCATTTATCCAGTGTTAGTTTCTAGCGATGATTGTGGCAAGTACGTCTGTGTTCGTGTATCCATGAATAAGTGAAAGTGATACGTACTTGTACACAATTAGTGACCCTATTGTTCTATTGCATTGTCGACGTCTGTGGGATGCGTGTACGTGTGACTATAAGTGGAATGGGAAATTTATGGAAGCGTTGCACGGATGTCACAGATAAGACACCAGACACCGCCGTTTATCTTAGGTATTAGTCGGGACGTGCTTGATGGAGGTCCTGCCTCCAGTTCTCGCGCAGACTTGTCACGGATCGATTAGTATTTAGGTTGATGGTTAGCGTTTGATGTAGACCACGGGGTGTGGGGTAGTTTAAGTGTGAGTTCAACAGAATCTCGGGAGTCCCATGCCGGCTTATATATTTAGAGAGTTATATGGAGATTTACAGGGTACGTGATATATACACCGTGATATTCTTGTTACATGTTGGGCCCGTGGTCCCTTGCCCTTGGGTTCTACCCTTGGGTGGAGGACATTCACGAGTGGTTGACTCTCACACTTGGACTAACGATAGGCTTAGTGACCTGTACAGTGAGACTTAGAGACTGATAGGGATACTGGCATTTTATTCCTGATATACTGTGTGGCATGCGTGACATATCGTTATACTGATTTACTGTTGATTACTGCACATCCATATTCATGCTGTCGTTGATTTACTGTTATTCATATCCATTACCACTGTTAGAACTATCACTTGATTATATATATATATATATATATATATATATTATTGCTATTGTGTTGCTCTGACGACCTGAGTATGCATGCTCAGTATGAGGAGAAGATTTAGCCTGGATGAGAACTAGACGTGCATCACAGACTTCTTGACTTGCTATTCCGAGATTCATTTGTTTGTTCCACTTCAGGTCAGTCTTTACATTGTTCTTTTCAGTTACTGCATTTATCATTACCTGTGCATCATTTACTGTTTACCATGACAAACTAGAAGCCGAAGTGTGACTACGGCAGGACATTTCCTTGACCGTAGGAGCATGGCTGGCCTTGTCTACCCCTCGTATTCCGTATTTTGGGAAGCGGGGCGTGACAGTTACCCTCTCTGCGAGTGGCAGTCCACTACGAGCTGACTGACGAGGAAAATGCTCACCTTCGGCTTGAGGAGCTTGATGCCCTTGATGAAACCCGGCTCATAGCGCAACAAAATCTGGAGGCTTATAAAGCGAAAATGACGCGCTCATATGAAAGATTGACTACGCCGAGAACATTCTGCCAAGGCGAACTCGTGCTAGTGGTCAAAAGGCCTATGATCCCCAATCGCGCCAAGCGGGGAAAATTCGAGCCGAACTATGAAGGCCCGTACATAATAGACAAGGTCTACCAGGGTGGAGCCTATCTACTCATGGATATGCACGGTGAAAGGCCTTTCAGGCCAATAAATGGCCGCTTCCTAAAGAAATACTACGCTTAATGAGCCATAGCCTAGGTCAATGATAGATGACGACGACTATGTCCGCTCGCTATCTTCCTAAGCCCAAACTCTATAAGTAGTCGTCGGCCTTCTCCTCAGCGGACCGAAACGTCCTTAAACTAATGACGGACCGAAACGTCCTTAAACTAATGACGGACCGAAACGTCCTTAAACTACTACCGCAGCATCCTCAGGCTGACGAGATGAATAAAAAAAAATATAAAGAATAAAAAATATATATATAAAAAAAATAAACGGTATGTCCATAAGCAAAATGGGCACGGATGAAAACCCGAAAGGGCTCCGTGAGTAAAAACAGCAGGGCTACCGGCGAGTGTTCGTGAAAACCCGAAAGGGCGCGACCTCGTAAAAAAAATAGAGAATAAAAAGAATAAAAAATAAACGGTATGTCCAAAAGCAAAACGGGCATGGATGAAAACCCGAAAGGGCTCTGTGAGTAAGAACAACAGGACTACTGGCGAGTGTTTGTGAAAACCTGAAAGGGCGCAACCTCGTTAAAGGACACTTACAGGGTCCTCTCGACCTTGTAAGGAGAAACCACCCGCGTGAGATCCTTACGACTCACAAGGGAGCAACACACTTAGAGATCCCTATGATTCCTAAGGAGAAAATACGCTTGCGAGATCCTCACGACTCGTAAGGAGAACTCTCTTACGGGACCCTCACGGCTCATAAGATTTGAAAGTCTTAAGCTACAGAGACCTAAATCTGTGCTTAAGCAACCCCCACAACCTTCGATATTGCCCTACAAGTGGTTCAATACCGACCCTTGTATACAATCCACGGGCGCGAGTAAACATTTCCCTAACGAAGTCCCACCCGTGACTAGGGATATGTTCGCATGATGAACAGCCCTTGTAAGTCCTCTCGATTTACAAGGAGAAAACCCTTTTCTAAGATCCTTACGACTTACAGAAGAATATGCACTTAGGAATCCTCACGATTCCTAAGGAGAAAACACACCTACAAGATCCTCACGACTTGTAGGGAGAAATACCTTTATGAGACCCTTACGGCTCATGAAGTCAAAAGCCTTAGTCGACAGGACCTTAACCCTGTTCACTAAGCCACCTTTGTTCAACATCGACAAAAGCAAATGATGATTCGCTCCTGGCAATATCCCAGATGTAGCGGTGCTGATGCCGAAATCGGTGTCTAATTTCAGGTTTACGGCAAAAAGCCAGTAGGCCGCACATGCATACGAAATAGCCGAAATGATGGGGCAACTTGCAATAAAAAGCAGCAAGTAAAAATGTATGCATACAAAATAGCCGAAATGATTGGGCAACTCGCAATAAAAAGCAGCGAGTAAAAATAAAATAAACAGCCGAAATGATTGGGCACCGCGAAAAATAGCCGAAATGATTGGGCAATCGCGATTTTCGCGATATAAAAATCTGAAATGATAGAGCATCGCGGAGATAAAACAATAAAAAAAATGATGATGATACTTTTGCCCTACAGGTGAGATCACGTCGATCCCTGTATACAATCCAAGTGCACAAATAAAGAAGGAACCATACCTTCCCAACAGGCTCCGCCAGAAAGCGAAACCAAATCTCGATGGTTCACCAACAACCTAGAGGCAACCGTGACATTCGTCTCGATACAGCAGACGCAGTGCCAGCAAGCGAAGCAAAGATCAAATTTCGAACTTCACAGTGTTGACGGTAACTCATATAAAACCTGAAAGACCACCAGAGATCATCTCAACCCCAGGGAAACCAGTGTCCTCGGCAAAATACTTCGACTCAGGGAAACCAGTGTCCTTGACGAGAATATCTTGATTCGCGTCGGCCCGCAGAGAAACTAGCGTCTTTGCAGGAATACCCCAATTCGTTTCAACCCCAGGGAAATCAGTGTCCTTGGCAAATACCTCAATTCAGGGAAACTAGCGTCCTTGATGAGAGCTTCTTGATTCGCGTCGACCTGCAGAGAAACCAGCGTCTTTGCAGGAGTACTTCGATTTGTTTCAACCTCGAGGAAACCAGTGTCCTCGACAAAATACTTCGACTCAGGGAAACCAGTGTCCTTGACGAGAATATCTTGATTCACGTCGGCCCGCAGTGAAACTAGAGTCTTTGCAGGAATACCCCGATTCGTTTCAACCCCAGGGAAATCAGTGTCTTTGGCAAATACCTCAATTCAGGGAAACTAGCGTCCTTGATGAGAGCTTCTTGATTCGCGTCGACCCGCAGAGAAACCAGCGTCTTTGCAGGAGTACTTCGATTCGTTTCAACCTCGAAGAAACCAGTGTCCTCGGCAAAATACTTCGACTTAGAGAAACCAGTGTCCTTGACGAGATATCTTGATTCGCGTCGGCCCGCAGAGAAACTAGCGTCTTTGCAGGAATACCCCGATTCGTTTCAACCCCAGGGAAATCAGTGTCCTTGGCAAATACCTCAATTCAGGGAAACTAGCATTCTTGATGAGAGCTTCTTGATTCGCGTCGACCTGCAGAGAAACCAGCGTCTTTGCAGGAGTACTTCGATTCGTTTCAACCTTGAAGAAACCAGTGTCCTCGGCAAAATACTTCGACTCAGAGAAACCAGTGTCCTTGATGAGAATATCTTGATTCATGTCGGCCCGCAGAGAAACTAGCGTCTTTGCAGGAATACTCCGATTCGTTTCAACCCTGAGGAAACCAGTGTCCTCGACAGAATACTTCGACTCGGGGAAACTAGTGTCCTTGACGAGAACTTCTTGATTCGCGTCGACCCGTAGAGAAACTAGCGTCTTTGCAGGAACACATCGATTCGTTTCAACTCCAGGGAAATCAGTGTCCTTGGCGACCTCCTCAACTCAGGGAAACCAGCGTCCTTGATGAGAGCTTCTTGATTCGCGTCGACCCGCAGAGAAACCAGTATCTCCGCAGGAATACTCCGATTCGTTTCAACCTCGAGGAAACCAGTGTCCTCGGCAAAATACTTCGACTCATGGAAATTAATGTCTTTGACAAGAGCTGCTCGATTCGTCTCGACTCATGAAGAAATTAGTGTCTTCGCGAGGACTTCCCGATTCGTCTCGACTTGAAAGATAAAGCCTTAGGCAACAGAGATTAACAAAATTGGTTCCTAAGCACTGGGACCCTGCAAGTCGGTCTAAAATGGTCTCTTGCATACTATCCACGAGTCTCACTCTCCAAAGTCGAATCTCGACAAGGAGGGAAACAACCGCTTACGAGTCCTCTCGACCCGTAAGAGGGAATATTCTCTTATAAGATCCTTACGACTTATAAGAGAAAACGCACTTAGGAATCCTCACGATTCTTAATGAGAAAATCCACCTACGAGATCCTCTCGATCCATAGGGAGAAAAGTCTCTATGAGACCCTCACGGCTCATATAGTTGAAAAGTCTTAGGCAGTAGATCTGAACCTGCGGCCTAAGCCATCGCTATCTCTTGAAGAAACCAAGATGCTTACTCTATTATCTGTCAACCATGTTTATCAAGACAACATACTGATAATAAGAGAAGGGAGAAAGCAAAGAAATGATACAAGACATTGCAAAGAAAAGATGTGCATCTTTATTTATTAATTCAATCAAGTACAAGGTGAATCGTACAAAAGAATAAAGAATGGATACATCTTATTCGAAAAAGAAAATTTTACAAGCATATCAATACAAGGGCAGCTATTGGGAAGGAAGTGTCTTAAATAGCCCTATCAGTTGTTCGCGCACTTCCTTCCATGCCTTCTCCTGATCGGCCACCACCGCCAGTTCCGCTTCCACTTGAGCCCGCTGCTGCAAGAAGGATGCAAGCTGCTCCCCAACGGCCTGTTGAGCTGCTTCATGACCTTGGGCATCACGCTCGGCGGCATCGAGCTTCTGCTTCAGATTTAGCCCATTTGAGATATGTTCCAGAAGGCCCTCGAAGATAGCCTTCACCTGGGCAGCGTTCGCCTCAACCTCAGCACGCAGACGAGCCGTCTCGCTTGAGGTCTCTTGGCATTCCTTCAGCCTTAAATCCGCTTCTTGTTCCAAGTGGTGGAAATAAGAAGCGTTTTGCTCGATCCATGCTGCTCGTTGATTGCTCGCGGCTAAGGTCTCGGGAGCAGGGCGCATAAACTCCGATTGATGCAGGCGGACCTCGATTTCCCTGCAGTGATTAACCCAAAGCTCGACGATGCCTTCATCATGAAAATTTACAAGCGCCGCTAACATCGGGTTAACCTCCGCAGCGAAATCCGCAGCAGATGGAGGAGCGTCCGCGTCAAGCTCTTCTACGTATCCGTTCAGCATGCCCAAGCTCATTACGGCACCCTTTGAAGACGGACATCTCAGGAAGGGGCCTGCCGGCATTATGACGCGAGACTCAAAAGGCGCCGGAATCGGAACGACAGCTGAAAAAATAGAATATGATCAGATGACGGTTCAAGAAATATGAAAAAGTCATCGATGGGATAGTTTACTATACCAGCTGCAGCAGGAGGCAAAGCCGGGAGGGCCGGTGGCGCAACCAATCTTTCATCTCCTCCTTCGATTTGTAGCACTGCAATCAGGACGAGGAAGAGTCAGAAATAATTCCATTACTGAAAAAACAAAGGCATCCATTGGAAACTATACTCACCAGCGCCATTGGAGGAAGAAGCGAGTTCAGATGGGAAGGAGAAGTGCGGGTGCAACACCTGGTAGAGGTGATCAAAAAGCACTCCTGCAAAAACGCAATAGTACGACATTAGTACATAGATCATGCGGCCGAAAGATGAAACTGATGGGTCACGAATCCATACCTTCCAGCATCTGCGATGGTACGAGAGAAGGTTGAGAGGTGGCCACCGCCAAGGCAGTAGCTGACGGCGCTCCCTCGAGCAATGGAGCGTCAGCACTGGCCGCACCTACGTTAAAAACAAAGATAAACCTGTCAGGAAAGATTGCAAGATAAAGAAAAAAAGGATAGTAATTCAAAATTTACCTGATGAGCCGCCAGCCGAAACGGAGGCGTCTCCCTCCTCCATAGACATGAGTCCACCTCCCGTGGCCTCATCACCAGACTCGACGGGGGCCGTCGTCGTTCTCACGAGGCCAGGAGACGGCGGAGGACCGTAGACGGGGAGAGCAATGATTGGAACATTGCCAAACTCTTGAGAAAGAGCGGCTGGCTTGTCCCTGGGAGTCATGCCCGTCTCACCCGCTACTCCCTCGGGCTCGGCAGTCGCTGTTGTCTCATCCGCCGTCGCCATAGGGTCGCCAGTCTCAGGCGCTCCGTCCACTGTTGCCCCAGACTCGGTTATAACAGTCGCCTCCTTTGCTGCTACCTCGGGCTTGGCATCGACGACCTTCTTTGGCGCGGTTTCTTCAGCCCCCTGCCTAGGTCCAGCAGCCCCGGCGACGTCGCCCACCGTCGGCTCGGGTTCAGCCGGTGCCTTTTCCTCTGTCCCCTTAGGTTCGATGGTTTCCGCCTCCCCTTCGGTTGGACTTGGCCCTATAGGACAAGATATATAAGAACCGACAGGTTTTACAATTCTTACAACAAAATCTTGAAAGACACATTATCTAAGGTGCACTGATCATTAGCCTCACGAGCTGCCCGTGCCGCCAGTCTGTAAGCGGTAGACAAGGCGACCGGGGGCTCCTCGAAAGGAGAAGCAGCAGGAATAATGGTGCTTGGGCTCGCTCCCACGGCCAAAGAAGCTCTGCGCTCCTTCGCCTCGCGCCTCAACCGCATCCTCTCCTTCCGGGCCGTCGCGACAGACCTCTTCGACGCTTCCTTCATCAAGGTGTCGTCGTCCTCGTTTAGAGTTGCCTCCAGAGCCTTCAAGGCATCTCTCATCGGCTCCTCAAGTCGGGTCTCTCATGGTAGCCCCGAAGAGGCCGAAACATCAGTGGCTGGCCCGGGAAGAGTCTCTGCGTCACCTTGCGGGGCCGGTATTGTGGTTCCTGCGATGAGAAAAAGAAAGGGTTAGATCGACCATAACAAAAGGAGAATAAAGACTTAATGAATCGAAATGTGCCGAGGCCTAAGGACGCTCTGAGTCGTTCCTCCTCTTGAAAAGTTTTGAGGGAGGCAGCGATGGCCTCTTCAGTGGTGATGTCTGTTTGAAGAAAAGAGGGGAAAAGCATTAGTCAAAGACAATAATAAAAGTACGATGCAATAAAAAAAATGCGACTAGTAATTACCCGATTGTGCAAGCTTAGCTAGCCACGCGTCGCACCTCGCCAATCGCTCTGAAGCTGCGATGGCGGCCGCCAGATCGGTGTCATCTGGCGGCATAACTAATCCTTTATTGGTCCCGTACTCGCCCAAGCCCTCGATATAGGGAGCATAAGGTTCTTGACCGAACGCCACATCAGCTGAGAGGATCGACTTCTTCTTCCTCTTCTGCCCGCTAGCCCTGGGTGCACCCAAGATTGACTTGCGCTTTGCAGGCACCTTAGGGCGGTGGGTCCCGATATCCGCGCCCACGCCAGACTCCGGCGATATAATCTTTACCGTCTCCACTGGAGCACGGGGTGATGGTGGTACATCCGCAATATCAAGAGGTTGTCCGCGTGGAGGGCTCAACGCGCGCAGTGGCCCAGCTCCAGCATCTTTCAGCGGAGGAACGACCGGGGTCCTTGGCTTCAGGGGAGCCTTACGGTCGCTGCCGGGAGGCGCACCCTTGCGGTCAACCAGCATGCGCTTCTCCATATGGATAGCTGGACCCATTGCGTGTGCGTACCAAGCCACGTACGCGTTGAGGACCTTGGGAACGCAGCTTGGCTCACTGATGAAGAAGTAGGAGCCCGTGTTCAGTTGCATGAAATGGTGCATCACACTCCTTATCCCCTCCCGGCTGGCCACGGGCTCCTCTAAAAACGCCTCCAGCGGGATCCCCTGGTGATAGCTTGATTGTTGGGCGAACCGGTGGGAGTTATACCTCATAAAAAGTGTCGTCTCGTTCTGCCTGAACACCAAGTAGCCCGGCCGAATAGAGTAGAGGTGAAGGATCTCCCGAGCTTTCAGCATGGAGGCCTCATCCTTGAAGTCGTCGCGCAGCGCCACCACCGACTTGGAGGTTTCTGAGCCTATGGTTATGACTTTATCCAAAAAAAGAAACCTTCACTCCAAGCAGGTGTGGACGAAGGAGCAACCCCCCAGCCTCCCGCGGAGGCGCAACCACGATCGAGACGCCGACCAGCCGCATGACTCTTGGGAGTCTGCACTTCTCAAAAAACGGAGGGATCTTATGGACGCCGAACACCCCGTGCACATGCATTTCCATCCAAGAGGTGAAGTAATGCATCGGGAAATTAGCAGGCTACACCCCAGGTTCATTAGCGTCCGCCGCCACGCTAAGTCCATTATATAGGTGAGCCAACCCGGCAATTCCTATTGTCAACTGCAGGCCAGCCACCATTCGATGCGCTGGGTAGAAAACGGACGGCCGCATGTGGCGCGGGTGCATGGGGAGCGCGAAGATGCACAGTCACAATCCCAGGAACCCTACAAAAAAGGTCTCCTCAGCCATACCCGGGACGGCGATTTCTGACAAGGGTATGATGGAGGCGCCGGGGAGATAAAAATCCTTTTGATCGTCCTCCGATATTGGTCGACGGTCCAAGCCGAAGCCGAAAGGGTCATCAAGCTTGGCGAACTTCTCGCTCCGCTCCGATAGAAACTCTGGTCGAATGAAGCGGGTGATAAAATCTGCGAAACTACCTCCCGGACCCCTGATTCCAGATAGAACCCTTCATATATGTCCAGCACCTTCACCAAGCCCGGAAACTGGTGCTGAATAGCATTCTCCGGCGTCAGATCAAACACCAGCGGCTTGGTGGCGAAGACGTATTCGTCAGGAGGAAGCAGCTCCTCGTAATGTTCCCCCCTCATCGGCAGACCCGAGATCTCGGCGAACTCTTCCAAGGAGATAGAGACTTCCCTGTCCGTCATCAGGAAGGTGTGGGTGGGAATATTCCATTGTTCGATAAAAGCCTTAATCCACCACGTTGGAGGAGAGGGATGCTCAAAGAGCGAGACGTAGATTGCCGAATACAAACCAATCTTCATCAGATGAGTCCTCTTCGCCGATAAGATATACCGGGCCTACTGCAAATATCCGGCGGGTGGTCGCGGGGTCAATCCAATGTTATAAGCCTGTCCCCAAGGGCGTGCTTCACCCTGACAGATTCGTCTCGCCAAAATGTCTATTGCCGGCGGCGGCTGCACGGGAATAGCACCAATTGCAGGCTGGAGGAGATCATCCGAATTCTAATCCTTGACCTCCACAGCATACTTCACCGGGGGTTCATCCGCATAGGGGATCGAAAATATGGGCTCAGACGGCATAGCGGAACCGAAGCTTCGGTGACCCTTGATGATGTCGATATACCACCTACCCCATAGGTGAAGGTTTTTGTGCTCGGGGTCATGGTCCTTGATGAGAGCGAGCACCTCTCGATCCACTGGTGCCTGGGGAAATCCTCCCTCCGAGCGAACAAACGGGAATGACAGGTCAGCAGACATGTTTCCTGTGGAGAGACAAAAATCAGCCGTCAGTGTCGTAATTCCAACGCTTGGCATTTTAAAAATTTACACCACACTGCAATGCAGTGGGTAGGGGACCAAAGGGGGACCCACAAAATCTGGATGACAGTGCATCAGTTAATAAGACAGCCCCATCATTGGATGAGACTGTCAATTAATGAAGATATCCCCAAGAGAATATTCTCATTAATGGGAAATCTTTAGAGACAAGGAGAAAATCTCCTTTTTCAGAGCAAAGCTCTGTCACAGAGTGACATTTGTCAAACTCTGGTCTCAAGGGAATAAAATTTCCTAAAAAGAGCCTAGCTCTGTAATAATGATGGAAAGATCCATCAAAAGAAAAATTTAACTCTTGAAAGAATTAAAAATTTTAGGATCTTAAAGATCCATGAAAACTCTTAGGAGTTCTTCATTTTCATATCAAAAAGATCTACATTTGATCCATGAGCAAAGCTCTGTTCATGGGTTAAAACCCATGAAACAAGATCTCTGTAGATCTATGGACTTTTGAGAGCAAGGCTCTGTTGGTGAAACCCCAAAGGGGTTTTCTTTAGATCAAAGATCTATGAGAGCAAGGCTCTGTTAATTAAAATTAATTTAATTTAATTTAAGTTAAGTTAAATTTTACCTAAGATGATCTAAAATTTGAACTCTGAAGTTCTTGAAAAGAAACGAGAGCAAGGCTCTAAAGTTCTTAAAAACAAGAGCAAGGCTCTGAAAACTCAAATTCTTGAAGATGGTGAACATCTGTTGAGGACCAAGGGTCCTATTTATAGGCGCTTGTGTCCCTTTAACTTATCAGTTGATCCAATGGCTAGGATCTTGCCACCGCTGCACTCACGTGTGCGCCATGTGAGCGCAACGGTGGGGGGGCATTTGTTTCCCCTAATCAGAGCAAAGCTCTGTTTGAATTTCAAAAATTCAAAAAATTGAAGCAACGCTTCAAATTCCTTACGCTGCGCGCAACGCACCACGTGTCAAAAACTGATACGTCAGCGCAGCGCCCAAGGCAGTGCACCCAATCAGAGCAAGGCTCTATTTAAAACAAAATTAAAAGAAACAGCGCTTCAGATGATCTGCGCTTTGCGCTGCGCGACACGTGGCAGCGCGGCGTAGTTGCTCTGCGCTCTGCGCTGCACGACACGTGTCGGGGCAGTCGCGCTGCGCTCTGCGCTGCGCGACACGTGTCGGCGCAGTCGCGCTGCGCTCTGCGCTGCGCGACACTTGTCAAGCGCTGGTGCGTTTGCGCCAAACAGAATTAAAATTCCAGTAAGATCTTTCTGTTCTTACTAAAACAAGAAGATCGTCTTCTGTAAAACAGAAGCCCTTGGATCAAAGATCCAACGGTGGGGAAAAAATCTCCAAATCACTCAGAGAATGATCTCTTTAACAAATTTAACAAATTAATGGGCACTATATAAAGGACCCTAGACCCCAATTCTAAAAAAAAACACAGAGAGAAAAAAACTCAGAAACAAAGAGAGAACTCCTCTAAAGAATTTTGAGAAGAATTCAGAAAGGAAAAAGAAGGTAAAACCTTTATAAAAAGAAGAATTTCTTCTGAATAGATCATTGATCTAAGAACAAGATCAAGGATCTTCAATAAAAAATATAATAAATAACAAAGGCATTGCCTTTTTTTATGAACCATTGGTTCTGAAATCTTAAAGATTCTTTTCTTGAATTCAAAATTAGATCAAGATATTAAAACAGTGCCTTGCACTTGCAAATCTGCACTGTTGCGCTCCTGGGTTGGCGCAAGCCACCAGAGAGCGCCACGTGTCAGCACCAGAATAACTTGCGCTATGCGCTTTTAAGATAGAGCATTGCTCTCTGAAATTGGCGCAACTCACCAGAGCGCGCCACGTGTCGGCAGCGCAACAACGCAGCGCACTGGCACAGCATACTGCGCTTGCGCTCACCAGAACGTGACACGTGTCACCTCCATATGCGCTTACACTCAATAATTGGCGCAAAGCGCCTGACAGGCCACATGGCCACTGTCAGTTTGATTAATGCACTGCATTATTTACAGAAGGGCCAAGTCCAATTAAAAAAGGCCTAACAGGCCAAATAAAATGCAATGCATTACTTTAAAAATGGGAGAACTCAAACAAAAACAGATACTGTGCATCATTTGAAAGGGATAGAGCCCAAATCAAAAAGGCCTAGCAGGCCAAAAGAAAGTGCAGTGCATTATTAAACAGGGGCAAAAGCCCTAGCACAGGCCTAATAGGCCAAAAATAAAAACGTTGAATATTCTCAACTGGACTTAGCCCAATCATGGCCGTAAGTCCTCGAATTAAATTGACTGAGTAAGACTGCTCTCTTAAATCAATTTACATCCGGTTCAAGGGTACATCTCTGAACTCCTCTGACACCTATCGTTGTAATCCTTCAACGACGTCAGAAAGGTGACGGGTCCCGACAACCATACAACAATACGGACTGTGGGGTCCTTAAACCCATGGACTTATGCGTCCTTAAACTAATGGACTAATGCGTCCTTAAACACATCCATACGGACTGTGGGGTCCTTAAACCCATGGACTAATGCGTCCTTAAACTAATATCCGTCCCTAAAACGGGAACGATGGACCCCTATGTCCCTAAACTGGAAATGGACCACCATGTCCCTAAACTGGAAATGGACCACAATGTCCTTAAACTACCTATGGACCACTACGTCCCTAAACTGGAATAATAGAGCCCCAAACGCTCTTTTGTCGGATCTAAACGATCCCGTTTAAGTTGATCTTAGTCTCAAATATGGCTAACGTATCCTTAAACGTTCAAACAGACTTTAGTCCCAAATTGGACTATAAGACCCCCAATCAACTTTGGTTCAAGGGTACATCTCCGAACTCCTCTGACACCTGTCATTGTAATCCTTCAACGTCATCAGAGAGGTGACGGGTCCCGACGGCCATATATTAAATGGACCACCATGTCTCTAAACTGGCAATCGACCGCAAAGTCTCTAAACTAAACAATAGAGTTTAAATGCTCTCTTGTCGGATCTAAACGATCCCGTTAAGTCGATCTTAGTCTTAAATTAGACTAACGTGTCCTTGACAAACGTTTAAATTGATCTTAGCCTCAAATACGGCTAATGTATCCTCAAACCAAAACCCCAAACCCAAATCTAAGAAAATACGGATTTGGACTAATCCACATCCTATGGGTGACGACATAAATTAGTCTCCGTATACAATCCATGAGCAACCACAAACAAAACAAACGCACACAACACGAAGTGAAATTCTGGAGAAGGAGAAAGTGGTTACCGCGATGCGGTAGCGTAATTAACTGCAGGGGCTTGCGCTTGCAGGGAAGAGCGTCCCCACAATCAAAAACCCTTCAAACGAGGAGGAATCTGACGAAGTCTGCTATATCGGCCGCATCCGTCTAAACCTCCGATACACGGTGCCATAAATCAACTTGGCATCTTTAGAGAGGTGGACGGATAAAACCAAATAGTATCTGCCCCGAATCTCAGGCAAGACGTTCAGTCTCGGCCGCCTTTCGGAGGGGAACAGAGCCTATTCTTCATTCTTCAAAAGGCTCTTCTTCTTCTAATCCGAACGGACCCACTTCTCACTTCACGAATACACCCACACTGGGATCTTTTCCAACTCCACATTCTACTCCACAGACATTGGACTCAACAGATTTTCAAAATGCTCCATTTCCAAACAGGTTGAGTCCCAATAAACCAACTCCACAAATGGAGAAGATTGTGGAGTTATTTAAACAGGTTAGCATAAATATACCTCTCTTGGATGTAATCCAACAAGTCCCTTCGTACGCGAAAATCTTAAAGGGCCTATGCTCCTCGAAGAGAAAATCTCAAATACCCAAGAAAGTGCTAGTGGCTAGTGCAGTGAGCAATGCTATTAACCAACCTCAACCCTTACCCCAAAAACGAAAGGACCCTGGCTGTCCTACAATTTCAATAACAATTGGGGATAAGAACATCAATCGAGCACTTTTAGATCTTGGGTATAGTGTTAACCTGCTTCCCTACTCTGTGTACGAGCAATTAGTGGTTGGAGAATTGAAACCCACTCGTTGTACTCTCCAAATGGCTGATCGATCAATCACCCATCCTAGGGGTGAGTTAGAGGATGTGTTGATCAAAATAGGGGATTTCATATTCCCCGTTGATTTTATTGTTATGGACACACAACCTATTACTAACCAACGGAACCAAATTCCGGTGATCCTCGGTCGACCATTTTTGGCCACTTCTAATGCCGTAATAAATTATCGCAATGGCTCCATGACTCTATCCTTTGGTAAGATGTCTAGTGAGTTCAATATTTACAAGATACGAAGTCTGCCCCCCGTGCCTAAAAATAGTACACGAGAAGTTTGTTCTATTCACGAAATCACGCAGGAGGACTGCGAGCTTGAAAGATTTCTGTTTGATGACAACAGTTTTGACGCCACGAGTGCGTCCCTCCTTGAATCTACCACGGTTGACACAACCGATATTGATTATGAATGTTTCACTTTTTCGGATGATTTTGACGACTCACCGCCCGAATATGAGTCTTTTGAATTTTTGGATGAGTTAGTTGAACCATCTGATTCGGTTGTTTGCAGTGATTTCGAACCAGTGTTGGAGTCCTTTGAGTTCGAGATAGATTCCCCAATTTTTCCTTTGATTGTTTCGCCTCCGAAACTCGAACTAAACCTCTTGCCGTCTCACCTTAAATATGCTTACCTAGGTGAGAATGAGACCTTTCTCGTTATCATATCGGCCTCTCTAGCCCTCGAGCAAGAGAAAGCCCTTTTAATGGTCTTACAAGATAAGCGGCAAGCTTTCGGCTGGACTATGGCGGACATCGAGGAGATTAGTTCCTTCATAATTGAATATCATATGCATATGATGGATGATGCCAAGTCGAGAAAGGATCCACAGAAACATCTTGGGGATAGTGTGGATAGTCAATCTCCTCCTTTAGAAGTTGAACCACCCCCTTTTCTTTTAATAAGCTACGAGAATGCCAATATTCCACTGATTGCTGATCATTCACATTCTCGTTTTGATTCATCATCACCTACTATCTATTCACTTCCACACTTTCCATACCACCACTTCTATCTTCCCCAATTCTTTTTGGATCGGTACAACATGTTCTTCCACCAACCGATACTCTATACAGATAAATTTTTCGACTGGTTGGTGTTGACGTTTGGTCTTTGCAAAGTTTAGCAATGACGTTTAACATTGTTTCAATGAAGTTTGGGGGGGAGGCATTTCTATATATATATTTTTGTTTTTCTTTTAACAATAAAAAAAATTATAAATAAATAAACATGGGAGTGCCGACATTTTGACCCTCTTGGTGTGGCATGACAGTGAGGACACTGTCAAGTTTAAGTTTGGGGGTATGCTCGTAAGCCTTCTTCTTTCGTATTCATGTGTATATTCTTGCATTTGCATACTTATTTTAAAACCCATAAAAAATTGAAAAAATTGAAAAATTATAAAAATTAAAGTATTCAATTTTGGCCATAATTGACTGAGTTTGACAAAAATGTTAACTAGCTAGGAACAACTAGATCTTATACTTAGTAAATTAAAAACCCTAAAAATAACCTTTCTTAAAATTTAACGGTAGGAAGTATATGTTTTTGTAGTTTATTTAGAAATAGGCAAATTTTGAGTTCACTTCTTGGGCTAAGTTAAAACAAGAGAAGAGTATTGGTGTTTTTATTAAAGTATAAGTTTGAAAAATAATTCCTAGCTTAAGTCTAAATTTTGAAAATATATACCCTACAAATTGCACAATCACGCATCTTGAAACTTGGAATAGTAGAAGAGACCTTGAAATGCTCTTGTCTAAAGTCCTTAGTACGAAGAAAATAAAGTAAAAATTCATGTGTGAATAAATAGATAATAAAAAATGAACACTGGTTTTTGTGATTACTTAAGGCTGCATTAATAGAAAAAATATTTAGCGAGGGTGCTTCATCACCTAGTGCCTTAGACCAACTGGTTTGGGAGTCACTGCTAAAGCCTTAGGTGTTACAAGACTAGGAATTACGCTTTAATGTGCAAACACCTCATGTAATCGGTTGTTGGTACCTCAAGAAGTATTAACGGTCGCATGAAGGATGTGTGAGCAAATTTCCTCTAAAAATTCACCAATTAAGAAGTGTTTTGGACAACGGACAAGAGTATGATTGCTTGATTTGAATTTCCAAGTGTAGGGGTGATATAGACACACACGTAAGGGTATGTGATTAGAGTTTAGATAAGAGATAGGAATGAAGAATAGGACTTGTATCTTTAATAGAAATGATAAAAATTCCTAAATTAAGATGGAATCCTAGAAGGAAAACTTGAAAGATGCCAAAAGCTAAGTAAATTCACAAGGATATATATAATCTTAAGTTAAATGATAAGGAAGCGTGAAGAATATGGATGGATGATTTATGAGTCGAAGACAATAGAGTTTCTTGTTAGAAAACCTAATTGGAGAATAAAAGTCAATGTACCAAATTGATAGGATTTTGTGAGTAGTATCCGCTGAAAACCCTCAGGAGACAACACTCCTCCTACTAAGGACTCCTAGAGGTTTAACGACTTGTTGCACGAGCTCAGTGCAATCGCATTTCCCTGCGAAAGTGAGGTTAGGTTTTTGTTGAGAATAAAACTAGGTTTGCTCGAGGATGAGCAAAAGATAAGTTTGGGGGTATTTGTTCATATCATAGTATTGCATTATTATTTCCCCATTCCTAGTCATTTTACAAATAAACAGGTGCTTTTAACCCATGTCTGCTACTTAGTTGCAGGTTACAGATTCTCGGGACAAAAACAGTGAAAAAGACAAGACGATACAAAAGTGGGACTAAGACCAATAAATGGTGGAATCTTGATCAAGACTACACAAAGATCAGTTCACAAAGTACAAGGCAGCTCAAGGTTCAAGACTTCATCACGAAACAACGGTAAAAGTCTCCTACAATTAATCACTGTGGAAATCTGGAAGAGAACCCGAAGGTATTCTGAAGAAAAAAGTAAAGAAAAAAGTAGCCAAAATGCAGCAGACCAAGCCCAAGGAAATGCAGCCCATGAGCCTCCCTTTTGGCCATGGAACCGCGGCCAAACAGGCCCTATGGCCGCGGTTCCACGTCCGTCTAATACCCGTGTCGGTGCAAATTGAGTCGGTGCACTGGAGGGCTTTGACTAGGTCTTTTTTTTAGGGGGCATTTTTGTAAAAGCAGATGTAACGCGATTGTAACCTAGGGTTTCTATGAATCTATAAATAGGAACCTTAAATCTTTTATTAGGTTATGCCTTTTTTCATTTCGTAAATTCAGATCTGTATTGTGTTGATGTTTGAAGAGAGCCATCAATAAAATTAGTAAGTTTTCTATTTCATTACCTTAGTTTATTTTTAATTATTTGTCCTAGTTAGAATGTCATTCAATTCCCTAATGAGCGAGTAGTCTCCTCGCTTGTTAGGGTTAGCTTTAGGGAAAGGCTTGAGAGATGAAATCTCTCACCCCTTTCTTGCCCCATCACACATAATAATTAGAACTCCATGCATACATACACACACCATTCCCTGCGGCACCATACCCCTCGAGATAACGGTGATACCGTAGTATAAAGGACCGGTTGTGTATGTTTTCCATGGAGGTTAGGGTAATAATTGAGAAAGGAAGGACAAGAACTTAGAGGAAGAAACATCGTTTCTTCCCGATGGTACTAATCCCCTTTATTAATTATTACCATAACACCTAATAGATCTAAAATAGGGCATTGAAAGCGGTGATGAAACATTCAATTTCCCAACTTACCCTAAACCTAACCCTAGCAAGATTCTAGTCTTAGTATAAATCAATTTAGGTTTTAGAGATAATCCATTCACAACGTTTGGAATTAAATCGTTAAAACAATTAGGAAATTCACAAAATCCCTGTGGACCGACCCGTACTCACCGGCTAGCTACCAAGCGACGCCGTTCTTGATTGCGGTTTAGAAATATTTTTGATCTTAAAAATCCATACGAATCAGGTGCATAGCGGCGTTAGCTCCGTGGATGGAAGTTGAGGAACGCTGCCAAAGAGTTGACATGCTTTGTACCTCCGTATGAGTTTCTCTGCATTGGCGTGGATCATCGGCCAATAATAGCCCTGCAGCAACGTCTTTTGGATCAGATTGCGAGCTCCCTGATATGCGCCGCCGACTTCTTTGTGTGTCTCTTGGAGAACGTACTCAGCTTCATCGGAATCGACGCATCTAAGCAGAGATTGGGTATACGACTTTTTATATAAGTTGCCTTTGCTCCACACGAAATGAAGAGCTTTCATGCAGAGCCTGTGCAATTCTGTTAGATCCTCGGGGTGCGTTCCATCCTTGAGGAATTCCACTATGGGCTTTCTCCAATCAGGGGTATCTCCCTGAGCAGCATAGACCCTGTGTATCACTTATGTATCTTCAACGTTGGGTCACAACAAGACATTGAAGAGGATGTTCCTCCTGTGGTTGGCCGAATGGGAGGCGAGCTTGCTTAAGGCGTCGGCTTCGACGTTCATACTCCGAGGAACCTGCTCCACTTGGAGTTCATTGAAATTTATCCTTAGCCTTTTCACCTCAGTAAGATATTTCATCATGAGGGGTTCTCGGGCATCGAATCGCCTAGTCACTTGCCCGACGACCAACGCGCAATCGCTGCGGACTCTGATCTTCTTTAGCCCCACCCTCGAGGTGATTCGTAGGCCGGCCAATAAGGCTTTATACTCCGCGGTTGTAGGGTGTTTTTCGTCCCCCCATTGAGATGGGAATACGCGCGCGTTTGTCAGGCATATACTACAGATTTCCCCTGCCTAGGGTAGGCCGGGGTTTATTGATTGTGGGGATCCAAATCTCCGGCAGCCGTGGACTAAGCTGCCGTTAATTACCCCTCGCCTTTGGAGCAAGGGAACCTCCGATTAACGGGTTAAAATGGTCATGCGAACTCAATGTGCAGTGTACGTGTGTTGTGTTTTGAAAGGGGGGTTTGGATATATCAGGAGCCACGCAGAGTTTTTACGGGGGTCCCGCTACCCGGATAGCGGGCTGGGAGTTAAGGGGGCTAGCAGCCCCCTTGTGGGGTGCGGGGCAGCGCCCCGTTAGAAATTTTTTCTAACAGGGACAGTGTCGCGGAGTATGTGTGTGTGTAAATATGTATACATATGTGTATATATATATATGTATATATGTGTATATATATATATATATAAAAGAAAGAGGGGGAAAAGGCATCCAAAGGATGCGTGGGGCCAGCGCCTTGAGCGCTGTGTGCTTAGGTGCTGTGCGCTCAGGCGCAAGCGCGCCACGTGTCGGCACGTGGGCGTTTTGCTCTTGAGCACAGTGCGCCACGTGTCGGCATGTAGGCGCTTTGCGCTCAAGCGCAGTGCGCCTGAGAGCAAGTGCGCCACGTGTCGGTACGCGGGCGTTTTGCGCTCGAGCGCAGTGCGCCTGAGCGCAAGCGCGCCACGTGTCGGCATATGGGCGCTTTGCGCTCGAGGGCAGTGGGCCTGAGAGCAAGCGCGCCACGTGTCGGCACGTGGGCGCTTTGCGCTGGAGCGCTGGGCGCTGGCGAGACAAAGGGAATTTTAGTCCCAGAACCAGAAGCTATGCTTCAGAAAGGAAATATTTATTATATATATATATATATATATGTAAATATATGGAGTTAAACTCCTAAAATGTTTTGGTTGATGAAAGGGATTCTTCCTCTTCCTCCTCTGTTGGCTGGATCTTAATGATCAAGAGATGTGAGATCTAAAAATCTCTCATTTCTGAGATCTAATGGTAGATCCAAGTTCCCCTTTGTGGGTTTTGTGCTGGAAGACTTCTTAGTTTTTGAAAAGAAAGAGTAAAACTCTTGATTTAATTCAAAAGAAATAAGAAGGTTTAGAACCTTGGAGAAGGAGCAGGAGGCACAAAAGATCTCAGATCTAAAATTTTTGTGGAGAGAATGAAAAGTATTCTTTATTCATCATCATGTTGCCTTTTATAGGCTTACATATTTACATATAGCCCTTTGGGCTTCACAAAAATGGCATTTTGCCTATCCCATGGCTCATGTGCCATTTCATTTTTGCACATAAGCCATGGGCTTACAAAATATTGGCTTTATGCCCATTTTGCATACATTCATGTATAAAAAATTACATAAAAATTATTTATTACTTGATTTTGTTGTTCGCATGGGGAGGCTGGCCGCGAG
Organism: Agapanthus africanus; assembly: GCA_030015575.1. Lineage (NCBI taxonomy): Eukaryota > Viridiplantae > Streptophyta > Magnoliopsida > Asparagales > Amaryllidaceae > Agapanthus > Agapanthus africanus. The sequence goes on along the minus strand of JASDDO010000022.1, from coordinate 869,429,902 downwards.
CTCGACTTGGGCATGGGCCCGCTTGACCTGGGCTTCGGCCCACCTAGCTTGGAGGTTGACCTTGACTTTGACTCGGTCAACCGGGGTGTAAATTTTTACCCCAACAAAGTGCCCCCATCAATAAATGCACACAGCACATCTGAGTTGTGTGCATGAAATTGATGGATCTTGAAGTTGGACTTCGAGGTAGAACATCATTCCAGGGGCGGAGCATCGTCCCGGGGAGCATGATTCCCGGGGATCGGAGCATCATTCTGATTCGCGGAGCATAATTCCATAGATCAGAGCATCGTTCCGAAGGGGGGAGCATAATTCCAGGGTTCGGAGCATCGTTCCGAAGGGCGGAGCATAATTCCAGAGATCGGAGCATCGTTCCGAAGGGCGGAGCATGATTCCAGAGTTCGGAGCATCTTTCCGAAGAGCGGAGCATGATTCCAGAGTTCGGAGCATCTTTCGGCTTTATTTTCATCTTTATTTTACTCGCTGATTTTTATTGCGAGTTGCCCCATCATTTCGGCTTTTCTTTATTTTTCTTTTATTTACACATTTTCTTTTATATACACACTTTTTTTTTACATTCCCAGTTTAACGACTTAGAGGTCGACTGTTCCCAGTTTAACGACTTCGAGGTCGACTGTTCCCAGTTTAATGACGTGGTGGTCGACTGTTCCCAGTTTAATGATGTGGTGGTCGATTGTTTTTTGAGAAAGGCAGATGTCTGAGAGAATCATTTTCACGAAGAACTTCGGTCTCCATTTGTATGAAATTGGCAGTTGCAGCTTGACTGTTTGTTAACACGCCTTTGGACAGTTCTATCTCTCCTGCCTTGTATTACTTTTCGACCCAATGTTTGAAGACGAAGCAGTCCTCAATAGCATGACCTATCACTCTGTGATAGGGGCAGTATTTGGGGTCGTCGGTCTTATTTGCTTCCTGCGGTCTTTTTGACTCTGGTAGTTGTAGACCGTTCTTCAGGGCGTCTTTGAATATTTTCTGGATTTTGTCCCTTCTGAAGGAATAGCCCTTATCCAGCTTCTCTTTCAGTGGAGATTCTCCTCCCTCTCCGAACATTGGCTTCCGAGGCTGGTTGGCGCTAGGTCCGCTCATCCCTTGCTTATTTCGGTTAGACGAAGTGTTGAAAGATTCAGAATCATCGGAGTTTCCGCCTTTGCGATTATCGTCCTTCTGGTTTCTTATTTTGAGAATCCGAGGAGGACTCCTGTTTTGAGCGCTCCAGCATCTGGACTTTTCTGGTCAGCTCTTGGAATGTTTTGAGACCCGCGGTGCATAAAAACGGGGCCATCCAATTGTTGAGATTTCCGATGAGGAGACTGACAGATTGGTCCTGCTCTATCGGCGGTTCGCATTTGACGGAGAGATTGCACCATCGGGTTATAAAATCCGTGCTGCTTTCGTCGCTCTTGGGCTTGGTCCTTACGAGCTCGGCAATGGTAATCTTATCGCTGACGCTCATGAACCTCTGCCGAAACAGAGACTCCATTTGGACAAAAGTTATGACGGAGCCATCCGGTATGCTCGCGTACCAGTCGAAAGCAACATCGGTCAAGCTATTAATGAACTGGCGGAGGAGAAGCGCATCATTGCCCCCAGTATTCCCGCATGAGGCTTTGAAGTGGACGATATGCTGATTCGCATTTCCCGTCCCATCGAATCTTCCGACTTTGGGGATGACATAGTTGCTAGGAAATTCTACGAGATCATACTGAGCAGGATATGGTCTCCCACTACTGCTGATATCTTTTTGCGCTTCGGCTTCGGCCACCAATGTTTTGAGTTTGCTGGCAACCAAATCCATGATTTGATCTTGAGTTAGCGGGCTACTGTCATCGGTAGCCAAGACATTTCCCGAGATAGGATGCGACTGGTTTTCATGTAGTTCGCCCACTTTTGGATTTGAGGGAATAGACGTCGGCTGCTTTGGGACACCATTTCCCGGTTCACGAGCAGAGCCCTCCGCTTGATTAGGCGGCTGAGGGGCAAGTCGGGCCGTGAGCTGCATCACGACATTCATCAAGTCATCGATTTTGGAGTAGAGTTTATCTATCTCCTTGTCTTTGTTTCTGAGCTGCTTTCGGAGCTCTTGAAGCAGCTCTTGCTCCGCGGTCCTGGGGCGGAAAGTCGGCTCTTCTTCGCTTTCCGAGCCTGACTCCTCATGGACCGAAGGGTTTTTTCGCCTATCGTCCTCATCAAGAGGGTTTTCATCACCCAGCAGAGGCGGCTGTTCTTGGGAAGCGGCCACCACATTCAAGCCAGATTGGGTTTGAGATGTGGTAGCCTCGTCCTTGCTCTTGCTGCGCGTGCCCACCGTGTAGACAGTGTGGACCACATACCCAGTCATTTCCTCATCTTCGGCGCGGTAACCCTGTTCTTTGAACCTCATGAGGTTCAGCCTGGCAGGAGCCCTAGCCCTTTTGTTGGCTCTATATCTGAGCCTTTTCTCCCTCAGCTTCTCGATTTTGAAGGCTTGGCGGGCATCCACTACCCGGGAAGACATTGTGAGTTGATCAGCGGGGAGCTTAGAGAAGACACCCGATCGAGCATTTGTCAGGGGCGCCGCTGGAGCTTGCTCGGGACGCGTTGTAGCTTTGTTGGTGTTGATGGCCTTGCCCCCAGCTGGGGCCAAGGAAAGTCGTTCAGATACCGACTTGCGTTTGGGTTGGGGCACCCTTGAGATCACCACATTTGGTCTCCTTCCTTTCAAGACCGGTTTGTCTGCCACCGGGGCTTGAGGAGCTGGGATGGCGCCAACTGGCATGAACATAATAGAGCTGAATGGTAGCAACGGCTCCTCCCATTGTCGCCCGAGACTGGCCGGAAGGACCGTCCTAGAGTCTATCCTCATCGTGTAGGAGACGGGAGCTGAGTTCATCATCGAAGACATCGTCGGAAGGTGATTGCTTGAAAATCTGCATGAAAAAGCATTATTTTTAGTATAAATACAGGTATGTATATTGATTGAGTTCGCATGAACGCTTAACCCGAAATATGGGAGGAGAGATTGGTCCCACCGGGCGTGCCAAAATCTGTAGGGTGTTTTTCGTCACCCCATTGAGATGGGAATACGCGCGCGCTTGTCAGGCGTATACTACAGATTCCCCCTGTCTAGGGCAGGCCAGGGTTTATTGATTGTGGGGATCCAAATCTCCGGCAGCCGCGGACTAAGCTCCCGTTAATTACCCCTCGCCTTTGGGGTGAGGGAACCTCCGATTAACGGGTTAAAATGGTCATGCGAACTCAATGTGCAGTGTACGTGTGTTGTGTTTTGAAAGGGGGGTTTGGATATATCGGGAGCCACGCAGAGTTTTTACGGGGGTTCAGCTACCCGGATAGCGGGCGGGGGGTTAAGGGGGCTAGCAGCCCCCTTGCGGGGTGCGGGACAGCGCCCTGTTAGAAATTTTTTCTAACAGGGACAGTATCGCGGAGTATGTGTGTGTGTGTAAATATGTATACATATGTGTGTATATATATATGTATATATGTATATGTATATATATATATATATATATAAAAGAAAGAGGGGGGAAAGGCATCCAAAGGATGCGTGGGGCCAGCGCCTTGAGCGTTGTGCGCTTAGGTGTTGTGCGCTCAGGCGCAAGCGCGCCGCGTGTCGGCACGTAGGTGTTTTGCGCTTGAGCGCAGTGCGCCACGTGTCGGCATGTGGGTGCTTTGCGCTCGAGCGCAGTGCGCCTGAGCGCAAGTGCGCCACGTGGGCGCTTTGCGCTCGAGCGCAGTGCGCCTGAGCGCAAGCACGCCACGTGTCGGCATATGGGCGCTTTGCGCTCGAGCGCGCCACGTGTCGGCACGTGGGCACTTTGCGCTCGAGCGCAGTGCGCCTGAGAGCAAGCGCGCCACGTGTCGGCACGTGGGCGTTTTGCGCTCGAGCGCTGGGTGCTGGCAAGACAAAGGGACTTTTAGTCCCAGAACCAGAAGCCATGCTTCAGAAAGGAAATATTTATTATATATATATATATGTAAATATATGGAGTTAAACTCCTAAAATGTTTTGGTTGATGAAAGGGATTCTTCCTCTTCCTCCTTTGTTGGCTGGATCTTGATGATCAAGAGATGTGAGATCTAAAAATCTCTCCTTTCTGAGATCTAATGGTAGATCCAAGTTCCCCTTTGTGGGTTTTGTGCTGGAAGACTTCTTAGTTTTTGAAAAGAAAGAGTAAAACTCTTGATTTAATTCAAAAGAAATGAGAAGGTTTAGAACCTTGGAGAAGGAGCAGGAGGCACAAAAGATCTCAGATCTAAAATTTTTATGGAGAGAATGAAAAGTATTCTTTATTCATCATCATGTTGCCTTTTATAGGCTTACATATTTACATATAGCCCCTTGGGCTTCACAAAAATGGCATTTTGCCTATTCCATGGCTCATGTGCCATTTCATTTTTGCACATAAGCCATGGGCTTACAAAATATTGGCTTTATGCCCATTTTGCATACATTCATGTATAAAAAATTACATAAAAATTATTTATTACATGATTTTGTTGTTGGCATGGGGAGGCTGGCCGCGGGCTCGACTTGGGCATGGGCCCGCTTGACCTGGGCTTCGGCCCACCTAGCTTGGGGGTTGACCTTGACTTTGACTCGGTCAACCGGGGTGTAAATTTTTACCCCAAAAGCGGTGTTTTTCGAGGCTTTAAAGTTGAACCGCAGATTATACTCTATCTCGGATTCGTTGGGGCTGCGGATGACCATTCCGGCTCTACTTCCTTCATCTGTAGAGGAACCATCCACGTAAAGTACCTAGTCCGGAATCAGACTGAGCTTTTCTTCGACTGGGCTTTGTGGGCCTGGATCTGTTCACCGCCGAAAGATGCGGCCGGGATGTTGGGACGTCTGACCTGAATTTTGGGGGCATATGATATTAGGATTTATCCGTCCAACTCTCAGAAGATGCCAAGTTGATTTGTGGCGCCGTATATCGGAGGTTTGGGCGGATGCGGCCGTTGTACCGTGACTTCGTCAGATTCCTCCCTCGTTTATGAGGGGTTTTTGATTGTGGGGTCGCTCTTCCCTGCAGGCGCAAGCCCTTGCAGTTAATTACGTTACCACATCACGATAACCACTTTCTCCTGCTCCGGAAGTTCATTTCGTATCGTGTGTGTTTTTGTTTGTTTAACTTACCCGTGAATTGTATACGGAGACTAATTTATGTTGTCGCCCGTAGGGCGTAGATTAGTCCAAATCCTTATATCTTAGATTTGGGTTTTTTTATTTAAGGATCGTTAATCTATTTTAAGATTAAGATTGACTTAAATGTCTGTGAGCATTTGGGGGCTCGATTTGTTTTTGTTAAGAATACATTAGTCCAATTTGAGACTAAGATCCACTTAACTGGGTTTCAGGATTATTTTTATTTCAGATCCAACAAAAGAGCATTTGGGCTCCGTTGTCTTAGTTTAGGGACATTTCGGTCAATTATCGCCATTTTTTAGGAGAACTTCTAGTTTGAGGACATTTCGGTCTGTTGATCATCATTTTGAGGTGAGATTTTAGTTTAAGAATGTCTCGGTCCGTTGATCACCATTTTGGAGGTGAGAGTTTAGTTTAAGGATGTCTCGGTCCGTTGATTTCCATTTTGGCGGTGAAGTTCCAGTTTGAGGATATCTCGGTCTATTGATCACCATTTTGGAGGTAAGATTTTAGTTTAAGGACGTCTCGGTCCGTTGTTAGTTTAAGGACGTTTCGGTCCATTATCCATCTTGCGTGCACGTGTGTTTGTTACATGACGGGATGAGCAATGATGATATGGTATGCATCTAGTTTAGGATGTGTTTTGATTTGGATTGTGCACGTCAGTTTGGGAAGTGAACAAAAAAGCAGTTGGTTGTCGGGACCCGCCACCTCTCTGAAGACGTTGAGGAATTACAACGATATGTATCCGAGGTGTAGAGAGATGTACCCTTGAACCAATTCACGTATTTGAGGGAAAATGGATTAATGGTAAACCCAGGAATCATTAGTCGTATTTTGAGACTAAGATTTCCACAGGAGAATGTGGGACGAATATCGTTTTGGGATGTAATCGGTTGGAAGATCGATGGTCGCATTTAGGACTAAGATCGGTTTGGAAAGTAGTGAGCACATGTGCTCGGTTGATCTGAATTAGGGAGTTTCCACTCTCGAAAGACCTAACCAACTTGGGCTTGGTCTACTCACTTTTCTTTTTATTTGAAAAAGAGTGCTAAGCACTTGTTTGGGCTCAGTCCCCTTTTTTATGCAAAAAGTGCTGAGCACCTATATGGGTTCTGATGCTCACATATAATCATGTGGGCTTTTAGTCATAGGGATTGCCCAATAAGTATTAAACACTTTACCATTTTTGTCTTTATATGGAGTGCTAAGCACTGTTTATGGTGCCCACGTGCGAAGCACGTGAGGAGCTAGGCGCTAGATGCTACCTAATGGGTGCCAAGCACTTTTATTCGGTGGCGCCCCACGTGAGGTTCACGTGAGGCACTGGGCGTTGAGTGCTGCTCAATGAGTGCTAGGAATTCCTGTAGCGCCCATGTGAGGGGCACGTAGGGCGCTAGGTGCTGAGCACCGCCCACTGAGTGCTAAGAACTCCTGAGTTCTTTTGTAGCGTCCACGTGAGAGGCAAGTGGGATGTTGGGCTCTGAGTGCCGCCCACTGAGTGGTAAGCACTCCTGAGTTCTTTTGTAGCGCCCACGTGAGAGGCACATGGGGCACTAGGCGCTGAGCGCCGTCCACTGAGTGCTAAGCACTCCTGAGCTCTCTCTCTCATTTTTTAATGATCCACGGGATCTTTATCTACTTTTATTTACCTAGAATTTCCAAAAAGAGAGTTCTTCTTCCTCGAGAATTTAATTCTCTGTTCTTTAGAAGCCTTTTTTAAACTTATGGGGGTTCCTCCTCTTTAGACATGAAGTCTTGGGTCCTTTATATAGTAGGGGCAGTTTGTTGGTTAGCTCTGAAGAAATCTCTCATTAAAAGATCCCAAATGATTTGATGATGTTACCCACCTTTGGATCTTTGATCCAAGGACTTTTGTTTTACAGAAAATATTTTCTTGTCTTTAACAGGATTGGGAAAATATTTACTCATACAAAATTTATTCTGTAGATCGGTGATTCTTTAATCACCATTGGATTTTTAATCCAACGGTACTCTATTTTACAGAGGGCAATCTTTCTTGTTTAGAAAGATTTGAGGAATATTTCCTCTAAACAGAATTTAATTCTGCATCCTGATGATTTATCGTCTCCGTTTGATCTTTGATCCAACGGCTCTGTTTAACAGAGAGTAGAATTTAATTCTACTGGGCGCCGACGCTCACGTGTTGTCCACGTGGGCGCTGCTTAAGATTTTTGTGTGCTTTGCACACGGGCGCTGCTCATATAAGAGTTTTTAACTCTGGCGTCGGCACCCTCATGGAAGGAACGTGAGGCGCCGCCTCTTGAGTTTTGAACAGAGCTTTGCTCTTTTATTGAGGGAAACAAACGCCCCCACCGTTGCGCTCACGTGGCTCACACGTGAGTGCAGCGGTGGCATCTTTTCCACCGTTTGCTCTTCTTGGAAGTTGAACCGTCTTCCCGTGTCTATAAGTAGGGCCTTTGGCTCTTGAAATGACTGTTGTTCATCTTTCCTAACCTTCTTCTTTCTCTGAGAATTTAATTCTCTTTCCAGAGCTCAGATCTCTGTCCAAGGAAACTCTTTTAGAGTCAAAATTCTGTCAAAATTTGGTAAGAATTATGACCAAACTCTTGAAGGAATCTCTTCATGTTCTAGGGTTTTAACCCATTAACAGAGCTTTGCTCTTCTCTTGTAACGATCTCTTAGAGATCTCAAAAAAAAGGAAATTTACTTGAGTAGATCGTAGATCTTAAAGATCTTTTAGGGTTTTACCCTGTTAGAAAGTTTTGCTTTTGAGGGTTCTGAGATGTTATCCCATTGTTCTACAGAGCATGACTCTGAAAATTTTTGGGAATTTTATTCCCTCTCTAATTTTCTTAACAGATTTGAAATTTATTTGCAGAACACAGTTCTCGAGGGAGTTTAACTCCCGAGTCCAATGATGTTTTCTCATTAAATGAGAATCCTTTTAGATTCTATTTTTAATGAATGACTGCCCCGTCATTGATGAGGCGTTACCTTGATTTTGTGGGTCCTCTATCCCCCTTTTTTTAACTGTGGTGCAGTACAATTTTAAGTGACAAAGAATGTTAAGGCCTTAATCATCGTGTCGATAGCCGACTCCTCCCTTTTTGTGCAGGTACTATGGCTTTCGATTCCTCTTTTCCCTTCGTACATTCGGAAAGCGCTTTTGCCAACGCGCTCGTAGATCGGGAAGTCTTCGCGATTATTAAGGATTATGACCCAAAGCAAAAATCTCTTCATCTATGGGGGTCTTGGTATAGCCAGATTATTCGGGGTCGGCGCAGTTTTTCTTGTGCAGCGCCTTCGGAGCCAATCCCAGCGATTCATTACGCTGATCCGCCTCAAGTGACTTACGCCATAGAAGAGGTTAACTGGACCTCGGAAGGTCGTCTTCAGCCTTCCATGGCGTCGATACCCATACAGCCACCAATGGCCTTGGAAATTTTGGGGCGGCGCATATGCCAAGGAGAGTCACGCCTTGGGGGCAAGTTTATATGATAGGATTGATGCCCCGTCATTCGGCCGGCTATCTACAGTGGGCCCGGTATATCATGTCGGCCAAGAAGTCGCTGCTATTAAAGATCGGGTTGTACCCTATAATCTACGCGTCTCTCTTTCATTACCACACTCCCCATGTGTGGTGGATCAAGTCTTTTTTGGAACAATGGAACATCCCGACCCATACCTTTCTTTTATCAGATCGGGAAGTTTCGATTTCATTGGAGAGTTTGCGGAGATCTCCGACTTACCCGTCAGAGGGGAGCACTATGAAGAGATACTTCCCCCCGACGAGTACATCTTTGTCACTAAGTCAGTGGTAATAGGCCTTACCCCAGAAAATGCCGTTCAACATCAATTCCCCAGCTTGATCAAGGTGTTGAACATGTATGAGAATTTATTCCTAGAGTCGGGGTTAGCTTTACAGATTTTATCTCCCGCTTTCTTTGTCCGGAAGTTCTGTCTAAGCAGGCCGCGAAATTCACTAAAATCGACGGCCCGTTCGGGTTTGGTTTAGATAACTTGCCAACGGCGGAAATGGATCTAAAGAATTTCTTTATTTCGGACACTCCAGTTGTCCCCTTTGCGGAGATCGCTGCCCCGGGTGTTAACGAAGAGTCGTTCTTTTTGGGGTTCATTGGCCTGTGGCTGAGTTGGTTCGCGCTTCCGACGCACCCCCGCTACATGAGGCCATCCGTCTTTTATCCGGCTCATCGCATCGTCGTGAGGACGCGCATGGCCATTGGGATCGCAAGGTTAGTTCATATGTACCACGGCCTGAGTTTAGCAGCTGACACTACTCAGCCGGGGGTAAAGCCTGTGTATCTCCCATTGCATTACTTCACATCATGGATTGAGATGCACGTGCTGGGTGCCTTTGGCGTCCACAAACGACCCCGATTCTACGAAAGCTACAACTTCCCCCATGTCATGTACCTGGTTGATGCTTCCGCTCCAGACCCGTCACAGCGAGAGGCTCGGCGATTTCTCTTTCGACTACGCATGGTTGGGGACAGTATGACCTTTGTCGATAAAGTCTTGACTATCAGCAAAGAATCCACCAAAGTGGTCCAACCGTTGCGCGATACTTTTAAGGACGAGGCTTCTGCATTAAGGGCCCGGGAGGTTATGCACTTGTACTCTATCAGGCCGGGCTTCTTAGTGTCTAGACAGAACGCCTCGATGTTGTTCATGAGGTACAATCCGCACTGCTTCGCTCAACAGCTGGGTTATAATCAAGGTGTTCCTCTCGATGTGTTCTTATTCGAGCCTGCTGCTACGGAGGAGAGTATTCGCACCGCTCTGCATCATTTTATGCGATTAAATACGGGGTCACATTTCCTTGTCAGCGAACCGAGCTATGTGTCGAAAGCTTTGAATGCTCACGTGGCGTGGTACTAGCATGCGACGGGTGCTGTTATTAGGGAGGAGAGGCGGTTGTTATTCGATCATAAGGATGTTGTCCCAGCCGGCAATCCAACGGTCCCTTTGAAGCGACGAGCAGCCGTTCGCCCTTCTTTAAGAGAAATCACTACGGCTATAGTCCCCCGAGCTTTTCTTGACAAGCTTCGGCCGGATGTTCCCGCGACTGCGGTAGCCACGGCGTCCCTAGAATCGGGCATTGGTTTGGAGATCGGGACCCACCGTCCGAAGAGGCTTATCAAGCGAAAGCTTTTATCGTCGGCTGTTGGTGTCAGTTCGCAGAAGAAAAATAAATCTCTATTCTCTGCTGACGTCGTATTCGGCCATGAGCCTCATGCTCCCTACAGTGAGGGCTTGTGTGAATATGGCACCAATGAGTGTTTGTTTGACACGCCTGCAACCGATATTGATCTTCAAGCTGCCCTCGCAGCTTCCGAGTGACTGGCTCGCGAGGAAGCAACGTTGGTCTTTATTGTGGAGTCGGGTATACTTCATTTATATTCTTCTGTATCTATCCCTTCTCCCCTTATTATGCTTTATTAACGCTCTCTTCTTTAACAAGAATTTCTGTCGAAGAGGCTCTCACGGCTTCCCTCAAGACGTTTGAGGAGGAAGAGAGGCTTCGCGCTACCTTGGGCCTTGGTATAATTCGCTTCACTACAACTTTGCTCTTTTAATTCCTTCTATTCACGGTCTGACTCTTTTCTTTATCTTATTGCAGGGACTTCCAAAACCCAGGTTGTTCTAAGTGTAATTCCAATCCCAGGCGGTGGCGCAGAAAAGCTTCCAGAGCCACCGACTACGGCCGAGGCCATCCTAAAGTCACCACAGGAGGCGTTGTTGAAGCAACCGATGATGGACACCGTAGCGGCTCCGGAGGCAGAGCTCGGTTGGGACGACGACGTTCCCCTGTCGGAAGTTTTAAGGAGGCCGGTTCTCACGACTCAGACTGAGAGAAAGCGCAGAAAGCATGCGGCGATTCGGAAAGGGCTCCGTATAGTTCTATTTTAGGGCGATGGCTGCCAGTCATTAGGGAATCCTAAAATGTATTCTGGGAATAGCTGACTAGGGCGGGTGCCCTGAAGGGAACACGACGCTCTCTTAGCTACGTGTGCAGGCTCAAGCAATGTTTCGCCTGCTGACATTCCTTCGATGGACGTTCCTTTTGCCCTGTCTACGGTCCATAGAAAGGTTGGGTGTATAGCTCGTGAAGAGAGTGAATGACTACTTCAAGGTAGAACAATGAGCGGTCTTTAATAATAGCTCATCCCCTGTCTATTTATTTAACATACGCATTTTTATTTACAGGACCAAATTTGGATGACGGCATGACAAGTGAAGCGCCAGCAACTAAAAAGCATGAAGCGTCCAATCTTTCTCTGGACACTGGGACCGTTACAACTGCCGATCTTTCCCCCTATGGATCTTTGATATCGGCGGGTGATGCAAGCATTACGATAACCCTTGTCGAATCAGGGGATGAAGCTGTGGGCGTTGAATCTGCTCTCCCAATGGAAACCGAAGAAGCCGTCACAGCTGGTGATTCTTCGGGCACGGTTTCGGTTTCTGACTTCTCAGGTATTCCTTGGGTTATTATCTTTGAGTTTTTTTAATCCTGCTAAGCGTCTCTGATGATATTTCCTTTGTCTTGAGCATAGGCGCAATAAACCCTGAAGTTGTACTGGCCCAAGAATTACCGTCGGCCGCTGCCTTGAATGTCACGGTTCCTTCTGTGCCTCGCCGAGTTTTGGAAGGTAAGGGTTTCTCATTTATTTTCTTTATTGTAGATACCAATTTCCTTTGCCTTAACTGTATATTGTCGCAACCTTGCAGGAGTGCTCTTTGACCACTTATACCAAGTGCTACACCCGCACTTCTCCTTCCAATCAGAAGTTGTTCCTTTTTCTAGCAGTGGTCAGTATATTATTTGTTTAGTGTTTCCCCATTTCATGAGTAAACTTTCTGCTGATAAGCCTTCTTTATATTGACCCCAGTATCACAGTTCAAAGCATGGAGTGAAGGAATAGCCAAGTCTCCGGAGCTTCCTATTTTGCCACCTTCAACAGCTGGTATAGTAGATTTCGTCCGTCAGGTGTCTTCTTTGTCTTTCAAGTTGAAATCTGACTGTAATTTATTTTGCAGCGATTACACCGGCTTCAGCTTCTTTTGAGTCCCGCATTCCCATGCCCATGGGGCCCTTCGCTAAACGTCCATCTTCCAGGGGTGCGGTGACTAGCCGGCGAATGTTAAACGAGTTTATCGAGGATCTTGACGCCGAGGCTCTCACTTCTGCTACGAATTTTGCCGACGAAGTCAATCCAATGCTGGCGACGCTTGTGAATTTCCACACTGAAGACCTCGTTGGTTCTTGGGTTGATTATTGCAGGAAGATCGAGGTTTGTCTGCATGAGATTGAGCTTAAGCGCCTCGCTCCTGAGGTATTAACTTTGAAATCTCAGCGAACCGCGTGGATCGAGCAGAGTATCGCTTTCATTCTATATTTTGAACAAGAGGGGACTCTGAGGAGAAAGGCGCATAAGACGGCTTCCGGTGAATCCATCCAATTGCGTGCCCAAATTGAAGCGAATGCCGCGCAGCTAAAAGCTATTTTTGAAAATCTCCAACGATATATTTTTGAGAGGTTGGCGCTAAGACAGAAGCTTGACTTCACTGAGCGGGTTATGCAAAGTTGCAAAGCTGCCAAATGGGAAATTGCTGAGAAGCTTTCATCCTGCTTGCAACAACGAGCTCAAATCGAAGCGGAGCTGGCCGCCGTAGCTGAACGCGAGGTGGAATTGCAGAGAGCACATGAGAGGGTCGTCAGGCTGTGGAAAGCGCCTCCTTCTTAATCATTGTAATTGTATTTTCCTTTTTGCATTGGTTGTATCTCTTAAACATTTTGATTCAGGAATAAGAAAATACATTTTCTTTTATGCGCTTATCCGTGTCTTGATGCCTTAATGTGGCGGTAATTAGTTTATTTACTTATTTCGGAGTTCGTAGTTTATGCGCTCGTTTCGGAGCCTGTAGTTTATTTACTCATTTCGGAGTTTGTAGTTTATGGACTCATTTCGGAGTTTGTAGTTTATTCACTCATTCCGGAGTCTCTAGTTTATGGACTCATTTCGGAGTTTATTTAGTTTACCTCCCTTGGGCTTATAGGAAAACTTGTCCTAACGTTATAGTTAACCCCTGCTCTTTACGACAGAGGTCCGTTAGGTTTTGTGGTACTACGGTTTTAGTCCGTGGTACCGTCGCATTGGCTAATGCGTTCCCCGATATGCAGACTTTACGCTGTTGTTCGAGTAGCCCCATGACTGTCGTGTCTCTGATCCCTTCGAGGGCTGGACAAAATGTCTTCAAGTAATCTTCTTAGGCAGTTTGACCGTCGGAAGAGCATGCATTAGGAATTTTGCCATGTCGCTTTTTACTTGAGGTTATGCTCAGTTTGGGGAGCCTCGATGAGTCATAACCACTCCACACTGGTGTGGGATGATCTCTGATAGTATTTCAGGTTTTATTTGAGTTGCCGTCAAGACCTTGAACCTAGGAATTTGGCCTTCGCTTCCTTTGGATCTTGTATTTTGGAGCCTTTGTTGACATTGCGTCTGCTGTAACGAGAAGAATGTCAGAGTAGTCTTTAGGTTGTTTTGTGAACCGTCAAGACTTGGAGCTAGGATTTTTTCCATGGCTCCGTTTTGTTTTGACCCTGGAGTCTTTGTTGACGTCACGTCTGCATCCTGCTGAAGTGAGAAGGAACGCCGCTGTTGACATTGCATCTGTTGTGACGAGACGAATGTTAAGGTAGTTTTTAGGTTGTTTTGTGAACCATCAAGACTTTGCTCTCCCTTTGACGGAGCCTGGTGGTAAAATATGGTTTCCTTTTCGTTTGTGCCATGGATTGTATACAGGGGTTGATTTGGACTCACATGTAGGGCCAACGTTTCATTTCATTTTATTTCTTTCCACGATGCTCTATCATTTCAGCTTTTTATATCGTGAAAGTCGCGATTGCCCAATCATTTCGGCTTTTTATCGCGGTGCCCAATCATTTCGGCTATTCTTTCTTTTTACTCACTGCTTTTTATTGCGAGTTGCCCAAACATTTCGGCTGTTTTTATATGCATATATTTTGCTCGTTGATTTTCATTGCGAGTTGCCCTATCATTTCGGCTATTTCATATGCATTTTTTTTATCGCTGATTTTTTGTTGCGAGTATGGAACTTGAGACCTGATACCAATTTCGGCATCAGCATCGCTACGACTGGAATATTGCTAGGAGCGAATCATCATTTACCTTGAAAGGACTTGGAATTTGATACATGTTCAGGCATCAGCATTGCTACGACTAGAATATTTCCAGGAGCGAATCATCATTTTCCTTAAGAGGACTTGGAATTTGATACCGATTTAGGTATCAACATCGCTACGACCGGAATATTGCCAGGAGCGAATCATCATTTGCCTTTACTGATTTGAACAAAGGTGGCTTAGTAGACAGGGTTAGGATCCTGTCGACTAAGACTTTTCGACTTTATGAACCGTAAGGGTCTGATAAAGTTATTTCTCCCTGCGAGTCGTGAGGATCTCGTAGGCGTATTTTCTTCTTAGGAATCGTAGGGATTTCTAAGTGTGTGTTCTCTTATAAGTCGTAAGAATCTTACAAGAGTGTTTTCTCCTTATAAGTCGAAAGGACTTATAAGTTTCGTTCACCATATGAGGACATTCCTAGTGATTGGTGGAACTTCGTGGGGGAAATGTTTATTTGTGACTGTGGATTGTATACAAGGGCCAATATCGGACCTCCTGTAAGGCAACTTGGGGAATACGATGGCTTAAGGACAGGTTTGGATCCTTGTCACTTAATACTTTGAATCCTATGAGCCGTGAGGGTCTCATAAGGGGAGTTCTCCTTACGAGTTGAGAGGGTTTCGTAAGTAAAAATTTTACAAGATTGCGCCCTTTCGGGTTTTCACAAGCTCGCTGGTAGCCCTGCTGTTTTTACTCATGGTGTCGTTTCGGGTTTTCATCCGTGCCCATTTTGCTTGTGGACGTACTGTTTTTTTAACAACGAGATTGCGCCCTTTCAGGTTTTCACAAACTCACCAGTAGCCCTGCTATTTTTACTTACGGCGCCCTTTCGGGTTTTCATCCGTGCCCATTTTGCTTGTGGACATACTGTTTTTTTTAAACAACGGGACATGAGTTGCAGTCTTCGCCGTTGGAGCTTTGATTGCAATATAGATACCAAGAGAAGATATCGTCGTATTTGGGGCGATACGCCATGTTTGAGGCGGAGTACTAGGTTATGGACATTTCTTTCCATTACCAGTTTAAGGACATAGTGGTGCATTATCACCATTTTCGGGGTGAAACTTTAGTTTATGGACATTACGGTCCGTTGCCAGTTTAAGGACGTAGTGGTCCATTATCACCATTTTCGGTGTGAAACTTTAGTTTAAGTACATTATGGTCCGTTGCCAGTTTATGGACGTAGTGGTCCATTATCACCATTTTCGGGGTGAAACTTTAGTTTAAGGACATTACGATCCGTTGTCAGTTTAAGGACGTAGTGGTCCATTATCACCATTTTTGGGGTGAAACTTTTCCGAATACCACTTAGAGTTGTTATTTAGGAAGATAGCGAGCGGACACGAGCGTCGTCATCTATCATTGACCTAAGTCGTTACTCTTCAAGCGTGGTATTTCTTAGGGAATCAGCCGTTTATTGGCCGGAAGGACCTTCATAATTTGGCACGAACTTCCCCCGTTTTGCACGATTAGGGATCATAGGTCTTTTGACGACTAGCACGAGTTCGCCTTGGCGGAATGTTCTCGGCCTAGTCAGTTTTTCGTATGACCATGTCGTCCTTGACTTGTAAGCTTCTTAGTTTTGTTGCGCTATGAGGCGAGTTTCATCGAGAGCGTCAAGCTCCTCAAGCCAAAGATGGGCATTTTGGTCATCTGTTAGCTTGTATCAAACTGCTACTCGGAGAGAAGGGAGTTCTATTTCCAAAGTGAGTACCGCTTCAGTGCCGAATACCAATGTGTATGGTGTTGATTCGTAGCTGTTTTGAACGTCGTTTGGTACACCCAAAGAGCTTCGTGCAGTCTCTCGTGCCAGTCCTTTTTGTTTCTAGACACCGTTTTCTTTATAATCTTGGTCAAGGTCTTGTTGAAAACTTCAGCTAGACCATTGGCACGAGAATTATAGACTGAACAGTATCTCTAGTCTATTTTGTATTGTTTTGCGAAGCGGCTGATTTTATGGCTCCTGTAAGCCGGTCCATTATCCGAGATTAACCTTCTCGGAGTGCCGAACCGGTAGATGACATGTGTCTTGAAGAAACGGATAATATTCTCCGTCTTCACTTCCCTTAGTGGTATTGCTTCTGCCCACTTAGAAAAGCAGTCAGTCGTTGCCAGTATGAACCAGTGTCCTTTGGATGATGCTGGCTCATTGGGTCCGATTATATCGGTTCCCTAAATTTTGAATGGCCAGCTGGCTACCGTTGGGTGTAGCGGATTTGGATGTTGGTGGATGAAGTCC
The DNA here is from genome assembly GCA_030015575.1 of Agapanthus africanus. NCBI lineage: Eukaryota > Viridiplantae > Streptophyta > Magnoliopsida > Asparagales > Amaryllidaceae > Agapanthus > Agapanthus africanus. The sequence continues at coordinate 869,413,282 of JASDDO010000022.1, read as the reverse complement.
CCGTGAATTTGGCACGAGTGACACTGTTTCGCATATTCGAGGCAGTCCTGAACCATTGTAGGCCAGTAGTAACCCATTCTCTTGATCTTCAGCTTCATCTTTGGCCCGGCCTGATGAGAACCGCAGAGTCCATCGTGAATTTCTTGAACGACTCTCCTTGCTTCTCCTGGCCCCAAGCACCTTATCCACAAACTGTCAAGTGATCTCTTGTATAGAGTATCATTGATGAAAGCAAAAGACAGAGTCCGTTTCATGAGCTGATGTCTTGACGACGCATTTTCAGGCGTTCGATGGGATTTGAAGTAGTCTATGAAGACTTCCCTCCAATCCTTGACCTTGTCTTCGTCTTCTATTCAGAGGACCGCTTGTTTGGTCGTTTCTTTTCCTTCAGATGGATTTGTTAAATCTTTCGAAGATATTTCCGCTGGCGCGAGAACCCGGCGACTTTGCACAATGATCCTTACATCATCGAGATTTTCGTCAGCCAGTTCCTTAGCAAGCTTGGCTAATGCATCCGCCTTGCTATTTTTCGCACGCGGTATACTTTCCAGGATATAGGAGAGTATCTGTGTCAGCAGTTGCTGCACCCTCCTGCTATATTTTATCAACTCTGGTTTGCACGTCTGATAATCGCCATTTACTTGGCTAACGACCAGCTGGGAGTCTCCATATGTGAGGAGCTTTTCGATTCCCATATCGACAGCGATCTCAAGACCAGCTATCAAAGCTTCATATTCAGCCTCGTTGTTTGTTCTTGGTTCCGTTAAGGAAAGGGTAAGACGCATTATCCCTCCTTGTGGAGTCACGAAGATGAGGCCCACCCCGGCTTTGATTATAGAGGTGTTATGCTTACGCTTCTTCATGGAAGATGCTCCATCGAAGTAGAGTTCCCATTGGACATTATTTTCCTCCTTCTTCCCTTCGATTGGGTCGAACATGTGTTCGTCTGGCAATTCGTAATTTAAGAGAGAATTGGCCGGTATCGGATGGTCAGCTAGAAATTCGGCGATGGCCTGGCTTTTCACTGCTTTGAAGGGTCGATACGTTATCGAAAACTCCATGAAGAGGAGGGCCCATTTGGCAAGCCTTCTTGTTAGTATGCCCTTTGACATCAGATATTTGAGAGGATCCACCTTTGATATGAGATGGACCTCATGTGCCAAGGCATAGTGCCTGAGCTTCGTTATCGTGAAAGTCAGTGCCAGAAAATGCTTTTCGATGGGGGGGTAGTTGTTTTCTTCCCCCAGGAGAACTCGAATCAAATAATAGAGAGCTCTCTCCTTCCCTTGGTCATTCTCCTGTGACCATAACGCGCTTAGAGAACCTTCCAGGACTGTTGTGTATAGGATGAGGGGCTTTCCCTTAACCGGAGCGGTCAATACCGGCGGGTTCTGCAGGTATTGCTTGATTTCATCCAGTGCACTTTGGCATTTATGATCCCAAACGAACTGGGTTCCCTTCTTCATTAGATTGATGTAGGTGCGGCATTTGCCGGAGAGGTTGGCTATGAACCGCCAGACATACGCGAGCTTTCCTTGGAGAAACTGCAGTTGTTTGAGAGTCCTTGGCGTGGGCATTTCCATAATCGCCTTGATCTTTGATGGGTATATTTCGATGCCTCGGTGTCATATGATGAATCCTAGGAATTTTCCTGAGGAGACTCCAAACGCGCATTTCAGAGGATTCATCTTTAGATTGTATTTCCGAAGACGCTGGAACACTATGTTCAGATGTTCCCAGTGCTCCTCGTACGATTTGCTTTTCACCACAAGGTCGTCAATATAGCATTCGACAATCTCATGTATGAAGTCATCGAAGATCATCATCATGGCCCTCTGGTAGGTAGCGCCTGCGTTCTTTAAACCGAAGGGCATCACCTTATAGCAGAATATGCATAGCGGAGTTCGGAAGGCGGTGTGCTTTTGGTCTTCAGGATGCATTTTTATTTGATTATAGCCTGAAGATCCATCCATGAATGAGAAGACCTCATGAGTGGACGTGTTATCGATCATCAGCTCGGTAACAGGTACTGGGAAGTCATCCTTCGGACAAGCTTTGTTAAGGTCTCGAAAGTTCACGTAGATGCGCACTGTTCTCTTTATCACTGGAACAATATTGGCAATCCAATTAGGATACTGAACTTCTTGGATGAAACCGGAGACAATTAGTTTCTTGACTTTGGCATTGATACTCATCTCGAGTTCGAGCCGCATTCTTCTTAGCGCCTGTTTGACTAGCTTAACGTCCGGCGATATAGCCAGCTTATGTACCGCTATTTCTGGATCTAGTCCCAGCATCTCGGAATAATTCCATGCAAAGCAGTCTTTATATTGCATTAGTACATTTTTTAGAGTAGCCACCTGCTTTTTAGACAGCAGCTCACTAACGAACGTTGGCCTTGGATCGTTTACCGTTCCCAAGTCAATTTTCATTAGATTGTTCGTCGTGGTGTGTATCCCATCTTCCAGCTCTTTTGCAGCCGGTAGAAATTCGGAGATCACCTCCTCCTCATCCTCATTTGTGAAGCACTTGAAGAAGTCATCCATATTCTCGTGCCCTCCCTCCTTTGACAGTGTTATCATGTGGCAAGTACGAATTCGTTTCGATTCTTGGGGTTGAGCTGGTCCTACCTTCGTGATATAGGTTCTCTTTGGCTCATGCTTTTGCGGTGGGGTCACCCTCCAGCTGTCAAATAAAGCGAACCTGCCTTTTTGATATTGGTTTTCGACCCAGTCTTTAAAAGTGAAGCAGTCTTCAAGGGAATGACCTATTGCTCGGTGATAGGAGCAATAATCCAGATGATGGACCTCATTTATTTGTTAGGGATGCCGAGACTCCGGAAGCATCATCATTTAATGCTTCATGACAAGGTCGAATATTTTCCTTGTCTTGTCTCGGGGAAAAGAGTATTTCCGACCATCTTCTTCATAAAAGACGGATTCCGGCTGACTTTTTCTCGATTGGGTGGATTCTTGGATCCGCTTCTCTGTTTTAGAACGTCGTTCTCATTCTCTACCATGTTTTTGCCTCTGTGTCAGGCTTTTTTCTTTTCGCGAGAATGTACAGCGGGCTGAGAATGAAGGGCATCATAATCTTCTCTTTCCACGGACTGCTGAGTGAGACGCTGCATCTTGGCATTTTCGTAAATGGCCATTTCACGGCTGTGGTCATCCTGAACCTTTTGACCGGCTCCTCTCATTAAATTTTCAATTTGTTCTTCGAATGACGGACTTGGCATTCTTACGGCGGGATCTCGCTCTGGTTCAATAGCAGCGCTATATGGAAATGCATTCCCTTCCCCACCGAAGTTATTTATGACACAGCAGCCATGGAATCGCTCATGTTTCTTAGACCGAACATATCCAAGCCTAGTCTTCTCCATCCCCCCGTTGGGTATCTTTCGCTGAGTCCCGGGAACGTCCCAAATCTTGTTGAAGAACTGGGCTTGTCGAGCGATTTGTTTGAAGGGTATGCCTTGGCATCTTAATAGCCCTTTCAATCCCTCTGCTTAATATCTGGGCAGACGGATTGGTTGGAGCCTGTCAAGTGCAAGCTCGGCACCATACCAAACTTCTTTCTCCACTTTGGTTTCCGTAGATCGGTAGAAAAGGATCGCCTTTTCACCTCTTTGCCTGGGAGGGACGTAGAAAGTCTGCAGCTCTTGTACACTATATGTATTGAGCGCATCAAGTTCCCTGTGATGCCGTTGTGGAGCCATAGTGATTTTTAAACTCTGATCAGCTTCAGTAACAGTTTATGCTAACGGGCGATTGGAGTACACGTCGTTGGCTTCATCCTCAGATTCACCGCCGAAGACCAAAATAGGAGCAGATGGGCCGGGTGATCAATCGAAAATATTGCATTCTCAACACGTCAATTTCCCTACTCTTAACAATCATATAAGGGTGTTTATTGTAAATATAAAATGGATTACGAATTCATCTGTAAAATACCAAATAACACGTGTTATAGTTATAATTGACATTCTAGAGGGAAATTGAGTGTTTATTACTACACGCATGATTTTGTATATCTCAACACTGTTTATCAAGATCGTGTGCAGAAAATCCTTCAGGTCAAAGAGCCGGAATCACAAAAGTGCAGATAAAATGCATCAAGTCGAAGACTTGAGATCTGGCAGCAACCAAGAAAGAAATGTCAGATTCCAGACATCAAATAAAGATCCCAAGACCAACACAAAACAATCCTGAAATTATAATACAAAGACCTCACTATAAGGCCACGGATCCGCGGCCGATTTGGCCGATCCGCCGCAGTTCCTCAGCCTGGTTAGCTCCTTGGCGCTCCAAAATCCTCTGGAATATTCCCTGTAACAACCCTAGCTTCCAGAAGACTCTTAATTAGCACGTGGCTTCTTCCAAAAGGCTCTGCATAACAAACTCACTCTAGAATATTCCCTGTAACAAACTCATTCTAGAATATTCCTTCTAACAAACTCATTCTAGAAGTCTCTCTCTAACAACCTAGTTTTGGAGAGAAGATTCAAATGAGTGGTTATAAAAGGAGATCTAGATCTAGGGTTTTGGGGGTTACACAATTAGGGTTGAACATTGAACCAATTTGCACGAGTTGAGTGACACAACTTGATACCAAAACCCTAGCCCAAATCCAAATCAAAAGCTAAATCAAGATCATTTTGAGAAGCGAATCAAGCAAGCAACCATTGATCCTTTATTCGCAAAGCCAATCTTCATCAAGAGCGCGAGATCCACGACGATCCAAGTCTCACGGAGATCGAGCGGAGCGAGCTTCGACGGAATCTAGTTACCTCTTCAAAGGGAGCGATCGAGAGCAACATCTTGTAACCTCGAATTGAGAAAATGTGTAATTAGTCGTCGATTTAATAAAGGTGATAATTTTACTTCTTGCTTTCTTTACACTCTTGCGTTATGAAGCTTCTTGATCTTTGATTCATTTATTTTCATGATGCTTGAGTAAATTCTCCGCTTGTGGAGGATTCAAGAGAATTGATAGATCTAATGATGATCAAATCTTAATACTAGCCTTAATTCTTATGAGATTTGTGAACCTTAGCAAAAATAATCGTTGATGACTTAATTTGGATCAAGATCACATTCTTAATAATTTCGTTGCAAATTAGGGATCAAATGATTGATGAATCTCTTTGCTAGAGGCTAGATCCGAATGATGATCAATGAAAAGACAAGGGATAGAGAAGGAGAAACCCTAGTTTCTTCAATAGACCCCTAATCTTCATTCATCGCCATCGATCTAGCTACAAATTATCAATAGATAAGATTATGAATTATTAGATTCATCATTAACTATTAACTCAATCGAATCATACAAGTTATTCTTCATTATCTTGATAAATCAAAGTGATTGGGACATTTCTTGATTCTTGATTCTAGATCTTTACTTTCTTTATGTTTCTTGAAATTAAAACTCACAAATCTTGAATCAATTTTCTTGCATTTTCTTTTATATTTTCATTTCGACTCATCTAAAACAAGATCGATCAAAACACGCATCTCAGTGGACGATCCGTATTCATTAACGCGCTACATCGACACCGTTAATTGATTGCGGTATAAATTTCTTTGGTTGTGATTAAAACTTTTCCATACACACGAAGATGATCAATCAAATGGTGCCGTTGCCGGGGATGCGTGCTATTTTGTTTGTTTTTGTTATTTGGGTTGAAAAATTATTATTCCATCAGAATTTTTAAATCAAAATCGCATCAAGCGCTTAACGATTGGTTGTGAATTTTTGCGAGGGAATCTGGCATCACTGTAGAAGGGATCTCAAATTTCAGAGAAGATCTACAAATTCCAGAAGAGTACAAGAAGATATAGAAAATTTTTGAAACCCTAATTCTTCCTTACCACCACGGAACCGCGGCTATAAGAGCATTTTTGCAGCGGAACCGCCGCCGTTTAGGGTGTTCACTGTGCCAATTTTCTCAGGTTTGCTCTTTATACTCTCCTCTCCTCTCTAATCTTTTTCAATATCAATTTTGTGCAGGATACTTTGCAAAATTCGCAGCGCCGCTAAAAGAAAAATTTGTTACGTGTTTTGATCTTGGTTGTTTGCATATTTTAATACCTAAATTAAGGGAAAAAGACCAAATTCAGATTAGGTGGGGAGTTCATTACCCTTGCTAAGCCCCAAAAATCACAAACTTGCATCTGCATCATCCTCATTAACTAAAAAATATCTAGACAAGACTCTAAGGACTGTCGCACTCATTTAGGACAGAAGGAGGTTGTGGGTAATCGGTTGCTTATCCACGTTTCTTTTATGGTGTCTAAGGCAAGTGTATCTAAGGCAAGTGGTTACTTAATTAGGCCCACTACTTACGTAGTGGAGAACCTCCCACTTACCTGGCACTTACCTGGCCATAGAAAGGGCAAAGAGGCAGTAGAGGATTTATCCTGCGATTTGTCTTCTGGAAGTCTAGGAGCGGTCTAGAGACTTGACCTGGGTGACCATTAGATCTAGGGTTGTGTGTGCATTTTTTGTGATTTGATTTTTCAAAAACCGTATTTTTCAAAACAAACACCAAACCATCTTTCCCCTAATTATCACAACGCTACCACTTGTGCTAAACCATTTAGTGCAAGCTCGGCTGGACACGGGATTCTAGTGCCCGTCTTGTCCGTTTTTCCCCCATCGACCCCAAAGTCGGTATTTCTATATTTTCTTTTTCCTACCACCCATCACGACCGCGATGGACGGATATCCATCACACTTTAACACCACTCTGCCACCGCCCACAGGTGCGCAGAATCCTCCACGCATTTTTCTCCAAGAGATATGCTATCCAACACGTGTTCCCCTTCCCACCTGTTTTCTATACCACCTGCCAACGGGGAAAATTTTGAAATCAACCCCCAATTTATCAAACTGTTACCCAAATTTTACGGTCTTGAGTCTGAAGACGCATACGTTTTTATCTCCAAATTTGAAAACATATGCGCAATGATTGGAACGTCACAACTGTCTTTGGAAGCTCTGCGTTTACGTTTTCTCCCATTCACTTTGTGCGATTTAGCCAAGAAGTGGCTTTACAACACAACCGCACACTCTATTTCAACATGGGACGAATTCGTTGCAGCATTCCTTAAGAAATTTTATCCCAATCATAAGACCAGCCGTATTCGAACCGAAATCTTCAAATTTACCCAACTTCCCAATGAACTATTTTGGAAATGCTTTGAACGGTTCAAGGATCTTCTTTTACATTGCCCTCATCACGGAATCCCTAAATGGGATCTGTGTCGAGTTATCTATGAGGGTATTGATCTCATGACTAAATAGATGCTTGAAACTATGTGTCAATATCAATTCCTGTCTAAAGATGATGGTGAAGCTTGGAAATATCTAGAAGATTTAGCTCAAAACACATTACAATGGGAAAGTGTTAGACCACCATTGTCTGGGGAAGGTAACCATCAGCTCGATGTTTCCGTCACAATGAGAGCCGAAATGGCCGCAATACAAAGGATGCTCGACGCTATAGAAAACAAAATCTCTGCAGCCTCTCTAAACCAATACACACTTCCCAAAACTGTGTGTGGTTGCTGTTCAAATCCATCACATTTGACGGAAGAATGTCCTTTGAATATACCATTTCAAGGTCACACTAATGCTGCATTTCAGCAAAGACCTGGAAACGATCCTTCTTCTTCTTCATATAATCAAGATTGGAGGAATCACGCTGATCTTTCTTGGATCCAACACCAAATTCAATACACGGATCCAAACCAGAATAACTTTCAATGGGTCCCTCCACCATAATAGCAACCACCACAGCTGAGTCGGCACCCCTATCAACCACAAAATTTTCAAAACCCGGCCAACAACCTTTTTCTGTCGGTACCAATAACACCTCTGCACTTGAACAAACCATGAGTTTTCTTCTGACAAATTCTATTCAAATGTCGGCTGATTTTAAGTCTTCTATCGATGATATAAAGAAAAACTCCGCCTCCCGAGGTGAGATTATTAAATCGATGGAAGCACAAATTGCAAAGTTAATAGCCGAAATGAGTGCTAGAGAGAAAGGGAATCTTCTAGCTCAACCCCAACCTGATCCTGGACCCTCGCATTATAATGATGTGAGTGCTTTTACCACGTTGAGATCTGGAAGAGTGCTAGACAATCATGTGGGTGAACAGATTGATGTTGAGGAATCAATTGACTCCCAGGCTTCCACTTCCACTTCCATTTCCACTTCCACTTCTACTTCTTATCCTATTTCGTCTAATTTACCTTCTTCTTCCGAGCCTATTCTCCGTTTTCCCCAAGGCTCAAACCCTCCACCCACTTCATCCTTCCCACCCCCACAAACTTCTCCACAAATGTTGGACCCAACACTTATTGATAAAGCTCCATTTCCAGATAGGTTGAGGCCCAACAAACCTAATGCCCAAATGGAGAAGATTGTGGACATGTTTAAGCAAGTTAACATCAACATCCCTCTCCTAGATGCTATGCAACAAGTTCCATCCTATGCGAAAATTCTTAAGCATTTGTGCACTAGGAAGAGGAAGACTCAAGTGTCGAAAAAAGTGTTCATGTCGAGTACTGTAGACACAACTTTTCCCCAACAATTACCAAGGAAACGTAAGGACCCTGACTGTCCTACTATTTCTATTTCTATTGGGGATAAACACATTAACCGTGCTTTACTTGACCTTGGCGCTAGTGTTAACTTGCTTCCATATTCAGTCTATGAGCAATTGGGTATCGGAGAATTAAAACCATCGCAATGCACTTTATAGATGGCAGATCGATCTATCACTAAACCAAGGGGTATGTTAGAGGATGTGTTGATAAAGTCGGGGAATTCATATTCCCTGTGGACTTTATTGTTTTGGATAAACAGCCTGTAGCAAACCCACGGAACCAAATTCCGGTGATTCTAAGTTGACCTTTTCTTGCGACTTCCAACGCTGTAATCAATTGTCGAAACGGTTCTATGACCCTATCCTTCGGGAATAGGTCAATTGAGCTTAACATTTACAAGTTGGGAAGTCAAGCCTCTGAACCCTATGCTCATGTTTGTTCTGTCAAATTAATGGATGTCGACGGCAGCGAACTTAAACAGCTTCACGATACTGATCCAGACTTCTTTTGTACGTTGTTGTTTGACCCAGAGATGTATTATACACATGCGGACCCTTCTTTTGAGTTGTCCGGGTCAACATCTAACGCCTATTCTGAACCTTTCATAGAGTCTGAGTATCATCATGTTCTTTCCAATGACATTATTCTTCGGGATATCGATTAAATGTTCGCTGATGAACTTGCATTTTTAGAAAACACGGGTGTTGAGATGAATCATCTCCAAAACAAAGAAATTGAACATCCACCCCTTCTTCTTGAAAATCACGAGAATGCGAGTAATCCATCACAATCATTGAGTCGTCTTTCCAAAACGAGATGCAAACACATTCTATTCCACCACTTATCTTTTCCCCACTTCTTCATGCCTCCTTATAACATGTTCTTCCACCAACCGATGCACTACACTGATAAAATCTTTGAATGGTTGGCGTTGACGTTCAGTCTTTGCAAAGCTTGGCGTTGACCAATAACCTGTACCCCCTCTTATGATTTTAAAAAGATTAACATTGTTTAACTCAAGTTTGGGGGGTATGTTTGTTTTTGGCTCTTGAAAATAAAAGCTGTCCTCAAAATTGTGAGCCAAAAATAAGTTTGGGGGAGATTTTCACGATCATATTTCTTGACCCCGCTAATAAATTTTCCTCCTAAGCTTACAGGTTTTTGAGATTTAACAGATGGCAACAGTGAGGACACTGTTCTAAACAAGTTTGGGGGAGGTTTGTGCTTATTTACGCATCACTTTGTATAAGCACAAAACAAAAAAATAATAATAAAAATAAAAATAAAAATTTGTACATAAATAAGATAATAAAAGATTAGATAGTGAAAAATTAAATCTAAAAGATTGGAAAAGTTTAAGAAAACCAAGAAAATTAGAAGTTTTCTTAAACGAAACTAGTAATAAGTAGTTATGAGCCGTTGTCCCAAGGGTTAGTAAGATGTAGTAAGTCACTAATCCGAGGAGAAAAATAAGTCTGAAAAATAGTTCATATTCTGGAAGCCAAACATTTGAACGTTCATACCCTACTATACGCACTTACACACGTCTTGAAACTCGGGATAGTAGAGGATACCTTGAAATGCTCTTGTCTAAAAACCAAAGTATGAAGGAAATTATAAAAGAATAAAAGATAAAATGGTGTAGAAAAATGAACACTGGTTTTGTTATCACCAAGGCAGCATAAAAAAATATAGCAAGGGTGCTTCATCACCTAGTGTCTTAGACCAACTGGTTTGGGAGTCACTGCTAAGCCTTAGGTGTTGCAAGATGAGAAAAATACTAATATGCCTAATAAGCAAGTATATGAGTAATCAGTCGGTTAGTACCTTAAGAAGTATTAACGGTCGCATGAAAAATGTGTGAGCAAATCCATCTAAATATTCACCAATTAAAAAGTACTGAGGTGATGGATAAGAGTATGATAGCTTGAATTGAATTCTCCGAGTGTAGGGATGTCTTGTACACACACGTAGGGGTATATGATCGATGTTTAGAAGAAATGTAGGAATGAAGAATAAAGACGATGTTTTATTGAGAGATGATGTGATTTCTAACATCTTTTCATGACTATTAAGATAGGGCTCATGACAACTGAAAAGTTAGTGTAGTTGGAAACTCTAATTTTCAAAGTCTTTCTTTTACAATTCTTATCTTTATATGTAACTTTCACGATCTTCCTTTTATTATGGGATTTTGTGGGTACGATCCGCTGAAAACCCTCCGGAGACAACACTCCTCCTACTAGGGACACCTAGAGGTTTAAATTGTAAGTCGATGTGCAACACTCCACGACTTGCGGGGAGGAGGAAATATGAAAAACGATCTTGTTCTTTGCTTAAACATCGACTAACCGCACGAATCGAAACTAAACGATAACTAAAAAGAAACATAGAAGTTCTATACTACTATGTAAAGGGATTATACCTAAAGAACCGTGTCCTTCGTCTTTACGAATTCCTCCTCCTCCTCGGCCTTCTCGAAGTAGTAGACGATCCACCCGAGAGCTTTACTCCAAGCTTAGCCTCTAAACTTGAGGCAACTAACCTTCTTTAAGTGCTAATCAAAGAAGCTAGGTGATATAGAGTGAGGGTTATGGTTTAATTAGTCTAATTAATCCTTGTACTCAACACATGAGAGGGGAGGATTAGGGTTTGAAGAGGGAGAGCTTGAGGAGAGAGAAGATGAAGATAATAATGAAATGAGAAGAATGGGTTATGATAATATATATCAAGCATTTCTTTTATCAAGAAAAAGAAAAGAAATGAATTTAACAACCATGCTTGATAATATCTAGTGATGATTCACATCCATGAGTCATTAAGCATTTATGATGCATTAATGACATGGATGAATGATCCATATGACTCACTAATCACATTCATTGTATATGCCACCTAAACCTCCTTAGTCACCATCTTCTAGAAGCTTCTCGCGCAATTACGAGAATGCCCCTCCTTTCCGCAAAAATACGGAAAAACTTTAGACTGTATAAATCCAATAACCGGATACCAGTAACTGGCTTAAACCAAAGCCGACTGGTAAAAACTGTCCGAAAGTCGTACGTGCGTAAACACACGTATGCGTCCGAACCCTTGTCGTAAAACCATACGACCTCTATATCGTTTCGCCTGGAGTAGGGAAACTCTCTATGTGGGACTCTAGAGACTCAACTACTACGCTGGCAGTGGGTTTAACCACAGACCGCAAGCGGCACTAGCTGTACGTAACGGTCCCCAGGTAGATGTCGATAAGAAGGCCGATGAGGAAACCCATCCGAACTCCTACTGAGTCTGATGTGACAATCTCCGTACAGTCCGGTCCATTTGTCTAAGACTATCGCATATCGGGCCTAGGGGGCGGCAAGCGTCAGTCCCCTAATAGCGGTATAAGTCATGTCGGAGCGAAACCCATTACACCCTGAGAAACTACTGGAACCTACCAGCAAATCTCTCTTGCCCTGGCCAGGGACTTTGCGTAATGGCTCTCTGACACAGCGCGATATCAACCCCCAATACCGGGAGAGACGAATCCTGTCTAACCGCCACTGCCTCCAAGTGCTCGGGACTGCACCCAACTGCTACCTGTTTGCACGACTCCTTTGAGCCGTGGTAGGGTAGCAATCTAAGAACAGTGGGACACACTCGAGGCGAAGTAGCAGTGTCAAGTCTGCGGACTATGCTGTACTCATGTCACATGGGAACTGTTCACTGACGACTGGTATAAAACCAACCAACAGTCCACTGTGAGTCCTGCTCGGTGTACCCGTAACCTAACGAGCACCTGCATACTATCTCCAGTACGACGTACTGATGGCTGTGGGACAGACCATCTCCCCAACTGGGATGAGAAGCGTACACACTAGTCTACTCCGGAGTATCGATGCCCTGTCTCAATAATCCAACGACTAGGGACCTGAATAAGGATATGCTTGTAGACTACCCAGCCCCCACTAGTGTGACTGCCATCACAACGCTGGTAGTCAAGCAAGATCCTAAGAGCTCTATCAATACGTATACTCACATATTAAGATAGAAAAACCAAGTAGCATACTACCATGTTTAGCAAAACTGTTATATACATGTGAATATCCTAAGCTTCCATTAAGTAATATACAAACTAGTATGATACAGTAATGGCCTTCTAGGGCATAAACACTAACAATAAGGCTTGTCGTGCTAAGTGCAATCGTGTTGCCTACGAAAGTGTGCTAGTTAGTTTTTCTTTTCTTTATTTTCTCCTTCTCTTGAATAAAAAATGTTTGCTCGAGACGACCAAAATTAAGTTTGAGGGAATTTGATCGGTCAAAAATATTGCATTCTCAACACGTCAATTTCCCTACTCTTATCAATCATCTAAGGGTGTTTATTGTAAATATAACACGGATTACGAATTCATCCTTAAAATACCAAATAACACGTGTTATAGTTATAATTGATATTCTAGAGGGAAATTGAGTGTTTATTACTACATACATAATTTTGTATATCTCAACACTGTTTATCAAGATCGTGTGCAAAAAATCCTTCAGGTCAAAGAGCCGGAATCGCAAAAGTGCAGATAAAATGCATCAAGTCGAAGACTTGAGATCTGGCAGCAACCAAGAAAGAAATGTCAGATTCCAGACATCAGATAAAGATCCCAAGACCAACACAAAACAATCCTGAAATTATAATACAAAGACCTCACTATAAGGTCGCGGATCCGCGGCCGATTTGGCCGATCCACCGCGGTTCCGCGGCCTGGTTAGCTCCTTGGCGCTCCAAAATCCTCTGGAATATTCCCTGTAACAACCCTAGCTTCCAGAAGACTCTCAATTAGCATGTGGCTTCTTCCAGAAGGCTCTGCATAACAAACTCACTCTAGAATATTCCTTGTAACAAACTCATTCTAGAATATTCTCTCTAACAAACTCATTCTAGAAGGCTCTCTCTAACAACCTAGCTTTGGAGGGAAGATTCAAATGAGTGGCTATAAAAGGAAATCTAGATCTAGGGTTTTGGGGGTTACACAATTAGGGTTGAACATTGAACCAATTTGCACAAGTTGAGTGATACAACTTGATACCAAAACCCTAACCCAAATCCAAATCAAAAGCCAAATCAAGATCATTTTTAGAAGCAAATCAAGCAAGCAACCATTGATCCTTTATTCGCGAACCCAATCTTCATCAAGAGCGCGAGATCCATGACGATCCAAGTCTTACGGAGATCGAGCGGAGCGAGATTCGACGGAATCTAGTTACCTCTTCAAAGGGAGTGATCGAGAGCAACATCTTGTAATCTCGAATTGAGCGAATGTGTAATTAGTCGTCAATTAAATAAAGGTGATAATTGTACTTCTTGCTTTCTTTACACTCTTGCATTATGAAGCTTCTTGATCTTTGATTCATTTATTTTCATGATGCTTGAGTAAATTCTCCGCTTGTGGAGGATTCGAGAGAATCGATAGATCTAATGATGATCAAATATTAATACTAGTCTTAATTCTTATGAGGTTTGTGAACCTTAGCAAAAATAATCGTTGATGACCTAATTTGGATCGAGATCACATTCTTGATAATTTCGTTGAAATTAGGGATCAAATGATTGATGAATCTCTTTGCTAGAGGCTAGATCCAAATGATGATCAATGAAAAGACAAGGGATAGAGAAGGAGAAACGGTGGTTTCTTCAATAGATCCCTAATCTTCGTTTATCGTCATCGCTCTAGCTACAAATTATCAATATATAAGATTAGGAATTATTAGATTCATCATTAACTATTAACTCAATCGAATCCTACAAGCTATTCTTCATTATCTTGATAAATCAAAGTGATTGGGACATTTCTTGATTCTTAATTCTAGATCTTTACTTTCTTTATGTTTCTTGAAATTAAAACTCACAAATCTTGAATCAATTTTCTTGCATTTTCTTTTATATTTTCATTTCGACTCATCTAAAACAAGATCGATCAAAACACACATCTCAGTGGACGATCCATATTCATTAACGCGCTACATCGACACCGTTAATTGATTGCGGTATAAATTTCTTTGGTTGTGATTAAAACTTTTCCATACACACGAATATGATCAATCATCGGGCCTGTTGCTTTGGGGTTGCCCCCAGTAAACTATCTCCTCATCCTCCTCGGTATCGCTCCCAAAGATCGGGATAGTGGTGACGACTTTTTGTTTATTCTCCGGCTTATGACATCTTTCCGTGTCTTTGAATTCTAGTAGGAAGTACTTGGCGTCTTCATATTTTCAGACTTCGTTTACGGAGAATGGATTTAGCTCCCCTGTAACCGTGTACTCGAGGCCGTCTTTGAAATAATTCATACACTGGTGTTGTGTAGAAGGAATGACGTTGTACTCGTGTAACTAAGGCCGGCTAAGCAGAGCGTTATAGCAAGTCTTGGCGTCGATGACATGAAATTTGATGTCAGTGACGAGAAGCCCAAATCGCAATGTCAATATTACTGACCCAATCGTCCATGATGACTGTGAGTCGAACCCGGAGATGGTAATTTTGTCCCGATCCACGTGCTGAACGTTCATGCAGATCTCCTTCAGCACCTTTACGTTGAGAAGGTTGACGGAGGACCCGTTGTCAATCAGGATCTTCCCTATCTTGATGTCGTGGCAGTATCCGGTGACATATAGAGGACAGTTGTACTCGCACGTTCCGAGGAGAAGATCTTCATCGCTGAATGTGATGTCAGCTGCATGAACCTCTACCAGCTCGCCCTTCATCTTTTCTTCTGCAAGGAAAGTTTGGAACTGATCGGACTCTTGTAATGCCCTGATCAGAGAATCTCTTGCTTCTTTAGACAGGAGGAGAGCATCCAATATGCTCAGTTGTGAGGGTATCTTTCTCGGATGTGCCAGGACATTGTAATCCACCTTATTTTTCTTGGACGGGTCCTTGGCTGCGAGCTCTTTGACGACTCTATCATCGAGGGCAATTTCCCCAGGGACTTTTTCCTTCTCCTTGTTTTTTTCGCTCAACCATTTGTTTGTAGACCCGAGTTTTTTATCAGGCAGCGTGCGGTTACGCAGCTGAATGTTCTCGCAGGTCTTCTCCTCCTCTTCTTTTTCGGAGGTGGCTTCTTTGAAGAGAAGGCAGATGGTTATTTCTTCCTCGGAATCGCTTCCGAACGTAAGAATTTAAGATTTTCCTTTTATTGAACTGGTACCAATCATATGACAGTTGCCAGCCGTCCCTTCACTCTCATCTGTCGTGCTTCTTTGTTGCTGACGAGCATTGCGCTTCATCCGCTTGAAGTGTTGTCGGTGAGAAACGTATCCTTACCAACACTTCTTGAAGGCATTGCACTCTTCGGTGGGATAGGTGACCCTCCAATGATATAGGCAGTAGTTCAGATGTGAAATCTCTACGTTGGGGTGTTCATACCAGAATTTTGCATTTTAATACCGCTCATTCATTATCTATTTTTTGTATATATCGGTACTATTAACCAATGTTTGCTCAGTAATATAGAATACAGGTATCCGTGACAAAATACTGGAAATATATTCAAAATCACGGATATATCATTTGCGAGCCAACACTGCAACCAGAACCGCAAACCGACCGATATTTCAAGAGTTTCTTTTTGCAACAAGCTTGTGTACACACTTTTTATCTAAATGGACCAACACAATATAAGTTGTACTCAAGTATGCACTAGAACCTAGGGGGGCTGCCCCAAGACACAAGGGCATGTGTGTGACATGCATTAAATGCTACAAGATATGTGTTGACTTTAAAGATTCAAGTTACCCTCCAAAACCGAAACTGCAAACAAGATCAAACCAGAGAAAATAAACTGCACCAAAATGATGCTGGAAACAACACTAACCATCACACGAAGTTCGAGGAAGTTCCCCCAAAAACTGGCCGGCCCCACTTCTCCCCTAGCCGAGCTCATCGGCCCCACCTCTTTTGATTGTGTCCATCTTTCTGTAAGCCCTCCTTGATGCCACATCAGCTCGTTTTTATTGTTTATTTATTCAGTTTTTGAGCCTATAAATACAGACCAGAGGCATGAGGAATGTGATACCTTTTGTTTAGTTTTGTATCAAAACTCTTGTAATTTGTAAGCTTGCTTTCTTTTGTAATTCTTGAGCTCTTGCCCTCTTTGTCTTGACCTTGCAACTTCTTCATTGAACTTGCAAACTTAAGATTTAGGTTCTTGACTTCAAGATTAGTGTAACTTGTTTGTGAATCAATAAAAAGTTCTCATTTTTTTTATTACCATGTCTTGTTCTATGTTTATATATTTGAACTTGTGAAATTCTCGCTTTACTTTGATCTTGCAACCTCTTAAATGAGCTTGCAACCTTAAAGTTTTGTATTTGGATTTCACATTTCACCGGGCTTACGAACACTTGGAGATATTCGCACTTGGATTCATTGGTTCTCTCCTTTTCTTTCTTTTCTCATATTTTTTATTATGTTCCTTACTCTTCTCCCTTTTCCTTATTTTTACTTTGTAAATATGTGTGAGTAGTCGCTGTACTTGTTAAGGGTGGAATATGGTTAGATTGTATTTGAAGATGTTATTTTCTAAAAACCTTAAACTTTGCAATTGAAACTCCGTGCAAATCACTCGCAATTCCGCTAGACATCTTATCCTACCACGATAGCGATGATTCTAATCGCGACCGGATTGCTAGTGGTTTGCCGGAGGCTAGAATCAAGAGATAACAACGCAAGGACAAGGGACAAGGAGACGGATTTAGCAAAATTCCGCAAATACCGTATTTCAAGTTCCCTAATCCGCGTTGTTATCTATTGCTTTAGTGTCAATACCAAAGTTGGGTTTATAAGGATTCGGCAAACTTCACCTTCATACAAGCTAACATATTACTACCCTTAACAAGTCATTTTATTATACATATCCTTGTTGCAACATTTAGTTTAATCAACAAATCAAGATACGTTGTTAACTCGTTAATATAAGCCTAAAAGCTTACCATCTCCCTGCGGACGACCCGTACTCATCGCGGCTCGCTACACGCGACACCATTTTGACTGCGGTAATTTCTAAACTCTTTCTAAAATACGACACTGCAAAAATGTAACAATCAAATGGCGTCGTTGCCGGGGAGACGGTAACGCTTTTATACTTGTAGTTTCGGGTTAATTTTTGCATATTTTGTATAAAAATAAACTTTCTGACACATTCAAACGGATAAAACCATTCTTTTTCAAAACCAACACAAATACAAAAATATTCTTTTTTCTTCTCTGGATTTGTATTCTGCTAACACTCTGAGATTTAATGAATAAATCAAGTTATAAAAGTGGAATGATATTATTTCACTGAGGAAACACACAAAATTTTGGACCATTCCCTCACACAAAAACCGGCGACATAACCCTCTTTTCCGAGCTCGCCGGCCTTGGTGTGGCCTTTTCACTTATGGATTTTTGTGTTGCCTCCAGTGTTCTAATATAATTCCATTTTTATTGTTTGATTTCTTAATTATTTGTGTTCATAATTTTGGCTATCCATATCGCTTTTTGGCTCAAATATCTGTATATTTCCGACATTTACAGATTTGACAGATTGTGAGCAGCGATCGTGCGGAACAAGGGGGCATTTTCAAGTACAAGAGGAGTGAACAATTAGTGCCAAAGATCCGGGTAGTTGGACCCGCGCAAGTGAACCATTGACCACTCAGAGGCAATATCGATATGAGTTTTCTTCAACTCGACACTTTTGGTACGTATTTCTCAAAACACTTCCTCTTTTCAAACCCGACGCTCCAATATCCATGTCTTTGCCGGATTCTTAGCAACATCGCCGCAAAAAGCCAAAGAAAAGACTAATCGTATTTTTTGAAGCGCCACATTTAAAGTAAAAAAAACGAATTGATTGTTTGAAAACAAAACTTTGTTGATTTGCGCATTGCATCATTTAATACGGACTTAAGGGGCTCTAACACCAATCCAGATTTGGTGGGGATTTCATCACCCTTCCTAAGACCCCGGAAATCACTAATTGCATAAGTGTCATCTCAAGCTTAATAAAAATATCTAGATTCAGCCAACTGAGGACTTGTCGCGTTTAATAGGACAAAGGAAGATTGTAGGCATTCGATCATTTATCTAAACATGACTTTTGTGGTGCCTAGGCTAGACAAGTGAGGAGGTAATTTTAAAAGGGCCGTCTCACGGTGATTCGTGAGCGGAACCCTCCTTACCTCACTTGTGCTTACCTGGCCACAACTGGCTGTGATGAGGCGATTTGAGGGTTATCTCACAGTTTGTCGCTTGGGAACAGTTAGGAGCAGGTCTAGTAGACTTAGAAAACCCTAGTCTAGGTGTTGATTGTGCATTTGTGACTGTGCATTTGTGATTGTGTTTATTGAACTGTCTTGTCATTTTCCCATTCTTTTGAAACAAACACAAATCTGCCATTTTTACCACCATCACCTAGTTCTTCTCCACTTTCGTTTTCTTACCCTCACATTCTATGATTTGACTACACTAAACTCGTTTAGTGTATGTCCGCTTAGACTAGGGACCCTAGTGCCCGTTTAGTCCGCGTTTCGTTAGTCCCTACGGACTACGCGATCGACTCCAACGTCGAAACTCCCTCCACCCCTTTATCACCCTTACCTTTGCCGGCCAACTCAGACGTTGACCGAGATTCTGTTCATACATCTTCATCTTCACCATCACCAAATTCTTCTTCTGAGATGTCAGGATTTCTTCTTAACATCCCTTTACCCCCCCTCCCGGGACTGATTCCACCTCACTTGGGTGCGAATAACCCGTAACCACCTCCTGTTGCAGCGCCACAACGAATCACGCTCCAGGATCGTTTCTACCCTACCCGCTCTACACTTCCGACCTGTCTTTCGCTTCCGCCGGCCAAGGGGGATAATTTCGAAATTAAGCCCCACTTCATCAACATGTTGCCCAAATTTCATGGGCTGGAATCTGAAGATGCCTACATCTTCATCAACAAGTTCCAGAACGTCTGTGCAATGATGAAGACAGCCCAACTGTCCGACGATACTATACGGCTACGAGTCATTCCTTTCACTCTGTGTGACCTTGCTGAGAAGCGGCTGTATAGCACCGTATTGCATTTCATAACCAGTTGGTATGAGTTTGTAAAAGTGTTTTTGAAAAAATTCTATCCAAATCACAAAACCGCAAGAATCCGAAACGAAATCAACCAATTCTCCCAGCTTCCTACCTAACCTTTTTGGAAGTGCTTTGACCGATACAAGGACCTTCTGGTTCAGTGCCCTCATCACGGTATTGAGAGATGGCAACTTTGCCAAACCTTATACGAAGGCTTGAACCCAGCAACGAAGCAGTTGTTGGAAACCATTTGTCAATGCCACTTCCTATCCAAATCTGACGAGGAAGCTTGGCAATTCTTCGACGATCTTGCGGAACAGACGCTTCAGTGGGAAAGCACCAGACCGAGTACTTCTTCTTCTTCCACTTCTCCCGGTCAGTCTAGGGCATGCATCAACTCGATATCTCAATTGCAATGAAGGCCGAGATGGCAGCTATCACACGGAAACTGGAAGCAATTGAGAGCAAATTCTCATCTCCTTCTCCTGCCCCTGCTCCTCCCCCTCGTACCATCTACGTGTGTTGTTCTGATACATCCTATTTGACCGAAGAGTGTCCTTACAACCCACCTGCTCAAGGACAGGATCAGGTCAATGCTGCATTTCAGTAAAGACCAAGAAATGATCCATACTCTTCCACTTACAATCCCGGTCGGAGGAACCGCCCTAATTTCACCTGGAATCAGAACCAGCATCAATTCCAAGGCAACAATTTCCAGAGGCCCCCCTCCTCCGCAACAACAAGCTCAGCAACAAACTCAACATTCAATTTCAGCAGCCCTTCCAACCCCAACCTTTTCAAAATCAGACGAACAATTTTGCACCCAACAATTCTTTTCCTCAAAACAACTTTGTTCCGTCAAACAACGATAAGGTTTCCTCGCTAGAACGGAGTCTGGAGGCGTTTGTAAAGCAATCGACTCAATCTACTGCCAACATCTAGTCTTTTATTCAGTCTTTGGTGCAACACACTGCTGCACAGGGGAAAAGCATCAAGACCATCGAAGCCCAGATTGCACAGCTGAATGCAGCGTTAAGCGAGCGAGAAAAGGGGAAGCTTTCATCTCAATCACTCTCAAATCCTGGTCATCCACATAATGTACATGTTGCTCTAGAACAACAGAACCATAATGTGAGTGCCCTGACTATATTGAGATCTGGAAGGATGCTGCACAAAAATATTGGCACGCGGATAGACGACAACACCCCGGATGCTTCTCCTTCTGCTTCTTCTTCTTCTTCTTCGTCTTCTGAGCCTATTCTCCATTCTTCAAAAGGCTCTTCTTCCGCTACTCTGAATGGACCCACATCTCACTCCACGAAAACACCAGCTTTGGGATCTGTTCTAACTCCACAATCTCCTCCACAAGCATTGGACTCAACCAATTTCAAAAATGTTCCATTTCCAAACCGGTTGAGGTCCAATAAACAAAATCCAAAAATGGAGAAGATTCTGGAGTTGTGTAAGCAGGTTAACATCAACGTTCCCCTTTTAGATGTTGTCCAACAAGTCCCTTCCTACGCAAAAATCTTGAAGGACTTGTGCACGAAAAAGAGAAAAACTCAGGTACCCAAGAAAGTTTTCTTAGCTAGTGCTATGAGTGATGCTCTTACCCAAGCCTTACCTAAAAACGGAAGGATCCTGGCTGTCCTACGATTTCAATTACCATTGGGGATAAGAACATCAACCGCGCACTTTTGGATCTTGGTGCCAGTGTAAACCTGCTTCCGTACTCAGTATATGAGCAATTAGGTGTAGGAGAGCTGAAACCCATACACTGTACTCTCCAAATGGCTGACCGATCGATCACCCATCCTAGGGGTGAGCTAGAGGATGTGTTAATCAAGGTTGGGGACTTCATATTCCCTGTTGACTTCATTGTTTTAGACACACAGCCTATAGATAACTCCTGGAATCAAATTCCGGTGATACTCGGTCGCCCATCCCTTGCAACCTCAAATGCTGTGATCAATTGTCGAAATGGTTCGATGAACCTCTCTTTTGGAAACATGACAATTGAACTCAACATTTTTAGGTTGGGGAATCAGCCCTCTGAACCTAATGCTCATATACTAGACGTTTGTTCGATCCAGGAGATCACCTCAGAGGACTGTGAATTCGAGGAGTTTTTGTTCGATCACAGCAATCTTGACGCCACTAGTGCGTTCCTCTTCGAACTTGTTGCTGCTTCTGCTCCCGACTATGATTACGAGTGTTTCACTTTCTCAAACGATCTTGGCTAGTCACCACTCGAGTTTGAATCCTTTGAAATTCTGGATGAGTTAGCTGAACCATCCAACTCGGTCGCTTACACTCATTTTGAATCTCTGCTGGAATCCTTTAAGTTCGAGACCTTTTCACCAATTTTACCTTCAATCGTTTTACCTCTAATGCTCGAACTCAAGCCATTGCCATCTCACCTTAAGTACGCTTACTTGGGTGAGAATGAGACCCTCCTTATTATCATATCGGCTTCTCTAGCTCCAGAGCAAGAGAAAGCCCTTCTTACGGTCTTGCACAGCAATAGGAAAGCTTTTGGCTGGTCAATGGCGGACATCAAGGAAATTAGTCCCCTGATCGTTGATCACATTCATCTGATGGACGATGCCAAACCAGCCAGGGATCCACAAAGGCGACTCAACCCAGTCATGAAGGAGGCTGTAAAAATAGAGATCGTAAAGTGTCTGGATAGTGGTATCATTTACCCTATCTCTGATTGCCAGTGGGTTAGCCCCATTCACGTTGTCCCCAAGAAGTCGGGCATAATGGTCATAACCAATGAAGCGAACGAGTTAATCCCTACTCACACCCAGACTGGGTGGCGAGTATGCATCGATTATAGAAAACTCAACGCTGCAATGCTTAAAGACCACTTTCCGCTACCTTTCATTGACCAAATGCTTGAACGATTGGCTGGACACGAGTACTAATGCTTTCTGGATGGCTACTCCGTCTGTAATCAGATTCCCATCGCCGAAAAAGACCAGGACAAGACCACATTCATCTGTCCTTTCGGCATGTTTATATATCGCCGCATGCCCTTTGGGTTATGCAATGCGCCCGCTACCTTCCAGCGGTGTATGATGGGAATCTTCTCAGACATGGTGGAAAAAATTCTTGGAGATCTTCATGGATGATTTCTCCATTTTCGGCGATTCCTTTGATGAGTGTTTGCTGCACCTTGACGCTGTCCTTACCCGGTGTAAGGATAAGAACCTTACTTTAAAATGGGAGAAGTACCACTTCATGGTACGCGAAGGTATTGTCCTAGGACATATCATTTCGCAAAATGGCATTGAGGTAGATAAAGCAAAGATTGAAGTTATTTCCAATCTCCCTCCTCCCAAAAGCGTCAGAGACATCCGAGCCTTCCTAGGCCATGCCGGTTTCTATAGACGGTTCATCAAGGACTTTAGCAAGATTGCTATGCCCTTGACTCTTTTGCTGGCCAAGGACACGACATTTGACTTTAACTCGAGCTGTGTGACTGCGTTCGAGTCATTAAAAAGATCACTCACTTCTGCTCACGTTCTTTCTTCTCCTGACTGGACGTATCCATTTGAGATTATGTGCGATGCTTCTGACTTTGCCATCGGTGCGATCCTTGGACATCACATCGATAAGATGTCACACGTAATCTATTATGCTAGACGAACCCTGAATGATGCCCAACAGAACTACACAACAACCGAGAAGGAATTCTTGGCTGTTGTGTTCGCTTTAGAAAAGTTCAGGCCTTACTTGATCGGCTCTCCATTCATCGTCTACATGGACCATTCAGCTCTTCGCTATCTTTTTGCAAAGAAGGACGCAAAATCTCGGCTGATACGTTGGATCCTCTTACTTCAAGAGTTTGACCTTGTCATCAAGGACAAAGGAGGATGTGAAAACGTAGTCGCCGACCATCTTTCACGACTCCCTTCTTCGCCAACACTTCAACATCCGATCAACGACGTTTTTCCGGATGAACGGCTCTTGACAGTATCTTGCGAACCCTGGTTCGCAAATATTGTGAACTATTTGGCCACAGGATTACAACCGACTGAATGGTCAAGTCAGGACAGACTTCGATTCTTATCCCAAGTAAAACACTTTTACTGGGACGAACCCTATCTGTTCAAGTACTGTCCCGACCAGATTATTCGTCGGTGTGTCCCTGACAATGAATTCAAGAGTGTGATGTCGTTTTGCCACTTCAAGCATGTGGCGGGGACTTTGGCCCCAGAAAGACAGCCGAGAAGATCTTGCAGTGTGGTTTCTACTGGCCAAGACTCTTCAAAGACGCTCATGACAACAGCAAGAATTACTCCCGGTGCCAACACTTGGGCCGAATATCCAGGAGAAACGAGATGCCGCTCCAACCAATCTTGGTTGTGGAGATTTTCGATGTTTGGGCGATTGATTTTATGGGGCCATTTCCCAGCTCTTTTGGGAACTTATACATTCTTCTCGCTGTTGATTATATATCTAAGTGGGTCAAGGCTGTGCCCAGCCGGACTAACGACAACAAGGTTTTCGTTATATTTCTTAAGGAAAACATCTTTTCCCGGTTTGGGCACCCCCGCGCGATCATTAGTGACAATTGAACTCATTTCTGTAATAGGACTTTCGAGGCCTTGATGCGGAAGTATTCCATTAATCATAAACTATCAACGCCCTACCACCCCCAAACATGTGGGAAAGCCGAGGTTTCAAATCGACAAATCAAGCAGATATTGGAGAAGACGGTTTCCAAGAGCCGTAAGGATTGTTCTTTAAAACTCACTGATGCCCTTTGGGCATTTCGAACTGCTTATAAGACCAATCTTGGCATGTCTCCCTATCGGGTTGTTAACGGAAAGGCTTGCCACCTTCCAGTGGAAATTGAGCATCGTGCATTTTGTGCGATAAAGGAGCTGAATCTATCTCTCGAAGATGCGGGCAGCCATCGGAAGCTGCAGTTAAACGAATTGAGCGAGCTTCGGGATGAGGTTTACAAAAATGCGGTTTTCATTAAGAACCGAACGAAGGTGTTTCACGATAAACACCTTTTGCGCAAAACTTTCGCACCTGGTCAACAGGTACTGCTTTATGACACCCGGCTACATTTCCATCCAGGTAAGCTCAGATCTCGCTGGAAAGGGCCATTTTTTGTGCGGAATGTGTACCCGCAAGGCACTGTGGATTTGGAAAATCCAAAGGACGGTTCGTTTTTCAAAGTAAACGGACACAGACTGAAACCGTACCTTAGCGCTGAACCAATAGAGGACCTCCTGGTCTTACAGGAGCCGGTTTACCCTGCATAATCTTCCTCTGCTACCACCAAACTTTGGTTATCCAGCCAAACAGTGGACACTGTTTCAAATAAGTTTGGGGGTATGTATATACTATTTTGTATATATATGTGGATATTCTTGTCCGGTGCATATCCATTTTTGACGAGCAATCTTGTCTGGTGATGCTCATTATTACCAAAAAAAGTGTATATCTAACCGACAATTTTGACCCTTCAATAATTTTGCAATGACAGTGAGGGCGCTTTCCAGTTTAAGTTTGGGGTACGCTCGGTACGTATTTCTAACATTCGCATTCATGTGTATATTTTGCATCTGCATACTTATTAAAACCCATAAAAATCAAAAATATTTCTAAAAACATAAAAAACTTTGTCGTCAAGGTAGCTAGTGCGAGAACTTAGATTCAATATTTTCGACGGTTTTATTTGATAAGATAGGAACAACTAAATCCTATTTTTAGATTTTGAAAACCTGAAAGATAACCCTCCTTTCATGTTAACTATAGCTAATATACATCTTTACATCACACTACACGTGTCGTGAGTTTTGAAAATTAGATGACAAGTCTATTATGTCTAAAAACTTTTTAATTGATAAACTATTTTCTGAGGATCAAATAGGTTTGTTCTGAAATAAGTAATATCAAGAATAGTTTATGAAGTAAAGCGGATATGAAGGGATGTTATTGATGCCTTAATTTGAACTAATTCTGAAGAATAACCCATCTTAAACTTGATTGGAGTGATTACACACCTGAGCCACTAAACACGTCTTTTATCCAAAAAATAATTGAACTGCCGGTTATATCTCCGTTCGCATTAAATCATCATGATTTTCACGCTAAAATTGGTCTTTTGTTTTAGGGCCTAGGTAACTTGAGTAATTAAGTCCGCCGAGGTATCTCTACACCTAATGCCCTAAAGGCAACTGGTTTGGGAGCATTGGCCCAAAGCACGCTAAGAAGCCTAGAAAGTCCAAATTAAAACAAAGTCAAGCAAGTGTTCTGTCTTAGTTAAAATTCTTAACGGTTCTTTGTGTGAGAATAATCTTGACAAAAGACTGGATTTTTATAAAAAAAATATTTTTAACGGAGATATGAAGTTTTTATCCTATGATAAAGACTATTGCACGTTCACAGTGGTGTGTATGAAACGAAAACAAGAAAAAAGTGGAGTGAAAAATAAGACCTAGTTTCCTATTAAGGAAGATAGAAATTCTGAATTTGAAACCTAACTGGAAAACAAAACTTGAGATGTACTTAACTCTTTATAAAACTTGTGTGATCCTTTGTAAATCTTTATCTGGGCTTTATTTTGTGACATGTCAACTTTAATCGATCCTTTTGAAACTTAACGACTCTATCTGCACTGCACGTAAAGACATATAGAATCTTATGTTAAATAAGAAGCAAGGTGTGAAAACTAAAGGTTCGATAGTTCTAAATTCAGGATAATAGAATTGCTAGCTTTAAAACAAAACCTTGGGATTAGAATCATGGTTATTCCGCAAAACTAGCTTGACGAGATTTTGTGGATGTAATCCGCTGAAAACCCTCAAGAGACAATGCTCCTCCTACTAGGGACAACTAGAGGTTTAACGGCTTGTTGCACGAGCTCAGTGCAATTGCGTTCCCTACGAAAATGAGGACCGGATTCTTTTATTTTTGTTTTTTTGCTCGGGACGAGCAAAAGATAAGTATGGGGGTATTTGTTCATACCAGAATTTTGCATTTTAATACCGCTCATTCATTATCTATTTTTTGTATATATCGGTACTATTAACCAATGTTTGCTCAGTAATACAGAATACAGGTATCCGTGACAAAATACTGGAAATACATTCAAAATCACGGATATATCATTTGCGAGCCAACACTGCAACCAGAACCGAAAACCGGCCGATATTTCAAGAGTTTCTTTTTGCAACATGCTTGTGTACACACTTTTTATCTAAATGGACCAACACAATACAAGTTGTACTCAAGTATGCACTAGAACCTAGGGGGGCTGCACCAAGACATAAGGGCATGAGTGTGACATGCATTCAATGCTACAAGATATGTGTTGACTTTAAAGATTCAAGTTTCCCTCCAAAACCGAAACTGCAAACAAGATCAAACCAGAGAAAATAAACTGCACCAAAATGATGCTGGAAACAACACTAACCATCACACGAAGTTCGAGGAAGTTCCCCCAAAAACTGGCCGGCCCCACTTCTCCCCTAGCCGAGCTCGTCGGCCCCACCTCTTTTGATTGTGTCCATCTTTCTGTAAGCCCCCCTTGATGCCACATCAGCTCGTTTTTATTGTTTATTTATTCAGTTTTTGAGCCTATAAATACAGACCAGAGGCATGAGGAATGTGATACCTTTTGTTTAGTTTTGTATCAAAACTCTTGTAATTTGTAAGCTTGCTTTCTTTTGTAATTCTTGAGCTCTTGCCCCCTTTGCCTTGACCTTGCAACTTCTTCATTGAACTTGCAAGCTTAAGGTTTAGGTTCTTGACTTCAAGATTAGTGTAACTTGTTTGTGATTCAATAAAAAGTTCTCATGTTTTTATTACCATGTCTTGTTCTATGTTTACATATTTGAACTTGTGAAATTCTCGCTTTACTTTGATCTTGCAACCTCTTAAATGACCTTGCAACCTTAAATTTTTGTGTTTGGATTTCACATTTCACCGGGCTTTCGAACACTTGGAGATATTCACACTTGGATTCATTAGTTCTCTCCTTTTCTTTCTTTTCTCATATTTTTTATTATGTTCCTTACTCTTCTCCCTTTTCCTTATTTTTACTTTGTAAATATGTGTGAGTAGTCGCTGTACTTGTTAAGGGTGGAATATGGTTAGATTGTATTTGAAGATGTTATTTTCTAAAAACCTTAAACTTTGCAATTGAAACTCCGTGCAAATCACTCGCAATTCCGCTCCACTAGACATCCTATCCTACC
Source organism: Agapanthus africanus (assembly GCA_030015575.1). Classification (NCBI taxonomy): domain Eukaryota; kingdom Viridiplantae; phylum Streptophyta; class Magnoliopsida; order Asparagales; family Amaryllidaceae; genus Agapanthus; species Agapanthus africanus. The sequence continues at coordinate 869,385,353 of JASDDO010000022.1, read as the reverse complement.
ACGATAGCGATGATTCCTAATCGTGACCGGATTGCTAGTGGTTTGCTGGAGGCTAGAATCAAGAGATAACAACAGATGGACAAGGGAAAAGGAAGACGGATTTAGCGAAATGCCGCAAATACCGTATTTCAAGCTCTCTAATCCGCGTTGTTACCTATTGCTTTAGTGTCAATACCAAAGTTGGGTCTATAAGGATTCGGCAAACTTCACATTCATACAAACTAACCTATTACTACCCTTAACAAGTCCTTTTATTATACATATCCTTGTTGCAACATTTAATTTAATCAACAAATCAAGATACGTTGTTAACTCATTAATATAAGCCTAAAAACTTACCATCTCCCTGCGGACGACCCGTACTCATCGCGGCTCGCTACACGCGACACCGTTTTGATTGCGGTAATTTCTAAACTCTTTCTAAAATACGAAACGGCAAAAACGTAACAATCATGAGGCATGTGGCCCCGGGAATACTTCCCTTGAGAGATGGCAGTTTCATTCCCATTGACAGGGCTTTGGTGAACTGCTTCTCCGTCTTAAACTTGCTTTTGTTTGCCGCAGGTGTGCTTCGGTCTAGTTAGAGTACTTTGTGACTCTTCATCACCGTGTCTTCTTCATCCTGAAGCCAACGTTTGGCCTTTTCGTATATGTCCGTTTCACGCTCTCGGTCAGCTCTGCTCTTTTGAAAAGCTTCATTTAGCAGCCTGTCAATTGGGGCTTTTGGCAGCTCGGGGGATTTTGGCATCGGTCCTGCCCCCAGTTCCTCTGCGTTGTTTTCTAACACCGAGGGAGTTTCTTTTTTATTTAACGAAGAATGAGAAACCATGTGGAAACTTGCTACATAATCTTCGGTTTCTCCCGACGAGCCATTTCCCTCATCGTCGTCCCTATCTCCGTTCTCCAGTATATAGTTGAGAAACTCTTCGAGGGTGGCTGGGGTCCGCGCCTTCTGATTGTACTTCTCCAGTGCGTCGATGTACTTTTGCAGGTCCGTGCGCTTGTCGTCAGGCTGCACGGGCTTCTTGGTCTTCTTCTTTCCCTTCGAAGACTTTGAAGGCTTGACCTGGGTGTTTTGCCCATCGTTAGCAGTTTTCGGTGTGGGACGTGGTTTCAGCATCCCCTCAATGATCTCGGGCTCCAGTGGGCCTTTCCATCTGATTGCCGGACATGCTTGAAAATCCTTCAGTATTCTTTTGGTTTTAGCTGAAAGGACGACTTCCCATGGAGCTTCTTCCACAAATGAGCATGATGCCCCCGGTGTATCCACCTTTTTAGGAGCGTGCTTCTGTGGTGGGTGCACCCTCCAATACTCGGACAGTGTGAATTTCCCTTGGTGGTACCGGTCCTTGACCCAGTTCTTGAAGACATAGCAATCCTCAATGGGGTGGCTCACTATTCGGTGATAGGAACAGTAATTGGGATTGTTGACGTCACTGGGCTACGGTGGACGTTTTGGGTCTAGCAGAGTGATGAGTTTGTTGCGCACTGCCAGCTCGAACAATCTCCTCGTTTTATCATGGGGAAACGAGTAAGCACGTCCAAACTTATCTTCGAGGGATTGGCGTGGGCGTGCATTGTTTTGGCTAGCTACCGGTTTTGGGTCACTCGGTTGCTGTTGAGTGTTGGCAACGAAAGTCGATTTCCCTTTACTCTTTGCATTCTGAGGGTCCATTTTTGAAGAGAAAGGTCCGTAGCCCATCTGGTCCATTTGGGCTAACTTGTTGATCAGAGCCTGGAAGGTGGTCGGTTTAAAGAAAGTCATGAACTGGGACACAGTCGTCTGAGGATTCAGAGTCCCTACGAACATGCCCACGGCAGGAGCTTCTTCGACGCGTTGTTCGCATTTTGACCATAGGTTCCACCACCGGATTGCATATTGAACCCAGGTCTCTCCTGGCTTCACCCTAGCATTGATTAATGCCGTGATCGGGGTACGCTCGCTTGCGCTGGCGAACTGCTGTGTGAACAGCAATTCCATTTCCGTGAATGTTTTGACGGAGTCATTTAGGAGCTTCGAGTACCATTCAAATGCTGTTTCCGACAGGCTGCCAACGAACTGGCGAAGCAGCAATTTGTTGTCGCCTCCAGTATTGCCGCACAAAGCTCTGAACTGAGCAACGTGCTGATGAGGATTGCATGTCCCTTTGTACACATGGAACTTGGGGATCGTATATCCCGGTGGGTATTTGATTTGATCGTACCAGCCTGGGTACGGTTGCCCGGTTCTGACGACTTGGCCAACCGCTTCGCTTGCCTGATGAGATCTTATTTGTTGAGCTATGTAATCATCAAGGGCAGCTTTGGAGATCGTTTCCTCCCTGGCTGTCGATAAAGCTGGAAGGGGGTTTGATGCTTCCCTTCTTTCATCCTCGCTAATTATCGGCGGGTATTCAGCTGGATGTTTTGGCCGGATCATCATTCCAACCATATCTTGGAACAAAAGTGTCATCTGCTTTATATTAGCAGCCTGTTCCGCGGCCTCCTTATCCTTTCTTTCAAGCACCCTTCGCAGGAACTCTGTATCGGTCTCCTGCTCCTAGCGCTGTTCTGATACTGACTCCGGACTTTCTTTCTATCCGGTGAGTGCTGCCATTTTCGTCAGCATCTCCTGGAGCTTTTGTTGTTGCTCCTGAACCTTTGTTAATGACCGAGTTTGCGGTTAATGGCCCACGGAAGTGTTAGTGTATATGCCCTAGAGGCCATTATTGTATCATACTAGTTTGTATATTACTTAATGGAAGCTTGGGATATTCATCTTGTATATACAATCTTGCTCAAAATAGTAGTATGCTACTTGGTTTGTTTCTACTTCAATGTGTACATGTGTTGATTTTATTATATCACCTATACGCATTAGTGGAGCCCTTAGGATCTTTGCTTGATTACCAGCGTTGTGATGGCAGTCACACTAGTGGGGGCTGGGTAATCTATAAGCACATCCTTATGCAGGTCCCTAGTCGCAGGACTATCGAGACAGGGCATCGATACTCCGGAGTAGACTAGCGCATGCGCTTCTCATCCAGGAGTGGGAGATGGTCTGTCCCACAGCCATCAGTACGTCGTACTAGAGATAGTATGCGGATGCTTGTTGGGTTACGAGTACACTGGACAGGACTCATCGGGAACTGACCGGTTGGTATTATACCTATCGTCAGTTATCAGTTCCCAGGTGACATGAGTACAGCTTAGTCCGCTGACTTGACACTGTCACTTCGCCTCGAGTGTGTTCCCACTGTACTTTGATTACTACCCTACCACGGCTCAAAGGAGTCGTGCAAACAGGTAGTAGTTGGGTGCAGTCCCGAAGCACTTGGAGGCAGTGACGGTTAGACAGGATTCGTCTCGCCCGGTATTGGGGATTGACATCGCGCTGTGTCTAGGAGAGCCATTACACGAGTAGTCCCTGGCCAGGGCAAGCGGGATATACTGGTAGGCTTTCAGTGTTATCTTAGGGTGTATTGGGCTTCACTCCGACACGACTTGTACCGCTATTAGGGGATTGACGTTTACCGCCCCCTAGGCCCGCCATGCGATGTATCAGACGAACAGACCGGACTGTACGGAGATTGTCACATTCAGGCTCAGTAGGAGTTCAGATGGGTTTCACCTCGTCAGTCTTCTTGTCGGCATCTACCTGGGGACCGTTACGCACAGCTAGTGCCGCTTGCGGTCTGTGGTTAAACCCACTGCCAGCGTAGTGTCGAGTCTTTAGAGTCCCACACAGAAAGCTATTCGCCTTTAGGCAAAAGAGTAGAGGTCGCATGGTTTTGCGACAGGTCGCATGGTTTTGCGACAGGGTACGGTCACATCCGTGCACTTGTGCATGTACAGTGTCCGGACAGTTAACACTAGCGGGCTTTGGTTTAAGCCGGATCCTAGTGTACGTTTTGGGATTGATTTTATCTCGTTTGTGTTCGTGTTCCTCGGAACGCGGATGCGGGTGTGTATGCACAGTTGACAGAGAGACAGAGGCAGAGTATTCTCATTGGGGTTGTTGACTGTTGACTGTTGACAGTTGACTGTTGACCATTGACTTTTGCTTAACCCTAATGAGAATAAGATATATGATTAATATTAATATTAATTAAGTATTGTAGTGACATGGTTGTTGAGGGGTTGACTTGTTGACTTTGTTGACCGGTTGACTAGGTTGGACTAGTTGACCATCATCATGACAATGGCTATCATTCCATGGCAAAGACTTTTGCTTGCTTGTTTATTTATGCAAAATGAGTGCATGAAATGATATAGCCATTTTGACTTACACCATTTACACAATACTTGATTACTATTTTTGGTTATGATGGCTTTTGGATTATGAGAGGTGAGAATGAGAAGAGTATGGTTCATTCTATCATTTGCTTTCTCTCTCTTGAGCTCTCTCATTCTCAAGCTCTCCCTCTTCCTCTTGCTCTCTCTACCTCAAGGCAAACCATTCTCATGTGTTGAGACTCATTGCCTTAGAGATAAAAAGACACCAAAACATTCCTCTACTCATTCTAGTTCACAAGGCCTAGCAAGCCAAGTGATCTAGTTTCTTCAAAGTTCGAAGAAGAAGACAAAGGTAGAAGCTTTCGGGTGGATCCATCTTCGGCGCAAGGAGACGACGAGGTGAGGTCGATCTGTACACCGGAAGGAGTCGAAGACAAAGGAGTTCAAGAAAGGTATAGCCCCCTAACCGACTAGGTAAACTCTTGTTAGGTTGTTAGTTAGTAGTTAACAAAGATCCGGTTTTGAGTCCATGTTACTGTAGGGTTCCTAGGCACTCTAGTGAAGTCTCACAAGTGATGAAACATGCACAAATCAAAGTTTACGGGTGCCTACAAACCCTAATACGGATCGTTAACTAGAAATCAAGGCGAAGCAAGCAAGTAATCGAATTAAATGCTAAGGGAAAGTGACTACAACCTTTGTAGATCCGGTCCACCACCTCCTAGGCTCCGTGATGAAGTCCCTCCGCTGTCCAAAACGAACCCATGACTCTAGCGTCGGTATCATCGAAGAATGGGCGAGCTTGATCGTCGGTTCGATGCCGAAGATGATCAACGTCGAGGTATCACAAGAACAAGCTCCAACTTCATCAAGCTTTGAAAACTTGTGAAGGAAACACCCTATACTACTTGGCAAGAGGTAGAGGATGAAGAAATAGGAAGTGGGTAGACTTTAGTTTTGGATTTCTCACTTGTTTTCTCATGTTGCCATTGAACTAGAAAGTTTTTCTTTTGTTGAAGAAGATGAAGAAGAAGAAGATGATAAGTTCAATAATAAAAAATGAATAAGAATTAAATCTTATCATACTTTTAACCTTAGTTAAGTGTAGAGAAAAGACCATGGTTAATAGAACGGTTAGGATTAAGGATAAGAACAAAAAGGAGACTAAGTCAAAACTTCAAGAATCTTCAACTAAAAAACAAAATAAGCAACCATTCATTTATCTTTTTTCTTTTTCCAAAATGGATAAATAAGAAAGATAAATGAATAAATAATCAAAACCCTAATCATTAACTTAAACCATGGTTTGATTCTTTACACTTAACTAAGTAAGCATGTATCATCAAACATGATACAAACATCTGCACAAAACTATATCGCATATACAATGTGTAGAATTCAAGTGAGAAAATCCATTTAAAGTGAACCAATACTAGTTAATGCAAAGTAATATATCAAATATATAATTATACAATAAATCATTAAATCAACACTTGATTCAATGATCCGGTCATATCGCATATAACCGGCTAGTATCCAATGTATCGGCTTCTCGAATCAATCTTTGATTCGATAACCAGGTTATATTGCATATAACCAATCGACACATTCGTCGCGAGAATGGAATACGGTATCACATACACGCATTATTCTCGGTCCCGCACATATCTCATATGCGCTCCTATTTCGTTTCGCTTGAGCCAGGAAACCTCTGTGTAGGACTCTAAAGACTCGTCAATACGCCGGTAGCAGATGATGATCATATCAAGCATCCACAAGCCGCAAGCGGTCTGCTAAACGTAACGGCCACCCGGGTATTGAGCGATCAGAAGATCGACGAGCAATCCCGCTCACACTCCTGCGAATCCAACCAGTAACACTTACCGTACAGTCCGGTCTGTTCGTCTGATATGTCGCATATCTCGCCTAGGGGTGGTAAACGTCAGACCCCAATAGCTCGATAAGTCATACCGACGTGAGGTCCATAACATTCGTGAAACTACTGATAACTCTTACCAGTATATCACTGTAACCCTAGCCAGGGATTTCCTGTTATGGCCAGTCGTGCATTGCGCAACATCAACCGCCAATACCGGGAGAGACGAATCCCCTCCTATCGCTCATTGCCTCCATGTGAATCGGGACTGTACCCAAAAACCACCTGTTTGCACGACTCAGTAGAGCCGTGGTAGGGTGGAAATCAAAGCACAGTGGGAGACACACAAGACTCTATGACGATCTCGGGTCAACAGACTAAGCTGTACCAGTGTCACCAGAGAACTGCCATCTGACGTGAGGTATAATACCATCTGGGAGTTCTCGGCGAGTCCGTTCAGTGTACCCAGTCTCCACCGAGCACCCGCATACCATCTCCGATGTCAAACACCAATGGATATGGGATCATCTATTGCCCATCGCATGGGTCGAGAAGATATACGCTAGTCTACTCTCGAATATCGATGCCCCGTCTCGATATTCCCTCGACCAGGAACATTTCAAGGATGTACTCATGGACTATCCAGGCCCCACTAGTATGATCTGCATCACGGTCCTGGAAGTCGAGTATACATCCTAAGGGCTTTATCAACATGTAATCAGAGAGACAGAAAGTATACATGTTAAGATAAAGAGCAACCAGATAGCGTACTATCATGTCGAGCAAGAAAGTCCTACCTATATATGTCCCAGCATCCACTACAATATACATCCAATGTACAGTAATGGCCTCTAGGGCATACATATAACTAACAATCTCCCACTTGCACTAGGGCCATCTGTAGCAGTGGTTGCAGTATCACATACTCAACCATCCCCTAAAAGTCTCTCTTTGGGAAAAGGGCCTTCTTGAGTGGATCCGCCGTGTTGTCCTCTGAGTCTACTCTCCTAACCTCGATCACCCTGGAGATCAACTATCTCCATGATCAGGTGATGCTGCCTTAGATTATGTCTGGGTCACTGATGGGACCAGGGTTCCATGGCCAAAGCCACAGTTCCATTGTCACACAATGGTAGGAACCTAGTTCATCCTATGAACCAATATACACCCAAACTGCCTCTTTGGTAGTATCTTTAATAGCGATGTTACCAGCCTTTATCGTCTAGTTTGCCACGGTATCTTGCTTAGAACTCTTCCAACATACCGTCCCTTTACAGAGGGTAAAGACAATGCCTGTGACTAACATTCAGTCGTCTTTATCACCTTGGAACACTTCCAGTGATTCTCCCCAGGATCGATTGATACATTCTCACTATACCTAGTGAGAACCCTAATATCCCTTTAGATCTATCTCATAGGTCCAAATCTCAGGATTTAGGAGGTATCATCTTTATCCTATTTGGAGAATCCTTGTGATAATAGGAGATTGATCGATCGTAGTATAGGAAACTCTTTTCCTATCAAGAGTATGTTGTCTACGTACAATACGAAGATGACCACCTTACTCTCTACTACCCTTTTGTATATACAAGGTTCGTCTACCATTTTGATGAAGTCAAACACTTTGACTATCACATCAAAACAAACGTTTCAACTCCGCGATGCCTGCTTCATTATATAAAGCAACTTGCACACGTTTCCGCTGCTCCCACTATTTATGAAGACCTCTGGCTGTGTTCTTATAGACGTTCTCTTCTAAATCAGTATTTAGAAAAGCAGTCAGGGCACCCAACCACCAGATATCGCAGTCATGGTATGTAGCCGTGGCAAGTAGGATCTGGATGGACTTAAGCATAGTCACTTGGAAAAGGTTTCATCATTATCCATGCCTGGTTGATGACTAAAAACTTTAATAAGCCTAGCTTCGAAAGTCTCAACTTTTCCATCTACACCAAGTAATCTTCTCAAAATATACTTGCTCCTGATGGGGATTTAACCCTTCAGATATTGCAACCAAAGTCCATACTTTGCTGGTGTATATGGATTCCATCTCAGATCGCTAAGCATCCAGCCATTCTTACAGAGTCACACTCCTGATGGCCAGCTCGAAACTAGTTGGGTCATCATCTCATGATGTAATCCTCGCTCCCACTGTCATAGAGAAACCGAAGTATCTCTCAGGTGGGTGAGGAACCTTACTAGATCGGCGGAGAGGCTAAGGTTCGTTGGAATCTACTGAATCCTTTGGTTCTACCAAATCATCTGCTATAGTTTGTATAGCTGGAACCTTTCCAGTTCTACATTATAGACCTTGCCTCGAGCTTGTCCGGATTTTGCTTTTAGACATAGGCCGGACAACCCCAAATCTTAACTAACTTAAGACATGGGTTCTTCCCATTCCATATCATATATGAAGCGGTAGGCACTGATTTGATTCGAACCCAATTCAATAGGTATGCAGCTTCTCAAGTGCATAACACCACAAAAGGAAATAGGTCACTCAGTAATACTCATCACAGAGCACACCATATCATATAGGGTGTGATTGCTCCGCCCTGATACACCGTTGTGCTGTGGTGTAATCAGAGGAGTAGTACGGAGAGAGAATCTCATTCTCCTTTAGAATGGTCCAGGAATGCCATGCACAAGTATTCTCCTCCCTGATCTCATCATAGGACATAATACTTATACCCGGTTATTGGTTCTCTACTTCTAACTTATATTCTGTGAATGCCTCAAAAGGTTCGGACTTATGTTTCAACAGGAACATATGACTGAATCTTAAGAGATTATCAGAGAATATAATGAAGTATAAAGAACCAGTCCTGGCATGTGTAGACAGGAGACTTTACATACATCATCATGTATCAGTCCCAAGAGTTTACTAACTCTTTCTCTGTTTCTAGTAAACGGAGCTATGGTCATCTAATCTTTGTGACATGACTGGCAAGTTTCATAAGATGTAAATTCAAACTGATTTAAATATGCATCTAAAATGTAACTTCAGCCAGTCGGGTCGCATTGATATGACCTAGTCTGCAATGCCTCAAGAATGATTCGTTCATTTCTGAACTCTTCCTCTTGTGTGTGTTCTGTGTACGAGGAACTGTAGTTTGATTTAGAATGTCAATGCTTTTAGATAACGTGCCTGAACCGATCAACTTTTGATATAGGAAATGTTCAAAACATTATCCATCAATACAAAATTATATCCTTTCTTTAGAAATAAAGAGACTGATATGATTTTGTATATCAGGTTCGGTATCTAATAGCATTTGTTCAGAATCAATGTATTCGTAATACAGGGTGATAGTGACCAACAGACTTGGCTGCAACACTTGCCCCGTTTTCTGTCTCATGAAACTTATCACCCGTTCTCAGTTTTTCTACCTTTTTGTAGCCCTATGTAACAGATTACATATCTGAGATCCTGATCCGGTATCACATACCAAGGATGCGGAGGATACTGAGAAACAGTTCTGTATAATGAACACACCCGAAGATGATGCATTAGCATGCACTCTCTTCGTTTGGGCGGCACGGGAAATCTGGTATTCCCCAATTTCCTGCTCTGTCTTATAACATTTATAAGTTGGAGCGGGACCAACGTTCCCCAGCTCAGTATAACAAGCGGGTTCGGTCAATTCATCCATTTTATTATCTTGATTAAGGCGTGATATGGTCGCTACCAGGAGAGAGAGAGAAGAAAACACTCAGCGTGCGCTCTTGCAAGATTAGATTGGTTATATATTTTATCTAATCAGGATGGCTCCCACTGTTTTTATCAAATCTTCCTTCAAACCTTAAAAGGAAAGACTAGCCGGGATTAATTGCACTCTACAAGTTCGCCAATCTTTCAGCCAGGCCAGTGTCGGTACTTTGAGGGAGGTTCCCCGTGCTTTCGCACGGACCTAATTACAGTAAACCTCGTTTTCCCAGAGGCGTAACCCCGTTGACACCTTTCTAGACACCTACTTGATCGGCTAATTGCAAAGTGCAAAACTCTCCCAGGAGTAACAATTACTCGCAGTGGGTATCGGGATCCAACTATCACATAGAAGGTATGCAATCTCATTGCAAATTTCAACACTTGAAACTCCCGATAATCGTTTTTACACCTAGCACCTATGACCTTGGCTAAGGTCAACAAATCATAGGTACTAGTCAAGTTCTACCCGTCATTTCGTGATTAATTAGACCCACCCACATGACCCTTGGCTAAGGTCAACAAAGCCACATGACTGTCCTAACTAATCGCATCATATGCTGTGTAGGAAGACATCACTTAGCTACCGCACACTACGCCTCGGCTATGGTCGACAAACGTAGCACGAATACTAAGTACTCTACTTCCTAAAATGACGGAGGGTTGCGAATGGTTTTTATGAAAACCTTTAACGCTTTGAACTTGATCTCGTTGCGGAATCAAATGGTTTTTAAATGGAATGTTTTTGAGGCTTTTCTAGTTTTGCTAAAGGGGTCACTCCCGGTGAAGGGATCGTCGGCCCTTTCCTCGTCGAATGAGGTGCGGGATATATCATATATATCACTGTGCAAAGCAGAAACTATAGAAACGAACAAAGACAAACCGAGGGTTGTAGCATCTGCCAGTTATTGCTAAAGGAGTCACTCCCGGTGAAGGGATCTCGGTCCTTTCCTCATCGAATAAGGTGCAGGATGTTCTATAATGAACACCGCGATGCAAAGCAAGAACTGTAGCTACCAGTTTTTATTTTGAAATTTGATTCCACAACATCAATTAGGTTTATTTTCTTTCATTAATCTCATTAATGAATATCCCATCAATTAAGTCCACCTAACCATCACAGATAAATATAACGTACGCTTATGCCATCCGCATTCGCCTCGATGTCCCGTCTGCACCGTTAGGTTAGGTAACTAACGGCAGAGCGGGGCAGGGCTAGTGTGGGTGTAAAACATAAGCAACGTTTATACAATATATCATATATACTATATATTATACCTGTCACAGAACATCACATGATCACAGATAAATCACAGCAGAAGAAACATATGAAATATTGGATATACTAGGACGTCCGTGTTTTCAATACGAGCCAGTATAAAACACGGATTCCACGGTCGTGATGAATAGCCAATCCCACACCCCAAGACCCCTACGAGAGCGGCAAGCAACCCTACCAATTCTAGGGTTAGGAGACCCGGACTCGACTCCTCGAGATGGTCTCCCACTGGACCCCAGAACCCGGTTACTTGTGCTCCCCTCCTTGGGTCTATCCTAGTGCAGAAAAGTAAATAATATACAACGGGTGACGACTTCCGCAACCTGGAAGTGCCCCAATAAAAGAATATTACATACAAGTTTTTACATGAATGAAAATGAAAAACACTCATCTCACATAAAAACCCCCGGCTATTCAAACACGACGATCCAATATAACATATCCAGCAACACATAACATCACATGTCATCAACGTAAGTAAATAAGCGCATCCCAATTGTCGTTGACATATAGCAACGAAACCAGCGATATCACATATTACACTTACGGTCACAGAAAAGAAAGTGTAAAACTACAACAGTTGGAATCCGCAACCACCTCAGACATCGCATGCCTGACCAAATGAATTCTTTAGACATCGCATGCCTAACAATTATAAACCCCGCATTTTAGTCTCATTATCGAAAACTCTTTTCAATATCAAGTCGGGCAATTCAACAGGATTCCCGACATTCTGATCGAATGCTCGTCGTAAACTTCAGTAGACGGCTGCACCCCTGATACCTTCGACGACGTGCACCAAGGCGGAACACCGCTACCGCGAGCACCCGAACGGATGCTTTCGGCGACGGGGTTCTCCTACAGTCACTTGGTCGGGGCTATGGGGTGTAGCTGTCTATTAAGTTTACCCGGCGAGTATCCGCGTACGCTACGTGATTGCGACGGACTTTTGATCATATCAAAATTCCATGGCAACCGATCAAGTGAGACTAAAGTGCTATGTTTATAACATTCATTTAGTTATCTCATAACTTGTTGTGAATTCCAATTATTGTATCAAATTCCGGATAAATAGAAAATGCTAAACTTTTCGATCGAACAATCGAACACCCAAGTTTTCCCGATACAGCTCAACACATGAAATAAGTCTAACAACATTCAGTTCGTGCCTCAGTACCAACGGTCCAGCCGTAGAAGGGTCAAGCCAACGCCTCACATGTGGCACGCCGTACTGCCCCAAACCCGAAGGTTCAAAGGGCAGTTCAAGACGGTCACATAATCGAGTTAAGGTTTGTTGTCTTCTAGAGGGTCCATCGCGTTACTTGCACTACTTAGAACGTCGTTAAACCTCGGAAAAATCCAACGCTTGGAAGTTTTCCGTCAGGGGAAACATTAGGTATTTGTATCCGGTCGAACTTTTTAACATATTGTAAAATATCCGGAAAGCCACATAGACAAAATTTGATAATCCGATCAAACAATCGAATCCCAAAACAACCCAGAAAATTCAACTCTTGAATAAATTTTAAAAATTCCCAGAAAACTCAGCATAATTTATCAGGAATTACTGTGCAAATCAATAGGGCTTACGTCATCATAGAGCCGTGGAACCGCCGCAGAAGCTAGGCATCTGCCGCGGTTCCGCCGCAGTCTTTACTGTTCACCAGAAAGTTTTTGTACCGTAATTCTTAATTTTCTATGCTGAATTTTTTAGCAATTTTTAATTTGGAAAAATCCAGATATTTCAAAAATGCCCAGAGAGTGGGTTTGCTTTAGGGTTTCGGGTCCGATCGGGTTTCAAATTCCGTCAGGACTTCGCCTAAGGCTCTAGCTAGGCTCTGATACCACTGTAGGGTTCCTAGGCACTCTAGTGAAGTCTCACAAGTGATGAAACATGCACAAATCAAAGTTTACGGGTGCCTACAAACCCTAATACGGATCGTTAACTAGAAATCAAGGCGAAGCAAGCAAGTAATCGAATTAAATGCTAAGGGAAAGTGACTACAACCTTTGTAGATCCGGTCCACCACCTCCTAGGCTCCGTGATGAAGTCCCTCCACTATCCAAAACGAACCCATGACTCTAGCGTCGGTATCATCGAAGAATGGGCGAGCTTGATCGTCGGTTCGATGCCGAAGATGATCTACGTCGAGGTATCGCAAGAACAAGCTCCAACTTCATCAAGCTTTGAAAACTTGTGAAGGAAACACCCTATACTACTTGGCAAGAGGTAGAGGATGAAGAAATAGGAAGTGGGTAGACTTTAGTTTTGGATTTCTCACTTGTTTTCTCATGTTGCCATTGAACTAGAAAGCTTTTCTTTTGTTGAAGAAGATGAAGAAGAAGAAGAAGATGATAAGTTCAATAATAAAAAATGAATAAGAATTAAATCTTATCATACTTTTAACCTTAGTTAAGTGTAGAGAAAAGACCATGGTTAATAGAATGGTTAGGGTTAAGGATAAGAACAAAAAGGAGACTAAGTCAAAACTTCAAGAATCTTCAACTAAAAAACAAAATAAGCAACCATTCATTTATCCTTTTTCTTTTTCCAAAATGGATAAATAAGAAAGATAAATGAATAAATAATCAAAACCCTAATCATTAACTTAAACCATGGTTTGATTCTTTACACTTAACTAAGTAAGCATGTATCATCAAACATGATACAAAAATCTGCACAAAACTATATCGCATATACAATGTGTAGAATTCAAGTGAGAAAATCCATTTAAAGTGAACCAATACTAGTTAATGCAAAGTAATATATCAAATATATAATTATACAATAAATCATTAAATCAACACTTGATTCAATAATCCGGTCATATCGCATATAACCGGCTAGTATCCAATGTATCGGCTTCTCGAATCAATCCTTGATTCGATAACCAGGTTATATTGCATATAATCAATCGACACATTCGTCGCGAGAATGGAATACGGTATCACATACACGCATTATTCTCGGTCCCGCACATATCTCATATGCGCTCCTATTTCGTTTCGCTTGAGCCAGGAAACCTCTGTGTAGGACTCTAAAGACTCGTCAATACGCCGGTAGCAGATGATGATCATATCAAGCATCCACAAGCCGCAAGCGGTCTGCTAAACGTAACGGCCACCCGGGTATTGAGCGATCAGAAGATCGACGAGCAAGCCCGCTCACACTCCTGCGAATCCAACCAGTAACACTTACCGTACAGTCCGGTCTGTTCGTCTGATATGTCGCATATCTCGCCTAGGGGTGGTAAACGTCAGACCCCAATAGCTCGATAAGTCATGCCGACGTGAGGTCCATAACATTCGTGAAACTACTGATAACTCTTACCAGTATATCACTGCAACCCTGGCCAGGGATTTCCTGTTATGGCCAGTCGTGCATTGCGCAACATCAACCCCCAATACCGGGAGAGACGAATCCCCTCCTATCGCTCATTGCCTCCATGTGAATCGGGACTGTACCCAAAAACCACCTGTTTGCACGACTCAGTAGAGCCGTGGTAGGGTGGAAATCAAAGCACAGTGGGAGACACACAAGACTCTATGACGATCTCGGGTCAACAGACTAAGCTGTACCAGTGTCACCAGAGAACTGCCATCTGACGTGAGGTATAATACCATCTGGGAGTTCTCGGCGAGTCCGTTCAGTGTACCCAGTCTCCACCGAGCACCCGCATACCATCTCCGATGTCAAACACCAATGGATATGGGATCATCCATTGCCCATCGCATGGGTCGAGAAGATATACGCTAGTCTACTCTCGAATATCGATGCCCCGTCTCGATATTCCCTCGACTAGGAACATTTCAAGGATGTACTCATGGACTATCCAGGCCCCACTAGTATGATCTGCATCACAGTCCTGGAAGTCGAGTATACATCCTAAGGGCTTTATCAACATGTAATCAGAGAGACAGAAAGTATACATGTTAAGATAAAGAGCAACCAGATAGCGTACTATCATGTCGAGCAAGAAAGTCCTATCTATATATGTCCCAGCATCCACTACAATATACATCCAATGTACAGTAATGGCCTCTAGGGCATACATATAACTAACAGTTACCGCCTCTAGAAAATCGTTTTTCATCAAATTCCGCATGCCCGAAAGTACCGGGAAAGGCAACGACTCAAGGAATTTCCGGTGACGAAACGACGCACCGGCGCTTCCCCGCTCTTTCTCTTTCTCCCCTCTACCTTATAAGCCCGTAAGTCCCATTTCCCCTTCTCATCTTATTCTTTAAAAAGTTTCAATTCTAAAACCCGACGGAAGTGGAGTTAGTCCGACTCCCGATTCGGTTTTCTTTAAAAACTATACTTTTCTTAATCAAGATAACTTCATATTCTCACATATTGCTTAACAAATATTAAAAAAACCATTAAATCAAGTTTCACCTCAAAATAATTATTTTTGTGACATTTATCACATTTTTACAGAAAAATACAACAAACTATTCATTTCGACATTATAACCTTATTTCCTTACTATACCTTTAGATAGTTCATGAGGTAATGACCTACCTCATCACAACACACATATCTATCATAACACGATGAATCTTGGGATAATAGAATACGGGAAATACGACTTTACAAATAAATCCCTTTAACTTATAAAACCGTTTTCTTTAAAAAGTGTATTTAACTTTCCATGCAATTGCACCTCTACAACTCACTTTTGGGGACCCGTTCGGGATGGTGTGGATTATCGCACATCCTCGGGCTTAGTAGAGCGAGATGCAGACCTTCGCAAGGAGTATTCGATCTCGATGGAATTTTTTTACATTTTTCTTTAGAAAATGAAATTTCTATAAGAAAATAAATAAATTATTTTAATTAAATATCTATATATTTATTATCAAAATATCTATTTTTATTATATAAATATTCCAAGTTTTCTAATTCAAAGGAATCTCCATTACATGAAAATACCATCCAAATACAACACAAGTACACCATTTCAAGAAAATACCACATATTATGAAACTAGGTTCTATTTAATAGAAATTGCACAATTTTAAAATACACTTCTATGAAAACTCTAAAGACGATAATTAAATACTTGAGGTGTATTTTGAAACTATACCAAAACTATTTTTACATAAAACCCTCTCAAGTTATACTAAATTACAATAAGGACCCTAGTAAACATAGGTTTAAGCGGGACCAGTCTCTTGAGCCTCAGGGAGACGGAGATATGGGTGCTTGCCTATTTAAGGTAGACAACCTAACAAAAGGTGTTATCAATACGGTAATTGTCTTGGTAAAAGACACAAATCCTGCCGTCCATGTGCAGCAGTTACCGATAACAAAACGATCAGGAGTTCAAGTTCTTTTTAAAGTGTCTGACTCAGTCTGGGTCTCAATATAAACAATCTGGCTTGAATGTGATTCAAGTATAAAACCATAATTCAATATGAATCTATATATTCAATCTATACAACTTGACCGAACCGAACCATGGATATATTCCATTTATATGTTCTTCCATTATATCTGTTCCATTACAGATATCATGGTTTCGGCAAGTCATCCATCTATATAATTTATAATACAAGAAAGTACAATACAAACAATACAATCAAGACATCGCGGGGTTTATAAGGGGTAGATTTGTACGGAAGGTGTTAGAAGTGGCACGAGACTGCAACCATAAGACACCTAATCTGAATCTCCATTGCCGTTGTACCGTGGCTGGACGGTTCCTTGTATTCCGTATACTTTAGTTTCTGGGATAGTGAGACTCCACTCATATACACTGGCATTTTCTGTACCAAGCTACAAACAACAGCGTTAACACTAAATAATAACATTAAACAGCTATTCTCTATTCTGTCTATTCTATTCTTATCTATCTACGGGATTTACCGAGCGACTTGTTTGCTGACGACATTCTCTTTCTTCTTCTTTGGAATGTCGTCAGGTGTTTCGGACTCACTGGAGATCGAATCCAGCAGCGAAGACTTGGATCAGTTTACTGAAGACCCAGAGTTTTAAATTCACTTGTACATTACATTTCATTTTTATTTCTGTTATGCCATTTTTTAGGCATTGCTTTTATTCCATGTATTTTCATTTCAGTTGTATTATAAAAAGAATGTTTAATAAATAAAGTTGTTGTTTATTTACATCTTGTCTCTTGTGTACATTTTATATTATATTGCTTAGATACGCTTAGCGTATTTACTTCTGAGTAAATACGTCGCGTGACCCGTCGCATCCTCTTTCCGTACACTGGGAAGCAGGGCGTGACAGGTTTTGTTGGTGGCCCATGCAGGTCCGCTCTGTAAGGACATACAGGTCATCTTTGTATGGACATGTAGGTCTGCTCTGCGTGGACAACCTAAGCAATATAACACAAGAACCAGCAACTAAAAATATTCTTTACAATTCATATTCCTTAAATCTTCCAATTTCATATATTTGAATTTATCTTAACCCAAACTTTTCTTTCAAGGTTATGGATTCCCTAAACAACACCAGCACCAACTTCAACAACACTCCACCACCCCTACCAATTGCACTGGCCGTAGCTGCTCCGATCAATGAACAGACGGTACTACTTGAGGCGATCCGCAGCCTCCTGGAGGGACAGCAACAGCAGACTGCTATCTTGATGAACCATCCCGAGGAAGAAGCACCTGGAGTGAAGCAATTCAGGGCCTTGCACCCCAAGCGATTCTCAGGAAAAGAGAGCCCCTTAGAAGCTGAGGAATGGGCTCAGAGTATTGAAGATGACCTGGCAGCAGCACAAGTGCCAGAGGTCGCTTGGGTTTGAGTTGCAAAGCTGCAGCTCGCTAATAATGTACGGGTTTGGTGGAAGGCAGAAGAAAGCCTTCTCACCCAACCGATCGAATGGAGGACTTTCCGCGATATGTTCGATGCAAAGTACTTCCCCGAGACTGCCAGATTCGAGATGGAATATCAATTCATCCACTTACAACCGGGTTCAATGTGGACCAAAGTGGATGAGTACGATACTGAGTTTACCATGCTCAATCGGAAAGATATGGCTCAATATTTTGATTTCAAAATATCACATACTACACGGCTAACATAATACTTTAACAGATTTGCGGCACACCTGATACTGACGGATGAGATCAGAGCCCGTCGATTTCAATAAGGGTTAGATCCGGAGATCCAGGCTGCATTAGCCAACGGAGATTTCCCGACCCACAAATCGGCTCTGAAAGCTGCCCGCCGATATGAGGCAGTGGTGAAGATGAAGGACAGACCTCAGTCTACCGGTATGAAACGCCCTGCCAAGCAGATGGCAGGAGGAGCCTCTTCAAGGCCACCTTTTGTGCCAAGTCAACCGGGAATGCCGAACAGTCGGCCCAACCCAGTATTTTGCACCTACTGCAGGAGAGATGGACATCTAATGAAAGACTGCCGGCGTGCAAATCACTTTTTGCTTAATATGTGGCTCAGCTACTAACAACATTGGTTCTTTTCCTCGTAGACACAACCCAAATGCTGCACCCAGGACAACAATCACTTATCAGCAGCGCCCAGCCATTCAGGCACTTGCTCTAAGACTTACACTACCTACTCCACCTCCTCATGGACCGACTGCACCTCCTCCTCGTCAGTTCCATCAAGCTCAAAGGAACCCACCTCAAGGACCAAGGAACGGACAGAGGAATGCTCCACCAGCAAGGAGGAATGTGCCGAGGCGACAGGCTTTCATGATGACTGTGGAAGAGGCTGAATCCACCGGCCAAGTCATTACTGGTAACACTTCCCTTTCAAATTCTCTTTCAGTTAATAGACATACCTATATATCTTTTCCCTTATAACTAAAACATATCCCACATAACTTAGGTACAATCTTAGTAGCCTCACTTCCTGCACCCGCACTATTCGATACTGGAGCATCTCATTGCTTTATGTCGCAACGGTTCTTCTGAACTCATGCGATTCCAGTCACACCGCTTGTATCCAGCTGGAATGTCAGTTCAGGAAATGGCGTTCTAAAGGCAACAATGGGATACAACCTATTTCCAGTGGTCGTCTGCAGCAGAGAATTCTACGCTGACTTCAAGGTACTGAACATACCGAACTTCGACGTCATCTTGGGTATGGATTGGCTCGGAACATTCTATGCTACCATCGACTGTCGTCAAAGGAGGGTAGTATTCGAGATTCCAGAGCTTCCAGTTTTCTATTTCAAAAGTGGAGACCGTACCTTGGATCCAAGTATATACAAAGCGAAACCAAAGGAGGCAGTGATTGTGGCAATTCAAGCGGAGGAAGGATCAAAGCCAGAAATAGTTCGAGAGATCAACGATGTGTTTCCTGACGATATATCAGGTTTGCCTCCTGATCGAGCTCTTGAATTCAACATTGATTTAGTACCAGGAGCACAACCGGTGATCAAAGTACCGTATCGATTAAGTCCGGAAGGTTTGAAGGAAGTCCAAACTCAGTTGGACGAATTATTGGCGAAAGGATGGATTCGTCCCAGCACTTCAAGTTGGGGATCACCTGTTCTGATTATGAAGAAGAAGGGAGGTTCATACAGAATGTGCATTGATTATAGAGCCTTGAACGAAGTAACAATAAAGAACAAGTATCCACTCCCGCACATCGACGATTTATTCGATCGGCTAAGTGGATCTTGTGTTTTTCTCCATGTTAGTCTTCGTTCGGGTTATCATCAGGTGAAGGTCAAGGAATCTGATATCCAATAAACGGCATTCAGAACTCGCTATAGTCATTACGAATTTCTTGTGATGCCATTTGGAGTGACCAACGCACCAGCAATATTCATAAACCTAATGAATCAAGTTTTCCATGAGTACCTAGACAGGTTCGTTTTCATCTTCATCGATGACATCCTGGTGTATTCTAAGAGTCGGAAAGAACATGCCGAGCTCCTACGAATTGTCCTGGAAACTCTACGACAACATCAACTATATGCCAAGTACAGCAAATGCGAGTTTTGGCTAGATCAAGTCGGTTTCCTCGGACATATTGTATTAGGCGAAGGAATCTCTGTGGATCCAGCGAAAGTTTCCGTAGTAAGCGAATGGACGACACCAAAGTCAGTGAAAGACATTCGAAGTTTCTTGGGTCTAGCTGAATATTACAGAATGTTCATCGAAGGATTTTCGAAGATAGCAATACCCCTGACCAAGCTCACACGTAAAGATGAAGAATTCGTGTAGTCAGAAGCATGCGAGCAAGCTTTCGTAGAACTCAAGTCAAGATTGACATCAACGCCTATTCTCGTTATACCGGACCAATCTGGAGGTTTTGAAGTGCATTGCGATGCATCCGGTAAAGGATTAGGATGTGTTCTACATCAGCACGATAAGGTTGTGGCTTATGCTTCAAGACAACTGAAAATTCATGAGCGCAATTACCCAACGCATGATTTGGAGTTGGCGGCCGTAATCTTTGCTCTTAAGATTTGGCGACATTATCTTCTTGGTGAGCGAGTGAACATATACACAGATTACAAGAGTCTGAAATATGTGTTTACTCAGAAGGAGCTTAATATGCTGCAGAGGCGATGGTTAGAACTCATGGCGGACTTCGACATCAACCTGCAATATCACCCAGGGAAGGTGAATACGGTACCTGATGCCCTTAGTCGCCAACCATTAGCAATGAATCTCACCGCTCAGTGTAAGCTTCAACAAGACCTGCATCAAATGGAGATTGAAGTGATCATGCCAGATAACGCTTCAAGTTTGATAAACTTATAAGTTCAATCTACCATTGTCAATCAGATCAAAGCAGCTCAGGCAAGTGATGCTAAGTTGCAAAAGATCAGATAACAAGTAGAGAATGGACTCAGAACAGACTTCATCATTCATGAAGATGGATCTTTGAGGTACGGCAGCAGATTGTGTGTACCAAAAGATTCTATTCGGGAAGATTTGATGAAAGAAGCTTGCAGCTCTCCCTACTCAGTACACTCTGGAGGTACAAAGATGTACAAAGATCTACGTCAAAATTACTGGTGGTATAGAATGAAGTGTGAAGTGGCCAGAAGCGTCGCTAAATGCTTGGTGTGTCAGCAAGTAAAGGTTGAACATCACAGGTCAACTGGATTGCTTCAACCGTTACTTATCCCAGAATGGAAGTGGCAACACATTACAATGGATTTTGTGACTGCACTCCCTCGCAACACAAAGGGTAACGATGTGGTATAGGTTATTTTAGATCGACTCACAAAGTCGGCTCACTTCATCCCATTTCGAGTTGGCCAATCTACCGAGACATTAGAAAAGAAGTATATGGAGGTAAGAATCTAAGTAAAGATTTAAAATCTTCATAATGTACTATCTCTGATACCCATGAACTTATGCAAGAAATCATGAGATTTCATGGAGTACCGGTCTGCATTGTCTCCGATCGTGACACCAGGTTCCGATCACAATTTTGGCAAAGTCTGCAAGCGAGCTTGGGAACAAGTCTGAACTTCAGCACGGCTTATCATCCACAAACTGATGGTCAGTCTGAGCGAACTATTCAGATCTTGGAAGATATGCTCAGAGCGTGTATGTTAGACTTCGGAGGATCGTGGGAAGATCACCTACATCTTGTGGAGTTTTCATACAACAACAGCTACCAAGCAAGCATAGGAATGGCACCTTTTGCAGTACTATATAGAAGGAAATGTCGATCTCCATTAAGTTGGAATGACATCAGAGATAGAGAACTCCTTGGACCTGAGATGATAGTGGCAACTGTAGATGTGGTCCGCACTATCAGGGAAAGAATGCGTATAGCCCAAGATCGACAGAAGCACTGGGCTGATGCAAAGTGCCATCATTTGGAGTTCCAGCCAGGAGATCACTTATTTCTGAAGATATCTCCAAACCGCGGAGTGATTCGTTTTGGAAGACGGGGTAAGCTAGTCCAAGGTATATTGGACCGTTCGAGATACTCGAACGAGTCGGTGAAGTGGCTTATCGCTTAGCACTTCCACCTTCATTGAAAGGAGTGCATAATGTGTTCCACATATCTCAACTCAGAAGGTATGTGAGTGACCCGAGCCATATACTTGATCACTCCGAACTCACTATACAACCAGACTTATCTTGTGAGCAGCAACCTGTTGAGATCCTGGATAGAAAGGTGAAGTCACTTCGGAACAAGGAAATCAACTTGGTTCGAGTGATGTGGAGAAAGGACACACCGGTAGAATCAACATGGGAAAGGGAGGATGAGATGCGTGCAAGATATCCTCACTTATTTGTAAACCGGTCCTTAGAATAAATTGTAAATTTCGAAGACGAAATTTTTGTAAGGAGGGTAGACTGTAACAACTTCAAATTCTATGTACATAAAATTCATTTAAAGTTAATATACAATTGGGGTATTTACAATTCCTGTGAATGCTATAAGTAATTGTTTTGATTTAGAACAGTAAGAAAGAGCTTGTAGCACATTGATAAGACCTTGCACTGCTGAGGCATAGCACCTGAGTTCGAATTCCATCAGCCACATTATTTTTTAATTAATTTTCTTTTAATCTTTTAGAAGCCTAAGAGTTTGCATTGGCACGTCACACTTAAAACAAACAAGTGCACTGAGGTATTTAGACCGTCAGAGACATGTGGCCCCAATCCAAGCCCCCACCTCCAAGAACCGACCGGCGAGAATGCTTCATGGACCGGCGCCACCGGTTTTGTATGGTCCAAACCCTATTTTTTTTTGTAAACCCTAGACCCTTAGACTCCCATCTTTAACCCCTATCTGTTTGTTTTCTCTGCACTTTCCAAAGAATTAAAAAACCCTTTAAATTCCATTTTTAATGCAAATTTAAATGCATTTTTCATCACACACTAAACCCTGGATTGCCCTATAAATACCACCCTAATTTCACCCCTCCTCACTCACAATTCCCTGCCAAAACTCTCAAGAAATTTCCAAGTTCCTATAGTGTGCAAGTGGAGTTAACGAAGGGCGAAACTCCGACGAAGTTCCGGCAACGACCCAAGGAGTTTTCGGCGACGAAACGACGCGCCGATGCTTCCCCACTCTTTCTCTTTCTCCCCTCTACCTTATAAGCCCGTAAATCCCATTTCCCCTTCTCATCTTATTCTTTAAAAAGTTTCAATTCTAAAACCCGACGGAAGCGGAGTTAGTCCAACTCCCGATTCGGTTTTCTTTAAAAACTATACTTTTCTTAATTAAGATAACTTCATATTCTCATATATTGCTTAACAAATATTAAAAAAAACTATTAAATCAAGTTTCACCTCAAAATAATTATTTTTGTGACATTTATCACATTTTTACAGAAAAATACAACAAACTATTCATTTCGACATTATAACCTTATTTCCTTACTATACCTTTAGATAGTTCATGAGGTAATGACCTAGCTCATCACAACACACATATCTATCATAACACGATGAATCTTGGGACAATAGAATACGGGAAATACGACTTTACAAATAAATCCCTTTAACTTATAAAACCGTTTTCTTTAAAAAGTGTATTTAACTTTTCATGCAATTGCGCCTCTACAACCCACTTTTGGGGACCCGTTCGGGATGGTGCGGATTATCGCACATCCTCGGGCTTAGTAGAGCGATATGCAGACCTTTGCAAGGAGTATTCGATCTCGATGGAATTTTTATACATTTTTCTTTAGAAAATGAGATTTGTACAAGAAAATAAATAAATTAATTTAATTAAATATCTATATATTTATTATCAAAATATCTATTTTTATTATATAAATATTCCAAGTTTTCTAAATCAAAGGAATCTTCATTACATGAAAATACCATCCAAATACAACACAAGTACACCATTTCAAGAAAATACCACATATTATGAAACTAGGTTCTATTTACTAGAAATTGCACAATTGTAAAATACACATCTATGAAAACTCTAAAGACGATAATTAAATACTTGAGGTGTATTTTAAAACTATACCAAAACTATTGTTACATAAAACCCTCTCAAGTTATACTAAATTAAAATAAGAACCCTAGTAAACATAGGTTTAAGCGGGACCAGTCTCTTGAGCCTCAGGGAGCCGGAGATATGGGTGCTTGCCTATTTAAGGTAGACAGCCTAACAAAAGGTGTTATCAATACAGTAATTGTCTTGGAAAAAGACACAAATCCTGCCGTCCATATGCAGCAGTTACCGATAATATCAAAACGATCAGGATTTCAAGTTCTTTTTAAAGTTTCTGACTCAGATTGAGTCTCAGTATAAAAAATCTGACTTGAATGTGATTCAAGTATAAAACCACAATTCAATATGAATCCATCTATTCAATTTATTCAATCTATACAACTTGACTGAACCGAACCATGGATATATTCCATTTACATGTTCTTCCATTTTATCCGTTCCATTACTGATATCATGGTTTCGACAAGTCATCCATCTATACAATTTATAATACAAGACAATACAATACAAACAATACAATCAAGATATCGCGGGGTTTATAAGGGGTGGATTGGTACGGAAGGTGTTAGAAGTGGCACGAGACTGCAACCATAAGACACCTAACCTGAATCTCCGTTGTCGTTGTACCATGGCTGAACGGTTCCTTGTACTCCGTATACCATAGTCTCCGGGATAGTGAGACTCCTCTCGTATACACTGACATCTTCTGTACCAAGCTACAAACAACAGCGTTAATACTAAATAACAACATTAAACAGCTATACTCTATTCTGTCTATTCTATTATTATCTATCTATGGGACTTACCGAGCGACTTTTTCGCTGGCGATATTCTCTTTCTTCTTCTTTGGAATATCATCAGATGTTTCGGATTCACTGGAGATCGAACCCAGCAGCAAAGACTTGGATCGGTTTACTGAAGACCCGGAGTTTTAGATTCACTTGTACATTACATTTCATTTTCATTTCTGTTATGCCATTGTTTAGGCATTGCTTTCATTCCATATATTTTCATTTCAGTTGTATTGTAAAAAGAATGTTTAATAAATAAAGTTGTTGTTTATTTACATCTTGTCTCTTGTGTACATTTTATATTATATTGCTTAGATACGCTTAGCGTATTTACTTCTGAGTAAATACGTCGCGTGACCCATCGCGTCCTCTGCCCGTACACTGTGAAGTGGGGCGTGACACTTTGTGTCGTGTGTGTTTTTGTTTATTTAGGTTGCCCGTGGATTGTATACGGAGACTAATTTATGTTGTCTCCCGGAGGGCGTGGATTAGTCCAAATCCGTATATCTTAGATTTGGGTTTTTTTATTTAAGGATCGTTAATCTATTTTTAGATTAAGATTGGCTTAAATGTATGTGAGCATTTGAGGGCTCGATTTGTTTTTGTTAAGGATACATTAGTCCAATTTGAGACTACGTTCCACTTAACGGGGTTTCAGGATCATTTTTATTTCAGATCCAAAAAAAGAGCATTTAGGCTCCATTGTCTTAGTTTAGAGACATTTCGGTCAATTATCACCATTTTGGAAGCGAAGTTCTAGTTTGAGGACATCTCGGTGTTCCCGCCAAAAATTTCTGCGCAAAAGAGTCCAAGGTATCAAATGGCAGCGATACGCTTAAGAAAATGCGAACCAGTATCTTCCGGTCTGTATTTTGATAAACTCCCGAATGAGGAACTGCTAAATTATTATGGTATTGAAATCATCTCGAAAAAACCTTCAATTTGATATATTATGGGCCTCATAATTCATCCGGGATCAAAAGTTATGAGCAAATATCTATGCACATGTGATCTAAGAAAGAAGATGTGAACCAGTATTTTCCGAGCTGTATTTTAACAAACTACGGAATGAGAAACAGTTAAATTCTGATGGTATTGAAAGCATCTTGAAAAGTCCTTCGATTTGATATATTATGGGCCTCATAATTTATCCGAGATCAAAAGTTATGAGCAAATGTGTTATGCACGTATAATCTAAAGTAATGCTCTACTACATGGGGAATGCATTTTTTAGTCCCACGTCGGGAAAAGGAGAGATGGTTTCTCTACCACTCCCATATAAATAAAAGGGGATACCTCTAAGAAAGGGTAGACTTCAATCCTCAAAGGATTCAATACTCAAAGGAGCTTAGTTCTCCAAAGAAGCTTAGTTCTCCAAGATATGAGCATGCTCCTCCCCATAATGCGCAGATGCGCAAGCGCCATGTGCGCTACGTGCAACGCACGTGTGCCCGCCATGCGGCACCACGTGCAACGCATGTGCGTACCACATGAGAACATTTAATAATATTAAAAGGAGCCTAGTTCTCCATATATAGAAGCCCTGCTTCTCCTCATAATGCGCATGTGCGCTACGTGCAACGCACGTGTGCTCGCCACGGGCTCACCACGTGCAACGCACGTGCACACCACATGAGAACATTTAATAATATTAAAAGGAGCATAGTTCTCCATATATAGAAGCCCTGCTTCTCCTCATAATCCGCATGTGCGCTCCGTGCAACGCACGTGTGCCCGCCACGCGCGCACCACGTGCAACGCACGTGCGCACCACATGAGAATATTTAATAATATTAAAAGGAGCCTAGTTCTCCATATATAGAAGCCCTGCTTCTCCTCATAATGCGCATGTGCGATACGTGCAACGCACGTGTGCCTGCCACGCGCACCACGTGCAACGCACGTGCGCACCACATGAGAACATTTAATAATATTAAAAGGAGCATAGTTCTCCATATATAGAAGCAATGCTTCTCCCCATAATGCGCATGTGCGCCACGTGCAACGCACGTGCGCACCACATGAGAATATTCAATTAAAAGGAGACTTGTTCTCCATAGGAGCTTGCTCCCCCCATAATGCGCATATGCGCAAGCTCCATGTGCGCTACGTGCAAATATGAGCGCCCAACACGTGCGACGCACGTGCGCCCAACACGTGCGACGCACGTGAGCGAACGCAAAGAAGCCTTTTTCAGCAGTGAGAAGCTTAAGCTCCAGCCTGTTCTTCCCCCCTAATGAATGAGACATGGTTCAAAGGGTACATCCCTCCACACCTTCGATATATGGCACTGTAATCTCTTAGTGTCGTCGGAGAGGTGGTGGGTCCCAACGACCAATGATCCTTCTTTCTAAAATAAAAAAAGAAGAAGAAGAGAGAACATTGACAGAGAAACAGAGAAAGAATTCAGAGAACTCCTAAAAAGAAAGTTTGAGAAGAAATCAGAAAGAAAAGAAGGTAAACCTTTGAAAAGAAGAATTTCTTCTGAAAAGATCAATGATCTAAGAACAAGATCAAGATCTTAAAATAAAAAGAAAAGATCAAATAATAAGAATAAAATAAGAAGTAATATACTTCTTTATTAGATCATTTGATCTACACAAAGGCATTGCCTTTTAATGAACCACTGGTTCTGGAATCTTAAAAAGATTCTTTTCTTGAATCCAAAATTGGATCAAGATATTAAAACAGTTCCTTGCACTTGTAAATCTATACTGTTGCGCTCTTGTGTTGGCGCAAGCCACCAGAGAGCGCCACGTGTCATCTCCAGAACAACTTGCGATATGCGCTTTTAAAATAGAGCATTGCTCTCTGAAATTGGTGCAACTCACCAGAACGCGTCACGTGTCAGCAGCGCACTGGCGCAGCGCACTGCGCTAACTGCGCTTGCGCTCACCAGAGCATGACACGTGTCACCTCCACATGCGCTTGTGCTCATTAATTAGCGCAAAGCGCCTAACAGGCCACATGACCACCGTCAGACAATTAATGTGCTGCATTATTTACAGAAGGGCCAAGCCCAATTAAAAAAGGCCTAACAGGCCAAATTAAATGCAATGCATTATTTTAAAGAAGGGCAGGGCCCAAACAGATACTCTGCATCATTTATAAAGGGACAGAGCCCAAATCAAATAAAATGCAGTGCATTACTAAACAGGGGCAAAGCCTTAACACAGGCCTAATAGGACAAAGATAAAAACGTTGAATATTCTCAACTGGACTTAGCCCAATCATGGCCGTAAGTCCTCAAATTAAATTGACTGAGAAAGACTGCTCTCCTAAATCAATTTACATCCGGTTCAAGGGTACATCTCCGAACTCCTCTGACACCTATCGTTGTAATCCTTCAACGACGTCAGAGAGGCGACGGGTCCTGACAACCACGCATTAATACGGACTGTGGGGTCCTTAAACTTATGGACTAATGCGTCCTTAAACACATCGATACAGACTGCGGGGTCCTTAAACTCATGGACCGAAACGTCCTTAAATCTTAGTCTCAATATGGCTAACGTATCCTTAAACTAAAACACCAAACCAAAATCTAAGTAAATATGGATTTGGACTAATCCGCGTCCTACGGGCGACGACATAACTTAGTCTCCGTATACAATCCACGGGCATCCATAAACAAAACAAACACACACGACACGAAGTGAAATTCTAGAGAAGGAGAAAGTGGCTACCGCGATGCGGTAGTGTAATTAACTACAGGGGCTTGCGCCTGCAGGGAAGAGCATCCCCACAATCAAAAACCCCTCAAACGATGGGGAATCTGACGAAGTCTGCTACATCGGCCGCATCCATCTAAACCTCCGATACACAGTGCTATAAATCAACTTGGCATCTTCGGAGAGGTAGATGGATAAAACCATATAGCATCTGCCCTGAATCTCAGGCAAGACGTCCTCACGTCGTCGTCGCCATTCGGAGGGGAACAGATTCTGGCATGCCCGGTGGGACCTTTTCCTCTTTCCACTCCACATTTCGTGTGTCGTGTTTTTCCCGCGATCAAATAATCGCGGTGTGTATGTTTTTGGTTGCCCTTAGCGGAGTGGATATTGAAGCCGGCATTTCGTCTCTTTGAAGAATGGCATTTGCTCCCACCCTAGCAACTCAGGCTCTGTCATATCCGGCGGAGTCAAGTATGAGTCACTTGCAGCCTCAAATCTCTGCAATCCGGCTCTTCAAGAAATCAACGGGCTTCTTTTTGGGTCGATGCTCCCACCTCCCACCCTCGGTGCCTCAACGCCGATAAAGGAAGCCCAGAGGATGTCTGTCATCCACAGGCAGGTCCCTAAGAAGCAGCCTTGCCGACAGAATCGGTCCTTAAACAACTAGCACATGCCAAAGACCAAGGTCGACGCAGGGGGCAGAATATTCGAGCTCTTCAAGAAATCAATGGCTTCAAACTACACTAACTGCAACAGCAACTCTTGCTCTGTCCCATTTGGAAGAGTAACCTACGGGCCCCAAGCGGCCTCCCTTTTCACTATGCCAGTGGAGCAGGTAACTCAAGCCACCACTGGGCTATTCTTCGGGACCATGCTCCCGCCAACGAACTTCAGCACTCCTATACCATCGCAAGAAGCTCCCAAGAAATCATTTTTCAGCGCTCCTGTGCTTATTTACGCCCTACTTTGCATTATACTATATATACGCATAAAAAAAATTGTGATAATAAAAGAGTAGAAAGTGAAAAATTATATTTAAAAGATAGGAATAGTTTAAGAAAAACAAGAAAGTTAGAAGTTTTCTTAAATGAAACTAGTAATAAGTAGTTATGAGCTGTTGTCCCAAGGGTTAGTAAGATGAAGGAAATTACTAATATGAGGATAAAAATAAGCCTGAAAAATAGTTCCTATTCTGGAAGCCAAACATTTGAACGTTGATACCCTACTATACGCACTTATACACATCTTGAAACTCGGGATAGTAGAAGATACCTTGAAATGCTCTTGTCTAAAAGCCAAAGTATGAAGAAAATAAAAGTGGAGAATAAAAGATAAAATGGTGAAAAGAAAAATGAACACTGGTTTTGTTATCACCGAGGCAGCAATAAAAAACTATAGCGAAGGTGCTTTATCACCTAGTGCCTTAGACCAACTGGTTTGGGAGCCACTGCTAAGCCTTAGGTGTTGCAAGACGAGGAAAAACACCTAATTAGCAAGCACATGAGTAATCGATCGGTTAGTACCTCAAGAAGTATTAACGGTCGCATGAAGAATGTGTGAGCAAATTCTATCTAAATATCTATTAAAAAGTACTAAGATAGATGGACAAGAGTATGATTGCTTGAATTGAATTCTCTAAGTGTAGGGATGTCCAGTTCATACACGTAGGGGTATATGATCAATGTTTGGAAGAAAAGTAGGAATGAAAACTAAAGGCGATGTTTTATTGAGGGATAATATGATTTCTAACATTTTTTCATGACCATTAAGATAGGGCTCATAGCAACTGAAAAGTTGGTATAATTGAAAACTCTTATTTTCAAGTTCTTTCTTTTATAGTTCTTATCTTTATATAACTTTCACCATCGCTCTTTTATCATAGAATTTTGTGGGTGTAATCCGCTGAAAACCCTCAGGAAGCAACACTACTCCTACTAGGGATATGCCACTAGGCGCTGAGTAAGGAAGGCCGGGGGCAACTCTCCTTCTGGACTGACTCCGCCGACTCCAACGGCGGAAATTGATTCTGCTGTTCCAACTAGGAACAACTTTGAACCACTTAGGAAGGTCCGCAAGAACTCTCCAAACGCTGTGCTGAAAAAATCTCCTCCACCTATGGAGAGCGCTACAAAGGTGAAGCCGGAACGGCCCCCTCAACGACTGTCCTCTAAAATCTACAAGGTTTGGCGTCAAGTCCAAGACTCGGTAATTGATCAAGATTATCCCCGCCGACAGAAAAAGGTGAAAGTTCAGCAGGAAGAAGGCCATCCTTACAGCCACCTGATGAAGAAGGGAACCCCTTTCGTCTGGGATCGCAAATGCCAGAGCACGCTGGACGACATTAAGCAGTACCTGCAGAATCCGCCAGTGTTGGCTGCTCCGGTCAAGGGAAAGCCTCTCATCCTTTATACAACAGCCCTCGAAGGTTCCTTAGGCGCATTATGGGCACAAGAGAATGACCAGGGGAAAGAAAGAGCTCTTTATTACTTAAGTCGAGTTCTCATGGGGGCAGAAAGCAATTACTCCCCCGTCGAAAAACATTGCCTGGCGTTGATCTTCGCGATAACGAAACTCAGGAACTATGCGTTGGTGCATGAAGTCCGTCTCATTTCGAAGGTGGACCCCCTTAAATATTTAATGTCGAAAGCCATATTGACAGGGAGACTCGCTAAATGGGCCCTTCTCTTGATGGAGTTTTCAACAACTTATCAACCTCTTAAGGCGGTGAAAGGTCAGGCCATCGCCGACTTCCTCGCTGAGCATCCGATACCGGCCGATTCCCCTCTGAATTGCGAGCTGCCAGACGAACATGCGCTTGATGCGATCGACGGTAATGATAACCGATGGGAACTCTATTTTAATGGAGCGTCTTCCATGAAGAAGCGCAAACAAAATACCCCTATAATCAAATCGGGGGTGGGCCTCATCTTCGTAACTCCACAAGGAGGGATAATGCGCTTTTCTTTCTCCTTAACAGAGCCGAGGACGAACAATGAAGCCAAATATGAAGCTTTGATAGCAGACCTCGAGATCGCCGTTGATATGGGAATTGAAAACCTCCTCATATACGGAGATTCCCAACTGGTCGTTAGTCAAGTAAACGGCGACTACCAGACGTGCAAGCCAGAGTTGGTGAAGTACGGCTAAAAGGTGCAACAACTGTTGACCCAAATCCTTTCCTACACTTTGGAAAACATACCGCGCGCGGAAAACATCAAAGCGGACGCGTTGGCCAAGCTCACTGAAGAACTGGCTGACGAGAACCTCGATGATGTCGGAATCGTGATACAAAGCCGTCGGGTGCTTGCCCCAGCAGAAATATCTCTGGAATCATCCGAAGAAAAGAGAGCGACTAGGCAGATGACCCTGCAAATAAAAGACCAGGAAAAGGCTGAGGATTGGAGAGAAGTCTTTATACACTACTTCAAATACCGTCAAACGCCCGAAGATGCGTCCTCAAGACATCAGCTTATGAAACGAGCTCTGTCTTTCGCCTTCGTCAATGATACTCTGTACAAGAGGTCGTTTGATTCTCTGTGGTTGAGATGTCTGGGACCTGAAGAGGCAAAAAGAGTCGTTCAGGAAGTTCACGACGGACTCTGCGGTTCTCACCAAGCAGGCCCAAAGATGAAGTTGAAGATTAAATGGATGGGTTACTACTGGCCCACGATGATTCAGAACTGCCTCAAATATGCGAAGCAATGCCACTCGTGCCAAATCCATGGGGACTTCATCCACCAGCATCCAAATCCACTACATCCAACGGTGGCTAGCTGGCCATTCGAAATGTGGGGAACTGACATAATCGGCCCTATCGAACCAGCATCGTCCAGGGGACATCGTTTCATCCTGGCGACGACTGACTACTTCTCCAAATGGACAGAAGCAGTACCGTTAAGGGAAGTGAAGACGGAGAATATCCTCCATTTCTTCAAGACGCACGTCATTTATCGGTTTGGAACTCCACGACGGATCATCTCCGATAACGAGCCAGCTTACAAAAGCCACAAGATCAGTCGCTTCGCGCAGCAGCATAATATAGACTGGAGATATTCCTCAGTTTATAATCCGTAAGCTAACGGTCTAGCCAAGGCCTTCAACAAGACTTTGACGAAGATCATGAAGAAGACGGTGTCCCGAAATAAGAAGGACTGGCACGAGAGACTGCAAGAAGCTCTCTGGGCGTATCGAACTACGTTCAAGGCGGCCACGAACACAACTCTATACGCGTTGATATTCGGTACGGAAGCAGTACTCCCCCTCGAAATAGAGTTACCTTCTCTATGAGTGGCAGTCCACTATGAGCTGACGGGCGAAGAAAATGCTCACCTTCAGCTTGAGGAGCTTGATGCCCTTGATGAAAACCGGCTCATAGCGCAACAAAATCTAGAAGCTTATAAAGCAAAGATGACGCGCTCAAATGAAAGATTGACCCGGCAGAGGACATTCCGCAAAGGCGAACTCGTACTAGTGGTCAAAAGGCCTATGATCCCCAATCGCGCCAAGCGGGGAAAATTCGAGCCGAACTATGAAGGCCCGTACATCAGAGACAAAGTCTACCAGGATGGAGCCTATCTACTCATGGATATGCACGGTAAAAGGCCTTTCAGGCCAT
The DNA here is from genome assembly GCA_030015575.1 of Agapanthus africanus. Taxonomy (NCBI): domain Eukaryota; kingdom Viridiplantae; phylum Streptophyta; class Magnoliopsida; order Asparagales; family Amaryllidaceae; genus Agapanthus; species Agapanthus africanus. The sequence goes on along the minus strand of JASDDO010000022.1, from coordinate 869,352,293 downwards.
TAAACGGTCGCTTCCTAAAGAAATACTACGCTTAATGAGTCCCATCCTAGGTCAATGATAGATGACGACGACTATGTCCACTCGCTATCTTCCTAAGCCCAAACTCTATAAGTAGTAATCGGCCTTCTTCAGCAACGGACCGAAACGTCCTTAAACTACTACCGCAGCATCCTTAGGCTGACGAGACGAATAAAAGAAAATATAAAATATAAAAAAATATAAAAAAATATAATAAACGGTATGTCCATAAGCAAAAAGGGTACGGATGAAAACCCGAAAGGGCTTCGCGAGTAAAAACAGCAGGACTACCGGCGAGTGTTTGTGAAAACCAGAAAGGGCGCAACCTCGTTAAAAGACACTTACAGGGTCCTCTCGACCTTGTACGAAAAACCACCCACGTGAGATCCTTACGACTCACAAGGGAGCAACATACTTAGGGATCCCCACGATTCCTAAGGAGAAAATACACTTGCGAGATCCTCACGACTCGTAAGAAGAACTCTCTTACGGGACCCTCACGGCTCATAAGATTTGAAAGTCTTAAGTTATAGAGACCTAAACATGTGCTTAAGAAACCTCCACAACCTTTGATATTGCTCTACAAGTGGTTCAATACTGACCCTTGTATACAATCCACGGGCGCGAATAAATATTTCCCTAACCAAGTCCCATCCGTGACTGGGGATATGTACGCATGATGAACAACCCTTATAAGTCCTCTCGACTTACAAGGAGAAGACCATCGTGTAGGATCCTTACGACTTACAGAGGAACATACACTTAGGAATCCTCACGATTCCTAAGGAGAGAAAACACCTACAAGATCCTCACGACTTGTAGAGAGAAATACCTTTATGAGACCCTTACGGCTCATGAAGTCAAAAGCCTTAGTCGACAGGACCTTAACCCTGTTCGCTAAGCCACCTTTATTCGACATCGACAGAGGCAAATGATAATTTGCTCCTGGAAACATCCCAGTTGTAGCGGTGCTGATGCCGAAATCGATGTCTAATTTTAGGTTTACGGCGAAAAGCCAGTAGGCCGCACATGCATACGAAATAGCCGAAATGTTGGGGCAACTGCAATAAAAAAAAGCAGCAAGTAAAAACGTATGCATACAAAATAGCCGAAATGATTGGGCAACTCGCAATAAAAAGCAGCGAGTAAAAATAAAATAATCAGCCGAAACGATTGGGCACCGCGAAAAATAGCCGAAATGATTGGGCAATCACGACCTTCGCGATATAAAAGCTGAAATGATAGAGCATCGCGGAAATAAAAAAATATAATGAAACTTTTGCCCTACAGGTAAGATCACATCGATCCCTGTATACAATCCAAGGGCACAAACAAAGAAGGAACCACACCTTCCCAACGGGCTCCGCCAAAAAGAGAAACCAAATCTCGATGGTTCACCAACAACCTAGAGAAAACTGTGACATTCGTCTCGATACAACAGACGCAGTGCCAGCAAACGAAGCGAAGATCAAATTCCTATCTTCACGATTTTGAAGGTAACTTATATAAAACCTGAAAGACCTCCACAGATCAGTTCAATCCCCAGGGAAACCAGTGTCCCTGGCAAATACCTCAATTCAGGGAAACTAGCGTCCTTGATGAGAGCCTCCTGATTCGCGTCGGCCCACAGAGAAACCAGTGTCTTCGGCAAAATCCTTCGACTCAGGGAAACCAATGTCCTTGATGAGAACATCTTGATTCGCGTTGACCCGCAGAGAAACTAGCGTCTTTGCGGGAACACCTCGACTCGTTTCAACCCCAGGGAAACCAGTGTCCTTGGCAAATACCTCAATTCAGGGAAACTAGCATCCTTGATGAGAGCTTCTTGATTCACGTCGGCCCGCAGAGAAACCAGTGTCTCCGCAGGAATACTCCGATTCATTTCAACCCCGAAGAAACCAGTGTCTTCGGAAAAATCCTTCGACTCAGGGAAACCAGTGTCCTTGACGAGAACATCTTGATTCGCGTCGACCCGCGGAGAAACTAGCGTCTTTGCAGGAACACCTCGACTCGTTTCAACCCCAGGGAAACCAGTGTCCTTGGCAAATACCTCAATTCAGGGAAACTAGCGTCCTTGATGAGAGCCACCTGATTCGCGTCGGCCCGCAGAGAAACCGGTATCTTCGCAGGAATACTCTGATTCGTTTCAACTTCGAGGAAACCAGCGTCCTCGGCAAATACTTCGACTCAGGGAAACCAGTGTCCTTGACGAGAACATCCTGATTCGCGTCGACCCACAGAGAAACTAGCATCTTTGCAGGAACACCCCGATTCGTTTCAACCCCAAGGAAACCAGTGTCCTCGGCAAAATACTTCAACTCAGGGAAATTAGTGTCCTTGACGAGAGCTTCCTGATTTGTATCGGCCCGCAGAGAAACTAGTGTCTTTGCAGGAATACCCCGATTCGTTTCAACCCCGAGGAAACCAGTGTCCTCGGCAAAATACTTCAACTCAGGGAAATTAGTGTCCTTGACGAGAGCTTCCTGATTCGCGTCGGCCCGCAGAGAAACCAGTGTCATTGCAGGAATACCCCGATTCGTCTCAACCCCGAGGAAACCAGTGTCCTCGGCAAAATACTTCAACTCAGGGAAACCAGTGTCCTTGACGAGAACATCTTGATTCACGTTGACCCGCAGAGAAATCAGTGTCTTTGCAGGAATACTTCGATTCGTTTCAACTCCAGGGAAACCAGTATCCTTGGCAACCTCCCCAACTCAGGGAAATTAGCGTCCTTGACGAGAGATTCTTGATTCGCGTCGGCCCGCAGAGAAACCAGTATCTTTGCAGGAATACCTCGATTCGTCTTAACCCCAGGGAAATCAGTGTCCTTGGCAAATACCTCGATTCAGGGAAATTAGCGTCCTTGACGAGAGCTGCTCGATTGTCTCGACTCATGAGGAAATTAGTGTCTTCGCGGGAACTTCTCGATTCGTCTCGACTTGCGAGATAAAGCCTTAGGCAGTGGGTATTAAAAAACCTGTTTCCTAAGCACTGGGACTCTGCAAGTAGGTCCAAAATAGACTCTTGCATACTGTCCACGGGTCTCACTCTCCAAAGTCGAATCTCGACAACGAGGGAAACAACCGCTTACGGGTCCTCTCGACTCGTAAGAGGGAAAATTCTCTTATAAGATCCTTACGACTTATAAGAGAAAACGCACTTAGGAATCCTCACGATTCTTAAGGAGAAAATACACCTACGAGATCCTCTCGATCCGTAGGAAGAAAAGTCTTTATGAGACCCTCACGGGTCATAAAGTTGAAAAGTCTTAGGTGGCTGATCCTGCCCCTGTCTTCTAAGCCATCACTACCTTATAAAGGATTCAAGATGAATTGTTATCTACCATCTATGGGCCACACTTGCCAAAGCTACATGCCATTGAAATGGAGAAGTTACTCATGAGCATATAAACTACTTCACACCAGAGTAAAACATAAAGAAATAGAAGGGTGCGACTCATGGAATTGAGAGTTTGGAACTATATCTTTTAAAAGTCGAGATTTGAGTCAATGATAAATGACGACGCTTGTGTCCGCTCGTTATCTTCTCAGATCAAGATTCTGAAAGTTATATACCAACCCGAAACCGATCATATGCTATGTATTACTCTGCACTACTTCACCCACATATATACTTACGTGGGCAAAGTAGTGGGAAAATTTGTTCCCGCCAAAAATTTCTGCACAAAAGAGTCCAAGGTATCAAATGGCAGTGATACGCTTAAGAAAATATGAACCAGTATCTTCCGGCCTGTATTTTGATAAACTTCCGAATGAGGAACTGTTAAATTATGATGGTATTGAAAGCATCTCGAAAACACCTTCAATTTGATATATTATGGGCCTCATAATTCATCCGGGATCAAAAGTTATGAGCAAATGTCTATGCACATGTGATCTAAGAAAGAAGATGCGAACCAGTATTTTCCGAGCTGTATTTTGACAAACTCCGGAATGAGAAACAGCTAAATTCTGATGGTATTGAAAGCATCTTTAAAAGACCTTCGATTTGATATATTATGGGCCTCATAATTCATCCGAGATCAAAAGTTATGAGCAAATATGTTATGCACGTGTAATCTAAAGTAATGCTCTACTACATGGGGAATGCATTTTTTAGACCCACATCGGGAAAAAGAGAGATGGCTTCTCTACCACTCTCAAATAAATAAGAGGGGATACCTCTTAGAAAGGGTAGAGTTCAATCCTCAAAAGATTCAATACTCAAAGGAGCTTAGTTCTCCAAGATAGGAGCATGCTCCTCCCCATAATGCGCATATGCGCAAGCGCCATGTGCGCTACGTGCAACGCACGTGTGCCCGCCATATGGCACCACGTGCAACGCACGTGCGCATGATTGATGTGAAAAATTGTGTAGTAGTTAACCGCAATCAATAACGGTGTCGCGTATAGCTAGACCGAGATGAGTACAGGTCGTCCTCTGGGAAACGTGGAACCTTTTACTTTTACTTTAGATGTGTTGAGAAAGAGAGGAGGGTTAAAGAATTTTATAGAATGGTTTCTAGATCTACGTTAAACAAGAATATAAAATATATATCTAGATTATTTTAAAGATGTAATTAATATAATAAGAGGGCTTGTAGGGTTCGTTAGGATTTAGTAGTTATGGATGATTAATTAAAAGTTACCCTTTTTATCCATTAATAGATTTAAAACTAGAACGACGGTGATGCGTGTAGATTAGGGTTTCTGGAGGGAAAAGGAATCTCACTCTTAACCCTTATCTCGACACGGAACTCCGTTCATATCTAGCCTTTACCAAAACAATCATTAATCTAATCTTTAATCGCGGTCGGAACCAGCAAAGAATTGCTAGCGCGCCCGATTAGGATGTTAATGATTATTTTGATAAAATTCCTAAACTTTATAGGACTAAAAAAGGGTTTAGTTATTTTTATTGTCCATTAGCCTACCCTAATCCTACGAACTCTAACAAGCGGAGAATTACTCGCGCATGTTGGGAGAAGAAGATGAAAAGACAGAGAGGGAAAACATAATGTAAAATGCAAAAACAATTAAATAAAATAACTACCTTTATTAATCGACTTGAACAAACTACACTTTAATCCGTAGAAAATGATTACAAACTAGTTGCTTCTCGATCTTTCCTAAGGAGGTAGTCGAACAGTCGATGATCAGCCTGGATGCGTGAGCGTCTGGAGCTTCGTGATCTTTTCGGCTTGATAACTTTTCCAAGAGGCTCTCGGTGCCCTTTTATAGTGCAAAGCCAGAATCTTATTGTTGAAAACTTGGTAAAATTTAGCTTTGATTCACCCCAAAAAATCTTGCGCTCTAACTCCCTGGAATTGCGGCGGATCCGCGGCCAAAGGGGGGGTATGGCCGCGGATCCGCGGCCAATGGGTGAGATCTCTTGATCAATTTTCTTGGGCTCTCTGATTTTGACATTTGGCAATCCTAGGCACCTTTAGAATTCAGAAATCTTCTCTTGGTTGCTTCCAAACTTGGTCTCTAAGTTTTGCTTCTTAATTTGGCAAGTTTTCTTCAACAAATTGATTTGTTTGATAAATTCTGCATAACAACTTGGAAAATTCTGCACCATAATCTCAAATAATATTTAGTAGACTTAGTTTTACTAGGATTTGGTAAATAGATTTATTTGCATACATTTTCCTACCAAATGATAATTAAAATATATTAACACATGGAAAATAATGTTTTTACACATAAACCCTCATATGTACAATATATTATAATAAAGTCTTTTTTTAATATGAAAATGGTAGGAAAAATGTAATACAAATATGCAGTTTTATCAACTGAACAAATACCCCCAAACTTATCTTTGATCGTCCCGAGCAAACTAGTTTATTTAAGAGGAGAAAAAGGAAGGAGAAAACTAAGCACACTTTCGTAGGCAGACACGATTGCACTGAGCACGTGCAATAAGCCGTTAAACCTTTAGGTGTCCCTAGTAGGAGGAGTGTTGTCTCCTGAGGGTTTTCAGCGGATTACACCCACAAAATCCAATAACAAAAGAAAAATGGTGAAATTTACATATAAGAACCATAAAAGAAAGGCCTTGAAAAGAAGAGTTTCCAACTATACTAGCTTTTCAGTTGTCATGAGCCCTATCTTAATAGTCATGAAAAATTGTTAGAAATAACATCATCCCTCAATAAAACATCGTCTTTATTCTTCATTCCTACCTTTCATCCAAACATTGATCATATAACCCCACGTGTGTGTAAAAAACATCCCTACACTCGGAGAATTCAATTCAAGCTATCATACTCTTGTCCATCTACCTTAGTACTTTTTGATTTGATGAATATTAAGATTTGCTCACACATTTTCATGCGACCGTTAATACTTCTTGAGGTACTAACAGACCGATTACTTATGTGCTTGCTGATTAGGTGATAATATTTTCCTCGTCTTGCACCACCTAAGGCTTAGCAGTGACTCCCAGACCAGTTGGCCTTAGGGCACTAGGTGAAGAGGCACCCTCGCTATATTTTTTATTGCTGCCTTGGCGATGACAAAACCAGTGTTCATTTTTTTCTTTTCACCATTTTTATATTTTCTTCATTTTTTCAATTTTTTTTCATTTCCTTCATACTTTGGCTTTTAGACAAGAGCATTTCAAAGTATCCTCTACTATCCCGAGTTTCAAGACGTGTGTAAGTGCATATTGTAGGGTATCAACATTCAAATGTTTGAATTCCAGAATAGAAACTATTTTTCAGACTTATTTTTATCCTCAGATTAGTGACTTCCTTCATTTTACTAACCCTTGGGACAACAGCTCATAACTACTTATTACCAGTTCGTATAAGAAAACTTCTAATTTTCTTGGTTTTCTTAAACTATTCCTATCTTTTGGATGTAACTTTTCACTTTCTACTCTTTTGTTATAAAAAAAAAATTTAATGCCCGGTATCAAAGATAATTTAGTGAATACAAACCTCCCCCCAAACCTGTTTTCAGCAGTGTCCTCACTGATGTAGCCTTTTGAGAACATGGACCTGTACACTAAGGGAGAGATACAAGGGGTAAAATAATAGTTAAATGAAAAATTCCCCCAAACTTATTCCTTGACACGCACAGATATTCAATCAAATCCATTTTTTACTCACCTCCATTTTTAAAATGAGAAAATTGTTGGAGATAGTGCCCTCAGAGTCAATTATTGGATCACAGGCACGTGATTGCAATGATTGAGGGAGGACCTATCCCAGGAGGACAGTCTTACTCGAGATGATAGTATGCTATCTGGTTTATCTTTATCATCGTGTACTGCTTTAGGTGACCTGACATGTCGCTATTACACGTTGATAGAGCCCCTAGGATTCTTGCTTGACTACCAGCAGTATGATGGCGATCATATACGTGGGAGCTGGGGTCTACAAGCACATCCTTAAAAGGTCCCTAGTCGTGGGAGTTTCGAGACTGGGCATCGATACTCCATTAGTAGACTAGTGTATACAGTCGAGACCCCGACGAGGGGCGGTGGCCGGTCTCACAAGCCACTGGTGTCAGTTGCTTCACCTAAGATGTATACAGGTGCTCATTGGGTTATGAGTACACCGGACAGGACTCGCCGGGAACCTGCTAGTTGGTCTTATACCAGATGTCAGATAGCAGTTCCCTGGTGACATGTGTACAGGTTAGTTCATCGACCTGAGATCGTCATTTGTCTCGTGTGAGTTCCCACTGTGCTTTGATTACTACCCTACCACGGCTCAAAGGAGTCGTGCAAACAGGTTTTAGTTGGGTACAGTCCCGAGCCACATGGAGGCAGTGAGCGGATCTGCAGGGGTTCGTCTCTCCCGGTATTGGGGGTGAGGTCGCGCTGTGTCTAGGAGAGCCATTACGCAAAGCCCTCGGCCGAGGCAGGAGATTTACTGGTAGGTATTCCAGTAGTATCTCAGGGCGTTCTGGGCTACACTCCGACACGACTTGTACCGCTTTTGGGGGTCTGACTTTTACCAACCCCCTAGGCCCGACATGCGATGCTCATAGACGAACGGACCGGACTATACGGATATTGTCACTGACAGGCTCAGTAGGGTGTCAGGATGAGTTCGCTCATCGACGTCCCTTTTGGTCAATAGCTGGTGGCCCGTTACGTATTGGCTTATACCTCTGACGTGCTAGTGGTTAAATCCACAACCATTGTATTGACGAGTCTTTAGAGTCCACCACACTTTCAGTTACTCAAGCTTTCGGGCGAAACGCTGTAGAGGCCGTATGGAGATATGGCAGGGTCCGATCAGATACGTGCGGTATTGCACGGATCAGGATCGGACAGTTTTGTACTAGTAGCCGTATAGATATATGGCAGGGTTCGGTCAGATACGTGCGGTATTGCACGGATCAGGATCGAACGGTTTTTACTAGCCGGCTTTGGCTTAAGCCGGTCCTAGTTTAGTACAGTGTAGTTTTTGTCTCATTGCATTTGTATCCGGTCGGAATACAGATGCGGGTGTGTATGCACTGTATCGGGGTTTTTCCTGTAATTTATTACGGGACCAGTTTTCTGGAGTTGCCAGTTTGCATTCCGTTCCGGCCGGTTTTTCTTTGTTCTTTCCCGGCCGGACTTTTCCGATGGAGGGGGTAATTTGCAGTTTTGCAAATTACACCTTGTGGAGGATTTTCTTGCATATGTATTTATCATGATAGCATCTTTAGATGCCATTCTTTTCCTTGATCTTTTCATGCTTTATCTTGATTAGAATTGATAAGAATGGTTGATGTAAGTTTGTAATGATTTTGTTTGGCTATGGTCACCACTTGTGCTCCTACCATCACCTCCCTTCATGCTTGATATTCATTCCTCCACCATTCTTCTACTCACTTGATAAGTTTTTCATGAGAGAAAAAAGAAAGAGAGAAGAAGAAGAAGAGATCTTCTTCTTGAGAGTTTCATTTCTTGATCTCATTCATGCTAGAAAAATGCAAGCACCATTTTTCTTATCTCATTTCCTCCATCATCTTCAAATGGCAACAAACCCCAAGTGAGACACTACACTACACATTCTACAGCATATCTTGAGCATGTCGAGTTGCCGGCTTCATGCTCGAGTTGCCTCGGTATTGAGGCGGGAGCCCGTAAAAGACGCAGGCGATGTGGTGCCTTTCCGGCGAGGAGGCGACGATATGGAGACTACACTTTCTGCGGGAGATCGGGAAGATGACGAGAAGACCGGAGGACTCGGATCACTCGGTATACTTCTCACCCTATCTCTTGATTGCTAGCATTAGGTTAATGGTAAACGATCCGGGTTTTCATTGTCCGCGGTAGCGCCGGTTTCCGAGTAAGGAAAATTTTTGATTCCGCATTTTGGCCTCGAGTACGAGGCCGGGGCACTGCCGTGGCGCAACATGGTATCAGAGCCACGCCATTAACCTTACCTAGCTTGTTCTAATGTGTTTTTCAGTTCCGATCGACCAAAATCCCGAAACCGCATTTTCTAGCACAATCAGTTTCTGTCGAAATTTTTTGGAGTCTAAAAATTTTTCAGGTGGTCTCAGAATGATGTGCAGGGAGTTCTAAGAATACTGAAAAAATTTGGTGACACAACTCCTCCGTACGACCGCGGAAGCGCGGCCATAACCCCCTTTTGGCCGCGCTTCCGCCGCAGGAGTATGGGTTCGTGTGATTAATTTTTTGCAGTGGGCTTATGGGCTGTAATTAGGGGTTTTGGAATATTAAAATTGGGTCCAGGTTTTCTGTGAGTGCTACAGTTTTGATTGGGGGGCCCACTTGTTAATTTTTGGTCAATCGGAAAATTTTAAACACATTATTTCACAGTATTTACATTATATCTGCGACCGTGAATGTCACTCGATCGGTAAATCCGGTCTAACTGCTATAGCCCGGTTAGACGGATTTGCGAACGTGATTTTCACGTTGATGTTCTATGTTTATGCTGTGATGTTGCGGATCGGTCGTGGGGGATAGCCTGGATGCAATGCTAGTACAGTGCTGTTGTATTATGTACATTTGATATTGCGGGGCGAGCGTCCGACATATGGACTGCCGTCACTGCCTGATTGTATTATTCTTTTGGGGCACGACCTGGTTGCGGTCGATGTACCCGGTGTATGTATATTTTACTTTCTGTACTAGGATTACCCCGCGGAGGGGTGCACGGATAGCCGGGTTCTAGAGGGCAACGGGCCCGCATCTCAGGGCATTGAGATGGAGGGGGCTTCGGTCTGGAATTGGCAGGCTATTCGCCGCACTCGTAGGGGGTACAGGTTGACCCAGGAGGGGTGCCCAAGTTACCGGATTCCGTGAAGTGCTGGGTGGTCCATTCACGGAGCTGAAGGGGGCTGCCTCGCATCAGGTTTTGGCGGGTGACTTGCCACGCCCGTAGGGGTCTATGTTTTCATTGCACAGGCTATCCACACGACCAGGGGAACGTCGGGTTTCAGCAGCGGCTCTGTGAAACCCGGGGCTTCCAGATATCTGTATTGTTCTGTGATGCTGTACATTTCTGTGATGTTGCATTTTATTCACGCCTTGAGCGAAATATAATATATTGGTATATATATTAGTAGATGTTGTATATGTTTTTCATCCGCGCTAGTCCAGTCCCCGCTCTGCCGTTAGTTAGCTAACCTAACGGGTGATGACGGGACCCAGTGGCGAATGCGGATGGCATATACGTACGTCAGTATATTTTCGTTCTTTGTGGTGTGATCAATTGATGGGACTGCGTTGATTCGGATCAATGCAAGATAAACAAACCTATTCTGATGTTGTTGGAACATTTTTCAAAAAGCTGTTATTGCAAGGACGTTCGCTTTTGTTTTGCATCGTGGTATTCATTTGGAATATCCTGCTCCTCAGTCGACGAGGCAAGGGCCGAGATCCCTTCACCGGGAGTGACCCCTGGACAGAAGTTTGCGTCAGGGCATTAACTTCACTATAGCCGATTACTTTTGCTTTGCATCGTGGTATTCAGTTGGAATATCCTGCACCTCATTCTACGGGGAAAGAGCCGAGATCCCTTCACCGGGAGTGACCTCTTTAGCAAAGGTTTTCGTCACTATATTTTTATAAAAGGCTATGCAGTTCCTTCAACGATATCAAGTTCATTACGCTAAAGGTTTTTCGCCAAAAACCAGCCGTAGCCCTCCGTCATTTCAGTTCAGTATTGCTTAGTATTCACGCTACGTTTGTCGTTGCTATTCGCCGAGGCGTAGTGAGCGGTAGCTCTGTAATGCTTTCTGTTGCATGCATATGTGGATTGGTTAGGACAGTCGTGCGACTTTGTTGATTATTCGTCAAGGGTCATGCGGGTGGGTTTAACGCAATCAAGATAATGACGGGTTGAACTTGACTAGGACCTTTTGATTTGTTGATTATTCGTCAAGGTCACTTGGGTCCTAGGGGTAAAAATCACATCGGGAGTTTCAAAAGAACTGAAACTTGCCAGGCATGCGCATACCTTCTGGAGTGTGGTGACTTGAGTGGATTCCGTCAAGTTATCATGCGATGATAGTTGGATCCCGATTCCCACTGATGAGTTAGCTTACTCCTCGGGTGACCCCGACTAATTCTTCTTTCAGGTTTGGAGGAGAATTTGAGATACAGTGGGAGGTTTCCAGATTAGACAAAGTGGTAACCATTCTGATCTAGGTTAGAGTGCACGCTGAGTGTTTCTTTTCTCTCTCTCTGGCAGCGACCATTGACCCGACCATGGACTATGACTCAGTGACCAAGTTGACCGAACCTTCTTAACACTGGCTTTTGGATTGTCAGAGTTGCAGACCTCATTGCCACTCCTACTTTTACCCTTTTCTCCAGGACACCCCGTATTACTACGAACGTCCACTTCCATTGGACAAAACCATCGTATGGTTATATACGAACTCGAAGGACTTCGAGGATGGTTTCTGGTTCTGGAGAAAACGAATAGGATTATTCAGTTGTCTTTTCTTTTCACCTTCTCTCATTGCGAGTACTCCTTGGTTTAGGAGTAGTACACCTATTACGCAAATTGGATAGTCTTCTTCCAAACATTAGGCTGGTGCCGACCGGTAGGGAATGAAGAAAACCAATTAGCATAACGATGGTGTGCAGAAGGTATTAAGTTAAGACAAAGCAAGGGATTAGTAGGAGGGCAAAGTAAATTGCGACTGATATTCACGACCAAACCAAGTATTTCTTCGCCAATCCTAAATCACCTTTGTATTTCTCCAGGACACTCCGTATCACTACGAAGATCCACAGTTTATTGGATATTCCATCGTATGGTTATATACGAACTCGAAAGGAACTTGTTCCAGTTCGGGGATGGATTCTGGTTCAGGAGAAATAGGAATAAAGTACATTCAGGTGTCTTTTATCTTCACTTTCTCTCGCATTGCGAGTGCTCCTAGGATTAGGACAGTACGCCCTTTATGCTTATTGGATAGTCTTCTTCCAAACCATAGGCTGGTGCCGAACGGTAGGGAAGGAAGAAAACCAATTGGCCTAAAGGGGTGTGCAGACGGTAATGACTAAAGACATATAAAGGGATTTGGACAGATGGCAAAGAGATATACGGTGACAGTTGTGAATCTGGATAATGGAAGAGGCATTACTAGGAATACCAGGATACCCCAACGAAACATTTCAATGTTTCAGTTTCACTGTGTACTGTTAATAGAAAACTGATTTCCCGATTAGACACTCACTCCAGGGTATGTATTTACCAGGTATGATTCTCACATCTGTATGGTTTTACAGATGATGAGTGGGAGTAAGTTATTGGGAATTGGGTGGTCATCCTCATTATATCGGGATTCGTTGTAATCGGTGATATTTGAGGAAGTCACCTGGGTTGTTTGCCGGTCGGCAAATATTTGGTTTTGAATATCCGCTGTTATGCACCAATTTCAAATTGATATATCTGTACGTCTATTTTCATAGAGTGAGATATACTTTTTGATATTATGTCGATGACATTTACCTATATCAGTGGATGGTTAGGTAGGGAGTATTAAACAGCGGTGTAATTCTTCTTAACCATAAGTACAGTTTTCAACCTACGACACACAGTGAAAGAGTTGTTAGACTCAGCGGACTTATACAGAGTATTGTATGTCGTCCAGTGTCCATTAGGACAGAGGGGTTGGTCCTCATACTATATTCTGTTTACTTTTAACTTCTCGAGTTTTTAGACATGTGTTTCGTTGAAACACAGGGTCTAAGTTTTGAGGAGTTATAGGTATTTGAATAGAGTAGAGAACCAGGTGTAGCAGGTATCGGGATTCTTCAAAGTGATCGAAGATGTAGATACTTGTGTATGGTGTTCAGTTAATAGTAATGATTAAGAGAAACTGCTTCTCTTTCAGGTTACTCATAATTGGAAACATTCCTAAGTTAAGTAACGCTGATCGGCCTCCTTCCATTTAGTTGACATGCACTGGAGACAGCTGCATGATTTGAATCTGGTTCAATTGAATCAGTGCCTCTGTTTCTATATTGGATATAGAACAGTTCATATCTTAACGATGTTAAGGTACGGGGAGTTGTCCGGCTTATGCTTAAAACCAGACTCCGGATAACTCAAGGCACGTTTCTGTAATGGCTGTTTGTGGGTTGACCCAGGCTATGACGAGGGTTGACTTTCTACCATCTGGCAGATCAATAGAAATATTGTTCTAGACTCGCCACAGTTTTATTAAAAATGGATTTTTTTCAAAAACAGCAGTGGGAGTATGGTAGAACTGGAAGTGATTCCAGAACCGCAAACGATTACTGAAGATTTAATAAGGAACCTAAAGATTCAATCTGATTTGACATTCCATTGGCCACTCCGCAGATAAGGTGGGTAATTTCAGGCATCCGAGAGGTACTACGGTAGCCTCAAGGACGGTGACAGGGAAGTTCTTGTTTACCCACAATTACCATTGCTGTTGTTCGAGGCTGCGAGACCCGGCAGGAGGATGAGTATAGCGTCGTTCTAAACTAGCTTTAGAACTGCACGTCTGTATGACTCTGCCAGAAGGTTGTCGTAGTCAGTGGGAGCAGCGGAAGCATTGGTGGACATCAGGCTTATGTCTATTTATAGACTAAAGCAGATGTAGCGGAGATAGATCATCTATTTCTGATGTGACAGTCATAGGTTTGACGTCATCAGAATAGGGGGTGGATCTGTTGAGAAGATAGTAGGAAGTGATATTCCTATACTACGATCGGTTATACTTTGGTCGTCACACAGTGGTTTCTCAACAAGGGACTTGGATATTATATCAGACATACTGGTTACTAGATCTATGGTTTTAGATCTAGATTTGGGTGGTTTCCCAATCTGGGTACCTTGACAGCATTCTATGAGTATTTAGAATGGACGACTCCTGACACGGTAGTGCACCTGCAGTTGATGGAGTCACCCTCTCTAAAGGTGTCTTATAGACTAAAGGGGAGAGGGATACTCATGATTGGCAGATCACTTGCTTAGGCAATTGAGTCAATCATGAGATGTCAAGTACCACACCAGATGTTGTTCTTGCACTAGATGCAATAATTTGATATTGATCCAATCCTGGAGGAACAGTCGGAAGCAGTTTTAGAACATAAGTGAATGTTCTAGGGATATGATAACGGCTGCCTCCTTTAGGAGACGGTTATCACTCCAGGCTTCCAAGGTGACATGGACGACAAGGAGGTTGTCAGAGTTATAGTTCTCCCTCTGATGAGGGACTGTATTTTGGACAGGTGGTCCAAGGCAATACTGAGGGAGGCATGGCGCAGGATACTGATTAAGTTCAGTTGTTGATACAGTCTAAGAAGTTTGGATTTGAAGTTCATTTATGAGCTTGGTCCCATCAGACATCCAGACGTTCTAAGACAGGTATTGCTCATTTCGGGAGATGGCTTTCTCCGCGAACTTGAGATATAGAGAGACATAGAAAGAAACATCACAGCGGATCCACTCACTGAGGCTATTCCTCGAACGCAATAGTTTCGCAAACGGGTTTTGTGAGACTGACTAGTAGAGGAGTTGGGTGTTCGGTATCACACGGGCTGTGAGTATGCGACATCGCAATAATTAGCCTTGAGTGCAAGTGGGAGATTGTTGGAGATAGTGCCCTCAGAGTCAATTATTGGATCACAGGCACGTGATTGCAATGATTGAGGGAGGACCTATCCCAGGAGGACAGTCTTACTCGAGATGATAGTATGCTATCTGGTTTATCTTTATCATCGTGTACTGTTTTAGGTGACCTGACATGTCGCTATTACACGTTGATAGAGCCCCTAGGATTCTTGCTTGACTACCAGCAGTATGATGGCGATCATATACGTGGGAGCTGGGGTCTACAAGCACATCCTTAAAAGGTCCCTAGTCGTGGGAGTTTCGAGACTGGGCATCGATACTCCATTAGTAGACTAGTGTATACAGTCGAGACCCCGACGAGGGGCGGTGGCCGGTCTCACAAGCCACTGGTGTCAGTTGCTTCACCTAAGATGTATACAGGTGCTCATTGGGTTATGAGTACACCGGACAGGACTCGCCGGGAACCTGCTAGTTGGTCTTATACCAGATGTCAGATAGCAGTTCCCTGGTGACATGTGTACAGGTTAGTTCATCGACCTGAGATCGTCATTTGTCTCGTGTGAGTTCCCACTGTACTTTGATTACTACCCTACCACGGCTCAAAGGAGTCGTGCAAACAGGTTTTAGTTGGGTACAGTCCCGAGCCACATGGAGGCAGTGAGCGGATCTGCAGGGCTTCGTCTCTCCCGGTATTGGGGGTGAGGTCGCGCTGTGTCTAGGAGAGCCATTACGCAAAGCCCTCGGCCGAGGCAGGAGATTTACTAGTAGGTATTCCAGTAGTATCTCAGGGCGTTCTGGGCTACACTCCGACACGACTTGTACCGCTTTTGGGGGTCTGACTTTTACCAACCCCCTAGGCCCGACATGCGATGCTCATAGACGAACGGACCGGACTGTACGGATATTGTCACTGACAGGCTCAGTAGGGTGTCAGGATGAGTTCGCTCATCGACGTCCCTTTTGGTCAATAGCTGGTGGCCCGTTACGTATTGGCTTATACCTCTGACGTGCTAGTGGTTAAATCCACAACCATTGTATTGACGAGTCTTTAGAGTCCACCACACTTTCAGTTACTCAAGCTTTCGGGCGAAACGCTGTAGAGGCCGTATGGAGATATGGCAGGGTCCGATCAGATACGTGCGGTATTGCACGGATCAGGATCGGACAGTTTTGTACTAGTAGCCGTATAGATATATGGCAGGGTTCGGTCAGATACGTGCGGTATTGCACGGATCAGGATCGAACGGTTTTTACTAGCCGGCTTTGGCTTAAGCCGGTCCTAGTTTAGTACAGTGTAGTTTTTGTCTCATTGCATTTGTATCCGGTCGGAATACAGATGCGGGTGTGTATGCACTGTATCGGGGTTTTTCCTGTAATTTATTACGGGACCAGTTTTCTGGAGTTGCCAGTTTGCATTCCGTTCCGGCCGGTTTTTCTTTGTTCTTTCCCGGCCGGACTTTTCCGATGGAGGGGGTAATTTGCAGTTTTGCAAATTACACCTTGTGGAGGATTTTCTTGCATATGTATTTATCATGATAGCATCTTTAGATGCCATTCTTTTCCTTGATCTTTTCATGCTTTATCTTGATTAGAATTGATAAGAATGGTTGATGTAAGTTTGTAATGATTTTGTTTGGCTATGGTCACCACTTGTGCTCCTACCATCACCTCCCTTCATGCTTGATATTCATTCCTCCACCATTCTTCTACTCACTTGATAAGTTTTTCATGAGAGAAAAAAGAAAGAGAGAAGAAGAAGAAGAGATCTTCTTCTTGAGAGTTTCATTTCTTGATCTCATTCATGCTAGAAAAATGCAAGCACCATTTTTCTTATCTCATTTCCTCCATCATCTTCAAATGGCAACAAACCCCAAGTGAGACACTACACTACACATTCTACAGCATATCTTGAGCATGTCGAGTTGCCGGCTTCATGCTCGAGTTGCCTCGGTATTGAGGCGGGAGCCCGTAAAAGACGCAGGCGATGTGGTGCCTTTCCGGCGAGGAGGCGACGATATGGAGACTACACTTTCCGCGGGAGATCGGGACGATGACGAGAAGACCGGAGGACTCGGATCACTCGGTATACTTCTCACCCTATCTCTTGATTGCTAGCATTAGCTTAATGGTAAACGATCCGGGTTTTCATTGTCCGCGGTAGCGCCGGTTTCCGAGTAAGGAAAATTTTTGATTCCGCATTTTGGCCTCGAGTACGAGGCCGGGGCGCTGCCGTGGCGCAACAAAAATGATATAACAACATGGAGGTGAGGCGGAGGAAATTTAGTTTTGATAAAGCGGCTCCTGTAAAAACAGGAGCTTCTCCGCGGGGTCAGCAGAAAAATACGGTTTTAATCTATGCCCATTTACTTTAAAAATTAAACCGTTTTTCAAATTTTCGACCTCAACTGCCCCGTGCGGGTGTACATACCGCACCACAAAAGGTCCTTTCCAACGAGATTTAAGCTTACCCGGATGAAAATGGAGACGGGAATCGTAAAGAAGGACTTGTTGCCCCGATGTGAAGGTTTTTCTAAAAAGATTTTTATCGTGGAATACTTTAGTCCTATTCTTTACTATACCGCATTATCGTAAGCTTCATCGCGGAGTTCGCTTAGCTCATTCAATTGCAGCTTCAGATAGCTGCCTGCATGATCAAGATCAAAATTAAGCTCTTTAATAGCCCACATTGCTTTATGTTCAATCTCGACAGGGAGGTGGCATGCCTTCCCAAAAACAAGACGGTATGGAGACATACCAAGATCGGTCTTATAAGCGGTGCGGAATGCCCAAAGAGCATCCGTCAATTTGGTTGACCAATCTTTACGGTTCTTAGAAACCGTTTTCTCCAATATCTGTTTGATCTGTCTATTTGAGATCTCAGCCTGCCCGCTTGTTTGGGGGTGATAGGGTGTAGAAAGCTTGTGGGTGATTGAATATTTCCGCGTTAAGGCCTCGAAAGACCTATTGCAGAAATGTGTCCTGTTGTCGCTAATGATAGCGCGAGGGTGTCCGAATCGCGAAAAGATATTTTCTTTAAGGAACTTAATGACAACTTTGTTGTCATTAGTGTGACACGGTATAGCTTCCACCCAGACATAATCAACCACTAACAAGATATATAGATTCCCAAAGGAGTTAGGAAAAGGGCCCATAAAATCAATACCCCAAATATCAAATATTTCCACAACCAATATAGGTTGGAGTGGCATCTCATTCCTTCGTGAAATCCGACCCAAATACTGACATCGCGGACAAGTTTTGCAATGTTCAAATGCATCTTTAAATAATGTTGGCCAATAAAAGCCACATTGCAAAACTTTCTCCGCCGTTTTTCGAGGTCCAAAATGACCGCCGCATGCCTGATCATGACAAAATGATAACACGCTCTTGAATTCATCGTTAGGGACACACCTGCGAATGATTTGATCAGAACAATACTTGAATAGATATGGTTCATCCCAGTAAAAATATTTTACTTGGGATAGAAATCGAAGTTTGTCTTGTTTCGACCAATCGCTAGGTATAAGTCCCATCGCAAGATAGTTCACGATATCCACAAACCAAGGTTCGTAGGATACATTCAAGAGCTGTTCGTCGGGAAATGAGTCATTTATCGGCACGGTCACAGTTAGCGAAGAAGTGATGTGTGAAAGATGGTCGGCTACAACGTTTTCACATCCACTCTTGTCTTTGATGACAAGATCAAATTCTTGTAACAATAGGATCCAACGTATTAGCCTGGCCTTCGCATCCTTCTTCGATAAAAGATGTCGTAGGGCGGAGTGATCTGTGTAAACCACAATAGGCGAGCCAATCAAGTAGGGCCTGAATTTCTCTAATGCAAATACAACCGCCAAGAGTTCTTTCTCGGTAGTTGTGTAATTTATTTGTGCATCATTCAAGGTCCTACTTGAATAGTAAATTACATGTAACATCTTATCAATGTGTTGTCCTAAGACCGCACCAATAGCAAAATCTGATGCATCACACATGAGCTCGAACGGGTGGTTCCAATCCGGAGATGATAAAACAGGGGCTGTAGTGAGTGATTCTTTAAGCGATTCAAAAGCAGCCTCACAATCCGAATCGAAGTGAAAAGTAGTGTCCTTGGCCAAAAGAAGGGTTAAGGGTCTAATAATTTTGCTAAAGTCCTTAATAAATCTCCTATAAAATCCTGCATGACCAAGGAAGGATCGTATATCTTTGACGCAATTGGGATGAGGGAAGTTTTGAATGACATCTATTTTAGCTCTGTCAACCTCAATGCCTTTATGTGAAATTATATGTCAAAAGTACAATACCTTCTTGGACCATAAAATGGCATTTTTCCCAATTCAAAGTCAAGTTCTTATCCTTACAGCGGGTAAGAACAGCGTCAAGATTACGAAGGCAGTCCTCAAAGGAGTCCCCAAAAATGGAGAAATCGTCCATAAAAATTTCCAGAAAATTTTCCACCATATCTGAAAATATCCCCATCATGCACCGCTGAAATGTAGCGGGAGCGTTGCATAACCCAAAGGGCATGCGTCTATAAGCAAAAATTCCGAAAGGACAAGTAAAAGTGATTTTATCTTGATCATTTTCGGCGATGGGGACCTAGTTATAACCAGAGTATCCGTCCAAGAAACAGTAGTATTCGTGTCTCGCTAGTCGTTCTAACATCTGGTCAATGAAAGGTAGAGGGAAGTGATCTTTCCTCGTCACGGCATTGAGTTTCCTGTAATCGATACATACGCGCCACCCAGTTTGGGTACGTGTTTGGATTAACTCATTAGCCTCATTAGTGATAACCGTGATGCCAGACTTTTTAGGGACCACATGAATTGGACTTACCCATTGGCTATCAGATATGGGGTAAATTATTCCACTATCAAGGCACTTGACGATTTCTTTATTTACCGCCTCCTTCATAACGGGATTTAACCGTCTTTGTGGGTCTCGGGTTGGTTTGGCTTCATCCATCAGATGTATGTAATGTTCAACAATTAAGGGACTAATCCCTTTGATGTCAGCCATTGTCCAACCAAATGCTTCCCGATTCGATCTCAACACTGCCAAAAGTGCATTCTCTTGCTCTAAAGCTAGAGAAGCGGAAATAATCACTGGCAAACTCTCATTCTCTCCTAAATATGCATATTTAAGATGAGAAGGTAGCGGTTTGAGATCAAGAATTGGCAGAGAGACAATAGAAGGTGGGGTAAGCGAATGATATTCGGACTCCCGAAGAGGTTCAAAACTTGCATAAGATATTGACTCGGAAAGTGCTGCTGACTTTTGCAACGAGTCAACAGGTTCAATCTCAAGGTCGGACTCATTGAACATATCCTCACTGTAAAGCGGTGCAAGATCAAACGATGTCTCATTAATGTTGTCGAGAACATCAAAGCAAAGCTCCTCATCCATGCAGCTTTCGGAAGCTATCTCGTGGATGGAACAAACATCCAGCAATTGAGCAGAAGGTTCTGATGGCTGACTTCCTACCTTGTAAATATTAAGCTCAATTGTCATTTTCCCGAAAGATAAGTTCATAGAACCGTTACGACAATTAATTACAGCGTTAGAAGTTGCTAGGAAGGGTCGACCAAGTATCACCGGAATTTAATTGCGTGGGTTTGCCACAGGCTGTGTATCTAAACCAATAAAGTCCACGAGAAATATGAATTCCCCGACTTTAATTAACACATCCTCTAGTTCGCCCCGAGGTTTGGTGATAGACCGGTCTGCCATTTGGAGAGTACAATGGGTGGGTTTTAACTCTCCAATTCCAAACTGCTCGTATACTGAATAAGGGAGCAAGTTGACGCTAGCGCCTAGATCGAGTAAAGCACGATTTATATTTTTACCCCCAATAGAAATAAAGATTGTAGGACAGCCGGGGTCCATACGTTTCTTTGGTATTTGTTGGGTAAAAGCTGTGCTAACATTACTCGTCATGAAAACCTTTTTAGGCACTTGAGTTTTTCTCTTCCTAGTGCACAAGTCTTTAAGGATTCTTGCATAAGATGGGACTTGTTGAATAGCATCTAGGAGAGGAATATTCACGCTAACTTGCTTAAACATTTTCACAATCTTCTCCATTTGCGGGTTAGGTCTGTTGGCCCTTAATCGGTTTGGAAATGGAGCTCGATCAATAAGTTTTGGGTCCAACGTTTGTGGAGAAGACTGTGGGGACGGATTCGATCCCAAAATTGGAGTGGGAATCGACTTAGATAGATTTGGTGAAATGTTTGAGCATTGGGGAAAACGGAGAATAGGCTCGGATGAAGGTGGAAGACTAGATGAATTAGGGGAAGAAGAAGAAGAAGCTGGGGTATCAAATGTGTCACTATCATCAAATTGCTCACCCACTCGGTTGTTCAGCACTCTCCCCGATCTCAACGTAATAATGGCATTCACATTATGACTTTGTGAATGGCCAGGATTCGGTAGGGGTTGAGATAGGAGTTTCCCTTTCTCTCTCGCACTCATTGCAGCGTTTAACTGTGCGGTTTGGTTTTCTATTGATTTGATACTCTCACCATGGGAAGATGAGTTTTTCGTTAGGGTATCAATAGAAGACCTCATCTCAGCCGAAATTTGCATGGATTGTTTCATGAACATATCCAAAGTTTGTGCAAGTGAATTGTCAGTACCGGCCACTTGTGGTGTAGAAATGTTGGCCGGATTTTGGAAATTCTGTGACTGAAAGGGGGGCTGATTCTGTGGTTGTGGTTGCTGTGGAGGAGGTCTTTGATAATTACTTTGTAGGTTTTGATTCCAAGCAAAGTTAGGATGATTCCTCCATCCTTGATTATATGTGGAAGAATAAGGGTCGTTTCTAGGTCGCTGCTGAAAAGCAGCATTAGCTTGAAACGATGCATTCATAGCACATTCTTCCGTTAAGTGTGAAGGATCCGAACAGCAACCACAGACAGTCTTGGGAAGCGTGACCTGATTTAGGGAGACTGATGAAAGTTTGTTCTCAATAGAATCGAGTTTCTTCTACATCGCTGCCATTTCGGCTTTTACTGCGATGGAAACATCGAGCTGGTGAATATCTCCCTTAGTTGTAGGTGGTCTTACGCTTTCCCACTGCAACGTGTGTTCAGCTAGGTCTTCCAGATATTTCCACGCTTCACCATTATCTTTAGACATGAAATTGCATTGACACATTGTTTCAAGCATCTGCTTTGTCGCTGGATTAATGCCCTCATATATAATCCGACATATATCCCATCTTTGTATTCCATGATGGGGGCATTGGACAAGCAGATCCTTGAAACATTCAAAGCACTTCTAAAATGGTTCATTGGGAAGCTGGGTGAACTAGTTGATCTCGCTCCTAATGTGAGCAGTCTTATGATTTGGGTAAAACTTCTTAAGAAATGCTACGACAAATTCATCCCAATTAGTGATAGAGTGTGTGTTCACATCATAATATTGCAATTCATACGCCCCACTTTTATGCATTTTATAAGTAAACAGGTACTTTTGACGCTCGTTTGTTGCATGATACAGGATACAGGATCTTGGAACAAATACAGTGAAAAAGACGAAAGATGCTACAGGAAATGGACTTTTGACCAACCAGCACACGGATCTTACTCAAGCCGAGACGAAAAACAAAGTGAAACGGTCAAAAGATCCTTACAAGTTTTCACTGAGGATCTAGAAAAGATTAAGAAGCCAACAAAGAAAATAAGTATATAAATGAGAGGCCCAAGATATGAGGAACCAAGCCCAGGAAGTTGGTGAGCGAAGCCCACCAAAGGGCCGCGGAACCGCGGCCCAAGCGCTCCATTGCCGCGGTTCCGCGGCCATCTTAGGCCCGTGTCGGTGCAAATTCTCTGTGTCGGTGTGTCGGTGCGGGTGTTGGGATTTTTAGGGGGCAAATCTGTAATTGCATGTCTACGAGAGTCTGTAACCCTAGCTTCACTGGTTGCTTATAAATTGTACTCAAAATCTGTAAAATGTATGCCTCTTTTCAATCAATAAAAGTTCAGACTTGTTGGGAGATTTAGAGCATCAACTTTTCTTGTAAGTTTTTCTTTTATTCCTGCCTTAGTCTAATTTTATTACTTGCCCTAGTTATCTAATTGTTTGCTTTAGTTAACTAGTGTAATCCTTTTTTAAGCTGCAGTAAGTAATAACACTTTAAAACATAAACAACAAAAATGTCGCTTTTAATTAATCCCCTAATGAGCGAGTAGAATCCTCGCTCGTTAGGGTTAGGAACAAGAGAGGGAGTGAGAGATGGATATCTCTCACCTCCTTCAATGCCAACATATTTTCAAAATGAAACCTTCATGCACTTATGTATGATCCGCCCCCTACGGCATCCTACCTACGAGGTAACGGTGAACCGTAGTATAAAAGGCCGGACATACATGACGTCCATGAAGATCGCAGCAATTAATAGGAAAGGACGGACAAGGATCTAGAGGAAGAAACTTTGTTTCTTCCCGATCATCCTAATCCCCTTTGCTAATAATTATTATGATTTTCTAAAAAGCTTTAATCAAACGGCATTGAAAGGGGTGAAAATATTGATCTCATCAACCCTACCTTCGACCTAACCCTAACGAGTTCTTTCACATCACATAAATTAGTTTTTAAATCATTCGACAAAAAACCAAACAACCAACGTAATCAACTCGTTATAACACAAAAACAGAAATTTACACATCCCTGCGGATCGACCCGTATTCACCGGCTAGCTGCAAAGCGACGCCGTTTCTGATTACGGTAAACTACAATTTTTGGAATAATCAAATGGCGCCGTTGCCAGGGATGGCGTAATTTTCTCTTTTTGTATGATTTCGGGTTGATATAAATTTTGAAAAATTATAAAAATCAGAAAATACAAAATACAAAAATTATCTTTTCATTATTTTTATCTGTTTAAAGGGTTTCTCGTTGGAATCTTGCAGGAACAGCAAAGACTTTTGGATCTGGAGTTTTACATAAGGTCAAAACAGAAAAGGGAACATAAGAACAGAGAGGAATCACAAGTACAGAGCAGCACAAAATTTCTCAGAGGCTGAATCCACCAAGGTGCCGCGCTTCCGCCGCATAGTAGTGCCCCAGACCGCGGTTTCGCCGCCATCTAGCCACGTCAGCACATAAAATTTGCATGGTTAGATCCCTCTTTCTCCCCTCTGCAACCTCCATATCTCCACTGTAAAAATTTTCTGCAGGTTTCTTTGCGCTAAAAAAAAATCTTCTTCCCCCTTCTAAATAACAGATTTGCTGCAGGTTTCTTTGCGCCGCGCTAAAATTGATTGCAAGTGAATTTTTGTTTTGCATAATTTAATTGGACTTAAGGGGCTAATTGACCAAACTCAGATTAGGTGGGGATTTCATCACCCTTCCCAGGACCCCAGAAAACACCTAAAGCATTTTGCATCGACCACAATTAATTAAAAAAAGACTAGACTCAGACCTAAGGACAGCGAGCTCAATAGGAAAAGGACTAGGGTAGGCATCGGCCGTTTATCCTAACCGACATTACGGTGTCTAGGCTAGTGGTTATTAATTAGGCCCACTGTAGTGGTGGTTCCTTCCCACTTACCTGGCCGTACTTGTCCGTGAAGAGGCGGTTTGAGGTCCTATTTCTAGCCCTAATTAGGAGCTGTCTAGTAGACCTAGGCGACCCTAGATCTAGGCCTGATTGTGCATGTGTGGTTGATACAATTGTGTCACGAGTCCTTTTTCAAAAACCTCTTTGCAAAACTCCCACATAAAACAAAAAATAAATAAATAAATAAATAAAACTTTTCAAAACTTGCAACTTGTCGCAAAAAGAAAACCTGCAAATTCACCACACCACTTTGCCTCACTGACGTTATCTTACCCCCACATTCTGTTTTTCTTTTTTTCTGACTGTACTATCCCTTTTAGTGTATGTCACTTTGGACTAGGGATACAGACGCCCGATTAGTCCGCGTTTCGTTGGTTCCGACCAACCAACCTTTCGACACCGAAGTCAAAAATCCGTCCACTTTCTTACCCTCACCTTCAACTTCTTTCACCGAAGGTATGTTGGGATTCGACCCCAGCAATACCTTACCGACGGGAAGGATTCCACCTCCGTTAGGTGCGAATGACCCGAACCAGCCGCCTGTTGAAGCGCCCGCACGAGTTGCGCTCCAGGACCTCTTTTACCCCATCCGCACTTCTTTACCCACCTGTCTTTCACCCCCACCGGCAAATGGGGACAATTTTGAGATAAAACCACATTTCATCAATATGCTGCCAAAATTTCATGGTTTGGAAACTGAAGACGCATATATCTTTATTAATAAATTCTAAAATGTGTGCGCTATGATGAAAACGACCCAATTGAGTGATGACGCTATAAGGCTAAGGGTCATTCATTTTACCTTATGTGACCTAGCCGAGAAGTGGCTATATAGCACCGCATCACATTCTATTAGAAATTGGGATGAGTTTGTGAAAGCTTTTCTAAAAAAGTTCTATCCTCACCATAAAACTGCCAGAATCCGCAATGAAGTAATTCAATTCTCACAACTTCCGTCCGAACCATTTTGGAAGTGCTTCGAGAGATTCAAGGACCTACTAGTTCAATGCCCTCATCATGGAATAGAAAGTTGGCAACTTTGCCAAACATTATACGAGGGATTGAACTCGGCAACGAAGTAGTTGCTAGAAACCATCTGTCAAGGTCATTTTCTCTCTAAGTCTAGTGATGAAGCGTGGCAGTTTCTCGAGGATCTTAGTGAGCAGACAATACAGTGGGAGAGTACCAAGACCACATCATCTTCTAGTGCTCAATCTAGGGCAGGCATACATCAAGTAGAGATGTCGATTGCCATGAAGGCCGAGATGGCCGCTCTTACGAAAAAGTTAGAAGCGATCGAGACCAAAATCTCATCGTCTTCTCCTGCCCCTGCTATTCCTCCACGAACTGTCTGTGCTTGTTGTGCGGATCCATCGCACCTGACCGAAGAGTGTCCTTATAATGCATCTACACAAGGACAGGATCAAGTCAATGCTGCATTTCAGCACCGAAAAAGAAACGATCCGTACTCTTCGACATATAATCCGGGGTGGAGAAGTCACCCAAATTTCGCTTGGAACCAAAATCAACAATTCCAAGGAAATAATAATAATTTTCAAAGACCTCCTCCTCCACAACAACAACAACAAGCACCCTCGCAAACTCAATATCAACCGCAACAATTTCAACAACAACCTTACCCTAATCAGGTGAACAATTTTGTGCCGAACAATGCTTACCAGCCAAACAATTATGTTCAACCTAATAATGATAAGGTTAGCTTGCTCGAAAGAAGTCTAGATGCATTCCTTAAGCAATCTACACAGTCTACAGCAAGACTTGAGACTTCTATTCAATCTTTAGTGCAAAATAGTACCTCACACGATCAAAGCATCAAATCTATTGAGGCACAAATTGCACAACTCAATGCAGTTTTGAGCGAGCGTGAAAAAGGAAAACTCCCGTTTCAACCATTGCCCAACCCCGATCACGCACATGCTGCACACCATCAGCAAAATCATAACGTGAATGCTGTGACCACGTTGAGATCGGGTAAAGTGTTGCGAAACAATGTGGGCATTAACAATGACACCCCTGCCGGTAGGCCTTCTTCATCTTCTTCACCATCTTCTTCTTCTTTAGAGCCTATTCTCCACCCTTCACATGGCTCTACCTCTTCTAGCTTGAACGGACCCATTTCTCACAACACGAACACATCTACACGGGGTGCCGTTCTAACTCGACAATCTGATCCGCAAAAATTGGACTCAACCACCTTTCAAAATGTTCATTTTCCTAATCGGCTGAGATCCAATAAACCAACTCCTCATATAGAGAAGATTGTCGAGTTGTTCAAACAGGTTAGCATAAATATCCCTCTTTTGGATGCAATTCAGCAAGTTCCTTTATATGCCAAAATTTTAAAGGACTTGTGCACCAAAAAGAGGAAGTCGCAAGTGCCAAAGAAAGTTTTTGTGGCTAGTGCTATTAGTGATGCTCTTGTAAATTCCTTTCCCCCAAAACAAAAGGACCCTGGGTGTCCTACCATTTCGATAACAATTGGGGACAAGAACATCAATAGAGCACTATTAGATCTTGGCGCGAGCGTCAATTTGCTACCCTATTCTGTGTACGAGCAATTGGGCGTTGGAGAGCTTAAGCCCACTCACTGTACTCTCCAAATGGCTGACCGGTCAATAACCCATCCTAGGGGAGAACTGGAGGATGTGTTAATAAGAGTAGGGGATTTCATTTTCCCCGTTGACTTTATTGTGATGGACACACAACCTGTTGCTAACCCCCAGAACCAAATTCCGGTAATACTTGGTCGACCATTTCTGGCTACTTCCAACGCAGTGATCAATTGTCGTAATGGTTCAATGAACCTATCTTTCGGCAATATGACAATTGAGCTCAATATTTTCAAGTTAGGAAGTCAGCCTGCTGAGCCCAATGCTAGCGTACTTGATGTTTGCTCGATCAATGAGATCGCAGAGGAGGACTGTGAATTCGAGAATTTTTTGTTCGATCACAGCAATAATAACGCCACTAGTGCGTTCCTCCTAGAATCCGACGCAGCTTTCACCACGGATAATGATTTTGAGTGTTTTACATTCGTTGATGACTTTGAAGACTCATCACCTGAATTGGAGTCTTTTGCTTTTTCGGATGAGTTAGTTGAACAATCCGACACTGTTGCGTACACTCGGTTCGAACCTTTGATGGAATCATTTGAGTTTGAAACAACTACCCCATTGTTACCATCTAATGTTTCACCTCCTAAACTCGAATTAAAGCTTTTGCCGACACACCTAAAATATGCTTATCTAGGTGATAATGAGACCTTACCTGTCATTATATCAGCCTCTCTAGCTCTTGAGCAAGAGAAAGCTCTTTTGATGGTCTTACATAATAATCGGCAAGCTTTCGGCTGGTCTATGGCGGACATTAAGGAGATTAGTCCCCTCATAGTCAAACATCATATACACTTAATGGATGATGCCAAGCCAGCACGAGATCCACAAAGGCGCCTCAACCCCATCATGAAAGAGGCGGTTAAGAAGGAAATTGTCAAGTGTCTGGATAGCGGTATCATTTACCCTATCTCGGATAGCTAATGGGTTAGCCCAATCCACGTCGTGCCAAAGAAATCGGGCATTACGGTCATCACCAATGAGGCAAATGAGTTGATTCCCACTCGCACCCAAACTGGGTGGCGAGTATGCATAGACTATAGGAAACTCAATGCCGCAACAAGGAAAGACCACTTTCCTTTACCTTTCATTGACCAAATGCTCGAGCGATTGGCAGGGCACGAGTTCTATTGCTTTCTCGATGGCTATTCCGGTTACAATCAAGTCCCCATCGCCAAAGAGGATCAAAACAAGACAACATTCACTTGTCCCTTTGGCACTTTTGCTTATCGTCGCATGCCCTTTGGGTTATGCAACGCGCCCGCTACATTTCAGCGGTGTATGATGGGGATCTTTTCAGATATGGTTGAAAAGTTCTTGGAGATTTTTATGGATGATTTCTCCATCTTCGGCGACTCCTTCGACGAGTGCTTACGCCATCTTGACGCTGTTCTTATCCGCTGCAGGGATAAGAATCTAACATTGAATTGGGAGAAGTGTCATTTCATGGTGCGAGAGGGCATCGTCTTAGGACATGTCATCTCGCAAAACGGCATCGAGGTTGACAGGGCTAAAATCGAAGTGATTTCTAACCTACCTCCCCCAAAATGCGTCAAAGATATTAGAGCCTTCTTTGGCCATGCCGGTTTCTACAGACGGTTTATCAAGGACTTTAGCAAGATTGCTAGACCCTTGACTCTCTTACTGGCCAAGGACACGACCTTCACTTTCGACTCCACGTGCACTGAAGCATTCGATTCTTTAAAACATTCACTCATCACTGCGCCCATCCTCTCATCTCCCGACTGGACGCACCCTTTTGAAATCATGTGCGACGCATCAGACTTTGCTATTGGCGCTGTTCTTGGACAGCATATTAATAAGATGCCGCACGTGATTTATTATGCTAGCCGAACACTAAATGAGGCTCAACTTAATTACACAACAACAGAGAAAGAATTTTTAGCTGTTGTGTTTGCACTCGAAAAATTTCGGCCTTATTTAATCGGCTCTCCAGTCGTTGTTTATACTGATCATTCGGCTCTTCGCCACCTTTTTGCGAAGAAGGATGCTAAGTCAAGGTTAATACGTTGGATCCTTTTATTGAAAGAGTTTGACCTTGTCATTAAGGACAAAAAGGGATGTGAAAACGTAGTAGCTGATCACCTATCACGACTTCCTTCTTCGCCCACGCTCGATCTTCCAATCACTGATGTTTTTCCCGACGAGCAACTCTTGACCGTTTCTTGCGAACCATGGTTCGCCGATATTGTAAACTATTTAGCCACCGGCCTGATTCCTAATGATTGGTCGAAACAGGATAAGCTTCGATTTTTGTCCCAAGTAAAGCATTTTTACTGGGATGAGCCCTATCTTTTTAAATACTGTTCCGACCAAATCATTCGTCGGTGTGTGCCCGAGAGTGAGGTCAAGAGCGTGCTGTCTTTCTGCCACGATCAAGCATGTGGCGGGCACTTTGGCCCAAAGAAGACAGCCGAAAAAGTTTTGCAGTGTGGTTTCTATTGGCCACGACTCTTCAAGGATGCATTTGAATACTGCAAAACTTGCTCCCGGTGCCAACACTTGGGCCGGATTTCGCGGAGAAACGAAATGCCACTCCAACCCATTTTGGTAGTGGACATTTTTGATGTTTGGGGTATAGATTTCATGGGACCATTTCCTAACTCTTTTGGAAATGTGTATATTCTGTTGGCAGTTGACTATGTTTCTAAGTGGGTCGAGGCTGTACCCAGCCGAACGAACGATAATAAAGTTGTCGTTCGATTCCTTAAAGAACACATATTTTCTCGATTTGAGCATCCTCGGGCGATAATAAGTGATAATGGTTCTCACTTCTGCAATAGGACTTTCGAGTCCTTAATGCGTAAATACTCTATCACCCACAAATTGTCAACGCCATATCACCCCCAAACATGTGGGCAAGCCGAGGTTTCAAATCGGCAAATAAAGCAAATCCTGGAGAAAACGGTTTCCAAAAACCGTAAGGATTGGTCACTTAAACTGATAAATGCACTATGGGCTTTCCGTACTGCATATAAGACCGATCTTGGTATGTCTCCATACCGGCTTATGTATGGGAAGGCTTGCCACCTCCCAGTGGAGATCGAGCATAAAGCATTTTGGGCTATCAAAGAGCTGAATTTGTCTTTAGGAGATGCGGGCAGCAACAGAAAGCTGCAATTGAATGAGTTGGAGGAGCTGAGGGATGAGGCATATGATAATGCCATAACTGCTAAAAACCGAGCTAAGGTGTTCCACGATAAACACCTTTTGCGAAAAACTTTTGAACCTGGTCAACAGGTTCTATTTTATGACACTCGGTTACATTTTCATCCCGGGAAGCTCCGGTCCAGATGGAGAGGACATTTTGTAGTCCGCACCGTTTATCCGCACGGTGCGGTTGATCTTGAGAACCCTGAAGACGGTACCTTATTCAAGGTGAATAGGCATCGACTAAAACTGTTCTTCACAGCGGATCCTTCGGAGGAGCTCCTGCTTTTGCAGGAGCCGATCTACACTGAGTGATATTCCTTTAATACCCCCAAACTTCGTTTCCTGAAGACACTATTTCAAATAAGTTTGGGGGTGTGTATATTATTTGTATATATATTTCCAAAATACCATAAAAAATAAAAAATAAAAAAATAAAAAAAAATTTATAAAAAAATAATAATTTTTGGACCTAATTGCAAATCTGCAGATTAAGAGCTGATTTTACAAATAAAACCCTTGTTTTAGAGGGTGTTTTATGTAAATCACCCTCCCATCCTCTATTTAAAGGAACCCGAGCCCCCTGTGTGTTTACCCTAAAACAATTTCATCTCATAAAACCCTAGCCGCCGCCCCCTACCCTCTGCAGAAGATTCTCGCCGCGCCGCCACCTGGTGACAGCGGAACCGCCGCTGTAGCCGCTTCTCGCCGCGCAACCGCCGCCTCCTAGTGTCTTCACCCCCTGAATTTTTCAGGGGAGGTAAATCTTACTGTTTCCTCTCTGTTACTGCATAATTTCTTTACTGTAAAATCGTAATGGCACATAAAATGCAGTATGAAAGGGATTTTTCCCCTATTTTCGCACACGAGATTTACGGTACATATTTCCCACACGAAATCGCACAAAGGGGCTGGAATTTCCTCCTCTATAATCATACATCTGCGTTTGCTCTACCTAACCTGGTTGCCCTATTTTACGAATCCATGGAAGATAATAGCCTTGACAACCTAGGTTACATTAAACTGAATTGGGGAAATCGGGAAATTCACATCGATAGGGACATGATATACGAGGTTACACTCATACCACGTGTACCTGCACATGAACACCCACTGCGCTTTGAAGATTATATGCCATTAATGGGTAATGACTGTGCACGAGAACCGCGTAAGGGCATCCAAGCACGGACCCTTTTCGCAAACGTTTTAACTGTGTGCCGGTGGGCACAAAACAATATTTTTGGAAGTTCTCACAACACGACCTTTTTCACCCCTTCGTTACATGTCGTCCACACTCTGATGATGAAAAATCCTAGGTTCGACATGTGCACGGTTTTGCTCCAATCCATAGGTACGGGGAAACGAGGTACCGTATACCCATGTCCCATGCTCGTTACCCAACTCTGCCGTTATTTCCTCCCAGCCGAGGAATTTGACTCATATATGATAGACGGTGTCCCGGTTCGACCACTTTTAGAGGGCGTCTCGTCGTCCTACTCTAGACTTACGGATATTTGGACATGAACTGAACCGGCAGAAAATGTACTTGCACACACCCCTAGCTCGAGCTCGACTTCGAGCGGGGAAGAACTAACTCCCCAGGAGCATGCGCGATTGATGCGAAGAACAGTGAGAAGAATAGACACTTTGAGGGATGAGTTTCGGGCAACTGCACGAGAGCACGACCGTCGGTTGACGGAAATTGAGAGGGGGATCCAAACACTTTTGGCTAGAGGGGAAAGATCACGTTCATGCTCACGAGCGCGACATGGGGCCGGGCAGTGAGGGCACTGCTTTGCTCAAGTTTGGGGTATTAGAGGGTGATGTATATAGTTATCCTTCGCATTGCATATTGTATATATCTTTGTTCTCCTTTTGCATATTTAATTTCTGCATTGCATTTTTATATAAAAATCATAAAAATTTAAAAATTTGAAAAATAAAAAAAATTAGAAAACTGAAAAACCCATAAAAATTGAGAAAATTTCAAAAATTATAAAAATTATTGTATTCAATTTTGGTTAATTGACTTGAGTTGATAAAAAGGTTAACTAGCTAGGAAAAACTAGATCTTAGACTTAGTAAATTAAAAACCCTAAAAATAACCTTGCTTAAAGTTTAACGGTAGAAAGTGTATGTCTTTGTAGGTTATTTAGGAATAGGCAAATTTTGGGTTCACTTCGTGGGTTAAGCCAAAACGAGGGAAGAGTATTAATGTTCTTATTAAAGTATAAGTTCGAAAGATAGTTCCTAGCTTGAGTTTAGATTCTGAAAACATGTACCCTACAAAATGCACAATCACGCACCTTGAAACTTGGATTAGTAGAAGAGACCTTGAATTACTCTTGTCTAAAGTCCTTAGCACAATGAAAATAAAAAGAAAAAAAAAGGGGTGAATAAAAAAAATGGACACTGGTTTTTGTGATTACTTAGGGCTAGAAAATTAATTAGCGAGGGTGCTTCATCACCTAGTGCCTTAGACCAACTGGTTTGGGAGTCACTGCTAAAAGCCTTGGGTGTTGCAAAACTAGGAAATACGCTTTAAAGGCCTAACGCATCTTGTAATCGGCTGTTGATACCTCAAGAAGTATTAACGGTCGCATGAAGGATGTGTAAGCGAAAGTTAAGTGCTTTGGACAATGGACGAGAGTACGATTGCTTGATTTGAATTTACAAGTGTAGGGGAGAAAATTACACACACATGGGGATATGTGATTAGAGTTTAGATAAGAGAAAGGAATGAAAAATAAAACTTGTATCTTTAATAGAGTTGATAGAAATTCCTAAGTGGAGATGAAACTCTAGAAGAAAAACTTAAGAAATGCTGAATTCTAAGTAATTCTATAGAACATGTACAATCTTAAGTTACATAATAAGGAAGTGTGAAGAATATGGGTAGATAATTTGCGGGGCGACGATAATAGAATTCCTTGTTAGAAAACCTAATTGGAAAACAAAAGTCGAAAAACAAAGTTGATAGGATTTTGTGGGTGTAATCCGCTGAAAACCCTCAGGAGACAACACTCCTCCTACTAGGGATACCTAGAGGTTTAACGGCTTGTTGCACGTGCTCAGTGCAATCACGTTTCCCTGCGAAAGTGCGGTTAGGTTAGAATAAATTAATAAGATTGCTCGAGGACGAGCAAAAGATAAGTTTGGGGGTATTTTGTTCACATCATAATATTGCAATTCATACGCCCCACTTTTATGCATTTTATAAGTAAACAGGTACTTTTGACGCTCGTTTGTTGCATGATACAGGATACAGGATCTTGGAACAAATACAGTGAAAAAGACGAAAGATGCTACAGGAAATGGACTTTTGACCAACCAGCACACGGATCTTACTCAAGCCGAGACGAAAAACAAAGTGAAATGGTCAAAAGATCCTTACAAGTTTTCACTGAGGATCTGGAAAAGATTAAGAAGCCAACAGAGAAAATAAGTATATAAATGAGAGGCCCAAGATATGAGGAACCAAGCCCAGAAAGTTGGTGAGCCAAGCCCACCGCTCCATTGCCGCGGTTCCGCGGCCATCTTAGGCCCGTGTCGGTGCAAATTCTCTGTGTCGGTGTGTCGGTGCGGGTGTTGGGATTTTTAGGGGGAAAATCTGTAATTGCATGTCTACGAGAGTCTGTAACCCTAGCTTCACTGGTTGCTTATAAATTGTACTCAAAATCTGTAAAATGTATGCCTCTTTTCAATCAATAAAAGTTCAAACTTGTTGGGAGATTTAGAGCATCAACTTTTTTTGTAAGTTTTTCTTTTATTCCTGCCTTAGTCTAATTTTATTACTTGCCCTAGTTATCTAATTGTTTGCTTTAGTTAACTAGTGTAATCCTTTTTTAAGCTGCAGTAAGTAATAACACTTTAAAACATAAACAACAAAAATGTCGCTTTTAATTAATCCCCTAATGAGCGAGTAGAATCCTCGCTCGTTAGGGTTAGGAACAAGAGAGGGAGTGAGAGATGGATATCTCTCACCTCCTTCAATGCCAACATATTTTCAAAATGAAACCTTCATGCACTTATGCATGATCCGCCCCCTACGGCACCCTACCTACGAGGTAACGGTGAACCGTAGTATAAAAGGCCGGACATACATGACGTCCATGAAAATCGCAGCAATTAATAGGAAAGGACGGACAAGGATCTAGAGGAAGAAACTTTGTTTCTTCCCGATCATCCTAATCCCCTTTGCTAATAATTGTTATGATTTTCTAAAAAGGTTTAATCAAACGGCATTGAAAGGG
Organism: Agapanthus africanus; assembly: GCA_030015575.1. NCBI lineage: Eukaryota > Viridiplantae > Streptophyta > Magnoliopsida > Asparagales > Amaryllidaceae > Agapanthus > Agapanthus africanus. The sequence continues at coordinate 869,317,619 of JASDDO010000022.1, read as the reverse complement.
GTGAAAATATTGATCTCATCAACCCTACCTTCGACCTAACCCTAACGAGTTCTTTCACATCATATAAATTAGTTTTTAAATCATTCGACAAAAAACCAAACAACCAACGTAATCAATTCGTTATAACACAAAAACAAAAAATTACACATCCCTGCGGATCGACCCGTATTCACCAGCTAGCTGCAAAACGACGCCGTTTCTGATTACGGTAAACTACAATTTTTAGAATAATCAGTGTGCGGTAGTATTGTAAAGCCATTTTTCTGCCAAGTCGCACAGTGTGAATGGGAGAAGACGTAAGCGCATAGCATCTAAAGTCAATTGTGAAGTACCCATCATTGCGCATACGTTTTCGAATTTGGTGATGAAAACGTACGCGTCTTCCGACTCAAGCCCGTGAAATTTGGGCAGCAGATTGATGTAGTGGGGTTTAATTTCGAAATTATCCCCGTTAGGTGGTGGAAGAGATAGACAAGTAGGAAGTTGACCACGAATAGGATAGTATCTCTCTTGGAGAGAGATGCGCGGTTGATTCTGCTCACCTGTGGGCGGTGGCAGCGTGGTGTTATAATTAGATGGAGTGCCGTCCATCACGGTCGATGTGGTGTGTGGTGGGGGAAAAGAAGATGAAGAAGTACCGACTTCGGCGTCGATAGCAGCAACGCGGACAAGACGGACACTAGGATCCCGTGTCCAGCCGAGCATGCACTAAGCGGGTTTAGTGCAAGTGGCAGCGTGTGTGTGATTTTAAAATTGGCTTGTTTTGAAAAAGTGGGACTCAAGACAAATCACCCTAAGATGCACAAGCAACCCTAAAACTAAGGTCACCTAGGTCCAGTCTCTAGACCGCTCCTAAACTTCCAAAGGACAAGCCGCAGGATAAATCCTCTACCGCCTCCGTACTACCCTTGTAGCCAGGTAAGTGCCAGGTAAGTGGGAAGGAACCACGTCGTGGGCCTAATTAAAAACCACTAGCCTTTGTCACACTTGCCTAGGCACTACAAAAGTAATGCGGATAAACGATAGATTACCCACGACCTTCCTCTGTCCTTATTGAGCGCGACAGTCCTTAGAGTCTGGTCTAGATATTTTTTAAATTAATGAAGGGCTGATCTATATGCTCGGTTTGTGATTTGTGGGGCTTAGGAAGGGTGATGAAATCCCCACCTAATCTTGATTTGGTCTTTGCCCCTTAAAGTCCGTATTAAATATGCAAAACAAAACCAATCACAAAACTTTTGCAAAAAGAATTTTTTTAGCGGCGCAATTTTGCAAAGAATCCTGCAGAAAATAGATTTTATTGGATTTAGAGGAGAGAGAAAGAGTTGAGAAATATACCAGAGAAGTTCGGAACCCTAGATCTCCTGCTTCTTCAAGTCTGTGACTCCAGATCTCCTTGCAAAAATTCACGCATAAATCGTTAAATATGCAATTTACAGTTTTGTGTTGATAATGATATGACTCGTCTAAGAAATCAACACAAATAGTAAAAATAAAAATTTACGCACGTATCCCCGGCAACGGCGCCATTTGATTGGTACGAAAAATTTTGTAGTAGTTAACCGCAATCAATAACGGTGTCGCGTATAGCTAGACCGAGATGAGTACGGGTCGTCCTCTGGGAAACGTGGAACCTTTTACTTTTACTTTAGATGTGTTGAGAAAGAGAGAAGAGATAAAGAATTTTATAGAATGGTTTCTAGATCTACGTTAAACAAGAATATAAAATATAGATCTAGATTATTTTAAAGATGTAATTAATATAATAAGAGGGCTTGTAGGGTTCGTTAGGATTTAGTAGTTATGGACGATTAATTAAAAGTTACCCTTTTATCCATTAATAGATTTAGAACTAGAACGACGGTGATGCGTGTAGATTAGGGTCTCTGGAGGGAAAAGGAATCCCACTCTTAACCCTTATCTCGACACGGAACTCCGTTCATATCTAGCCTTTACCAAAACAATCATTAATCTAATCTCTAATCGCGGTCGGAACTAGCAAAGAATTGCTAGCGCGCCCGATTAGGATGTTAATGATTCTTTTGATAAAGTTCCTAAACTTTATAGGACTAAAAAAGGATTTAGTTATTTTCATCGTCCATTAGCCTACCCTAATCCTACGAACCCTAACAAGCGGAGAATTACTCGCGCATGTTGGGAGAAGAAGATGAAAAGACAGAGAGGGAAAACATAATGTAAAATGCAAAAACAATTAAATAAAATAACTACCTTTATTAATCGACTTGAACAAACTACACTTTAATCCGTAGAAAATGATTACAAACTAGTTGCTTCTCGATCTTTCCTAAGGAGGTAGTCGAACAGTCGATGATCAGCCTGGATGCGTGAGCGTCTAGAGCTTCGTGATCTCTTCGGCTTGATAACTTTTCCAAGAGGCTCTCGGTGCCCTTTTATAATGCAAAGCCAGAATCTTATTGTTGAAAACTTGGTAAAATTTAGCTTTGATTCACCCCAAAAAATCTTGCGCTCTAACTCCCTGGAATTGCGGCGGATCCGCGACCAAAGGGGGGGTATGGCCGCGGATCCACGGCCAATGGGTGAGATCTCTTGATCAATTTTCTTGGGCTCTCTGATTTTGACATTTGGCAATCCTAGGCACCTTTAGAATTCAGAAATCTTCTCTCGGTTGCTTCCAGACTTGGTCTCCAAGTTTTGCTTCTTAATTTGGCAAGTTTTCTTCAACAAATTGATTTGTTTGATAAATTCTGCATAACAACTTGGAAAATTCTGCACCATAATCTCAAATAATATTTAGTAGACTTAGTTCTACTAGGATTTGGTCAATAGATTTATTTTCATACATTTTCCTACCAAATGATAATTAAAATATATTAAGACATGGAAAATAATGTTTTTACACATAAACCCTCATATTTACAATATATTATAATAAAGTCCTTTTTTAATATGAAAATGGTAGGAAAAATGTAATACAAATGTACAGTTTATCAACTGAACAGCGCACCACATGAGAACATTTAATAATATTAAAAGGAGCCTAGTTCTCAATATATAGAATCCATGCTTCTCCTCATAATGCGCATGTGCGTTATGTGCAACGCACATGTGCTCGCCACGCGCGCACCACATGCAACGCACGTGCGTACCACATGAGAACATTTAATAATATTAAAAGGAGCCTAGTTCTCCATATATAGAAGCCCTGCTTCTCCTCATAATCCGCATGTGCGCCCCGTGCAACGCACGTGTGCCCGCCACGTGCGCACCACGTGCAACGCACGTGCGCACCATATGAGAACATTTAATAATATTAAAAGGAGCCTAGTTCTCCATATATAGAAGCCCTGCTTCTCCTCATAATGCGCATGTGCGCTACGTGCAACGCACGTGTGCCTGCCACACGCGCACTACGTGCAACGCACGTGCGCACCACATAAGAAAATTTAATAATATTAAAAGGAGCCTAGTTCTCCATATATAGAAGCCCTGCTTCTCCTCATAATGCGCATGTGCGCCACGTGCAACGCACGTGTGCCCGCCACGCGCGCACCACGTGCAACGCACGTGCGCACCATATGAGAATATTCAATTAAAAGGAGACTCGTTCTCCATAGGAGCTTGCTCCCCCCATAATGCGCATATGCGCAAGCTCCATATGCGCTACGTGCAAATATGAGCGCCCAACACGTGCGACGCACGTGCGCGAACGCAAAGAAGCCTTTTTCAGCAGCGAAAAACTTAAGCTCCAGCATGTTCTTCCCCCCTAATGAGTGAGACATGGTTCAAAGGGTACATACCTCCACACCTTCGATATATGGCACTGTAATCTCTCAGTGTCGTCGGAGAGGTGGTGGGTCCCAACGACCAATGATCCTTCTTTCTAAAATAAAAAAAAAGAAGAAGAGAGAACATTGACAGAGAAACAGAGAAAGAATTCAGAGAACTCCTAAAAAGAAAGTTTGAGAAGAAATCAGAAAGAAAAGAAGGTAAACCTTTGAAAAGAAGAATTTCTTCTGAAAAGATCAATAATCTAAGAATAAGATCAAGATCTTAAAATAAAAAGAAAAGATCAAATAATAAGAATAAAATAAGAAGTAATATACTTCTTTATTAGATCATTTGATCTACACAAAGGCATTGCCTTTTGATGAACCACTGGTTCTGGAATCTTAAAAAGATTCTTTTCTTGAATCCAAAATTGGATCAAGATATTAAAATAATGCCTTACACTTGTTAATCTGTACTGTTGCGCTCTTGGGTTGGCGCAAGCCACCAGAGAGCGCCACGTGTCAGCTCCAGAACAACTTGCGCTATGCACTTTTAAAATAGAGCATTGCTCTCTGAAATTGGTGCAACTCACCAGAGCGCGTCACGTGTCAGCAGTGCAGCGCACTGCGCTAACTGCGCTTGCACTCACCAGGGCATGACACGTGTCACCTCCACATGCGCTTGCGCTCATTAATTAGCGCAAAGCGCTTAACAGGCCACATGACCACCGTCAGACAATTAATGCGCTGCATTATTTACAGAAGGGCCAAGCCCAATTAAAAAATGCCTAACAGGCCAAATTAAATGCAATGCATTATTTTAAAGAAGGGCAGAGCCCAAACAGATGCTCTGCATCATTTATAAAGGGACAGAGCCCAAATCAGAATGGCCTAGCAGGCCAAAATAAAATGCAGTGCATTATTAAACAGGGGCAAAGCCCTAGCACAGGCCTAATAGGCCAAAGATAAAAACGTTGAATATTCTCAACTGGACTTAGCCCAATCATTGCCGTCAGTCCTCAAATTAAATTGACTGAGAAAGACTGCTCTCCTAAATCAATTTACATCCGGTTCAAGGGTACATCTCCAAACTCCTCTGACACCTATCGTTGTAATCCTTCAACGACGTCAGAGAGGCGACGGGTCCCGACAACCACACATTAATACGGACTGTGGGGTCCTTAAACTCATGGACTAATGCGTCCTTAAACACACTCATACGGACTGTGGGGTCCTTAAACTCATGGACTTACGCGTCCTTAAACTAATGGACTAATGCGTCCTTAAACACATCTATATGGACTAAGGGGTCCTTAAACCCATGAACTAATGCGTCCTTAAACTAATATCCGTCCCTAAAACGGGAACGATGGACCCCTATGTCCCTAAACTGGAACATGGACCCTATGACCCTAAACTGGAACATGGACCACCATGTCCCTAAACTGGCAATGGACCGCAATGTCCTTAAACTACCTATGGACCACTACGTCCCTAAACTGGAACAATAGAGCCCTCCAAATGCTCTTTTGGCGGATCCAAACGATCCCATTAAGTTGATCTTAGTCTCGAATCAGACTAACGTATCCTTAACGAACGTTTAAGTTGATCTTAGCCTCAATATGGCTAACGTATCCTTAAACTAAAATACCAAACCCAAATCTAAGTAAATACGGATTTGGACTAATCCACGTCCTACGGGCGACGGCATAACTTAGTCTCCGTATATAATCCACGGGCATCCACAAACAAAACAAACACACACGACACGAAGTGAAATTCTGGAGAAGGAGAAAGTGGTTACCGCGATGCGGTAGTGTAATTAACTGCAGGGGCTTGCGCCTGCAGGGAAGAGCGTCCCCACAATCAAAAACCCCTCAAACGAGGAGGAATCTGACGAAGTCTGTTAGATCGGCCGCATCCGTCTAAACCTCCGATACACGGTGCCATAAATCAACTTGGCATCTTCGGAGAGGTAGACGGATAAAACCATATAGTATCTTCCCCGAATCTCAGGCAAGACGTCCTCACGTCGTCGCCGCCATTCAGAGGGGAATACTCGGTCTGTTGATCACCATTTTGAGGCGAGGTTTTAGTTTAAGAACATCTCGGTCTGTTGATCACCATTTTGGAGGTGAGAGTTTAGTTTAAGGACGTTTCGGTCCGTTGATCGCCATTTTGGAGGCGAAGTTCTAGTTTGAGGACATCTCGGTACGTTGATCACCATTTTGGAGGTGAGAGTTTAGTTTAAAGACGTCTCGGTCCGTTGTTAGTTTAAGGAAGTTTCGGTCCATTGTCCATCTTGCGTGTACGTGTGTTTGTTACGTGACGAGATGAGCAACGATGATATGGGATGCATCCAGTTTGGGATGTGTTTTGATTTTGGATGTACACGTCAGTTTGGGAAGTGCACCAAAAAGCAGTTGGTTGTCGGGACCCGCCACCTCTCTAAAGACATTGAGGAATTACAACGACATGTATCAGAGGTGTAGAGAGATGTACCCTTAAACCAATTCCCGTATTTGAGGGAAAAGGGATTAATGGTAAACCCAGGAATCATTAGTCGTATTTTGAGACTAAGATTTCCTCAGGGGATTGTGGGACGAATATCGTTTTGGAATATCATCAGTTAGAAGATCGATTGGGACTAAGATCAGTTTGGGAAGTAGTGAGCACATGGGCTATGTTGATCTGAATTAGGGAGTTTCCGCTCTCAAGGGACCTAACCAACTTGGGCTTGGTCCACTCAGTTTTCTTTTTATTTGAAAAAGAGTGCTAAGCACTTGTTTGAGCCCAGTCCCTCTTTTTGTGCAAAAAGTGCTGAGCACTTATGTGAGTTCTGACGCTCACATATAATCATGTGGGCTTTTAGTCATGGGGATTGCCCAACAAGTGTTAAACACTTTACCCCTTTTGTCTTTATATGGAGTGCTAGGCACTCTTTATGGCAACCACGTGCGAAGCACGTGAAGTGCTAGGAGCTAGGTGCTGCCTAGTGGGTGCCAAGCACTTTTATTCTGTGGCGTCCACATGAGGGTCATGTGAGGCACTGGACGCTGAGCGCCGCTCAATGAGTGCTAGGCATTCCTATAGTGCCCACGTGAGGGGCACGTGGGGTGCTGGGCGCGGAGCACCGCCCACTGAGTGCTAAGCACTCCTGAGTTCTTTTGTAGCGCCCACGTGACAGACACGTGGGGCGCTGGGTGCTGAGCGCCGCCACTGAGTGATAAGCACTCCTGAGTTTTTTTATATAGCCCAGGTGAGAGGCACGTGGGGCGCTGAGCGCTGAGCGCCAACCACTGAGTGCTAAGCACTCCTGAGTTCTTTTGTAGCGCCCACGTGAGAAGCACGTGGGGCACTGGGCGTTGAGCGCCGCCCACTGAGTGCTAAGCACTCCTGAGCTTTATCTCTCTCTTTTAATGATCCACAGGATCTTTATCTAATTTTATTTACCTAGAATTTCCAAGAAGAGAGTTCTTCTTCCTCGAGAATTTAATTCTCTGTTCTTTCGAAGCTTTCTCTTTTTTTTAAGCTTATGGGGGGTTCCTCCTCTTTAGACTTGAAGTCTTGAATCCTTTATATAGTAGGGGCAGTTTGTTGGTTAGCTCCAAAGAAATCTCTCATTAAGAGATCCTAAATGATTTTGGGATTTTACCCACCATTGGATCTTTGATCCAAGGACTTCTGTTTTACAGAAAATATTTTCTTTTTTTTAACCAGATTAGGGAAATATTTACCCATACAGAATTTATTCTGTAGATCGGTGATTCTTTAATCACCATTAGATTTTTAATCCAACGGTACTCTGTTTTACAGAGGGCAATCTTTCTTGTTTAGAAAGATTTAAGGAATATTTCCTCTAAACAGAATTTAATTCTGCATCCTGATGATTTGTCGTCTCCGTTGGATCTTTGATCCAATTGCTCTGTTTAACAGAAAGTAGAATTTAATTCTACTGGGTGCTGGCGCTCACGTGTTATGCACGTGGGCGATGCTTAAGATTTTTGTATGCTTTGTACACGGGCGCTGCTCATATAAGAGTTTTTAACTCTGGCGATGGCGCCCTCGTGGAAGGAACGTGAGGTGCTGCCTCTTGAGTTTTGAATAGAGCTTTGCTCTTTTATTGGAGAAAACAGGATCTTGTGCCGACGCCTTTCCTCTGTTGGGAATGGTGCATTCGACCACGAAGTCGGCTAGGGCTTGGGCTTTGATATCTTGCCTTAGTCGGTACTGGATGTCGAATTGCGACAACTTTCATCTCCATTTCTTTAAGCGGCCTGATGACTCGGGGGAGCCGAGGATGTTCCCCAGAGGTCGGTTGGTGAGGATGATGATCGTATGAGCCTAGAAATAGTGCGCGACGATGAGCGCCAAGACTATCTTTTCGATGGCCGGGTACCTTGTCTCCGCGTCCTTGAAAACGTGGCTGCCATAGTAAATCGGCCTCTGTATGCCCTCGAATTCTCTGATGAGTACCGAGCTAGCTGCTTGGCCGGAGACAGCCAGGTATAGCAGTACCTCATCTCCTTCGGCTGGTCAGGTGAGCAGTAGTGGCGTCGACAGATGCGCCTTGAGCTGCTCGAAGGTGACTTAGTACTCTTCGGACCACTCAAACCCTGAGATCTTCCTCAAATCTTTGAAGAAAGGTAGGCACTTCTCCTCGGATCTGGACATAAAACGACTTAGAGCGGACACTATGCCTGTGAGTCGCATGATTTCCACATTGTTCTTGGGCGTCGTCATGTCAACGATGGCTTTGATCTTCTTCGGGTTTGCCTCGATTCCTCGGTAGGTGACCATGAACCCGAGGAACTTTCCGCCCGTGACGCCGAAAGCACACTTAGCAAGATTTAACTTCATCCTGTACGTAGGACCTCGAAGGTTTCGCCAAGGTCCGTAATATGCCCGGCCGACTGGGTGGACTTCACAAGTATGTCATCGACGTAGACTTCTATGTTCCGCCCAATCTGAGGCTTGAACAGCTTGTTAACCAGTCGTTGATAAGTTGCCCCAGCATTTTTGAGGCCGAAGGACATTACCTTTTAACAATAGACCTCTCGATCGGTGGTGAAAGCGGTGAGCTCTTCATCGGCCGGTTCATCCGGATTTGATTGTAACCGGAGAATACGTCCATGAAACTCAACAGCTCGTGGCCGACTGAGCTATCCACCAGCTGATCTATCCGAGGAAGCAGATAGTTGTCTTTTAGGCAGGCCTTTTTCCGATCGGTAAAGTCGACGCACATGCGCCACTTCCCGTTCGCCTTCTTGACTATGACTACGTTGGCCAGCTAAGCCGAGTAGTCTAGGTTTCTGATGAAGTCTGCCGCAAGCAGTCGGTCCACTTCCTCCTCAATCGCCTTCTACTTGACAGGTGCGAAACTCATTTTCTTCTGTCGGATCGGCCGGGCTTTTGAGTTGACTCTGAGCTTATGGGAGATCATATTAGGTTCGATCCCCGGCATGTCCGCGGGAGTCCAAGCGAACACGTCGGAGTTGTCTTGAAGGAACTGGATAAGGTTGTCCCGAGTTTCCCTAGTCAAGAAGGAGCCGATCTGGATAGTTCGGCTATTGTCTCCCTCTTTAAGGGGAACTTCGGACAAGGCTTCTACGGGGAACCCCAAATCTCCTTCTTGACATCATGTATATCCAGCAACTCCCGAGGATCACAAGGTCTGTCGGTCAGATCAACTTCTTTGTCCTCTGGAACTGTCGCAGCGAGACATACCCTAGCTATTTGCCGATCTCCAAAGGCCCGGCATATCCCACCATCGCTCAGAGGAAACTTGAGTGCGAGGTGGTAGGTCAAGATATGAGCTTGAATGGCATTTAAGGTAGGGCAACTCAAGAGGATGTTATAAGAGGAAGGAACCCGAGCGACGAGGAAACTCGCCGACATTGTTCGGCTTCTTCCGGCCTCCCTAATGTTGAACGGAAGAGTGATTGTTCCCTCAGCTTTAACAAATTGGTTAGTGAACCCGGAGAGAACGTGCGAGGTAGGCTGGAGATCGGACGGGTTTAATCCTATACGCTGGAAGCAGCCATAAAATAGGATGTCCGCCGAGCTTCCTGAGTCAACAAGGGTTCTCATGACCTCGTACTTATTTACCCGGGCCATGATCACTAGGGTATCATTGTGCGGGACAGATATGCCATGTAGGTCCTCGTTGGTGAAGATGGTGGGGGTAAGCCTCTTGTACTTCTTAGAGGGGGACATCTAACGTCATGATTGGCTAGATAAGGCGGGTTTCTTCGTTGCTCGGAGTCGAGCCAACGGAGATGACCGTGATTTTCCCGACTGTCAACTTTCTGGTTGGGGGTCAGTTGGCCTGCTCCCTATCTGCTTGATATTTGTCTAGCAGGTATTTTTCCAAATGACCGGAGAGGATCAACTCCTCGATATAATCACGCAGCTGTTTGCAGTTCTCGATCGGGTGTCCCTGTGACCGATGAAAGGCACAATACGGGCCGTGGAGTCGCTTGCCCAACCATTGTATCATCGATGGCAGCTTGAAGAATCTCTCGCTCTTTGCCTCCTCTAGCAGCTCGGCATGCGAGATGTTCACAGGCGTGTACTCATGAAACCTCGGGGAATAAGGTTTCGAACGATCAGCCTTCTTCTTCTTTTCTCAATCCCTTTTCTTTTAGTTTGTCCGGTCTCCCCGGGGAAGATTTGCATTCACCTTAGACTCGAGTTGGATTTCCCGTTCAGTCCAGACCTTTACCTCAACCATGGTCTTAGGTTGCGCCAATGCAAAAGAGCGGAGCCACTCCTTGTTCCTAAGACCAGATCTTAAGGCAGTAATGACCATCTCATCCCGGTGTTTGGGTACCTTTAGGAGAGCATTGTAGAACCGGTTAATATAGCCCTTGAAAGATTCCATGTCCTCACTCTTGACAGCGAATAGGTAGTCGACCGACCGCTTTTGCCGTCGGTTCCCGACGAAGTGGCTAAGAAACTGAGTAGCCAATTCGTCGAAAGTTAAGATTAAGCGCGGAGTCAAGCCACAGAACCAGTCTCGTCCAGCCCAGATGAGAGTGGTAGGGAATGCTCGGCACTGAGCCGCATCCAAGTTATCTTGAAAGCTCATGCCCACATTCAACGCGTCCAAGTGGTCTTTCGGGTCAGACTTCCCATCGAAAAGAGCCACTTTGGGTGGCTTGTTCCGGAAAGAGACCCGCTCTCTCAGTAGTTGCTCGATGAAGAGCTTCGTGAAAGAGTCCGTGGAATATATAGCTGACCTACTGGGTGAACGGGTGGCAAGATGCATGTCCTCGATCTTCTTCTCAAGGACCTCAATTCGCTGCTGGTACCCTGAGGATTCTCCGTAATCGGAGTGTCTGTTGTCTCTGCTTCGGGCTTGGGCGACAGAGTGGCTTCGGCTTCGCTCTATCACATTCCTCAGATCCTTAGGATGAACCCTTCGTGGCTCCCTCCGGCATGTGCCATATGCACAACCTCAATGATTATGGTGATGTCAGTATTCCCTGGAATCAGGCAATCTGACCGACGTCGCCTCGGAGGGCGAGAGAGCGTGGCGAGCGTTGAAGGGATAGTTCGGTTGGTCCTGAGACCTCGGCGTTGGACTGTTCAGTGCCCAACGAGTCATAGAATAATTCCTCGTATGGGCGCCATGACTGCCGGAATCGACACGCCAGTGCTCCGTGGCATTAGGATTGACACGAACGAGGCCGAGGACTTAGGCGCGTCCGTCCGTCGTCTCATTCCCGCCACCATTCGAGGGAGCAGGGGTGGCGGTTTGAATACGAGCGAGTGCGTCCATCATCATTGTCAGTCGGTCGATCCGTATCATTAAGTCTTTGACGACGTTGGGAGGAGGAGTGGAACCGCCCCTGCCTCCGTTACAAAGCACGAGATGGCTCGTACTAGGATCTTGGTTGCGATGATCGCTGGCCATTGAATCAAAGGCGGAAAATCAACTTTTTAGTGGAAAAAATTTCTTGTTTCCCACAGACGGCGCCTACTGGTGGAGGTCGGAATCTCCCTCAGACATTGTCCTCTGTCGATCTTGTGACCAGCGGGGTTTAAGAAATGTGATTTGGAGAGAGAGTATGGATCTCAATGGGTTGTTGATTGATGTTGACGCAAAACTATCTGCAAAAAAAGTCCCGGGGTGGGAAACCACCGTAGGACCCTTCGACAATCAAGTAAATACTGGGGAATATTTAGACAGAGTGGCAGCGTATTGGAATGAGTTCCCGTTACATGAGTCGTCTGGAGGAGGGATTTGTATAGGGGTCAACTGAAGGCGAGCCGATGTGAGATTCTCGCTGCCCGTTTCACCCATGCGTAACGTCTGCATTGATGGTGAGATACGCTCATTAATGACGTGATATGCTAGCGTAGGATGCGGGATATGGAGCGGCAGAGATCTAGTCATGGCGAGATACACGGAGCCGTTACAAGGACGCAAGTGTTTCATACTCCCCACCAAATAGGGACGCTGAGGAATCTCGGCTATATGATTACTTGGAGACGAGCAAGGAAGCTGAGGAACTCAGCTTTATGATTGCTCGGAGATGTGCTATTTGGCTGGTGGTTAGGCAGAGGAGGAATACACTAGGTGGAGGTCCCGAGAGGTCGGAACCTATTCCTCGGACTGAGCCTCGGAGATGAGGCTCCGAGGAATGTTCCCTTTGCATCATACTTATTCCAGTTCCGTAGCCCCGAGGAATCTAGTGAGTTTACGTGAGTGACACGTCATTTGTTATGTGCCGTAGTCTGAGAAATCCCCACTTACGAGTATCATCAGGGTCGGAGAAAGAGTTGGAGCGGAGGGAGAGCTTGGAAAGGAAAGGGAGGAGGAGAAAAGGGTGGCAAGGATAGGACCGAAGAGTCGATCGGTGGTTGTTGGGGAGGCGGAGGGTGACGAGGGAGCGGGTGGCGCCGCGAAAGGAGCAGGGGGCGGAAAGGGTGGTTGGGGACCAGGAAGAGAGGGTGTTGAGGGGGTCGGAGAAGGAAGATTTGAAGGCTAGGAGGGCCTAGAGCTCTTGTTGGTTTTGGGAGAGGGAACGCATGGGGAGGAGGAGTAAGATGGTGGTGATTTGGGGTGGCATTTTTGGGGTCTCTTTCTTGGAAGACCCAATGTTGGTTGAAGATGATGATTGTTTACCGCCGAAAACCGGAATGAGACCGTTCCTTTCTAAAAATAATAATAATAATAAATAATAACTTTTTTAATTAAAAAAAATCAGGCAGCGCCTCACGTATTTCCCACGTGAGCGCCAGCGCCAGCCTCTGTTAGGATTAAATCCTATAGCGGCGCCTCACGTAGAGCACACATGAGCACCGGCATGTAAAACACGAGAGTGACTATTTATAAAAGAATTAAATTCTTGGGCAGCGCCCACGTGCATAACACGTGAGCGTCAGTGCCCAAATTAAAGAGGGTAGAATTAAATTCTATACAAAAACTGGGGATATTCTCTGTTAAATAGAGCCGTTGGATCAAAAATCCAATGGTGATTAAAAATTCATCAAAAGATAGAATTAAATATGGGAAAATATCTTCCTAATCTTTCTAAATGAGAAAGATATTCTCGGTTGGATAAAAAATCCAATATTAGAATCAAATTCTAATCTTTCTAAACGAGAAAAATAAATTCTGAACCCTTGGATTAAAAAAATCCAATGGTGATTAAAAATCACCATTTGATAGAATTAAATTCTATCTATGGAAAAATATTTCCCAAATCTTGTTAAAAACAAGAATATATATTTTGTGAAACAAAAATCATTGGATCGAAAATCCAACAGTGGATAAAATCCCCCAAATAATCTTTGAGGCCAATTAAATCAATTGGTGTCTCTCAAATGAGAGATTTTCTCAAACTAACTAACAATTTGCCTTCCCTATATAAAGGATCCGAGACTTCAAGTCTCGAGGAGGAAGGAGGAAACCCATAAGTTTCACACAAAACTGAAAATTTAATTCTCTTCTAGAAGAAGATCTTCGCTCTTCCAAACCCTGGGTAAGGAAAAAAGCAGAGATAAAACGTATCTCTTTTGCCTACCATAAAGAAAACAAGGATTTAACCCTTCATAAAAAGAACCTAGTTCTTCCTATGATCTGAGATTTGCAAAGCAAATCTCCCCACAAGATGAGAATTTAATTCTCATCGGGGAGACTCTGTTCTCCAAACTCAAAATCTAGAGGGAAAGAACTAGATTAAAATAAAAGGAGAGAAGCGAACGTATGATCTAGGAATTTAATTCTTCTAAAAACAGGGTTTAATTCTACATGAAAGAACTTAGTTCTTATAAAAAGAACAGAAGAATATAGTTCTCCAATAAAACCAATCCCAGATCCTTAAAACAGAGATCTTGGTGATCATTAATGGTCAAAATGCCATTAACAGAAGTTAAGATTTCTTCAGAAAACATCAACAGAGATTAAATCTCTAAAAAAAAGGATCTGGCGCCTCACGTGAAATACACGTGAAGCGCCTAAAATATAAACTCGGCGCCTTACGTGAAATACACGTGAAGCGCCCAAAATATAAATTCACCGACTCACGTAAAATACACGTGAAACACCCAAAATATAAACTCAGCGTCTCACGTGAAATACACGTGAGCGCCTAAAAGAAGCCAAAACCTCAGCGCCTCACGTGAAACACACGTGAGCGTCATAAAAGCCTAGTGCTTAGCACTATTTCAGCGCCTCACGTGAAACACACGTGAGTACTGTATATCTTAGTGCTTAGCACTGCTGGGTAGTACAGAAACCCAATCTTAGCCCAAATTGGCTAATTTTTCTAAAGTTAAACCTCTTTGATTTAAAATCAAGTAAGCCCATATGCTCGTGATTTCCAAACTGATCTTAGTCTCAAACATGACTAATGATATCTTATTGATGATATCCAAAATGATATTCATCCCATATCTCCTAAGATAATCTTAGTCTCAAATAAGATTAACGATTCTTAGATCCACTATGATTCTTTCTCTCAAATACGAGATTTGGTTCAAGAGTACATCTCTTCACACCTCTGATATATGTCGTTGTAATTCCTCAACGTCTTCAAAGAGGTAGCGGGTCCTAACAACCAACAACTCCTCTTCCTTCGTCCCTAACATGCGAATGTTGGACCGAGATGTCCCTAAACTAAATATTCGTCTCAAACATAGCAATAATGGACCAAAATGTTCTTAAATTGATATCCGTCCCAAACAGGGAATGTTAGACCGTGATGTCCTTAAACTAATATATGTCTCAAATATGGTGATAATGGACCGCGACGTCCTTAAACTAATATGTTTCGCCCTACGGGGAACAACATAAACTAGTCTCCGTATACAATCCACGGGCAACCTAAATAAACAAAATAATACACGACACGAAGTGAGCTACTAGAGAAGGAAAAGTGGTTATCACAAGGCGATAACGTAATTAACTGCAGGGACTTGCGCCTGCAGAGAAGAGCGTCCCCACAATCAAAAACCCCTCATAAATGAGGGAGAATCTGACAAAGTCTGCTACAGCAGTCGCATCTATCCAAATCTCCCATATACGGTGCCATAAATCAACTTGGTATCTTCGGAGAGGTAGATTGATATGTCCAAATAGCATCTGCCCCCAATATAAATGAGATCCATCAGTTCATGGGATATTTGAGTTTGATCTAAATATTGTTATTCATATTTGAGACTAAAATCAAATTAGAAACAAATAAACATCTGAGCCCAATTATATTAGTTTGAGGACATCACGGTCCATTATCGTCGTGTTTAGGGCAAATATTAGTTTAAGGATATTTCGGTTCATTATTCATCTTGCGTGGACATGTATTTTTTAAGTAGCGAAGTGCACGGTAATGACTTGGGATGTACCCAATTTGGAGTGTGATCAAATTTGAAGGTATTTATGTTTCCTTCAAAGATATACATATATGTATATGTATATAGCCGAGGCTCAATATGAGACTTGCACCTAAATGGGATGCGTATCAATATGAGGTGTATACATCAATATGGAAGTGGACAAATGCGGGATGTATCATTCTCTATCTTGATGAAATTTCATATCTTTCATCAAGTTGAGACGAGAAGTTGTTGTTGGTTGTCGGGACCCGTGATTGATGATGTTTTTGGAAAAGTGTTTTTGTAAAAGTAACTGCAATTAATAACAGTGTCGCTAGCAGCTAGCCGAGATGAGTGTTGGAGATAGTGCCCTCAGAGTCAATTATTGGATCACAGGCACGTGATTGCAATGATTGAGGGAGGACCTATCCCGGTACGACAGTCTTACTCGAAATGATAGTTTGCTATCTGGTTTACCTTTATCATCGTGTACTGCTTTAGGTGACATGACATGTCGCTATTGCACGTTGATAGAGCCCCTAGGATTCTTGCTTGACTACCGACAGTATGAGGGCGATCATATACGTGGGAGCTGGTAGTCTATAAGCACATCCTTAAAAGGTCCCTAGTCGTGGGAGTTTCGAGACAGGGCATCGATTCTCCAGAGTAGACTAGTGTATACAGTCGAGACCCCGACGAGGGGCGGTGGCCGGTCTCACAAGCCACTGGTGTCAGTTGGTTCACCTAAGATGTATACAGGTGCTCATTGGGTTATGAGTACACCGGACAGGACTCGCCGGGAACATGCTAGTTGGTCTTATACCTGACGTCAGATAGCAGTTCCCAGGTGACATGTGTACAGGTTAGTTCATCGACCTGGGGATCGTCATTTGTCTCGTGTGAGTTCCCACTGTACTTTGATTACTACCCTACCACGGCTCAAAGGAGTCGTGCAAACAGGTTTTAGTTGGGTACAGTCCCGAGCCACATGGAGGCAGTGAGCGGATCTTCGGGGGTTCGTCTCTCCCGGTATTGGGGGTGAGGTCGCGCTGTGTCTAGGAGAGCCATTACACGAAGTCCTTGGCCAAGGCAGGAGATTTACTGGTAGGTATTCCAGTAGTATCTCAGGGTGTTCTGGGCTACACTCCGACACGACTTGTACCGCTTTTGGGGGTCTGACTTTTACCCACCCCCTAGGCCCGACATGCGATGCTCATAGACGAACGGACCGGACTGTACGGATATTGTCACTGACAGGCTCAGTAGGGTGTCAGGATGAGCTCGCTCATCGACGTCCCTTTTGGTCAATAGCTGGTGGCCCGTTACGTATTGGCTTATACCTCTGACGTGCTAGTGGTTAAATCCACAGCCATAGTATTGACGAGTCTTTAGAGTCCACCACACATTCAGTTACTCAGCTTTCGGGCGAAACGCTGTAGAGGCCGTATGGAGATATGGCAGGGTCCGATCAGATACGTGCGGTATTGCACGGATCAGGATCGGACGGTTTGTACTAGTGGCCGTATGGTAATATGGCAGGGTTCGATCAGATACGTGCGGTATTGCACGGATCAGGATCGAACGGTTTTTACTAGCCGGCTTTGGTTTAAGCCGATCCTAGTTTAGTACAGTGTAGATTTTGTCTCTTTGCATTTGTATCCGGACGGAATACAAATGCGGGTGTGTATGCACAGTATTGGGGTTTTCCTGTAATTTATTACGGGACCAGTTTTCTGGAGTTGCCAGTTTGCATTCCGTTCCGGCCGGTTTTTCTTTG
This sequence comes from Agapanthus africanus, assembly GCA_030015575.1. NCBI lineage: Eukaryota > Viridiplantae > Streptophyta > Magnoliopsida > Asparagales > Amaryllidaceae > Agapanthus > Agapanthus africanus. The sequence continues at coordinate 869,300,270 of JASDDO010000022.1, read as the reverse complement.
TTCTTTCCCGGCCGGACTTTTCCGATGGAGGGTGTTATTTGCAAGTTTGCAAATAACACTTTGTGGAGGACTTTTTTGCATAAGGGTTGATATGATAAGCATCTTTGCTTTTCATGTATTTATGAGATTGGATTGGATTTGAAATGGATTTGAGGTTTGATGTTGATTTAGTGATGATTATGTTTTAGGATGTGGTCACCTTTCTACTTTTACTACCATCACTCTCCTTCTTGGTTTTTATGATGGTTGATTCCATTTTTCCTCCACCATGGTTTTTCTAAGTGAGAAGAAAAAAAGAGAAGAAGAAAAGAGAAGAAGAGAGCTTCATCTTCATCTTTGAGAGAGTAGCATTCTTGATCTCATTTTTGATGCTAGAAAAATGCAAGCACCATTTTTCTTACATTGATTCCTCCATCATCCACAAATGGCAACAAACCCCAAAAGAGACTATGATTCTACACTACACTTCCTACAGCATATCTTGGACGCGTCGGGTAGCCTACTTCGCGCCCGAGTTGCCTCGGTATTGAGGTGGGAGCCCGTAAAAGCTACAGGCGATGTGGTGCCCTTTTCGACGAGGAGGAGACGGACGGAGATCCCGCGAGGAGATCGGAGTGGAGATGAAGACCGGAGGACTCGGATCAGTCGGTATATCTCTAACCCATCTTCTAGTTAGCTTAGACTTGTTAATGGTTACGATCCGGGTGTTTAGTGCGCGGTGGTGCCGGTTTGCAAAGTCCGCAAAATTAAAGTTTATCACCGTTTCCGCATTTGGCCGTCGGATTGACGGCCGGGGCGCCGCCGTGCACTTACAATGAGTACAGGTCGTCTTCAGGAAAACGTCAATTCTTTTACTTGTTTTAGACGGGTTGAATGAAAGAAGGGATGATTGGTTGTAGATCTATGATATACGGATGTAGAATCTATAAAGAAGAGGCTTGTAAGGTTCATAGAATTTGGTAATAATGGATGATTAATTAAAGACAACTCCTTTTATATTTCAATAGATTTAAAACTAGATCGATAATGGTGAATGCAGATTAGGGTTTTGGAGGGAATATGGTTCCCACTCTTAACCCTTATCTTTTCATTGACATCTATTCATGTCTAGCCTTTACCAAAACAAGTGTTAATCTAATCTTAAATAGCGGTCGAGACTATTAATAAATTGGTAGCGCGCCCAATAAGGATATTAACATTTATTTTGCTAAAGTTTATAAACTTTAAAAGATGTAAAAGAAGTTAAAAGATTTTATCATCCATTGATCTACCCTAATCCTACGAACCCTATCAAGCGTAGAATTACTCACGCATGGTTGAGATAGAAGAGAAGATGAAGAAGGAGATCATATTGTAAATGCAGAAAGTAAAATACAAAGAACTAAACTAAAGATTTACTTTTATCAATCAACCTTAACATGTACAACTCCTTTGAAATTTAGAATACAAAGAACTCTCGTGTTACTCTCGATCTTTATCTCGTAGGAAGTAGATATTCAGTCGATAATCACATCGCTTAATCACGTCGATTCGTGGACCTTCTTGGATCTCTTGATCTTGTCGGTGATTTGCTTGGTGGTAAAAGGTGATGATTTTCCAAGAGTAGCTCTCGGTCCTTTAAATAGTCCTAAAAGCAGAAACCCTAGATCTCATGTATTAGGATTTGCTGTTTCGATCACACTCAAAAAAATCCAAATCCAACGAGTATGATGAAGCCGCGGATCCACCGCGAAATGTAGGGTTTAGCCATGGTTGGGCGGCGGTTTGGTGGAATCTGGGTTTGAAAATTCTGGTCCTTCCTCATGTTGACATGTGGAGATTGTTGTGATATCTGGTTTCTTTAAATCTTCTCTGAGTCTCTGCCATTTACGATCTTATGATTTGATTCAACTTTATCGGTAGATTTTATTCCCGACATCTCGGATATCTCGATCTCCAGACCTGAGCTATATCTGTATAGTATCTCAATTCATAGTATCAGTAATAGTTGTTATATTTGAGATATTATCCTAATCATTTTATATGATACAATATTTTAGGAATATTGATTAGGATTATTTGATATGATATGCATATTTAAATTATCAAAATATCATATAAATATTATATGCATATATTTTCCTTCATAATTTTAAGTATAGTGTATAAACATATGGTAAAGTGAATTTTGCAGATAAACCTTCATATGTTCCATAATTACGATAAACACTTTTAAGTACTTAACAAAAGTAAGGAAAATATTCCATCAAATGTGCAATATTATCGACTGAACAAATACCCCCAAACTTAACTTTGATCGTCCCGAGCAAACTAGTTATTCAAGAGAGGGAGAAAAAAGAAAAAGAAAAATCTAACACACTTTCATAGGCAATCACGATTGCGCTGAGCACGTGCAACAAGCCTTTAAACCTCTAGGTGTTCCTAGTAGGAGGAGTGTTGTCTCCTGAGGGTTTTCAGCGAATTACACCCATAAAATCCCATAATAAAAGAAGGAAGATGAAAGTTACATACAAAGATAATAACTATAAAAAAGAACTTGAAAATAAGAGTTTCAAACTACACTGGCTTTTCAGTTGCCATGAACCCTATCTTAATGGTCGTGAAAAGATGTCAGAAATCACATCATCCCTCAATAAAACATCATCTTTAGTCTTCCTCCCTACCTCTCTTCCAAACATCGATCAATACCCCTACGTGTGTGTAAACGACATACCTACACTTAGAGAATTCAATTCAAACTATCATACTCTTGTCTATCTTGCTTAGTACTTTTTAGTCGGTGAATATTTTAGATAGAATAGCTCACACATTCTTCATGCGACCGTTAATACTTCTTGAGGTACTAATCAACCGATTACTAAATGTGCTCACTCATTTAGGCGTAATTAGCAATATCCTGGTCTTGCAACAGCTAAGGCTTAACAGTGGCTCCCAAACCAGTTGGTCTAAGGCACTAGGTGATAAAGCACCCACGCTATATTTTTTTATGCCGCCTTAAGTAATTGCAAAACTAGTTTTCATTTTTCTTCACCATTTTGTTATTTATATTTTTGTTTGTATATTTATTTTCCTTCATACTAGGGCTTTTAGATAAGAGCATTTCAAAGTATTCTCTACTATCCCAAGTTTCAAGACGTGTGCAAGTGCGTATAGTAGGGTATCAACGTTCAAAAGTTATCACTCAAGAATATGGACTATTTTTCAAACTTAATTCTATCCTCAGATTAGTGATTCTCTTTATCTTATTAATCCTTGGGACAACAGCTCATAACTACTTATTATTAGTTTCGTTATAAAACATCTAATTTTCTTGTTTTTCTTAAATTTTTCCTATCTTTCATATGTAATTTTTCACTTTCTAATCTTTTATTATCAAAAAAAAATTGGGCTTTTATTTAGTATAATACAGAAAATGATGCGTGAATAAGCACAAACCTCCCCCAAACTTATTTGCAGCAGTGCCCTCACTGATGTCATTTGTTAAGCTTAAAAAACCTGTAGACTTGGGATGAAAAGTTAGTAATGGGGACATGAATTAATGACAGTGAAAACCTCCCCCAAACTTATTTTTGGCTCATAATTTTGTAAAAAATTTATTTTCTTTCAAGAGACAAAATATTTTTCTCCCCCCCCCAAAACTTGAGTAAAACAATATTAAGCATTTTAAAAATATAAAGAGGGGGGTAAAGTTATTGGTCAATATAAAGCTTTAAAAAGACCAAAAGTCAACACCAACCATTCAAATATTTTATCAATGTAACACCAAGGTTGGTAGAAGATCATGTCACTTATAGACGTGAAGAGTGGGGAAGAGATAAGAAGTGTAATAGAACGGGTTTACATCTCGGTTTGTAGAGACGAAACAATGATGATGGATTACTCGCATTCTCGTTTTTGATAAGAAGAAGTGGTGGCGGCTCAACTTCTTTAGGTGGAGATTGATTCATCACAGCTCCCAAGTCTTCTACGAATGTGAGTTCTTCGGCAAAAATATCTTCAAAACTTTCATCGATATTCCGAATGATAGTCTTATCGGAAAGGAAGTCATGATACTCGGATAGCTTGACTAAATCATTCGACAAGTCAAAGGGTTCGGACTTAGGTGTGAACTTATCGACAGAAGGGTCTTCACTTGTATAATAAATAGTAGGATCAGTATCGTGAAGGTCCTCGAATTCGCAACTGTTGGAAGCTATCTTTTCGACATAGCACACATGAGCATAAGGTTCTGATGGTTGACTTCCTAGCTTGTAGATGTTAAGCTCAATTATCATCTTCCCGAAGGATAGGTTCATAGAACCGTTACGACATGATTATCACGTTTGACGTTGCTAGGAAAGGTCGACCTAAGATCATGGAATTTGGTTATGTGGGTTCGCTACAGGCTGTGTATCTATAACTATAAAGTCCGCAGGGAATATAAATTCCCCGACTTTAATTAACACGTCCTCTAGCTCACCCCGAGGTTGGGTGATGATCGATCGGCCATCTGAAAAGTGCAATGTGTAGATTTCAACTCTCCTATCCCTAATTGCTCATAAACAGAATATAGAAGAAAGTTAACACTAGCACCTAAATCGAGTATGGCACGATTGATATTTTTACCCCCAATGGTTATAGATATTGTAGGACAACCAGGGTCCTTACGTTTCATGGGCACCAATTGGGTAAGAGAATTGCTCATATTACTCGCTAAGAAAACCTTTTTAGGTACTTGAGTTTTCCTCTTTCTAGTGCACAAGTCTTTTAAAATTTTCGCATGGGAAGGAACTTGTTTGATAGCATCTAAGAGAGGGATATTTATGTTAACTTGCAAAAAAATTTCGACAATCTTCTCCATTTGGGGATTTGGTCTGTTTCCCCTTAACTTATGTGGATAAGGAGCTTTATCAATAAGGGTTGGGTCCAAATTTAGAGAAGTTTGTGGGGATGGAATGGATCCCATAATTAGAGTTGGGATTGTTTTAGGTTGACTCAAGAAAGTGGGCTGAGAGTTCGAGCCTAGTGGAAAACGGAGAATAGGCACGGAAGAAAATTTTGGATTAGACGAAATAGGAGTAGAAATAGTGGCCGGGGTTTCATTTGATTCAATGTCATCAACCTGTTCGCCGACTTGATTGTTCAGCACTCTTCCAAATCTCAATGTGGTTACGGCACTCACATTATGACTTTGTGAGTAGCAAGGATTCGGTAGAGGTTGAGATGGAAGTTTCCCTTTCTCTCTCTTACTCATTGTGGCATTTAACTATGCAAGTTGTGCTTCTATCGATTTTATGCTTTCACCATGGGAAGCGGTGTGTTGTACTAATGTTTGGATAGAAGATGTTAAATTAGCCGCTGTTTGCGTGGAATGGTTAATAAACGTTTCCAAGTTTCGCTCGAGTGCAGAGGATTTTTCGGTACCGGCCGTTGGGAAAGAATTATTATAAGGTGCAAAATTGTTGGGCAGGTTTTGAAAAGATTGCGGTTGAAAGGGGTGCTGACTTTGTTGTGGTGGCTGTTGTTGCTGTGGGGGGGTCTTTGATAGTTTCTTGGGAACTGGTTTTGATTTTGATTTTGGTTTTGGTTCTAAGTAAAATTAGGATGATTCCTCCATCCCTGATTGTAGGTGGAAGAATAAGGATCGTTTCTAGGTTGTTGCTGAAAAGTAGCATTAGTTTGTTCTTGACCTTGAAATAGAGAATTCAAAGGACATTCTTCCGTTAAATATGATGGGTTAGAATAGCAACCACACACGGTTTTGGGGAGCATAACTTAGTTTAGGGAGGCTGAAGAGACTTTGGTTTATATAGTTTCGAGTTTCCTTTGTATCGCAACCATTTCGGCTTTTACTGCGATGGAAATATCAAGCTGATGGATACCTCCCCTAGACGATATTGGTCTAACGCTTTCCTACTGAAAAGTTTGTTCGGCCAGATCTTTCAAAAATTGCCAAGCTTCACCATCGTCTTTATACATGAAATGGCATTGATAAATGGTTTCAAGCATTTGTTTTGTCGCTGGATTAACACCCTCATATATAATTCGGCAAAGTTGTCATTTATCAATTCCGTGATAGGGGCATTGTAAAAGAAGATCTTTAAACTGCTCAAAGCATTTCCAGAATGGTTCGTTGGGAAGTTGGGTAAATTGGTTGATCTCGCTTCGGACATTGGCGGTTTTATGATTGGGATACAATTTCTTAAGGAATACTATAACGAATTCATCCCATTTGGCGATAGAATATGCGGCAGTACTATAAACCCATTTTTCTGCTAGGTCACACAAGATAAAAAGGAGAAGACGTAATTGCATAGCATCCTCTGAAAGTTGGATTGTGCCCGTCATTACGCATACGTTTTCGAATTTGGTGATAAAAACGTATGCGTCTTCGGATTCAAGCCCGTGAAATTTGGGCAACAGGTTGATGAAGTGGGGTTTAATTTCGAAATTATCTCCATTGGCCAGTGGAATAGATAGACAAGTAAGAAGGGGACCGCGTATCGGGTAACATCTTTCTTGAAGAAAGATGCCTGGTGGATTCTGCGCACCTACGAGTGGTGGCAGGGTTGTGTTGGTAAAATCTGATGGAGAACCATCCATCTCGGTCGATGTGGTGGGTGGAGGGGAAAAAGAAGATGAAGAAGTACCGACTTCGGAGTCGATAGTAGAAACGCGGATAAGACGGGCGCTAGAATCCCATGTCCAGCCGATCATGCACTAAGCGGGTTTAGCGCATGTAGAAGCGTGTGTGAGAACGATTTTTAAATGGTTTGTTTTGAAAAAGTGTCGGACGTGAGGCTTGACTCAACAAATCACAAAATGCACAATCAACCCTAGAACTAAGGTCACCTAGGTCAAGCACTAGACCGCTCCTAGACTTTCAAAGGACAAGCCGCAGGATCAATCCTCTACCATCTCTGTATCACTCTTGTGGCCAAGTAAGTGCCAGGTAAGTGGGAGGTATCCGCTATACGAATCACCGAAAATAGCAGGTTTAATTAAATAACCACTTTCCTTAGTCCCACTTGCCTAAACACCACAAGAGAGATGAGGATAAGCGATAAATTACCCATGACCTTTCTCTATCCTAATTGAGCGTGACGGTCCTTAGAGACTTGGTCTAAATATTTTTTAATTAATGCAGGGTTATACAGATGCTCGTTTTGTGATTTGTGTAGAAAAGGTGATGAAATCCCCACCTAATTTGAATTTTGGTCTTGCCCATTAAAGTCCATTTTAGAAATATGCAAAAAAAAAAACCAATATCAAAACACGCAAAAAGATTTTTGAGCGGCGCTTTTTGTAAAGAATCCTGCAGAAAATTATATTATTGGATTTCTAGAGGAGAGAGGAAGATATGAGAAATATACCAGAAGATTTTGGGGGAACAAATCCACAGAGCCGCCATCGTTCCACGGCCAAAAGCACAATATTGCCGTGTTTCCACGGTGCAATGGTAGGTTCTTTTGACAATGTTTCTCCAGTGCACTCCTTTACTCCTCTGGGCTTCGATGAAAATCTCTGAATCTCTATTTCCTCGCTTATGTAACTCCAGATTCCCTCGCAAAAGTCTCACAATAATCATTAAATATACAAGATGCGGTTTTGGTTCTCTTTTATAATATGTTTTCTGGATTTTATAAAAATTCAACACGAATAGCAAGAAAAAAATTACGCACGTATCTCCAGCAACAGTGTTATTTGATTGATGATGTTTTTGGAAAAGTGTTTTTGTAAAAGTAATCGCAATCAATAATGGTTCGCTAGTAGCTAGCCGAGATGAGTACGGGTCGTTCTCAGGGAAACGTCGAATCTTTTACTTACTTCAGACGAGTTGAATGAAAGAAGGGGTGATTGGTTGTAAATCTACGATATACGGATGTAGAATCTATAAAGAAGAGGCTTGTAGGGTTCATAGAATTTGGTAGTAATGGATGATTAATTAAAAATGACTTCTTTTATCTTTCAATAGATTTAAAACTAGATCGATAGTGGTGAATGCAGATTAGGGTTTTGGAGGGAATATGGTTCTCACTCTTAACCCTTATCTTTTCATTGACCTCTATTCATGTCAAGCCTTTACCAAAACAAGTGTTAATCTAATCTCAAATCGCGGTCGAGACTATCAATAAATTGGTAGCGTGCTCGATAAGGATGTTAACATTTATTTTGCTAAAGTTTATAAACTTTAAAAGATGTAAAATAAGTTAAGAGATTTTATCATCCATTGATCTACCCTAATCCTACGAACCCTATCAAGTGTAGAATTACTCACGCATGGTTGAGATAGAAGAGAAGATGAAGAAGGAGATCATATTGTAAATGCATAAAGTAAAATGTAAAAAACAAAACTAAAGATCTATCTTTATTAATCAACCTTAACATGTACAACTCCTTTGAAATTTAGAATACAAAGAACTCTCGTGTTGCTCTCGATCTTTATCTCGTAGGAAGTATACGTTCAGACGATGATCACGTCGCTTAATCAAGTCGATTCGTGGACTGTCTTGGATCTCTTGATCTTGTCGGTGATTTGCTTGGTGGTAAAAGGTGATGATTTTCCAAGAGTAGCTACTCTCGATCCTTTAAATAGTTCTAAAAGCAGAAACCCTAGATCCAAAGTGTTAGGATTTGTTATTTCGATCACACTCAAAAAAATCCAAATCCAACGGCTACGATGAAGTCGCGGATCCGCCACAAGATGTAGGGTTTAGCCGCAGTTGGGCGACGGTTTGGAGGAATCAGGGTTTGAAAATTCTAGTGCTGTCTCATGTTGACACGTGGAGATTGTTGTGATATTTGTTTTCTTTAATCTTCTCCGAGTCTCTGCCATTTACGATTTTACGATTTGCTTCAACTTTATCGGCAGATTTTATTCCCGACATCTCGGATATCTCGATCTCCAGACCTGAGCTATATCTGCATAATATTACAATTCATAGTATTAGTAATATTTGTTATATTTGAGATATTATCCTAATCATTTTATATGATACAATATTTTAGGAATATTGATTAGGATTATTTGATATGATATGCATATTTAAATTATCAAAATATCATATAAATATTATATGCATATATTTTCCTTCATAATATTAAGTATAGTGTATAAATATATGATAAAGAGTATTTTGCAAATAAACCCTCATATGTTCCATAATTATGATAAACGCCTTTAAGTACTTAACAAAAGTAAGGAAAATGTTTCATCAAATGTGCAATATTTTCGACTGAACAACCCACCACCTCTCTGAAGACTTTGAGAAATTACAACGATGTATATCAGAGGTGTGGAAAGATATATTGTTGAACCAAATCTCGTATTTAATGGAAAAATCATGGTGGATCTAAGAATCGTTAGTCTTATATGAGACTAAAATTAACTTAGAAGATATGAGATGGATATCATTTTGGATATTATCGATGAGAGATCACTAGTCATATATGGGACTAAAATCAGTTTGGAAATCATGAGTATATGGGCTCGGTTGATTTAAGAGAAAGTTTAAACTTCACAGACTTAGCCGATTTGGGGCAAAGGTTGGGTTTCTGTACTACCCAATAGTGCTAAGCATATCAGGCATATAGTGCTCACGTGTGTTTCACGTAAGGCGCTGAAATAGTGCTGAGCACTAGTTTTATATGACGCTCACGTATCTTTCACGTGAGGCGCTCAGCTTTTGATTTATTTTGAGCGCTCACGTGTATTTCACGTGAGGCATTGAGTTTTGGCGCTCACATGTGTTTCACGTGAGGCGCTGCATTAGTGCTAAGCAGTAAACTTTTCTGTTTTCTGGCGTTCACGTGTGTTTCACGTGAGACACTCAAATAGTGTTAAGCACTAAATTTTTCCGGCGCTCACGTGTGTCTCACATGAAGCGCTATGTAACTTGGCTTTGGGTGCTCACGTTCTTTTCACGTAAGGCGCTGAGCTCTTTTGGAGATTTAATCTCTGTTAATATTTTTATAGAACTTAAATCTCTGTTAATAGTATTTTTACAATTAACGATCACCAAGATCATTATTTTGAGAATATGAGATTAGATTCTTTAAGAACTAAGTTCTTGATTTGAAGGAACTAAGTTTTTGGAGTATTATGGACTCCATATTCTCCATGTTCTTTTATCCATGTTTTCTTGTTCATGTTTTCAGAGAGGTTAAAGTCTGTTAATGTTATTTTGACCATTAACGATCACCAAGATTACTATTTTAAGGATCTTGAATCAGGTTCTTAAAGAACTAAGTTCTTGATTTGAAAGAACTAAATTCCTAGAGTATTATGAACTCCATCTTCTTTCTTTTCAACTTTGTTTTTTCCTGAATTTTTTATTCTCAAGAACAAGATCTTCCTGATAAGAATTAAATTCTCAATTTGTGAGCGACTTGTCTTGTGGATCTCAGATCCAGAGAAAAAACTCGGTTCTTTGAGAAGGGTTAAACCCTTATATAGGTAAAGAAGATATTTTGATCTCTGTATTTTATTTTACCTAAGGTTTTGAGGAGGGAGATGATCTTCTTTATTGAGAATTAAATTCTCTGTTGTTTTGTGGAAGCTTGTGAGAACCTTCAGTATATTTTTCAGAAGCTTATGGGATGGTACCCCTCTTCAGATTTAATCTCTTTGCTCCTATTTATAGGAGAAGAAAAAAATCAATCTGTTGGAGGAAATCTCTCATTGAGAGATCATAATTGATTTAGAATCAATCGAAATGATCTTAAAAATCAACCAGTGAATTTTATTCACCGTTGGATTTTAATCAAAGGGCTCTCTGTTTTACAGAGAAGTTCATTCTTATTTATTTAAGAAAATTAGAAAAATATGTTTCTAAGATAGAATTTAATTCTATCAGATGGTCGGATAGTGATTTTATAATCACCGTTGGATTTTTTTTATTTTAGAAAGATTAGGGAAATATTTCCCACATAGAATTTAATTCTATTATATGAATATCTTATTTGTTTAACAAGATTAGGAAGATATTTTCCTAACATAGAATTTAATTCTATCATATAAATATCTTGTTAATTTAACAAAATTAGGAAAATATTTTCCTAACATGGAATTTAATTCTATCACATCGAATTTAATTCTATCGGATGGTTTAAATGATTTTATCACCATTGGATTTTAAATCCAAGATTCTCTATTAGAGAAAAATCTTTCTATATTAGAAAGATCAAGCAAACTATTTCCCAAATAGAATTTAATTCTATTAATTGATGGGTTTTTTTAATCATCATTGGATTTTTAATCCAACTTCTCTCTGTTTAACAGGGTATTTTTCTTTTTTAGAAAGATCAGGCGAAATATTCTCCTAAAAATGGAATTTAATTCTATATAGAATTCAATTATATCCGAAGCTAGTGCTTTAGAAAGGTGTTCTCACGTGTTTATCACGTGACCCCAGTATGAGTTTTAATCTGTTTATATTTAGCGTTCATATGCTTTTCATATGAGCGCTCAACACATGAGGCACATTTGGTTTTTGGTTATTTACTTTTAGCGCTCATATGCTTTGCATATAAGCACTCACGTGTTTAACACGTGAGGCCTGTTTAGGCTTTTTGATTATTTCTGTTCAGCACTCATATGCTTTGCATATGAGCACTTACGTGTTTAACACGTGAGTCCAAACTGTAGGTTTTAATTCTCCTCAAAACCAGAACACTAATGTGCTTAAGAATTCGTTTCTTTTTTTCTTTTCTCCCTTTTTTTTACTACAAGCTTTCCGCCAAATTTTTTGGCGGGAACAATGACGAAGAAGAAGAAGGCTTTATTTTCCTTGAATGTAGGTTATAGAGAGAGGGTTTTGGGTTTCTTGAAATGTGGGATTGAAGAAGAGAGGGTTTTCAGCCTTTTTTCTTGTATGTGGAGGAGAGGGGGGTTTTGAATTTTGAAGAGGAAAAAGTGGATTTTTGAATATGGGCGTGAGAGGGAGAGAGTGTGTGGGAGATTCAGAAGAAAAAAAGAGTGGCTTTATGAATGAGAGAAAATATGGATGATTGAGAAGTTTTATGAACGGGAAATTGAAGAAAAAAGAGAATGGTTTTATGAGGGATAGAGAAGAAGAGTGGTTTTCTGTGCCAGCCAATGGTTTGATGAGAGTGAGTGAGAGAGAGAGAGAGAGATTCTGATTCTTGGAATGGGTTTACCTTTTCAGAACGGGGTTTAGAGAAATAATGATGGGTAATGAGGGTAATAATTGGATCTTTTTTATGGTTTATTTTATACTTTTATTGAATTTAAATTGATTTTTTTTAGGTTAATTGATTAGGAACAGAGGGCTGATGCATTTTTTCTTCTTTGATTAATGTATTAAAGGCTATTTTTCCCATTATTTATCAAGGTGTAGTTAAGGAGGGGACGGGGTGGGGGTTCTGTGAATGGAATAATATACTAATATGTATGCAAAGGTATGTAATTGTGTGTGAGAAAGCTGTATCAAGTTAGGATATGTATGTTCCCATCACCATTTACTTTTACTTCCTATAGAATTGTTTCAACCAAATAAATATTAAATCTTAATATATTTGATAGGGTAAATGACACTAAAATACTCTCTACTATCTCTTTTTTTTCATTACAATACCTTAATCTAGCAAGTTACCCTAAAATACCTTGACTTTTTTTTAGTTTATCCTTTCGCTCTATACCGTGTCAAATAAAAATGAGAACTAAGAAGTAAGAGGAGGCAATCAACTAAGAAAGAAAAGGAGAAGAGACGAAAGCGATAGAGCAACTAAGAAGAAGAAGGGTGGAGGAGGAAAGAAAGGGATATAGGAGAATGAAGGAGGCAAGAGAGTGAGAGATGAAGGCGAGGAATATGGCAAATAGGAGGATATAGAATTTCACAATTGACTGCGGATATCACATTTTAAAAGCTATGACATCAAAAAATTAATAGGACGGACTGAATACTGGCAAATGGTATTTTAATGAAAGTTTCGCTGATAGTTTATGGTATTTTACCGTAAGATATATCAGTGCAAAACGATGATAGCTTAAGGACATTTTATGATTTCAAATCCTTTATCAACGAGGATTCAACAATTTTCTTGCATTTTTACGCTTTATTATTTCCTTATCAACTGATTTTTTTTCCATTAATTATTGCACTGAGCTAGTTTCAATTTTCCTACTCTTTTGGATTTCCTAAAAGGATAATGTGTGTTGTTGAACTGGAATTCTAATGTACGAGTTGGACAATTGTCAATAACAGACAATTTTTTGGATTTGAACTCGGATTTAGGTGCTGGATTTGGATTTGGAATCGGATTTATATGCTAGATTTGGATTTGGACTCGAACTTTACGTGCTGGATTTAGATTTAGACTTGGACTTTCGTGTTGGATTTAGATTTGGATTTAGACTTTTGGTATGGATTTATTTGAGTTCTTGCATAATTTGTATTGTGGCTTTTATTTTTACGGGGTTTTTGTGACATAACAATTTTATAATTTAATTCTATGAATGTGTAAAGTCTATCAAAATTAATTAATTATTATATTTATTATTTTAATAAAATAATTATATAAAAAATTTGTTAATAGAAAACAACACGTTCATTATTATAGATAAGTACATATTAACCAAAAATTTTAAAATGTGAAAATTTTAAACTATCAAAATTTAATCTAGTTTTTCTTGATATTTTCTCGATATATGATTTTTTTATCAAAGCAAAAAATAAACACAATGTTTTACTTTGTTATTACATTCAAAAATTGAAAGATAAAAGATAAAATTTTACAAGTAATCAAACTAAAAATAATAAAAATAAATATAAAATAAGAAATATAAGCTTTTATGAAAGGAATTGTAATAAATAATTTAATAAACAAGTTTGACGACAAAACACTTTTCTAGGGTTTTATGAAAAAGTTGTGAATTATAATCTAATTAATTAAAGGGAAAATTGTTTCCCAGCCCAATTTAGAGAGATGCGTTATTTTTAAATCCACAAAGTTCCAAAATCATTAAAAATCCCAAAAATATACATTAACATTATTTTAAACTCAAACTACAGGTATTATGAATGCATTACTTATAACACCCTTTTAATAATTTTTAAGATATTAGAACATGAGATTTTTTGGATTTATCAAGATATTAGAATATGAGATTTTTTATTATGTAACTGTAGTTTTCCATCGCTTCTTTATTATTCTTCTTTTATAATTATTTTCCCTAATTTCTTTTCTAAACTCATCTACTTAATTGCTTTTTTGTAAATGAATCTTCTAAAACTATTTTCTTTATTGTTTTTGTTTAAATGAATCTTATAAACCCATCTACTTTATTGTTTTTGTTTAAATGAATCTTATAAACCCATCTTCGTGTTATTTTCTAAACAGATCTTCTTTATCATTGTTGCCCTCTTAATTATTGATTGCTCTAATCTCAGACTTCTTTATTATCCTTCTTATTATTGATTGCCCTGGTTTCGGCCGGCATGAAAGTGGAGATGTAGCAAATGGGAGAGGGAATTGGGGGATTAGGAGCGGAGAAAAAGGAATCGAGGGAATTGGATCGGAGATTAGGGATTTGAAAAGGGAGATGCAAAAATTAAAAACAAAGATGGAAAAATCAAAGGAATTAGATTGGATATGAGGGATTTAAAAACAGAGATGCAGATTTTGGATGAGGAGAACGGGAAGAAAAAAATGAGGAATTTGGGAAGAAGCATCAAGAAAGAAATAGCCAACCATCTTCCTCGTTAGAGGAGGAAATTACACAAATAATTTTGTTGATGGAATTATCTTATTTGTATTTAATTAAAAAGAATGAGGGTAAATATGGAATGTTTGTAAAAATATCCTAAATAAAATACATACAATGCATTTTTGGTTTGAAACATCCGTATTTTGTAAGGGTCTTGTTTTTTTAATAATTTTGAAAATACATGGGTTTTAAAATAAGTTATCTCTCCAAATTGGGTCTGGAAATAATTTTCCCTTAATTAAAACATAAATTAAGAAAAAGGAGATCTTAAAAAAACTATTCAAGAAAAAAATTCCAATATATAATTTAATCACTCAAAATATAGATAAGATTGAGGAAAAAATCATCCTTTTAGGGTTAGACGAAGAAGTTTAAAAAAATAATATAATCAATCAAAATACAAATAAAAATAAGATGGGATCAAGAATAAAAAAGAAAAATAAGAATAAAAATAAGATGGGATCAAGAATAAAAAAGAAAAATAAGTTTTATAGGGTTTGAAAAAGTTTAGGAAGATTGTAATGTCTCAAAGTCCAAATATAAAAAGTCTCCGCATATTTTTCTTGGGCTTTTTTTTTTATTTCCTGCTGCTTTGTTTTATATAGTTGGACTTGAAATTTGGATTTTTGGAGTCCAATCCAAATCTGAGTCCAATAAACTAACAACACAAAATTTAGAAATCCAAATCCGATTTCAGAACCAATAACGGTAGACTTTAAAATCCAAATCCAAGTCCATAACTAATAACGCTAGATTTTAAAGTCCAAATTCAAGTTCAAAACCACTAACACCATAAAATACAACCCAAATAAAAGCCCAAATCCAATCAAAGAATCCAAAAGCTAGGAACCCTGAGAGACACGAATCAACCACGCTAGGTTTTCTATTTACAGCAGCAGAGATTTTGGTGTCTAATAAAGGTCGTAAGGTGGCTGGTTTGGGCTGTAACAAAGGTCTAGGTATTGACAAGGCCCATAAGAAACATCGGCCTGGCCATGATTTGGCCCAAGTGGAACCTCCCAAACTTTGTGGGTCCTTTTTAATGCCAACATCAGCACGCACCCAGCAGCATTCGATATAGCAAGCAAGGCAAGGCAAGCAGCAATGGCCGGCGCCATCACTCTCAGCAGCGGGTACGAGATGCCGACGATGGGGCTCGGCGTTTGGAGGATGGAGGGCAAATCCATCAGGGACCTAATCCTCAACCCCCTCAACATCGGCTATCGTCACTTCGATTGCGCTGGTGATTCTTCCATCAGTTTGCCCTAATTTTTTTTCTTTTTCTTTTGGATTTGATCCATCTGTTTCTTGTATTATTATCCATTGATCTTGTTTATAAGTAGTGCATTCTGTAGATGCAAATAGTTAGAAAATTTACTCATAGCTTGATTTTAAAAATAATAAATTGAGATGTTTTGGAGATGTGCTAGCCCCATGGGAGGAGTGACAAAATTGTAATCCATGTAGGGACAAGATTGAGTTTTGGATACTGGATGATGTTGTTTTGGAAACAGAAGATCTTACTGTTGTTGAATTCTGATAAACATCAAGTGTTAAATCACTTCTGTATAATGAACTTGTTGCCGTGTGGAATCTAGTTACATGCTTGGTGGATCGAAATGAGATTATAGTGAGAATAGATCCCAAGCAAGCAAACATGACGAAATTAGGGCTTTCGGCAATATTCATATTATGTAGGGTATCCGGAAATCGCGTCTTGTTGGGTTTATGTAGGAAATTGGGTAGATGGTATCATGTCCCGAATATATCTCATTATTGAGTCGTTGAAAATATGAAGAAGGAGATTTGATTTACTGATATTCGGAGAGATAGCACATTCGGAAAGTAGGTTGGAGCTGGTGACAGGCCGCCATGACACACATGTCGGCCTTTGTGAGGGCCATGGTGAGACTTAGACTTTAGACTCAATGTCGGGATTGCATTGATTTTAGAATTTCTATCATGGATCATTCGTAAAACCCTACTGGTGCCTCAATTGAACTTACGTATATTTTTAAGTACTTATCATATCTTTCAGGGGCTACTGGGCTAGCTTCATAGTTCTATTGCAGAGAAGAATACATGTTACGAAGAAAATCATGCTGATTGTTCCTTTATGGCTATGTTTCTGTATGCACATGTGTGATATAGTCAGATTCAACATGTCCCAATGCAAATAAGAATCAAAGTTAAACGGAAACTATTCATCACATTATCTTCATGGTTTCTATTCGTAGATACTAGGCACTTTGGGGGCTCTTGTGTCTAAAAAGAAAATTCTAATCTTTGGTAATATAAATCGTCACAGCTGACTACAAAAACGAAGCTGAAGTTGGTGAAGCTCTGAAGGAGGCATTTGAAAGTGGCCTTGTCAAAAGAGAGGAGCTTTTTATCACCACAAAGGTTGGTATCGTAAAATATGTAATCTAGACATTCTTCAGTCTCCATATGCATATCTTCTTATAGTTATGCGATTATTTTTTTGCTTTTCCTTTTGAGGTCAGCTTTGGAATTCAGATCATGGGCATGTACTCGAGGCCTGCAAGGATAGCCTTAAGAAGCTGCAACTTGAATATCTTGATCTCTATCTCATACACTTTCCAGTGGCGACAAGGCACACTGGTAATTATTTGTCGCCGACATCTACATTATTCAAAACATATGCATTTCACGTTATAGTTTCCCTGGAGGTATAGATAATACCTACGCTGTAATGCAAGTGCAGGAGTAGGAACAACCGATAGTGCTTTGGATGAAAATGGCGTGCTTGATATTGATACAACCATATCATTGGAGACCACTTGGCATGCAATGGAAGACCTCGTCTCTAAGGGTTTTGTTCGAAGCATTGGAATCAGGTATGAAAATAGAATACGATTCGAATTTCACCTTAACTTGCTTATCTTGTTTTGTATGCTCATATTGCTTTATGAGAATGATTGCATTCATGGCCGATTTAGTAGAATATATCCAATATGTTAGTAGATGTCCCTTTTCCTAAGTAAACTTAGCATAGTAAAAGAAACATTTACCTCACCGAAGAGAATATAGTAGAGATCCCATACGATTTTAATATATCTCGAATCTATGCTTGATTGTTCAGTTAACACTAAACTCTAGAGGTTAGGGGATATAAAGGAAGAACTATGATAACATTAGTGAGAGGAAGCATTAAACATGATATGTGACATGTCACCTGAAGATGAATTTATATAAATATTCTATTTGTAGTAGATGTCCCTTTTCCAAAGAAAACTAAATTTGCATAGTGAAAGAAACATTTACCTCACTGGGGAGAATATAGTCTCCCATACGATTTCAATATCTCAATCTATGCTTGATTGTTCAGTTAAGGCTAAACTCTAAAGGTTAGGGGAAAATATGAAGAACTATGATAACATCAGTGAGAGTTGCAAGTGCAAGCTTGATGTGTCGGAGGAAGCATTAGCATGATATGTGACATGTTACCTAAAGATGAAATCCATGGCATTAGCATGATATGTGACATGTCGGAGGAAGCATTAGCTTATAATTTAGTTGGAAATTCCTGGCAAGAGTTGGAAGTGTAAGCTCTATGGAGGGATGAAGCTAGGTGGGTAATTTGAAACATGTATGAGGCACAACTTGCGATAACTAAATGAAACACATTTCATAATATCAAATTTTCACTTACTATTGGTCTCCTTTAAATATGTAGCTGCTTACTCTCAACATTGTCTGTTGACCATTAGTTCATCCGTGCTGTATGCAACAAAATGCGATTGCTATTGTACATACCATATGCTATTTTGAGTGAGAAAAACGAGGCCTAAAGTATCACTGCAATGTGCACTCTACAGTAATGCTGGCATGACAACATTGTAGTGAATGTGCCATTAATTGAGTCCAATTTAATCACTATAAATAATTGATATCACGCATAAGAATGTTGCCATGTTAGCCCCACAGTGCACGTTATTATGACACTTGAGGCCCTGTTTCCTCATTCTCAACTCTGGACTATCATCAATTTCTATTTCTTTTAACATATTTTTAGCTTACTCAAAAATACTCGTTAAAAATAGCTTATTTTTAGCTTATTTTTGATGCATTTATGTTTTTCTTCAGCTATGTTGCTTTCCCTAATTCAATTATTCACAGTAACTTGGTCTCATGTGCAGCAACTATGACATCTTCCTTACTCGGGACTGTTTAGCTTACTCAAAAATAAAGCCTTCAGTGAACCAAATCGAGACGCATCCCTATTTCCAACGTGATAGTCTTGTCAAATTCTGCCAAAAGCATGGAATTTGTGTCACTGCGCACACTCCACTTGGTGGCGCTGCTGCCAATGCAGAATGGTTTGGTACAGTTTCATGCCTAGACAATCCTGTCATTAAGGTAACACTAATTTTTCCCATTAAAGATAGCTATGCTGCATCCAGAACTTATAAACTCTCAAATAGCATATTATTTTGATAGTTTGTAGCTGACAGCCGTAGATTACTCAAGTAACCCATCAATTTTGATCCTCTTGATCTATAATAATCCAAATGAGGTATATATGTAGATTGTAACAATGTTTTAAAAAATGTGGAATATTCGGCCGGATATTCGGATTCGGTGACAAAATGAACATAAATTGCAATATTCGGTCAAATATACGGTCAAACCGAATATTCGGCCGAACAAACCAAATATTCGGTTGAATCGGTCCATTAAAGCCTAAAAAACCACAACTAAAAAACAAACTTGGGATCCACAACTTAATTGAAAAACAAATGGGACCCTCATGTGTTATTTTACAAACACACTCTTCTCATTTCTATATCCTTATTAGTTCGGACTTCGGACGTTTTACCATTAGGCCAAGGCCATGTGAATATTAGTTTTCTATATCTATATATTTTTTTGAATTTTTTATATGTAATATTTATATGAAAATATTGATGGCCGTAATCTGAATATTCACCGAATAAACCGGATATTATTTATTCGCCGGCCAACCGAACAAACTCCGAATTCGTTCTTTACAACATTGGATTGTAATATCAATCAAATCGAGCATTGAAGCATTTTCATCAACACTCACAACAACTTCGAAGTATTATTGTAGTGGTAGAGAGTTTACGATTCGAGAAAACCATGTTCAAATATGTTGGGCACATTTAAAATGATGAAGTAGATAATAAAAAAAATTCCCCTCTGACAAAAGGTTCAGCCATGTTTGGCAATTGTGGTTGGCAATTGGAAACTAAAAAGAAAGCAAAAAAGTTAGAAAGCAGTAGTAAAATGTGAAATAGAAAGAATGTGAAAAGAAAGGATCAATTCTTGTTTGTTTTGCTAAAACGAAAGTTGGAAAGAAGCTGAGTTGGTGCTTATATAGCAATCGAAAGTGAACTTGGATTGTCTGGTTAAAATTGTAGAAAGTAAGAAAGTAGTTTAAATAGAGTAAGAAATACGAACGAATAGAATATAAAAAAAAATCTTACACTTTCTTCTCACTTGCCATTGTTTTGGAGAGGAAGCGAAATGAGGGGAAAATATGAGGTGGCAAGAAAGTGGACTTTACTTTTTATCCTCGTTCTAATTCATCCAAACAAGTAAAGTGGGAAAGCAGGCATCACTTTCCTACTTTGTCTTTACTTTCGCCAAACATGCAAGTGTTAGAAAATCAGGATGCTGCCATGTATGCATCACCGCAACTTTGAGGTTTAGGTGGAATCAGAAAGACCTTAAGAAGGTATCAGAATAACCCGGTGCAGATTTTGTCAACGCTGTTACAAAAAGAAGACTAAACAATTCCACTATGCAAAAGCATAGGTTTCAGCGATAAATTAAAGTATTTCCTTAAATCTCACCACGACTTCGAAGGCTTTGCTGCATTGGCAGAGATTTTAAGAAAAAAACAAGCTAATTTGGTTAGCTTTTTGTTATTTTGGATTTGCTCAAAATGCATTAATTCGTGTTTCTTGGCTTTTTACTGTTTCAGGACTTGGCTGCCAAGTACAATAAGTCGGTTGCTCAGCTTGTTCTTCGCTGGGGTATCCAAAGAAACACTGTCGTGATCCCGAAAACCTCAAAGTTAGAGAGGTTGCAAGAGAATTTTCAGGTGTCAGATTTCGTCATTTCAGACGAGGACATGGATAAAATCAAGGGGATCGATCGTAAGTATCGCACTAATCAGCCAGCTAGATTCTGGGGCATCGATCTTTATGCTTAGATAAATGATAACTTTAATGTGATTTGAAAAGAACAGCTTGTTGTTTGTTTCCTTAAAGAGGATTTTACATTTGCTACCATGATAAAGATGGTTATTTTTCTGTTCACCATTGAAGAACTTGGATGATTTCCTACTTTTACTAAGGCATTGCATAGTCTTGAATTGATATGAAATATATTTAATTGTGCTATGAGAGGAAAAATACCTTGATTTGTTTTATTTTCGTTTTTTTTTCTTTTCCTGTTTTTATCCTTTGAAGGCAAAACCCAGGTTTTTTATTCTCTTTTTGGATCCATCAAATTCACAAGACATATGTGCAAAGCCATAGCTGTAACCTCACGAACATAGCAATAGAGAAGAGAGAAAAAAAGAAATGGCCACACACTACACGATAAAACTTTGACTGAAGACTTATCTAAAGACTTATCGAAGCAGCTCGCAGCTCCATACTTAATTGGCGACCAAAGGCTATTCAAATATAGAATTACCCATATTTTAATGGTTGAAGTAGTTTCAAAATTTTCGAGATATTTCAACGTTTTATGTTCGCGTTGATTTTTTTGTTGATTTTTTTATTCTTTTTTGGGAAAAGAACATTGAATAATTGAATTACATTCATCTCGACTATCATACCCAAAACCCAGGGATTCAAAGAGTTGTGGGATCAAAAATGCACATACAACATTTAAGATGTAATCGTTATTATGTTCAAATCTATTGAAAAACAGTCTTAGATCTATTGATAAACAATCTGTTCAAATCTATTGAAAAACAGTCCTAGATATATTGATAAACAATATGCGACTCCCACGGCATCACATAGGATTTGTCCCTAGTTTCTATCTAAATTTAACATGATGGCATTCATGAATATACACAACAAGAAAATGGAAACAAATATCAATTTCCCTTAAAATCGATCGGCACATTTCGGTTGATACAAAAGGAATGAATTATTATATGTTCTCCAGGAAGTTTAACAGCTTTTTATGCTGCTCCAGCATCGCCATCAAAATTAGGCAAAAGAGTGGCTACTATGTGGAGTGTAATGGCATGTGGGCTTTCAGAGGATCTTGGCATACATCATACATGTAAAGTATGTAGAATATACCAATATCATAGCTCCTGTTTCACACAAATCTTGAACGTACATTATGGTGTCATTACACCGTAATCGCAGCCATCCGGAATCCTCGAAATTACGCTTCTACCGGCGGAAAAAGAGGCTGGGCCCCTGTACTGGGAGTTGTACTCCCAATTGACTTTTGGAGTTAATCTCCTAAAAAGAAATGCCCTTTTTGTTTTCTTTTTTTTTTTTCGGAGTTTTGAGGGGAATCAATTATTATTTTTCATTTCATCATGATGTTGCCTTATATAGACTTACAGATTTACACATAGCCCTTTGGGCTTTACAAAATGACATTTTGCCAATCTCATGTCTCATGTGCTCATTTCTTTTGCACATAAGCCATGGGCTTTACAAAAATTTGGGTTTATGCTCATTTTTCTTACATTTATTCATAAAAATTATATCAAAATTATTTATTACATGATTTTCATTTTGGTATGGGAGAGGCCGGCCATGGGGCTCGACTTGGGAATGAGCCGCTTGACTTGGGCCTAGGCCCGCTTACTTAGGGTTGACTTTGACTTTGACCATGACTTTTTCAACCGGGGTGTAATTTTTGACCCTAACACTAACAACGAATCCTCTTTAATGATATCCCAAGAGGCAGTGTAAAATTTCATATAGTATAGCCATCTGGGCCAGGGGAACTATCAGGATCCATAGAGAAAACACAATGCTTCAATTCATCTTCTAGAGGCATAGCAGTAAGCATAGTGTTATCATCATCAAGTACTAATTCAGGTGTTCATTCAGGAATATCATGAGGAGAGCTAATACCTTGAGAGAGAGAAAAGCTTCTTTTTTTCTTATAGTGTTCCACAGAAAGATTAGAAAGAGCATCATGACCTTCCAGCCAATCCCCTACATCATTTCGAAGTTTTAGAATCTTATTGGAGTTAAACCGATTAATCTTGGTAGCATTATGAAAATATTTAGTGTTCCTATCACCTTCAGCAAGCCATTTAACTTTTGATTTTCGCTTCCAAAACACTTCCTCTTGCCTCAAGGCTCCTTCATAATTTCCTTTTGCTTGCCATAATTGTTGAAAATTATCCTCGGATTAACGTTTATTTATTTTCTTACATGTTACATCATGAAGCTAAGGGGACTTCAGTTTCCTAACTGTTCTATAGTTTTGTACTTTTAAGGAGGAAATTGTACAATAGTAAATTATGTCTTCTTTATTTTCAATGCTTGACGTTTTTTTATTTGAATGCTTCATTGTGATTGATTCTTCCTTAATTATAATCATGCAGATGGTATCCCTAAAATACTTTAAATTTGCAATCAGCACTAGCACTACATAAAGACAATTTCGACGGAACCTTCTAAATGGCGACAGCAAACCGCTGTCGTGATAAACCTTGTCGTTGTAGGTCTAATTCGACGGGCAATACACATCGAATTAAACTTATCTAATTCGACACGTGGTGCCCATCGGTTAGATATTATTTCGACGCGTCAATTGCATCAAATTATACCTGATTTTATACGAATAGAATTTTATTAAAAAAATTTAATAAATATTTTTTTAACTCTAATTCGACGCGTCAGTTGCATCGAAATAGGATTTATTTTGACAGGTAATACTCGTCGAAATAAATATAAATAGCAGAAAAATATATATTTCAAAATAGAAAATCTGGAATTTCAATTACAATCCAATCCGATATCAATTACAATCCAATATCAATTCAAATTTCAATTAAAATCCAAATATCAATTACTATCCAAATATTAATTACAATCCAATATCAATTCCAATACAATCCTAAAATCATATATGTACAAAAATGGGGAATGAAATCACGAGGGAAATCGATCACGCGAAGGGAGAAAGTTGATCATAAGGAAGGCGCGTCATCTTCATCTGGGGTAAAGCCCCCACGATTAAAAGTTTAAAATATATAATTTAGTACATATAGTATTTATATATTTATATATTATTAAGTTAGGGTTATCGAACATAACGGAGGTACTGGGATCTCTCGTTGTGCATACATACTGATAAGATTAAGCCTTTGGTCCATGGTATGGCTACTAAATGAATCGGTAGTGGGAGCGAGATCGGTGGCCGATCAGTGTGAAGAACCGCTGGTATCCGGCGTCCGCTCCTGGAGAGATTCATTAAATACATGGGTTCTGGTCCCGCACGACGTCTCCGATGCCACGTCGTCTGTCCGACGATACCTAGGAGGTGGATGCCCAGTCAGCTTATAAGGAGCATTATATTGGGTAGGAGAGATTTTGGCGGACACACATTGGACTCTCCCATGATGATCTGGTCGATACGACGTGAAAGCCCTATCTGCGGCAAAAAATCTCTGTCCGTCATCAACCGGGTTTCCTTGCTCCCTCTCCATCTCCTCCATCAACCGAACTCTCTCGGCCGCTATCGTCATCTATTTGGAGAAGAAATATATTATTGTTGTTCTAACAGCTACACAATAATTATTCCGAAATAATTAAGAAACATGACATTAGTAGAGTCTTACATATTGCTCCTGGGCCGCAATTGATGCAGGCGTGCTATCGTCCTATACAAATCTGGCCCTAAAGACTTTGATTCGATCAAGGGGGTCTCTAGTATGGCCTTCTTGCTGTAAATTACATTTAGAAAGTTCAACACAAATTTTAAAGATATTTTTTGAACATATTAATATAAAATATTGATTGTCGATACTTACGTGTTCGATGCAAACTTGTTGGGAACTCTTATTCCCTCTTCTGTAAATATCTTGCAACTGAGCGTGAGATGTTTTATCTCGCACGCTCATTTTCTGCAGTTGCATCAAATATTGTTTATTGAGTTGCTATAAAAAAATTAAAATGTATCGTCAAAAGACATACCCTAAACACATCGGTCAAGAGGTATTCGACCAAGGCACGTCAGCATGCGTTGGACGAAAGTGGATCCGGCTTCATTGCATACATCTCTTTCGGTGTATTGATGGATTGAAATTTTGCGAAGACCTTGTTCTTATGGCATCTCTAGTTCTTCCCTATATGCTTAAGCAGCTTGTCGTGAATTGCATGTTCAGCGACAACCGTCTCGAGGCCCTCTACACCATACCACCGGAAGTCGAATCAACTCTGCAAAACAGGATAATTCATCATCGTATGGGTAGACGTATTTAAACAAATCAAAACAAAGTTCAATATTGAATAGTTTAAATAAATCTCACCATCATCTCCCATACAACAATGTTCTTTTGCATCAACTCTGCACTTTTTCGATCTAGGGCCACCCACCCGCCATTGTCGTCTTCGATTACATGAAGCATGCGTTCCTCGCTGGTCACGATAGGCATCATCTTCTTCGCTTCTTTGTAGCTCTTATGAACAGGGTCCATGTGTACGAAAGGTATACAATCGCTTGTCGGGGGCATGTGGCATCCTCCTCCAGATATCAATAGCCCACATGGGTCCTCTCACACCCCGTGTCCATTTCTGGGAAGGCTGTCGGACGTCCCCCATATCCCGATCGGCCTTATCAGAACCTGGCATATCTAAAACAACTTCACGGTATATAGTTCAATATGTTAGAGAACAAAATAATATTGAAAATTAATGCTGAAAAGAATATCATACAGGAGAAACAGATTGAGAAAGTTAAGAACGAGATGGTTATTGACAAAGAAGAGAATGTGAAGCGTAAGTTTGTCATTAAAGAAGATAAATTATTGATTAACAAAGTTATGTTTGAAGATATACAAGTTCTGTCACAAGAAGTTGAGGAAGGATTAGTAAAACGCAGAAGGGGAAGGAAAGGTGACAACGAGAATGACAACAGTGTCTCGAAAATACATTTGAGTGATTTATCGTGACTGACGATATTAACGGTTCTACTTTGGATGTCAAGGGTAACAGATGTCGGAGGTAAGGCTTCATCCCATTAAGAATGTATAACTCATACACCCTCTACAGTTAGGCTTTAATTTGCTTCGAGAAAATCTCGGTAGCACCTTCCCGCTGTTCTTCGAATACACTGCAATAGAAAATATAAATATCTCAATACTATCACTATTGAAATGTCATTTCAGCTATATTTGTACACGGAGAACCAACGAAAAGGTATTGACAACACTCATCTCGAAATGAATGAAAGCATAAGTATGCAGGGAAGTGTATACGTTATACATTTCTAACTTGTCCAAAACGGGACAAATCTATCGGTTATAGTGCGACTAGTTTTCTCGTCGTATAAACTACGAGATTGTCAACAAAGAACGATTAAACTTCGAGATTGACAACCCATGCATAGTTTTATGTCATGAAGATAACCATATGAAGATAACTGATAGAAAGGTTCTAACGCGCGATATTTTATAAATGTAAGATGCTCAATGGCGATATGTATTGGTTTAATTTTTGTTATAATCGAGTATCATGCACTTAATTAGATTAGTTTTGATGGTTATTGTTTCAATATCATCGGTTATGAAGTATTTAGTTTAAGGTTTTGTAATGTGAACTAATTAAATTTAAACTCGTACGCATAGAAATTTAAGTAGTTAATTGGTTTAAATAATGTCAAGTGTTTTGTTTAAATGGTTAAAATGTTTATGTCACGCCCCGCTTCCCAGTATACGGGCAGAGGATGCGACTAGGCCGCTACGTATTTACTCTGAAGTAAATACGCTAAGCGTATCTAAGCAATATAAATAAAAGTGCACAAAAGACAAAAGATATAATTGAACAGCAACTTTATTTATTAACATTTTTTTGTACAATGCATGGAAAAGTAAATATATCTGAATGAAAATAATGCCTAACAGTGAAAGTACTGAAATGAAATAGGTACAAGTGGCTACAGCTCTGGGTCTTCGATGTACTACTCAATGGCCTGCTCCGAATGCTCATGAATGGTCTCGTGCTCTAGTGCTTCCGATCCACCTGACAACATTCCAAGAAGAAAGAAAAGGAATGTCATCAGCGAACAATCGCTCGGTAAGTCCCAAAGATAAGGGAGAAGTAGAATAGGCAGAGAGGGAGAGAGTATAGCTTTTCAAGTTGTATCATATTTTTATAATGTTGTATTTAGTGTTAACGTTGTTGTTTGTAGCTTGGTACAGAAGGATGTCAGTGTATACGAGAGGAATCTCTATATGCCAGAGACTATAGGCAAATGGAAGTACAAGGCTCCGTTAGAAAGCCCGGATCAACGGCGTGGTATTCAGGTTAGGTGTCTTAAATCTTGCAGTCTCATGCCACTTCTAACACCTTCCGTACCAATCTACCTCTTAAACCCCGTGATATCTTGATTGTATTGTTTGTATTGTATTGCAACGTAGATTGTATTGCAATATAGATTATATAATTAGATGACTTGCCGAAACCATGATATCAGTAAATGGATGTAACTAGAGAATCATGGATGTAACTGGAGAATATAGATGGAAATATATCCATGGTTCGGTTCAGTCAATACATATTGAATAGATTGAATATATGTATTCATGGATTCATATTGATTTGTAGATTGTAGATTGTACTTGAATCATGTTCAAGTCAGATTATTTATAATGAGACTCAGTCTGAGTCAGAACGATTAGAAAAGAAATTGAAGTCTTGAATTAGGTTTTGATTTTATCGGTAACCGCTGCACATGGGCGGCAGGATTTGTGTCTTTTTCAAAGACAATTACCGTGTTGATAACACCGTTATTAAGTTGTCTACCTTAAATAGGCAAGCATCCATATCTCCGGCTCCCTGAGCCTTAATAGACAGGTTCTGCTTAAACCTATATTTAGTAGGGTCCTTATTGTAATTTATAGAACTTGAGGGGGTTATATGTAAAAATACTTTTGTATAATTTTCAAAATACACCCCAAGTATTTAATTATCGTTTTTAGAATTATCATAGATGTAGATTTTATATTTGTGATATTTTTAGTGAAAATAACCTAATTTCATAACATAGGGTATTTAATTGTAATATTGAACTTGTATGGAATTCATAATATTTTAATGAAAAGCTTTTCTTGTGATTTTAGAAAAAAGTGGGAATATTTATATTATCACAAAAATAGATACTTTAATGACACACACACACACACACACACACACACACACACATATTTATATAAAAATAATTTTAATATATATTATATTTCTAGAAATCTCATTTTCTTTAGATATTTGTATTTTAAATCTCTCGAGACCGAATGCTCCTTGCGGAGGTCTGCATCTCGCACTACTAAGTCCAGGGATGTGCGATAATCCGCACCATCCCAGTCAGGTTTCCCAAAATGGGTTGTAGCGGCGCTTTGCAAAAATTTATAAAAATACGTAATCTTGTAGAAAACGGTTTTAAATAGTATGTGGTATTTATATGTCAAGTTTCGTTTTCCCGTATTCTATGCTCCCGAAAAGTATTGTGCTATATTGCATATGAGTTTGTGAGGAGGTAGGTCATTACCTCGCGATCTATCTAAAGGTATAGCAAATTTAATGATGTTTTAAAGTAGAAAGTAAACTACATGGTATTTTAGTGAGAAAAGAGCGGTAAAAGTTCCAAAATGAAATATATTGCCATGAAACTTGCTCACCATATTTGTTAATGATTAATAGTCAACATGTAAGCGTTTGGTATGTTTGTATTTAAGAAAATGTTGGATTTTTAGGAAGAACTGAATCGGAAATCGGATTAACTCTGATTCCGTCGGGTTTTAGTAATATGGGTTTTTAAAAAAGAATAGAGAGGAGAGAGGTGGGACTTACTGGCTTAGAGATTAGAGAAGAGATAGAGGAAGACGTAGGATTTGCCGGTGCGTCGTTTTGTCGCCGGAAGCTCCTAGGATCGTCGTCGGAAGATCGCCCTTCGCTAACTCTACTTGTACACAAAAATTCTATAGAGTTTTCATGAGAGTTTGGACAGAATTGTGAGTGAGGGGGCTGTGTTTAGGGATGGTATTTATAGGGTAAAACTAGGGTTAGGGTAGGTGAAAGGTTGAATTGAAAATGTATTAAAAACTGTATTAAAAATATGGTTTAATGGGATTTTATAATGTTCTGTTCATGTGCAGAAAATTTAAACTATACAGGAGTAATGGGGAGACCAAAAGACACAACTCCTAAGAAGACAACTCAGTGATCCGGCTCAACTCGGTCAGCGGCGGCGGGCCGAGTCGACCGAGTCGCCGGCCCGAGTCGGCCGAGGCTCGCTGCCACGTGTCTCTCGTCGATTGGTTTGCATAGTGGGGTGGTTTGTTTTTAGTGTGACCTTTTGTATTACGGATTTAGCACGTGTGGACTCTTAAAATTCTAAAAATTTAAAAATAAATCAATATTAAAAATAATGTTGGGGATAGGATTTGAACTCTGGTGCTTTGGTTCAGCAGTACAAGGTATTACCAATGAGCTATAAGCTCCTTCTTGCTATTAAAAAGCAAAACAAACTTATAACTTGTGCTCAGGCAAAAGTACCCCTTTCTGTATTTTTTGAAAAATTGTATCGAAAGTTGTATAGGAAGTTTAGGGTTGTTACAGTTTAATTGGTTAATTGGTTTAAGTCTTGATTTACTAGGGTAATATGATTTTTGGTTTAAATGTTTAGACTTAGTTTAAGTTTAATGGTTAACAGGTAATAGCTTAAGATTATAACAACTAAAAGAAGTTAAAAGTGGTGTACCAATAATGGACGTATCCCGAGTACGAAGAGAGACCTATCGACATCAACCCTATAATTAAAAAAAAATTCAATAAATTTATCTGAACATTTCTACTCACCTAATTACACACAAATTAATTTATTGAACTAGTATCTCATGAGATGCACACTAGATAGATGCCAAAAGTCTTCTAAGAGATGAATATCATCTTACTAGGGGTTGGTATCGAAATCGTGATTGGCATCGGACGATCACTTCTGGGATTGGAATCAACAATCTCGGCCGTATCGAATTGGAATATTGGGTTTATATCGTTTGAGAAATAGTATTTTTAAGCATTAGGAAATTGTTTTAAATAAACATTTTATTAACTTGTCAAATTAGTTTGTAATTATTGATGTTTAAAGTCATATTAATGATGCTAAGCAAAATGTGCTATCCCAATAAGCAATAATAAACCCATTAATGAACCTATTAGTAAACCTATTAACCATTAATAGCTTTAATACGAAAACCCCATTATAAAAAGGTTTAACACTGATGATGCTCAATATTGGGGAGCCCTAATATCAGGACACGTGGAGGATGACACGTCCCAGAACTCAGAAGAAAGGGCCCACAGAGGCCGACCAGGCCACCCCTGTACCCGACCTGCTGGCACAAGCCAGCCCTCCTCGGCCCCTCAGCTCGCCCTGAGCTGCCACAAGACCAAGTATCCTCGGCCTTCTCGCTCGTCCACGAGCCCTCCGACTGAAGCCGTCTTCCTCGGTCCTCCGCCCAGCTCCACCGCTCACAGGCGTAACCGCCGCTCCGCGAATCTCGCCATGCGCGGATTCTCCGCCCGCAACATCTCACGTTCCATGCCTCCACGATCCCCATTAATGGCGATCCGCTCTCTACGCGGGCATGACGTCGGGAGCGTAACTGCCGGCGAGATTCTCGCGCCTACTGCTGCGTGCCTCCACCACTATATAAACTCCCATCACAGAGGGGTCAAATAAGCTATTTTGACTCCACTTAGCCATTACGCTGCTCGGATCTAGTACTAACTTGATCGCCGGAGGGTCCTCGGTGGCGTCAAACCACCCCGGGACTTCTTTGCAAGTACTTGGAATCCAACTCCCCCAATCACCAAATTTCCTCAAAACCCATTGAGACCCACACACAACAGAGGATCCCCTCCAGAAACCGCCGGAAGATTGACGGAAGACAACATCTGAAGGAGATCTGAAAAAGACCTCCATCAATTGGCGCCGTCTGTGGGAAACGCAAACTCCACAAAAACAAAGTTGGCCTTCCGATCTTCGTCCACATGGCAAGCGACCATCCTGAAGATTCGGGTACCAGCCGCCGCCTCCCTCTCATCGGAGGCGTGGATGAACCCCCTCCGGCGACCATCATCCACGCCCTCGCCAGCCGAATAGATCGGCTACAGTCCCTCGTGGAGGCGCTCGTCCGTGCCCAAACGGCCGGGCTTGGGCCCCAGATCGCCGCCCCTCCGCCTCCGGAGTGCTCTGCCCCCGTCGGCGCGGCCGACCACCAGCGGGCTGCGACTCCCAAGCATGATCTGGCCGATGGTCAGCTCGGTGGGAGGAGGACGCTGCTCCTGCTCGTTCAGCCCTGGCAGGTAGCTTCCCTACCGCAACGCCAGGAACCAAAGCACTCACCAAGAGGCAATCTAGCAGCTTCCCTGCTCGGTCATCCCTGGAGGGTAGCTCCCCTACCGCAACGCCGGGGATCAGAAAGTCCTCCCAGAGGAAGTCGGGCCCAACCATCGCTCGGCTATGCCTGGCGGGTAGCTTCCCTACCGCAACGCCAGGGATCAGAAAGTCCTCCCAGAGGCAGTCGATCACAACCATCGCTCGGCTATCCCTGGCGGGTAGCTTCCCTACCTCAATGCCAAGGATCAGAAAGCCCTCCTAGAGGCGGTCGAGCCCGAGGATCCCTCGCTCGGCTATCCTTCAGGACAAAAGCCCTCGCCAAGAGGCACCGGATATTCAGACCAGAATATTGTATTATTATATTCCCCATTCTTATTCTTTTTATAAATAAACATGTGCTTTTGACGCATGTCTGCTACATGTTACAGCTTACAGGTTCTTGGACAGAAAACAGTGCAAACGATGTAAAGACGATGAAAATGTGGACTTTAACCAACAAACAGAGAATCTTGATCAAGCTTACATAAGGAACAATTCACAAAGCAAGATTCAAGACATCGACTCAAAGCGAACGGTTAAAAGTCCAATGCAATTGTCCACTGGAGATCTGGAACCAATGTAGAAGCCAAATGGAGAAAAGAACAAAAAAATCAGGAAGCCCAAAAGGCCTAAATACAGCACACAAATTTTCAGCAAACGTTCTCTCTATTGGGCCGCGGAACCGCGGCCCAAGCCCTACCCATGCCGCTGTTCCGCGGCCATTAAGAGTCTACAGTTAAAGGAAATTTTACCATAATTTAAATAGGCTCTGAATAAGTCTTCCTAGGGCTATTTTTGTAATTATAGACATGCGGATCAAAATGTAACCTAGGGTTTCTATTTCCTATAAATAGAACTCTAAAGCTTGTAATTTCCTATGCCTCCTTTTAATAAAAAATTCCAGAACTCTTTTGGAGAGCATCGGTGTTTTCTTTTCCATTCAGAAATTCAGATCTGACAAACCTGCATGGATGATTGGAGGGATGCATCTGTAAGTAGATTTAATTTCTCGCCCTAATTTAGATTTCAATTCTTTGCCCTAGGTAAATTTAATTTCATGTCCTAGGAACTTGTTTAGGGTTTAGCTTTGGGAAAAGATTTTGAGAGATGAGATCTCTCATCCCTTTCTTACCCACCAAATATTTACAATAGGACTCCATGCATACACGCACATACCGCGCCCTACGGCATCCTACCCTTCGAGGTAACGATGACACCGTAGTGTAAAAGCCCGGTTGCGCGCGTTTTCTATGGAGGTTAGGGTAAGGATCTCTAAAGGAAGGACAAGAACCTAGAGGAAGGAACACCTTCCCGAATGGATCTAATCCCCTTTATTGATAATTACCATAACTCCTCATAGATCTTCATTCGGGTATGAAAGCGTTGAGATTTACCTGCATTTCCAAACCATCCCTAAACCTAACCCTAGCAAGAATAGATCTAGATAATCGTAGATAGAATAATTTAGATTTTTAGATTTAATAACCAATCCGAACACCTTTCGGAATTAACTCGTTAGCGTGACTAGGAGATTCACAACATCCTTGTGGACCGACCCGTACTCACCGGCTAGCTTCATGCGACGCCGTTCTTGATTGCGGTTTAGAATAGTTTTTGACATACGAATCAAATGGCGCCGTTGCCGGGGATGGCATAGAAATTTCCTTTTTGCAATTTCGGGTTAATCAAAATTAAAAAAATCATAAAAATCTGAAAAAATCAAAAAAATATAAAAATATATCATCTGTTATTTTTGGAAGGGTATTTTTGTGTGAATTTTGCAGGATCTACGAACAAATTCAGATCTGGAAATCTACAGAGATTAAAACAGCAAATATCAAATCCGAATAAACAGAAGATCACAACGACCGAGGAACAGAAGAAATTTGGAGGACCGAGTCTACAAGTCAACCGTGGAGATTTGGTGACCAAAAAAAAAACTTCTGAACCGTCATTTCGGGCGCGGAACCGCCGCCTGAACCGCCTTTTGGCCGCGGAACCGCCGCGGCCTGGTCGATTCAGGGCTTGATAAAAAGGCAGAAGCGCTAAAAAAAAACAGTTCCGCCACTGCAAATTTCTGTGAGTTCTCTCTGTCCTCTTCTGCAAATCTTGATATATCTTCTATAAATTTGCCTGCAGAATTTCTTTGCGCTCAAAAAACTTTTCCCTTCCAAATAACAATCTTTTGCAGGATTCTTTGCACCGCGCAATAAAATAAAAAATGATTGCAAGTGATTTTTTTCTGTTTTGCATATTTTTAACCGGACTTTAAGGGGCTTTTTGACCAATTCAGATTGGGTGGGGATTTCATCACCCTTATCAGGACCCCAGAAATCACATAAGGCATATGCATTGACCATTTTTAATTAAAAAAATACTAGACTCAGCCCTAAGGACTTCGAGCTCAATAGGACAGAGGACTAGTTATAGGCATCGGCCGTTAATCCTAACCTGACTTTGCGGTGACTAGGCAAGTGTGTCAAGGCTAGTGGTTTTTAATTAGGCCCACTACTGTGGTTCCTTCCCACTTACCTGGCCGCAATTGACGGTGAAGAGGCGGTTTGAGATCCTATCTCTAGCCCTTTGTAACAGTTAGGAGCTGTCTAGCTGACCTAGGTGACCCTAGATCTAGGCCTGATTGTGCATTTTTGGTTGATCGACAGTGTGTCTTAGCCCTTTATCAAAAAAAAATTTTGCAAACTGTTCCAAATAAAAAAAAAGGGAAAATCTTTTATAAATAACTTGCAAATTTTTGCCGCAAATAAATCTGTGCACCACCACCACCCGACTTTCTTTCTATCACCCTTTCTTCTTCTAACATGGGTACCCCACATAATAAATCACTTGCCGAACTTTGGTATCCCGAACCTAATCTTGCGTCGTACGTCAATTTGTTCGTTCAATTTAAAGACGATCCTTCCATGCCTAAAATATCTTTGAAAGATCAAATAGAAGCGTCTAGGAGAAACAGTTTGACTTTTCAACCCACTTTGTGTCAACTAAGTCAACTTTTACCACCTCCATACGTTGATACCACTTCTTCAAGTCCTTCTGTCACTCCTAAGCCGATGTTCATTGCTGAGCATATTGCTCAATCTCGCAGTCGATCTTTCACCCATCTCCACTCATCTAGTTTTAGGGATCCACACGACTATTCACCTTTTTATCCAGATGTTGACCCTACCCCTGTCCAACCACCCACTTCCCACCAGTCTTACCCGACCTTCCCACCCTCACTAGACACTGTTTCTACACAGCCATTAGGAAGTTTCACATATCCAACCAATTTCGAATCTTTCACCGAAACCCCCTCACCACCTAAGTCTAATTTGGAAGAGTCGTTGGAGGCTTATATTGCAGCAACAAATAAAATGACTAGGAATGTGGAAGCGTCTGTGGCCGCCCTTATGCAACCTAGTGAACCGGTAGCTAGTTTCCCGCTAGCTCAAAATTTTTTAATGTATAAGGAGGCGGTTGGACAGAGTGAGAATGAGAGAGGATTTTCAAATCAAACCTACCCTTACCAAATTGAAGCCCACAACTCCTGTTTTCCATCGATTGCCCTAAATAGTTCACCTGTTGAAAATAAAAATGAGTTGTGTGATTTTGTAGTGCTTAATTTGCCAAATTATGAAGAACCCCTTTCGAGTGAAACCGCACCTAATCCGTTTAACCTTTACACCTCCACTCTAGAACCTACATTGATAAGCATCCATGCTTTTGAGGAGGTGTCCAAAGAAATTAATTTTCACTTGATTGAGGATATAGACGCCGGGAATATTTCGGATGATGAACCTGTCGATTTAATTGAGATTTTATGTTCAAATCATCATCCCGAGTTATTAAATGTTTCTTCCGAATCTCATATGCATCTTGACTTTGATGATACTGGAATGGATGAGTTAAATATTGAGGATAGTATTGAGGAGAGTCTTGAGGATAATATTGAGGTTGAACCATTTTTGTTTGATATGTCTGATTTTCCAATTCAGCCTCCTGAACCTTTGACTGTTATATCACCCTCCCTCCTTTCCATCGTTCCGACCCCGCTTGAAGACTGTGAGCTTGAAATTTTTTTCTTTGAATCTGACACAGTTCTCACAGACGATAACACTTACGAGTGTTTCACTTTTTCGGACGATATTGATGACTTTTTTGGACGATATTGATGACTCACCACCCGAGTTTGAGTCCTTTACATTTTCAGATGAGTTAGTTGAACCATCAGACTCGGTTGCTTACAGTAGTTTCGAACCATTAATGGAATCTTTCAAGTTCGAGACAGTTTACTACGGTGAGAAAGAGACTATCCCTAATTCTCTCCCTGTCGTCATTCCTATTGTTCCGACTGTACAAATGACCATTACGCTTTCATCTCCTATACTAAGTTCGGCATACCCATGTTTTCTTGCGAATCTTGAGGGATTTGACCCCATTTCTCGACGGGTTGATAAGTTAGCGCAATCGCTTTTAACACATCGGTCATCACAAATTGCGCTAATTTATTCACTCAATTTACACCCTCAAGATCGTACTCCACTTCTTTCTCCTTTCCGCCCTTCTTCTCCCCCACCGAGACCATATTCTACCATTCTTCTTTCCACACGGTCTCGCGTACTTTTCATCTCTTTTCTTTCCATCCCATTCTTGCACCTACTATACCATTACCACGATAAGATTTTTGAATGGTTGGTGCTAACTTTTGGCTTGTGTAAGGCCAAGCTTAAGTTTGGGGGGAACCTCGTTGTATATATGTATATATATTTTTGTTTTCTTTTTCTATAAAAAAATAAATAAAAAAAAATTTGAAAACATTAAAAAAATAAAAAAAATTTGTAAATAAATAAGCAGGGGTGTGCCGACATTTTGACCCTCTTGGTTTAGTATGACAGCGAGGACACTGTCAAGTTCAAGTTTGGGGGTATGCTCGGTATGTCTTCTTCCTTCGTATTCATTTATACATATTTTTGCATTTGCATACTTATTTGAAAACCCATAAAAATTGAAAAAAAATTCAAAAATTATAAAAATTATTGTATTCAATATTGGCTAATTGACTTGAGTTTGACAGATAGGTTAACTGGCTAGAAACAACTAGATCTTAGACTTAGTGAATTAAAAACCCTAAAGATAACCGTCCTTAAAGTTTAACGGTAGAAAGTATATGCCTTTGTAGTTTATTTAGAAATAGGCAAATTTTAGGTTCACTTCTTAGGCTAAGTCGAAACGAAGGAAAAATATTGAAGCTTTTATTAGAGTATATGTTTGAAAAATAGTTTCTAGTTTAAGTCTAGATTCTGAAAACGTATACCCTACAATTTGCACAATCACGAACCTTGAAACTTGGAATAGTAGAAGAGACCTTGAAATACTCTTGTCTAAAGTCCTTAGTACGAAGAAAATAAAAGAAAAAAAAAGTGAACAAAGAAAAAAAATGGACACTGGTTTTTGTGATTACTTAAGGCTGTAAAAAATAGAAAAATATTTAGCGAGGGTGCTTCATCACCTAGTGCCTTAGACCAACTGGTTTGGGAGTCACTGCTAAAGCCTTGGGTGTTGCAAAACTAGAAAGTACGCCTTAAAGTGCTAACGCATCTTGTAATCGGTTGTTGGTACCTCAAGAAGTATTAACGGTCGCATGAAGGATGCGTAAGCAAATTTCATTTAAAAATTCACTAATTAATAAGTGCTTTGGACAATGGACGAGAGTACGATTGCTTGATTTGAATTTCCAAGTGTATGGGTGATATTTACACACACGTGGGGATATGTGATTAGAGTTTAGATGAGAGAAAGGAATGAAGAATAAAACTTGTATCTTTAGTAGGGTTGATAGAAATTCCTGAGTGGAGATGTAACCCTAGAAGGAAAACTTAGGAGATGCCGAAAGCTAAATAAGTCTATAGAACATATATAATCTTAAGTTAGATGATGAGGAAGTGTGAAGAATGTGGGTGGATAATTTACGGGTCAAAGATAATAGAATTCCTTGTTGGGAAAACCTAATTGGAAAACAAAAGTCAATGGGCCGAATTGTTAGGATTTGGTGGGTGTAATCCGCTGAAAACCCTCAGGAGACAACACTCCTCCTACTAGGGACACCTAGAGGTTTAACGGCTTGTTGCACGTGCTCAGTGCAATCGCGTTTCCCTGCGAAAGTGCGGTTAGGATTTTAGTGAATAAAAATAAGTTTGCTCGAGGACGAGCAAAAGATAAGTTTTGGGGTATTTGTTCAGACCAGAATATTGTATTATTATATTCCCCATTCTTATTCTTTTTATAAATAAACAGGTGCTTTTGACGCATGTCTGCTACATGTTACAGCTTACAGGTTCTTGGACAGAAAACAGTGCAAACGATGTAAAGACGATGAAAATGTGGACTTTAACCAACAAACAGAGAATCTTGATCAAGCCTACATAAGGAACAATTCACAAAGCAAGATTCAAGACATCGACTCAAAGCGAACGGTTAAAAATCCAATGCAATTGTCCACTGGAGATCTGGAACCAATGTAGAAGCCAAATGGAGAAAAGAACAAAAGAATCAGGAAGCCCAAAAGGCCCAAATACAGCACACAAATTTTCAGCAAACGTTCTCTCTATTGGGCCGCGGAACCGCGGCCCAAGCCCTACCCATGCCGCGGTTCCGCGGCCATTAAGAGCCTACGGTTAAAGGAAATTTTACCATAATTTAAATAGGCTCTGAATAAGTCTTCCTAAGGCTATTTTTGTAATTGTAGACATGCGGATCAAAATGTAACCTAGGGTTTCTATTTCCTATAAATAGAACTCTAAAGCTTGTAATTTCCTATGCCTCCTTTTAATAAAAAATTCCAGAACTCTTTTGGAGAACATCGGTGTTTTCTTTTCCATTCAGAAATTCAGATCTGACAAACCTGCATGGATGATTGGAGGGATGCATCTGTAAGTAGATTTAATTTCTCGTCTTAGTTTAGATTTCAATTCTTTGCCCTAGGTAAATTTAATTTCATGCCCTTGGAACTTGTTTAGGGTTTAGCTTTGGGGAAGGATTTTGAGAGATGAGATCTCTCATCCCTTTCTTACCCACCAAATATTTACAATAGGACTCCATGCATACACGCACATACCGCGCCCTACGGCATCCTACCCTTCGAGGTAACGATGACACCGTAGTGTAAAAGCCCGGTTGCGCGCATTTTCTATGGAGGTTAGGGTAAGGATCTCTAAAGGAAGGACAAGAACCTAGAGGAAGGAACACCTTCCCGAATAGATCTAATCCCCTTTATTGATAATTACCATAACTCCTCACAGATCTTCATTCGGGTATGAAAGCGTTGAGATTTACCTGCATTTCCAAACTATCCCTAAACCTAACCCTAGCAAGAATAGATCTAGATAATCGTAGATAGAATAATTTAGGTTTTTAGATTTAATAACCAATCCGAACACCTTTCGGAATTAACTCGTTAGCGCGACTAGGAGATTCACAACATCCCTGTGGACCGACCCGTACTCACCGGCTAGCTTCATGCGACGCCGTTCTTGATTGCGGTTTAGAATAGTTTTTGACATACGAATCACCGAGCAGTGACCCTACCCGGCCAAGGGTCCTTGG
The DNA here is from genome assembly GCA_030015575.1 of Agapanthus africanus. Classification (NCBI taxonomy): domain Eukaryota; kingdom Viridiplantae; phylum Streptophyta; class Magnoliopsida; order Asparagales; family Amaryllidaceae; genus Agapanthus; species Agapanthus africanus. The sequence continues at coordinate 869,261,320 of JASDDO010000022.1, read as the reverse complement.
TAGGCTTCTATAGCCCCTCCCGCGCCAAGGACCAAAGTCCTCCCATAGGCAGTCAAGTCCTTGCTCGGCTATCCCCGGCTGGTAGCATCTTACCACAACCGACATGGATCAAAGTCCTCACCAAGAGGCACTGGGCAGTAACCCCTGCTCGGTCCCCGTCCTGAAGGATCAAAGCCCTCGCAAGAGGCAACCGGGCAGCTACCCTGCTCGGTCATCTTCGGCCGATAGCTCCCTACCCACGACGCCAGGGATCGGACCACTCGCAAGAGGCATCCGAGCGGCTACCTCGCTCGGTCATCCCAAGCTGGTAGTTGCCTACCCACGACACCAGAGATCGAAGCCTCCATCCATCCTCGGCCCAAATAAAGTGGACAGCCCTCCGCCCACCATACGCAGACGGTCCGAGCTGCCAACTAGGGGCATCAGGTCCATCCAAGTCTCGAGCGATCTCCCCTCGACTTCGGGGCCATGGAGACGCCTTCTCGTCAGCAGCGCTTGGATCAAATCGACGGACGATCGACTGGCAGATAGCCGACCTGACATGGAATCCCAACAGCGTAAGAAGAAAAAATTTATAAGCATTCTTCATGAACAAAAGACCAAAGCGTAGATCAATGAAACCAAAGAAAGAAAATGTTTTATTACTAAAAGGCGGTCTTTACAGAGGGTATTTCTGGCTCCCCAGCTTAACAAAATGCCCGGAGGCTTACAAAGTTCCAGACACAGCAAAATAAAAAGGAAGAGGAAGACGAGGGCTTTAGGCCCCGGGGCCAGGAGCGACCTCAAGGCCCTCGACATCCATCACGAGGAGAGCTGGGTCCTCGGCGACTTTCTCTTCATTAATCTTTTGCCCTTGCCCGCTGGTGTCCGCGAGGGGTACTGGGCCCGGAGCTCTTCATCTGCGAACCCTGACACTCGGGCCTTAATAGTGTCGAGGGCCTCATGCCAGATGAGGGTCGTGGCGACGGCCAGGTCATCGTAGTAGTCTTTCGACTTCTTGTAGCCCTCCACCGCCTTCGCCGCCGAGAGGTCGGCCATCTTGGCCGCCCTCAGATCGTCCGACTTCGTCCACTCAGCCGCCGCCCCCACCTCCTTCCGGAGGTTCTTCACTGTCTTCTTCAGGTTGTCGGCCAGCACCTGAGCGTCCTCAAGCTTGGCCTCAGCAACCACGGCGGTCTCACGGTGCCGGGCAACCTCCTGCTTCCCGGCCTCTACCTCGCCCTCCAAGGCGACAACCCTCGCCTTCATCGCCTCCAGCTCCCGCTTGGAGCTCTCTTCCAGCTAGGCGAGCTGGCCCGCAGCTTTCATCACTAGAGGTACCATCTCGGCCTCCATGCGCAAGGCGAGGGCGACATGCTGAAGGACCTGAAAAGCAGAAGAGAGATCAGGGAGATGAGAGAGGCATCGAACCTAGAAAATAATAATGATGAAAGACAAGCGCTTACTTGCACGGACTCCTGGACGATGGACGCCAGCTGAGCCCTGAAGGTCCCCCCGGGGACTCTACCCCCGGCCGATGCTTCTATCTCATGCAGCAGGCTATCTGCGATGGATAGCCCCGAAGGCACGGCGAATTGGAGACCGCCTTCCTCCACCGTGATCGGCGAAGACGGTCCCCGGGCAGATCTCCTCTTGAGCGGCCTTGTGGGGGAGCCGATCTCCTCCTCCGAGGCCGGGTCCTCCAGAATCCGAGCCCGCCTCCAACCCGATGCTTTGATGGGCCCCGCGGCGAGATCCTCCTCTGAGCGCTCGCGGGGTGCTACTACCGGGGGAGAAGGAGCCGGGGCAGGCTGTGAACGGGAAGGGCCGGCGCCCCCCAACCTTCGCGACCGGCCTCGGCTGGCGCATGGACTTTCTGAGCGAGTCAATATCCATAGGTCCTACACAAAACCGAGTGCAAAGGAGTCAGCGACACATGCAATATACGAGCCAAAAAATCAAACCTAAACTTACCGACGAACTCAACGGGGCTAAGTCCGGCCCAACTCAGAACCCTCTCAGACAACAGCACGTCGTAGCAGGGGATGAGCTCCCACGACGCCACTCTCACCGCGGCGGGGTCACTAGACTGGTTCCCCGGCAAGTGCTTCTCCCTCAACTACTCTGTAGGCACGGGCCAGTCCTCGCCCTCGGGAGGGGAAACAAAGAAGAACTTCTTCTTCCAGTCGTGAAAAGAAGAACTTCTTCTTCCAGTCGGCAGGGCCACAACCCCCGTCCCGGCAGCGCCCCCGGGTCACTTTCTGAAAGAGAGATAAATCCACCTCGGGTCGCCCGCTCGACCACCGGGGTGATTTTTGAAGACGGGGGAGGAATCAAGGAGGGAAAGGCTGAAGGGGATCGCCTGTAACTTCAGGCGGATCGGGAACTCGAGGAGAATCCTCCACGAGTTCAACACCAACTGACCGGGGGCTAACCCGAAGAAGTTCAACACTCCTACGACCTCAGGAGAGAAGGGCAGGTGCATTCCACCCCAGAATGCTTCCAAATACAGGACGATCTCCCTGCCCTGTACTTGATCTGCCCTCTCTCCTTCCTTGGCCAGACGGAGCGTATAGCATGAGGGGATGTGGAAACGAGCCCGAGCATTGGCAAGCTCGTCCTCATGCCTTATCCAACACGGGGCGTCAGGGGCAACATCTACCGCCTCCTCCCTGGGGGCTGCCCCTGTCGCACGATCCCGGGAAGAGAGGCCGACCCCTGCCCGTTGGGAGAACTCAGACTCACCTAAAGGGTTCCTAGAACCTACCTCAACGACATCTACTGACTCGAAAAGAGAAGACATCTAACCTTGGGAAGAATGATCCTCAGGAAACGAAAGTGGAAGGAAGGAGATGAGCGCCGAGCATCCGAGGCCTAGAACGAGAAATATGAAGGAGTAGGGGCCCTGGAACAGGACCCACCCCTATTTACCGTCACAAGCGACCTCATCCAACGGTGCCCTTCACCTCCCTCCAAGACGCCTCTTTGCGTCCAACGACTCCGATTGCTCCACTTGTCATCCCCACACTGGACCGCGCCCTTTCAGACGTCACAGATCTGCACACGTCGCGTCAGCCAATCGACGCTTGACACGTGGGCCATCACTTCAAAAGAGACACGAACCGGCGCACCCTCCTTAAATGCGGAGATTCCCCCCGATTCGCTAGCAGAAAAGACAGCTGACGGCGCGTCCGGACGAAACCTTAGGAGGGAGCTCACCCCGGGAGGCCCGGCAGTCCACTCCTGACCCGACCCTCTAACCGGTCAGGATAGGAGTGAGGGGCTAATGATGATGCTCAATATTGGGGACCCCTAATATCAGGACACGTGGCGGATGGCACGTCCCAGAACTCAGAAGAAAGGGCCCACAGAGGCCGACCAGGCCACCTCTGTACCCGACCTGCCGGCACAAGCCAGCCCTCCTCGGGGCTCTCTTCAGATTGGCCTCCTCGGCCCCTCAGCTCGCCCTGAGCTGCCACAAGGCCTAGTATCCTCGGCCTTTGATTGATCTCAAAAACTATCTATTAACCGCAATCAAGAACAGCGTCGCTTTGCAGCTAGCCGGTGAATACGGGTCGGTCCACATGGATTTTGTGAATCTCCTAATCGCTTAAACTAGTTAATTCCGAAGGGTGTTCGGATTGATTATTAAATCTAAAAACTGAATTAATCTATATCTAAATCTTGCTAGGGTTAAGTCTAGGTTAAGTTTGGAAAGTTTATAAATCTCACCGCTTTCTATACCCATATGAAGATCTAATTAGGTGTTATGGTAATTATTAATAAAAGGGATTAGAATCATCGGGAAGATGTTTTCTTCCTCTAGTTTCTTGTCCTTCCTTTATCAATCCTTACCCTAACCTCCATGGAAAACCATCACAACCGGGCCTTTATACTACGGTATCACCTCTACCTCGATGGATAGGGTGCCGTAGGGAGCGGTATATGCATGTATGCATAGAGTCCTATGAAAATATATGACGGGCAAGAAAGGGAATGAGAGATCTTCGTCTCTCAAACCTTCCCCAGATCTAACCCTAACAAGCGAGGAGACTACTCACTCATTAGAGAATTTAAAAAACATTTATCTAGGGCAGAGAATAAAAATTACCTAGGGCAAGAATTGAAATCTAAACTAGAGAAAGGAATTAAATCTACTTACGGATGCATCTCTCCAATCATCAACGCAGGGTTGTCAGATCTGAATTCATGAATTGAAAAAAAACACCGATGCTCTCCATAAAGAATTCTGAATTTATTATTAAAAGGAGGCATAAGAAAATACAATCTTTAGAGTTCCTATTTATAGAGAATAGGAAACCCTAGGTTACATTTGATTCGCATGTCTGAAATTACAAAAATAGCCCTTAGGTTGACTAGTCAGCGCCGCCCTTGAGTTATGGTAAATTTTCACGCATCCCGGGATCCATACGGCCGCGGAACCGCGGCAATGGCAGGCTTGGGCCGCGGTTCCGCGGCCCATTGGTTAGTTTGCATGGTGAAACTTTCAGGTCCTGTTCTGGGCTTCCTGGTCTTCAATATTATGTGGTTCTTTTCTCAATTGGGCTTCTACTTTGGTTCCAGATCTCCAGTGAACAATTTGCAATGGATTTTTAACCGTTCGCTTTGAGTCGATGTCTTGAATCTTGCTTTGTGAATTGTTCCTTATGTAGGCTTGATCAAGAGTCTTCTGTTTATTGGTTAAAGTCCACTTTTGCATCGTCTTTTCATCGTTTTCACTGTTTTCTGTCCAAGAACCTGTAACCTGTAATATGTAGCAGACATGCGTCAAAAGTACTTATTTATTTATAAAATGAATAAGAATGGGGAATATAATAATGCGATATTATGGTGTGAACAAATACCCTCAAACTTATCTTTTGCTCGTCCTCGAGCAAACTTATTTTTTATTCACTACAATCCTAACCGCACTTTCGCAGGGAAACGCGATTGCACTGAGCCCGTGCAACAAGCCGTTAAACCTCTAGGTGTCCCTAGTAGGAGGAGTGTTGTTTCCTGAGGGTTTTCAGCGGATACTACCCACAAAATCCTATCAATTTGGCTTTTTAGACTTTTGTTCTCCAATTAGGTTTTCTAATAAGGAATTCTATTATCATCGACTCGTAAACTATCCACCCATATTCTTCACACTTCCTCATCATCTAACTTAAGATTATATATATTCTATAGACCTACTTAGCTTTCGGCATTTCTTAAGTTTTCCTTCTAGGGTTCCATCTCCACTTAGGAATTTTTATCAACTCTTACTAAAGATACAAGTTCTATTCTTCATTCCTTTCTCTTATCTAAACTCTAATCATATATCCCCACGTGTGTGTATAAATCACCCCTACACTTGGAAATTCAAATCAAGCAATCATGCCCTTGTCCGTTGTCCAAAGTACTAATTAGTTGGTGAATTTAAATGAATTTTGCTTACACATCCTTCATGCGACCGTTAATACTTCTTGAGGTACCAACAACCGATTACAAGATATGTTTGCACTTTAAAGTGTAATTCCTAGTCTTGCAACACCCAAGGCTTTAGCAGTGACTCCTAAACCAGTTGGTCTAAGGCACTAGGTGATGAAGCATCCTCGCTAAATAATTTTCTATTTTTGCAGCCTTAAGTAATCACAAAAACCAGTGTTCATTTTTTTTCTTTATTCACTTTTTTCCTTTTATTTTCATTGTACTAAAGACTTTAGACAAAAGCATTTCAAGGTCTCTTCTACTATTCCAAGTTTCAAGATGCGTGATAGTGCAAATTGTAGGGTATACATTTTCAGAATCTAGACTTAAGGTAGGAACTATTTTTCAAACTTATACTCTAATAAGAACATTAATACTTTTCCTTCGTTTCGACTTAGCCCAAGAAGTGAACCCAAAATTTGCCTATTTCTAAATAAACTACAAAAACATATACACTCTATTGTTAAACTTTAAGGAAGGTTATTTTTAGGGTTTTTAATTTACTAAGTCTAAGATATAGTTGTTCCTAACCAGTTAACCTATCTGTCAAACTCAAATCAAATATGGCCAAAATTGAATATATTAATTTTTATATTTTTTTAAAATTTTCATATTTTTATGGGTTTTCAAATAAGTATGCAAATGCAAAAATATGTACAAATGAATGCGAAGGAAGAAGACGTACCGAGCACACCCCCAAACTTAAACTTGACAGTGTTCTCACTGTCATGCAACACCAAGAGGGTCAAAATGCCGGCACTCCCCTGTTTATTTATTTATAAATTTTTTATATTTTTTACTGTTTTGAGATTTTGTTTTATAGAAAAAGAAAACAAAAAATATATATATATATATACATATATACAACAAGGTTCCCCCCAAACTTAAGCTTGGCCTTACATAAGCCAAAGGTTAGCACCAACCATTCAAAGATCTTATTGTGGTAATGGTATAGTTGGTGAAAGGAGGGAGTGGAAAGAAGAGAGATGAGAAGCACACGAGACTGAATGGGAAGAAGAGTGGAATATGGTCTCGGTGGAGGAGAAGAATGGAGGGAAGGAGAATGAAGGGTAGCACGATCTTGAGGGTGTAAATCGAGTGAATAAATTAGCGCAATTTGGGATGACCGAAATGTGAAAACTGATTGTGCTAATCTATCAACTCGTCGTGCAATGGGGTCAAATCCCTCAAGATTCGCAAGAAAACATGGGTACGCCGAACTTGGTATCGGAGATGAAAGCGTAACGGTCTCTTGTACGGTCGGAACGATAGGAAGGACGAAAGGGAGTGAATTAGGGATAGTTTCATTCTCACCGTAATAAACTGTCTCGAACTTGAAAGATTCCATCAATGGTTCGAAACTACTGTAAGCAACCGAGTCTGATGGTTCAAGTAACTCATCTGAAAATATAAAGGACTCAAACTCGGGCAGTGAATCATCAACATCGTCCGAAAAAGTAAAACACTCGTAAGTGTGAACTGTGTCAGATTCAAAGGAAAATTTTTCAAACTCACAGTCTTCAAGCGTGATATTAGGCATGGTCGGAACGATGGAAAGGAGGGAGGGTGATTTAGTTAAAGATTCAAGAGGATGAATTGTTAAATCCGACACATCAAACAAGAATGGTTCAACCTCAATATGATCCTCAAAGCTTTCCTCAATACTATCCTCATAATTCTCCTCAATATTTAACTCATCCATGCCATTATCATCAAAATCATGACGCATATGAAGTTCGGGAGAAACATCTAATGACTCGGAATGATGAATTGGACATAAAATTTCAATCAAATCGACAGATTCATCATCCGAAATATTCCCGGCGTCTATATCTTCAATCAAGTGAAAATCATTTTTTTCTGACACCTCATCAAAAGCATGGATATTTATCAATTCAGGTTCTAGAGTGGAGGTGTAAAGGTCAAACGGATTAGGTGTCGTTTCACTCGAAAGGGGTTCTTCACAATTTGGCAAATCAAGCACTACAAAATCACATAACTCGTTTTTATTTTGAACTTGTGAATCATTTAGGACAATCGATGGAAAACAGGAGTTGTGGGCTTCAATTGGGTCAGGGTAGGTTTGATTTGGAAATCCTCTCACATTCTCACTCTGTCCAACTGCCTCCTTATACATTAAAAAATTTGGAGCTAGCGGGAAACTAGCTACCGGTTCACTAGGTTGCATAAGGGCGGCCTCGGACGCTTCCACATTCCTATTCATTTTGTTTGTTGCTAAGATATAAGCCTCCAATGACTCTTCCAAACTAGACTTGGGTGGTAAGGGGGTTTCGGTAAAAGATTCGAAATTGTTTGGATATGTGAAACTCCCAAAAGGCTGTGTAGAAACAGTGTCTAGTGACGGTGGGAAAGTCGGGTAGGACTGGTAGAAAGTAGGTGGTTGGATAGGGGTAGGGTCAACATGTGGATAAAAAGGTGAATAGTCTTGTGGATCCCTAGAACTAGATGAGTGGAGAGGGGTGAAAGATAGGCTGCGAGATTGAGCAATATGCTCAGGAATGGACATCGGCTTAGGAGTGACAATAGGACTTGAAAAAGTGGTATCAACATATGAAGGTGGTAAAGGTTGACTTGGTTGACACAAAGTGGATTGCAAAGTCAAACTGTTTCTCCTAGACGCTTCTATTTGATCTTTCAAAGATATTTTAGGCATGGAATGATCGTCTTTAAATTGACCGAAACAATTGACGTACGACGCAAAGTTAGGTTCGGGATACCAAAGTTCGGCAAGTGATTTATGATGTGGGGTACACATGTTAGAAGAAAGGGGAAAAGAAAGAATGTTGGGTGGTGCAAGGATTTATTTGCGGCAAAAATTTGCAAGTTGTTTTAAAAAAAATTCCCCTTTTTTTTCTTTTGCTCTTTATTTGGAAATTTCTCTTTTGCAAAAAGATGTTCGAGAAAAGATATGCAAACAGAAAAATATTACTTGCAATCAATTTCTATGTTAAGCGAGGCGCAAAAATCCTGCACAAGACTTGTTAGTTGGAAGGGAAAAGATTTTTAGCGCGAAGAATCCTGCAGAAGATTTGACAAAAAGATATATGGGGATTTGTAGAGGGGAGAAATAGGAAAAAAACCGACAAAATTTCACGCGCTGATGTCACAACTCACAAGAGGGCCGCGGAAGGGCGGCGGGAGAGCGCTTAGGCCGCGGTTTAGCGGTGGGATAGAGAGATCAGGCCTCTGAAAAAATTTTGTAGCTCTCTACTTGTAATCTCTCTATGTTTTGATGTATCTTTTTCTGTTTCGCACTTTGGATTTTTCCAGATCCGTTAATCCTGCAAAAATTCACACGAGAAACCCTTCCAAAAATAACAGATGATATATTTTTATATTTTTTTTGATTTTTCAGTTTTTATGATTTTTTTTAATTTAGATTAACCCGAAATTGCAAAAAGAAAATAATACGTCATCCCCGGCAACGGCGCCATTTGATTGATCTCAAAAACTATCTATTAACCGCAATCAAGAACGGCGTCGCTTTGCAGCTAGCCGGTGAATACAGGTCGGTCCACAGGGATTTTGTGAATCTCCTAATCGCTCAAACGAGTTAATTCCGAAGGGTGTTCGGATTGATTATTAAATCTAAAAACTGAATTAATCTATATCTAAATCTTGCTAGGGTTAGGTCTAGGTTAAGTTTGGAAAGTCTATAAATCTCACCGCTTTCTATACCCATATGAAGATCTAATTAGGTGTTATGGTAATTATTAATAAAAGGGATTAGAATTATCGGGAAGATGTTTTCTTCCTCTAGTTTCTTGTCCTTCCTTTATCAATCCTTACCCTAACCTCCATGGAAAACCATCACAACCGGGCTTTTATACTACGGTATCACCGCTACCTCGATGGATAGGGTGCCGTAGGGAGCGGTATGTGCATGTATGCATAGAGTCCTATGAAAATATATGACGGGCAAGAAAGGGAATGAGAAATCTTCGTCTCTCAAACCTTCCCCAGATCTAACCCTAACAAGCGAGGAGACTACTCACTCATTAGGGAATTTAAAAAACATTTATCTAGGGCAGAGAATAAAAATTACCTAGGGCAAGAATTGAAATCTAAACTATAGCAAGGAATTAAATCTACTTACGGATGCATCTCTCCAATCATCAACGCAGGGTTGTCAGATCTGAATTCATGAATTGAAAAAAAACACCGATGCTCTCCATAAAGAATTCTGAATTTATTATTAAAAGGAGGCATAAGAAAATACAATCTTTAGAGTTCCTATTTATAGAGAATAGGAAACCCTAGGTTACATTTGATTCGCATGTCTGAAATTACAAAAATAGCCCTTAGGTTGACTAGTCAGCGCCGCCCTTGAGTTATGGTAAATTTTCACGCATCCCGGGATCCATACGGCCGCGGAACCGCGGCAATGGTAAGCTTGGGCCGCGGTTCCGCGGCCCATTGGTTAGCTTGCATGGTGAAACTTTCAGGTCCTGTTCTGGGCTTCCTGGTCTTCAATATTATGTGGTTCTTTTCTCAATTGGGCTTCTACTTTGGTTCCAGATCTCCAGTGAACAATTTGCAATGGATTTTTAACCGTTCGCTTTGAGTCGATGTCTTGAATCTTGCTTTGTGAATTGTTCCTTATGTAGGCTTGATCAAGAGTCTTCTGTTTATTGGTTAAAGTCCACTTTTGCATCGTCTTTTCATCGTTTTCACTGTTTTCTGTCCAATAACCTGTAACCTGTAATATGTAGCAGACATGCGTCAAAAGTAACTATTTATTTATAAAACGAATAAGAATGGGGAATATAATAATGCAATATTATGGTGTGAATAGCCTTCTCGCTCGTCCGCGAGCCCCTCGACCGAGGCCGTCTTCCTCGGTCCTCCGCCCAGCTCCGCCGCTCACAGGCGTAACCGCCGCTCCGCGAATCTCGCCATGCGCGGATTCTCCGCCCGCAACATCCCACGTTCCACGCCTCCGCGATCCCTATTAATGGGCGATCCGCTCTCTACGCGGGCGTGACGTCGGGAGCGTAACTGCCGGCGAGATTCTCGCGCCTGCTGCTGCGTGCCTCCACCACTATATAAACCCCCATCACAGAGGGGTCAAGTAAGCCATTTTGACTCTACTTAGCCATTACGCTGCTCGGATCTAGTACTAACTTGATCGTCGGAGGGTCCTCGGTGGCGTCAAACCACCCCGGGACTTCTTTGCAGGTACTTGGCGTCCAACTCCCCCAATCACCAAATTTCTTCAAAACCCATTGAGACCCACACACAATAGCGGATCCCCTCCAGAAACCGCCGGGAGATCGACAGAAGACAACATCTGAAGAAGATCTGAAAAAGACCTCCATCAAACACAATATTACTTGGCAACAGACGGAATCGGCTCATAACTCGGATTGTCATTTTTAGGATCGGTTTCGGCCATCTCGGATCGAAATCAACTGAGATTTCAAATCATGGTTTATACATAGAATTCAGCAGCCCATTAACCGCGCTATCAGTTAGAAAACAAGGGGTGGACCTTGCCAAACTTAAAACATGCGGGGCTACCCCTGTATTACCCTATTGGGTCTACGGTGCCACAACTAATGAGTTAACTTAATAAGAAAACTCCATTGTAAAATTTTTAAAACTTTAACACAATATTACAGTGCTATTGAACGGCAACTGTCTCGAAACTTGGATTGTTCTCTATTCAGCTCTAGTATTGGACATTTCCTATATAAGCTTAGTCGTGTATCCCAACTTCTAGCATATTCTCTGTCACACCCCGCTTCCCAAAATACGAAATACGATGGGTGATTAGGCCAGCTATACTCTTACGGTCAAGGAATAATCCCGCCATAGTCACATTCGGCTTCTAGCATTATATGGTAGTCAGCAAACAGTACGACAGTAAAAAAAAATCACAGTTCACAGCTTTATTACATTTTAATAAAAAGAGTTAGAGTTACATTTATTTTGCAGAATGAATAGTAACCAACAAAATACAAAGTGCTGAAAGCAAAAAAAATGGCGTTGATGATGAAGTCTAGATCTCCGCGATCTCGGATGGCAGGTCCTGCTCCTGGGCTGGGTCCATTTCGTTCTCTGAGCATGCACACTCAGGTCGTCAGGAAAACACATATAGCAATAATTATATAATGGGTGTGCAATATTATTATTAAACATGAGAAGTGCAACAACATGCAGAACATGAGTATAATAAATATCAACTGAATATGAATAGTGCAATATAGGTATCATGTCAGTAAACTAAGCAATGTGTATGTCACTACTTATCAGTCACTAAGTCAATGAAATCAAATGGTGGAAAGAAGGCTCGTGTTTAACAAGGGTCTCGTGCATACCCGAGACTACGGTCCGCTGTGTCCGGAACATAACCCTGTCTACCGTGCCGCTTGGCCCACGACCTAATGTGTGTGTGTGTGTAGTGAATGATCATCCTCTAAATCATTGTACCTCGCTAAATACGAGTTCAATTCCATCTTGATTTCCCCACTCCTCAGGTTATAGTATGAATTTAGATATTCGTTGAGTTGTGAACAAATACGTATCACTTTCACTTTCAATCACGTTTTCACTTCTCAATATCACTTTCGTATTTACCACAACACAATCACTAACACTTATATCGACAATGCACAACAGTCGCTAGGTCTCAATACAACAATCACTATACAGAAGGTATACAACAAACATATAATAGGTAGAAATGCACTGAACATGTATTCACTAAATTACAATACCCATAACCATATAACTTGCAAAATTTACCATAATTCACACGTATAGAATCGACCAAAATAATATAAAAGAATACGAAGCACACTTGATTATCTAAGCAGTAAAATAAGTTTCATGTCAAACAGAATTCAGATTAAGGACTTATCATCATTTTAAAGCAGCGATCGATTGCTGGAATTCCAGTTTCAGAACTGGAAGTACAACTTCACGCGCGTTTTACCAGTGATTATGTTAAGATTTAGGTATTTCCCAAGTTGAATAAAATCTATTTCTATCTGTTAGGTTTCCAACGCATCAAACGGATTATCAATAGCCTTTCTGTACTAGAAATTATGTCCTATTTAATGTGAAGGGGTAAGAAATGCTACTGCAGAAACCGCAGAACACTTCGGTACTCAAAAATACAAATTAAATATCAAACGATGGTAAAACTGCAAGTGATTAGATTCATGTGTTAGCTAACTAAATTATCTACATGACCATAAAGGTATCCACTCATTTTCAGTTTAAAACAGGGATGTACAGGTTGTCAAAGTCCGGTATCCAAATCGAAATGCTACCCCGGACTGCAGTCTAGTGTCGCGTTCGCAATCAAGTATCGTTACAGTATTATAAAATTGTCGAGAAAAAAACTATATATGGTTTTAGGTTATCGATTTGGTTTTGATATGAGCCGTAGAACGTTACGTTTCAAACCGTATTTAATTTACAATGATTTTAACAAGCTAGCATGCGCGATAAAGTTCAGGTTTTGTGTCGCCTTTAGGGGCGACATTACGTGATCTAAACGTCGTTTTTTTTTCATGTCTAAATTCTATTAGTTAAAAAGTAGATAAAACTAGTGATCATAAAGTTGGGAGCTTTGAATAGGGTTTTCATATAAGTAACGCCTCGAATACTTTGATTATAAACACGAGTACCAATCTAACGTCGGTTTCATATAAATAATTAAAACAAGTAATTAAATCTTGTGTGTGATACATCCATTATAGTCAATGACAACAATTTGTTTTCATAGATTGAAGGATAAATCGCGGTGCATCACATGTATTAAACTTATTGATCTACTCTGTATAATTTACCGGTGTGTGTGTACGCGCGTGCATGCGCACATGAAATCACTTAACATTATTAATTTTCTTACTGCTTTATTAGCACGAATAAGCAAGTGACAGATGTTCACTTGCCTAGAGATAGATGACAACACGGCAGTGAACGACGACGGATGGCACGACTCGACGCACGCACGGCACGGTACGTCACGACAACAGTTTGAGCTCGGCTACACACTGCGGAACTTGGCTTGGAGATGAGGGGTCGAGGAAGTTGCTGGTGACGGGTCGAAGACGATGAGGTTGTGGCGATGATGGTTCCGGCGATGGCGCAATGGCTGCGATGTCGAGGCGGTGAAGAAGATCGCTGCAGGTTCTGTTTGTGAGGGGAAGGAGCTCGGTCGTTGAGGGGGGGGAGGAAAGGAGGAAACGGAGGTCGGACTCATCGGCAAGATGGATCTAATGGTGGGTCCAGCGATGGGCGCAGGGATCAGCGGATCGACGGTGGGTTCATGGTGGCGGTGCGGTCAAGTTGAAGGAGGAGGAGCTGAGGGGTTGTCGGCTGTGAAGGGGGAGCCCCGAGGATGGAGTAGGGTTGGCTTGGGAGCTCGAAGGCGTCGGTGGTCGCCTGAGGTGGTCGCCGGCGATGTGGAGCTCAAGGTTGGAGTTGGGGATGGTGGAGTGAACGGGAGAGTGGGAACGAGAGAGAAGTAGAGAGCGACGAGGGGGAGAGTGAAGTTTATGGAGGTCCTTTTCGGGTCTCCGTAAGATATTGTCTTTCGTTGATCTCCCGGTGGATTTTAGATGTGATCTCCTGTTGCGTGTGGGTCTCAATGGGTTTTGAAGAGATTGGTGGTTTGAGGAGTTTGCGCCGAGTACCTGCAAGGAAGTCCCGGGGTGGTTTGGTACCACCGAGGACCCTCCGACGATCAAGTTAGCACGAGATTCGAGCAGAGTAACGGCTAAGTGGGGTGAAAAAAGCTTACTTGACCCCTCTGTGATGGGGGTTTATATAGTGGCAGCAACACGCAGCAGCAGGCGCAAGAATCCCGCCAGCAGTTACGCTCCCGACGTCACGCCCGCGTAACGAGCGGATCGCCCGTTAATGGGGATGCCGGCGGAGAATCTACGCATGGCGAGATTTGAGGAGCGGAGGTTACGCTTGTGAGTGGTGGAGTTGGTCAGTCGGAGGGACTGAGGAAGATGGTTGTTCCCCTCCGAATGACAGCGCGACGTAGAGACATCTTGCCTGAGATTCGGGGCAGATGCTATTTGGTTTTATTCGTCCACCTCTCCGAAGATGCTAAGTTGATTTATGGCACCGTGTATCGAAGGTTTAGACGAATGCGGCCGATGTAGCAGACTTCGTCAGATTCCCCCTCGCTTCAGGGGTTTTTGATTGTGGGGACGCTCTTCCCTGCAGGCGCAAGCCCCTGCAGTTAATTACGCTACCGCATCGCGGTAACAACTTTCTCCTTCTCCAGATGTTCACTTCGTGTCGTGGGTGTTTGTTTTTGTTTGTGGTTGCCCGTGGATTGTATACGGAGACTAATTTATGTCGTCGCCCGTAGGACGTGGATTAGTCCAAATCCGTATTTTCTTAGATTTGGGTTTGGGGTTTTGGTTTGAGGATACGTTAGCCATTTTTGAGGCTAAGATCAACTTAAACGTTTGTTAAGGATACGTTAGGCTAATATGAGACTAAGATCAACTTAACGGGATCGTTTAGATCCGACAAAAGAGCATTTGGGGGCTCTATTGTTCTAGTTTAGGGACACAGTGGTCCATTTCCAGTTTAGGGACATGGTGGTCCATTGCCAGTTTAGGGACATGGTGGTCCATGGAATGTATGGCCGTCGGGACCCGTCACCTCTCTGAAAACGTTGAAGGATTACAACGACAGATATCAGAGGAGTTCAGAGATGTACCCTTGAACCAATGTTGGTTGGGAGATTTATAGTCCAATTTGGGACTAAAGTCTGTTTGAAGGATACGTTAGCCATTTTTGAGGCTAAGATCGACTCAAACGTTTGTTAAAGATACGTTAGTCTAATTTGAGACTAAGATCAGCTTAACAGGATCGTTTAGATCCGACAAAAGAGTATTTGGGCTCTATTGTTCTAGTTTAGGGACATAGTGGTCGATTACCAGTTTAAGGACATGGTGGTCCATTGCCAGTTTAGGGACATGGTGGTCCACTGCCAGTTTAGGGACATGGTGGTCTAACATTCCCATTTTGGGGACGAATATTGGTGTAAGGACGCATTAGTCCATGAGTTTAAGGACCCCACAGTCCGTAGCAATATATGGTTGTCGGGACCCGTCACCTCTCTGACGACGTTGAGGGATTACAACGACGAATATCAGAGGAGTTCAGAGATATACCATTGAACCGGGTGTAAATTAATTTGAAAGAACAGTCGTGCTCAGTTTAATTTAATTTGAGAACTTACGGCCAGAATTGGGTTAAGTCCATTTGAAATTTTTTAACATTTTGTTCATGATTGGCCTGTTTAGGCCTTTGCTTGGGCTCTGCCCCTTTTTTTTTTAAAATAATGCACAGCATTGGGCTTTTTAATTAAATGCATAGCATTTATTTTGGCCTGTTAGGCCTTTTTAATTGGGCTCTGTCCCTTTTCTTTAATAATGCAGAGCATTTAATGGTCTGACATCGCGCCACGTGGCCTGTCAGGCGCTTTGCGCCGATTGAGGAGCGCAAGGCGCAAACTGATGTGGAGGTGACACGTGTCACACTCTGGTGAGCGTAAGTCTGTTAGCGCAGTGCGCTGCGCCAGTGCGCTGCTGACACGTGGCGCGCTCTGCTGAGCGCAAGTCTGTTAGCGCAGTGCGCTGCGCCAGTGCGCTGCTGACACGTGGCGCGCTCTGGTGACTTGCTCCAATCCAAGAGCGCAACAGCGCAAATTAGGAGTGCAGGGAACTGTACAGTAGCGCAGAGCGCATCTTGATCTAATTTAGATCAAAGAAAAGAATCTTTTTAGAGATTCTACCTCAAGATTCAAGAACCGATGGTTCATCAAAAGGCAATGCCTTTATATAGATCAAAAGATCTAATCAATGAAGTAAATTACTTCTATTTTATCTTTTTTCAATTAGATCTTCTTTGATCTTTTTTCCCTTTTTTTTATCCAAGATCTTGATCTTGTTCTCAGATCATTGATCTTTTTAGAAGAAATTCTTCTTTTATTCAAGAATTTACCTTTTTCTTTCTCTTTGAATTCTTCTCAAAGTTTTTAGAAGAGCTCTCTGTATTTCTATCTCTCTGTTTTTTAGACTTGGAGTCTAGGGGCCTTTATATAGTGCCAATTGATTTGTTAAATCAGTTAAAGAGATCTTTCTCTGATTGATTTAGGGATGTTTCCCCACCGCTGGAT